>OX421963.1:54658750-56025370 GCA_949128115.1 Anaspis maculata | reverse complement strand
AGGCCTTGCATTTGGTTCCTGATTGTTTTTAATTCATGACAACATTGGCAATAAAACTACTAAGTTGCACTTCGATATCTTGAAAATTCACTGATTTACCGGGAAAAAAAATATTCAGAAGAAAATTCAGTTCCTCCTGAATTTTTCAGAAACCGCTCAAGATTTTTCAAAACCGTTGACTTTTCCTTGATGAGTAATAAATTGTGAATGTATGTGCCAATTCACGTGAATCCATCTAGTTTGGTTAATGATATATGAATTTTTTACTTTTTTTCTATAGGACACCCTGTATACGACGCCTGCATTGCTTGCGACTTTGGCTCCTGATCTTAATCGGTCAAACATGGTCTCGGCAACAGGTATGCCAAGTGGCATTGCTTGTTATAAAAGTGAAGGGTATCATTCCTTAACATCCGGACTATTTAAATCAAATACCGTTTGATTTAAAAGGTGGAAATCATTTCTCATTCATGATTCACCTAGTTGGTGAGTTTGATATTTTTCTTTATTTCTGAATCACCCTATATTCACAACGAGCTAATTTTCTGAAGGGACGTGTGAGTAATAGAGTGATAGATTTACAAATTGTTGTTTGTGATACGAGTACATTTTCAATAAGCACGCTCAAACACAATACTTAACAAAATTTCAGCATTTTTTAGCGCATGCATATACTTACCCGACGTGAAATGACCCTTTTGGCTGCACTTCGGCCATCCGTTTATATGTCTGTCTGTCCGTCACAGAAACTACTTTTCAGAAAGAAACGCTAATCGATAGCTCATTTATCTTGCATGTCAAGTTCACAAAAATCTTGCCTTTGTAACAATAACCCGGTCTGTAGCGCGGTTCGGTGAGCTCGACTCCGCTTCCACCAGGTGGAGGTCCCGGGTTCAAATCCGCACCGGGCCAGATGAACTTTTTTCACGCGTTCTTTAGTACTGTGGCAACTACCACCGTGCGGTGATACCCCGGGAGGAGGAATGAAACGAAAAAGCTATCGAAAAAACCCCACTGAAAATCTCCGTCTGTTTGTTCCACACATTAGTTGTTGTCTTCCTTTTTCGACTCGAGGTAACTCGGATGTCAGATTGATCTGACAGGGGTCGCTCCTTTTAACGCTCAAAAGTGCCCGATAGAGATTCCAAGTTCAAGTTCCCTTTTTCTGTCTTCTCAAGTGCCAGCCGTATCGACCGATCACTAGGGACCTTGGGGTCACTCACGTGCGTAAAAGGTCCAGTTTACTGCTATTTTTTTTGGCCGTGATCCGATTAGAGTTACTCGGATCACTTTTGACTCTAAAAAGAAGGCAGCTATTGTATCGTCGTTGTTATAGTTACAGAAAAACCTATACAGAAAATATCCTGCTATTAACCCCAGTAATTAATGCAGGTAAAAAAATTTAAAAAGAAACAACTGCAATAATAACAAACGACTGTAATTTCTTGTTAAACGATACTTACAGTACCTCGATGTGACCCACGATTCTGAAGTTACGAATTTTTGAAAATGACCCGTTTCAGCTATACGCCTGGTCACGCTTTTGATCGGAAAAAGCAGAAAAGTTATAGGGACACGGGATAAAAACCATCGTGTTTCTAGCCCATGATCCATAATCTAACTCAATAATCAATGAAAATGGTTTCCGTCGTCACCGCCACCCCCGACGAAAAACTCGAAAACCTATCATCATAAGGCTCAGATGTTTGAGTTGTAGAAAAGTTGAAAAAAAGGTACCTAAACTTGGTCGCATTAGGTATATGAAGTTTTGTTATTAAAGTTGATTAAAAAGGGTAAAAAAGAGTGTCACTGGAGCGGAAGCTTCAACATTTTCAGGGCTCAGCTCAAAGATAGCAACAATATCGGGTAATGTCTAAAATGTGAAAAAAGGAAAGTAAAATGATTTTTTTTTTCATTTTCGCCATTGAGAAATGAATCAAAGCAGCCTTGACATTTGACAGTTGTCGTTATTTTTAACCTCTCGAAGCCACTTTCCGATGGTTCAAACTAAACAATATAGAAGCCCTTCGTCCAAAAAAAGGGGGGCCCTGTGGAATCATCCATCCTTTCAACTCTTCCAGTCGAAAAGACACGCCAAGCCATAAAGAACTATTGGCAAGACAAGGAACATCCCAGCAGGTCTGCACTTGCAGCCGGATTCACGCGTGTAAAAAGCTTAATAAACCGAATTTCAAAAAACCCAGCCGCTCAAATTTGCGTATTGGACCGAAATTCATGTGAATACCTTCAACTTGCTTTTGTTTTGGAACTTGGCGGGACGAGTTTTTGTCGGCCTTGAATAGCCGCCATCAAGATGACATAAGTTGAAGGCAGCCCCGTGCGGTTTTGGTGTCTAAATGACGGTAATACAGCTCTGCGCCCCTCTAGTCGCATTTCAACGTATGTCAAGGTCAGTTTTCCAAGATTTAAATATCAATTTAAACTGCGCAACAAATATGTTGTCGCGAGGGAAAAATTGGTCCGAGTTTGGACCCCAGTACCTTTTTTGAATGACACAAACCATTTTGATTCTGTTTTGAAAGTTAGTGAGATCAATCTTTCCGTTATTCACCTCCAGGAGGTGAAGATCTGGGAGCTCCATGTAAAATATCTACAGGGTGAAATGTAAAACAGCGCAAAATTTTATCAAATTAAACGGACCTCCATTTTCAGAATAATTTTTTTTCTCAAATGCAAATGACAGGATTATAAAGCGTTATGCTTTAGCTTGCGCCCAGTTTCGAAATTTTTGAAATCGGAAGTCTGGTTCTGACTATGATTTTTTTTCTCTTGGAAGATGCTGATTTATCCTATCGGTACAAAGAAGACTATGTTACTCTGATGATGGGAGGTCGCAATTCACGAATATTGTTGCTTAAACGGCTCTCAGCAGCCTAACTCGTAGACCATAATACCTTGATCAAGGCTTCAAAAAAGGGGCCCATTCAAAATGGGCGACACAGGTGTTTTTCTCAAAAATTGAATTGGATCAGATTTTCACAACTGAAACAAGCTTTTTTTGTGATTTTGACCTCCTGTACTTGATGCTGATGGTCAATTTTAGTTTTTGATGATGAACAGGCTCCCAAGGCTAACATAGTCTTTCTTGTAGCGATAGGATAAATCAGCATCCTCCAAGAGAAAAAAAAATCATACAGTCAGAACCAGAGTTCCGATTCCAAAAATTCTAAAACTGGTCGCAAGCCAGAACATCACGCTTCATGATCCTTTCATTTGCATTTGTGAAAAAAAATTATTCTGAAAATGGGAGTCCGTTTCATTTGATAAAATTTTGCACTGTTTCACATTTCACCCTGTAAATATTTTACATAAGGCTTCCTGATCTTCGCCTCCTGAAGGTGAACAACAGAAAGACTGATCTCACTAACCGTCAAAACAAAATCGAAATGGTTTGTGTCATTCAAAACTTATTGTGGTCCAAAGTCGGACCAATTTTTCCCTTGCGACAACATATTTGTTGCGCAGTTTATAAGAAATATAACTCCACTTCTAGAGAAGCCAGTTTCACACCAGGTGAAAAGGCGGCAAGCCTACAATGCTAAAGTAGAAAATTGGCCCAGCCAACTAGAATTACAGTAGAAGTAAACCAACTATACCTACACCCTACACCTACATATTTTTCATGTATAGCTATGTGACAGAACGGGCGGGCAGACGGCAAAGCGCGGCCTATTGCGATTTTCCAAAATGGAAAAGTGCATCAAAAACCCAGGAAACTTTTTTGATGTGAAATTATTTGGTACAGATGTAGATTCGTTTCATGCCGATGCTGAAACGAGAATCGCGAAACACCAGTGCTGAAACGTAGGATTAGGTCCTCAGTATAGCCGGTATATCCATTGACGAAGGAAATTAATAAGGGGCTGCATGTGGGCTAAAGCTACTGTCAGTTGTAATACACCGATAGTTGAGGTGTATTATCGCTACATCGAGGATTTTCACGAGAGGACCCGAGTGTAAATCGAGATGCAAGCGATAATACAGGGTCTTTTTTAGCAATGTCACTATTCCGGAAGCTTCTGGTAAACAAAGTACCTACGCAACTTTTTGACAAGGGTATGACAGCATCTTGTGGTTCACAGTTTCAAGTTTTGTTTGACACTACAACCATAGTTGGCAGTCATCAACTTCGTGTACACGGTGCCAAGAGCCTTGAAGTTGCAAATTTTTTGTTTCTTCATTTTGAAATTCAAAATTCTCCTCCATTTCTGTACCAATCCACTTGAAACTTGTAACAAATTGAAACCCAGAATTTGAATTTTGATACGGTGAAAGTTGTATTCGTGCAACTTCAGGGTGATGGCCGCCGTTTCCCAAAAAAGTCTTCAATCAGAAATGCAATGCTCGGCGGGTGTCACAGAATCTCTAGACGTAACTTAAGTGCAGATATTTTTGATTCTCTTCTCAAGATAACGAATGTCCCTGATTACGTCTGTGAATACCTGGTCTTTGAGAATGCCTACAAAGAAAAAACAAAGCGACTTTTCAACATTGTTTCTTTCTATGGCCAAGAACAACATTTTGTTCTGTCGCACCGTGCAGACAAAGTTGATGGCTGACATAGAGTTGGCTGACAACTGTGGTTGTAGTGTCAAACAAAACTTGAAACTATAAGTTACAAGATGCTGCCATGCCCCTGTTGATAAGTTTCTTACTTCGCCTGTCAGAAGCAATTCTAATGATGACATCCATAAACTAAGACTCTGTATATCGAACCTAGAGGTGTATGTATTCGTTAAGACAATTAACCAACAACACTGAAAATCTTCCTGAAAAAGTGAAAACTATTTGAATGTTCAAGGTTGGTCATTCTGGAGGGGTGCATGTTCTCACCAGTGACCTTGGTTGTAATATACACTTATACGGCCTACTATTTTAAGGAGTGTGGTGATGGTGAATTATTGTCAGTTATATTGTTACGAAACTCGCTGGAGAGTGGAGACCATGACGAGCGAATAAGACACACACCTGCACAATTGGCGGAGGAGCCGTGCATACTTCCAACTGTTAGCCATACGCAGCAGTTACAGGCTATGCAGTGCCCATTTTCTGCTGAAAATGAAACTTGGTGTAGTGTCAAATGTTATTTTGATACTAGTTATTTCTAGATGTGTTTCTTGACAGCCAAGATAGATGAATCGTTCGCAAAATTACCTTAATAGACCAACTCGGATGATTTCTAGAAAATACAAAAACTATAATTTCCGGTTCATCTTCCCCATAATACTTGATAATGTGTGGTCAGGGTTATCCAATCTTCAAGTTATGAAAAAAAATTGACCGTACCTCTTGCGTATGCCACAATAAACTTTTATTTTGAAAAAAGCCCTCAAAAACGGATTCTTGTACACTGCTATTCATTCAGTCGCTTCTAGAATATATTGTTCTTCCACTGCTTCGAAAGAAACGGCCGGAGGACTACTTGACCATGCATCAGGCAGTGCAGTTCATTGAATAATCACTATAACGAAGAAGTGTTTGCATTATCTTTATTAATAATAATTATATCATATCTCAAACATTCTACCAAACTTACTCTGATGAGAATTCGAACCCTATAAATGTTTCTTAAAACACGATACCGTCACAATAGTTTATAATAACGCGTCTGCGAAAAGTTTTCAGGATCGTCTGAAATCCTGCCGATTGCTTACGGCCGATTTCAGATAAAACCTAACAAGCAACAGTGAACACTACTTAGCCCTGCGTATTTCAGGCAAAAAATAATTGTCGTATTCTAAAAATTTCGCAGAGACAAAATCATGATGAATTTTTGTTCATTGCACACCTCAATGTTGATAATAATGCGTGCCCACAAAACATCACGAAGCATGAGGATTTTTAAATGAGTAAATTTTTCCAATCTTATAATCACTTCCGGAAAGAGCAAAAAAGTCCTAAACAGACAATTTCTTGTCATGTTTTCCGAGAAATCATCACCAATTCTCTGGAAAACAGCGACCGCTTGATCGATCCCTGATCGAGATCGCGTCTGCCGAGCCCGAAACCAAATTGAATAAATAATTAGCGCCACACCGGACCAATGCCGGCTCAAAGGCGTACTTAAGTCCCATGCGGACACGCTGCCATTGGCTAAGCCGTCCAGCGCCGACTTCTGAAGATTACACAGCAACCAGTTCTTCCGTCTCTCTTATGCCCGCTCAGACGAAAGAGCGGAGCCGATTGGGGGCCCCATTCACGGCTGGGCACAAGTGTGTGGTTTAAGAAACCGTCCTCGGATCCTCAAAGCACTCTTTGATTTGTGTCCCAGTGGTAGGTGTCAGTGCATGCCGTTTGAACAGGGCCTTATTGTTTCTCATTGCCGTCAGATCAGGTGGCTGGTTGGTCCATTCATAAATTTTTCGCGTTTCTATTCTCCGTATAGTAGACCAGTAGTAAACAGAGTGATTCTTTTCGAAAATCGCCATGCTGTCGACCAATTCGATCGGGTCGCGAGAAGCGTCGGTTCCGATTACCGCGGCGGCGGCGGCCAGTTTTACCGCCTCTTTGGCGGAAAAGGGACCCCAGCCGGGACCCCAGCAGCAGCTAGATAAGAGTGAAATCAACGATGCAGTGACCAAAGTTTTACAGGGGTACGACTGGACTCTGGTTCCCATAGCTTCCAAGTAAGTCGTCTATTTTTTCTCAAATATTCGCATCAGACGAGCACATTCAATTTAACAGACTTTCTGTCGGACGGCAGTGATTCTGGCAGTCTTCGAGAAAAAAAAACAAAATATGAGAATATGAATCCAACATCCTAAATTGATGTTTATAAGTTCATGATCATGATATTTTCAATCAAATCTTGCAAAATATGCAATGCATCGCAATGCTTTCTTTATTCACAATAAAAAATGTTCCTGTAATAGCAGGTGATTATGTGTCAAAACACTTCTTTTCACCAGTGTCATTTTGAGTGCCTTGTACAAAAATGTAAAGCCAAAAGCCAGATCGAGAAACTACTCCAGAAGAAATCGCTTAGCGACGATCGATAGCGAAAATCAAATCCACGCACTCTCTTTCCGCGCGCTAAAACAACCTTTTAATTTTACAATTAAGTATATCATGATGATTAAAAACGCAATAGATTTGGAAAATGGCTCTATTTACATAATTGAGGCGAGGTAAATAACCACATAAACGTTTGGTTTACTGGATATGGTCAATATTGATTCACGCCGGACTTTTTATCAGCACATATTATTCAAGATCCCAACGAACATTTCCATGCGTGTATCATCATTATCAAACGAACTTCCTTAACGGGTTTTAAATTTGAATCTCCGAAAGATTATACTTAGTTGATGCGGTGCAACTTTGTATCAACACCTTACAAATGCAAATATTTGAAAGGGGTGCTACTCATTTTTTTTGCTTGTTTGTTTTGATCTGAAACGCAGTTTTTAAAGGGAATTTAAAAGCCTTGCTGTAGTAAAATTGTATAATTTGTTCCGTTAGTACATTGTCGTCTCATTCATTTATTTATTCATCAATCGTTTGTTTCCAAGAGCTTTTCTCTGTTCTGTCTCGAGTTAAAGATTGAAGGGAAAATAAATAAAGCGCACATGAAAATAAGTTGACCGTTTTTATTTCTCCGGGTCTGATTGTCTCCGGTCTTTTGTTTGAACTTTGTTTTCAAACACATTTTTACGGCGTTTCCTTGTGTATTTATAATTTCAGTGATAAGCATGCCATAACTTATCTTATTTTGCACAATAAAGACAGGAGTCGTTATAAAAATTAATGCAATAATCAGAAGCCTATTTTCGTCGTACATAACGGATTACCTAGCTAAAAATAATAATAAATATTAATCTTTTTGAATGAGCATAAATTTCCATATACCAATAGACATCAGATTTGCATATTTCTCAGATTATACTTTCCTTTCCATAAAAACAGAGTGTCCCACGAAGTACTTAGCCGACATAGTTCAGAGGTAGATGGACTTTTCCGAGGCAAATCAGATTCTGCAGCCGAAATTTTCCTAATAAGTTCCTCTATTTCCGTTATACGTGTTTGACTGAAAACTCATGCAGATTCTCGCCGGGACTAGATGAATAAAATCGATGGAAATTTTGCAGATTCACCTTACCACCAAGGGTCTTTGTAGCGCCTTGGTTCGTTTATGAAAAAGTACATGGCGGATACTCAAAGTTTTGTTCTTCAAATTTTTGTTTGAAAAATTATCTTGTATAGGTACACTTTTTTTCAAAATCTGATGGCACATTGTGAAATAACATGAGAAATGCCGCAAAAAAAACTTCTTGAGTTGTTCGGTATACTTCCCAGCTGTTTGGAAGAAAAAATTGATAACTGAAAGTTTGCAAGAATATTTAAAAGAATCTCAATTCAAATCAGTCGGACACTATTTTAGATGATAAATTCGAAGTTACCATGTCAAGTTTGATGGTGTTTCGGAAGCTAAATTCAGGACTGCAGTCTGCGACTTGATGGTTTTGGAGAATTGAAAAAAAATCATGATTTTAAGAAAATTCTTTTGAAATTATCCTCGGTTCAATAGTACACCATAATTGAAATGGTGATGTTGTATTATCTGGAATAGCGCGCTTGAGTCGTTCGACCGATTTAAATAAAAAATTCCAAAAAATATTCCTGAAAAAATACTTCTTACGTACTTTCTTCATTAGAGAACAGGGCGCTACAAAGACGCTTAGTGGTAGGATAAACCTCAAAATATCAATAGATTCTCTAATTAATCTATTCGCCAATCAAAGTTAGCTGTAAAACGTAAGTATGCCGGAAACGGAGGGCCTCAGGAAAATTTTGAGTGCAGATTCTAATTTGCCTCGAAAATATATAGGTTATTTTGCGGTACACCCTGTATAAGTAGCATTTTGTCAAGATATTTATTGTGAACTTACACTAATTGTGCGGCGAAACTATTTATAAAGTATTTGCTAAATATTTTCAAAATTTTGAGTGATATTTGGACAACAAGGCTGAAGCATAACTTTCTTCTCTGATGAGGGCGGCCGGCGTGTAGAAATATAGTTTGTTCACTTTTACCATGATTCTAGTCGGCTATGAGATTTTGTTTTTAAGTCTCCAAATGTGAAATATAGAAAATCATCAAAACTTTGCGGTTGGCTGCTTTGGCTTCATTCGGCACGAATTCATAATTCACGAAGAGACACGAAGTGGGTCCCGGGCCGTAAAACTTTTGAGACACATTTTTTGCGCATTTCCTCTGCCTCTGCAGATAAACTGAACATTTTTGCGAGACGTGATGTCTGACGCTTTTTTCCAATTAAATTTCGCCAATGAACAAATAAATCAAAGGAACCTTGACATATTTGACAGTTGTCAAAAAAAAATAATTCTCTCGAAGTCGGTTCAACTTTCCAATGGTTTAAACTAAACAATATAAAAGCCCTTCGTCCAAAAAAAGGGGCCCTATATGCAATCATCAACCCTTTCGCCTGTTCCAATCTAAAAGACACGCCAAGCCCTTGAGAATTATTGAGGAAACAAGGATCGTCGTACAGTCTGTCATTGGTAAAATAATTTGCGTGTAAAAAGTTGAATAAACCAAATTTCAAAAAACACAGCGGCCTCGAGTTGCGTATTGAACCGGAATTGATGCATGTGAGTACCTTCAATTTGTTTTTGGTTGGAGGCTTTCCGGGATGAGTTTTTGAGAATCTCATAAACTTTGACATTTAAATCTCTCCTTGTGTAAGGGTGCCGGTTGATTGCTATTGAAAATGCGCTCACGCCTTCGTGAATGCATGCGAAACAAAACAGCGTTATTTTTCTACAGAAATTGATCGTTGTGGTCAAAATTTTTTGAAATCGAAATTGTCATGAAACCAACTATAGCCAACCTCGTAACCAACCATCGGTTCAGTTGTAGGTATGTATAAGTCCGTGTATTATGATAGTACCTAAAAAAAAGGAGTGCTCATACCGTATGTTTGTTATCATCATGCGTGAAAGATCGGCTGTGGAAATTGAAATGTTCATCATGCGTCATGTGTTATGTCGCTGTCATGTCAACAATAAAATGAATCGAAACTTCAAAACGAGTATTGAGAGTGTCAAAAACATCAAAATATGTATAAGTTCAGCTCGGCCATATATACGTTTCAATCTCCATAGCCGCACCATTGGTGACACCATCAGTTGGTGCATTCCATTGCGCCATTATTACAACAAGAATAATTACATTTCTTCAAAGTTTGATTTATACATAATAATTATTGGTCTGCCACTTTTCGCCTTTAGCTTTTTGGGCAGTAATAGAAGGATTTTAAAGGCTGGCACTCTCTTGAAGGAGTCAATTTCGAATGCAACTTCTAGGTTTACACATTATCTCTGGGGTGATTCACAATAACTGAAAAATGTATAAATAAATAACGGTCTAAGTGCCAAAGAAATGATATTTAGGCAATCGTATTCAAATAAATCTCAGAAATATCATTGGGTCAAGATAAAAGCAAATCATTCTTTCTAAGGAACTTTATTGGGTGAGAAATTCAAATGATACATTCCACTAAGATAAGACGACCAAATTAAGGTATAATTTACATAGGTATCCACGAAACCAATGGTGCTTGGCACATTAATCATAAGTCTTGCGGAATAATGTGTTGGACTTGAGACATCATCTCATCATCAGCCATTTTGGGGGAAAAAATGTATAATAAAGATCTCGTGCAATGACTTCTTCTTGCTCGAATGCTTTACGACACTCGTCAAAGCTTATGTTGGCAAACTGCATCATCTTGAGAGATAGCAATCACTGCTCGCTTTTCGAATGATATATCTATATTCAAATTTTGTTACTGACGTTATTTATACACTTTTTAACTGTATTTGCACTTTATTGACCATATTCTGGAACTCCAAGTTCTCAAGCTCACACTTGAAAAATAACAACGTTTTATGATGATGACATCTACATATAGTCAAATTGATTTTTCAAAAAGTTTTGACATTGATTCGAATTTTTGGTAACAACTGGATGACTGCTGCTATAGAAACGCTGAAATCAGGATACTAAGGCCGTCTCCCTTTTGTACTTTTATATAAACCTCTGCTATAACATCAGTTTTGAACCTAGTGAGAACAAAATGAGAATAAATCCTAGAAGAATCTGCTCTTGAATTTTGAATCTTGCCCGATAAAAACTGTATCACCCTGTATATTTGAAGAATAGCATATAAGCAATTTGAAACACTCTGTACTGTTTTTCGATGAAGAAATAGAGCTCATTTCTCGTGAGTATGAAAGATTGCGACATGAACTGTCGCATGAAATGTTGACTGAGAATGCTTGTGGTATATTCTCTTGTGGCATTAACCTCCTCTTTATAAGAGAACTGTTCGTAACTGCAAGTTTGAATCATCAAAATAGTAGCGGTCGGTTTTGGCGTGCAGATTTGGTAAAGGGTCTGGCCAAATTTGTATGATGATTGGTTGATGTAACCAGTAACTGGCTGGGAACGCCTTAAAAAACCGCGGTCCAAAACCGCCTGTCAAAAAGTTCCTGATGTTGTCTGTTCTGTCTAAAGCCGAATTGTTAAAGTTTTTTTGTTAGTTTGTTTAGGCGCCTTCATTAGATTTGTGCAGCGCCTCCGCCATTTCTGTACGTCATTCTTCCCAAATTCTGTTCGGGGTACCTTTACCTTTCATGTATTCAAGTTCGTCACACCACCTATTCCACTCTTATTGTATTATCAATACCTATCCGATGATGATTGTTGATTTTTTGACATTTTACGTTTGATTGAACAATAATTGTATTTATTTTATAACAACAAAACCAAGCTGTAAGAATTAACCCGAGACAGAAAAACTGGCCCTCAATTAGGTTTTCTGTGAAATTATTGATTTGCTATAAAGAGCTCAGCCAATCATGAATATGTATTTTGTATTTTGACCGTTTCCATGGAAATAGGTACTGAGTCAGCGGCACCTTAATTTTAACAGAAATGATACAGAACATATATGCCGTTCACGTTTTAAATTCAGTAGAATTACTTTTTGGAGCAAAAATGAAGTGACAAGCTGGGGGGCTACGGCTAGGGCTGATGGTACCTGCAAAGTTTTGGTGCGAAACTATCAGCGGCCATCAGCCGTATCCTCCTAGCGTTCCAACTTGCCACTTTAATTTTGCTTCAAAAAGTCATTCTACTGAAAATAAAAGTGTACAGGATATACCTACGCTTCAATGTCTAATACATCCTTATCATACGCTTTAAATAAGTAGTAAAAGATGAAGGAAACATCAATGAGACAATTTTAAAAACATTATACACATTAGTACGCTAGCGACAAGATGTGATCATTCAAACAAAAATGTAAAATGACAGATGATCCTTTTCCTAAACAGGTTCCTGATGCGCATATTATATATAAGGGCATATTAAAGCCATTCGAAAACTGTATTTTTAATGACTACCCAATCAACAAAAAATGAGTCTAATTTCTGAAAAGTGACAAGCTGTTGAAGTTACCCTTCATCGTTCTGTATAAACGAGTATACCTATTCTGATATTGAAGCGCTCTCAACGGTTGAAGTCAGCATCAGCATCAGTCAGCAGGTGATATTTGAATGCCGTCATATTACTTTTCATATTGAAACGGTTTTGCGCCAATGTCATAACAAAATGTGAAATCATAAGCCTTAATTGCATAACACATAACACATAACAAATCTAACCAAAATATTTTAATTAGGCATACCCTTCCATTAAGAACGTTGTTACCAATGGTGCCTATTGTGCGGAGAACAAAGACAGCGAATTTAGGGACAGCATTTTTTCAACCAAGTATGTTGATGCAGAATGATTGTGGTTTCAATTCTTTTAGACTTGTTAAAAATCTGCAAGTATAAAAAACTAGAAAACAAAAAAAAATGATAATCTAGTATAAAGACAAAACTAAACTGCGCAACAAATATGTTGTCGCGAGGGAAAAATTGGTTCGAGTTTGGACCACAATAACTTTTGAATGACACAAACCATTTCCGTTCTGTTTTGACGGTTAGCGAGCTCAATCTTTCCGTTATTCAACTTCAGGAGGTGAAGGTCGAGAAGCTCCATGTAAAATATCTACAGGGTGAAATGTGAAACAGTACAAAATTTCAGCCAATTCAACGGACCCCCATTTTCAGAATAATTTTTTTTCACAAATGCAAATGAAAAGATTATAAAGCGTTATGCTTTAGCTTGCCCCCAGTTTTGGAATTTTTGAAATCGGAAGTTTGATTCTGACTGTATGATTTTTTTCTCTTGGAGGATGCTGATTTCCCCTATCGCTACAAAGAAGACTATGTTACTCTGATGATGGGAGGTTGCAATTCACGAATATTGTTGCTTAAACGGTTTTCAGCAACTTAACTCGCAGACCATTTGGAATACCTTGATCAAGGCTTCAAAAAGGGGAGTCCATTCAAAATGGGCAAGACAGGTGTTTTCCTTAAAAATTGAATTTGATCATATTTTTACAACTGAAACAAGCTTCCTTTGTGATTTTGACCTCCTGAACTTGATGCTGATGGTCAATTTCAGTTTTTGATGATGACAGGCTCCCTAGGCTAACAAGTCTTTCTTGTAGCGATAGGATAAATCAGCATCCTCCAAGAGAAAAAAAATCATAAAGTCAGAACCAGGGTTCCGATTCCAAAAATTTCAAAACTGGGCGCAAGCCAAAACATCACGATTCATGATCCTTCCATTAACATTCAAGAAAAAAATTATCCTGAGAACAGGGGTCCGTTGAATTTTTTAAAATTTTGCACTGTTTTACATTTCACCCTGTAGATATGTTACATGAAGCTTCCTGATTTTCACCTCCTGAAGGTGAATAACAGAAAGACTGATCTCACTAACCATCAAAACCAAATCGAAATGGTTTGTGTCATTCAAAAGTTCTTGTGATCTAAAGTCGGGCCAATTTTTCGCTTGCGACAACATATTTGTTGCGCAGTTTATATTCCAGCATAATCCCAGACTGTACCTGCTACTCCAGCAATGTCAAAACAAGCAGGTGATGTCACCCTCCACCCTTTCTAAAAAACTGATAATTTTGAATAATTGCTTCAAACGATATTTGTCTTCTGTTCAGACTGTTTGAGAGCCTAATCTTTCAGCTATCAGTCTGCACCTCTGCGAAATATAAGAGCTTCACATCAAGTTACTATAGGGTTTTTGAGTTACTGCTATCAATTTGTTTTCTTCGTTTGTTTTTTTGTTTTCTATATTCAGCTTGAAAGGCATGAATATACAAACTCCATATCTCGGATATTCTTTGGAATTCCAACTTCTGTTCTTCTTCGGTTGACCCTGTTGACAGCTTGTTGACCATTTTTTGACAGCTGACAGTTCGACTTTCCAGTACAGTACGTTCACTCCTATACCGTGATTCTAGTCGGCTGTGAGATTTTGTTTCAAAGTTGCCAGATCTGAAATTTGAAAGTTCCTTAGAACTTGGCAGTTGGTCGCACTGCTGTTCGACAATTCAAGTTTGACAGAGTGCCATAACACTCATAATAGATATATAACATGATATAAATAGATAGAATTTGACTAGAATTTTTGTCGGACTTGCTATAGGTGAGTCATCCATAACTTATAAACGTACTGGAGAGTTCATGCATCAATTTCTAATCAACCAATAATAGCACCATTTTCTCTTGCTCTTCTGTTTTCATATTTTTTGCACCCTGATGTTTCATTAGAAATAAAGCTTGCGCAGTCAAACTCAAACTATGAAATATTGACAGAATGTTGTCAAATGTTACCTCCTTATATCTTTGAGCGTTCATAATGAACAGCCATAATACCTGAAGTACGCTTCAACAATCCCAAGATTGTTTGAATCACAAGTTAAGATGTTTGAGGGAAAACACCTTTGTATTTTATATTGAGAAGTTACTAAAATAAATTAAGAATTAAGAACTAGGTACCTACTCATTAATTGCGAAAAACTGCGTCAGGCATCTATTGAAACCTAATTCCTGAATCCTAACACGTCTTTAAGCGGGAAAATGGTGAGGCCTTCTTCGCTTCTTCAAATAATAAATAATTATACTGCTGTGAAATGCAAACATTTCATTTCCTTCTGAAATCGTCAGATTGCACACAAGGAAATTCTACCTGCACCCCTAGTTTATTTACCCATCATCATCATGGCACGTTTCTAATGAATCTGTGTTTTAGAACATAAGCAAATATCAATATTTTTAATATTCAAGTGTTGTCATCTTGCAGATCCATGAAGTTTACTATTAAGCTCAAATTTGTAAATATGTATGTGTAGTAAAATTATTCTAGATTAAGAGGCAGTCAGAAATATCACAATTACGAAAACAGTGCTGATAGGACGCCGGCTATTGAACTCCGAAAGATTATCCTAATTTGCTTCTTGAATTCTAATCTTTCGTAGTTTTTGGTTAGATATTAAAAATAAATGCATAAGCTGTCAGATGTCTTCATAATTAGGCTGGCACGCACCCCCATTATACCGGCACCAGAGCATCCATACACATATGATTTGAATAAATAATAAAAAAAGCCGCCCGTCTAGTACCCTACATAAAGCAGTTTTAAGCTAAACTAAGTGTCTCAAAAGTTGCCGCTGCAAACAAAAAGATTTTAAAGTCGGTTAATTAAGGTACAGATGTTAATGAGGCTTAACTGACGCTACCTTTCATCTCTTTTAAAATGTATTAACAGATTTTATGTAATTGCCTCCATGATGTGGTTCTGTTTGTCAAAATGTTTGCACACACATTTTCTTTGGCTTATGATTCTTGAAGTTTTGCTCTTGGGTAAATTTTGCAGTGAATCATTCTTTTGATGGTGATGCAGCTTTTGATTTTACGCCATGTTTGAAAAAATTTCAAGTATATAATTATAGGTACCTAAGTAGGTACCTGTTATTAGTGAAAGTTTTTTTTTTGCAATTCAATCTTGATGATGGCTTGTCAGATGTTCAATAATTGCGAGTAAATACTTGAAAGGTCGTCACGGTATAATACTGAAAAGAGGCGGACATGAAAAAATAATGTTAATTTGACTCTTCGGCTATTGCTCAGCGCATGTCATAGAAATTAACGAAAAGGGATTCCAATAGGTGTGAATTAAAGTTTACACTCTTGGCAAAGTACTACTGCGCTCGTAAAATTTAATGAAATTAAGACTAAGTGGCCTGCGGAGATACCGCAAACTCTTAAGCCAACGAATTAACACTAACTGTGTTTAATTAGTGGTACACTTAGAATTATCCAAAAAGCAAACTTTTGGCCTTTGTTTTAGGATGGATTCCTTACGCAACTAATTAGAACTGGAAATTTGTCCCTACACTAATTTGCTAATTAACAAACATAGCCAGATTCCTTTCGGGTTTTGCGCAGTTTCTATTCTTTATTTCTTCGTGTGTTGTGAAATTCGATTTGCGTCTATTCAGGTCAAAAGAAAATTTTAATTAACGTGACTAAGCACTGTTTATGTTTATAATAACGCGGGGTGGCCCAGCCCGGTGATCCTGGTATCCAAACATTAGCAGTCATTGGCATTTTGCTTTCGAAAGCTATTAGTAACGGGGAAGACGTTTATGAAAAATGTGATAGCTATGCGAAGTGCTAAGTTTCATGACAGTTGTTTGCTTTTGGAAGAAAGTGTTAATATTTTATATTTTACTATTGGAATTTTACAAACGTCTGTAACCAATAAGAAGCGAACAGAAAATGGTGATGGATGACGGATGAGAACTAAAAAGTTAACAAATGTCCACAATGTATTACTGCATGGACCTGAACCTAAAAGCTGAACAACGTTTAACTAAGGACTTTTATTTTTTACAGTTAGTATTGGCAATCCTGCTACATGTCTTTATCGCTTGGCGTCTTGCCAGAATTATTGACAGTGTAGCTATCAAAGTGACTTTTTTTTTCAAATTTCTGCACTAAAGATGGAGATGGATTGGTGGATTCAATTCCTGCACTTTTATTCCTCGAGAAAAATTTACCATACAGGTCACTTTCGAAAGCTACAGAGAAGTACTCTTTTGTTATGTTGCTTCCTGCCGAATTTGGTTCCAATCCATCGGATAGATGTCGAAAATTAAATGTTGAAGTTTTGATTTTACAGGTGACAGTTCAAGAAATACTATCAACTGTTTTGAATACAGTTTTTCAAGGGATTTCAAATAACATGTTTTGCAAATTAAGTTTTGTGGGAAATAGCTTGTCATTTTTTGACAGTGATACTTCAGTCTGACAGATGACAGCTAAAAATGAATGGGCTCACCTCAAAGGGAAATTATGTCCACCAAATTTCAGTCCAATCAGATCAACGGTAGTTCATACCATCAAAATATACATACCTATACCATATACATACGCACAGACAGACATCACTCTGAAAATAGTCCTAATCCTCTTGGGGGACCTCAAAACGATTATATCCGTCGTTATCTAGACATTTTTTCGCACGATCATAACACTTTCACTTCCATAATGGGGGGGGGGGGGGGAGGGACGAGAAAGTAAAAAATCGGTATACAATTTCCAACTCTAAAGGGCTGTATCTCGGTCATTCTGCGTTTTCGAAATATGTTTTCTAGAAAAAGTTATCTTCTTCTTTGATGCTTCATTGACTGTTGAAATGCGATTAAACACCAAACACGTTGAAATATATGAAAAAAAATAAGATATAGTGTTTATTACGCAATTAGCATTTCCATAACATGTCAAACAATACGATATTGATATTATATTGATACCTATTTTGTATATTGACAAGACTTATTATAGGCAAGGTATCTTCATATTTTTTGTTGAAAAAAGCTGAGAACAGGTACAGAGATTGTGGAGAACTACTGACGTCACGTCATGTTTTTTGTTTGGATCTCAAAGTTACAACATTTTTGAATAACTTGTGATTGTTTCAATTCCAGAGCCGCCTCGGACAAGAGGAAATTGCATGTGAAGCGACCGATGAATGCTTTCATGGTCTGGGCACAAGCTGCCAGGAGGAAATTGGCCGATCAGTATCCTCAACTCCACAACGCGGAACTGTCAAAAACACTTGGCAAATTATGGAGGTAAGTCACGTGATAGCAACTCAGAAGTTCTAATAATATTAGTATAGATATAGCAGAGAATATATAAATTTGAGTTTTGAATACATTTATCAATTTCCATGACTGACTGGTTCAGAAAATGTTCGGATGTTTGTCTCATCAGCAGCTCTTGATATTTAACATACCGCTTGACAAAAAGTAATGGCCGAAACAAAACGAAAAACAATGATAAAATCATCAGCGGCATATAGTCTGCTGGATGTTTATAAAAAGAGTATGCATAAGAAAAGGACAGAAAAAATTAAAAGCGTCTCAAGTTAACAATTTCGCTCCTCTTATCTCCAATGCTCATGTGTATTATGTTCAAAGAATAAATGCTCTGCGATTATTGCAGTCAAGTTTCAGTCTATTTTAATGTAATGGGTTTGTTGATGGTTTCCCGTGTGCAACTTGAATCTAGAATATTGTATACTGGTTGGTGGTGGTTCAAAAAGGACATTTCTGTGAATAAAAATGTGATCGCTTGGGAATACGAAAGTGACAGTTTTCGCACGAGTGTGGAAAACTATGCACGAGCGATAGCAAGTATGGCATTCACACGAATCCAAAAAAGACACTTTCTTGCGAGTTCCGTTCACTATTTTTCCTTCGAATAGCTTCTCCTTCCTGCCCGATGATTGACGTTGGAGCGACCTCTCCGACTCCGGATCAACTTTTTTGCACTCAATTACACGTCGCTCTCCGTGTGCATTGCATACTATCAGTATCACTGCTGGTATTTGATTCCAAACTCAATAATTATTTACGGATCAATGTTTGGCAAAGAAAGGACATCGGGTGCATTTTATCATTTTTACAGCAAACTGTCAAAGCCACTTATTGTTATCTGCTTCATATTATAGGCACTTGATGTCAGATGGCATTGTTATTCTTCAGAACATTTAGGAAATTTTAGAATAAATTATCGATTTGCTAATGAGCTTCTACTGGATAATTCTCCAAAATATCGATTTTTAAATGAGAGTCTGGACTAAAAACTGATACCACAATAAAATAGGAATTTGTGTGTCACTTTAACACTAGTGACGATATTTTTAGTTTCGCGCACAGCGTGTGCAATTGACAAGTTTCTCGCCTACGAACAATACCGGGTGATAATTTGAAAACAATTCACCCGTAATAACTTCTGATTCTTGGTTAATAAATCTTCGAGTAAAAACAGATCGATTTTTATTCCGCCTGCATGCAGGAGAAATTTTCAACCACTCCTTCAAAAATTGGATGAACAATCGAAAATTTTAGAGGAAAAAGGGAGGTTTTTGAAATTTTTTTTAAATATTTTCAAAATTGTAATCTAGGTTGAGAAGAGAATCGGTTGAAAATCCAATAACCTTCGAAAGGACCATTGATTCTGAACACTTCAAGATGTTTTTTCTTGTATAAGAGTAGAATTGTTGATGAAGGAACCATATTACAACTGCTTGTTTTCCGAGGAGAAACTGGGTCTTTGTTCACCTGGAATTGTTGGTAACCATCGTAACGAAAATCATAACAATCAATGACAAACCGTGATAGACCAGCCTGTGATTGTTCCGATTTTCGTTACGATGGTTACCAACAATTCCAGGTGAACGAAGACCCAGTTTCTCCTCGGAAAACAAGCAGTTGTACTATTTGGTAGATTGGTTCCTCAATTGCGTTTTTGCAAATAATAGTGACAATGTCGGTTAAAATAATAATAATAATATAATCCAAGCTCTACGTAAAACGTCCCCATGAAGTTCACCTTCTTTGACGTGAAATTTTATCGAACGCTCGGCACTTGACTTACTTATTTACCTTCAGTGAACACTGAACACCCGTTGGATAGACAGACAGCAAAACTGCAAAAGTTAATGTTGTTGAAATTGAGTTCAAACCGCAAACTCGAGCGCAAACCTTAATCGTTTAATTTGTTTATTTTCTCAATATTTGCAAATAAACATCCAGTATCGAGAACCACAGATGTTCATGGTTGTAAATCAAATTAACTCTTCTGGTTTTAATCAAGTACAAGCAGAAATCCTTGCCCGATTTTTACGAATCTTCAGGTCTTCACGGCTAGAAGATTGTGGGAGTTCAGTAAAATTCGACATGACATACCGACTTTCAGT
Organism: Anaspis maculata; assembly: GCA_949128115.1. NCBI lineage: Eukaryota > Metazoa > Arthropoda > Insecta > Coleoptera > Scraptiidae > Anaspis > Anaspis maculata. Next base: position 56,005,140 of record OX421963.1, on the reverse strand, counting down.
TTCAGTTAGATCGTTTTAACCCGAAAACAACTGTCATCGACTTGTCTTGGGGATTTTGGTCAGATACCTTGGGTCTACCTACTACCTACTTCCCGAGTGAGTGATTGATAGTTGTTTGAGGAATTTAAAACATGTGACCGTAATAAAACACAACGCACAAATTATATTTTTCTGATTATTATATAAATGCCTATACTGCGCCAAAATGATTCATTTGAACTACCAAGAGCAAGTGTCAAAGTCAGTTATGTTTTTGTTATTGTGTGGAATTGTTGAGGTAAAACAGCCGACTCCTTTGAGCAATGGTATACACAGAGTGTTTCACATTTGACAGAGCATCAAAAACATGTGGACTTTCTCGAAAAAATGTATTTCGGAAACGCATTATAACGGAGATAGGGCTTCCAAAGTTGAGTGTTGAAAATGTCATAATAACGTTTGTCACGGTCTTTAAAATTTGTTCATTCTCATTTCAATTTTTTTCCCACTTTTTCTTCTTAAGCTCGTAAGTCCTCTAAGTCCTAGTAACGGCTAGTGCTAAAATCAAGTGTGTAATCGATAACGTCATGAATTCCGATTATTGTGTCTGCTGGACTGTAAGACAGAAATCTGGCTTACTGGGCCAGGTACAGACATCAGTGACACATCAATGGAAAGCCCAGAGGAAGAGGATTTTTTTTTCATATGAAGTATTTTGTTTTGTCGGTCATGAATTTTCGAATTCTTGTGACTCGCCCGATTGAAATTGCATTTTCTGGGAAACTAGAGCACCTACAAGCATCGGTGCCCCCTCAAAAGAAAGCTAAAAGGTCAGGCTTCCCCCCAATTGGAATTCTTTGTTGTTACCTTGATATTTTCTGAGAAAATCGCGCTGGGTTGTTTTAGCTGGGACAGCCTGTATATACCCAGATTCGTATAAACGGTGCAGTGACTCATCCCTGATGCGCATACATACGAATGGGACACGAGCACGGCCTGACCCCTGCTCAAACTGGTCGTCCCCGTATTATTTATTGTAGACTTTTCTGGTGACGGTCTGCAGGAACGGGGGAGTTGGAAAAAAGACAACCGTGGAGTAAAATGTACGTTTCCTTGTTTTCTATAGAAGTAAAGCTGAAAACGTTGAAGAAAGTTAACAGTTCGGTGCCACTGAAGCAGTCAAAAATTGGACCGGCTTCACTGCTGCAAGAGACATTTTACCGCATTCGCACATCAACACCTATATAATATGATGTAATAATTATCTGTCAACAGAACTATAACAATATCATCATTGCTCAATGTGATGCAGTTTATAATCGTAAATATGGGAAGAGTCAGATGGCTTCGCAGAATTTACTCGATGGTTTTCAAAGAATGTTTTGCCACTGCAGACCTGCAGGGGCGATACAGTTTCATTCATAAAATATCCGCTACGAGCGCGCTAACTGCAGTACCTACATGATTATAAAAGTATTCTTATATACCATTTGCTTATATTGTATATCTGCCCATGCGATAATCTGAATGAGTATAGCTTCTGCTATCATCGCATATAGAGGATATTGTAGGAGATAAGTTAGCTAAAAGTCAACCAGAGTCGATCATTGACCGTCGAACAGGACGCATCTGAGCTTAGAAAGGGTAATCTTCAGTTTGACCCCCAAGGAGATAATCACGACTAAATAACTTAGGTATACTAAGAATACGCCGTTCAATAATAATTGTTGCTTCAGATGTACAAATAGTTTAGTAGTAACGCCTAATCACAAAGACATAAATTTTATGAATTCAATATTAATAATAATTAGATGCCGATCTATTTTGTTTATGCCGCTCTGTGGTTTGCTGCATGGATGCGGAACACCCAAACACGGCAACAAAGACCAACGGTTATCTTCTATCATTTTTCGTAATTGTCGTATCTCGTATCAGATACATAACGTTTGTGATACATAACCAAAAATATAGATGTTGCAGTTTATGTGTATTATGCTTAATTGACATTTTTTGTCAAAAGTGGTGTCAAAATTCACAAGAAATTCAAGTTTTCTCTCATCCAATGGAACGGTTGCAAAAAATTCGGCTGCGCCTACTGCTTACAAAACAGATCTTCGAACTGCGGAAATGCGCTCTTGTATTAAGAGGTTTCTGATGCGACTAAGAAAGTTGTTGACGGGAATCTGTTTTATTTTATTTTTTTCGTCAAGTAGAAACTCTTCCGAAAAGAAAATGTATACGGGCATAAGTATCAAATTTTTGGAAATTTCCAAAAAAATTGAAATTTTTTGATTTTGATTTATGAAAATTCGAAAACCAGATAGCATCGACAATGCATCTTTCTTCTAGGAAGTCGCATGCCAAATTTGAACTTTTTATTTTCAAAAAAAGGTACTAAAAATGATTTCTTCTACTTCACTTTTTCATGTCTACGAGAAATCATTTTTGGTACCTTTTTTTTAAATAAAAAGTTCAAATTTGACATGCGACTTCCTTGAGGAAGGATGCATTCTCGATGCTATCTGGTTTTTGAATTTTCAAAAATCAAAATAAAAAGTTTTCAATTTTTTTTTGAAATTTCCAAAATTGATAGCAATGCCCATACATTTCCTTTTTTAGAGAGTTGCCCGATTCCCGTCAACAATTTTTTTAGTCGCATCAGAAACCCCTTAAGAATAACTTTTTCCATGGTTGGGAAAAGTGCGTGGCGCCGGATATTGTGATCGCCCTAAAAAATCCCGGAAACGAGGGATACATCCATTTTAAAGCCCCGCAAAAACAACACGATCACCTAAGGCCATTTGTAGAGTGATGTTTGTCAGTCTCTACTCTTCATACGTGTCTGTTTCTGTTATCTTCCACGACATAACTGCCGAGCCGTTTATCCAATCGAGTAGGTAACTGCAGCGTACAAACATTCAATCAAACTTCACAGCTATATCAATGCATAGGTACCTGCTTACTGAACAACAATGATTATTGTGATATAGTCGCCCCAAGGTTGTAACTTCCTAACCTACAATTCTACAAATCAGCGAAAACTTTGTTCTTTCTCTCTCACCAAAACCAATAATTGGAAAGTAATAAAAATAGTCATAGGTTCCTAAAATACTGTTACGATATCTCGCGTACGGGTTCGAATATAATTGAGACGATAGATTTAAAACACACACTGTTTATTTCTGTGTACTACAATAACTACACGCCAACAATTAATATCGCTGTGATTATCGCTCGCTTATTCGCTCGCTGTCTCTTCTAATTTCATACTGCCCTGAGCTGCCGGCTGATGCCTTATAGGCCTCCGAATAGTGTTCCCAAACTTTATGTCTACTTCCAGCAAATTCCATAGTGGCCCGGCATATGCGGTTTTTAGACCATTCCTGAATAATCACACATATAACCCGTATAATTCTGCCGGGTTCTGGAACGGCGCCTCCGCCAAAATAGACAGATGTGCCCTGATCAGGCATTCGAGTCTCCATTCAGTTTCACGTACACGAACGCTCTGGAATGCACCAGATCGTTCCACACTTCTACACTGCGATCTAATGGATGGAAGAATCCAGAGAGATCGAGTGTTTACCAATATGTACGGGATCGCCGCTCGTAACAATACTATGAGGAAGAGTACGATACGTGTAAGATTTTTAATGTATCAAGATTATAGAAAACAAAAATAGAATTTTTAAATTCTTCTAAAAGAACTACAGTGCTCAACAATTGAAGTGGAACACCTGAAAATTCTGGTCAAATTAAAATGGTCGCGTTTTCTTACAAAATAACCGAATTACAATGAGTTTTTTTTCCTGAACAGCTTATGTCTTAGACTACAGCATAATATGATTCCTGTTTGTTACAAGCTTCTCATATCATTCTTACAGAGTGTAGTATAGTAAGGTACTGTAGAAAAATGTAAAGTTCACACCCCTCCCAATCCGCGAAAACATTTTTTTGAATTTCTTTCTGAAACTGAAACTCGTTCTGGAAAAAGCATTGGACTCATATACCTCGAAACGGTTTTCTAAGTTTTCGTCTATCTTTGTTAGTTACAGGGTGATCTCAAAAAAGTGATATTTTAGGCTTTTCGATGATAACTTCTCCAACTGTTTTCCGATTTAAAACACCTTTGGCTCATATTGAAGCTAAAACTTCAGGCGAGAACATTGTGAGGTCAAAGCTTATTGAAGACAACATTTCAATATAAGGGGGCGTATCGGAATTGAACCGAATGCGAAACAGCTCCCAAGTATCTGTTTGGTAAAAGAAAAAAGAACAAATTGAAACTTGTCCTGAGAGGATCTTCTGACTGAGTCGAACCATTTAGATCTGCTTTTCGCTTTAGTTGTCCAAGAAATGTCCGTGGTAGAACCAGAACTTGACTGCGTGTTTTCGCGAAAAAATCGCATGCCTTATTGACCTGTGTTGGCGGCCGACCCCAAGTAATAAAATTCACAACAATTCCAAAAATTCTCCTTGACGATATAACACCGGCCAGTTTTGAAATTGCAGTTCAGAGTTGCCATCAAACATTTATACTCGAAAGCTGTTTCGCATTTGGGTTACTTCTGATACGCCCCCTTATATTGACTCCTCATACCTCCTTACTTTATACTCAAAAAACGGTTTCGAGGTATGGGTTCAATGCTTTTCCAGAACGAGTTGGAAAAATTTAAAAAAAAAGTTTTCGCGGATCGGAAGGGGTGCAAACTTTACATTTTTTGCAGTACCTCACTACTACACCCTGTATGAATAATATGAAAAGCTTGTAACAAGAAAGAATTATGTATATAATACTGTACCTACTGCTGTAGTTTGAGACATAAGCTGTCCAGGGAAAACAAATCATTGCAATTTGGTTTTTTCTTGATTAATTTGACCAAAGTTTTCAGGTGTTCCATTTCAATTGTTGAGCACTGTAAATCATTCGCAACCAGCCACATTGCAAGAGTCTGTTTTTTTTTAAATTTCCTGGTGCACAAATAAGCTCATCTAGCGAGTCCAAAGTGCACGTTTCCGTCTCTCTCACTCCACCACTTAATATACAGAGTGATTTTTTGAGAAGGACCCACCCCAGATTTCTTGCTGCCCAATTTTTTTAAGGGAAACGCCGAAAAAGGTCGATTTTTATTTTGAGGGGGACATCTAGGGCACACATTGTCAAATTTTCATCTTCAACCCCTTCGCCCCCCACCCTACCCTACTTGAGAATTTCAAATAGCTATGCTACCTATGCTGTGATGCATCAGTTTGAAGGTGATAAAATTCTCTTTCTATAGGCGATTGACCTTATTGGGGAAAATGGCCGTTTCGTCGAGGAAGTTTTAGGGCATTAATTTTTAGAACTGGTGTAAGTTGCCGTCCGGCAACGGCGGTGGTTACGTCAATTGGTGGCATGTCAAAACTGTCACTTTGCTGTCTTGTGCAGTACGCCACAAGCAAACTTTCGTTCCTGTGAACCCTTGGGACCCCATAGGCTCGTTATTGGGCCCCATGTTGATGACCAGCGTCGTCGCAGACCTTTCTCTAAATCATCCATAGCTTCCGCCCAAGGAAGAGCAACAGACTCTGTCACACCCGCACGGAGGGAAACACACAAGCCCGTCGACCAGCCTGCCAGCCAAGAAAAAATCACTTCGGGCTGGCCGTGCAGAGTCAACCACCACCTACCTTTTTTCCTCGCTTTTTTCTAAAGATTTCCTGCTTCGACTTCAGCTGGAGATCCGCATTTTTCATTCTAACAAGCTCGCCGTAGCTACCTCTGTGTTCGCGACGTAAACGTTGTCTTTTTTTATTGCAATAATGTAGTGCATTGCTGGGGGCGTAGTCTTTCAGCTGCGCACCTCTGGAGCTCGATCTACTAAAAACCTGCTAAATACGCTAACCATAACATGAAATAAGAGACACAAATGCAAACCCCTTTTTCAGATTATTTCTACTTGTCAAATTTCCATGTCAATATGTGGGTATTACAGGTATCCACTAGTGCCCACCTAGGCTACTAGACGTCGGAGTAGGTTTTCCTCGCAAAAACGTCCTCGACGATCAAGTACCGAGCTCTACACCAGGTGGCGTTTTTCTAATGTAAATCGCCTATTGTCAATTTCAATTTTTCAATTGTCAAATGAATTCCCTTATTAACTGTCGATCCTTGAGAAATAGATTCCCTAGCAAAAGCAGGTCAATTTTTATTTTAAAGGGGACATCTAAGACATGTACTTATTGTCAAATTTTCATCCTCAACTTCTTCGCCTCTCATTTGAGAGAATTTTTTAAAAGGGTTCAGTGGTAGGTTTAGAAAACTTGAAATTATTTTTTACAGAAAGAGAATGTTATCACTTTCAGTCTGATGTACGAGTATCACAAGGTAGATGTTGCTGTTTGAAATTTTCAAGTAGGGTAGGGTGGGGGCGAAGGAGTTGAAGATAATAATTTGGCCTTAGATGTCTCATTCGAAATAAGAATCGACCTGTTTACGCTGGAAAATCTATTTTCCAAGAATCTGGAGTTAATAGAGGAAAAGCCTCGGGAAAACCCTTCTTTTAATTAACAATGAAATAATTTTGAGAAGGGTAGAGGAGTGACTTGATAAAAATTAAAATGTTTGACAGAAAGAGAATTACATTACCTTTAATTGATGTATCACAAAATAAGTAGTGCCATTTAAAATTCTGAAGTAGGGTAGGGTGGGGGCAAAGGGGTTGAAGATGAAAATTTGACAATGTGTGTCCTAGATGTCCCCTTCAAAATAAAAATCGACCTGTTTCGGCGTTTTCATCGGCGTTTTCTCAAAAAAAATTTTGCCGGCGTGAAATCTGGGGTGGGTCCTTTTAAAAAAAATCACCCTGTATAAGTGTGTTTCACTGGATGACGCCTTTCTTGGAAATATGATTGAAAAAGATCTAAGAAAGAGACGGATAGGTATGGTGTGAAACTGTCATGAAACTGTAAAAGTGCGACGGTGAAGTCCAGAACAGCAACTATTTATGTTCTACCAAAGTTATTAAATAGAAAAAGTACCTACCCAGATACGGCAAATTCTTAGACTTCAAGATATAAGTGGTAAATATTGCATTTTGTTGTTTGAAAATGGGGTCACCCTATTTGTTAAAACTCCCTGCAGGATATCCGACGGGGAGAATTTATCTTCACCTGTTTAAATTCTTGTTGATAAGAAGACGATTATTTATTCAGTTTACGCTTTTCGCCTTTGAGGTAGATTGATAAAGTAAACTACAATAAGAAATTATTTGTGGGGTATACCCCTTTTCCAAAACACAAAATTTATCTTACCTATAGGTTTAGGTATTCAGTCATAACAATTGAAAAATAAACTTTATGGAACTCTACCCTATACCCACATACCTACAATATACCTGCCTATCTAGCATAGCGCAACTGGAAAATGTTTCTCGTGATAGTTGATCAAAAATAATAATTAAGTGATTATACAATAGGTAGAAAGGATTAATTAATTAATTAAAAACTGCGTTATGTCAGTGTCAATTACTACAACGTGAACGTGATGAAATGTTACGACACAGGAAGACCGGGAATCATATTGACTGGCAATTATCTTCAATTTGGATCGATAAATACCAACATCAAGATGCACAGATAACAGATTTCGAACGGAATGGACATGTCAGACGAAGACCTCGATGGCATCTCGGTTGGCGCATAGCGCACGCCAAAACAAACTCACATGAAGCTCTTGTTTGAATTTTTTGAGTCATTGTCCGTAATGATTTACCAGCATCGATTGTAGGTATAAGTACACAATATTTTATCGTTCCTAGTCCTGTACCTATCGAAGAGATCGTAATAATAATAAACGTATCCGCGCCACATTACGCGGCATCGTCGGCGACTTTGACTCAACCACCCGTTGAGCCATGGGTTGTGCTGATTACGAGCCGGCATGGGCAAGTCCCAGCACTCACACACGAACTGCTGCGACACGCTCCACCCAGGGGTTTGTCGTACTACAAAATATTAAAAGCTCCACGAAAGGCATCCGATTCCTTCCGTCATTGTGTCTTGTCATGAGAACTTGGACAAAAAAAAATAGAGTTATTGAATCGCCGATCATCGTCGGCATGTATTCGTATGTTGGGACAAGTGCAGAGTGCAAAAAACATGCAGTTATCCTGTTAGATCTCTGTAGAATACCGTGACAATGAAATTTTTTGAGCCTGACTAAAATAGAACAGCACTGGGACATTGTGGAGATTAGGATCTCAGTGTCTATATGCTGGGAGGGAGCGCATAGCCGAGTGAGCATTGCTTGCTGCGGGTAATAATCTATATACAGTCACTTTCTGGATGGGTGGCTCCGCCGCGAGTCAGAGCGCTTGGACGGGCTCCAGGAAAAATGGTCTCTGTATCTAGATATACCTACCTAGTCCAGGAGGCAGTAAACATTTTTGGTACTGATTTTCTCAGTCACCAAATATAGATAGGATTGTTCAGTTAGTGATACTTACCATCTATTCCTGAGTCTGGCTAAAATTTTCCGATGGGGTGAGACAGAAAATGCCTTAGAAAATTCAAATGCGTTTCACTTATTCAACACTAATGGAAATGGTTTTGCCAACAAGGCGTAAGCCAAAGTTGACTAGAAAAGATAGTCTGGCTGATCTCTGGCGATGGAAAATATGTCTGGCACGTCAAAAACCAACTTTTTTTAACATAAGTCATTACTCTAAGATAAAACGTCGTTATATCACACGTGACCGAAATGCCATTATAAGCACGTGAGAAAGGCAGTGTACCGAACATCTCTCTTATATTGCTTATTTATCCGACTTATACCTAATACAGGGTGTTTGCAAAGTTGGGGTAGAAAATTGAATAGAAGTTAGGGAAATACTTCAAAAGTATCAAAAAATATTTAAAAAAATTTAGTGCTTTTATTTTTGAAAATATGGAGGGTCAAAAGGTGGTCCTTAACCCCCTCTATTTTTGTTATTTTGAAACATTTTGGTAAACTCTTTTCAACAGACCGAAAAGCAATGTCTTTGAACCTTTGAATGTGTTTTGTAATTTTATTTACTGTGCAGGATGAAGCGTAAATCCTGAAAATCCAGTTTGCCTCAAAAATACATGCAACAAATTTCATATCGAACCTATTTGTGTTATTTGTTGCTCTGCATCAGTTTTATATCCTGTAGAACTTTTCACGGGCGTTTCCGAGGAAAAACAGATTTCCGTGATTCAATACTCACCCTGTAAACTAAACAAAATTACAAAACACATTCAAAGATTAGTTCACACAAGTTAGAAACAAGTTCAAAAGATTAGCTTTTTGGTCTGATGAAAAGAGTTTGCTAAATTCTTTCAAAATAACGAAAATTGAGGGAGTTAAAGGACCACCTTTTAAACCTCCATATTTTCAAAAATAAAAGCTCTAAATTTGTTTCAATATTTTTTCGATACTTTTGAAGCAATTCCCTAACTACGGTTCAATTTTCTACCCAAAGGTTGCACCCACCTGCACACTGTATATGGACAGGGAGCTGGTGTCTCAAAACTTACGTCATGAGGTACACGATTTTAACTCTGTAGGTCTAATGTGCGTTGATAAGGTTGCTAAAAATTTCTTGTCAATTTTCGAAAAATGTCAAAAATTTATGTCATAAAGGTACATGAATGAAGCCAACGGGCTTTTGTGTGGGAACATCCCCTTTATCAAAAATCGGGTCATAAGAAAAAATGTTTGGAGGCTCTCGGTCCATAAGACAAGTTTGAAATTTTCAAAAAAAGGCCAAAATTTACCTCTTTCTGGAGACTTCTCCTTTGGCATAATTTTAGGAATAAAAAACGATTCTCACATGATTTTTTACGCAGGTTTCGAATCTGTCCACAAAAATTTTTAATGGTACTTCGCTTACAGGGTGCAACATCGAAATTTTTTTCTCAAATCGTACACCCTGTATTTCAACATGGAAATGGATTCCGTTTCTCATTCTGATTACAAATTTATATCACACTTGGTGGGTTAGTCAACAAAACGCCTGTGGAAAAATTGATAAATTTTGGTCCTTTTTTGAAAATTTCAAACTTGTCTTATGAACCGAAAGCCCTCAAAAATCTCGTCTCACGACCAGATTTTCGATCAAGGGGATGTTCTCACACAAAATCCAGTTGGTTTCATTCATGTACCTTATGACGTGAATTTTTTGCCATTTTTTCAAAAATTGACAGGCTTATACCAGCCTAAAGTCCCTTGTCTGACATGTAAGACGAAGCAATTTTTAACAACCTTATCAACGCACATTAGACCTACAGGGTTAAAATCATGTACCTTATGACGTAAGTTTTGAGGCACCAGCTCCCTGTCCAATAGTGTATAGTCTACTTACTATTAACCAATACAATTTATGTATAAGTACGTATACAATACATCGTTATACACGACTAAATATTTTGATTCTCTTCCAGGCTGTTGAGCGACGGTGACAAGAAGCCCTTTATCGAGGAAGCCGAACGCCTCCGCGTCATCCACAAGCGCGAACATCCCGACTACAAGTACCAGCCCCGCCGGAGGAAACAGAACAAGGGCCCCGGCGATCCCATGATGCAAATGCCTCACGGCCAGAACGTCACCTTCTCCCGTTCTTCGCTCAAACAAGAAGACTCCCCCTGCAGCCCACGCAGCCACACGTCCACCTCGCCATCCACCTGCTCTTCCCAGCCCCACAGTCCCGCCATTCATCCGCACACGCTGAAATCTTGTCTGGAGCAACAGTCTGCCAACGCTTCCATCGACTTCAACCTCGACAACACTTACATGCCAGAAGACTGCCTGGAAAGCAGCGATCTGGATCAGTACCTCCCGTCGGAAATACCGCCGTACCAAAACAGCTACCCGTCGTCGACGGCCCAGAACTATCTCAAACGTGCTTTGGAAGTGGAAGAGAACAATCACTACAACAAGAACAAAAGCATATCTCTCGACGCGTACGAAGAGGACACTTACAAGAACAAAAGGTCTTGTGCGGAAAGCTCTCAGTCTTTGGACTCTTACGAAGATGCCCTTGGGAGATACCACGAGTTGCAGCCGAGTTCAGTGGTGAAATCGGAAAGACCAGTTACCAATTCTTCCGTAATGTACAATTACCAAAGCGGCATGCCGATAACTTCAGCGGCCGCTTACTATGCAAACGGCAGCCATCAGTATTTACCGTCGTACCAGTATTTGCCTCAGCGGACAGTTTTCGGTAACGGTTCTTTTGCAAGTTACAGTAATGAAAGTAACGCAGAGCCTTGGAGTCACTATACTTTGTAATCTGCAGACTGATGTATCTACAAAAAAAAAACGTGATATTATTTCGATATAGTGTTATGCGTTATTGTTATGGTTACAGCTCAACTTTAACTCTGGTTGTCATGGCTACTTCTATAGTTACAGTTGGCTAGTGAACCCTGAAATTAAACTAAAGTACCTACCAAGTAAGTGCCTTTGGCTTGTGGGTATAGGTACCTACATTATTTATATTTTGATTTAGATATCAAGGCTACATAAAGTCGTTAACATGTCTCACGTACATAGAAGAAGAAAAAGAAGTATAGGACCCTTATGTTTATAATCTTGTAGAACCCTATACAATAGACTGTATAAGTCCAAATATTTCTGTATAAAATTGAAAGCGGTAGCATAAGGCGCACAATACAATACACATTCTACTTTTGTTTTTCTGTTATTTATAGTTTACAATATAGTAAAAATCAAGTTCTAGCTAAATAGAAGTCTGTGTCGAAAAAAACTCTACTTACCTTGTAAATATCTAGCGCTGTTTTAAGCGTTTTGTAAATAGAATAATAGTGGAAGGAGGGAGCGATCTTGTTTCACTGATGACGATATTTTATTATTTTATAGACGAAAAAATATTTAGTGGATTTTTGTACACCTATACAAATAAATATTATTTAATTATTGTTACGTCATATTTATTTCCAAAACAAAGGAACTATATCCCCAATTCCCCAATAGTTTATTGTGGGCAGAAGTTTAGGCCTTGTCCTACAAAGTATTTCAGTTACAAATCTACAATATGTTAACTACTGTTATTTTAGTTTCGCTGTTTTCTAGTTGGACAAAAGGTAGATGAGTGAGAGAACAAGAATAAAGTCACTACATATTTGTATATTTAAGAAACTTCATCCAAACAAGGTTCATTATCTGCAAGTTGATTTTATCGAGATATGTGGCCAATTTTAAAGAAATAATGCTGGTGTTTGCCGAAAGCTGTAAACAAGGGTGTTTCTGAGACTCAGTGTTATTATTCTTTCCCATGTTGATAATAAAATAGGGAGGGAGGGAGCGGCTGAAAATCAACAGACTTCTATGCGTATTTAAACAAGTCATGGTAAGTATGTTTCTGCATTTATTGTAATGATTTTGTAATAATACATATAGCAAGAAATGCAAGAATCAGATTATGTTCGTTAACCTTGGAAAATGTTGAAATGCAAAGAAGTTATGTCAATCAATTCACAATAATTATGCCCAGGATAGGTCCCCTCACCTTTGATGTAGGTAGGTACCTATCTGTGCAGTTACAAGTCGTAACTTACGACGTAATTGCAAGAATAACAGACGGCCAGTATTATCAACAAATTACCTCGCAAATTAGTATTTTATGTTACTAGCGCCGAAAACCGGGCATAGCATAACGAACGTGAATGCAGCTCGAGGCCCTAGGCCGAGAGCTGCATGTAAGAGAGTTATGCTATGCCGTTTTCAGCGCGAGTAGCATACATCGTTTTTCGTGCTGCTTTCAATAAAATTACAAATAAATAAGATCATATCGCAATAATCATTTCAAGTTGGTACTTCTGCCATCCATCACCAAGGCACGAGGCATGTACCTACTAGATGCAGATTATTGTGTGTCAAATGTCGATTTGAAAAATTGCGTCCTATGTTTGAATTTTCTTGCTTAAAACCGCCCTTCCCCTCCCCAATTAGAAGGGCCATCCCCCAAAAATCCCGAAATCACTGAGCTCTAGTGTCTTGTGTGACGACGAAACACGGGAAATGGCATAAATTAATCACTTTTAAACCTTCGCGCCACAAAACGTCAAAAATCATTCTGCAATTGCACCAACAGATATTCGAAAAATGACCCTAAATTGTCAATTTTCAAAGTGATTATTTATAATTTTAACTGATTAAAACCGAAAATTTCAAGCTATAACATTGGAAACGTGATCTCTCTTGAATTGTGAATGATTTTGCGAGGTTAGTTTATTTTTCACGTGTACTTTTTACTTTGCCGCTCTAGATCTTTTTCTGAATATTACAGTGCAGGACACCGAGCGTATATTGTCATTTTCGGTTATGGCAGCACGAAATACAAATTTAATACACCTGCATGGACCTACCCTGGGTTGCACCAACGCTCAATTAACATGATACGAGATTAGTGAAATTCCTTTTGTTCAGTACTCGTTGGTGAACTCGTTGGTGAATAAAAGAAATTCTGGTTTCACAAAAGAAAATGATCCAATGATCGATTAGGTAGCTAAAGATTTTATGCATTTCCCATGGTCAACCTACTAGGATTGGCCAGATTGAAATCCATTCAATCTCGTATTAGCGTTAATTGCGTACCTATTATTTTTTTGGTGCAACCCAGGGTAAAGGTCTTAAAAGATTCACCTGAAAATTTCCATGTTTCATGTCCAAAACTTGAAAAAAAATTACTGGGTGGAAGAGAGGCTTGGTATTTTTTTTTGGCTTGTTTTGAGCATGAAATGTAAAAATCAGAAGTAGGTACCTACGTAAGTAAACCTTGAAGATCCTTACATTAAAGCGCATTTAAATCAGTTGATAATACCGGGGTTAGTAGGTAGCTCGGTAGGTAGGTACAGGGTGTTCACGATAAAATTCACCCCCCTCTAGGAGATTCCCCTTTGAGATATTTTGAAAAACTAAAAACTTTTTCTAAACAATTTTTCCCAGGGATCTTGAATCGATCGTCTAAAAGTTTTCAGTTTTACCGTATACAGGGTGTGACATGTAACTTTTTTATTTCAAATGCAACACCCTATATTTTATTACGTCATTTGATATTGCCTTTCTTTGTGATTACAAAGGGCCGTGTGAATAAAAAGTAGCTTTTGCTTTCACTTAGGTTTTCCTAGGAGTTGCTAAGCAAATTCTTCCTAGCAACTCCAGGCTAAAGCTAGTAAAAAGCAAAAGCTACTTTTTATTCACACGGCCCAAGAATATATAACATTCATGATTTATTTTGACAAGGAAGCTGTCAAAAAAATGATAAAATAGGTAGTCAAATGAATTAAAAATTAAAAATTTCGCGACACCCTGTATTAGGAACGAATTGGACCATTTATCCATGCAGAGTTGAATTCTGCAGATAAAATTCTGCGAAAATAACTTTTTTTTTAGTGAACTGTAGAAACAAAAGCCACCTTGCCGCGAACCAAAATAATTTGACTACCTATTTTATTATTTTTTCGACAACTTACTTGTCAAAATAAATTATAAGTGTCTTATATATACTGGTCTGATATTTGTGATCAGGCTTAATCAAATAACGGAATAAAATATATGGTGTTGCATTTAAAATAAAAAAGTTACATATCACACCCTGTATACGGTACCAATTAGAGACTTTTAGAGGATTGATTTAAGGTCCCTGGGACAAATTGTGGAAAAAAAGTTTTTAGTTCTTCGAAATATCTTGAAGGGGAATCTACTGGAGGGGGGTGAATTTTATCATGAACACCCTGTACTTGCCTATATTGTTCCACTCTCGGTTCCACTTCAAGCTTAAAGGGGTCACGCAGTCACCTGCTGGATAATCTGACGAGCTGATGGATTGGAAGTATCAGAGGATTTCAGTCAAATTTGTCAAAATGATGTGCTAGATTGCCAGTTATAAAGCAGAGGCCTGCAACCGGCGGAGGCCTGGAATGTGGCACTTTCTGTAATAACAGCACATACAATTTTCAGCCGATCTAATGAGGTTGTTATTAAACCTATCAAAATGATGAATTTTAAAGCCATGCCTTTCATTTAATTCAATAATGACATTGATCTATCAAAGTATTTGAAACTTTCTTTCTGGCCGGCGCCGGCGCCGGCGGCCACGAGGCGGCTAGAAAGTTTTTTCCCGTGCTGTTATTTTTAGCGCACTTTCCCAAAAAATGGGAAAAAGGCGCTTTTAGCTTCACTTTGTCCGTCCGTCCGTACCCGGGATAACTCCTCAGGGAGGAAAGATATTGATGTGGTGTAAACGCTGATCAATAAATAGTACATATGTCCAGGATGTCAAGTTGACTTTTGGTTTTTTGTTACTCTGTCGCCATTTTTGATCCGCCATTTTGAATTTCTCTAAAAGTGATTCGATTGAGATGAAATTTGCAGGCAATGTAAACTACATCAAGATCTATCCAATTTTTGACAATTGATGCCCCGCCGCCATCTTGTATTCTCACTATTAAACATGTTTCGAAGTGATAGAACTAGGAGAATTATGCCTCAACGAAAAAAGATATCGATGTGGTGCAAACGCCAATCGAATGCGTACGTGACCAACATATAAAGTTGACCAATAATTTTTGTCACTTGGCCGCCATCTTTGATCCGCCATTTTGAATTTCTCTGAAAGTAGTCCGATTTTAGTGAAATTTGCAGCCGATGTGAACTTTAATTAGATACATCCAATTTTCGACAATTCATGCCCCGCCGCCATCTTGTATTCTCACTATTAAACATGTTTCGAAGTGATAGAAGTAGGAGAATTATGCCTCAACGAAAAGATATATCGATGTGGTGCAAACGCCAATCGAATGCGTACGTGACCACCATATAAAGTTGACCAATAATTGTTGTCATTTGGCCGCCATCTTTGGTCCGCCATTTTGAATTTCTCTGAAAGTGGTCCGATTTGAGTGAAATTCACAGGCGATGTGAACTTCAAAACAAAATACATCCGATTTTGGACAAATGATGCTCTGCCGCTATCTTGGCCGCCATATTGAAATTTCTTATCACTTAACGATTATCATGGAGCTTGGGCTTGCCTTTGTTTCGTATGATCATTCTTATTCTCCAGCCAAATTCCAATATTCTGCCGCCATCTTGGCCGCCATATTGGAATCTCTTCTCATGGAACTTAGAACTTAACCTTGTCTATAGTGGGTACGATCATTTTGATTTTCAAGCCAAATTTCATGATTCTGACGCTATTTTGGCCGCCATATTGAAATTTCTGGCCAAATAACGATTGAACCCTAATCTACATCTTGTGTTCACTAATCCTTATTCAAAAAGGAAGTGCGCTACTTAGCCTCATGCCCATGAGGCATATTCGCTTGTTTGTTACTGGGGTCACTAAAGCAATCGTTCATTTTGTGGCCTGGTAGTAAGCTAGAAAATCACTTCTTTTTGTCTGATCAGCTAAAAATGAAATTCGTGATTGTGGTGATGGTGGCCAAGTCTAGCACTACCAAATCTACTGACCATCACTGACGGACCAGACGTCCGAACAGAGGATGTTATTATTATGACTACTCAAGGTAACAACTAACAACCCCTCAAACGAGGAGCTCGTGGTGTGGTGGTCAGCGCGTTCGACTGCCATGCCAGAGTCGCGGATTCGATCTTCGATCTCCGCCGGGGACGGATTTCGCCCCGAAAACAAGCTTCTTGGTTTAGTTAACAGACTGACTCAATGTGCAAGGCACTTACAAAACTCAACTTGGACTACTGCAAAGTCCAAAAAGTACTGCTGGAAATCTTCTTAGCATAAACGCTGGCTGTACTCTCAAACTTCATTTCTTTCGCACACGAATTTCGAAAATACCTTCCCCTTGATCATGTAGGTTTTGTGCCCTGCCGTGAAAACCACATTTAAAATGTTCCGAAACCTGCAATTGGTTTAACAAATTACAACAACCAAAAAATTATAGACATATCAAATGAACGATGCTATTAGTTCCGACCAAGGAGGTGTTCCGACAGACGTTCTCAAACTCACAGGCACCCTTGACCCATTCAATTTATGAACTCTTGGTAAAACTAAAACTGGCACCCTATTACCTATACCTACTCTTTACCACATTTCGCTAGCTTGGTCAGGCTAGAAAAATAACTGATTTATTTGACAATCCATGGTCACTTCTTCAGAAGAAATCACCACTCAGTGAAAAAGGAATCGACAATGAACAAAAATCAGCTCAATAGAAACTGCATGTAATAGATAATGTAAGACTCGTCTCGTGCAATAATGTGGAAAGCAAATTAGTTTTCAATCGCGTTAGTTTTTTCGGTTTCCGGTTTCACGGTTTCGGAAAAACGGAGACAGTGAAATTATTATTCTGGAGCCTTAAGTATCGTTCACATAGATCCTAACCGTAGCACTAACAGCAACGCTAATTCTAGTGTAGAAGTTTGGACCTGTATCTACATTTCATCCGTGATAGGCCGAGAACACAACTAAAAACTAAAGCAGATTGTCGGCGCCGAGACCGGAGACCATGCAGCACCTGCCTCCATTGTATTCTCGATCTCACTGATGGAATGTACAAGTCCAAACTTCTAGGAAATGCCAATGGGCTCAAATCGAAGTAAATCCTTGTAGCTTTCGAAAGAGACCAAAATGGTAAGAATCCGTCAAAGAATAAACCCACAGGGATTGATTTCGCAACGCTCTTTTACCAATTCAACTCCGTCCTTAACATGGATAGATGCATCAACGACTAAAAGTCCAGAAGCTAAGTAGACTAGGACCAAAAATTTCATAAATCGCCGAGTAAATCGCTCTTCTAACGATGCAAGAAGCATTCCGTATAACAGTTGGGCAACAAGGCTTGCTGGGGTATTTGGACTTCGCTGAAAACGAAAATCATGGTTGCCACCTCAAAATTCAGACCGTTGGGCCCCTAGGGCCCCATTCTCAATTTTTCCGGACATTTAGACAACCTCGGCTCTTTTACTTCAACAGGTCATATCTTGAAGACCGTAATAGATGAAGTAGAAATTCTTTCACCGTTGCCTCACCATGATATGATTTAGAGTATTAATGAAGTCTCTGGATACCGCCGGAAAAACTTTGTGTCGCCTCACAACAGATTTAGTGGGGTCGGTACACATTAAAAAACGGTACTATACGGCTGTGGATGATACAGAAAATTCCTTTTTTATGAGTGCTCTACAAGGTCTATCGAACGATATTAGAAGGGGAAGCACAAAAGCTTCTCCTTAGGGGGGCCGCAGGGGGCCCTGTCAAGTTGACGGTCCAAGGACTCCTACCAAACCATCTTTCAATTTCGTGGTATCACTGGAATGGGGATCATGTGACTCCATTGCGAATCTCGATGGCATTTCGCATGGTCGCATGTCTCTTTTATCCTTCAT
Source organism: Anaspis maculata (assembly GCA_949128115.1). Classification (NCBI taxonomy): domain Eukaryota; kingdom Metazoa; phylum Arthropoda; class Insecta; order Coleoptera; family Scraptiidae; genus Anaspis; species Anaspis maculata. The sequence goes on along the minus strand of OX421963.1, from coordinate 55,986,770 downwards.
GCTTGAAAAAATAATTTCTTCGGGAGGTCAGAGAAATCACTTTTTATTTTTTTATACATACAAGAGGATGTGAAGTTGGCATGTTTTGTATCCTTAACCTGTTATTTGGCATTCCCAAAATCCTATTATGAAGTCAATTTTTCAAATTCTCAATTTTGGGTAAATTGGTAGGCTAAGAAGGAGGTATTTTTTAACATCCAGTTCAGACGTACTTTTTTCAGTGTCAAACTGAAGGTTATTGAAACCATCACCAGGGGTGGATACACTGAACTATTTTCTAAACATTATGTCGAGAAAATCAATTCTGAACCGCGCATATAGAGAACACAAATTATTTTTCTTCCGGTCGGTCGAATTGCGATTCCTACTACGCCTGTCAAGGAGAACGCTAAGCTTCGCCAGCCTGAACTAATATGAAAACAGCCTAAACAAATTCAAAACTGACTGAAACTCCGAGTGCTGATTCAGAATTGAATTTCGAATCCAGGCAGTTTTGAATCCGTTCAGGCTCTTTTGATACTAGTTTAGTCTGGCGATGTTCAGCGTTCTCCCTGACGGGCGTAGTAGGCTTCGAAATTCGAGCGACCGGAAGAAAAATAATTTGTGTACTCTCCATCTGCGGTTAAGGATTGATCTCCTTGACATAATGTTTAGAAAATAGTTCAGTCTATCCACCCGGGCACCCCTGCGATTATTTCAGTAACATCCAGTTGGACATTGGAAAAAGTACGTCTGAACTGGATGTTGAAAAATACCTACTTCTCAGCTTACCAATTAACCCAAAATTGAGAATTTGAAAAATTGACTCAATAATAGGATTTTGGGAATACCAAATAATTTGTTGAGACCCAAAACATGCCAACTTCGCATCCTCTTGTATGTATAAAAGAATAAAAAGAGATTTCCTTGACCTCCCAAAGAAATTATTTTTTCAAGCATAGGTAAAGGATGAAAGAGACATGGTGACCAATGCCATCGAGATTCAGAATGAAGTCACATCATCCCCATTTCAGTGATACAACGAAATTGAATGATGGTTTGGTAGGAGTCCTTGGACCGTCAACTTGACAGAGGGCCCCCTGCGGCCCCCCTAAGGGGAGGCTTTTGTGCTTCTCCTTCTAATATCGTTCGATAGACCTTGTATAACACTCATGCAAAAGGAATTTTCTGTATCAATAAATGCCGTATAGGAATGCCTACCAACCCCACTAATTTTTGAGAAGGTAAGTATCGAGGTAAGTATCAATTCCGCCAAAAAAAAGTAGCTGTTGGTGGGATTCGGGCCTCGGTCCTATCAAGCGGCAAGCAGACAGGTACGCACTGTGCTATAGGCTGTCTGATTTCGACATGATTCTAGTGGGCTGTGTTTCTGGTCGCCATCGGCCGATCGCGGCCTGAATCGCAGCCCACTAGAATCATGTAGAAATCAGACAGCCTATACATGCATCGCGTACGTAGGGTCCTTTTGCATCATACAGGGTCTTTTTTTCGCAATGTCACTATTCCGGAAGCTTCTGGTAAACAAAGTACGCAACTTTTTGACAAGGGTTTGGCAGCATCTTGTAGTTTACAGTTTCAAGTTTTGTTTGACACTATAACCATGGTTGGCAGTCATCAACTTCGTGTACACGGTGCCAAGGGCCTTGAAGTTGCAAATTTTTTGTTTCTTCATTTTGAAATTCAAAATTCTCCTCTTTTCTGTACCAATTCACTTGAAACTTGTAACAAATTGAAACCTAGAATTTGAATTCTGATACGGTGAAAGTTGTCTTCGTGCAACTACAGGGTGATGGCCGCCGTTTCCCAAAAAAGTCTTTAATCAGAAATGCAGAGCTCGGCGGCGGTCACAGAATCTCGAGGCGTAACTTCAGTGCAGATATTTTTTATTCTTTTCTCAAGATAACGAATGTCCCTGATTACGTCTGTGAATACCTGGTTTTTGAGAATGCTTACAAAGAAAGAACAAAGCGACTTTTCAACACTGTTCCCTTCTATGGCCAAGCACAACATTTTGTTCTGTCGCACCGTGCAGACAAAGTTGATGGCTGACAACTGTGGTTGTAGTGTCAAACAAAACTTGAAACTATAAGTTACAAGATGCTGCCATGCCCCTGTTGATAAGTTTTTTACTTCGCCTATCAGAAGCCATTCAAACAGGGATGGCACGGAATAAAACCCACTTGAAAAACCCACCGGGCTTTTGACACAAAAACCCACATTGGATTTCTATCAAAAACCCACGCAAAAACCCACACAAAAATCCTTATGAAATGTGTTTTTTCAGTTTTTAGTACCTACTCTCTATATTGTGTCGTCTCAAACGAGCTCTAGGCCTAAGAAGAGTTTTGAAGAGGGTGATCCAGGAAAGTTTTTGTGTAACAGTTATCAGTACTAACTTCGAAGAATACAGGTGAGCCGTGAAAGTGGCTGTCGTACAAACTCGCTTCCGATTTACAGAGGCCCTGTCGTTCATCGCGGTTGCAACTGTGCATTGATTTGATAGATAGGCAATTTTTAAAACAAAATATAGATGGCGCCACACAAAAACCCATCAATAACCCAAAAACCCACCAAAAACACAAAAACCCAACAAAAACCCAAAAACCCACCCACTTTTTCTGAATATATGGGTTTTTGCCAACCCTGCATTCAAATGATGACATCCATAAAAAAGACCCTGTAATATAAAGTTCGTGATATTCGTAACTCGGGGTATAAAAGGCCGTACAAAGTAGACAAGCAGACACGGGATTCTCGGGGACTTTTGATATGTCGTAGAGGAGATTCTTTAGGACTACTATTGCACAAATTTGGCCACTTATAAATTTGTTCTACCTAAAAGCTCAACGTGCTTGGCCCAAACTTTCCACCCGTAAGGACGTTTCGAACAATTACCTGGATACTAGTCGGGAAAGTTTTGGGATGACACAACCGATTTTTTTCCAATTGTGAAAAAGACTAGGTGCCTATAGGTACTGGGGCTGTACACACTAATTGCATGATATACTTATTTAGTTGTTCTCCAAGGTTCTGAAAGAAGGAACTGGTTAACTCCTTAATTGAAAACAGCCATCGGGGCACGAGACAAGAAATTCTGTGCCCTGAAAAAGTTACACAATTTCTCGGAAAATCAACGTCCGAGTAGAAAAAACCGAAAAAAACCAAATCACGAGGTTTACTCCATCCACTAAACTCTGGCAAGGCAAGCGTCTGCATCAGCGTCCTGCTTAGAGTGGACAGAGCCGCCTTGTTTCTAAGCAATGTTCCGTGCAAATTGCACTTCTTTGATGATAACTCACTAAAAGCTAATTGCTCTCCGTCGATTTGTAAACTGTTTTTGCTACTCCCAAGCTAAGTTTTCCGCTATTTGAAATAACCGGTGATTTATTATGCTGTCCGCACTTTTTATTTAGAGGCGATGCAAATGTTCCGCGGCGAATATGCGGATCCCTTCACCTAATTAAATGTCATTCACATAGCTCAACTCCACGCGAGCACCGCATCTGAAGGAATCTTGAATTCCGTGGCAGAAGTGGCTGAACGTCTCAACTTGCGTCTCAGTTCCGACATATTATTTCAATAAAGTCTCCTAGTGTTTCCGAGAGTGTTTCTGTTTCTGCCTCTTGAAGCTTGAAGTTAAGAAACACCCACTAAGAACTGGATACAGCGTTCAAAGGCCATCACGTGAGTGACGTCCGGAAAACTGAAATTGACGGACCTGTTTAAATGTAGCTACTTAGTAGTAGGTATCTATCAAGGTATAAGAGTGAAGAACATGTGAAGAACATACACATTCCGGAATGGGACCTTGCAATTGAAAAACTCAACGTGAGGTCGCCACTACTGTAGGGGGCGCCTACTTCAATGAAGCGGCCGTAACCACGGGAAAAACATGGGAGTTTGAGTAGTTAGACTAGTAACTGACAGTGACTGGAGACGTCAAGCAAGAAACAGAGGTTATCCAAATTTCAAATCAAGACATAAAATGACGGACGTCGGTCGCTGAAGCGTCAACGCCGTCAAAATTGTCGAATTTGCCCCCAACGGTCGTGGCGCCCTCGGTGTGTGAAAGTGGCAGTGCAAGGCCCCATTTCAAAAAAAAAAATGCAGAGCAAACTTCGACAGGCGGTAAGCCCCACGAAATACTCATTTCAGGTGCTGACTTGCTACGAGTCATTATTGGAGAATGGATTTAATAGATTTTTAAGAAAAAACAAGAGGTAAATGGCTCTTTAACATTTTCTAACATTTTCTTTTCTCAATTTTCCGACAGTTTTCCAGTTGAAAATTTAAAACCTGCTTATCAAGAGCAGACTTGAATGATGGAGCTCAAAATGAAGCCTTGATTGACGATTTTCACACTGAGATGTAAAAGGCTTTGAGTTTTTTCAGGAAAATTCAAATTTTCTTGAAATTTTTTGGATTTACTAAGTACAAATTGGTTCCAATCTTCCTCTCAAACTATTTCTCACCCTAAGAGACGTCCCGAACAAAGATTCACATAGGTTCCTTGATACTGGTCGGGAAAGTTTTGTGTCGCCCACAACAGATTTTCTATTTTGCGATCATAAGAAAGTCATTTTGATAGGCAAATGATGTCATTCGCGTATCGAAAGAGGCTCCATTTCGATAGGCATTTTTTTAATCTTAAAGTTTGGCAATATTGGCGGGCATGACATCGACTTGACAGCACTCACTGGCAGGGTGACAGCTTAGGTGACATAATTTCGTAGAAGGGTGTTTATTTAAGAAAAATCTGGCTCATTTCCACCACAATGTGGTATATGTCTACCAACCACAATAAATTACATCAAAATGTTAGCGGAGGCTCATATTTTACATTTTAGGCATTGAAAAAAAGCATGGAATAGTTGCAAAATAGAAAAAAATTGTACAGGGCTGACCAGTTAGTAAGCCCACTTTTCGCCAGGCCAATACTGGTTTATGAACTGGGGTAGGTATAGAGATGCATCAAAAAGCAAAAGAAAGCTTATAGTCAGGGGGCATAGGGTCAAAAAAAGGTTGCCCGTGTGCAGCTTCGTGAAGATATATAGGGATATGTCCTAATCGATTCCTGGGCGATCAAGAACCATGAAAAATTATGGTGGAATATGGACATCTGCTGCAGGCAAATATGGTGGAGGCGCCAAAATGGGCTTCATCTGATGATAAGAAACTGGCTGTAGCTCGTTTGTTTTTTAACAGATTTCAACATCTGAAACATCATTTTGTAGACAAAGAAATTCTCTTCTTATTTTATGCCTAAGTTTACAAACGTCATTCCGGGAAACTGTCAAAATTGTCATCATAAGATATGCTAAATTTCGGCCTTTTTTCAAGGTTATCTGATATTTTTGAAACTTGGCAGTATTATAGATCTTGAGGTGCCCTTTCCGAATTTTCACTTTTCCACTTCGTATATTTGCTGTTTTGGCCGCCATATTGGAAAGATGGCGCCCAAAAAACAGTTTTTTGTCAATATCTTCATTTCAGTCAATGTGAGGTCGAAGCGTTTGTTTGCGAATGAAAGCTTATTCAATTATCTACAATTTGACACCTTACTCGTGTACGTGCTATTTCCGGTTCTTGGGTTATGGCTTCCAGAGCTCCCTGAAGCATCAACTTTTGTCATCCAATCAGCATGTCAAGTTGAGCTTAGCTCCACGTGGCAGTCAAATTAACCATAAATAATGATGAATTGTCAACCACAGACCATTAATATCCAGAAAATCAAGCATGGTAACGGTTGCTATGCAACTACAGGGTGAACTCTAAGGGAAAATTAACTTTGAGAAGGTATAGCTTGAGAACTGTAAGTCGCACATGAGTGATTCAGACGTCAAATTATAGACAATTTGATAGACCATCACTTTTGATATAAATTCTCAAGTTTTATGACAAATTTTCGAAAAAAATCAAAAATATGTTTTTTTTGGCGCCATTTTTTCAAAATTATCGCCAGAACAGTAAAGATACGAAGTGGAAAAGTGAATATTCTGAATGATGACCCTAAATCTCATCATAATAATGAGTTTCGAATGTATCTGATATCCTTCAAATGCTATTTTACCTTTATTTCTTTCTTAAGTCAGTTTGCTTTCACAGTTCACCCTGTAATTACACAAATAACATCACCATGATCGATTTTCTAAATTTTTATCATCTATGGTTAATGGCCAAGAGCTATTGATGGGTTATTTGCCTACTACATGACGATGGTATCAATTTAACATGCTGATTGAATGCCGAAAGTTGATGCTTCCGGAAGTTCTGAAAGCTCTAACTCAAGAACCGTAAATCGCACAATAATGACTGATATGTCAAATTGTAGAGATTGGAATGGGCTTTCCTTCGCATATACACATTTCAATCTTGAGTCAGTGGAATTCAAGATATTGACAAAAAACTGTTTTTTGGGCGCCATCTTTTCAATATGGCGGCCAAAACGGCAAAGATACGGATTGGAAAAGTAAAAATTCTAAAAGAGCACTTCAAGATCTATGATACTGCCAGGTTTCAGAAATATCGGATAACCTTAAAAAAAGGGCGGAATTTAGCATGACTTATAAATACAGATTTGACAGTTTCACGAAATGACGTTTGTAAATTTAGGTATGAAATCAGAAGAGAATTTTTTTGTCTACAAAATGACGTCCCAGATGTTGACATCCGTTGGAAAACAAACGAGCTACAGCCAGTTTCTTATTACCAGATGAAGCCCATTTTGGCGCCTCCACCATATTTGCCTGCAGTGGATACGAATATTCCACCATCATTTTTCATGGTCCTTGACCCCCCAGGAATCGACTAAGACATATCCCTATATATCTTCACGAAGCTGCACACGGCACGACCTATGCCCCCATACTATTATTTGGGCAAGAATATTTTTTTCAAAGCACACTGCGACGAAATACAAAGGCTTCCAAAATATCTCGTTATTTAACTTATCCTCTGCAATAAACTTCGCTTGTTTGGGCTATTTTCGTCCGAATTGATTCCAAATAATTCGAGAATGTTTTGGAACTTTGACAAGTTTAATTTCACATGCCAAGAAGTGCCCACTTGGTTCATAGACGTTTGATCTCGAGAAATGGTGACATTGATTGGCTTGCAAGATCACCCGATCTCACGCCGCCAGATTTTTTCTATGGGGTTTCTTGAAAGATCAAGTCTATGCTAACAAACCCAATCCCTGCACACTGAAAGAGCTCAAAACCAGTATTTGAGCCTAAATTCCAGCAAATAGTGCTGGCCATTTTGGAGCGGAATTTTCACTCGAGAATGCAACGATGCATTATTTCCCACGGAGAGCATTCGACCGATGTTGTTCTTCAGAGTTTAATATATCGTTAGAAATGGCATGAAATAAGCTTTCCTCTGCTTCTTGATCCATCTCTCTAGCGTAATTTATAAGACAGTATTGGCCTCGCGAAAAGTGGGCATACCGACCGGTCAACCCTGTATATAACACACGTTTTATAAGACCGTTTCTCCTACTCGTCAATTGAAGCACTTGTCTAATATACCGTACGATCAAAAACTTTTTTCTCTAGAGTGCTATGAAATTATTATTTTATTTATCAAAGGTTGGCCATGATGACTGAATAAATTAATAAATGTCACTATCACTGTAGATGCTTTCAATCTAGACGGTACAAATACCGTCAGACGGAACATGTTCCATTAGTTTTAGGTGATCCGCCGTACGGTACAGTACAGTGTGCAAAAAGGCAAATGCCAAGACGATAAGCAAAATATGCAGATGTCACTTTGAAGTTAATTGCGATACTCCCAACATAACTGAAAAAGGCAAAAAAAATCATAGCACTCTGGAGTAAAAATGTTTTTGATTATACGGTGCTATTCTCAGATGATAAAAAAATCTTAATTTCTTTCCACAAGTTGTAGGTACGCAATACGGTGATAATTTATCTATACAGGGTGATTCATGAATGACCTTACATAGGCTAATGGGAGATAGAGGACTTCAAGGCAAGTCAGGATCCACAGAAGAAATTTTGTTTTCTCCATTGGTCACGAAGATACGTAACCGTCGAGGTAACCGTGTTTTGTGTTCCGTATGAAACTTTGATGAGCGATATTTCTGAAACGGCTTGAGATATTTTGTTGAAATTCACCAGTAAAACTTCTTTGTTAGAACTTATCCAAGAAGCCATACCGGGTAAGTCAAAATCCAGGGCCAGGCTAGAAAAAAAGTGCAATGAATCGATCGACCTATTCCGCATTCATAGATTATTGACGGAGTTAAATTGGTGAAATCAGCCGTTGCGAAATCAAGTACTACGGGCTTATTCCTTGACAGAAATTTAGCAGTAAGGTCTCTTTGGAAAGCTACAAGAATGTACTTTGGTTTGAGCCCATTGGCATTCTCGAAATCTGAAAATAATTTTTTCAAATTTCAAAATTTCTCGGAATTTTTTTTTGGATTTTGGAAATGCCAGTGGGCTCAAATTAAAATACATCTTTGTAGCTTCCGAAATAGAATTGAATGGTGAGTTTCTGTCAAGTAATAAACCCACAGCGATCGATTCCGCAACGCCTCATTTCACCAATTTAACTCCATCCTTAACGCTGGGATGCACCAGTGAACGATAGACCGTGACAACCATGAGTGAGAGATAGAATTTTTCTTCTACAGTTTGAGCGCTACCTATCTGAAAAATTATAACTCATCTTTGAAAGTTCGAGGATCTGTGCAGAACTGAATTCCCTATAACATAAACAAAATCGTCATAAATCGCAATGCAGGGTATTGAGTTATTACTTGAAGGTGCATGCTGTAGTGTTCTGGTCACTAGTGGACGCCGGGCAGTGCCGACTAAAGTTCAAATCGGTTTTTTCTATGTCGGAAAACAAAATTACAGATCGAATAGATGATTTTCGTTAAGAATACAGTTCAATCTAATGATCTCTGAAATATTTTCATAGATGAATACCTCTAACAGTTGAAAAAAGTTTCGTGAAAACTGTCAAAGAAAAAACAGGTTTTCTCAAGTAAACTTGTTCGAACTTGTTTTTATCCAAATTTACACATCGGATTCAAGTTCAGGACGTTGAATTTAGTCGGAAAAGATACCAATCTTGTCGGGATCGATTCTTCATGGCCCAGGAAGAAAAAGAGCCACCCAGCCGAGTTTCGCCCTTCCCCACGACCCCCCTTCAACAATGATCGACACTTTTTGTGCCAAAATTGTATCAACTGGTTGTGATGCGTCGAACTACGACGTATTTGCATTCATTGGATTGACGGGTTCCATCGGGTTCTATACCTTTCATTTTGAGTTGCAATTTTTTACCCCCCCTCCAATAACTCGAAGCCTCGGAGAGCGATTTCTGGCAATTTTAGATATATAGTAGGGCACTTAATTCTGAACAGAATATCAAATTTTCAGGACGTTCATATCTTTGCCGAGGTTTTGGCAATTTTTTTACCAAGTTTCCTGTTCTAAAACAAAGTTGGCCTTAAAATGTATTGAAACAACGTATAAAGGCAGCATTTGGAACTTTGCTTGTGAAAATGTACTCCTCACTCATTTCTACATGTAGTTTTAACTAAACAGAACTAAAAAATACCGACTGCGGTACCAGAGACCGGCCAGGAACCATTTTTGCAGAATTTACCCCTAGCAGGTATATTAACCGCAATACAGTGTCTCTGGCGCAAAATCTCGCGTGGCGCCACATCTGGAAATGCGAAGGAGGGTCTTCTGAACAAGTATGCCAAATTTCATGCTTTGATCACAAAATGCACAGACCATTCCGCTAACCCCCCCACTATTTAAAATACAAAAAGGAAAAGAGGTATTTCTAAAATTGAGTTGATCAGTTCGAGTCGATCGAGTCAAGAGTGTTGGCTCCTCGATTCGCGATTCCCCGAAAAAAAGGCCATTGATAATTTTAGTTATTGATCTCACTGTATATCCTTAACTCATTCCTCCTCACATAAAATTTCTCCAGGGAAGACGTGAGCGCTAGCTACGAGACTGGTACTTTCTTTTGGGTTCTGTTGACTGGGCTATCATTCAATTATCGTTACGAAATTCGCTGGAGATCACGACGCGAGAATAAGATACACACCAGCACAATTGCCGGAGGAGCCGTAGGTACATGAAGAGCCTGCCTGAATGCCGATGGACTTTCTAGAGCTCCCCAGAGGGCGAGCTCCCCCGAATGGACTGGCAGCCAGTGCTGATGCTGATGGAGCATAACAGAACGGCAATGGAGCGACCAGGGACGGACTGGCCAAGGCCGCTAGGCCGCAATCCCGGCCTAGATTTTTGGCTAAGGGCCCCCAAAACCTCGGTCAATTAGGGGCCCCCGCAGACCAAAAGTAATTTGGTTAAAAAAATACAAAAAAAAATTACACGGAAACAAAATGGGCCCCGATGCCCCCTTCCTGTTATTTTTTCTTTAATAAAGAGCAGTGATATTATAACGCAATAGATAGATGTGGTTCAGCAGTAAGAGTTTACAGTTTGTGACAATGAATTATGGTTACAGTAGGTAGTTACGCTTTTAAGCTGCTGAGTTCCTAGAAGAAGTTTGAATGTTTTTCTTTCATGAGGTCACCAGCTAGGTAGGTTTCACCAGGTAGTTACAAATACTTTTACCAATAATAATGATATAAATAGTAGGCTCACTTGTACTGTGACTCTAGTTGGCTGGGCAAATTTTCTACTTTGGCATTGTAGGCTTGCCAACTTTTCACCTGGTGTGAACTGACTTCTCTGGAAATGAAGTTATATTTCTTTTCAAATTGATATTAAAATCTTGGAAAACTGACCTGTGGTGGAACTACGAGCTCTCGAAAGTTGTCGATCTCGACAATTTTCCCTTCTCTAAAAGATGAGGGGTGCAGAGGGGAAAGGGGAATTTAGGGTGAGAGGTGGAGAGGGGAAATAGACCTATTTCTTATGGGGAACAGAGACGTTCAGACAAGGATGAATAATCCTAAGCCACACCCCTGGCCAATTGACCTTTCCAATTTTAGGAGATAGAAAATACATGGATTTTCGAGGTCACCTTTGACGTTTTGACATTTATGACGTTTGGACGTTTCGTTTCTGACTTTTGCGGGAATTTTGAATCGGATAGCTATACTGTTCCCATTATCATGTGGGGAAAGTCACTAGAGCCCATAAGGGAGTTTTTAATGGACGAAGTAATAGAGTTTTTTCGTAGTAAGATGCACGTGTCTGGTGCAGCGTGATTCCTGCTGGTGCAGCCACACTTCCATCAAGTTTGGGTCTTTCGTGAACCGGTGCATGGTTATGCTGGGTGTATTCGTCTTATTCTCGACTCGCATAGAGCGACACAACACCCTTGAACCATTTCTGTAAGTATCTTCTCAGTTTTCCAGTATATATAACACACTTATTGGTAAGAACGAGGGTAAGAACTAGTGAAATCATGAAATCCATGCTGAAATCAAATAAATACACGACAGAGCGCTTGTCAGATTCGAAAAATTTCCCATTGTCAGAAACGAAATGTCATATCTCAAGAAACATAGGGCGCTTTCCAATAACTGCGACAAGACGGATACACAATGTCAAAGTGCACTTGCCAGCTCATTTCTAAACTCAGCCTCGCCAATGTTTCGATTGTGTCGACATGTGGTGCTATTACTGCTATTGGGACGCTAGCTGTGTCGAATTGTGTCCATATGTGTCCAATTGTGTCCTTATACGCTTTATTGGGAAGCGCCCAATGACCTCGATTAACCGTATCTTATACGCATGACGTCACAGTAAAGAGAGACAACGGAAAATTGGAGACCTCAATTAAACGCCTTTAATTATTAGGCGCGAAATTCGAGGAAGGCGATACTGTCACAATAAATGGGAATTGTCACTGTCACTATGACTGTAACACATGTGTCGTGTCGCTACACTGATCGAACAATTCAAAAAATGCGCGTATATTGTGTGAAAAGTTGTCCGCACAAAGTCCAAGACAGCATTTCCCCCAAATGTTGCGTTCCACGCTTTTCCTGCTGACGAAAATAAGCGAAATAAATGGATGGCCGCCACTGGAAGACACGATGCCGGCATCAGGAAGGCATTACAATTTAAAGGCTAACGAAACAACTTCAGCTGTTTTACAAGTTGTACTTGCAAGGCCAAAAAGGGGGCGTCCAAAGTGCTGGGAATGCTACCTCACCTTCCTATTTGGCGATTACTGTAACTTATTTACAAGAAAACCTCAATATTTTGCTTCAATCTTAAGTGTCTCACGGGGCACTTCAGAGGGGAAGATTTCTATTCATCAGCGATTGATTGGTACAAAGAAGACACTGAAAACAAATGCTATTCCGAACATTTTCTTGAGGAGCTTGTTCTTTTTTCTGGCTCCTGTAGAACTTCACTTCTATCTACCTTCAGGTTATTCACAAGTACGTCTTCAAAATATCCTTCCGCACTATACTTCAACCCCTTATCACGCTGGTTCCCCGTCATTTGATGCTTACACTTATAAACAAGTGAAGCGTTGTCGAGTCTGTAGGTTTGCGTCGTAGCAAGACTTTTGCTCCACATTTTGGTTCTGCTCTACTGACAACTGATGCCAAATTGTAACATATCGTTGTCAGGGGTAATGAGAAGTGGGAAGTCACTGACACTGACAGAGTTGCTATGGGAGAATGTGAGGCAAATCCCGCCAATGAGCGGAGATAGGAGGCAAAATGGGCGTGAAAAAGAAATAGGTCTATTGTCGAGATCGACAACTGTCGAGTGCTCGTGGTTCCACCACTGGTCATATGTGAAAGTGCGACTAGGGGGACGCCGAGCTGTGTTACCGTCATGTAGACACCTCTGCAACTTTGAGCGGCTAGGTTTTTTGAAATTTGGTTTAATTTACTTCTTACATGTAAATTCTTTTGCCAATGACAGACTGCACGGCGATCCTTGTATCGCCTATAATTCTTCAGGGTTTGGCTTGTATTTTTGACTGGAAGAGGCGAAGGGGTTGATGATTGCATGGGGCCTCTTTTTTGAACGAAGGGCATTGTATACTCTTCAATTTGAAGCATCGAAAGTTGAACCGGCTTCGAGAGATTAGGAATATTTTTCACAACTGTCAAATGTCAAGGCTCTTTTGATTTATTTGTTCATTGGCGAAAATTGGAAACAGGTCGAAAAATTGCTACATTTTTCAATAAAATGGAAAAAAGCGCCAGACATCACGTCCCGCAAAAATGTTCCGGCTATCTGCAAAGGAAATATGCAAAAAATGTGTTTCAAAACTGATCCGACCAGAGCAGCCAACTGCAAAGTTTTGGAAATTTTCTATATTTCCCATTTGGAAGCTTAGAAACAAAATCTCACAGCCGACTAGAATCACGGTACAAGTGAACATAGTATATCAATTTAAAATTTGAAAAAAAAGTTTTAGCCTGTGACCCTTCTCCACGTCACAGGGGGGGCCCCAAATCACACCAGCGGCCCAACTTTTAGAACCCCAGTCCGCCCCTGGGAGCGACGAGAGCTTTCGAGGCTTTTCCGGCAGAAGATGGAGTATTCTCGAATGCAAGACGCGAGTATACAGGTGATTCATGAAAAATGCTCATCCCCATTTTTCTCGAGAACCGTCTGCGATATCGAGTCGCGGGAAAAAATGTTGAATTCACCATATTTTTGAAGTCCGATTTCATAATATGGTACCAAATAAAACTTTCTGCAGAGGCACCTCAAACATTTGTTCAAATTTTTTTCACACTGTACAATGTTGAATGATACGTCATCTAAGAGGGTTTCAAAAGTTCAATGAACAAGTGCAAGAAGTTTCGAAAAATTTTCAGTGGTTTTCATTTTATGATATAGAAGCCAAAACCTGGAAAAATACGTTTTCACTTAGTTACTATGAGAGTGATAAAGTTAATTCGTTCATATAAGTTTGGTGGAGCTGGAGGTGAGTGTCTCTTAGAAATTTGAGTAATCCACTGCAGTCGCCTTTACAGACACGGTGTGTAGCAGGATGTCTTCGTAAAAAGAAGTCGGCCTTTCTTCTGTACAGGGAGTAATTATTGCATTATAGGAACAGAATATGGGAATGGTGTTGCTGGTGAAATACATCGGGGGCTCACTCTCAAGTCCATTCATATCGCGGCGATCACGTTTGCGATTTCGAATTCGCAGAAAAGTGTTCTTCCTATTGGCCAATTTCCAATTCCTGTAAGTTATTGGCCAGCAGGATTCAAGAATAGTATTTGCTTTCCCCAATTTTGCGATTTGCCGCTATACGACTAAGAAATAGGCTTTGGTGATATATGTTTCGTTTTGTGAAATTAAAAGAATTACTCACGCGTCGTTCAAAAACGCACTTTCTAGACTGTCAACGTAAACTATACCACTACATTACAGCACAGCTTGTTACCTAGGTATGAGCACTTGAAACAAAAGTCGCAAAGCATGAAAAGCATGACTCGAGCAATAAGTTTTATGATTTGCTAATGAGCATTGCAGTCCAGACCTTTTTGATGGCGAAAAAACCAGCCGAAATTTGTTTGTGTAATAAGCCATGAATCACGCATTCAAAATAAATAACATTTCAAACATAACACGGTGGTTGGGTGAGACCATAAAATCTGGAGGCATTTCCCTTTCAATCATCAATGAAGGCAACAAGACAGGACATAATACACGGACTGCGGGAGCGCAGGGGGCGACATTTGTCAAGAGTGAATTCGTTTTATGACCAAAGGTTTACGTACTTGACTTCCTTCGATTGCCACACATTAAACGTCGTATGCTATGCACCACTACCATAAACATTCACCATCAGGCCTCGCGTGTACATGATAATATGGAATCCTATAAACTATTAACCACTTTATGGGAAAGAAACGCGTTCGGGAGCTGCTGATACCGTCGTCGTCCAAACACAAGAAGCCAAACACCACTTAAACTTTAGAGAGTTTGAAGAGAACTTCCAACAGATTTTATGGGTAAAAGAAGACATGCTGGAGCTCTAAAAGTTCTTCATCATTTGGAATACGTGATAAACCTGAACGAAAGCTTCCCAAAGCCCAGTGGAGCTATAGGTAGGTAACAGGTAACTTCTACTGAGTATGATCAGTTTCACGGCTTTCTTTAGGTATTAGAGCAAGCTATAGAAAAAATGTGTTGCGTTGGTACGAATGAACGAATGGTACGATGACGAGTTGATGGCAGCTAGTTTTCTTAATGTGCAATTCTTAATGTGACTCTTGTCACCGTGACGAGGCGTCATGTGCACGAAAGTGAGAATTTTCGATCACGCACGCATGGAATCGTGAATCTCTTTAGAGTGCTTTGCAGTGTGGACGATAAGGGACATTGTTTTCATCTACTGGTTCGTGGGTCTTCGCCAAGTTATATGTGGAGATTTCTAGGAGATATCAAAGTGTTCTGGTGCCACCGAGGTGCCACTTCCAAAATGATGGCCGTCTGTTTCTGGTGACAGACGGCATCTCTAACTTGCGCTTATTTTCACCCCATTTCAAATTTTTTTTTTAGAAATATGCGGATTGACGTTCTTGATTGACAATTGTTACCAGTTGTCATCTGTGCCAACCTGTTTGTCCGAAATGAAAAAAACTGGAAATCATAGTAAATTTTGGTTCCGTACACAGGTTTCTTGACTGTTTTCCAGCTCCAGCCGAAGTCAAGTGATTTTGACTTCAACAGTGCAGAGATGTTTACTGAACGTGCATGCCAAAATAAAGACATCACGTCGCGCTAGGACAAACAAGTAGCAAAGTCCTCACAGGAGTGAGTGCAGATGAGTAGACTGTTCACTGTTACCTGTAAACAGATTGTCCCAAAAGTACCAGAAGAAATCATCAATCTTCATGAAAACACGAGTACCTAGTCAATAATAAATGAAAACAACACATCAACCAAAACTAGAAGATGTTCTATAAGTATAAGTAAAAATTATACCTATGTCGGTCCCAAGCACAGAGCCAGGGCCCGCTTGCTGAACTGCAGCGCTGCGACTGTAAAAATTGCATCCACATAAGTATGGATGCCGCATGAAAATAAAGGTATCGTTTTTGAGAATTGATCAATCAAGTTAATTCTTTCATAAAAAACTTCTTCATTTCTTGCTGCACATTTCATTTCCTGGATGTTTGCATCTATCTGTAATGGGACGCAAACTGTCTCGATGTTGGAACTTACACTGCAGTCAATATACGTAATTTTCATTTTGTGTAGAATTGCAGGGCGGAACCCACTTCTTGAAAAAAACTGTATTTTCTATAGCAATTAAGGAATCAAAATGATTGTTCCGCTAAAAATGTCTCCATTATTTTCTGCATATTCCGTTTCCTGGATGTATGCATGTGTCTAGAACGATTTGCAAGATTCCTCAATGTAGAAGTTCAAACGAGCATCAAATTTTTGATGGTTTTATTGTCCTTACCATACAGGTGTACAATAATATTAACAAAATAGAAGCAATAAATAAAAAAAAAATGTGAATTTAGTAAATACATAAAATGCGCATATAAAAATAAGTGAATATTATGGGAAATTCTGAAAAAAATCATACCTAGTACATGAATTTCGTCTAATTCCACTCTAATACAACTTTTTCGTCAAATTGCAAGGCTTTTCCCAGGAAATAACCAATATTATCAACTTTTTCAACTGTTAGGTCTTTAAACAGACGTCGGTAAAAGTTGTGAGATTCTATCTCAAGTAATGAGTATAGGGACAGCCAATATCTTCTAGTAGCGTTAAATACCGAATAATGTGAAATCGCGGGGCGGAACCCGCTCCTTGAAAAAATGTATGTTGTATAGCAATAACGTATCAAAATGATTCTTTCACTAGAAATTTCTCCAATACTTTCTACGTATTTCGTTCGCTTCTATGCATATAGAAGTTTACACTGTAGCGTTGAATACCGACTTTTTAGACATTTTCTATTTTTTTTCTTGCAATCGCGCAGCCTAACCAAATATTTTTTGTGCCTAGTTATTCCCATTCGTAGACAATTAGCATTGATTTGCAGGAAACTCGATATTGATACCGCTACGACTTTTCGTATAGGAGGAGTTAAACGACAAATAATGTGAAAATAACGACTGAATAAAAGTTTTCACGCTAAAAATGTGTAAATTCACAAAAAAAAATGAGGGTTTGCACGACAAATTTTAGGAACAAAAAAGTCACCTTTGACGGTTTCTTATGTTAACCTAGTGTTGTCACTTCCACGTAGGCCCGATCTTTGCATCCGCTGGTTACATAACTTGCAGTTAACCAACTTGTGGAATTTAGCCACCAGTTATAATAACCAAAGCAGTTTTCCATTCAAAATCGCGCTAATTTAACCTTCAGCTGTCATGTGGCACTCGGTTTGGCAACAAACAAAAGCTTGAATGTTGTACAAGTGACTTTTGAAAGTTTTGGTAACGGCCGGATACGACTGAAGGTTATAAACTTAACAAGAGGTGAAAAGACCGACCCTTAAAGTCTTTTAAAAGTTTACTGGTA
This sequence comes from Anaspis maculata, assembly GCA_949128115.1. Classification (NCBI taxonomy): domain Eukaryota; kingdom Metazoa; phylum Arthropoda; class Insecta; order Coleoptera; family Scraptiidae; genus Anaspis; species Anaspis maculata. The sequence goes on along the minus strand of OX421963.1, from coordinate 55,969,266 downwards.
ATCTAATGCGAAATTGCTGGAAGATCTCTGTGCTCCCTTGGCATTTTAAATCTTGAAGCGTCTGATTTGTTGCATCAGCTGCAAAGGCTCTTCAATTTTGTTACTTCGAAGACCTAGTTATAGTACCCTGACTACCCTGAAACTCGAATAAAGCATCAAATCGTCTACCCGCAGCACAAGCCTCGGGTCAATCTTATAATTGATATAATATCGATATTGCTGGTTTGGACGCTCTAGTGCCTCTTGCAGTCATTAAATTTAACTGTCTTTTGTCTGCAAAACTATTCCAAAGTCTTTTTATCTTGCTACGCTAGGAACCCTAGCGTTTCCTTGTAGTTTTTAAACGGTAATTTCGATTTTCTTGTCTGAAACTACAAAGGGCTCTCTTTGAATTTGTCTTTATCTTTCCACTTTAGACCTAGCACTAGCGCCTTCTTGGAGTTATCATACGATAATTTTTTAGCTTACCTGTCTGCAACTGCAGAGGCCCCTTTATAATTTCCTAAGCCAGCTTTATTTCGCCACTTTTCTGAACCCTAGGAGCCCCTTGTATTCTTTATGCGTGATTTAAGCTTGCTTGCCTGTCTCCAACTGCAGAAGCTCGCTTGAGATCTCGTCATAGTCCGGAGGTTAGTGACCAAAAATCAAGTGAACCATGCATTTGATGACAAAAGCACAAGAAATGGTGGGATAGTCCACAAGACCTTGCTCTTTCGATTGAGTCGAAGCGCCACGCAGATTTTTTCTCGGGGGGTCGCCAGGGGGCTCCTGAAATTTGGAAGGGGTGGGGCCCCTACGGAACCACTTTTCAATATCGCTACATCCAATGAAAAGGAAACGTATGACTCTACTATAAACCTTAACAGCATCAGTCACCATGTCGCTATCATTCTTTACTGTTAAAAAAAATTAAGTCTTCGGCTAGTACGAAAAATTTATTTTTTTTTTCACCCACAAGAACATGGAAAATTGTCACGTTTGATGTTTTTTCCCTCATTTCTGCATCAGCTTATTACATGTATGAAGTCAAAAATGCGAAAGACCTATTTTCGGGAGAATACCAAGCAAAGAAGTGAGCAATTTTCACTGCCCAGTTCAACAGCGGTTTTTCCAATATTCCCAATCGATATTACTGATACCATTACCAGGGAAAAATAGGTTGGACTATCCTCTAACAATATTTCAAGATTTTAAATGCGGAACCGCACGCAAAAATCCCGTAGACTAATTTTTATTGAGGGCGGTAAAATGCCTCTAGTACTGTGCGAGTGCGTGATAGGGACTGCCAAAAGTACTTTGCTCAGGACATGCGGCTCAAACACTCATTGTCAAGGACCAGGATCTCATAAAAGGGTCTACTCGAGTGAAGTTTGAAAAGAGGATCCCGGTCCAAAATAATAATAACATTGCTTGCCGTGAAAACCAGTTGTGCAGAGAACTTTTGCGCAGGGCCGGCAACTTTGGATATTAACGTGTGGTGCTGACTGTTGATATTTCAGAAAAATGACTGTATTGACGTCGCAGGCGATTTTTCTCATAATATAGGTGATAATACTTTTTTTTCATTCGTTTATTTAACGTCGGCCTATTTCCGCAACGAGGCCCAACACCGACGCCGGTGAAGCTTACCTCCACTATACCGGAAACTTTGCCGAACCCCTGTGTGTTCCAAGTTCCAACACAGGGTAGGAGTTTTCAACGACCACCAACATCGCATAGGGGTCGGCACCATCGTTCATATTTTACGTGCTATGCGATACAGGCGCGTCTTGCATTTAGCAAGCATTCCAACTAAATCAAAGAGCTTGTTTTTGAGACGGGAATCCGAGCTCCCACAGTGGGACTCAAACCCACGACCTCTGGTGTGGTAGTCGAACGCGCTGACCACCACACCACAAGCTCCTTAGGTAATAATACATAAATAAAACTTTCAAAATAAGACAAAAATTATCGAAATTGGTAAAATAAAAATAAATCAACATTAATTCTCAAAATTACTAAAGGTGGTACTTGATGGAATGAAAATTAAATTCAATTTTTGACATGTGGTGCTCAGCACCACCTCTTCGGATTGCATGTGGTGCTCGAGCACGTCAGCACCACTATTGTTGCCGGCCCTGCTTTTGCGGATACCTGTTCCATTTTCCCCGGAATGGGTATACAACTGAGAGCTGAAAACCTTCTTACCGCTCTTGATAAAAAAATTTCTACAGGATTTTTACGTGTGGTTCCGCATTTAAAGTTTTGAAATATCGTTAGAGGATAGTCCAACCTATGTTTCCCTGGTAATGGTATCAGTAATATCGACTGGGAATATTAAAAAAAACCGCTGTTGAACTGGACAGTGAAAATTGCTCACTTCTTTGCTTGGCGTTCTCCCGAAAATTGGTCTCTCGCATTTTCGACTTCATACATGGAATAAGCTGATGCGGAAATGTGGGAAAAAAGACCAAACGCGCCACTTTTCCATGTTCTTGTGGGTGAAAAAAAATTAAAACAAATTTTTTGTACTAGCCAAAGACTTTATTTTTTTCAACAGTGAAGAACGATAGCGACATGGTGACTGATGCTGTTAAGGTTTATAGTAGAGTCATACGTTTCCTTTCCATTGGATATAGCGATATTAAAAAGTGGTTCCGTAGGGGCTCCACCCCTCTCAAATTTCAGGAGCCCCCTGGCGACCGCCCGAGAAAAAATCTGCGTGGCGCTTCGACTCAATCGAAAGAGCACGGTCTTGTGGACTATCCTACCAATTTTTGTGCTTTTGTCACAAAGTGCAAGGTAACCCCCGGACTATCACGTCATCTTATCCTGGCACTTCTCTGAAATATAGCGGCCCCTTGTAGTAGTTGAACGATGATTTTATCTTGCTTGTCTGCAACTTACTGCAGAGGCCCCCGTTGAAGTTTTCCGACGTCAACTTTATCTTCCCCCTTGGAGCCCTAACGCCTTCTTGAAATCATCATATTATGACGAAACTGAAGGTAAAAAGACCTATCTGAGGATCAGAATCGACTGGAGATGGACAGGAAGCTGATGCCTCAAAACTTACGTCATAAGGTACATGATTTTAGCTCTAAAGATATAATGTGCGTTAATAAGGTTGTGAAAAATTGCTTTGTCTACTGTCAGACTAGACCGGGGGCTTCAGGCTGATACGAGCTTGTCAATTTCCGAGAAAAGGGCATAAAATTTACGTCATAAGGTGCATGGATGAAACCAACGGTATATATCGAAAATCTGGTCGTAAGACAAAATTTTTGGGGGCTTCAAGTCCATAAGACAAATTCATCAATTTCTTTACAGATGTTTTGTTGACTAACCCATCAAGTGTGATACATATTTGTAATCAGGATGGAAAACGCAATCGATTCCATGTTAAATCACAGGATGTACGATTTGAGAAAACATTTTCGATGTTGCACCCTGTAAGTGATGTACCTACTATTGAAAATTTTCGTGGACAGATTCGAAACCTACGAGAAAACTCATGTGAGAATCGTTTTTCATCTTTGAAATTATCTCTAAGGGAAGTCTCCAGGAGGAGGTAAATTTTGGCCCTTTTTGAAAATTTCAAACTTGTCTTATGAACCGAAAATCCCCAAAAATTTTGTCTTCTGGCTCGATTTTTTATTAAGAGGATGTTCCCACACAAAAGCCCGTTGGTTTCATTCATGTACAGGGTGTTCACGCGAGACGGATACCCCCATAAAAAACTTCCCCTTTGAGGTAATTGAAAAATGAAAAAACTTTCCTTGAAGGGTTTTTGCCGTAGTTTCTGAATATGTCAAGTATAATTTTCTATTTCATCCCATATACAGGGTGTCGCAATTATTTTGGAATTTTTTCAAAACACTCTGTATTCCATCATCACAATCCATGGACAATGTTATCCTAATTAGAAACATGCAATGAACTTCTAGATTTTTTTTGAAAACAAATTAAAAAATTTACAATGTCACCTCTAAAAACATCTACTTTTTGAGAATGATGGACCCATTTCAGAATTCAAATATGTCCAGGATATTTTGTTTCACTGTTAAATGACATGGAATTGCATAAAATGACATGAACAAATATTCGGGACATATTTGATTCCTGAAATGAATCGATCTTTCCGAAAAAAATATATTTTTTTTGAGGTCCCACCACGAATTTTTAATTTTTTTTCAAAAATAATTTGATAAGTGTCATGCATATTTGTAATCACGATAACAATGTGCATCGATTGTGATGATATAATACAGAGTGTTTCGGAAAAATTCCAAAAAACTTGCGACACCCTGTATATGGGATGAAATAGAAAATTATACTTGACATATTCAGAAACTACGGCAAAAACCCTTCAAGGAAAATTTTTTCTTTTTCAAATTCTCGCAAAGGGGAAGTTTTTGATGGGAGGGTATCCATCTTGCGTGAACACCCTGTACCTTATGACGTAAATTTTTTCCCTTTTTTTGAAAATTGACAAGCTTATATGAGCCTCAGCCTAATAGTGGAGTCGGCACGTTCGGAAAAAGTCCTGTTCACTGCATTTTTGAGTAATGCAATGCCCTTTGGCACACATGTCCTTAGAACCTGTCTGAACAATTCTTTCCATCGCCGCAAGCAAAATTTCAGTTCAGATCCTGTATACAGATCTGGTGAAGAAGAAATACAATTTTAAAAAATTGCATCTTTTGAACGAACAACGGTAGAGTATTGCAGGGCATGTCATATGATGAGCAATTTGATGGTTGTTGAGGAACACCAAACCATTTTGAAACATTAAATACCGTTTTCGAGATATTCTGAAAAAACTGAGATCTGTCAAAAAAAAACATTATCTTCATTATATCGCTTATTTTTGAAGATATCGGAATGAAATTTGGTATTTGCCTTATAAAAGACGCCATAAATGATTAAGAGTTGCAGTTATTTTCTAGGCCTACTATTTTCCTAAATAAGACAGTCAACTTTTTTGGAGGGTAGCCTCCATCTTGTTTTGTGAATATCAAGCTGATGACCAAAAAAATGACTGTAGTCATTAGGCTAGTATCATGCCGTTACTCTATCATGTGAAAGATCACCTTGGATGGACCATCATACCATTTTTGCTGAAAGAAAGATGATGCACGGATTTTATCGGATTCCTCAGAACTAGAGAATCTACTGCTAGCCATCAAGCCATTGCAAGTAATTGAACAGCGCGATTATGACCCTTGATCATTTTTGAAGTTGTCTACCAAGATTCATAGCCGTAAGTTCAGCGGTTCGGTTTTAGCAGCTATTTAAATAGAATAGTGTCGATTTTTAATGAAAAAAACAGAAAATCACGAGGTCTCTGGGTCATTTCTTAGGTCATTGGAAGAAGATCCTCCATGGAATTTTGATAAATTTATGTTGAATTATTAGAAAAAAGTGCATTCTTCAGTATAGGTTTCAAAAAACTGGCACAGGATGTACTCATGTGATGTAGGACGAACATGAAAGACTATTTTGCAGTAGGTAGGAAGCGAACAAATTATGCGGTACGGCAACACTAATAATGGAGAGAACCTTATAAATTTCGATGCCGCAATGTATTTTGGAATATATTCTATTCAAATTCTTCCTTCAGCTTTGGGAAATGTTGGCATGATGGCGATCTATGCAGATGACATCACAGGGTGATAAGAAATTGAAGAATTTCATCCCATCATCTAAATAGGCTGGAGGCTTGAAAATCACCAAAAAGATCCATAATTTAACGCTTAACAAGACAAAAGAAACCGTTTCGAACAATTTTCAGCCGTTTCTTCAAACCTATGCTATAGAATGTACTTTTTTCTAATAATTTAGCATAAATTTATCAACATTCCGTGGAGGATCTGTTTCCAATGACGTAAGAATTGACCCAGAGACCTCGTAATTTTTTGTTTTTTTCACAAAAAGGCAACACTTCTCAATTCAAACAGCTGCTAAAACCAAACCGCTGCACTTATGGCTATGAATCTTGGTGAGCAACCTGAGAAATGATCAGGGGTCATAATTGCGGTGTTCAATTACTTGCAATGGCTCAATGGCTGGAAGTAGGTCCTCTAGTTCTGAGGAACCCGATAAAATCAGTGTGTCATGTTTCTTTCAGCAAAAATGGTATGATGGTCCATCCAAGGTGATCTTTCACAATATAGAGTAATGGCATGATGCTAGCCTAATGACTATCAGTCATTTTTTCGGTCATCAGCTTGATATTCACAAAACAAGATGGTGGCTCCCCCTCCCCAAAAGTTTACTGTCATATTTAGGAAAATAGTAGGCCTAGAAAATAACTGCAGCTGTTATTATTTATGATGTCTTTTATAAAGCAAATACCAAATTTCATTCCGATATCTTCAAAAATAAGCGATATAATGAAGATAATGTTTTTTTGACAGATCTCAGTTTTTTCAAATATCTCGAAAACGGTTAATAATGTATCAAAATGGTTTGGTGTACCTCAACAACCATCAAATTCCGCATCATATTACATGCCCTGCAATACTCTACCTTTTTCCGTTCAAAAGATGCAATTTTTTAAATTGTTTCTCTTCTTCACCCTGTATACAGGATCTGAACTAAAATTTCGCTTGCGGCGATGGACAAAATTGTTCAAACAGATGCTAAGAACATGTGTGTCAAAAGACATTGCATTACTCAAAAATGCAGCGTAATACTGTACCGACCTCACTATAAAGCTTCCGGTCTGACATGTAAGACAAAGAAATTTGAAACAATATTATCAACGCACATTAGACCTTGGGGGCTGAAATCATGTACCATATGACGTAAGTTTTGAGGCACCAGCTTTCCCTGTCCAAGAAAAACATTCAGAATCAAGGGTTCAATAAAAGGTGGCCCAATTTTTAAATGCCGACGACAGCCCGTTTAGGAGAAGGATTTGCTAAAAGCGAGGCTAAAAGTCACGTTTGTTTCTATAGGAAAATTATTTATTTTAAATACCTTAGAGTTTTTCTTTCTTATCCTAGCCATGAATTGTGGCCGGAGGAATCCAATTACCACTGCATGTTCAAGAAGGAGAGGAAGCCCCTTGAACCCCTTGTTCCCTGAAATTGGTCGTAATCAACACTACGAAAATAAAAGCAATGAATTATCCAAACTGGTATGTCCATTACTCATCCTCGTCAGCGTAAACTTGCAAAATATTGTTTGCTATCTTATTATCAAGACTCGTAACAACATTCTAGCAGCGAGGCCTCTATGTGCCAAGTGGAACTGCCTTATTTCATCAACTTCCCCAAATAAATCCAGAATCCAGAACAACATGCCTATACTATTGGAAGTGAGAAACTTTCCACTTGTCTCATGGCCATTTACAAATACAACATGAGGATCTCCAGCGCTTGTGATTTTTTGGGCGTGAACTTCGTCTTCCTTGTGACCTGTAGTTTGACAGATCGGAGGATGCTCCAAAAACTCTTCCGAAGTACGTCGATGACCTAAGGGTGAGTGGGCAATGTACACAACATACTACGACGACGGATGCGTAATGCGACCGAACGGATGAAAACGCGATATGACTTGAACTTGAAGACCAGCTCTAGAGGATTTCAAACAGGTCCAGCTGAAGACGTAAACCGCAAGGACAGCCTTTCAACGCATCGCTATCTCCAAGGTTCCAACTACCGTAGCATGAATGGTCGACAACCCGATCAGTTGATCCGGAGTGCCACTGGAATTGCACTCCGACCAAGGAAGAATTACGAATCGAATGTGTTCCAAGCCATCTGTGCCCTGCTCGGAATTTAGAATATCAGAACGACGCCTCGTAAGGACGTCGACCAATCCCCAACGCAAGAAAAGAAGATCCCCGAAACCCCTTCCGTCGTGAGACGGACAATACACTGTGGTCAAGAAGATCTTCCGGTGATTGATAAAGGGTCACCTGCATATTTGGCGGAGACGCCGTGCATCGAGAACTTGCCGGAATATTCGCGAAACCAAGTGACTTTTCTAGAACTCTCGCGAATACCAGGTAGAATCATAGATAGGCAAAATATACCGACTTTAGCACTACACATACGTACTTTCATGTTTCCGTCTATTAGCACTGAAAAAAAGACAGTGTCCGCCCCAGTCACGAAGTCCAGTCATCAGCAAATCTTGTGTAGCTACCTAGCACCTCGATAGTAAGTACATACGTAGGTACAAGTAATAAATACTGTTGAGGCACACCGTAGTCCAAGGGATTCAAGGGACACAACCATGCACGATTCACCTCTCGCATGATCCCGCAACTAATTCAATTTTTATCTGCGCCAAAGCACGGCAAAATTAAATGGAGCAATATTGACGTCCTGTTAAATGTAATTATAAACACAAGCATGTTCATAAATTCCTTTTGATAATTAAAAGTGGCAATCGAGCAAACGAGAACTGCGACTGCAGTTCTGCCGTATTTATTGCAGCGTGCGGTGCGAGTTCAGAGAATATCTTATCTTGACGGACTTCCGGTCAGAAAAAGTTCAAATTTGCTGACCGCCCGCTCGGATCGCGTTTCCCCAGACTCATTAATTCGAAACATATTTTCTGTCTAGAATTTATATTTTCAGACCATAACACAGCTAAGCAGCCCATTTAAAAATAACTTTGTTTACTAACAGGTGTTTACATTACTGTATTCGATGGCTAGTTCTAGAAAATCTAACGTTTTAGCCACCCAGTGATTGGAAAAAGTGGCTGTATGGGCTTCGACACTATAAAAAAACAACCCTCTGAGAAGAAACATAAAATTAAGTTGTTTTAAAATTTTAACGACATCCTATTAAGTCTGTGGTGTTCTGGGGGATTTCTGCACATTGTTGGCCCGCACGGGAGCGGATTAGGTAGGACTGGTCTGTCAATCATTGGCGTCAAAACTGTCATAAATTTCAAGAGTAACATAAAACTGACGCGCGGATTGAAACCACTATGCCAGGAAAGTAAATATGCCGGATAAGTATCAATAACAAATTTCGCTTTATGAAACACTATACCTGCGACAGCCAGTAAGGGCAATCTGGTGAAATACTTATGTAAATTACTAAAAGTAGATGGATTTAAAATTTAAACCTGCAATGGAAAAATCTGCCCAAAAAAGCCTTTTTTGGCCTGATTTTACGCTAACTTGGCGTGTTAATGCGTGGTCTTGATTTGTTCCAAATCCATACTGGGATCCTCGGACCTAATCTTATCAATTTATACCAGGTGTTTTAAGATGTCTGTGGTCGCGGCAGGCCTGGGTCATAAGGCCAAAAGTCGCTGTAGCAGGTATACGATTCTATTGAGCATGCAGTAGAGGATTCTATAGGCGATGACATCACAGATATTTATAAGCACACCCTGTGATAAAAAAGAAATCAAGATGATATATTAGACAAGTTTCATACATTACGTCTTATCAAATTAGTGTAATATTAGTATATTATTATACGAGTGTGACAATACGTCTTATGAAATGTAATATACTCTACTTAACTTATATGCCACTAGCTATACTAAAATGTAATAGGCATACTACCTTATTCACTTTACCAAAATAATTTGGGAGAAATTCTCAGACATTAAAAATAATGAAATAGTTCATCTACTTTCGTTCAACAATGGACAATTTTAGATACTGGTAGCGGTGTCAAAAAGGAGCATATTGTGAAACGGCTTTTCAACCACTAAAAAAAATTATTGCTTCTAGATTCAAGAAGGTTGGGAGAACGTCAGTCGCGAAGTGTCACTTGTCAAACATTTCCATTTTTACCAGACTTACCAGTTTCTGCATAGTTATCAGGGTGAAGTAGATAAAGTAGTATATTCCACTCATTTAATAACACGTATTGTCACAATCCTCGCAAACTCGTCGTGCCCCAAAACCAGTTATGTGACAATATACTACTTTTTAATCAACTCGTATAATAATATATACTATTATCTATACTTCACCTCAATAATCGCCTTGAATGTGTGAATTATAGCTGCTAAAAATAGAAATGATTGACAAGTGACACTACGCGACCGACGTTTGCCCACTTTCTAGTAGCAATGAAGTGTGAGGTACTATTATTCGTTGAGAAGCGGTATATAACAAAAAAAAAAGCTCCTTTTCGACACCTCTTCCAGCTTACAGTATCCAGTTAGTGAACCAAAGTAGATTAAATAATTGTTTTTCGAAACAGTAATAGCACAAGACAAGTGCTTGAAATCTATCGACAATTTTTGCCAAGTAGGTAGATCGCTAGTAGTAGCCCTCCATACGTGAGGGCAATTATATGGGACAAGAAGCGCGAGGAGGTCACAGTAGGCCAAAACTATAAGTATTTCCTAAAAATTTCAATATGGCGGCCACAATAGCGTCAGAATCATGAAATTTGGCTTAAAAATCAAAATGATCGTACCTACCATTATAGACAAGAGTAAGTAAGTTCCAAGTTTCATGAAAATCGTTCCACTAATAAGAAATTTCGATATGGTGGCCAAGATGGTGGCAGAATGTTGGAATTTGGCTGGAGAATAAGAATGATCATACGAAACAAAGGTAAGTCCCAAGCTCCATGAAAATCGTTGAGTGATAAGAAATATCAATATGGCGGCCAAGATGGCGGCAGAGCATCATTTGTCCAAAATCAAATGTATTTTGATGGAGTTCACATCGCCTGTGACTTTCACTCAAATCGGACCACTTTCAGAGAAATTCAAAATGGCGGACCAAAGATGGCGGCCAAGTGACAAAAATCATTGGTCAAATTTATATGGTGGACACGTACGCATTTGATTGGCATTCGCACCACATCGATATCTCTTTTCGTTGAGGCCTTGGTTGAGGCATAATTCTCCTAGTTCTATCATTTTGAAAGATGTTTAATATGGAGGATACAAGATGGCGGCGGGGCATCAATTGTCGAAAATTTGATGTATCTAATTGAAGTTCACATCGCCTGCAAATTCCACTCGAATCAAACCACTTTCAGAGAAATTCAAAATGGCGGATTAAAGATGGCGGCCAAGTGACAAAAATTATTGGTCAACTTTATATGGTGATCACGTACGCATTCGATTGGCGTTTGCACCACATCGATATCTCTTTTTGTTGAGGCATAATACTCCTAGTTCTATCACTTCGAAACATGTTCAATAGTGGGAATACAAGATGGCGGCGGGGCATCAATTGTTCGAAAATTGGATAGATCTTGATGTGGTTTACATTGCCTGCAAATTTCATTTCAATTGGATCACTTTTAGAGAAATTCAAAATTGCAGATCAAAGATGGCGGCAGAATAACAAAAAACCAAAAGTCAACTTGACATCCTGGACATATGTACTATTGATCAGCGTTTACACCATATCGATATCTTTCTTCCTTGAACGAGTTATCCCGGGTACGGACGGACGGACGGACGGACGGACAGACGGACGGACAAAGTGAAGCTGAAAGAGCCTTTTTCCCATTTTTTGGGTAAGTGCGCTGAAAATCAAATGTGACGTTGTCAGAAAAATTTGATAAGAACCACTCGGTTGCCCCACAAAATATTCATTTTAGGTGTAGACTTGCTGCAAGTCATAATTGGCGAAGATATTGAAATAATTATTGTTTAGTTGAATATCAAGACCGGGCTCGAATGATTGTCAAAAGTTTAAAATTGAGCCCTATAATTGATGATTTTTACAAAAGATTACTTATTTGGAAAAAGCTCTGAGGTTTTTGCGGAAAATCCAAATTATCCTGAACATTTTTTCAATTTTTTGCTCGATTATAACTAAGATACTGCGAATACTTATGTTCCAATCTTTCTCTAAAGTTCCAACTTTCCACCCAAATGGACGTCTCGAACAAAAATTTCCGTAGGTTCCTGAATACTAGTCGGGGAAGAATTGGTAGTGCTTCAACAGATTCTTTTGCCGATCGGCCACAAAGGAGCGATTTTCTAGCCGACTACCAGGCCACGAAATAAACGATTTCTTTAGTCACTCCATCAATAACAAAAAACACTAGTCCAGGAATAATATTCCCAGCCGCCGCGGCCAGGAATATTTAATGATGAACTTCAAATAATATTAGGTTGCAATAAAAATGTCAAATTTTCTCTGCATGCTCTACACCTTTTCCAGTTGTAGTTCAGAAAATATCAATTGTATTTCAGATATCGTCAATTGAATTTCAGAACTTATCAAGTGTAGTTCAGAAAGCGTCATTTGTATTTCGGATTAGTCACTTGTAGTTCAGAAGGCGTCAATTGTATTTCAGATTTATCAAATGTAGTTCAGAAAACTTGAACTGTACATCAGATTATGTCAATTGTATTTCAGAAAGCGTCAATTGAAGTTCAGAAGGCGTCAATTGTAGTTCAGAAGACATCAGTTGCATCTCTGATTAGTAAAATGTAGTTCAAAAAGTATCAATTTTATTCGGACTCCTGCAAATTGGGGCACTTTTGCACAGCCACAGCTTCGAACTCTTGATCTTCTTGTATGATGAACTGCAGATATTCGGCACATCTTCTGTGTAACAGATGCCTGCGGGGGTGTTAATCGCACGACCGGCTTCCGCAGCACTGAAGAACGACAAATGCTACAATTATCTTGGAGCTGCATTGATTGATAAATTATACATATAAATTATTTTCTGAACTACAAATGACATGTTCTGAAATACAAATCACGCTTTCTGATATACAAATGATGCTTTCTCAAATTCAATTTATTATTCTATCCTTGATTAATCTGAAATACAATTGACTGTTTCTGAAATACATTTGACTAATCTGAAATAAGATTGATACTTTCTGAACTACATTTTACTAATCTGAAATGCAATTGACGTCTTCTGAACTACAATTGACGATATCTGAAATACAACTGATATTTTCTGAACTACAACTGGAAAAGGTGTAGATCTATAACTATCTAACCGTCAGTTCAAATTCACACAAAAAAATTATCAGCGATCAGGCTGATTGCATATAAACTGAACTTTTTTCTGCTGAATGATTAACCTAGTCGATTAACCACAAAAAATGCCTGGAATCATAACGAGACCCGTCATCTTTAATTTGATTTTACACAGGGCTTTCACTCAGCATCAAGTTATTACTTCTTGTTAGATCCACTGAAAAATAGTAGGATGTGAGTTTTGTACAAAAAGTAACTCCAGGCCTCAACCGGTTGCAGGCCTCGGCTAACGAACGCCTCGGCTAACGAACGCCTCGGCTGACGAACGCCTCGGGGACTGCAACATTCCGCCGTCGACCGGGAATTTGGCAAGTTCTGTAGGTACTAACCACAAAATATATTATTTTTATTTATATCATCTCTTTTTGAATTCCAATCTTCAGTTATTTGGTAGCGCCGGATTAAGACCTAGGCCAACGAGGCCCAGGCCTAGGGCAGCAAAATTTTGGGGGCGGCAAACTCGAGGCAACTTTCTCAATAAAACTTTTATTGCGACATTCGTCATTACCAGGTATTGTTGATTTAGCACTTTTTTTGTTTTCTGTTCAAAAGTATAATTTTTCAAGTTTCATGTTTTGAATTTTGATCTTTGGATACATTTTTGTCCAATTATTAAGATGATAAAAACCAGAAAAAAAGAGTTAGTTGTGATCAGTAAACATTCGTTGGTTGATTTGTTCGTTGGGAGGGGGGGTCAAATTTGGATGAGGCCTAGGGGCGGCAAATACGTTAATCCGGCACTGTATTTGGATTTGGCAATATATCTTCTAAATAGCTATATTCACAGATTAGATTAGATTCTATGTTATTTTCTATATTCTCAAAGGACACGATTTAAAATTGAAACACCCTGTATATCAAAATAATGTTAGATTTTGATCCGCATAACCAACATCAAACTATGACACCTTATGAACTCATCTTTTGCAAATAAAAGATTTGAACGAGCAGTCAAGTGACAAACCTACAGAGATGCGAAAGTAACTGAATGTCAAGAGTAGAAATGGTGGAAGTGCCGCACACCAAGAAAAAAAAACTGGAAATAGGAATTATTGCTTCCGACCTAGAGTCAGTTGAGATATTGCGAAGTATAGGTGGAAAATTATGAGGAGTTATTGCGTTACATTTGACACCAAGATACGCAACATTGCGAGCTAAATTTAAGCTTGACAGGTACCAATATCAATATGCGTCGGTAGATAGAGTTTTTCAAATAAAACTCAACAAAAAAAGGATATTATTCAGCAATCAAGTCTGGGTTTAGTCTGAGAGGATGCGATAATTAAGTATTTTAAAATTAACATTACGCAATCATTTGTTATGAAAACCGAGTTTTATTGAGGCATTAACATGTCCTTTGTTATTTACACAATAAAAAGATCCTTGGGCCGCCCGGTCGAAGAGTGATTGACAAGTAATGACTATCTGGAATCTCCATTAAGGGCATACGACAACTCGACGGCAAAAAAACCCTTCGGAACGACATTTAGGAGCCATAAAGTCAAGTTCATATGCCAGAAGCTGATGACGGATGGCGTTAAATAAGAGCACACAAAAAGGAAGGAAATTGTACTATATCAGAAATAACAAATACATTTTATTTGTTAGTCAAACTTTTCTGTTTCTTCAGTGCAAAGCTGAGCAAGCTTTCTGAAGATAGTTGTGTTTGCTCTAAGACACACGTGCGCGATCACCTGCCCCGGTTAAGCACCACCACCAATAAAAAAAAAGTGGATATATAAAATATAAATTCCCCACGCGGTAGTGATTTATGCTGTTACCTCTATAAAATTTTAATAACAATCTAAACACGGTTAGTACAAATCAGGTCGCGTAAGGGTTGACTTTTTTGCAGTGTAACCCGACACTTTTCGTTCCGCCCAGTCACAGGTAATAAAAATCTCGAAACTTTACCACGTTTTTTTTTTCAAATTGCGCTGAAGCCGTGCTTGGAAACTTTAAGGGCACTCGTGAAACATCAAACATAGATTATCGACGACGAATATTTTCTAAGGTTTATAATTATGCTATAAACGATTGATTTTAACATCATGACAGTCAATATATGAAAACTCGAGTCTCGATGGGTATAATTCTGAAAGTCATTTCATCTCTTATAACTTTGCATCAGACAAAACACCGCCGTGTAAACAATCCAGGAACTCGAATGTATTCAAGTGAACCCACACTCTTGACCTATAGCTTTCATGTCACTTCATCAACACTTTTTTTTCTCCCTTCATTTGTGAGTGTTGTATACTTAATCAAAAATTGGGGTGGTCAAATTCTTCGAATCATTTTTTGAGCTTTCCCAAATTCTTTACCGAGCAACCCTCGGAGCAAGTCGCTTACCCGTGTCTATGAGTCAACAATTAAGCTTTAAGCTCATTAGGTACCTTGCTAGGCGATGCCGTGGACGCTGACAGGTTAAATGAGATAGGTGGCGAAACTCATGACATCTCTTGGCAATGGATTATGTGCATGTGTCGTCCAATTTGTCAGGATAGCACCAAACAGCACAATATGCGCACAATGCAAGAAGTATCAATCAAGTTTCCATTCATATTTATCTTCAATAGATGGAATTATTTGGCATATTGACGGACAATGACGGCTAATGAACGAATTCTATTTTCAAATCACCTGGGTCGAAGGAATCGGGATAAAATGAGAATGAGAAATAAAATATTTAGTATGCATACCTACTTGTGACATTGGACTGTCGCCAGTGATGCCTCATAACACTCATGGATCTAATTCGCGTCGCTCATTAGTCTTCACACAATAATAAATTTCAGAGTGCGATTTCTTTTCATGCTTCTTCACGATTCGTAGAGCGCGAAAAGAACCAATTTGTGGTATTATCGCAGAAAAACGTTGCTTCAAAGAAAATTGTGTCTTATTATTAAAAACAAGCTCCTAATTGAGTAGACAAATTTTATATCGACCATTTTCAGAACGTGAATTTGTAAAAATGGAATTATCATTTGTTGGTTGGATTTTAAAACTTGCACCTTACACTGTATAATACGGCGTGTAGCGCGCTGGAGACCACAACGCACGAATAAGACAAATGCACACCTGTACAATTGCCGGAGCAGCCGTGCATTGAGAGCTTGCTGGAATGTCCGCAAATCTGATCGACTTTTCTAGAGCCTATATAGAGCTTTCGCGAATGGACTAACGCTCACGCTGGAATGTATCGGGATGACAATGAAAGAGAGGAAAACCTTTGAGTCATTTCCGGAAGAGCCCTGAGGTATTTTCGAATGCAAGATGCGAGTACTATACAGGAGGGTGTCCCGGAATAAGTGTTACAAAATTCACAGGGAGATGGAAAATTGAAAAATAAGGGGACTTTTCTTGATAAAAATACCCTCGAAAACGTATATAAACTGGGCAAATTTTGTCCCACTTCAAACGTGGATATCTCGGGAAAAAATGGACCGATTTTGGAAATCGTGGTCATGCTGGATAGCGCGTTCTTTTGGCTATAAGATACTTGGATGGTACAGGAATTCAACGACGTTGAGTGGGCTATACAGGGTGGAAACAGAAAATGTGCAAAACCGGTCCACATTATTCAATATATATCTCAGATTTTTTCTGAGCGCAGTTTTGAAAAGCACATATCAATATTTCTAAACGGTTTCCGAATTTTGATCCTATTGCGGTGGTTTTAGAAGTCGTGAATTTTTTTTTTGTACTACCGCATTTTCTCAAGCCGATTCTCCCCAGTGCTCATGTATTACTGCATTCAAATTTGGAAGGAATGCATTATGTGGCTAGACAAACTTTTCCATGGAAAAACTGGACGTAGGTAAATAACACTCAGGGCTGCCACTTCCTTCGTTCGTCTGGAATCTTTGGCAAGGTAGGAACAAGTGGGCATGTTGCAGTCCTAATAAACACTTTTTCTTCCTGCACTGTACAACAACTGTAAAACAACGACTGTATCATTAGTCTTAGTTCGCACATTTTCTTACAGGGTGCTTCATTGAAAATGTTTGAAATTGATTTAGGAAACAATCTTTTTTGTCTTAGACCTGTTGCACGAACTGTCGAACCCCAGGTGGCATTTGGCGGAGGCGGTGTTACTGTGTGGGCAGGGGTCACTTTTGAATTGGACAGAATTGGTGATTTTAGTGAACAAATGAATGAATGCAGTGCTATACAGGGATCTGTGCATCATCTCTCATGTTGTCCCATATGCCGAAAACTACGGGCGTATTTCCAGTAAGTCGATAATGATGCTCGCCCACATCGAGCCTTTCTGGTTAACGAGGTGTTACGAGACCACCGAATCACTAGAATGATAAAATTTGCTTGGTTCATTAAATTTTTATTGATTTCGAAAATTGAAAAAAGTGTTTCATCAAATTAACGGCAGATTTCACGATAAAAACTGCAACAGATCTGAGGCAAAACAGATTTTTTCTCTAGGTCTGCTCGTTTCCGATATCAATTTCAAAAATTTTCAATGAAGCACCCTGTAAAAATATTTTGCGAAATAAGACTAATGCAGTAGTTGTTTCACAGTTATTACACACTGCAGGAAGGAAAAGTGTTTATTAGGACCGCAACATGCCCACATGTTCCTGCCTTGTCAAAGGTTCCAGATGATCGACGGAAGTGGCAGCCCTAAGTGTCATTCACGTCAAGTTTCTTCATAAAAAAGTTTTTTTAGCCATATAATGCATTCCTTTCAAATTTTGATGCAGTACATGAGCACTGGGAGAATCAGCGTGGAAAAATGCGGTAGTACAAAAAAATTCACAACTTTTGGAAAAACCGCACCACGATCAAAATTCGAGAATGGTTTAGAGATATTGATATCTGCTTTTCAAAACTGCACTCAGAAAAAATCTGGATTTTTTTTACAGAAGCGGGGCAGTGGATAATGTGGACCGGTTTTGCACTACTTCTGTTTCCACCCTGTATAGTCAACTTAACGTCGTTGAACCTCTGTACCATCCAAATATCTTACAGCCAAAAGAACACGGTATCCAGCATGACCACGATTTCCAAAATCGGTCCATTTTTTCCCGAGGTATCCACATTTGAAGTGAGGCAAAATTTTCGAGTGAATCACTTCAATAATTATTGTTGCCCAGTTCACTAAAACAGGTCTATTGAACAGTGATAAAGCATTTCATCAAACATTTTTAGGGGCGAAGATAATGGAGGGTACCCTCCTCTCCAAATTGACTCGTAAGAAACCTGCACCTAAAATGAATATTTCGTGAGGCTTACTGCATGTCGAAGTTTTCACTGCATTTTTTGTGAATTCACAGAATGTGCAAGTTTCTTTTGAAAAAATCACCGCCAAAGCACCGAGACCGTGTCGAATCGATGCCCAATGTAATCTTCTTCCGATATGAGTTCAACTTTTTCGAAAAAAGCCGAACCCCGAGCAGGAAAAAAGATCCGAGTAGAATCCTGCATCGAACGCGGGTAATCCTGATCAAAACCCGGGTGACGTCCGTCTCGGGTGGTTAACGGCCGGGAAAAAAATTTAAAATTCTTAGCGCTAGACTGGGATATGGTAGTCAGGGGTCATCCGGTATTCCGTGGGCTTCTTCGTGAAGGGGGCAAGAAACCTTTAATTTCTTATAGTCCTATATGTGGAGATACCGAAATGTATTGGTACCAATTTCAAAATGGCGTCATTTCAAAATGGCGGCCGTTTGTTTCCAGTGACATTTATTCGGACCTAACTTGCTTCATCCTCACCCGATTTGATTTTTTTTTTTAGAAATACGTGAATCCATATTCTCTGTCCGCTGCTATCATCGGTTATCATTTATGTATATCAATCTGTTTGACCGCAATAAGAAAAAATCTGAAAATTATGACGACTTTTAGTCCTATAGATTTCTCGACTGTTTCTCAACCTAATTCAAGTTGTATTGATCCTAACAGCATCTACCATGAATGAAGTTGACTTAAAACTCAGCTTGCTGGAACAATAATGGCCACAAGTGATACAGTAGGTAAAAAAAGAGCGATATTCACGAAAAATGGTGAAATTAAGAAGGAAAGTGCCGTGTATTTTCTCAGGAAGTAGGTATACGTGTTATTTTTTAGTTACTACTTCTCTGGCCTCTGAAGACACCGAAATGCTCTGGTACCAATTTCAAAATAGCGTCGTTTCAAAATGGCGACCATTTGATTTTGGTAACATGGATTCACACTCAACTTACGCCTATTTTCGCTCGATTCAAACCGATTTTGATAATTTTTCTTTTGATCAGGTATGAATTGATGTTCTCTATATGCTATCGTCCGAAATTTGCATTTGTGCCAAATAGTTTTTCCAAAAAAAGAAAAAAACTAGAAAATCAGTGATTTCTCCTATTCCTATTACCTCAGGTGATGTGTGCTTCCCCGTGAGAGGCATGCCTAGCAAATATTTTTGTATTATTTTCATATGTATATGAAGTTATCGAAATGCTTTGGTGCCACTTTCAAAATGACAGCGTACCGATTTGGCGGCCACCTGGATTTTGGTAAGGTGTTCAATAATGCAAAAATTCCAACTCGGTAACCAAAAAAGTTATAGTGATAAAAGTCACAAGGTAGATTTACAATGCAATGCTTGTTAAGATAAAACAAATCGCATCTCTATATCTTGAGCCGTTCCTGAAAAAAATTGATATTAGTGGTCAGTTGCATAAAAATTGACATTTTTCTAATAAATCAGTGGATTTTTCAGGAACGACTCAAGAAATGGAGATACGGTTCATTTTATCTTAACAAGCATTGAATTGTTGATCTACGTTGTGACTTTTAACACTATAACTCTTTTGATTACCGAGTTGGAATTTTTGCATTGTTAAAATCCAGGTGGCCGCCAAATCGGTACGCTGCCATTTTGAAAGTGGCACCAAAGCATTCCGGTAACTTCATACATTATGAAAATAATAAAAAATATTTGCCGGGCATGCCGCTCACGGGGAAGCACACAGCACCTGAGGCAATAGGGATCGTAAAAATCACAAATTTTCTAGTTTTTTTCACTTTTTGGAAAAACTACTTGGCACACATGCAAATTTCGGACAAGAGCAAATATAGAACATCAATCCATATCTGATCAAAAGAAAAATCATAAAAATCGGTATAAGTTGAGCGAAAATAGGCGTAAGTTGAGTGTGAATCCATGTTGTCAAAATCAAATGGCCGCCATTTTGGATCGACGCCATTTTGAAATTGGTACCAGAGCATTTCGGTGTCTACAGAGGCCATAGAAGTAGTAGCTGAAGAATCACACGTATACCTACTCCCTAAAAAAACACACGGCACTTTCCTTTTTAATTTTACCATTTTTTGTGAATATCGCTCTTTTTTCCCTACTGTATCACTTGTGGCCATTATTTTTCCAGCAAGCTGAGTTTTTAGTGAACTTCATTTATTGTAGATGCTGTTAGGATCAATTGTAGGGATAGTTTACTTAAAGCCCAGTTTGAACTTTAAGATAGCTCTGGAAATGCTAAGCGATTCCTTATTTGATATACGGGGTGCACACCCAGGAGACACTGTACTTATTTGTGGGGATTTTAATTGCAGGATAGGGGAACGAAACCAGGTGGATGAGCTGTTGGTCTCTGCTAATCCAAATTTGTTTCATGTCAGAACCACACTTGACACGGTACTAAAACCTGAGGGAGCAGCACTGGCGGACATGATGGAGGAGCACGGCCTTTTAGCTTTAAACGGCAGAACCACAGGTGATGTTCCCGCACAGTTCACGTACGTAAGTAGGTTGGGAAATTCGGTCATAGATTTTATTTGGGTGAGTGTCGAGGATGTTGCAATTGTGGAGTCTCTTAAGGTGGGAAATTATCTGGTATCCGATCATCATCCGTGTCAGGTTTGTTATGTGCTTATCAATCCCGTCCACCTACTGAATAGTTCGAATTCTTGCAAGTCTCCGTGCCGCACAAAAAATGTTTTGATTATATCTGAAGAAAGAACGCGGGCTTTTTCTAATATCATGAAAGAATCATGCAGACTGGGTTTTAGAGACAAAAATAATGATAACGCTGACGCTTTTTACGAAAACTTTTTATCGGCGGTAAAAGAATGCGCTGGGTTTTTGAATTTATATAAACAAATTAAAATACATTCTGATAATTCTACTCCCAGAAATCACCAGTGGTTCGACGAAGAATGCCAAAAACAGAAAAAGCTGGTCGGTCGCTTATTTCATGAATTCAAGAGGCATAATTTTGATCATGACGCTAGAGTAAAATACCTAAATGAAAAAAATAAATACAAACAAATTATTATTGCAAAGAAAAAGGAACACCAGGACAAAACAGAACGTAAATTTAATAATTTGCATAATCCTCAGCAATTCTGGGCCGCCTATAGAAATTCGACGAGAGTGGGTAGGAGACAGACTGATTTGGGCTTGACATTATTGGATTTACAAATATTTTACACTGACTTCTACAAAACAGGTCCTACAGTCATAGAGCCAAGTTTTTCAGACGTTAGACACCCTTATCTTGATAAGGAAATTTCGAAGTCAGAAATGAACAGGGCTTTAGCTCAAGCAAAAATGAGAAAAGCTTCGGGCAGTAACGGTCTTGGAAACGTAGTCTACAAATCTCTACCAATCGATTGGATTGAATATCTCAGGCTAATGTTCAATAAAATTCTGCAAACAGAAAAATTTCCAAGGAAATGGGGAAATGTAAAATTGCAGCATTTATACAAAAAGGGTGATCCACAGCACGTGGAGAATTATAGACCAATTGCACTTCTCAATAATATCTGTAAAATATTCACTTGTATATTGAACAACCGAATTATGACGTATGCCGAAAGCGCTAGAATATTACCGGAAAGCCAAAATGGATTTAGAAAAGATAGGTCTTGTCAAGATAATATATTCGTGTTGGATGCGGTTATAAAAAACCATTTGCGTTTGCAGGGCAGGAAGGTGTACGCTGTGTTTATTGATTTTAGAAGGGCCTTTGACACAGTCAATCATGAGCTTCTTTGGGAAGAACTATTCAAACATGGAATTAGCTCAAAAATTATCAGAACAATTAAAAGCCTTTATACCAACGCAACTATACTACTGGAGGCCGATTCAAACAGTACAGTCAGGATCAATGTTTCAAGGGGTGTACTGCAGGGGGACTGTCTGAGCCCCAGCCTTTATATATTGTTTACTGGTCAACTTGAAAAATATCTACTGAGTAGGGGTGCGAGAGGGGTGTCTTTGGACGGAGGCGGTGACATTTTGACGTTGCAGTACGCGGATGACATCGTAATACTCGCGGATTCTCCTTCAGCTCTACAAAAAAACCTGGACATTCTTAGTGATTACTGTAGCGAAATGAAACTTAATTTAAACCCCGAGAAATCAAAAATTATGATTTTTAGAAGAGGAGCAAAATCAAAACAATATACTTTTACATTTGAAAGCAAGATCATTGAAGTTGTAAACAGATATCAATACTTGGGAGTAACTTTTAATTTTAACGGCTCATTTAACGAACATGTGAAATCAATAATTACCAAGAGCAATATCACAGGAGGAACTATCAGAAGAATTATCGTCAAAAATAACATTACGAATTGGAGATGCATCAATAAACTATATCGCAGTATTTTGGTCCCCACCTTTACGTATTGCGTCACCACCTGGGGTTTAGCACACGCGTCGGAACTTGAAAGACTGCAGCTCGGTTTCTTCAAGAAGCTTTTTTATCTGAAGCAAAACACAGCCAGTAGCATTGTTAGGGTGGAAATCGATGTGCATAGAGTAATAGTTGTCTTGATAAAGGAAATATTGTCATATATACAAAAAGTTTCCAAAATGCCTGAGACAAGATTACCCTTGAGAGCGCTGCGTAGACTTTCTTGGCTTCACAATGCGAAAGCAGACGAAAAATTCAATTGGCTTAGCCGGGTTTTAGGCATTTTGAAGTCTTTGGGAATAGAACAAGAATGTCGGGGATTGCTCGGTCTCAGCGACGAGGAACTTTCTTCTGTCCTGTCAAGGGTAGAGACGGCCACAAGAGACGCAGACTGGAATAATATACTAATGTCAATAAACAACCCAAGCTATAAGTACATTAACTTTATAAACAAACCATTTAATTTATATGAGGAGAATATCCCCTTCCACCTTAAGAGACTTTACATGCAGCTTAGAACTTCTCTTGATTCAAACATGAAATTGTTCTTTGGAGGAATTACGTACGGTATTGAAGCGGGAACGATATGCACCTTGTGCAACAAGAACTGCAGGGAAACTCTGGAACATATCCTGTTTGTCTGTCCATTATACAGGGAGTTCAGACATGAATTTTCTGGATGGCAGAGGGATGTGATTCAGGTTATGACAACCACCGACTTGAGGGTGGTAAAGGCCGTGTACCGATATCTGTCTCGTTGTCTGCGACTCAGGTCCTTTGTTCTTAGCGAGTGGTGACCTTTCAGCTCTTCTCATCTGGGATTTTCAGAATAATTGGGCGTGGGGAAAGAGTTACTTAATATTTTGAATTATTTACTTAATTAGTGGTGTTGTATTTGGTTTGGTCTGTTTTCTTTTTTATTTTTTTTTTTCGAGCTTCTTGCTCAAAAACTTGTAATTAAGTTGAAAGAGCAATAAATTTACTATTATTATTATTATTATTATTAAAAGTCATCATAATTTTCAGTTTTTTTTCTAATTCCGGTCAAACAGATTGATATAAATGACAACCGATGACAGCAGCGGATAGAGAATATGAATTCACGTATTTCTAAAAAAAAAATTCAAATCGGGTGAGAATGAAACAAGTTAGGTTCGGATAAATGTCACCGGAAATAAATGGCCGCCATTTTGAAATGACGCCATTTTGAAAGTGGCACCGAAACATTTTGGTATCTCCACATATAGGACTATAAGAAATAAAGCGTCTCTTGCCTCCTTCACGAAGGAGCCCACGGGATCAGTTTTTTGAACCCATATGGTACCTGGCTAATTGCTAGTATAAGTGGTAAGGGGACTCTACTGAAAATTTCACAAAAATACCATCATTTTCGACAGAGAAAAACGGATTCGAAAAATGTCTCATAAAACTTCGCGCCAGGACAGGGATTTTGAGTGGGGTTGGTCTGACTGTGATAATGGAGTAATCAAGAATGTCAGGAATGTCACTGTGACAGTGTCATTTCGAACATGCTCGAAAACCGGTTTCCTATTGAATTGTCTTACCATGGGCATTTGGGCAATAAAGTCGAACAAGGTTTCGGAGAAACTGACTCCAGAAACCTCTCATAATAGGTACTGTCTCAGTCGAGATAATTCATTTCCAGGGGAAAATCTGGAAGATCAGCAATAGCACAGAAATAAGAGGTTGAAAATGAACGGTGAGCTTTTTAATAGGTACACGCATCATTAGCATACAATTCAGAATAGGTAATACTTTAGAGCTACAAGAGATCCATGTGAAGAGGACGCGATGGATCTCCAAATAAAATGGGGGGAGCAGGAACACTGATGTGCGAAATGAAGCCGAGGGTCACGCTAGATCAGAGTTAAAGTGGCAAACATGCAGAAGGTTTTTTGGTGGACAGCACTAAAGACTAAAGAAAGAGACTAGTTAGGTTGACCGTAGACCAAAAAATAAAGGAAAAGGGTAGGTACTTACCGTACTTAGGAGAATACATGTTCCACACTAAGGGGTAGGTTTTTAAATATTCATTGATTGTATTATCTTGCCGAGATTATATCGGAAATTCCCTCCTTTTTCTTCGTAACATGATGATATCCAATGCTGTACAAAAACGAAAAAGTAAAGAGAAACAAGAAAACAGGGGCAAAATTCCATCATCTCCGCTCATGCCTCAAGTGAGTGGACATCTGAAACTCCGCGGCACTTTTGTAACAAGATACAGAATCCAAGCCATTAAAAAAGTCTCTTGACAAACTATGACAATACCCAGCTGTTTACTTACGTAATTCGGTGTTACAAAAACATGCGTTAATGTATTACAAGTGGAATGGTATAAGTATAGAATTCTACCGATGTCTTTGATGTTCTTTTACCAAAATGTACCTAACACCTATAACTAATTCGTATAAAACTCACAAATCCCAAGGTGGAACCACGTCACCGGGGTTAAAGGTTATGGACACTCTTGTTTTCTTACGCTGGATTTGATACATCAACGCCTGTATTGAAAAACCTCACCCAAGAGAGCACTTGGACCATTTACTAAATTAACGCCTCTTGAAAGTCTTCAGAGCATTCCGACACAATCCAACAAGTGTCATAATCTGGCATTAATGATGAAAACTGGATAGGTATGGTCGTGTCAATAAACTCGAAAGGGTTAAAAAATTTAATTAATAAAGCCTATGAATAAAGTTTTATGCTTACACACCTTCAATTTCACGGCAGAATTTATAACGTTATGAAACAAAAGGTTACGAAATACACAAACCAATTTGCATTTGATACAAAAATTATAACCAAGTGGGCGCGGATTCGTCTCGTACTATGACAACTATGCAATCATCAGTCATACAACAAAAACTAAATAAAAACCATTGTCATCATCAAAAATTCTTCTTTTCGTGGTAACAATACAGATAAATTACTACAAAATGGTATAGGTGGGTATAATAAAAGGAGAACGTGGCGTGTCTTCTCGTACAAAAGGGGGATGTCGTCGTCGTAGTCGGCGAATCCGCAACGTGTGCATCGATGATTAATGAACAAAATCAGCTTTCACAATGATCTCAGAATCAAATACATCTGTCAAATCACTGTGAAAACCAGTTTCGTCTTGCTGACGTCGCGCTGACTAAGTGAATTCCTCTCGATGATGAGTGCTTCTCTCTGGTGGAGGTCCTCGTCGTGGTTGTTGATATGATTTTGCGGAAATCCATCGGCGGTCCTCCTGTTTGTACCGAACCGATGATGCCGGGTCTTGTGCGTGTGTGTGCCATTCGGATTGTTCGGGAGAGGAAGTGACGGCTTGTAATATACAAACATATTGCCAAATTTATCTCGCACATACGTCAAATATTAGATAAGAAGCAAAGGGTCATGTACAGGGTGTTGCAAGAAGAAGTTGACCCGGAAATGTTTTGCTCTTAACCGAAAACCATATACACCCTCAAATCGTAGTCTCCATAAATCGATCATTATGTGACCATTATGTCAAACCACATGTCACTTAGCTTCTTACAGTTTTATAGTAGAATCGAGTGAACCAATTTTCAAGATCTCCAAATTGAGTTTGGAAATTTCAAATTATGACTTAGATTTGAACTGAGTGATCAGTGGAAAACGTTGTGCAAAGTTTGGGGAGCTTGAAAAAATTTGGTAGCAGAAAAAGCAGAACAAAATGCGTTCTTAGCTCAGTCATTCTGCAAAAGAGCATTTCCTGGACGAACAAAGTCCAGACACCAGCAGCTGCTTTTAATTTCCCCACAAAATCTCAGTCATTCCCCTTTGGACTTGGTTGTTTGACCAATATCGGAAGGCTTTATGGTGAGAACTGATGAGATTTTTGGATAAACAGGAAGCAACTTCAGGATAAGCTCCGCAGAACATCGGCTAAAAAAAAATACCTTAACCTACATTACTACCGCAGAAGAGTGTTGTGATAAATTTCTCAAAAAAAGCGCAGGTATCAACAATTTGCAATAGATGCCGCCCGGCATGGCATGAACCCGTGAGAGATTAGATGACTTTTTCTCATGGAAAAAAAGAACTGCTTACAGAGTTTCGGAATTTTGCTTTTTTATGCTACACCTTTTAAATTGAAGCAAAATAATGAGCTTTTACGAATGTTTTTCTCTAGGTCATCAATGTCATCATCATAACAAAAAAAAGTAACGTAATGTATTCATAGTTCAACATCAATGAGACTCAAAAAGAACTTACTGAAAATCCTACGGCATGCACGAAAGGAAAATCCATCAAACAGATGGGAAATACGCCACTTGAAACTCCACTCATTGATCCCAACACCGTCACAACGCCAATCAATTACTCAATAAAATCCATTCAGCAGCACACCAGAGGCAAGCAAAGCAACCATGAATGGATTACGCGCTTTATCGTTTAATTGACCAAAATTCTAAAGTTCTGAACTACTATCATCATCACGGTTTCAAGTTAAATTATCATGTTGTTTCTGGTGCAAGCGCCATAATTATTTATTATTATATTATATCTATCACGCCTCGAAACGGTGACTACTAAAGTCTCTTTAGCAGAGTGGAAAACATCCTTTCTAGCAAGAAATAATTAAAATTTTCGCCAAAAACCAGAGAGAATGGTTCGGCGCGTCGCGTCGGCCGGCCGGCAACAGTATCAAATTACCATAAAAATCGCCAATTAGGCCATATACAAGAACGGTAAAGCACATGTTTAGAAAAGACTCGCTAATATGTTTGACGTTCGAATTCTATGCCAAATAAAGTGGGTTAATATACCTAAAAATATGCATTGTGGAGGAAGAGCTGGAAGAAGCCCCAGAAACTCGGCGAAAGCACTGCACTGAAGAAAAAATGCACGACAGGAAGTGAAAGATAAAAACCGGTGATAACCTTCGACTTTGTGACAATTTATAATTATTTATAATAAAAACAAAAGTTATAGGCCTTTGGAAAAAGCCTCTGTTTTAAAAGTTATTGTACAGAGAATTTAAGAAAAAATCGCACAGAGAGCAAGCGCGCGCTTCTTATCAAGGTCTTTTGAGTTCGAGAATTTTGATTTGTGGCTGATGGTGTGTAACACACAGCATCAGTATAAAGAGAGCAATAACAGGAAGTACGTAATGTAATATATTTGAATCATGAAACATGAGCAATACAATATGCCCTAATCTTATCTAATTTCTTGCAGAGTTACAGTGGTAATTTAATTAGCTCCAAATTATTTGTGTAATGTTGGTTCAGATTTTTTCCTTGAACAAAATTTTTGAATCACCAGTGATTTATCTCCTTTTATCCTTCGGCACTCTCTCCACTGTTATTCATCTTCACTTGACCACCTCTACCACTTGAGAAAACTGAGCTAGGTAATTAGCTAATTATTCTGTAATCGCATTGTAAATTCAGGTCGACAAAAAAAGGGGGTATTTTACCGTAGGGTAGGCACTATAGGCAATAGTCACTTGTACCAACTAGAGGTGGAACAGTGGTTTAGACGTGATGGACATGAAAAAATTCAACAAAAGATAATATTGGCGACAGTTTCTCGAGATTTAGATTATAATTTGTTAAATCAGCTGGTGGTATTATGAGGGACTCATTTATTTTTATTGCTGAAGGCGATTTTTACAAGGAGAATTTTTTGAAAGCATATTTTTGAACTGATTTCTAAGCAATAGAAACAAGTTTATTGCTGAAAGAAGGTTGGCGTCCAGAAAATGGCGAAGAAACTATGCAGCATCACGTTGTGCAGGACTTTTCGGGGAATCCAAAAAAAAAAGGAATAAAAAATCTTCGACTTTCATTTTTGAGAAAATTTTGGGTCAAAAACTAATCCTTGGAATGTTAATTTTCTTAGTTTCTGACTCATCCTGTAAGTAAAAAAAACATCAATACATATCCAGTAATAGATATTTACGTGTTTGTTGTGTTAATACATGAGATGTAATGACTTTTATATAAGTTGTATATGGATATTACAGTTTATGTATTTAAGTTGACACTTGTCAAAATAACCTCAAAAATTACAAAGATTTAACAATTTTCAATAGAACAAACACGTAAAATGTTGTACAACACTCGTGGCTTGTTACACAAGATGCTTTCCGACACTTAGCCTCTTACAGAACTCGGGCTGCGCCCTCGTTTTGCAAATTTCGGCTTCGTGTCTGAAAACCACTTATGTAACAGCCAACTCGTATTGTAAACTACTATTACTTCTCATAATTCTGCCGGAGTTCCCTGAAGGGTCCCTTACAACGTATTGGAGAGCTTTTTCGGCATTTTCTGGACACCTGTATGTTACACTCGTTCAAGTTGTCCTTTTCAAAATGTTGTTTGTCTTCTTAGAGTTCCATTGTTATTAATGGTTTAAAAGAAAAAGTGAAGAAGACAGGTACCTAAAATTAGACTGTCTAGTCCAGGGTTTCCCAACCTTTCTTTTGTTGAGCCCCCCCGGATCATGAATAATATTTTATCCAATCCTATTGAATAATGCACGCATTATCATGCGCATACATGCCTGCATTTTTCAATAAGACTGGATAAAGCATAGTATCTACTCGCGGGTAATGGCTATTACTCATTCAGATGCTTTACGACACTCGCCGAAGGCTCGTGTCGGCAAACTGCATCCTCATGATTCTGAGGATGAATAATAATCCTCATTATTATTATTATTATTATTATATTGTGATGTTCAATTTACGTGTTAAATTATTTTTTCTTTCGAAAATGCAAACGTATTTCGCCCTCCTTGACATCTCTCTACGCCCTTCCGGTTGGGAACTCCTGGTCTAGTCGAATATTTTGTTTTTTTACTGAGACATTCCAAAAAAAAACATTTTTTTTAATAAAATAAAATATAAGTATCTATTGAACTGGTCAATTTATTCTTAAAAATACCTACTTTTCATTCTTGTCTTTTAAGCATTGGTAGCGTCGAAACTGTAAAAAAAAGTTCTAGCTATGTCGCTTCCTCACTCATGGTATATGATGGTAAAATGTCACATTCTGTCTTCACTGTGAATCGCCGACAAAGTCACAACTCTTTTCTTCAGAGTACTCCTTGCAAGCTCATCGTCGATATTGATGAGAAGCAGTGAAACCTGTTTCAAAATCGGATAATTTTCATAATTTTATAGACATTTCAAAGAAAGCCATTTTAGAAAAATTCCCAGTTCGATTTGTCGGCAGTTTATTTCGGTGCAAAAAAGAAAAGGCAATGTCACTTTTAGGAAAGAAGTCTCAGAAGCTTTTATTTCAGTTGATTATATTCTTTTTAAATTTCTTTTAAATTCTCAATTAAAATCTCATTCTGAAAAGAGATACTTCCCGTCGGATGGAGAGTGAAACACTGGGTCACGTACCCAATGCCACCACACGTGAAGGATCCTGTGCAGGAGTGCAGGACGATCCTGATTCCGGGAGCGCGAAAGCGAAATTGGACTCTCTTCGTAAAGGGTTGATGCTTGACGGTCAAAAATAAATCCATTGGCTACTGGGTCAATCGTGTTTGTGGCCGCGAAGGTTTAATTGTGAAAGCAAAACTAGAATTTTATTGAAAGAAGGCCTCCCAACGACGGCTTTGATTAGGTATTAGTAGGACCTAAGTACCTACATACTTGACTAAAAAATTCAAAATTTGGCAAACTAACGCAAACGTTCATTTTATTCAATTACTCTCCAATCATAAAAACGAACATCATGTGAACTAACGTTGAGGTTTTGTAAAAGTGCAGCGAGTACCTACTCAATTATTGCAAGAGTAATCTTTCGTATTCGTAGGTTGCACGCGCTCTTGAATTCTTGAATATTATACAAATTTGAGACTACTAGCGCCACCTTGAGTACAATAGAAGAATCAGCAGCTAT
Organism: Anaspis maculata; assembly: GCA_949128115.1. Lineage (NCBI taxonomy): Eukaryota > Metazoa > Arthropoda > Insecta > Coleoptera > Scraptiidae > Anaspis > Anaspis maculata. Next base: position 55,938,781 of record OX421963.1, on the reverse strand, counting down.
AATTTACCACTGCAGTGCCACCTAGCATGAGACGTTTCAACCTCTAGCCAAACCTCAAACCCACACTGCACGACACAGCGTTCTCTCCGCATTTCACCTCAAAGTTGCCTGCTTGCTGCAGAGATGGCGCTGCGGCAGCATTACAGTTTCCTTTACGCTGCACGCGCGCCAACTTTGACCTCGCGCATGCAGCGGCGACCGACACAAAATAAACTCTCGAAACACAAAAAATTCCAATTTATTTTGTTATATTGTTAGTTTAACACGCAATTCCCCGGTAGAACTGCGAGACAAAACAGAGAAACACGACGCAACAACAACGGTATTGCACACACATCACAGCCGAGCCGAGCAGCAGCGAGAAAAGCCTTTTTAAGCGGGCAATTTGTAAACAGGAAGCGGACTTATGTAACAATAAAACAGTGTCCGGAGGTGACATATGCAGGAACACAACAATGCGCGAGCATTCGTGAGAAAGTTCGAATGCGGTCACAAGAATGTAAACAGCGGACACAGCAGTGCATTCTTGCTCTTGACCTTACCGCTTATTACAGGCAATGACGTAAGGCACATGCATTATTATCGATGCAGGCGGTTACAATTACAAATTACAATAATTCAGCGAATTGTTTTGATCATTTTTTCACTCTGTGTGCATTAGGCGCCTCGTTTCGCACAGGAATTTGAAGCATTTCCAACGGGGTGCAGCAGAATTAGCTTTCAAGGCCTGCAAATGTGCAAAAAAAAAAACGTCGTCATCTACCGCGGGATCTTCTATTCAGGGTTTTTGTAGCAAGCGTCCAATAAAATTTAACGTCAAAGTAGGTGGTAGGTATAGTACGTGCAGCAGATTTGTGATTCGAGTAACTTGGGAAATTTTTCAAAGTTCAGACTGGTAAACTGACATCATAATCTTTGAAATCTTCAAAAAATTGACCGTTTTTCATGCGTGGAAATGCGACTTGGGGTCGCAGTTACCATTTATCAAACTGTTCGAGTGCTCTGCTAGCAGATCTGCCGGTTCATTGCTTTGTCAATAATTCTTCACGGCTTGGCCAGCGTCTCTCCGGCTGGAGCAGGCCGAAGAGTCTGTGCTTCCCTTGCGACACTTATTGGAGCGACGGCATCACGATTTTTCAGATTGAAGCGTCCATAAATCCTCTTCAGTTTGAGAGAAGAGAAACGAAACACTCGATTTTCTCAGGTGTAAAATGCCACCCACAAGCTTCTTTCATGTCTTTCCATGGAAGCAAGCGAAAGAAATCATTACCTGCACAAATTCTGTCCTTCTGTAGCGGGAAAGTACAAAAAATGCGTTTCAAAAATGGCCTGAGCGACATCATGAATGATAATTATCGCGCCGAACATCAACAGTGCACAAGCAATTGCAACGTTTTAAGGTGCGTTCAGTCAGCTTATTTAGCCGCAAGTTCTAATTTTAGTCGTAAGCGCTGTCTCGCTTATTGGCTGTTCTGAGGAGGCTGGTTTATAAGAGCCAATAGGCGTCGCTGCCCTTGGGACTAAAATTGAAACTTGCGGCTAAATAAGCTGACTGAACGTTAGCACGTTAGTGTCTTTCTTTGAAAACTTACAAAAAAAAATCTCTCAGGTCACTCGATTCACAGTGCTGTTGGTACTGGTACTATAGGCAAGCTCATCAAAATGTACTCAAAATGTACAGCTCAAATTGCATCTAGATATTATTTAAACCATCTATGTCATTATTACCGGAAAATACTTTATTTTGGAACCAATCTCAGCCCCGCGCATTTCCATTTCCAGAAGCTGCCTCACCACTTATTGTCGTCAAAGATTGAATGCTTATTGATTGCTACTTGATAAAATATAATAATGTGCACATTTCTGGCGAAAACAGGAGAAACTATATCCATTGTTCCCTAATTAGAGATCTGCAGAAAATTTTACAGACCCCTATTCTTTGCGCAACTCTATTTTTGGCACGAAGTGTATAGGTATTGAATGAACAGTCATGTTTGGCTAAAATAACTCAGTGACATTAAGTGATAGAGGGAGGTCGCATCGTTTCTTCCCCTTCCTTTTACGCAACGGGAGATTTTTATTTCAAACTGATTGCATTTTTAGATTCCCGCCTCCATCTACAAAAAAGTTATTTTCACCAAATTTTGATGAGAGAGTTTGTTTTCGAGCTAGTGAAAGTCTGAATGTTTGAAAACTATTTCATGAACACAGCTTCCAAGAGCCTGAAAATTGAATTTTCTCGAAAGACATTTTTCTCATCAGCGGGGCAGCCTCTTCTCTACCCACTATATCCACTACCTATGCCAGAGTGAGCACTTTTGACCAAATGCGACATTACCAACAATACTTATACTCAAGTCCAGTATAATAGTATATTATTCAACAAGCGGGTAATGATTGGTTACTCATGAGGATGCAGTTTGCCGACACGAGCCTTGGCGAGTGTCGTAAAGCATCCGAATGAGTAATAGCCATTACCCGCGAGTAGAATGCTATGCTTTATCCGGTCTTATTGATAAATGCAGGCATGTATGCGCGTGATAATGCGTGCATTATCCAATAGGATTGGATAAACTATATAATGCCCGGTTGACCGCCAGTTGAATTTCAACTGGAAGTTGACGGATACTGTCGGATACACACACGGATATCTGAACCAATGACAGCGCCCAACTTTACTCTCAACCGGAAGTTGAAATCCGTTATGTATAATACTGGGCCTTAGTCAACCAATACTGAACTAGGTAATATTCTCCTCAAAGGCATAACTTGCACAAAATATAACAAAAGTGGAAAAAGGAGATAAGCATAAGTACCTATGCATAATTGCATGATAATGCATAATATAAGAATAAGGATCGCTGTAAAATCATGAAAAATCTACAAACGAAAAAGAAATTAAAAATGTAAAGCATCAAATTTAACATTAAGTAGGCATTAAGCTTGAGAAGGACTTTATTAACTGCAAACTTTCATTTTTACGAACTTAATCATCCTAATTAATAATCAGTTGCTATTTAGCTTTAATTTTAAGTGCGCCAGGTGCCATTTCAAGGCTCAGTAATTATTCTCCCTTGACTTTATTCACGATGAACCCAGCGATGTTCTGAATAAAGTGTCTACGATTAACGCATCGCTGGATCACCTGGTCATATGTGCACATAAACTGTTCGAAGAAAGTTAGGGCTTTGACAGAATTTTATGCATCGATTGCTATCGAGGTATCGAGCTATCATTCAATTATCCAATAACCGTGGTAACCGTTCTACACTCACACCTGAAATGCTGTCTTTCCCACGACCAAGATCAAAATTCAATTACTTTGATAGATGCACCCATCGGAGAACGGAAAGTGCAACTTGGGAACCGTGTCTTGCTTAAAACCTTCAAAAAAGTAAGGCAAATATGCATCTTTGACACTGCAGATTTCACTATAGCTTAGCAACATCATCATCGATGCGGAAACGGTACTTGAGTCAAAGTAGTGCGGGAACGTTAGCTAATTCAATATCTTACCGAAATAAGTTAAGGCCATAATAAGTCCCTAACTTTCGTCGAGCAGTTTATGTAGTTAAATAATAATTTTAAAAACCGTAGAAGTTTTGGTATTGGCACCTAGGTTGTTTCTTTTTTTTTTAGTAAGTAGTATAATAAATCGTGAATATATCTACAAACACATGCATCCAAATGCGCATAATTTTGGTATTTGTGTAGGTGTTCCAAAATTTAGTACCGAAAAAAATTACCCTCGACTTTCTACTTGATGTGAAGATTGGACTCTTATTCGTTTGGTTTCTGAATTCAACTTTTCTCCCCCTCTTTCACTTTTAAATCACTGATTGGACTTTGTTAAAATCCTACAAACTGGGTAGATGATGGATGCGATCCGACATAGCTGTGCGTGCCAAACTACACCTTTTCCAGTTGTAGTTCAGAAAATATCAGTTGTATTTCAGATATCGTCAATTGTAGTTCAGAAGACGTCAATTGCATTTCAGAATAGTAAAATGTAGTTCAGAAAGTATCAATTTTATTTCAGATTAGTCAAATGTATTTCAGAAACAGTCAATTGTATTTCAGATTAATAAATTGAATTTGAGAAAGCATCATTTGTATATCAGAAAGCGTGATTTGTATTTCAGAACATGTCATTTGTAGTTCAGAAAATAATTCATATGTATAATTTATCAATCAATGCAGCTCCAAGATAATTGTAGCATTTGTCGTTCTTCAGTGCTGCGGAAGCCGGTCGTGCGATTAACACCACCGCAGGCATCTGTTACACAGAAGATGTGCCGAATATCTGCAGTTCATCATACAAGAAGATCAAGAGTTCGAAGCTGTGGCTGTGCAAAAGTGCCCCAATTTGCAGGAGTCCGAATAAAATTGATACTTTCTGAACTACATTTTACTAATCAGAGATGCAACTGATGTCTTCTGAACTACAATTGACGCCTTCTGAACTTCAATTGACGCTTTCTGAAATACAATTGACATAATCTGATGTACAGTTCACGTTTTCTGAACTACATTTGATAAATCTGAAATACAATTGACGCCTTCTGAACTACAAGTGACTAATCCGAAATACAATTGACGCTTTCTGAACTACACTTGATAAATTCTGAAATTCAATTGACGATATCTGAAATACAATTGATATTTTCTGAACTACAACTGGAAAAGGTGTAGAGTCCAAATACCTCAATTCAATCAAAAAATATTTATGAAAAGAAAAAGAAACTTTGAGCTTTGGAAGGCTGTATCTTTTTTATTTTAAAGATTCACCTAGGTTTTATAGTTAGTATCAGTTGAGTAGTTATTATGTAGTTAAGAGATCAGCTTCATTCTTGCGAAACCAATTGTTTGGGCAGCCTGATGTATTCACTCATCATAAATTTTGAAATTTTCTGTATATTTGTTATGTATATTGTTTCTCTGAATACCGCTCTTGGGCAAAGAAAAGCGCATCCGGATTAAAGTTGTCATGAAAGATTTATGTCTTATTTGATATTTTATAGATATTTATTTTACGGCTTGTGGATTAATTAGAAATATATCCTTATACATAATATACCGACAATTATACCGATGCACTTCCTCCTCGACTTCTTCTATCCATAGTTAGAATTCCTGAAATGTTTAGATATAAGTAAGTAACTATTCTCCGATCGAATTAAGTGATAGGCCGCCACACTAATGTGGTAATAATTTCATTACTATGACATTTTAACGATCACGTGCACGGTTAGGGCATGTGTGTGGTCATATTATCATTATGATCATGCCCAGGTTCTCTAAAAATGTTTTTTGGTACAGATAGAGTACCTAGTGGTAATGCGGCCTAGTTTTTTTCAAACAAGTTCGTTCAATTTTATTACGATATATTCGAAAATTACAAAGAAAACGCCATTATCTTTTTATCTTACATATTACTCCATGGTTGCCTCAGGGGAATTGATAGAATATCTTGTATCTAGCCTAATACCGCCAGTAATTTGTCATGGGAAAGACTTTTCAGTGAATAGATCAGAAAAGACATTTCTACAATAATAATTTTTGGGCAGTACCTATGTACTACTCTACCTACGTACCAACCTATACCTATGTCAATGCCTATGTTAAAAACTTTTCTTGGTCCTAAAAGCCCTGACTCCCTAAGGCTAAAATTACATCACTCCACTATTAGCAGACTTTTGAAATAGGTACATAATTGGATTATTCAGGTGGAGCGGAAAATTTCTGAGCACAAAAAATATTCTTTGTTCCCTTATTTTTCATTCCTATGCAACTAAATAGACGGGCGATGTTGTCAGTCTACGAAAGATTTTCCTGAAAATGAGCGAAGTTTTGTTACCTAATGAACACAGATGACCAATATAAGCTGAAGTTCAACCTTCTGAAGTCAATATTGTGAGTATAATTACTATATTATTATTATTATTATTATTATTATTGACAAACTATGAATTAACGGAATTCTAGTAAGTACCTACCAAATTAAAGACTTTTCAATTTCCTAAACTTTTTCGGTTCTAAGATTGAAGGCGGTTGGAGGAGGAAGTACCTGGTACAGGTACACATCTATTTTTTTGAGAAACCAAAGGCAGCCTGTGAAATTCCGTCTCATACACCCTGTATGTAAACTACGCAACACTCAAAGTGTCGTTCTCGAAAATTTTGTCCTTTTTGAATTTGATGTAACTTCGGATTGCAACTAACAAATTGAACTTGGTTTGAAGTATTTTTTAGCACATTTCTTCAGCTATCAGTCCATTGTTTTTCGAAACATCAGATATTTTACATGAAGTTTGTACGGTGTGTTGAGTAAACCAGTGCAAATTTTCTCAACCGTCGAGAAGCTCTCGTTTAAAAAATAATTTCTTTTCCTTGAATTTTAACCACTGAGATACCGAGGTAGGCCTTGAAGTACGGGATGGTGTTTAGATTTTCCGCTTATCTCCTTTATTTACAGGGTGAACACAAAAATCAACTTTTTGGTTTTGCAGTGATAACTTTTTTCCTTGTCAAACGATTTTGAAAATTTGCACCTCATATTGAAGCTGAAACTTGAAAAAAAAAGAAAATTCTTTCTCAAACGGGAGCTTCTTGACGGTTTGGAAATTTTGCACAGTCTTATTGAACACCCTGTACAAACCTTATATGAAAAACCTAGTGTCTTGCAAAACCACGGACTGATAGCCAAAGGATTGAGTCAGCGAACATTTCAAACAGAATACAAATTCACTGTAGCAGTCCAAAGTTACATCAAATTCAAATAGGACAAAATTTTCGAGAACGACACTTTGAGTGTTGCGTAGTTTATATCCTGTTCACTTTCTATTTTCAGTGGAATGACTTTTTGGAGCAAAATTTAAGTGACAAGCTGGATCGCTGGGAGGATACGGCTGATGGCCACTGATAGTTTTGCTCCAAAACTTTGCAGGTGCCATTAGCCGCAGTATAGTAGCCCTCCAGCTTGTCTCTTTATTTGTGCTCCCTTTTCTACTGAATGTAAAACGTGAACGGCATATAGGTATGGCCACAGCATCAGTAATAGTTCATGACAATATTATTAATATTATCGAGAAAAAATTCAGAACGTGCGACCAACACATCCACACCGCAGCAGAAAATTTACAGCTTGCTTACCTGGAACAACTTTCAACTTACCACAACCATTGTTTCCACAACCCTCAGATTTAGCCTGTTCCCTGTTGAATTCTCCAGAAGACAATCAGTCCTGTTCCTCAATTACATTGGTAGACAAGTACTGTATAGGCTAAGTGAAAAAGGGATACATAGGACTCATAGAAGTATCATGTCCCAACAGTAATGAGGAATCGACAAAAACAAAAATACAGTGCGCATTGTACTTATCTGGAATCCTGGACGAGTTCTGCGGAAATGTTCTGGAATTGTTCTATATGTGGGTAGATACCTATGCCTTAACTCGTTAGATATTGGTATATAAAGTTTGCACGAGCAGCATTCACGTACAGGGTGATTCCTTTTCCACGGAAATTACGTTATAATCAAAAGTCTTTCATTCGATACAGGCCAAATTTTCAGAATATGCTCTCATAATCACGTTCGTTCAGGAAATATGTCGTTTCAAATATAGGGTGATTCGAAAAAATACAGATGAATTGCGACCAAGTAGTTTTCTTCAGGTTTTGCATCGTCCTATATATTTTTTTAAACGTTTGTGCTTCGTCAATTCTTTAATTTCTTTGATTTCAAAATTAATATTCACGCCAATAAGCTCGGCAACAATGAATTACCCTATATTCAAACTGTGCGTCATTATCTGACTGGCCATTATCAAGCAACTTCCGAAAATCTGGCTGGCTAAGACGGAAGACTTTCGGAAAAAAAACCTTTTGTTTATAATTTAAGGTCGGGCCTGCCCAATGAAATTTAAATGGCTGAAGAAGATAATTCGCGTGGTGATTTATTATTATTAACCATGGATCATTCTCTGGAAACTCACGTTTGATTTAAAAGCATTCAGTCCTAAATAGAAAAGCATTTATTATCAGCGAAACCCATTCATACGTTACAGTTCGTCGCGCCGTTTTTGTGTCTGGTTCTCCAATTTGACCAAGTTACTTCCTCAAAAACTGATTGTGATGGGCTAGGCAAGATTCGCAAGTTTGAAGGCTATCAGTTCTTCTTTCACAGATGGCGCCACGTGAAAAGATAGAATGTTGTTGTCGAATTTCTTTAGCTGAACGTCGGCGTCATGCGGACTCGGAACAACGATTTAAATAACAATAAATGACACTTTCAACTTGACTGACAGCTTTCAAGAAATTTTATGTTGCGAATTACACTTCAAAAGTAATGAGATATTGAAGACATCAAAATCCAGTAAAGCAGGGCTTTTGGCTTGCGCCTGAGGTTCACCAAGTGACGTCATAGGGTCGAAAGAGTTTTTTTGTTCTGTTAAAAAACCAGGAGAAAAATTGACGCGCTTGTTTCACGATATGAACAATTGGATCAGAAACTATGGAAAAACTCATCTGAAATCTATAGTTTTTCCCTATACCTTATACCCCATTGAAATTTTGTAAAAACGTGCTTTTCTATATTTGCTCAACTTGAAAGCAACACTATTATCCACGTGATGTGTTGTGAAGAAATACCATCGCATGCCCACTAAACACGGAGCGTTTTCTCGTGCACGTGACTAGAATAAGATCACAAAAGTCCATCACCAAAAGGTAGGTAGTACCCGCACTCAACTAGCACATACCGCCTTCTTCATCTCTGTGGAATGTCTTATTCAAATTTGGAAATAGAAAATGGACTCATGCTGCCCATCAGTCAATATACCTTATACAATATACAGTACATATACACCTATATGGCCCAGTGCCTCTCCTCTCTTCGGTAAAAGTGCTAAGCGCATGTTAAGTGTTGTTATGTTTCCCCCGTGTCCCCCCTACTTTCACCCGTCTTATTTCCCCTGGTGAGCTTCCCGTGGGTTCGGCAATGCCCGGCCGCTCAATTTTTATCAATTGGCGGGAGAATTTAAACCGCTCGGCTGCCAGTGCCGTCACCGTGACAGCGCTGTCACTAGTGTCAACGTCACCCGTCACAAGTCGCGACTGAACAACCACAACAAAAACCCAAACACAAGTATGAGACGCTTTATTTATGATGCGGTACGGAAGCCAGTAAGTAGAATTTCGAGATATTAATTCAGGCGTTGTGTAAGGTGTTGTACTCCCGTCTTATCCGCTACCGTAGGCCTCTCCCATGGGACCAACTGGAGCCAACACCACCCGGTGATGGAGCGAGATGTTGTGGCTGATCGTGAACTCTTCAAACACCCGCCCAGCTGGAAGAAAACCGCAGAACTCGACGTAATAACGCGAAACGCACCCTTCAGAAGGCCTACCTACTACTACCTATCACCTGAGCTCAAGCAAATAGCTTCGAAGGAGGACCGACCTACCCGGAGTGGTTATTAGTGTGCTCGCTAGCACCGGAACGAAATATCACGCTCTACGGCCCCCCAACAACTATGGGTTAGTGGAAGAAATATGGGTGTGATACTCGCACGTCAGCCCCGGGCGATGATGATGCTTCCAGGATGGTACCGGTGTTGGTGGAAGTCGAGCAGAGAAGTGGGGTTATGCTGCCTTGGTCTGGTCAGGTTGTCGTCTCGAACAGCGATGTGGACATTCGGCGGCAGACAACAGAGCGAATCCGCGCTCCGTGAGGATCCTTGGCGTCCCTCACACCCGTTGTCTGGCCCCTACGGTGTCTCCCGGTTGACAAGTACCGATGGGTAAGTACCACCCAAGCAAGTTCGGTGCCCGTACTCAACTCCTCCTGATTTCAGGTGGCCCAGAGACAAGCGGCAGCCACAATACGACCCGACAGACAGACTAGGGGTGCTCTTGGCCCGGGATTGGAACCTGATGGGAATAGGAGGACCGCATGATTCCGGCGGACTTACGATGACAACCCAAAGAGCTCTTACCTCGGTCTCACAGCGATGGTACCCTCGAGTCTTTATTGGCGCCGGCCTGGGTACAGAAAAAGAAGGATTTTCCTAGTGCTGGAAGGCGAAAATCTGCTGCGGCCGAGGATAAGCTCTTTCCATCCAGACAAGTGACAAGTGACAGTCCTTATCAGGAATCAGAAAAACCTCCCAGACCCATCAGTTTTACCAGCACTGATAAGGCGGCAATATTCGAAATTCACCCCACAAGCTTCCCACCAGCAACCGTACAAATTTTGCACGTAACAATCCCACCCTTACCTCCCAAAAGATCACTTGATCTTTAGCCCTCTGGGGGGGGGGGGGGGGGCGGAACGCTGCGCAATGCCCGAACGGGCAAAACAATGGAACAATACAACAAAGAGCACTGAACGACACAACACGCAGTGAGACGCTGAATGAGAGCCTAACCGACCTCTGCCTGATTTGGCGCATCGGGTTTGAGGTCTTTCGCATGATAGACGCCAGCGAGCCTACCTCGGTCATCGGTTAGCTCGTATGTCCAAGGGGACACCTTTCGGGAAATGGTGAACGGACCTACAAACCTTGGGGCCAATTTGGCAGAAAAGTACCGGGCGGCGTCGGATTGGACAAAGTTTTTGTGCCAAACCCTGTCACCAACGGCGAACTGCTCCGGCCTCCGGCGCAAATCATATGCCTTCTTTCCTCGCTCAAAGGCTCGGCGAAGGTTCGTCCGGACCCTCTCGTAGATGTCCCGAAACAATGCCTGCCGAGGCACGGGAGTCTCGTCGTGTTCAGACAGTGTCTGGACGACATCGTGATCTTCGGCGTGGGCGCACATTTGCCGCCCAAAATTCACGAAATAGGGGGTGAACCCCGTGGTCTCACTCTTGGACGTGCGCATAGCACACGCCGCTTTCTGAAGGTGGGATTCCCACGTCCGATGGTCGCCCTCGACGTACGATGCCAAAATCACCTTGAGCGTGCGGTGGTGTCGCTCGACGGCATTGGCCTGCGGGTGGTAATAGGCTGTACTTGAGATCTTTACCCCATGTCTTGCCATGAAGTCCGTGAACAGGCGACTCGTGAACTGCTTTCCGTTGTCCACCACCACCGTCCTTGGTATACCATATAAGGTGAAAACATGGTCCTCCAACCGTTGAACAATGGTTTTGGCAAGAGCGGAACGCAGTGGTATGAAGACGACGAAGCGGCTAAAATGGTCCAATACCGACAGGATATATGCATTGCCCGCGTGAGATCTTGGGAGCGGCCCAACAATGTCTACATAGATGAGCTCCCACGGTTTGGACACCTCCTGTCGTCCACACATCAAACCCCTCGGGGGTCTCTGTTCTGGCTTCTGAGCGATGCACACCCGACACGCTCGAACGTAGGACGTAATCTCATGACGCATTCGAGGCCAGTAGTACGTTTCAGCTATCCTAGCAAAGGTCTTGTTTACCCCACCATGCCCCGAAGTCTTCGATTCATGAGCGGCTGCCAGGATCTGCCGTCGTTGGTCTCTAGGCACCACTACCCTCCAGGATCGGTCTCCACCGCCAGGCATGCTGCCGTCCCGACAGTTTTTCAACAGGTACCCATCCTGGTTGAGTCGCCACAACGGGTATCGAAGGGGATCACGTTCCACACGTCGGCTCATGTCGACATACCATCGGTCCTCTACCCTCGCGGGATCAAACCGCACTGTCCCCAGCTCCACGCAATCAATTTGAGGAACTGCTCGGCTCAACAGATCTGGAACGATGTTATCCTTGCCACGCCGATGGGTTACAGAAAAATCATACTGTTGTAACCGGACGCTCCACCGCGCGAGACGTCCAGTTGGGTCACGTAGGCTATGCAACCATTGCAGGGCAAAATGATCGGTCACTACCTCAAAGCGACTTCCCTCCACATATGGCCGAAATTTCTCCACCGCCCACACGACCCCCAAGCATTCTTTCTCTGTGGCAGAAAACTTCCGCTCGCTTCCCGTCAACGATCGGCTAATATAGCTTATGACGTGCTCCGCTCCGTCTTTCTCCTGCACGAGCACTGCCCCGAGGCCGTAATCGCTAGCGTCGGTCTGGATTTTGAAAGGCAGGGAGAAGTCAGGGCACATCACGACTGGAGCCGTAACCAGGCGCTGCTTCAGACTGCTGAAAGCGAGGTCGCAGGCTGGAGTCCATTCGAACCGGACGTTTTTCCGCAGGAGGTCATTCAGCGGGGCCACCAGCGTCGAGAAATTGGGGACGAACCGGCGGTACCACCCTGCCATCCCCAACACACGACGTACCTCCCTAACTTTCGTGGGAGTGGGCAGCTCCAAAATGGACTGCACCTTAGCAGGATCCACCCTAAGCCCCTGCCCATCCACAACATACCCCAGGTAGCGCAGCTCAGGACGACAGAGATGGCATTTTTCCCGACTCACGACCAACCCGGCCGTTTGGAGACGTCGGAACACCTCCGACAGGACTCTTAGGTGGAGGTCGAAATCTTGGGTTACGACGACGATATCGTCCAGATAAACGAAAACATTTGGTTCCAGATCGACCCCGAGCACCCTATCGACCAGGCGCTGCCACGTTGCCGGGGCGTTGTGCAGCCCAAAAGGCATCCGGACGAACTGGAACAATCCCCTCGTCGGGACCGTAAACGCGGTCGCTTCCCTTGACCCCTCCTCCACCGAGACCTGCCAGTAGGCTGACTTTATGTCCAAAGAAGACAGATAACGGGCTCTTCCCAACCGATCGAGAATGTTAGCGATGTAGGGGAGCGGATAGGCGTCTCTCTCCGTGACCGCATTCAGTTTGCGGTAGTCGACGCAAAACCGATAATTGTCCGACCCCTTTTTCACCATAACAATGGGAGACGCCCACGGAGAGTTCGATGGCTCCACAACCCCCAACGCCAACATCCGGTCGATCTCTGCGTTGACGTGCCGCTGTAATGCTGGTGAAAGCGGATAGTAGCGCTGTTTGACTGGCTCCGTGTCGGGCTTTAGCTTAATGCGGTGTTGCACCCACGTGGTGTGGCCAAGGGCCGGAGTCTCACCTGCAAAAACTTGACTCAAGAGTAGATCCAAGCGCTTTCGCTGGTCATCAGTGAGATCCGACTCGGCTGAGACCATAGAAACCCTTCCCGTTTCCGGAGTCAAACCAACACAATCTCTAGCGGGATCGATCACCATCCGCATTCTCCTCAGGAAATCAATTCCCAGGATTAAGGAAGTGGAGAGAGATGGGATCGCCAGGACTTCGAAAATCTTCTCCATCTTCCCCACCTGGATCGGAACGCTGAATGCGCCCACTGTCTCCATGCTTTGGCCATTTGCCGCACGGCACGACGACATGCGAGTCGACATCAGGCTACACCCCACCCGGCGCAACCGATCCATGCCCTCTCGTCCGACACAGGTACGACCTGCCCCAGTGTCGACAAGGCCCGACATCTCCACCCCGAATATGCGGACATTTAGGTATAATCTGGAGTCGCCCTTGCGGTGGAAGAACCTCTTAATTTGGGTCAGAGTAGAGATTGCTTTAGGTAGACACGCCCCCTGACCTAGGCCGAGTCCCCCTCGCCGTTTCCCGAAGCTCTCGAGTTCAACTTTCCTTTGTCGCGGCCCACTCTGCACACCGGACATCTCAACACCGAAACTCCTTCTCTCCCACATCGCGAACAGAAGCGAACCTCTGCCTGTGTGCATTCAACCGCAAAGTGTCCCGACTCGCCGCAGATCCAGCACGTCCATTGACTTCGCCGCTTTCCTTTTTCGGATTTCACCGGTGGGCGGGCGTTCTTCTCCGCTCGGACAACTTCCGGTATTTCCGTTTCCACGGCGGACACTTTCGTCGCGGGGACTCGCTCCCTCTTCTCTGGCAATCCAGAGTAGGCCGAGACACGCAGTCCCACTCGCAAGTTCGGGCATGACAAGTCCGGCTCCAACATCATAGACGGGTCCGTTGTAGGTGGTCGATAGCGCGCCGCAATGGCTCTGGTCTCCTCGAATGTTCGGCTTCTGCCCATCAACTCGGCGACCGTCCGGCATGGAAATCTCGCCATTTCGAACTGGAGATATGGGAGCAAGTTAGCCCGAATGATGCCGAGACGAATCTCTTCCGGTGGTGGTGCCGCCAAGCGTGAAAATAAGTTCTCCATGGCTGATACGAAGGCCACGACGCTTTCGGAGGGATGCTGAGTTCGCTGGTTGATTTCGTCCCATAATCTTTTGCTGTAATCCATAGGTTCGAAAGCGGAACGTAGACCCTGCACTAGGTCTCGCCAGTTTCCGTAATGGACTCGGTTGGCTCGCCAAAAATTTAAGGCATCGCCTTCCAACAAATCCACCGCCGAGGAGAACAACTGGTCCTGAGTGACACCCCTTGCCACGGCTAGTTCTTCGACTCGTTGAATGAACGCCGCCAAGCTGGACGATCCGTCGAATCTCACTCCCCACTTTGCGATCGAGGAATTCATGTAAGCAGGCCATAGAGGTGCTTGAGTGGACGTAGCAGGTATCCCCAAATATCCAAAATTGGGTTGCGGTTGTTGTCCGGCCGTCGGATGCTGTGGATATGGGTTATAGTAAGGTTGGTATTGAGTCGATGCACTGCTAACGGTCTGAGGAAATATCTGTCCCCGATTTCCACCCAGTGCTCCAACAGCTGACGTGGACGAGACCGGGAATCCTCTGGTAAACGTAACCCCTGGGTTCGCCTGCCAGTACCTACCTTGCCGCTGACCAATCATCGGATTAGGGGGCTGATTCGGTTGCTTACGGCTCGTCGAACCACTCTGTGGGATAAAATTTGCAAACTCACTCGTTTGGTTCGGGTTCGAAAGACCACCTAGAAGTTCGAAATTCGAAAGACCCCCCGGCCGGACGGAACTTGAAGGGACCCGGTTCGTGTTCGTCGGAAGGGCCGATGATATGGTATACGGTACTACTGATGGCTTCGTCATTGTGGTGATCCGATCCAAGAGAGTTTCCAGGCTATCCTCGGCCGGGACCTTCGGAGGCGCTTCATCCTCAGACACTGATGAGTCAACCGCCAGACGTGACAACATCATCACCACATTGTCTGCCGCCTCCAGAAGCGCACGCCGCGATCCATCCTGTGTCGCCTGTTGCTCCCTTCCACTCACTTCGTCTACCGCCCCATCCCCAACGAAAGCCGCTATCAGTCGGACATTCAAACGCATGCATTCGGACTTTAGTCCCATGTGATACCTTCGTAAGCTTTCATTATCCGGTTTCAGACGATCCAGTCGTCCGGTCAGATGCAGCAGACGAGTGGAAATCATCTCCTGCTCGTTGTCTCGGTTCCTGAAATCGAAATTCCGGATCCGTTGGGCCAACTCGTTCACCTTTCGACATATTGTGTCGAACTCCTCTTCCTGATCTAGATCCACCTGCCTGACGGCCAATCCCGAACGGTATGCCTCGTATAGCAGGGCTCTGTCTTCCTCCACTACTCCAGAAGAGACCACTCCTCGAATCAACAATTCGTGCGCCAGTTCGTCTTTAAGCAGACGATTTGGCTTTAGTCGCTCCGTCATTTTTAATTTTGTGTGCGTTCGCTTGAAAACACGAGTAGGTAGGTACACACCAAAGAAAAGTGACCAAAAGCCGTAAAAAAATAAAAGAAGAATAGAAAACTGAAAATAAACCGAAAGTACCGCCTATTGGGTATCAACAAATGTCCTTTCTGCTCTGAAAAAGAAGGATTTGTACAAAACTCTTTGTTCTTTGAGGTCGTCGACGTCAACTACCCCCAAAACCACAAAAAAAAAATTAAAACGTGAATTTTTTTTCCAAACAAGGCCCGCCTTAGAAAAACCCAATTTTTCCAGCAGCGCAACCACTCACCCCTAAAACTAAACCTTAATTACAAATTACAACTTAGAAACGAAACTATGTATACCAGAGAGTATTTCCAGTTTGATTTCCTACCCAGGAAAACAAACCTGCCAAAATAACTCTCCGCAAAAACGGGAAAAAATACAGTCGAAGGAAACAGTATTTAGTTGGGCGCCACTGTTATGTTTCCCCCGTGTCCCCCCTACTTTCACCCGTCTTATTTCCCCTGGTGAGCTTCCCGTGGGTTCGGCAATGCCCGGCCGCTCAATTTTTATCAATTGGCGGGAGAATTTAAACCGCTCGGCTGCCAGTGCCGTCACCGTGACAGCGCTGTCACTAGTGTCAACGTCACCCGTCACAAGTCGCGACTGAACAACCACAACAAAAACCCAAACACAAGTATGAGACGCTTTATTTATGATGCGGTACGGAAGCCAGTAAGTAGAATTTCGAGATATTAATTCAGGCGTTGTGTAAGGTGTTGTACTCCCGTCTTATCCGCTACCGTAGGCCTCTCCCATGGGACCAACTGGAGCCAACACCACCCGGTGATGGAGCGAGATGTTGTGGCTGATCGTGAACTCTTCAAACACCCGCCCAGCTGGAAGAAAACCGCAGAACTCGACGTAATAACGCGAAACGCACCCTTCAGAAGGCCTACCTACTACTACCTATCACCTGAGCTCAAGCAAATAGCTTCGAAGGAGGACCGACCTACCCGGAGTGGTTATTAGTGTGCTCGCTAGCACCGGAACGAAATATCACGCTCTACGGCCCCCCAACAACTATGGGTTAGTGGAAGAAATATGGGTGTGATACTCGCACGTCAGCCCCGGGCGATGATGATGCTTCCAGGATGGTACCGGTGTTGGTGGAAGTCGAGCAGAGAAGTGGGGTTATGCTGCCTTGGTCTGGTCAGGTTGTCGTCTCGAACAGCGATGTGGACATTCGGCGGCAGACAACAGAGCGAATCCGCGCTCCGTGAGGATCCTTGGCGTCCCTCACACCCGTTGTCTGGCCCCTACGGTGTCTCCCGGTTGACAAGTACCGATGGGTAAGTACCACCCAAGCAAGTTCGGTGCCCGTACTCAACTCCTCCTGATTTCAGGTGGCCCAGAGACAAGCGGCAGCCACAATACGACCCGACAGACAGACTAGGGGTGCTCTTGGCCCGGGATTGGAACCTGATGGGAATAGGAGGACCGCATGATTCCGGCGGACTTACGATGACAACCCAAAGAGCTCTTACCTCGGTCTCACAGCGATGGTACCCTCGAGTCTTTATTGGCGCCGGCCTGGGTACAGAAAAAGAAGGATTTTCCTAGTGCTGGAAGGCGAAAATCTGCTGCGGCCGAGGATAAGCTCTTTCCATCCAGACAAGTGACAAGTGACAGTCCTTATCAGGAATCAGAAAAACCTCCCAGACCCATCAGTTTTACCAGCACTGATAAGGCGGCAATATTCGAAATTCACCCCACAAGCTTCCCACCAGCAACCGTACAAATTTTGCACGTAACAGTGTGTACTCGGAAATCGGTTGACACGTGGTCAGAAAAGCAGAGGATTTATAAAGTATTTCCTGCTCAGTATTTGATCATTACTATAAGGTAAATATTTGTGTGAACATTCCAGAAATTCCTCAGCTCCGTTCACAAAACAAGTTCTTACGTTGTCTAATCTCAAACTCTGATAAATGTTACGTAATGTTATATCTTTGAGCTGATGCTCTCTGATGCGCTCCCTATGCTTGCGCGCTAGTTGTCTTTTGCCATCAACTTGTGTTGTTGTGTTCTGATGAAAAATCAACTAGGAAAACTACAAAAAAAAAATTAGTATAAAAAGAAGTAGTATGAAAGAAGTATAAGAGAGGGGAACACGGATCACACACCACATCCAGTAATGTGCGAGTGCTATGTGTCCGTTCTGATTATCACCCTGTAAATCCTGCAAACTCCTGAATGCACCATCCAGGTGCCACTGACCTCGCTCGGTTTTGGTTTTTTCAGACGCACGTACCATTCGCAAAACCGCAAACTCTAATCTCTGACTAGAAAAATGTATCTAAGAATGCCAATTTTATTAATAATTTCGAATTAATTCAAATGTTCTGTAAACTATGTATAGGTAAATAAATTAAGGGGATCACGTCACTTATGAGTACCCTCAGAATGTGAACGAATACAGGGTATCCCAGGGAAGTGAAATCACCTCCATATTTTTCCCTGGCACTTTTTCAGTGAATTTCTTCAAGAGGTTAACGATTTTGACAACTGCGATTGCGGATCTGTTGGTAACATTAGTTTTCATTATCATTTTAATTTTTTGACGAAGTACAATTTCTTTAATATTTTTTGACAGCCTTAAAACAATAAAAACTACGTATTTTTCTCCTACTACCTATGGTGAAAATTTTTTGTTTTGTCATTATCCTCTCATGTCTCTCATCCTCTCATCCTCAATGGCAGTTGCTTTGTACGGAAAATAACGAAATAGGATACTACTGTTGGCCGAATTTCGCGACCGCATAAGATCCCAACAAAAAATATTTATATCTTAAACGGCATCATGCAACCGAACAAAAACCCTCGAAGCGTTGTAAGCAAAATCAGCGTGTCCCAAAAAAATGGAATCAGCTTCATATTTTTTCTTCGGCACTTTTTCAGAATGACAGGAAGAAGTTACCATGCACACGGAGAAAAATACGTAGTTTTTATTAATGTGAATGAAAAAAAAGTTGCCAAAAAATGTAAAAAAATTATCTTTAAAAAAAGGATAATAATAAAAACTAACGCCACCAACATATCCGCAATGAAGAAATTCGTGATAACCTTTGAGGTATTTCGTGAAAAAGTGCTAGGGAAAAATATAGAGGTGATTCTACTTCCCTGGTACACCTTTTATTATAGGCAATCTCAGATTTTTGGATCGCCGACTTTCCGCCTTGAATGCTTCAGCACTGATGAGATCCAAACAGGTCGAAGCACGTGCCTGCTGGATTTCGATAGTTGCTGCTCGGTCGTTCTGATAGTCTAAGATTACTTCCCTACTAATTTATCTTTGAATTATTTATATTGCCTAGAATGGAACTGCAGCTCTTTTATTAGCGATTTACATATTTTGTGTTTGTATTAAACGGAAAGATCCAAAAACAAAACTTTTTATGTATGTAAAAAACTTAAAATTTTGTGATTCAAAAGATCTTTTTGTGCATGTCTTTATTGTACATAATTATGACTATGTAATATGTATTTACAACAAAAAAAAAGCAATTGTATTTCCACATAGTACCGCCACAAGTGTCCTAGCTCATCAAAAACATATAATTAAAACTACTTACCGATTTACCCGACCCACAGTTCTTCAAAGATAGTAGGGGATCTGAAGATGCAGATTAATACTCGATTGTATCAAATTCGGTAATGTATAATCTGGAAACAGAGACAAAATGTTAGGTACATTAGAAACGAAATTGGGATGTGTTTAGGTGGTAAAATTTCAGAGAAACAAGTGTCTACTTATAGGAGGTGTCGCGAATTTGGTTATTGAATTGACTGTCAAAAATGTCCAGTGGATCAATCACCGAGAAATCCTATTGCAATGTTGCTTGGGCCTTTTACTAGGTAACCTTATACTTTTTTCTTTTGTATTGCTGGAAATCAAAAAACTATCAAATTCAAAGCTTTGTTGGGAAAAACAGTGACAACTACTAACATCGCTCTGAGTCCCACAAAAATAGGCTCAAGGTTGTTCTATTCGGGTATGACTTATTCACTGGTTTTATTTTTTTTCGAAAAGCTCAGACAGGTCGATTTTTATATCGAGGGGGTGATCTGCAACATGCATTGGCAAATTTCTATCTTCAGCCCCTCACCCCTTCCCCCACCCACCTCAACTTTAAAATTTCAAATAACATCATCTACTTTGCGATACATCAAATCAAAGAGAATTAAATTCTCTTTCCGAATAAAATATTTTCAAAACTTAAAACCCCACCCCTCTTCTTCCTAGAATTCTCCGACTGTCCCAATTTATATTCTCAACCCCTCAATTCTCCCCAATTCAAACTTATTTATTCAACTACAAGTACAACATATTATTGTAGATCTATAACCATAACTAAAAATAGTTCGAAAAATTCAACGAGGAAGTGACATCAGTGCAAAGAGTTCCCATCACACTGATGGCATTTCCCCGTTGAATCGCGAGTGATAGTCTTTCTCTAAACCAGGAGCCCTCTTTGTGATTTCCGGTGGCTTCTACCAACTTGAGGCTGATGTCTCGAATAAACGCTCGCGCACTTGGACCAAAAGAGCCAAAAGTCTCGATGGCGATTGGGATGAATAAATACTCGTTTGACAGGACGCTGTATTTAATCCTTTTTTTGGCCTCAGCCTTTTCAATTTGATCAGCGTCATCCTAGATAGCATCGAAGGAGAAAATTTTCGGCGAAGAAAGTGCTACCCGAATTCACCCCTTCACTCTCTCCCACCCCAACTTCAAAATTTAAGAAGACCACCGACTTTGTGATACATCGAAATAATGGGAGTTGAATTCTCTTTCTGAAAACAATCTTTTCAAAATCTTCAACCTCTCCTCCAATAAATTCAACATTCGGAGTATTTTAGGAAGGAAAGAAGTAAGTATTTTTGATTAAAAAATATTTTGTTAGATGAGAGAATTCAATTCTCTTCAATCCGTATTGTATCACAAAGAAGGTAGAGTCATTTTAGATTTTGAAGTTGGGGTAGGGGAGTGAAGGGGTGAACTTGAGTGGCACTTTTAACACAGAAAATTTTCTCCCTCGATGCTGTGCAGGATGACATTGACTGTACTGGAGAGAATTAGGAGATCAAGAATATTAAATTGGAAACTCAAAGAATTTTAGGAATAAGAGGGGTGGGGTAAGAATTATAGAAACCTTTTTTCGGAGAGATAATTCAATTCTCTTCAATTTGATGTATCGGAAGGTGGGTGGTGTCGTTTGAAATTTCGAAGTTGAGGTGAGTGGGCTAAAGATAGAACTCACCAATGTATGTTTCAGATGTTCCCCTCGATATAAAAATCGACCTGTCCAAGCTTTAAAATAAAAATAAGGTGAAATGCCCAAAAACCCCTCTGTTGTGTTTTCGTTGGGCCACCCTGTATGCATGGCTGTATGTTACACAAATAAATGAAAAACCTCATGTAGGAATCTTGTATTTTTCTATTCTATATTCAATTTATATCCTGGCATGGGTATGTGCCGTAGAACGGTTTTCAGAGTTTTTCGCTAAGTTTCATTAGATTTGCTCATTATTTGAATATAAATTCAAGTGCACTACGTGAAATTAGGGAAAAAACGAAAGCAGCTATACATTCATTTGATTTATGTCAAATTCTTGAGCAAATCTGATGGAATTTTAGGTATATGTGTAGAGCTAAAGAATCTAAGGGGCTCGTGTGATGAAATTTTGATTTTGGGAGTGGTAATTGCTAAAAACTAACCCGTTCCACGGCCCATGACTCGGGAGTCGGGATACAGCTTTAATCGCTCAGATTAAGGTGACGCTTCTAAGTATCTACCCACAGTCACAGTATTGATGGAAATAACAATTAAACACTTCGAAGTGATTCATGACCTTTCGTGTACCAACATGTACCAAAATGTCAGAGTTCACTGAAATACCGCAACAATCAAGAGTAGGTAGCAAAAATACATGGATGTGTAATAACCACATTATTATACTTGCGCATAATGCATTTCTCTCAAATGACATGGTTACTGATGTTACGGTATTCAAAACCATTGTTTTTTAGTAGTCTAAGGTGTGCTCCAATAATTATAATTAATATAGTGGGTATATGTATGACCACCCACTGGAGGATAGGAATAAACCACACATTTGCTGTGCATCAACAATAATTTGATTGCAAATTGCAATACAGGGGACGTTTTACCGTTGCGATTTTTTTACTTATCAACTTTTTTCTCAACAAGTTATACGGAATTTTTGGGTTGCGGACAGGTATATCCTTAGACGCTGATTTCAGCTTTACAGTATTACAGTACCTAGTTATAGCAACAAAACTACTAGTGGGCAATTATTTCTTGCAACATTGCAAGATACCTACTCGATTTTAGCAACACTTGTTCTTTTTTCAAGTTTTTCAAACGGAATCGGTGCATTCAAGACATTCTCAAGATCATTGACTTCCCCGACAGACGGGTGGTCGAGCACGGCGAGGTGGCTCGCGTCACCTATGTAACGAGTTCACTCACTTATGTTCACTGTTCTCTTGGCCTTCCAGCATTTTACGTGAACAAGAGGAAAGAACTCGCACACATACGTAGGTATAATATCCACACCGGCGTTTGCCAATTCGGTCAACAGCCGGTAAAACCGTATGCAGCAGTAATCAGATGAATTACATATTATGCAGCACGGTGTGGAGAGAGCCAAGGCAACCGAGGAGATCCCATGTCTTCTTTCTTGTGTGTGTGTGCTAGGTGGCTGCGCTCGCTGGTGTGTGATTTGTTCTCACCGCGGCCTCTGTGTCTGCTGGGCCCGTCTGTGAGGAAAACAGTGAGTGTGTGTGTATGTGTGTGAGTGTTCGAGGATATGTGTGTGAGAACGTGAATGTGAACGGTGTGCGGTAACATCACAGGCGGATGGATGGCTGTGGGGATCCGAGGGGATGCCACCTACTGCTGCATCACATTCCTGCCTCACACTGCACCACACTACACTCTCGTTCACCAAGAGCGTGGTGGAGTCAGCCGGCCGGCCGGTGTCTTTCTTCTCTTCAGTTCAGTCAGTCGCCCGTCGAGCTTCTGAGAAGCTAAACTATACACGGCAGTGTGGCTGCTGCCTGCTGCTGGCTCTAGCTATAGCCGCTAACTAGGCAGGTAAAGGTAACAAGCGAGCCAAAACCAGGTAGGCAAGCAGCAACAGCAGCAAATCAGCCGGGCCTGGCCATCACCGGCACGGCGCCAGGTCTTTGCATTTTGAAAGGCTCGATGGTCCTTCCGAAAGGAGCAGAGCAGTCATTCTGAATGAAGGCGGCCCAGGCACGCGGGGCGTTTTCTGAGAACTTTCTTAATGGGGTCAATGAGAGTTGCACCTGCCATTTCGAATAGTCTCTTCTGGCCGAGCTCGTGACATTCTATGCAAAATAACCGTTGAACAACCAACAACAGACCGAACTGATGAGTACACCAATCGACGCATTGTTATCAGTGGTTTTGCTGCATTAGTGAAAACTTCACAACTTCAAAGTTCACAACTGGTGGCTCATCATACAATCCACTGATTTCGTTAAAAACAATAATTTCAGTCAAGGAGTCAAGGACTTAGATAGCCGAAGATAGTCGAACACACAGCACTTTGTTGAGCGAGTGCGTGGGGTTGTTTCTTTTTGCTGGATTAATTGTTACACAATGACAGTTGACAACAATTGAATATGAGGTCTGGAGTTTATCCTACCAAAACCAAGGTAAAGTGTAAACCAGGTAGCTTTTTTTTTGGTTTGTTGCAATAGATATTTACGAGGATATTTATTAGTTCTAAAAGCATGGATAACAATTATTAACCTAGATCAACCTATGCAACGTAGGTATCTGTGAAAGGACGGTACTTGACGCCTGGTGTAATAGCTGTATTATGGCTGTATTACACTGCACAATTTCTTGAACAATCTGTCAAATCAACAATCAAGTTCATTGGTTTTTAGTATTACACATTACACTACTAATTCCTTGTATAATTTTTGAAACAATCTGTCAAAATAGTGTCAAAGAACAATGAACTTGATTTTTTAATTGACAGATTGTTCCAAAAAATTTTACAAGAAATTGTGTAGTGGAATACAGATATAAAAGCAGTTTTGAGCAATGGCAACTCGCAACTTTCAAAAGTAGGTTTCACCTCCCACTTTTCACTTTCCACACCATTCCCAAAAACAAGCAGGCAAGTAAATAGTCACAGAATAACTGTAAACAATTCGAATGCAAAAGTTGACATGGCCTGACAGGAGCTGAGTGACTGTCTGATTCACCCTTGCCCAGTAGTTCTCAAATCTTTATATTGCGATTCATTTTCCTGGGAGATGAAACTATTTGACGACATAATTTGTGCCGAAAAATGTATATCTTTCATTACTTGCGTGAGATTACGAACATCTACCGGGTGGGCCATAAAAAACCGTGCTCGGAATTTTTCCTTCTAACATTTTTATTCCGCCACCGATTTTATCGAACTTTTCAGCATTGGCTAACCAATTGAAAAGGCTATCATTTCCGTCATTCAAAATGGCCGCCATATCAAAATTTGAGATGACAGAAACAATTGAAAATAGGCCTTCTTTTGTTCTCGTTGCTTTTTATTGAAAGTCACCAGAAAGTCAAAACCAATAATATATTATGAAGAAATAGACCTTTCAACCTTTCTTGTCAATTCAAGACTACAACCAGTGAAATCGGGTCACCTGCTGAGGAGCTATTGCGAGTTGAAGCGAAGCCTACTTTCCATTTTTTTCATTTCCGCATAATTGATCCAAATTTAGGTATCCTGCCCGATCCGCCATTTGCTCATTTCTCAACCGATTTTCTCAAATTCGGTATCAATGGCTAGCCAATTGGACAGGCTATCTTTTTCATATAGGAAAATGACGTACATGTCAAAATCCAAGATTGCGGAAGCAATTGAAAATAAAATGTATTTTGTCCTCATTGCTTTTTGGATAAAAACTAGCAGAAAGTCAAAACCAATTATTATTATGAAAGAATAGACCTTCCTTGACAATTCAAGACCGCAATCAATCAAATCGGATCATCTGCTGAGGAGCTACGGCGAGTTGAAGCAAAGCCTATCTACCGGTCCCTTATTCCTGTATAAATGACCCAAATTTAGGAATCCTGTCCGCCATAACCTTATTTCCCAACCGATTTTTTCAAATTTGGTATCAATGGCTAGCCAATTGGACAGGCTACCATTTTCATGTAAGAAAATGGCCAACATGTCAAAATTTAAGATGGCGGAAACTATTGAAAATGGGCCTTATTCGTCCTTGTTGGAATAGAAAAACGGAAAGTAGGCTTCACTTCAATTGGCCGTAGCTCCTCAGCAGATGAACCGATTTGATCGGTTGCGGTCTTGAATTGTCGAGGATGGTCTATTTCTTCAGAACAATTATAGGTTTTGACTTCCTGCTGATTTTTATTAGAATGCAATGAGGACAAAAAGAATTCTTTTTTCAATTGCTTCCGCCATCTTGGATTTTGACAGATCGGCCATGTTCTCATACGAAAAAAGTAGCTTGTTCAATTGGCTAGCCACTGATACCAAATTTGAGAAAATCGGTTGAGAAATGAGCATATGGCAGAGTGGCGGGCAAGATACCTAAAGGATCAATTATGCGGAAATGAAAAAAAAAAACGGAAAGTAGGCTTCGCTTCAACTCGCAATAGCTCCTCAGCAGATGACTCGATTTTATGGGTTGTGGTCTTGAATTGACAAGAAAGGTTTATTCCTTCATAATACATTATGTATTGGTTTTTGGTTTTGACTTTCTGGTAACTTTCAATAAAAAGCAACGAGAACAAAAGAAGGCCTATTTTTAATCGTTTCTGCCATCTTGAATTTTAATATGTCGGCCATTTTGAAATACGGAAATAATAACCTATTTAATTGACTATCCAATGCTGGAAATTTTGATAAAATCGGTGACGGAATAAAAATTTTAGAAGGAAAAATTCCGAGCATGGCTTTTTATGGCCCACCCGGTATACATACCTACATGAAAACAAACCTATGGAATGCGGGAAATTTTCGAAATCGGACCCACGGTTTCCGACTTTTAATCTCTGGAAAAGCGGCAAAATTTTCCAACTTCATATCTCGTGAACAGATTTTTACCAATCTATTTCGAAACAAGAGGTAACTGCCTCTTGAACATTTTCCAATATATTTTCTTCAATTTCCGGGGAATTTCTTTGTTGGAAATGTAAAACAGGCCTGGGTTATCGAAACCGGACTTTAATCATAGAGCTTAAAGTGAAGCCGCGATTGACGATCTTCATAATAAGATGATTTGGAAAAAGATTGGGGGTTTTTCCAGAAGATTCATATTGTCCAATTTCCAATTTCCTGGAAATTATTTTCAATCTTTTGTGGTGCCAATTTCAGATCGTTCACCTTCACCCTTCACCCATGTACCAATCCGTCTGACTGCCTCGCTCGCTTTTCTTTCTACATAATTTGGTTCCTAATGAAAAACTGTAGAATTTGAAATTGAAATTCTTCAAATTTTCCGAGAGTTTCCCACTTTAATATGCGTAACTGGCCTAGCTTATCGAGACCAGACTCGAATGATAGAGCTCAAAATGAATCACTCATTAGAGAAAATATCTAAATTCCTCAATCTTTTTCTCCAATTCTAACTTCTCACCCGAAGTGACGTCTCATAATGAATTTCCATCCATTCCTTGCTACTCGTCGGGGAAGTGTTGGGGTGACACAACCAATTTTTAATTTCATCATCTATCACTTATTGTAAAGCTGAATTCATAATCAGCAATTCTTCTCGGAGAACTGGAGCGATTCTCCTGCTTGGGCCATCACGTTCATAAATAACATCATGAAGGTTATGGCTGAAACAGACGAAAATTACTTCGCTCAGCGGTGAATATAGTCCCTCATCATGAATTGAAAAAAACTGGAAGTTATATAGGTCCTATGTAACGTATTATGTCTTATACGTAATGTCTGAAATAATCAAGCTCGAAGTCCTTACAGTACTACCGTGGTCTGCTTGTAGTCTCCGAGCCGACAGACCTCAATCCTATGGAATATGCTTGGGAATGTGCTTCATAAAAGAGTTTTGCAGGAGCCAGTCTTGAGTGTGAAGACCGCCAGCAACTCTTCGTGATACTCGAGAAATATTCAAGATTCAAGGCTTTTGGCAAAATTTAGCTCAATCTTATTATGTTCACGTGCACAAAGACGAGCTCAGACTGAAATATCAATCATTTCACGTTTGTGCATGACACACGACAGCGTACCTACTTGCCTCGGCATATACGAAGCGAAAATCCAATTAATTACGTTATAGGTACTTGTAGAGGGTCTCCTTTTCTTCGTTGTCTATACTGTGCGACCAAAAACGGTGTCGATAAAAAGGCCGCGATGCCAAGGAATTTCGGATAACTGTTGTGGGCGATTTCTTTATATAATACAATCGCGGGGCCTCAGTGGTATCATCTGCTCCGCTCCATTGTTATTCTTGTCAATTATCTGTGGCGTTAGTATAATATGCTTTTACGAGGAATGTCATGCCATCATGAACCATGGGAACCCGGATGGCACGAGCAAAAATTCCTGCAATGTCTGATATATCGTGCCGCACACAAGTCCTGAGAGCTGCCTAGTAGGCTACATCACACTCCTATTTAGTTTTTTCGAAGTGCAAAAATGCGAAGTAAATCGATGATAATAATCGATTCGAGTGTGCATCCTTGAAAAAACAAATTCTTTATGGTCGAACTTCCCCGCAGAACAAATTCCTTGAAGTTTTCTTAGGTACTTGAAGGTTTTCTTGAAGTACCTAATAGGCAGACGGAAGCCCGTTGTAACGATTCAATCAGGAATGTACATACTTTCACAATTGATTTTTACGCATTCGAGTGCAATTTACATGCAGCACGGCGAATCTGGACAGGATGGGAGAGGAAAAGCGGTCCCCCTCGCCCTGCATTAGTTTTTATTATTAGATGTAGTAATGTGCATGAATACTGAATAGCCGTTTAGTAAAACGACATAATTGCGAGTATAATCTACAATTTGACCTCTCACGAGGATGTCCCAGGGATATCTGCATAGCAAATCATAGGTTAGCAATAGAGTTATTGAAATACGAGCATACCTACCCTCCACACAAGGTGGCAACAAGATTCTTATGTGTATATACTCGGAAATAACTTGGTTACAGATACCTACTTGCTGATTAAGTCGAGGCTCTTATCAAGAACCATCCTTAGACTCTCCTCATGCTGACAGGCCGGGAAAGTTAATGAATAGGACAGAGGAAGACGAATGTGAGCGTCCTCAACGGCGACTAATGAACTGTCTAATGCTTGTAATTTCTAACACTCCGTGAATACCTGACAAGTAACGATATCTTCAGATCGCGCTGATGGCTTAGCTGTGGTAAATTATTGATAGTGAGACATAAGCGAATACATGCCGAATCTTGGTATCGCGTGACGCTTGCAAATACAATTATTCAGCTTTTCACCTATTGATACAAGCTGTGCATTGTAAACTTCGCACCAACTGAGCTGGGCCACCCAATAATTTCACCCGCATTCAAAGTGTCGTATAACTTCGAAGAGAGTTGGCTTATTTCAATATTCTTCCATTCCTTGGGACTTAACTATTGTGCTGTAAGATGCTACATTCCACTTTTTGCACAAGACTTGATGCCATCAATTATACAGGGTGTCACATTTAGGTACGTCAGAAATGTGAAACTTCGGATCACTCCCAATTGGCGAAACATTTATAGGCCTTGCCATACCTATTGCATTTGAGGAACGACCCGGTTAGCTAGAAAAAATTGAACAACAAATATGTAAACATGGTACATCTTCAGATTTTGTCAAATGAAGAAAGCCCAGCAGCTTTGCTATGAATGAGGCAAGCTCGAACGAAATTGTACGGGTTTTTGGCTTTTCCACGAGCCTCGGTCGGAGTCTCCAGCGAATATCGTAACAATCTTCAGGCCACATCTTTTGTTGGATTTTCAAGAGAGTCGAAATCTACTCTCTATCTCACATAGACTTTCTTATTTTCAAGCTGGATTTCATGGTTCTACCACCATCTTAATATCTGTTATTAGTTAAACGGTTTGCACGAAACTTAGAGAAGATGAAGGCAAACTTGAAAAACTGCTCCGAGATACTAGTATACTATACAAGAAAACCCCAGAGCCAGACAGAAAAAGAAAAGTTTTGTCGATTGGGAGTGAACCAAGCTTTTAAAACTCTGATGCAGTAGATCCACGTGACACCCTCCATAGATGATAACAAAACTTTGTACAAAAAAAAAGAAGAAATATAACATCTTGTAGCACAAATTAGCTATCCAAGAAATATGTAGAAAAATACTCAAATTAGCCCCTCCCCCTAAAAGCTACGACACTTGAAATGCGGGTGAAATTGAGTGGCGTGAAATTACATAAAATTTCACTGCACATTCACGATTCGAATATCTAGGGTAAAATTAGCACTTACAATTTAGAGTAATCAAGTCACTAATTATTGAAGAAACTATGCTGCTAAATATAGCTCGGGATAATTCGTTTAATTGAGACATTAACTGGAGGAAATATCGTACTAAATATAGCCCAGTTTTGAAAAGTTATTGCACATGTTAAAGTGCTAAAATTATCCGGCTTATGAACTTAGTGACACACGGATCACTTTGAACCCTTCCCATGAGCGCCATCGCCGAGGCTTTTCTGGAGAGCCCACGCCCAGGCCTCACGCCTGGGCACGTGGAATTCTGTTGCTCCGTTAGGATTACGTCAAAAAAATGTGTGCGTCTGAGATGCCTTGAGAGTTTCCTTGAAAACAATTAACGCTGTCTTAACCCCATATTTAGTTCGCATTCCACACTCTAAATCTGGCTGCAATCTTAACCATCATCGCATCTTCTTGTGTGCACAGCACAGGTCTGCGGCCTAAGACTTACGTCCGACATTCCCTATGCTTTATTAATGACAAATTCTCGGCACGTACGTGCTGACTTGGCTCCTACAGGTCTTAGTTATCTTTCTGTTGATTTTGCATTCTTTAGGTGACTGCATTCTTCGCAGGCCGTTCTTCGGATCATTGCACTTGCTAGGCACTACGTTTTTAACACGAAATCCTTGATGGACCACTTATGTGTTGTGCTTCGGTCGATTCGGAATACCGTAAATTCCGATTTTATCTCAAATTAATAAAATTAACATTAATGAAATGTTGCTTTCTCTAGCTATAGCGCTGGAGGAGTCCTGGAGGCACATAAATATTTCTTATGTGCGGTGGTCAAACGCTGGGATATTTTCAAATAAATTATACATAACTCGCCTTACACACTCTCACACACATCAAATTCACCGCCGCGACGAGGAGGAGCCAGGAGCATTTCCACCTCAATTGAGTTTTTAACATATAATATCCGCTGCTACTACCGGTGGGTATAATATGTATGTATGTGTATGTATGTAGTATGTAATGTATTTTGTCATTACGGCCATGGAATAACGCATTATAATTGCTTTCTGTAAGTTTGTTGGTGGTTTATTTGCATAACGTGTTGTCTGAATGAATGACACATGAATAAATATATTTAATATACACATAGGTAGACACAAGTTTTTATATGTATACAATACATAATAATTGTGTTCACATTGTAATTTTCAACATTAGCCATTCAATTTTTACTACCGACAGTCCCATGCCAAAGACGTGAGTAATACTGAAAAAATTGCAGTTGCACCTGTTGAATTCTTCACACCTCGAGTCCTCAAGACGGGAATAACGTATGCAAAGATTGCAAAGTGCACGGTTTGAGTCATGGCACGGAAGAACAACGCCATGAGCAATTATACGTTTTCCTTGAAATCATCAAAAAACATTTCCGCTGAAGCTGCAGGCTGATCATTCAGTTTTTTCTTCAATGTGACTCCTGAGAGTGGAACGCTTATTGTAACGCCCCCAGCAGTATTATTTGAAAGCAGATGAACGCTCCTATAACCAGAACCCTCAAAAACAAAATCTTCAAAACTTCTTTGGGGGGGCCTCAAAAACGGTTTTGGTTTTCGAAGTATGAAGTGTCGTGTCGTCTAGGGTGGTTTTGTTTCGATGTTAGGAGGTGGCGCTCGCATCATTCCGCAGTCGGCGCTTGAGCTAACCGAGATAACCCTGACGACCAGGGTACTGATGCCACTGATTGATCTGACCGCCAAATTAGAAAGATTATCATATCATTGCTTTATAGACTACCGGCAGAATGACTACTAGCGTTCAAGTGGAGCGTTTTCGAACTAATTCTTGTGCCTTTTGTATTGCGTCACATATTTTGGTGAAAATGTCAAATTTGCGCGCTCTGTTACTCGTCGTGGTGCGTGGATAGTAATTAGCAGGAAATTTAAAAATGAATTGTCAACCTCGTCACAAGGTATCAGCTTCCAACTATGATAAACCTTGCCCATGAATGAATACCGAAGAGGATTCAAAGTATAGTGTTACGAATTTGTTTTGAGTACCTACTTGATTAATTTAGAAGACGTTCAAAAATTTACAAGTTACACGAATCATCGCACTAGGTAGGTATTGGCTCTATTTGTTCTACCCGAGCAGGCACTTCGTTATTCCCCCAGTGTTGTTGTGCTAGTCGATTCAGGTGAACAACTCATCTCGGTTGTAGGGGCTCTTTGGATCCGGTTCACGACGTCGCTGATTCTTTTCACCACGGTGTAGGTATGGTCCCTCCCACGACGGATGAAGGAATATCTGTCCCAAATTAATTAATCTGTTTTTCATGTATACTGACTAAATACTAAAAGAACCACGACGTACTTGTAAAAATTTGGGTCCATTTTTAAACAGATCAGAGCAGCTGAATGCTGCAAACCTCACCATTTGTCAGTTTTTCTCTCAAACGTCAACGACGCATAAGGGAGTTATAGCCCCTCAAAGGTACGCAGAAAAACAAAGTTTTTAATTATTTGCTGAAAAACCCTCAAAGGTAGGAGCTTCAAATTTTGTGTAGAGAAGTTTCTCAACAGTGCAAATGTACATGCAAAGTTTCAAACAAATCTAACCAGTGGCAGCGAAATTAGAGGGGATTGGGTCATGTTGAAAATTATTCTAGACACGTTCGTGTTTTCTTCACTTTTATTTCAGAACGGTGTATCCTACGGAAACAATGCAAAAAGAATAAATTTCTTCCTTTTTTTGACGATGATGAGACAAAATAGTACCTACATTGATTGTGAAACTGTCTCTCAAATGTGTATTGTTTAATATCGGGAATTATAGTAACTATTATTTTTTTATCCCGACCGATACAAGATTTTAATATTTCCTTGAAGAAAACACTTCTTGTCCCAGAATTTTGCGCCCCTTAAAATTTTTGCGCCGCAAGCCCGGGCTTCTTGGTTTCTGCTATAATACGCCTCTGTGAACAAGCCTATCGGAAATATCAAATTTGAAGCTCGTACTGTTGACAGTTCTTGAGAAAATCATTGAAAACTTTGTTACACTTTGCACCTTTGAGGGGCTGTAACTGCCTCAGGGAGCACTCGAGGAAAAACATTTACTTCTACTTTTCGACTTATTTTCTTGAGAGGAATCACCTCCCGAAGTATTATGCAAGGTCACTGAAACACCCTGTATATAAGTTTCATCTTCTTCCATACAATATACAACACAACGACTTTCCGGGTTGAAGTCGCTCTGGCTGTTCAGTTATTTCCAGTGTTTTTTTTTTTTGAATTAGGTGTTTAAGGGCGTAATAAATACCAGCTTATTAGCGCCTTTTTTTCGGTAGCTTCCCCCATTCCACCCTTTTCCCTTGATGTGACCGCTCGGTAAGTACACGTCAAAGTACTAGAGAGCTCATAGAGAAAAGCCACCTACCCCGGGGGGATTTGAACTCCGGACCTCGGGGTTTAATAAAGTCAGAGACGGCCCACAGAGCTACCGCCGGGATATTTCCAGTGTTAGATTTGATAGACATCTGCCTGTACGGTACCCGTTAAAGAGCACATCTATACTATACCCATTTTATAGATAGATAGATAGATAGATAGATTGGCTTTATTCCCTATAATAACAATTACAGAAAAACGTATAAGAAGAAGCAATTCTTTTGACGATGATTCCCGTTCCGATAGCTCTATTTTTACCAATTTCAGTTTATGGGACCGGATGAGCCGCCATCTTGGATCGGGAGCTTCCGGTTCAGATTACGAGCTACTGCAATTTTTGTACTCAGCGAGGTCGAATTAGTCTGAAAACGTTGGTTAGCAAAACTGGAAGCTTCAAGTTTCAATTCAAATTCAGATAAACGAAAATGTCGAAGCTTTTTCAAAATACAACTTTACAGCCAGTGAGTGATCTGTTGGATGCGTGATCTGGCAAGATCCACCTGTTTATAACATAGAAATTGGAGATCCAAGTCTTGATTTTCGCTGAGAACTAATGACAAAAGTTTGAAAGGAAAATTCTCACGGAATCAGGTCATTTTACACGGCTGTCTGGAGTTTATTCGCAAACATTTTGCTAGTCTATAGGGAATCAAAAAATTTCTGGACTCTCTCCAGAACACTTTGTTCAAAAACGTACAATAACTAAAATACAGGCCCTTCATAGTTGAGACTGAAATATCGGTTTTTCCACTTATTCTAATACCATTGGACAAAGGACCCCGCACATCCCTTATGGGATTTGGCTCCTCGAGGGATTTGGCTCAAGCTTTATTATGTTGTAGCCCTTGTTAAGGTGATCAAACTTCATCATTGCGCAAATCCTTCAAGCTCTGGTGTCATGCCAGTGGTCACAGAACTAATTTATTGCAATTATAGGTTTCAATGAGCAAAAGGTGGATCTATTTCGACGCCACGAGGTGCTTATACGTTTATACTTGCCATAATTTCGAGTTGGTCAAAATATATCATAGACCCTTATTTTTAGAACCACCCCTAGCATTTCGAAAAATGACTGATAATCCAAAGTCGAATACCTAACGACCAAAATAAACGGGGATTTTTTTTTCTTTCTGACACCAACCCCTAAAATCTGACGTTCACCCTCCATTAAATCATCTACTTCTGCTCTGCCCTAGTGGAAATAAATCGTTTCTTGATAAGTTAAAATAAGTTTCTACTACTGTAACATAATATTATGTGTTAGAAAGGGTAGTCCATATTGATCTCTTATGTCCACCCCTTACACCTATAGCCCCCATACCTAGTAGTCTTTCCCAAAATGGCAGTGGAACCACTTGTTGCACATTTTCTAGGTGAATGAGTTGAACAACCTAATCATTTCTGAAAAATTACCAGGGTAAAAGGGTTATAAGGGTAAGGGAGGGTAGACATGAGGGATGAATGTGTATCACCCTTTCCCACATGTAATATGTTAAAATCGAGATTTTTAGTAGAAATTCATCCTAAGCTATCAAGAAACAATTTATTTCCAGTAGAGCAGAGCAAAAGTTCATAATTTTTTGGAGGATGAACGCCAGATTTTAGGGGTTGGTACGCAAGAAATACTTGATCAGCCAGCTTTGAACATACCGTGTCAGAAATTCAAAAAAAATTCCCCGTGTATTTTTCGAAATGCTGGGGGAGATTCTAGAAATAGGGGTCTATGAGATATTTTGACCAGTTCGAAGTTATGACAAGTATAATTTTGGAAGCACCTCATGGCGTCAAAATAAATCCACCTGCTGCTCATTCAAGACAGTAATTGCTATAAATTAGTTCCGTGACCACCGGCATTCCAGCCCCCGAAGAGGGTGAACTGTTGAGTTTGTAGGATTTGCGGCAATGATAAAATTTGATCACCTCAACAAGGGCTACTACAACATATCGAGAAATTCTCCGAGGAGCCAAATTCCATAAGGAATGTGCGGAGTCCTTTGTCCCAAATTTTGCAGACGTGATTGTCAAGTAAATCCTCAAAAGCTGTTTGTGAAGGATTTTGACACAATGAAATGGTCCAGTGGCGTGTATATTGGGGTGCTCGTTCCTGTTAACCACCCTACATTCAACGTCACGGATTATTCTGCAAAAATGCTAATGTATTTAGATTTTACGATATTTTTAAAAGGTTAAGTTCGAAGTTAAGTTATCCTCGGCAAATTTTGATTTGAGGCCTTGTTTCCGAGCCTGGAGAACCTTAGTAGTTGGAGAACATGAAAGGTTGTTTGAATTTCGTCTTTATGACATCACTAGGCTCTTCGAGACTCTTATTTGTGTCAAGCAGCTATTCGCGAAGAGCCTAATAGAAATAGTTGTATGGCTTAAATGATGTTTAATGGGAATCCGCGTGAAATAGGAAGAGAACGGACTACAGGACCAGAGTGCCAGCGATTTGACAACACAACTTTGGCATCCATGTGACCGCATTCATACGATACGAGCCGTGGCCCCGAGCTTCATCAGTGAAGGATGCCTCAAGGACGCGTCTGATTTGCTACCTTCGTGCATTTTTTTCACGCTCGCGCGTAGCAGGAGGAAATGTGACCCAAGACTACTAAAAGAAACACTAGACAAAGGCGGATACGCAGAAGAGTGAAAAGTAATCTATCTCTTTGGACAGAAGACAAGACAGTACGACAGAAAGGGGACAAATTTCACGACTAGGTACCTACAGCAAAGCAATCGTGGAATTCGCATCGAACCGCAACCAACCGGAGTAGGTATTATACGAGTATGACGGTGTCAACATCGCTCTTTCGGCAATTGGCCATCGCCGCGCAAAGAACCGGCACAATGAGATTCGAAGTCTTATGGCCAATAATGGGTATGTAGTATGTGGTATGATGGTGTACATTGGGGGGCCCAAGTCTTGTGTGTGTGTGTGTCTGTGTGTATTGCTCCGGTATCCACAGAGATATTTGGTAAGAGTACGCCGGCGCAGAGACCGTGCGACTTTTTCACGGGCGCCTGTCCCACGGTCAGCTGCTGGTTTCAGATCTCGCAATTTCTTCCTTTGCAATTTGCAATCACTTGTGTGTTTTTAATTTCACATTTGTTTCTTGTGTGTGTCCTAGGTGTCTTAGCGGAAAATTGCATTATAATAGCGTGCTAATGTGCAATTTTTAAACGTACGCCGCTAAACGCCATAAAGCCCGGCCGCCCAGACACATTCCGACCTCATTCCCACAAGCGTTTCGCAATTATTTTCTATTCTACGTGATCCCCGGAGAAAGTGTCAACAACTGAACTCCTCTATTGAGGAGATTTTGGGGTGGTTATTATACAATATGGAAGAAGGAAAATGAGGAAAAAAGCGGGCCGCTGCAGCTCTGCGGCCTCTGGAATGCTGATCTACTCACCACAGTGGTCCAAGCGGATGCTGGAGAGAATCGGACGCCGACATCACTAGCACGAATCGTTTGCGCAACTGCAGTGAAATGCCGTGATCAGATGCTATATTGAATTCCACAGCGACACACCACACCACACCACACATCGAGATGAAGGTCCACTTGATAGGACGTACGTTTCTGTAACCAAATCGATTCATAAATATTTCCGCCCACTTGTATCTCCTCTACAAAATAAAAACTACACTTCATCATGGAACAGTTATTTTTACGCTTCGCTTTGTGTTCCGTCCGCCGCGCCGCGATTTTCTTTTCTGGGGATCTTCATCGAGACGTCGGTCGAGACCGCAAGAATAACCCACCTTCGCGAACATAATCTTTCGCGAATTATACCCCCTTCTTTCATAATCGGAGAAGAGAGGAGATATTCGACGACCTGTAATGGCAAGGTTGGTCGTCACCATCCGCAACCGATGTTGTCGGCTCTGGTTCATTCAGAAATCCGATTGAGGACGGTATGTGTGTTGGTTGTATGTATAGCCGTGGCTAGAGCTCTATAGCTGTGATTGACGGAAGAGGCAAAGCAGGAGAAAGAGGTAGTGGAAGAGAGAAAAGTAGCGGATACGGTTCTGCTGCTCGAGCTCCCACTGATTATGGCTTTCGAGCCGGGGCTAGAGAAGAGCGGCACGTGCCAGATGGTTTTTAGGGATGTCCCCCCCACGTGCTGGGATTTCACGCCGGAGTCGTAAATTAGCTGCAATAATAGCTTTATTTGCCAAAGTTTGTGGCCGTCTGTTATTCCGATCGTGACCGAAAAAATGGCACGCTTCTCAAATACTTGACCAAACAGAGAGATTAAAAGGTGCCAATGATGTCAACGGGTTAGTTTGGCGAAATGACTGCAAGGTCAAAAAAAACCGAGATTGATGAGAATCCAACTGGGAAATCAAATTCTGTCTAGACACTGGAACCGTAACAGTACCTACCTACCTTTATTCAACATTCCATTTCGAAACTATTGTATACAATGTAGGTAGGTACCGCAAGTTTGTAGAAAACAGACCGGAACTAGGACAGCTTTAAAGGGACCGCATAGTTAGCGAAAGCAACCAGATTCAATTGTTGGTCAGTCAGATGACAGTTTTGATTGTTGGTAAATAAATTATTATTCAACTTGTAATAGTGGAACGATCAGTGGAATGCAATTTTTCCTTACGTTGTAATAAATAGAAGGTAAGTATAGATTTCGACTTCATAGAAATATGCAGGGTGTTTCAGGGATGATAGCAAAAAATTCAACTGTGGGTAGATCTCGTCAAAATATGACGAAAACCTATAATACCATTTTGCAAAGTTCGGCCTAATGACGAAGATACAGCCCTCCAAAGTTCACTTTTTTCGGATTTCAAAAATTTGTAACTCAGGAACGTTTTGATAAATTTAGCTTTAATCTAGCTTAAGCTAGTTTGTCATAATTATCTATCAACCTGCCAAATTTGGAAAGAATCCAATCAGTGGCGTAGATGTTATGAGGGGTCACCTTAAGTCAACTTTTCTTCGGATGCTTCTGAATTATTGACCCTCATACCTCCTACACCACTGGTTGGACTCTTCCCTAATTTGGCAGGTTGATAGATAATTATGACAAACCAGCTTATGCTGAATTAAAGCAAAATTTCTCGAAACGTTCCTGAGTTACAAATTTTCGAAATCCGAAAAAAGTGAACTTTGGAGGGCTGTATCTTCGTTATTAGGCCGAACTTTGCAAAATGGTATATAGGTTTTCGTCATACTTTGACGAGATCTACCCACAGTTGAATTTTTTGCTATCATCCCTAAAACACCCTGTATGGATGACAAAAGAATGTGTTGTCATATCGTGTGATAAAATGAATTGCTTATTTAAGCAGGCTGTGACATGGAAACATACGTCTGTCCCAGCGGTGGACTAAGGGAATTGGGGGGCCCTGGGCGGAATCGCGAGGTGGGGCTCCTGATCACTGAAAGTTGAGAATATGAGGGGAGCCGGCAGACTTTTTGGCCCGCCGTGTTTGAGAAGGCAACGACAAGGGCGCAAGCTAGTGAGAGGCAGCGCCGCAGACTAAATTTTTTGGACATAATACACGGAACGATGAATGTGTGTTTAAGCCTCCTCTTCCAGGACTATGATGAGGTGAAGTGAGGAAGCGGGCTAAGAGTATGTGCGTAATAATGTCATCGGATGGCGTTGGTGTATAAGAGCTAGACTAGTACCGGCAGTTCAACCCGCTGACAGACAGACGTCGCTACTTGTGCTCGACATTGGTACTTGGGTATTACCCACCAATGTTTCTGAACATATTTTCTGATGCATCCTAAGCACTCATTGAAATGTGAACATAGAGGTCCGTAGGAGATAAACACACGGAAATATCATCACCGCTTGCAGCCCCTCCTGATTGTGTTTTCTGATGAACCCTAATCGATTTTGATTCCGGAACATTCCACAGAACGCATTCAAGTAGTCTGTTGTGCTTTTCAGCATGAAAAATGTTTTTCATCAAAAAAATAAAATCGTTTCTGACCGAAAAAGCGTTTTAGGCGGCGTAAACCTCCACAAAACATTTTTTTTTGATCTGACTCTAATTTTACCTTTCAAAAAATGAATTTTTGAGTTTTCATCTCTGGGTGATTAGAATACGTTTCCAGGTGTCGGTTTGACCCGCTGAAGCCAAATTCAACGACAATTTTTTTATGTCCCCTACACCCCCTCCAAAACACCCGCAAAAAAATTTAAAAACCATTATTAGTCGTTCCACGAATCTTCAAAAGAGCTTGCAGCGCATGGAGCAATTCCTCCTTTTTCCTTCCTCCCATTCGAAATTTTTTGAACTTGGATTGATACGTTCCAACATTGTCTGGTACACCGAAACACCCATTAAAATGTCGACATAAGAGGCCATGAGGGATAAACACACTGAAATATTATCACCGCTTGCAGCCCCTGATGATTGTGTTTTTCAATGAACCCTATTCGGTTTTGATTTCCAAACACGCATAAAAACCCATTCAAGCCATCTGTTGTGTTTTTGTGCATGGGAAGTGTTTTTCATAAAAAAAATTAGTTTTTCTCGACCGAAAAAGCGCTTTGGCAAGCATAAACCTTCACAAGACATTTATCTCCAATCTGACTCTAATTTTACTTTTCAAAGAATGAATTTTTCAGTTTTTATCTTTAGATGATCAAAGCACGTTTCCAGGTGTTGGTTTGAGCTGCTGAAGCCAATATCAACGACAATTTTTTCATGTCCCCTCGACCTCCCTCCAAAAGACGCGCGAAAAATTTCAAAACCTTTTTTTTTTCGTTCCATAAATCTTCAAAAGAGCTTGCAGCGCATGGAGCAATTCCTCCTTCTTCCTTCCCACCATTTGAAATTTTTTGAACTTGGATGGAGTTCTTGATTTTTTTGTGAAATCTAGATTTCTTGATGCAGAATTTGCTAGAGCTGTTGCTTTTTCTTTAAAATTCACAGAAACGTACACAATTGATGGATGAATTATACCATAAGAAAAATTGACCTCATGGGCCTCCAGAAGAGGTTATCCCATGGACCTCTTCAGAGGAGATGCCCAATGAAGCATGCTGTGTCATCACTTAGACACTTATCGAACCCAGCATGAATAAAAATGCAAGACTTGTAGCCATACGTTGCATCAAAATTACCATGGTTACCAATTAGTCCCATCATGGGTGATTTTGTTACTGCCCAAGTCACTGGAAATTTCCAGGAGTAATATCTTCTAGACGAGTAGAGATAGAGCCATAATTCTTTTTTTGATTTAAATCGGACGCATTATTGGTCATTCGAGCATGATGTGCAAATTTTTCACGATCATACTTTTTCAGTGGTGGAGGGTAATTTTGACGTTTGTCATGCCAGAACTTTTTTTTTGTACTTGTCACCATCGAAATGTCAGCAATTATGTAATCTACCACTTCCACATCAGTAGTGAAAGAGAAGACCAACAAGGTTTTTCCCAAGAAATCTGGACTTTGAGGAAGAAAAACACCAAACGCAAACTTCAAATCGATCAGCTGAAAATGACAGTATATATTCATGTCGACATTTTAATGATGACAAGAACAAGAAAAAAAATTCGACATGACAAACGTCAAAATAACCTCCCATCACTGAAAAAGTATGATCGTGAAAAATTTGCACATCATGCTCGAATGACCAATAATGCGTCCGATTTAAATCAAAAAAAGAATTATGGCTCTATCTCTACTCGTCTAGAAGATATCACTCCTGGAAATTTCCAATGACTTGGGCAGTAACAAAATCACCCATGATGGGACTAATTGGTAACCATGGTAATTTTGATGCAACGTATGGTTACAAGTCTTGCATTTTTATTCATGCTAGGTTCAATAAGTGTCAAAGCGATGTCGCAGCATGCTTCCTTGGGCATCTCCCCTGAAGAGGTCCATAGGGTAACCTCTGCTGGAGGTCCATGAGGTCAATTTCCTCATGGTTGATTTCATCCAGCAACTGTGTACGTTTCCGTGAATTTTCAAAAAAAAGCGACTGCTCTAGTAAATTCTGCATCAAAAAATCTAAACTTCACAGAAAAATCAAGAACTCTTTGAAGAAACAGAATACGATCTAAAGTCAAAAACCGTTTCAAGATATTGATATCCGCTTTCTAAAAGTCAAGAGAGAAAAAATCCGGAGTTTTTTCTAAAAAAGTTCCACGACTTCAAAAATTAACACTTTTGACACTCCTTCCTTTAGCATCCTGTATATCACGGACAAAGTCAAAAGTGACGAAAATCGACATAGCATCTTATAGCTGAAGAAAAGCTCTACCAAGCACCATACATTTTTTCCAAATCGGATATCTTTTCCCGAAAAAATCCTTACTTGAAATTGGAGCAAATTTTGGTCTATGCTTAACTTTTGACGAGCAGTTTATTATCACCGCTTGCAGCCCCTAATGATAGTGTTTCTCAATTAATCCTATTCGATTTTGATTTCCAAACACGCCTAAGAACGCATTTAAGCCGTCTAATGTGGTTTTCTGCATGGAAAGTGCTTTTCATAAAAAACATTTAGTTTTTCTCGACCGAAAAAGCGCTTTGGTCGGCATAAACCTTCACAAGACATTTTTCTTGAATCTGACTCTGATTTACTTTCCAAAAAATGAATTTTCAAGTTTTCATCTCTAGATGATTAGAATACGTTTCCAGGTGTCGGTTTGACCCGCTGAAGCCAAATTCAACGACAATTTTTTCATGTCCCCTCGACCTCCCTCCAAAAGACGCGCGAAAAATTCAAAAACCTTTTTTTTTTCGTTCCATAAATCTTCAAAAGAGCTTGCAGCGCATGGAGCATTTCCTCCTTCTACCTTCCTACCATTTGAAATTTTTTGAACTTGGATGATGGATACGTTCCAACATTGTCCGGTACACCAAAACACCCATCAAAATGTCGACATAAGAGGCCATGAGAGATAAACACACGGATATATTATCACCGCTTGCAGCTCCTAATGATTGTGTTTCTCAATTAATCCTATTCGATTTTGATTTCCGAACACGCCTAATAACGCATTTAAGCCGTCTGTTGTGGTTTTCTGCATGGAAAGTGTTTTTCATGAAAAACATTCAGTTTTTCGCGACCGAAAAAGCGCTTTGGCCGGCATAAACCACCACAAGACAATTTTCTTGAATCTGACTCTGATTTAACTTTCCAAAAAATGAATTTTCAAGTTTTCATCTCTAGATGATTAGAATTCGTTTCCAGGTGTCGGTTTGACCCGCTGAAGCCAAATTCAACGACGATTTTTTCATGTCCCCTCGACCTCTCTCCAAAAGACGCGCGAAAAATTTCAAAACCATTTTTTTTTGTTCCATAACTTCTCAAAAGAACTTGCAGCGTATGGAGCAATTCCCATTTTGTCCTTCCTCCCATTTGAACTTTTTTGAACTTGGATGGATACGTTCCAATATTGTCCGGTACACCGAACCACCCATAAATACGTCGACATAAAAGGCCATGAGAGATAAACACACGAAAATATTATCACCGCTTGCGGCCCCTAATGATTGTGTTTTTCAACTAATCCTGATCGATTTTGATTTTCAAACGCAAAAAAGAACGTATCAAAGTCGTCCGTTGTGGTTCTCCACATGGAAAGTGTTTTTCATCAAAAAAATTGAATTTTTCTCAACCGAAAAAGCGCTTTGGTCGGCGTAAGCCTTTACAAGACATTTTTCTTTCATCTGACTCTAATTTTATTTTTCAAAATATGAATTTTCCAGTTCTCATTTCCAAATGATTAGAATACGTTTCCAGGTGTCAGATTGACCCGCTGAAGCCAAATTCAACTGCGATTTTTTCATGTCCCCCACCTTATTCCAGAACACCTTCAACAAAATTTGAAAACCATTTTTTTTCGTTCCATAAATCTTCAAAAGAACTTGCAGCGTATGGAGCAATTCCCATTTTGTCCTTCCTCCCATTTGAACTTTTTTGAACTGGGATGGATACGTTCCAATATTGTCCGGTACACCGAACCACCCATAAATACGTCGACATTAAAGGCCATGAGAGATAAACACACGAAAATATTATCACCCATTGCGGCCCCTAATGATTGTGTTTTTCAATCAATCCTGATCGATTTTGATTTTCAAACACAAAAAAGAACGTATCAAAGTCGTCCGTTGTGGTTTTCCGCATGGAAAGTGTTTATCATCAAAAAAATTGAATTTTTCTCAACCGAAAAAGCGTTTTGGCCGGCGTAAGCCTTTACAAGACATTTTTCTTACTTCTGACTCTAATTATCTTTTTCAAAATATGAATCTCCCAGTTTTCATTTCAAGATGATTAGAACACGTTTCCAGGTGTCAGATTGACCCACTGAAGCCAAATTCAACTGCGATTTTTTCATGTCCCCCACCTTATTCCAGAACACCTTCAACAAAATTTAAAAACCATTTTTTTTCGTTCCATGAATCTTCAAAAGAACTTGCAGCGTATGGAGCAATTCCCATTTTGTCCTTCCTCCCATTTGAACTTTTTTGAACTTGGATGGATGCGTTCCAATATTGTCCGGTACACCGAACCACCCATAAATACGTCGACATAAAAGGCCATGAGAGATATACACACGAAAATCACCGCTTGCGGCCCCTAATGATTGTGTTTTTCAATTAATCCTGATCGATTTTGATTTTCAAACACAAAAAAGAACGTATCAAAGTCGTCCGTTGTGGTTCTCCACAAGGAAAGTGTTTTTCATTAAAAAAATTGAATCTTTCTCAACCTAAAAAGCGCTTTGGCCGGCGTAAGCCTTCACAAGACATTTTTTTTTCATCTGACTCTAATTTTATTTTTCAAAATATGAATTTCCCAATTTTCATTTCCAGATGATAAGAATACGTTTCCAAGTGTCAGATTGACCCGCTGAAGCCAAATTCAACTGCCATTTTTTCATGTCCCCCACCTTATTCCAGAACACCTTCAAAAAAAATTGAAAATCATTTTTTTTCGTTCCATAAATTTTCAAAACAACTTGCAGCGCATGG
Organism: Anaspis maculata; assembly: GCA_949128115.1. Lineage (NCBI taxonomy): Eukaryota > Metazoa > Arthropoda > Insecta > Coleoptera > Scraptiidae > Anaspis > Anaspis maculata. The sequence goes on along the minus strand of OX421963.1, from coordinate 55,895,279 downwards.
AGCAATTCCCATTTTGTCCTTCCTCCCATTTGAACTTTTTTGAACTTGGATGGATACGTTCCAATATTGTCCGGTACACCGAACCACCCATAAATACGTCGACATAAAAGGCCATGAGAGATAAACACACGAAAATATTATCACCCATTGCGGCCCCTAATGATTGTGTTTTTCAATTAATCCTGATCGATTTTGATTTTCAAACACAAAAAAGAACGTATTAAAGTCGTCCGTTGTGGTTTTCCGCATGGAAAGTGTTTATCATCAAAAAAATTGAATTTTTCTCATCCAAAAAAGCGTTTTGGCCGGCGTAAGTTTTTACAAGACATTTTTCTTACATCTGACTCTAATTTTTATTTTCAAAATATGAATTTCCCAGTTTTCATTTCTAGATGATTAGAACACGTTTCCAGGTGTCAGATTGACCCGCTGAAGCCAAATTCAACTGCGATTTTTTCATGTCCCCCACCTTATCCCAGAACACCTTCAACAAAATTTGAAAACCATTTTTTTTCGTTCCATGAATCTTCAAAAGAACTTGCAGCGTATGGAGCAATTCCCATTTTGTCCTTCCTCCCATTTGAACTTTTTTGAACTTGGATGGATACGTTCCAATATTGTCCGGTACACCGAACCACCCATAAATACGTCGACATAAAAGGCCATGAGAGATAAACACACGAAAATATTATCACCCATTGCGGCCCCTAATGATTGTGTTTTTCAATTAATCCTGATCGATTTTGATTTTCAAACACAAAAAAGAACGTATTAAAGTCGTCCGTTGTGGTTTTCCGCATGGAAAGTGTTTATCATCAAAAAAATTGAATTTTTCTCAACCGAAAAAGCGTTTTGGCCGGCGTAAGTTTTTACAAGACATTTTTCTTACTTCTGACTCTAATTTTTATTTTCAAAATATGAATTTCCCAGTTTTCATTTCTAGATGATTAGAACACGTTTCCAGGTGTCAGATTGACCCGCTGAAGCCAAATTCAACTGCGATTTTTTCATGTCCCCCACCTTATTCCAGAACACCTTCAACAAAATTTGAAAACCATTTTTTTTCGTTCCATAAATCTTCAAAAGAACTTGCAGCGTATGGAGCAATTCCCATTTTGTCCTTCCTCCCATTTGAACTTTTTTGAACTGGGATGGATACGTTCCAATATTGTCCGGTACACCGAACCACCCATAAATACGTCGACATTAAAGGCCATGAGAGATAAACACACGAAAATATTATCACCCATTGCGGCCCCTAATGATTGTGTTTTTCAATCAATCCTGATCGATTTTGATTTTCAAACACAAAAAAGAACGTATTAAAGTCGTCCGTTGTGGTTTTCCGCATGGAAAGTGTTTATCATCAAAAAAATTGAATTTTTCTCAACCGAAAAAGCGTTTTGGCCGGCGTAAGCCTTTACAAGACATTTTTCTTACTTCTGACTCTAATTATCTTTTTCAAAATATGAATCTCCCAGTTTTCATTTCAAGATGATTAGAACACGTTTCCAGGTGTCAGATTGACCCACTGAAGCCAAATTCAACTGCGATTTTTTCATGTCCCCCACCTTATTCCAGAACACCTTCAACAAAATTTAAAAACCATTTTTTTTCGTTCCATGAATCTTCAAAAGAACTTGCAGCGTATGGAGCAATTCCCATTTTGTCCTTCCTCCCATTTGAACTTTTTTGAACTTGGATGGATGCGTTCCAATATTGTCCGGTACACCGAACCACCCATAAATACGTCGACATAAAAGGCCATGAGAGATAAACACACGAAAATATTTTCACCGCTTGCGACCCCTAATGATTGTGTTTTTCAACTAATCCTGATCGATTTTGATTTTCAAACACAAAAAAGAACGTATCAAAGTCGTCCGTTGTGGTTCTCCTAATGGAAAGTGTTTTTCATCAAAAAAATTGAATTTTTCTGAACATAAAAAGCGCTTTGGCCGGCGTAAGCCTTTACAAGACATTTTTTTTTCATCTGACTCTAATTTTATTTTTCAAAATATGAATTTTCCAGTTTTCATTTCCAGATGATTAGAATACGTTTCCAGGTGTCAGATTGACCCGCTGAAGCCAAATTCAACTGCGATTTTTTCATGTCCCCCACCTTATTCCAGAACACCTTCAACAAAATTTGAAAACCATTTTTTTTCGTTCCATAAATCTTCAGAAGAACTTGCAGCGTATGGAGCAATTCCCATTTTGTCCTTCCTCCCATTTGAACTTTTTTGAACTTGGATGGATACGTTCCAATATTGTCCGGTACACCGAACCACCCATAAATACGTCGACATAAAAGGCCATGAGAGATAAACACACGAAAATATTATCACCGCTTGCGGCCCCTAATGATTGTGTTTTTCAACTAATCCTGATCGATTTTGATTTTCAAACACAAAAAAGAACGTATCAAAGTCGTCCGTTGTGGTTCTCCGCATGGAAAGTGTTTTTCATCAAAAAAATTGAATTTTTCTCAACCGAAAAAGCGCTTTGACCGGCGTAAGCCTTTACAAGACATTTTTCTTTCATCTGACTCTAATTTTAATTTTCAAAATATGAATTTTCCAGTTCTCATTTCCAGATGATTAGAATACGTTTCCAGGTGTCAGATTGACCCGCTGAAGCCAAATTCAACTGCGATTTGTTCATGTCCCCCACCTTATTCCAGAACACCTTCAACAAAATTTGAAAACGATTTTTTTTCGTTCCATAAATCTTCAAAAGAACTTGCAGCGTATGGAGCAATTCCCATTTTGTCCTTCCTCCCATTTGAACTTTTTTGAACTTGGATGGATACGTTCCAATATTGTCCGGTACACCGAACCACCCATAAATACGTCGACATAAAAGGCCATGAGAGATATACACACGAAAATCACCGCTTGCGGCCCCCAATGATTGTGTTTTTCAATGAATCCTGATCTATTTTGATTTTCAAACACAAAAAAAAAACGTATCAAAGTTGTCCGTTGTGGTTTTCCGCATGGAAAGTGTTTTTCATCAAAAAAATTGAATTTTTCTCAACCGAAAAAGCGCTTTGGCCGGCGTTAGCCTTCACAAGACATTTTTCTTTCATCTGACTCTAATTTTATTTTTCAAAATATGAATTTCCCAGTTTTCATTTCCAGATGATTAGAATACGTTTCCAGGTGACAGATTGACCCGCTGAAGCCAAATTCAACGGCGATTTTTCCATGTCCCCCACCTTATTCCAAAACACCTTCAAAAAAATTTGAAAAACCATTTTTTACCGTTCCGTAAATTTTCAAAAGAACTTGCAGCGCATGGAGCAATTCCCGTTTTGTCCTTCCTCTAGTTTGAACTTTTTTGAACTTGGATGAATACGTTCCAACATTGTCCGGTACACCGGAACACCCATAAATACGTCTACATAAAAGGCCATGAGAGATAAACACACGAAAATATTATCACCCATTTCGGCCACTAATAATTGTGTTTTTCAATGAACTCTAATCGATTTTGATTTTCAAACACGCAAAACAACGTATTCAAGTCATCCGTTGTGGTTTTCCGCATGAAAAGTGTTTTTCATCAAAAAATTGAATCTTCTTTGACCGAAAAAGTGCTTTGGCCGGCGTAAACCTTCACAAGACATTTTTCTTCCATCTGGCTCTAATTTAATTTTTCAAAATATGAATTTTCCAGTTTTTATTTCTAGATGATTAGTTTAGTGTTATATGTTTCCAGGTGTCAGTTTGACCCGCTGAAGCCAAATTCAACGACGATTTCTTCGTCTCCCCCACCCCTTCCAAAACACCTTCAAAAAAATTTGCAATCCATTTTTTTTCGTTTCTAAAATCTTCAAAAGAACTTGCAGCGCACGGAGCAATTCTCCCTTTGTCCTTTCTCCCATTGGAAATTTCTAGCGCACTTTCCCAAAAAATGGGAAAAAGGCGCTTTTAGCTTCACTTTGTCCGTCCGTCCGTCTGTCCGTCCGTCTTTACCCGGGATAACTCCTCAGGGAAGAAAGATATCGATGTGGTGTGAACGCTGATCAATAATACATATGTCCAGGATGTCAAGTTGACTTTTGGTTTTTTGTTATTCTGCCGCCATCTTCGATCCGCCATTTTGAATTTCTTTAAAAGTGATCCGATTGAGATGAAATTTGTAGGCAATCTAAACCACATCAAGATCTATCCAATTTTCGACAATTGATGCCCTGCCGCCATCTTGTATTTTCACTATTGAACATGTTTCCAAGTGATAGAACTAGGAAAATAATGCCTCAACGAAAAGAGATATCGATGTGGTGCAAACGCCAATCGAATACGTACGTGACCACCATATAAAGTTGACCAATGATTTTTGTCACTTGGCCGCAATCTTCGATCCGCCATTTTGAATATCTTTGGAAGTGGTCCGATTTGCGTGAGATTCACAGGCAATGTGAACTGCGTCAAAATACATCCGATTTTGGACAAATGATGCTCTGCCGCCATCATTCAACGATTTTCATGGAGCTTGGGACTTACCTCTTACCTCTTTTTCGTATGATCATTTTTATTCTTCAGCCAAATTTCAACATTCTGCCACCATCTTGGCCGCCATATTAAAATATCCTCAGAAATATCTTATTAGTGAAACGATTTTCATGAAACTTGGGACTTAATCTTGTCTATAGTACGATTCATTTTGATTTTAGAGCCAAATTTCATGATTCTGACGCTATTTTGGCCGCCATATTGAAATTTCTGCCCAAATAACGGTGGAACCCTAATTAACATCTTGCGTTCACTAACCCTCCTAAAGGGAAGTGCGCCACTTAGCCTAGCCTCATGCCCATGAGGCATATTCGCTTGTTTGAACTTGAATGGATACGTTCCAACATTGTCCGGTACACCAAAACAACCATAATTTGTCGACATAAGAGGCCATGAGAGATAAACACACGAAAATATTATCACCGCTTGCGGCCACTAGTAATTGTGTTTTTCAATGAACTCTAATCGATTTTGATTTTCAAACACGCAAAAGAACGTATTTGAGTCGTCTGTTGTGCTTTCCTGCATGGAAAGTGTTTTTCATCAAAAAATAGAATCTTTTCTGACCGATAAAGCGCTTTGGCCGGCGTAAATTTTTAGGTACAAGGTGAAAGACATTTTTTTCCGATCTGACTCTAATTTTACTATTAAAAAAAATCAAATTTTGAAATTTTGGATGATCAAAATCGTTTCCAGGTGTCAGTCTGACGCGCTGAAGCTGCTAAATCTATAATAATCCCCTTTTTTTCTTGATTCCCGATCATTTCATCATGTTTATCCATTGCGGATATTGGCCTTTTGACTATTAAATCAGAGGCGAAAATTCTGCACACGAATTTTTCAAGACTCTCATTCGTAAAATACCTAATGCTTAATTTTTGCCTGCCTACTCTGTCAAGGTACCTAAAGATAGGTAGGTACCTACCTCTAATTACCAATAACCTACGTTTTGGCTGCTGCAGTAATCACTATGATATCTTATTCTAAGGGTAATTTTTCCCAGGGTCTTCACCATTTCTCTTTAATGTTTATTGCCAATCAGAATAGTAGGGGTGAGTACCTAACACGTATTGGGTGACATCTTTTTATAAGGGAAATCAGACGCATTACGCCAAATTATTACGAGTTAATGACGTGTTTCTTTTTTCTACACTTAGGACTATTGTAATCGCATCTATTCCCTGGCGGCAATACGCGATATTACGTGAACATTTTTTGTGTTTCTCTCAACTCTGCACCCACTCCACCACCGGTTGTAGATACCCGAATACAATCGCGGTTGGCCGGTGATAGAGGTGGAGGGCGAAAAGTTGGTCACTCACAAGAATGTGGGCGTAAAAAATTGGCGGGAGAGATGCACCTTGCGGCGTTGCCTGGAGTGGCTAGCATAATTTAGGTACCTTTTTATGGCAATATTTGGTAATAACCCATAGCTCAGGCATAATCGGTGGAATTGACACCTGAAACACGTTGAATATTTCCGACATCATGATCCATAAATCTTTTGAGTGATTATTCACCAAAATTCATCCATCACCGGTTGAGGAGTTCGTTCTTAGCAAGTACCTGAACCACATACTACCTGAACCAAATAAAGCAAGTACGTCTTCAAGCCCATAGCTAGAACAGTAGGTTGCAGCGTCTTTCAAACAGGGATTTTCTGGTTTTTGAAATTCTTTTTTGGAGAAAGCAGCTAGTTATGTTCAAATTCAACGACGATTTTTTCATGCCCCTTCCTCCAAAACACCCGCAAAAAAATTGAAAACTATTTTTTTTTGTTCCATAAATCTTCAAAACAACTTGCAGCGCATGGAACAATTCCTCCTTTGTCCTTCCTCCCATTTAAAGTTTTCTGAACCTGGATGGATACGTTCCAAGATTGTCCGGTGCACCGAAACACCCATAAATACGTCGACATAAGAGGCCGTGAGAGATAAACACACGGAAATATTATCACCGCTTCCCTGCTGAAAATCCTCATGGATTCTCATAGGGAAATCTATCTGGCTTTCATGAGGATCTATATGAGTATTGGAACCGGCATTGCCGCAATGATTCTCATAGGAATCCCGCTGCGTTTTTTCCTCATTGAATCTCATAGATTTCCATATGAATCCACATAAATGCTCATGGATTCTCATAGATTTCCATATGAATCCACATAAATGCTCATGGATTCTCATAGATTTCCATATGAATCCACATAAATGCTCATGGATTCTCATTGATTTCCATATGAATCCACATAAATGCTCATGGATTCTCATTGATTTCCATATGAATCCACATAAATGCTCATGGATTCTCATACATTTCCATATGAATCCTCATGGATTCTCATGAAAACTCATACAATCCAGATGGATGCCGCACTGAATAGGTACAACAAATTGTTATACAAAACCAAGATGGATTTTGAACTGGATTTTTTATTAGATTTTATCACTTACAAATAAATAAATTCGTGAATGTTCGTGAAATTACATCAATGTCGCACAGGCACACAGGGTGATACTATTGTTTTAGTTCAGTGTTCCAATGATCTCCTAGAACCCCTGGAATTGAAGATCATAATTAGTTATGTATTTTACTATAGTTATAGGCACTTTACTTGATGGAAATAGTCCTAATCGTCTTGGGGAACCTCAAAATGGAATATATCTATCGAAATCTCAAACCTTTTCTGCATGATTACAATACTTTTCCTTCCATGTTGGTGGAGCGTCGGTAAAGTAAAAGTCTTTACATCTTATAGGTATTAACACAACAAACGTAAACAAACAAACCGGTGCGGAAAGGAATCAAACTTTTTTTCAGCGTCCTGTCAGCATTTTGTATTTTCACTGTCACGAAAAGATAACGCACTAGATCGATCGCGCTAGTCGCGCAAGAATTTCCTACGATTCATGACGACTAGATCAGGCGAGCGCGCGGGTTCGCCTAAAATTGATGAGATTATATCTGTCAAAGCCGCATAGATTTACAGGATTCACATGTCAATAAGTCAAATAATGGATTTGTATCAGCATTTATCAGGATTGAATGAGCATTTGCTGTTGATTTCTGCCAATGACTGATGGATTCTCATAGGAATCCCAATGAGGATCCATGAGGATTTTCAGCAGGAAATGTACGATTGATTCTCATAGAAACTGTTAGACTTCCCATTTATTATGCGTGCGCCTGATTGATGCTCATGGGGCTGATAGAAACTGATGGATTCTCATAGGGATTCCAATGAGAATCGATGAGCATTTTCAGCAGGGTTGCGGCCCCTAATGGTTGTGTTTGTCAATGAACCCTAATCGATTTTGATTTCCAAACACGCAACAGAACGTATTCAAATCGTCTGTCGTGACTTTCTGCATGGGAAGTGTTTCCATTGAGAAAATTGAATCTTTTTCGACCAAAAAAGCGCTTTGGCCGGCGTAAACCTTTACAAGACATTTTTATTCAATCTGACTTTGATTTCACTTTTCAAAACATGAATTTTTCAGTTTTCATTTCTAGATGATTAGAATACGTTTCCAGGTGTCAGTTTGAACCGCTGAAGCCAAATTCAACGACGATTTTCTCATGCCCCCGCCCCCTTCCGAAACACTTGCGAAAAAAATTAAAAATATATTTTTTTTGTTCTATTAATCTTCAAAAGAACTTGCAGCGCATGGAGCGATTCCTCCTTTGTCCTTTCTCTCATTTGAAGTTTTTTGAACTTGGATGGATACGTTCCCAGATTGTCTGGTGCACCGAAACACCCATAAATACGTCGACATAAGAGGCCGATGAGAGATAAGCACACGGAAATATTATCACCGCTTGCGGCCCCTATGATTGTGTTTTTCAATGAACCCTAATCGATTTTGATTTCTCAACACGCAACAGAACGTATTCAAATCGTCTGTCGTGGCTCTCTTCATGGAAAGTGTTTTCCATCAAAAAAATTGAATCTTTTCCGACCGAAAAAGCGCTTTGGCCGGCATAAACCTCTGCAAGATATTTTTATTCAATCTGACTTTGATTTTATTTTTCAAAATATGAATTTCTCAGTTTTTATTTCTAGATGGCAAGAATACGTTTCCAGGTGTCAGTTTGACCCGCTGAAGCGAAATTCATTGACGATTTTTTCATGCTCCTCCCTCCAAAACACCCGCAAAAAAATTGAAAACTATCTTGTTTTCGTTCCATAAATCCTCAAAACAACTTGCAGCGCATGGAGCAATTCCTTCTTCCTCCGCCTTCTAAAATTCCCAATCCAAAACCCACCCTGGAACAAGTACGTTCGACTGTATAAGTAGCTAGTTAACTATGAAGGCAGGTACTTGGGTAGATAGGATTATGTAGGTATAGGTACCTATCAAATTTTTCCAACATCAGTCATAATTGAAAGCAGGGCTGGGGCAGCAATGGGGTTTTTGGAAACCCCCTCTTGCCCTTTACGCCATTGCACTGCAAAGTCCTTTTCCTCCTTCTGTCCCTAAATCGGGTTGGATCACTATCGATTTAGGTTCGATGCTTTCCCCTGGAAACATCAAAATCCAAATGACGCGTTTTCCCCGAGAGGTTGTCGCAACCGTGGCGTGCCTAGCTGTGAGTTCTGAGACATAGAGCTGCATGCACCACACACTTCTGACGAAATCCAACGCGCAAGGTTTGCGAGGACCAGACGCTAAGGCTAGCTGCTAGCTTTGACTTCCATCTGTTGTGGAGTAGTTTCTCTATTATGGGAGACATTGTAAATTACAGGTTCCTGCAATTTGTGACCCTGTTTTGAAGGTTTGCGTAGAGCTCAGGGGGAGGAGCAGCAATGGCCGCGATGGACTCTTAATGACACAATAATATTACTCTTAGCCCTGATTGGCAGGGTCGGTCAGGGAGACCTAATAACACAAAAATATGCCAAAAGTGATAGCTAATGTGAATAAAGTCATAATAATAATAATGCTGATAATAATCGGTATAATTCAGGTGTTTTGCAGTTTCAATTTCCAATGCTCTCACGGTAGTCTGTGCTCTCACCAAAATCACTTGATGATCATTTTCCACAAGTTTCGTGCATAATCTACCTTTGTGATAAGTGGACTCAAATTTCTCTTTTGAGGAGAAATAATAAATCACAAAATTTCAGAGGCTTGAGGCCCCTGGCACTCTGATATCCGGTGCCGGGGCCCTTTGCCTAAAATGAAAATAATTCTGAGAGATTCCGTGATACAGACACGTTATTGATGCCTGTCGGTTTGTGGTGTGTAGGCCCCCAAACCCTGTTGATTGGGGCCTGCCAAGGTGACTCCAAAATGGAAAAAAAGTCACTAAGGTATCTAAATAATGCGAAAAAATGACTGCTGAAGAAAAAAAAATGAATTTGTTTGATTTTATCCAATTTTTTTGATTTTATCCAATTTTTTTGCAGTATTTTTTACAAACAAAAAGAATTGGGGGCCCCTTCAGATGATTGAGGCCCTGAGGCCTGGGTTGTTAGTATTTTTATTGAACTGAAAAGATCAAATTTAGTCAAAAACGCACCACAATTGTCAAAATTGATCGAATATTAAGAAAAAATAAATACCCCTATTCCTTGAAATGACCAGCGCCCCCTCTTTTTCAATTATGGACACATGACGTCTCATTAAAGATTGTCGAATGAAGATCTATTTCAAGCATGCTATTTAAATGGTCAATTTTACAACCCCCCTCCCGATGGGGGGTTTCTGTCAAAATTTTGACTTGGCAACGGCAATTTTCGTATTAAACGAGGTCCAAATACCCCAAAAAGTCTTGTTGCCCAATTGTTACATGAAATGCTTCTTGCATTCAGTTTTTGGAAAAATGGTCCTAGTCTACAGGGTGTCCGGTGTTAATCTTGGAAACTGAAACAGCGGATACAGCATCGAAAAAGAAGAAGACTTTCATAATAAACTTCTTCTTGAAAACGATTAATAAGAGAGATACATATAGCCCTTCAAAGTTGGAATCAAAAAATCGTTTTTTTTTTCACGTAAATTTTGCACCGTTCAATCGATGTTGTTCAAATTTGGATCAAATTTTACTCAAACAGATCTCTACTGAGCATAAATAACGCATTTTCTCGAACATTTTTAGAGGTGAAGATAATAGGGGGTACCCTTCCCCTTTTCCCTACTATTTCTATTTCTTACTCCCCTGAATATTTTCAAGAATTGTTCCAATCTTTAAATTCTACGTTCGATTACAAAAAGAAGGTACCCCTGCAAAATTTCAATTGCAGGCTTCGTTTTCGAGATATTTGAGTTTGAAACTCTGGGAAACATCAAAAACGCCACTTTCAAAAGTCTAAAGATCAAAATCTAAAACTTGTAGGTTTTCTAGAATTTCTAAGTTGATAATCACCATTTTTTCTGAGAAATGAGAAGGCTTCAGGTGAAAATTTTTTTGGGCTCATTGAAAGTGGAGATTTCGAGATGTTCTCCGATGTTTCAAACCCAAGTATCTCAAAAACGAAGCCTCTAATCAAAATTTTGCGGGAGTAACTTTTTTTTGGAATCGAACGTAGAATTCAAAAATTGGAACGAATCCCAAAAATATCCAGGGAAGTGAAAAATAAGGGAAAATAGACTCCCTATTATCTTCACCCCTGCAAATGTTCGAGAAAATGCGTTATCACTGTTCAATAGAGACTTGTCTTGGTGAACTTTGATCCCATTTGAAGAAAATTGGTTGAATGGTGCAAAAATTATGCAAAAAAACGATTTTTTGATTTCCACTTTGAAGGTGGAAATCTCTATATCTCTCTTATTATTCGTGTTTGAGAAAAAGTTTATGATGAAAGTCTCCTTCTTTTTCGATGCTGTATCAGCTGTTTCAGTTTCCAAGATTAAACACCGGACACCTGTATTCATTTAATCACACGATACCATGAGACAGCAAAGTTACTAAGAAGCTTTTGATATGAGTACATCTCACCGCTGTGACGGTGCCTTCGATCTGATCACATGCGAATTGCTTATAGTACGTACTTTTGGTGCAGACGGCATGGCTGAGGCTTGCCCTATACAAAGTGCGATTGATCATTTGAGATAGATCTATTTAGATCTATAGGTGTTTACCATTTGTTTAAAATGATTAAAAGCTATGTGCAGCTTATATTAGTCGCTGTTAATTGAATGTCGCCAAAGCTAGGGTGTTTATTCAACAACAATACCATAAGAAGGATCTATTTTGTCGACAAAATTGAATTTCTCGATAACTGGTCGCTAGGCATTTTTCGAAAACCAGCTGCCACAGAAAAAAACTGTGACAGCTGGTTTGAGAGAAATGCCAAGACCAGTTTGAGAGAATACATTCAATTTTGTAGACATAAATGGATTCTTCGAATAGTATTTAATGGACAATTTTTTTTAAACGTTTATTTCAAAACCATTTATTATAAATATCAAAAGTACAGTTGTTGTTAATCAATGATTTGGTAAGGCATCGGCCAGAGTACAACGGCGCTGCTTCTATGAGAATGGTTCATTATTTTCATTTCAGTCAATCCAATTTTTCCGCACTGGCTTTTGTCTTTTGTCCATTTGCTTTCCTATCCCAAGCGCTGCATTTTTATAGAAACACGCATGTTCTAATGCCCAATCTCTCAAAATATCGGCAACCTGCGGCACTGTTGTATCTTCATAGTCCCATTCCGCGCGTTTTTCGTGTTTTTCGTGTTTTTCGGGGCGATCGATCTCTCCTTCTTGGAACATGGCAAATCCACCACTCATCATAAGGAATTGTTTTGTATTTCTCACTCACAAACACTGACAGACAATCAAGCAATAGCTGCGTTCCTTTTATCATCTGAACTAAGAATTCTCACTTCAATTGCTAGTTGTGTCTCCCTCCCTCTCATGCAATTCTCGCTCTTTCTCTCTCTAACTGAGGTGAGATTATCTGAGATTTCGTGTAAAAGGAATACAGCTAATATTCATAAAATTTTACAATTTGACATTCACGTTATCGTTGTTATGGTGAGTGTATCAACAAGCCAGTTTTGTCACCCTGCAGCGGTTTATTCAGTAGCAGCAGAAGTTTTGTCGCCCAACTTTGCATTGCAACAAATTTGCAACAAAATTGCCATTGCAAAACTGTTGACATTGGTTTTAATGGTAACACGTGCTACTAAATACAGCGTGGCTATTGGTTTGAAACGTCAAAAAAAAAGTCAGTGTAAAACTACTGTGATTGGTCACAAATCTTGTCATCGCAATGCTTGATTAGTTGAATTGAATTTATTGTTGTCATCGTGAACAATATTCGCAATAATGTAGGTATAACCGTGATAATTTACCAAGCGATGTACGTCATCGGTTCATTCGTTTATTTCCAATGGGGTCTTGCACTGCCACTTTTAGACACCGAGGGCGCCACAACTGTTGGGGGCAAATTCGACAATGGGGTACTTGCCTAATTTTTTTTATTGGCTTAATCGATAGTATGGTTGAAAATAATGTACCCGTATTTTTTCTTTTTCCTAAATTCCCAAAATTGCGGCCGCAATGCGTGTTTTAAAAATATATTTGTGACGTCACAAATATATTAGATATAGAACATAGAAGGGCTCTTTTTCCTCGTTGGGTTGGCAATGATATAACGTCGTCAAGGTGCCGTTTTCAAACAACAACAAGATCTGAGTCTGACTGACAACGTCAAACCGCCGACCGTAATTTCTTCCTGTGCCCTTTTTTTGCCTTTGACTGCTTTGATCGAGGCTTTGATCTACGCGGTAAGTACTTACTCGTTTTGTTCATTTCTTGTTCAACCTAACTAGTCTCTTTCTTTAGTCTTCAGTGCTGTCCACCTAAAAGCCTTTCGCATGTTTGTCACCCGTGCTCTGACTCTGACCTGGCTGACCCTCGGCTTCATTTTGGACATCAGTGTTCCTGCTCCCCACATTTCATTTGGAGATCCATCGCGTCCTCCTCACATGGATCTCTTGTAGCTCTAACGTATTATCTATCCGGAATGGTATGCTAATGATGAACCTATAAAAGCTCACTCTGTTCATTTTCGGCCTCTTATTTCTGTGCTATTTGGTGATCCTCCAGATTTTCCCCTGGAAATAAATTATATCGACTGAGACAGTGTTATAAGAGGTTTCTGGAGTCAGTTTCTACGGAACATTGTTCGATTTTATTGTCTAAATGCTCACGGTAAGAGAATTCGATAGGAAACCGGTTTTGCGATAGCATGTTCAAAATGACAGTGTCACAGTGACATCCCTGACATTCTTGATTATTCCATTGTCACACAATCAGACCAACCCCACTCAAAATCCCTGTCCTGGCGCGAAGCTTTTAGGAGGATTTTTCAAATTCGTTTTTTTCTGTAGAAAACGACGGGATTTTTGTGAAATTCTCAGTAGAGTCCCCTTATCACTTATACTAGCAATCAAAAGTCTTTCCAGCTGAATCTATTCCATTGGCAAGTACCCCATTCTGACGGCGTTGACGCTTCAACGACCGGCGTCCGTCATTTTATGTTTTGATTTGAAATTTGAATAACTTCTGTTTCGTGCTTGACGTTTCCAGTCACTGTCAGTAACTGGTCAAACTACTCAAACTTCCGTGTTTTCCCGTCATTTTAGGGCCACTTCATCGAAGTAGGCCCCCATACAGTAGTGGCGACCTCACGTCGAGATTTTCAATTGCAAGACCCCATTGAGAAACATATATTTCTAATTTTTTTCGACAGAATATCAGAGTAATACCATTGAAGTATATAAAAGTTTGAGAAAATATGTTTCTCAAGTTGCAATGAACGAATGAACCGATGTCGCACATCGCTTGCTAAATTGTCGTGACTATATCACCAGCATTTTGAAGAATTTGGGGTTTTGAGAATATTTTGGAGCTCTTTTCAAAGATTTCAAAGCTTGCCAGGTTTTTTACTTGATTCCTTCCCTTTTTCTCGTTTCAGTCCTTTCCGTTGAGAAATGACTATGAGTTGAAATTAACAAACATAAAATTAGAACTCCCAGTATGAATGGAAATTGCTTCAAACTCAGTAAAGCTGCACAAATTATTTATTTAAAGATTTTGTGAATATCTTCTTACTAATTTCTTGGTATGGAATGCATTCAGCGCCGAACTTTATCCTTTTCATGACCACTGATCCGATAATCTGCGACAGTGCGGAACGTCTTTCGTCATTTGCGGTTGTATAGAGGATACAGGGAGGCTAAAGTTCACTACTTGGTCTTCCAAGTTGTATACAAACACCTCCAGGTATACCTATTTTGAGAAATAAATACACATTATGAATCGCAATATAATATGTTTTATCGTAACGTCCTTCTGGACCCTACTCTGGAGTTCAAAAATTATCACCAGTGACCTCTCTCTCATCATGTTCTTCGCTGTGTAGTTCCGCAATAATAATTCAAAAAAAAAAAAGTGATAATTACGGCTATTTTTACATGCGGCACTAATCCATGTTATGTTTATGGAATGCACGTGCAAAAAACACGCAAAATGATTTATTGCCTGAACGCTATTGTAATTAAATTAATGAAAAGTCACTTTTCCTATCAATAAGGACATTTTATATTAAGAACATTCATCACTTGGGGTAAATGGAGAGCATAATTGCGGACAAATTACCATAATAATAATTTACCTATGCAGAAGTGCGTTTTATACATGTTTTATGATAGAATATTATGGCAATTTATAGCATTTGATCTAAATATATATTTTTACCTACGACGGAGTGTTTAAAGTCTTACGAAAGGCGAATGGTCATAAATGTTTTGCAGTTTTTTTTTAATGGAAGATTGTAATTTTCATCTAATACATTTGTAATTCGCCCACTGGAGTACCTTTTGTAGATTTTATACAGAACATGGCTCTGGACTAGCGAAGAGTGAGAAGAGCTTGAAGATTTTCGCCGAAGATCAAGCCGCGGTCATCTGCATTATTATGTCAGATGAGGGGGTTAAAGTTACTTCTGTGACTGGATTCCAGGACACTCTATTGGGAGAAATTGCCAATAAATATCATCAGGGCCCCAACCTGATGCAGTTTAAATGAAGTAATTATAGAAGCTATCAAAGCAACATGGCGATTATCACTCATGTCGATGGCGACTTTTCGCTAAGAAATCGTCAATTAGCCTCGTTTCAAAAGCACCTAATAGAAATTATTTTAATTCTTTACTATTAACCAATCAGAATCAATTAGGCGTAAATATGCACCTACGAGCAGGAATTCAATCGAGCTCAGTATCCGACATCAGATATATCGGCCAGGAGCATGTGCTTACAAAGTACTTCTGCGAATCCTGTGATGAAGTTTTCAGATTCTTGATTATATCTGACTCAAAAATGACAAGATTGAAAGAACTTACATGGAACTACGCTTTTAAAAAAAATCCGAAACGTTATTGACACAGAACATAATCCCAGTGGTCTTACACGGCGAACTTGTAAATCAGAACTGGCTTTCTATATCCGCATGGCAAATAGCACGAGGCACAAAAGGGTCTTTTAGTTCAGGCAGGTGATACACATCCCATCCTCACAGCTGCAGGACTACATAGAGTGCATATCCACTCCACGTGGACTCTGCATGGTGGATGGCCGATGGGTTCATTTTCCCAAAGAGAATTTTTCAAATACCTTGCCTTCAGAATGGCAATTATTCGAACTAATCAACCACATGACTTCCAACACAAGATCTCAATTGCTTCATTACAGTAATTATCATAGTTGTTGTGCTACAACCTGTATCACACATACCGGGACTTGGAATTGCAATATTTTCACACCTCCTTGAAACCTCTTGAAACATACACCACGCACAAACAGATACACAGAAAAGTTTCTAAATGCCCTTTGGACATTACAAAACTGCATTCCTGCAACAGCGCGTACTTGGTGGTTTTTCTACCGACTTATCACTGGATACTTTTTAATTGATTTGTTAGTGTGCTTGGGTATCCATGCAACCGCACAATAATGTGCAAGCTTTTTTCTCTGAAACCCCATGTTTTCAAACCGTACAGAGCTATGTTGACAACGCAACGCAAGTGAAAATAAAAAAAGCCGTGCGAAAAATGTTAATTGTGACACTGAGAAAACAATGTCCAAGATACCCACACAAACACACACGAAACGGCATTACCCACTCGACATCTGCATTTAGATAGATTTTAAATTTAGTTTTAGGCGTCTGTGTGGGTTCATAGCGAGATTCACTATGTGCGCGGCTCGCTTTAATCCGTAAATAGTGATAAAAATTTGCCGATCGCGCTAAATTTGGGGAAGTTTGGATCTTACGTCACGAGCATGAGTGGTCATCAAAATATGGTCTCGTTTGAAAGTTTTGGTCAAAACGATTTATCGTGAGATTAGATTACCTGCTACATGATTGTTACCAACTCAATCCCCAACCTGACGGCAAAGACACCAAATTTAATGTTGAGACCTGTTAACCTCTATTACTCAAGACAGGTTCAGTGAACTGCTATTTTTTTGATCAAGCAGAGCTACCTGAGACCCAACAACCCTTCACACATAAAAAATGGTTCCTCATGTCCGTCTTAACGATACCTACAACAGCAACCACCGAAACGGAAGTTCATCCAAGCATTCACCTTCTAAGTATTTTAATTATTTGAAATTTTCAGGTATCTCAGACATCTCTATTAACGATTCTAGTTTTACGACTCGGCTAACTACTACCCTCATGGGTTTCAGTTTCAAGGAATTTAAAGTATAACATTCCGCAAGAAATGTTTCATCAATGGCAATTCAATTATTGTTACCTTCTGCAAGGATTATCCACCCGAGCTTATTCTGATGCGTTATTAATTGAAATATTGTTGATTTTAAAAAAGATATTTGCAAGGTGTTTTAAAATTATTGAGAGGAATTCCAAGGAGTTCAGCAAAGTTACCTTATTTTGTTCTCGAGGCTCGAGCCCTACTCTCGAGGAGTCGCGTCGTGACAATGAAAGACTTGTTGCTTTCTCAACTCTTAACATTATAACTTCGAGAAAAGTATGCCTTGAATCTGGAATTTTAAAATAAGAGTAGATGAGACGCAAATATAGTTTTTTTGCGTTTTATCTGGAAAATCCCAGAATGTTTCTCAATCTGCATCTTTCAAATTGGGACTGAAAAACATAGATGACCATCAAGTGACAATAAACAGTCAACAATGAGTGCTTTCGGCCAAATTTAGACGCCTTTTCGTGTTTTACTCTCGTCCTGGAATCTATTTTCGTCTATATTATAACTGATGACGAGAGCAAAATAAGAAGACACGACATGCGTTCAGCAGCTTTTCAACTTTTCGGGTTTCCTTTGAATAATGTCCTTCGGACCACACTGATGGGTTCATAAATGATCGAAACATCAATAAGTTTCTATCTATAAGTACAGGGTGTTTCAGTGACCTTGTATAATAAGTTGTATATTCAGGAAATGATTGCTCTCAGAAAAAAATAAGTCGAAAAGTAAGAGTAAAATTTTTTCCTCGAGTGCTTCCTGAGGGAGTTACACCCCCATCAGAGTTGCAAAGTACAACAAAGTTTTCAATTATTTGCTCAAGAATTCTCCAAGTTACGAGCTTCAAATTTGATGTTTACGATGGACTCGTTGAATCCAATCTAAAACTTTTACTCCTCTTGCATTTTTTCCTGAGGATGCACCGTTTTGAAGTGAAAAGTGAAAAAACACAAACGTGTCTAGAATAATTCTCAACATAATCCCATTCCCCTCTAATTTCGCTGCCACTGATTAGATTTGTTTGAAACTTTGCGTGTACATTTGCACTGTTGGAAAACTTCTCTACACTAAATTTGAAGTTCGTACCTTTGACGGTTTTTCAGCAAATAATTAAATTTTTTGTTTCACTGCGTACCTTTGAGGGGCTGTAACTCCCTTAGGAAGCACTTTAGGGAAAAATGATATTCCTACTTTTCAACTTATTTTCTTGAGAGGAATCACCATTCGAAGTATTATGCAACGTTACCAAAAACCCAACCTCGCAAATGTACCTATACATTATGATGCCATCAGAATGTTTGCTCAAGTCCTTAAAAATCACTCAATTATCATGTTGTATTATGAGAGGTGGTCGTTTGGTCTCGGAGGATCCTTTCTGCACTGCGACCTATAAGATCTTTTAATTATTATGTTTGATGCTTTCCTGATCTAATCTCCGTATAGAGGGGCAAAGTTAGGTTCGACCATCTTGCTATAAATACGACAATCTGATTCGTTGTTGCCATGGTGACAGTGGCGTAACTAGAAGTGTCCAATGGGGGGGGGGGGGGGGGGTCACGACTGCAAAATATGCGAATATGCGAGAAAAACGAATAAAAAAGCGTCGCATTTGAAATTTTTTCAGGGAATTCGATGGCCAATGGGGGGGGTTTGACCCCGAAACCCCCCCTCTAGTTACGCCACTGCATGGTGAACGCGTTATTACGATGATACGATGGTGATTCTTTTGCTTAGTTCACTTGCTCGCTATAGCAACATGTTTAAAAGGGTGATTAATTATGTACATGATATCAGCACAAAAACCACCGTAGGTAGTGTGATTTGCCATTATTCGCCTTTGTTACAATAATAATCCACAATTCACAACATGTACCGTGTGATCAAAAACTTTTCTATTTGCGGTAGGCTGTGGCCTGGTCATTGGCAGGCAAACGAGGCTGATTTTGGTCAGGCCACAGCCTACCGCAACCGCAAGTAGAAAAGTTTCTGATCATACGGTACTTCTCGTAGTCACAGTGGTTGCAACTATATGCCTATGAACTTGCTGGTAGTAAATGCAAAAAACCTCTACAGACTACAGACTTCCTGAGGGGTGAATCTATAGCAAGCTAATTTAATTATTCACTTCCACATGTCTTCTACAAGACAAATCGCCTTCCAGTGCCCCAGTAGTAGTAGATCGTGGTGCAGATACCAGGGTGTTTAATAACTGCACCTCAACATTAGGCTCGGTACTGGGAAATTAAATTATAGGTTATACTTAGTTATAACCCTGACAGCAAACTGCCCAAGGCGTTGGTAGCGAAAATAATTTTTGGTCGTGAATAATTCGTAAAAGGAAGATGGGTCCGCATGTGTACCTTCCTTTAGGTAAACAAAACATCTGCCTTTAGGTATAACATCTGTCTCACCATGCGCGCGTATGGTTCAACGTTGCACCTTGCCTTTAGAACCAAACAACTTTGATTGCTCGCGCGCTACTTTTTGTTATCACCTGTTATATTATAGTAAAATGCATATAAGAAGGAAAGCACATGATATTCACTCTTCCTTGTAATTACACCAGTTTGCCGAACGAGTCCGAATTTCGACGCACATTAATTAAGACCTGACTCAAGTGGCTCTTGTCCTTAGAGACTAGAGAGAAATGAATAAACGTGCGTGTTGATATCCAATTTTGTCTAGGTAAAGTGCCACCTATGAGCTTAATGGCTCGTGTTTCAAAGTTTTGGATATGCTTCATATTTCCTTAATTAGTTGATGTGAGAGCCGCCTCGTCATTAGTGAAAAACTTACATAAAAAAATGCAATTATTGTCAGCTGGATTGCCGTAATTTGACATTGGGTGGTTTCATGAAGAAACAAGAAGTACTTTTTAATGGCAGGCTTTGCCAAGAAGTGAGTAGGTACTAGTATATCTAATAAAATAATTGAAATGTTCCATTGTTTTTAAATTTATTAACACCTGTTGGCTATATCCATTTCTAATTTTGAAAGGTGTAGCGCTAGTTACATCCATTGCCATTATGCAGTGCACTTACCCTAAAGCAATTATTACTGGGTTCCACCTAATTGATCATTGAAATGACTAATACTTCCTTGCCTTCTATAGGATAACAACAAAATCAATTTATGTAAATGCATAATATGCAGCAAGAGCTCCGTTTGTTGCATTATTTGTTTATTCACTATCCACGAGCTTTCCTTTGGAAGAATTCTTGCGGGTTTTGGTAAAAATCCGTAATTGAATTAGTATAACGCAATTTTGTACTTTCGAAATAATATCGGTTGATCAAGGAATTAGATGTGTTATTAGATGCTCTGGGTTATAATTTAAGACGTTTTGCAAGTTGTGTGTGCTGGTATATACGGAGTGGAATGTCTCATTAACCAGTCACCTACTAAATATACCTACTACATTGGACGAGGTAGACGGGATAATCTGTTGGAATGTCACTGACTGCAAGACTAATTTTATTCACTTCCTGTTCCAGTTTTTGCCTTTTATTGATTTTTACTTTGTTCGGAATGCCTAGGTATAACGGTGTCGTGCAATAAACTCAATTGTTGAGCACATACATCTCACTTAGGCATGCTCTGTACTTAGTTCTAGACACAATTGATCGTAATTAATTTACCGTATGGGTAAACCTTGTGTTGTTATAACGAGATCTTAAATTTAGCTCCGCGAGACGCGGAAATAGCTGACGAGCGTTATTTGCACAAATTACATAGTACACTTTTAGTTTTTATCTTTGCATTTTGTGTAATATAGGTACTATTTTTGACCGGGGCATTCCAAAAAAGTAATCACAGTTGTTGACGAGAGCTCTTCTTGCGTGCAAATTTTTGACGCTTTTCTAACAAGCTGAGGAGTTCAGGACGTAGCTATAGATTGTCAGTGACAACACTGATTGAACAGAGGAGCAATCAACATACAGCTGTTCCAAAATTACTCTTTCGTTCCCAATTAGGTACGCAAATAATGTTGACGCAACGTTGAAATTTTAATAGGCAGGTACTTATCCATACCTATTTATCAAAAAAATTATATGAGAACTCTTGACTAATACCATGGTGCCAGCGTATTATTAAGACGTAAAGAAATATAAAACAGGGTGCTCCACAACGCTTTGCACATCTGTTTTTTGGATAACCCAGAAGGCGTATTTGACCCATACTCATATGTCACTCTTTAGCTTCAAAACTCTTCGAAATGCATCTTCCAATTCCTTAACGCTGGTTTGTTTACTAATGCTTCCAAGTTTTAACGCTCCTCTTACAACATCGATCTAAACAGTATAATGAGAGCGATGTTAGAGAACGTTAAAAGCGTTACTGATGACTAGATAAGTATTAAATACGCATCTTCAAAAGCGCTTTCGAACCAAAAGCGACATGGATACGGGTCTCCAAGTTTATTAGCTGTTATCCGTTTCACCCTTATTTGCCACACAGCAAGCCATGACATTGTTTTGTTAGGTTCAGCATACCGACAAAACTATCAGTTTATTGACAAATTTTGACAATGTCAGGTCAAATCAGTTTTCAAGATGCCAAATCATCCCGCACCAAACAAAAATACAAGTTTGCGACATATTCAGCACGTTGAGCGCCTACAGTCAGACATAGCCGAAAACATGACGGTGAATGGGAACCGCTTTAGTTCTTGGATTAAGTGAAAACTCACGGTTCTTTCACTCTCAGTTCAAGTTTGACTTGGAGTCGAGCAATTCATGTTTTAGTTTCAAATTTAATTTACCTGTGCTTTTTTCTCGCTTTTCTTGTGACCTAGACCCCTGGCCCAAATTTTTCTCCACGGTGCGGCGTCATCACGGTATCATTCTGGTGATATAAGTGAGAAGTCGGTTTAACAGCTTTGAAAAAATCGATTTTCGGATCATCAATGTCAGAGCTACATAACCTTCACTGCGTGGAGCCACATGTGTGTCTCAAGGATACCAACGTAACTGAAATTTTCCATAGCTTGCTGAGTGGCAAAGAAGGGTGAAACGGATGATACCAAGTTTATTGAAATTTTGACTTGGAGGTAGCTGTAGAAGTGGAAATCTATGTCCGCAACATAGCAACCAAAAACCACGACGAATTGCTCTTTACGTCAGGTCAAGGGTCATTCATAGTATACTTATTGATATAGGAGTTTCACTGAACGTAGTCACACGACTGGTTTTGGGGCACGACGTAAAGTTCAAAATATTCGTCAGTGCGATCGGTATTTCTGGAAATTTTCAATCTCTTTCTAAACGGTGAAAAGTGAAAAATCCAAGGCAAAAGATCACAGACGATAATCCCAAGATTTCAAGAGCATTATCCTAGCGCCTTTATTTGTACCGAAAAAATATTATTCCTTCCAGTATTCTGCACGGTAAGCCCGAGTGATTTTTCCATGAAACATCTTTTTTTTATTTTGTCTTTCTTTTTATTCGTTCACTAACGTCGGCCTATTTCCGCAACAAGGCCTAACACCGACACCGGTGAATGCTTTCCTTCACTATACCGGAAATTTTGCCGAACCCCTATGTGTTCCAACACAGGGAAGGTATTTTTAACGCCCCACCAACATCACATGGGGTCGGCACCATCGTTCGTACTTTACGTGCTATGCGAAACACGAGAGTCTTGCATTTAGCAAGCATTCCAACTAAATCAATGAGCTTGTTTTCGGGACGAAAATCCGACCGCCCACGGTGAAATTCACACCTACGACCTCTGGCATGGCAGTCGAACGCGCTGACCACCACACCACAAGCTCCTTCATGAAACATCTGGAGTCAAGTCATATGGCTGTGAAACATTGCAAACAAATGGCTTCAAAATTAACAGCTTCATATCTTCGGTTCTTGATTTTTTTCAAGGAAAATCATCCGGACCGATCGTGCGGATTACTGTGGAGTCCACTAAAAACGAGAAGTTTTGGCGTTTGAAATAAAGGCTCTAGGAAAGGCGCATGTAAAATCTTGGAATATTTGTCGGTCATCGGTATTTCTTGGAATTTTTGCTTTTCACCTGTTCATATGATGAATATGAAGATAAAATCAATTTCACACAATTTCACTTCAAAAAAAAAAAATCACCTGCTTCAATTTAGAGGCTTTTTAGGTGGCTCTTAAATGCAATACAGAATAGTTTAAGTTTGCATGGTTATTCAAGCTTAGATCCAACTACTGCAACCGCACTGGTTCGTGAAAAAAAATGACTATGCAACAGGAGGCGTTGGATCGAAGGTTGAAAAGTCGAGATTCCGACACTATTCGCAGTTTTATTCAAGAAAGCATTGATTGTTCATCAGAATCAGAAGGGGTCAATTGACTCGTACAGGTTCAGAAGTCGTCAGTTTTAGGTGTTTTGGATAATTTCTTTTGGTAGAGGGTATTGTTTTGTTTAAATAACGACTAAACTAGGTAACTTTTTGCAGCGACCGATTTGGATTTTGTTTTTAAAGTTTGATAACTGGAAGATCGACAATATAATTTGTCACGACAATCAAAACCACAACGCCTGGATGTGTCCCCACGTTCACGTGCATAATCATAGTGTAGGTCTAGGTATACTTATTAAATCATCACAGGAAGAACTTCGTTGGTGTAGTATCATTCGAAATGAAATCCTAATTGCGCATTACATCAACAATTATTGCTTCGTTGGGTGAACTATGACAATTACAAGCCACTCATTATCGACACAACTGCAAATTAAAGGTATATAAGACACACACAAAAAAAACCTAGGCGTTGCATATTAATTAAATTGCCCGTACACAGCGCCGCACAGACGTTTGTCGTTACCCACTTTGTTTACGATGCAAGTACTTATAAGGTCCGCGCGACGAAAGGGAAATGCACTGAAGAAAAATCTCTCGCCGACACCGACAAATTTACATTCCTGTGCTGTCGAAGAAATGAACAGTTAATTATTCATTTTGTTGCAATATACATAAAGCACCCGTGAAGGTGGAGGTGTATATGAGTATAGTTGTTAAAGGTATATGGTGTTTCCCGGATGTGGGTACAGGCGAATACAGCAAACGCTACTTTGAAAACTTGGCAATCGGAAATGACGTTGTTTTGCTTCAGAATGCCACTGCTACTGACAACTCTAGAGCCGCAGCAGCGACGAACGAAACGTTTTAAATTGGATAATGCATCCTCAAACTTGCATCCTTCATTATTCTCTCTTCTATTCTATTATAACAAGGCGAAAATCTAATGTGGATTTCCTGCAAGAATTTAGGAGGGCATTCAAATGCTTGTGGCACCCATCAGAAACGGGAGCAACAAATCTTTCCCGTTTCAAGGGAAGGTCAATGACTTATCAAGAGGGTACACCACTATAGTGAAGGAATAGCTTAGCGGCAGCCAAAATAGTTTTTAAAGGGGACGAACCTGAACACCTCGGAAATACAGTATACACACCCTTAATTGCATAAGAATGGGGCGACAATAAAGGTGGCTGCTCTGGCGTACAATTTAAACAGTAACATAACTAGGTATAGATTTGGAAGTCTCGAAAGCTTTTGGTTGATACGATGCATTACGAAGGAACTCTTTTCAATAACAGAGAAAGATAAAAGACTCACCGTATCTCATACCGCGTGACTGGAGTAACAACTTCCGAAATCTGAAAAATGAAGAAATAATACGTTAATAAGCATAATTTCTTTTTTTAAGGTCTGCGGTCTAACATGGGAAAAGTGGCATGTGACATTTTTAACGTGAGCTCTTTAACAACATAAAGCCTTAATTATATCATTACCATCACAGTCACCTGTGTGTGAATCGCTGGCTGATGTCGTGAAAAAGCGCTCGTTTGTACTAGCTCACCATGCCAGGGAGTTTTCGAGAGTCCCACATGATTCTCTCACATTTCGCTTCACATTTAAATTTCAAATTACTGTAAAATTACTACCATTACAAATAAGCGAATTATTAGGTTCGTAATAACATTAAATACATAAGTGCATTTCATACTCGTACAAGTAGAACACACCATATTTCATTGTGAGAGACAATCAGTTGAACGACCTATTATGCCGGCTTAAGCACGTTTCATTCAGTTTTAATCCCATTATGCTATATATCAGAATTTCATTGTGGTTTTATTGTAATTTTCATTGTTATACCCATACGAAAATAATTAGCGAGATATGGAAGGAGCCGTCCTTCCACACTTCCTCTGGAGTCGAGCACAAAAAACCAACATGTGTGTGTATGGGTCGCGTAGTATGTAGTAATTTTTTGTGTATGCCATTGAGAAGAAGCTTTTCCCACCCTGGAGCTAGAGGCCTATAGTCCTTGGACTAGTTAACTAGTTACGAGAGGCTGGGCTCCAGTGTTGTTCATTCATAATCTTTTCGATATATCCCTACCGCGTCAATAAAGAACCGAGGCGCAATGCCCCAGATTTCTGAAATAACCATTTAACTGCCCCGGTCCGCGATTGGATGCAGCAATTTACTAGATTTCATTGATGGCTTCCGCTATATTGTTCCATTCTTCAAGTTTCCATAAATAGTTGTTTACGCACAGCGTGAATTCCATTCAGATGAATCGTCCATCTGGGGTGCGAAAGTGCCGCATATTATTATCGCACCAAAGATGCATCGGATTTTGCAAAAGCAATACTACAAGCAGAATCACTGTTTATCGTTCATCATACAAAACAGCTGTCTGTCTTCCATCCGGCCTATTCATCTGTATTTGTACTGTGCCGTGTCGACCTTATGATTTTCTCACTGTTCCCATAGGTGTTTGTAATTCCGCGGTTTGGAAAGCCTTTTCTCCGACAGAATCCCAGAAGGCCACCAAAGGGGATGGTGCATGCTTGCTTGCAGAGAGCATCAGGACACTGTCTGCGGTGAGGTACGGAATTAGATTCAAAGTTTCGTTTCTTGTTTTGCATTCTTCAGTGTAGTTAGGAAGCAATAAAATAGCTATTACGTATTTGACGGCTTGTGACGCAACGGCGCGCCGGTCTATTCTAAGCGATACGACGCTCTACAAAGGGGAATAACTTTCCATGACCCCGCTCAGAAACTCCTGCACTTCCGCTAAATGGTTGAAATATTTTTCGGGGAAGTTTCTGCTCACTTGCATCTAATTACGCTTGAAATCTCGGGCGAGTCTTGTGTGCGGGACCCCCACATGCAATCAATGTATCCCGGAATAATTAAATCCACATTCCACAACTTAACCTATTTGAACCATGATGTTGGTACTCCTCTTACAGTCTCTCACCCGTTACCACTCTTGCATGGTTTCAGATTTGTCATGTCCAAGAAGATTAAACTCTGTCGATGAAAATCCGTGTAACGTGGGACCCAGATAAGTTTCGCCCTAGCAATTGGCTTCGCGCCAAAATCAATTCCAAAGACGTATGGATTTGAGTTCCACGAAAAATCACGACGTATAAGTAATTCCATGGATATTGAACAAGATGAATAGCCCTCACGGCTACTGGTTTGATGATTTGATTTCAAAACCAGGAGCTTTGTTTTTTCCGCCGATCATGTATGGAATAACTACCCCGGGTAAGTACCTCATTCAAAATGCACTCTCATAAACTGAAACAAGCGTATGGATTTCTTTATCTTCTGAAGTACGTCAGAGTGCAGTTCTTTATTTAACCATACATAATCCTTTTAAAAAGACCTACCAGATCTTCTCCACCTGCCTTCACTAACTTTCTCAGTCCTAAATAGGACTGTATGGAAATAAATCTTCACAGGACGAGTAGGCATGTTCCGAGACAAGCGTTAAAGACTTCTGAGAATACCAAAAAAGAAGTTCTATGGGACGCTGAGGCAGATACGGAAGGAGCAATATAATTCAGTACAAAAAACATAGAAGCCAAAGATAGAAATAAAACTTTGGACAATAAGGTAATGGAAAGGTTACAAAGCAATGTACTGAGAAGCTCAGAGAGCAACAGCAAAACCATGAAACCAAGAATATCAAGAATGGAATACCAAGGGAGCAAGTCACAAGAAACGCACTAACCGAGGCGACCATGAAAATAAAAGTAAGTAAGGGCGCAGGTATTGTAGACATCACACCAACAGTAGATTATACATAAAATTGAAGAATCAGAACAAAGCACTAAAGCCGTGGTCACATTACGCTGGTTCACCAGCAGCCCGCAGGAGCAGAATGCGATTGGTGGCTTTGGCCAGTTGCTAGGCGATTATTACCAGCAAGCAACAGCCAGCGGCTGGCAGCAGCATAATGTGACCACGGCTCAAGAAATCAACTAAATGAAGCTGTCAAGAGAAGAACAATTGATCAGACCCACACGGGCGTAAGACTAATGACGCATTTTCTTCCGGGTGGATTCGCATAGTGTTGAAGAAGTTCGCTAAAGAAAAACCGGTCGACTTGTGTGAAAGTCAATATGGCGGACCAAGATGGTAGCGAATCGTAAAATCAACCGTGAAATGAGGTCTTGTACCACTTGTTTTCATTTGTTCGAAAGAAAGTACAAAGTGAGATCACTACAGGCACATAAATATTTCGTCCAAAAGTCCCTACTTTTTTCAGATTGAAATGTTGAAAATTTGGGCAGCAACAGGTGGAGTTTGAACTGTAAGATTGATGACGTCAAAGCATGTACCGCGCTTGCGCACTAAGTAGTAAGTAAGTAGTCATCTTGTCATATAAATTGACCGTTGTTGTCAGGTTGTATCTCATAGGCAGTCTATAGTCCATGAAATATTCACTAGCTATGATTAAAAATGACTGAAAAAAGAAACAACACGATGCAGCATCGTTTTGTATATTGTGGAGTTTATATATCAGCAGGGAACAATTACATTATATGTCTGTGCTGGCAGTTCACAATGAATCTGGCAATTATGCACCGTAAAGCCAAGAAGGGTTGCCAGACCGTTTCCATGTCAAATTTTGTTAATTTTGTGTGGTCATATATGTCCATAATATGACGTCTCCGCCAGACCCTGTGTGTGTGTGTGTGTGTGTGTGTGTCTCCTGTTTTGCTGTTTTCCCCGGTTTCCACGTGGGACTGTCGTCCAAGTGATGTATTTTCAAGGGCTGCCCCAACATCCCCATTCCTACTTCGCCAAAAAATAACTGCGCCTTCCCAAATGGTAACTGCTAAGAAATTAGGTGACTCGGTCAAGTTTACGGTCAAAAGCTACGAAACAAAGTGTTGCACACACTAATAGAAAGACGATGATTTGGACAACATATTCACTCGATTCGAACAGATGGACTGTGATGAGCTGAATTTCTAATTCCTTCCGTGATGCCAAAGATTTTCAATATTTTAATAGACTTTGAAACAACCCAGCACGATTTTCTCAGAAAATATCAAGGCAACAGAGAAAAATTTTCAATTGGGGGGCTGATCTTTCAGCTTTCTTTTGAGCGGGCGCCGATGCTTGTAGGTGTTCTAGTTCCCAAGAAAATGCAATTTTATTCGGGCGAATCACAAGAATTCGAAAATTTATGATTGCTAAAACAAAATACTCCAGATGAAAAAACCCTCTTTCTCTGGGCTTTCCATCGATGATTCGCCTATGTCTGCAGTACTTGACCTAGTAAGCCAGATATTCTGCCTTACATTCCAGCAAACACAATAATCGGAATTCATGACGTCACCGATCACACACTTGTTGACTTTGGATCAACACCGATCACATCAATGGAAAGCCCAGAGAAAGAGGATTTTTTTGTTGTTTTCTGTTTTGTCGGTCATGAATTTTCGAATTCTTGTGACCTGCCCGATTAAATTTGCATTTTCTTGGAAACTAGAGCACCTACAAGCATCGGCGTCCCCTCAAAAGAAAGCCAAAGGGTCAGGCTTTCGTAATTGAATTTTTTTTGTCGCTTTGATATTTTCTATTGGAAACATCGCGCTGGGTTGATTAGCGGGACACCTGTTTGTATAAGACTGAAAAATGCTACAAGTTTGATCACAATCGATACACTTGAAAAATAGTTCAATGGCAGGCCAAGATGACGTAACAATTGGAAAACAAAAATGCAACTTTCTTCGAAAATCCGCTGAAAATGTCAAGAACTGATCAAGAAAAGAGATTTCCTTTCCTCTCACAACAAAAGCAGACAAGAGAGACGCGCTAACTCATAGGTACACTACTAGCAAAAATATTAGCTAGAGAGAAAAAGAAAAGCATCGAAGGCAGGATGGAAAAATTAAGAAAACATCGTTATTTATATCTTGTCTTAAGAAGAATGTTGCAGCTACGGACTCCTTGAATTTTTGGTTCAATTTTTTCCAATATTGAAAAATGACCTCCCTCATATTGTCACGTATTTCGCGTACGGGTTCGAATATAATTGAGACGATCATTTTCAAACACACACTGTTTATTTCTGCGTACTACAATAAATACACGCCAACAATTATCTACTTGTAGTAATTATCGCTGTGATTGCTACTCGCTTTTAATCCGCTCGCTACCACTTCGCATTCTAATGCATAACTGAGTGTCGCACTGAGGACGGTGCTTTTATATGCCTCCGATTGGCGTTCCCGAGCATTCAATCATCCTCCAGCAATTTCCATAGTGGCCCGGCATATGGTTTTCTAGGCGACTCCCGAATAATCCCACACCTTTCGCGTGCTTCCCGTGTGTTCTGGTATGTGGCACCGTCGCCAAAATGAACAGATGTGTCTTGATCAGCCGTTTGAGTCTCCATGTATTTCAATGCCACCACGCACACTCTAGAAATGTCCAGAGCTCCGCGCATTTGTACACTGCGGCCGTGGAAGAGCATAGAAATATTGCGTGTTTCCAGATTGCACGGGCATTGCCGCTCGTAACAATATAATTACGTGAAGGGGTGTATGAAGATTTTTCAGCTCTGCGTTACTTGAATAAGGCATTGGAGCCTGTGATCAACATATTAGCTAGGAATTATCATCCATGATGATTATGTTCAACTGTACCGCGAGTCGCGGTAGTAAACGAGTTTTTTTTTTAAGAAACAATATCAGGCGCATGTTTTGGCCGGCTATATCGTCTGGCAATTACCCCATTGAACCCGTAGCATAGGAGTCCTTCAATGGAGATAAGGATAAAGAATCACAAGCAAGAACCATGGAGAAGTTAGACTGACCTCTTACACGAAAAATGGAAGGCCAGGATAATAGGAATTGGTGATTTCATTGGAAGCATATACCATGGAGATGCCAGAAAGTTAGTTGGACCTCATCAGGATTTCAAGACGAGGTTCAGGAGTTCAGGACAGGAAGTTCCAATCGTTTATTAAATTGTACCTGATAACGAAGTATACTTGTCCTGCGTTTCGGCTTAAATGCTGAATGAAATTAATTTTCGTTTTTTAACCAATGGACATATAGAGGGTTTTTATGAAAATATAGATTGGTATATCTTACATATGAACGTAAAAAGATTTTAAGAATCGATCAAAGGTCAAAAATCACAAAATTGGTGATTTTTTTTTCTTCACATTTCAATATTCGGTATTCAGCGGCACGAGTTGCGCTGTAGGTTCGCAAAGCTAGGGGATGGAACTCATGCGTCTGCGCGAGCTAGGAAAAGTCAAAACCTGCAGATTTTCAGCCATCGATTTAACAAAGGAAAATAGATGACAAGAAACTCCTGACTTCCATGCTAGATTATGTGGAATGATGTTGTCCATGTGCATTGCTGTCGAAAAAATGAATTCCGCGCGTAGTGTTCCGAAAAGAACGGAAAAGCCGTTTTCAGTGTCTAACTGGTCGCCTAGAAGGTGATGTTTTTTGGGAACACACATGAAATAGAACTGTAATGTTCTTTTCGTACGGTTTTTGCAGCCAGGCACTCAACAAACTGCCCGTCATTTTTGAAAAAAAACAACAGAAAACACAAAACCTCTGATATATTATACATATAACCCGATAAAATTTTAGCTACCATTTGTTTACATGCAGTTTCATGCCACTGACAGACAGGACGGCAACCGTAAGACAGAGAAGAATACCAGAAGTAGGGCGGTATTTTCAAAAACACACCAACTGATAAACACGTTACCATATTTTCGCTCATTGTGTATCTAGAACTGATCCATCATTGCTGGTCTTGAACACAATGAAAGATCAAGAAACACTCTTTTTTCCATAGCTTATTTGAAAGTTTCATTTCCAGCCGTTTCAATAATAGACAATGTTGAAATTACGCTTTTTACATGTGTTAGCATACGGCACTATTCTCAAACCCCCTAGCATGGTTGCGCCAGCGCAGAAATGGCACTGCATTTCGCCTATTGACGACTATAGTCTATAAGTTCATAGGTACACTAAACCACAAGATCTATTTATCATTGTCGCTGCCAAACCACCCAAGGTTGATCATTACCATGCGAGCTTAAAAGTTGTCGTGCTGTCAATCAATGGAAAACCCTTCAAGAGCCTCTGACGGATTTTTCAAAAGTTGAGAACACTTATTATAAAAATCAACACAACAAATGTGTGAACAGTGGTTTGTCGTTATTATTTTATTGCGTTTCGAAGCGTTTTACTGTATATTCCATACTTCCACCTTGAAGTACGACTGTTGTGTTCCACAATCTACGCATTATCTTTTATTGGTTGCCAGTAAGTGTTGCGACGCAAATCTAGGTGAAAAAATTTCAAAGGAATTGCTGCACAAACCGTAAACCGTACAGGAATAAGGCACCAGCACCTCCATAAAATGTAATACTTATTTCGATAATAATAATTAATCGTGAGGGCTTTTTTCACTGTTGTCAAGAGCAACAGCTAAACAGTGTTTTAACGATTTGCTGTTTCATAAACATAAATCAGTTTTGCTTTGAATAGTACCCTACCAATACCCTATAAGGTATTATACCAAGGTTGAGAAGGCATCAGCTGCGCTTTGGAGTCTAATCTGGCGCCTCAGTCCCAACCGTGGTTCATACACTAATTTTTTCAATACTAGTACCTACCTTAAACCAAATTTTAAATACTAAGAAATTGCCTGAATGGTCCGACATGCCAGCTCATTTGAAACCCGCAAAAATCAAGCTGCTGAAATTGAGGTTACGATTTGGAGAATCCATACTCGAATGAGAGATTATGATTGTGACTCGTTTCTCGTTTACTCGCTTTGCTCGAGCACAACTTCAACTTACAATCGTACGGACCTGCTTTGCGCCGAGCTGCATGCAAAATGTTCAACACGACCCAACTGCTCTTCAATGTTATTATTTCATGTGTGCAATAGTACCTAATCAAGGTATAGTAAGGGCGTTATGTGTATAGTAGCTAAAAGCCCCAGGTCGACGACGGTGTGGCCCGAGGGATGTACATTGTGCATCAACCATGGGCGTTATGCTCTTAACGCCCATGGTGTATTCAACGCTTTACACCACACTTGCACGGAGCCGCACAACATAAAAAATATTTTTTCCACCAGGTCATTAGTTAAAAATTAGCCTGCACCTGAGATCTGAAACTATGATGGTTACGTATAGCCTTGAAGCGAGTTTTTCAGAGAATTACAGTCCGTTGCTATAGAAATCAATCGTTGTCAAGTAGAAGGAGATGATTTGTTGATTGACAATCTGTTTTTAGAGTTATGATTGAAAAACAATCAAGTATGGTGTAAAGGAAATGAAGGAAATGAACACATCGTAATCAACAGTAATATCACAAGTGCTCAGAGTTTGGCGATAATTTTGGAGAAGGAGGGCATTTATTCAGGGACAAACTACCCAAGGGAAACGCTTGGTCAAAATTATCTGGGAAAATCGCGAGCACGAGTGATATTTTGATGATTATAGCAAAAAGATGGCCACAGTGACAGCTGTCAGATTCTGTTGCCATTGACAGTGGGATATATAGATAAATGAATAATAATCCTTGTATAGGTCCAATAATCAAGGGCGTGCGTATGTAATAGTCACTTCTATCAATTTGTTCGTGCTTGTATCTTAATTACCAGTGAATTTTCAAAAGTGCCGATGATTTTTGTTTTCGCTTCTCAGTTAGTGTGCTAGACCTGTCATTCTGTAAAAACGGGGTCCTTGTACTTTTGTCTAATTGCCTTAAACGAGGCCTATCTCTCAAATATCCATAAAGCATCATAGACTAAATGGTCTCCCACAAAGCTGCATTTTAATAGTTTGCAAATTTAAAACTCAAAAACTTGGGTAACTTCTATGCACATTTGGGTTTCATGCGGTTTGATGACAAACCATTCTGAAGTTACCCCACTGGTATTTTGACCTACCCCAGAGTCGTGGCCTCAGCGAAGCCCCCTGCAGCTAGACAGATCAAAGATTGAAGTGGTCCACCCCAAAAACTCGCTCAAGTTTAAATCAAAATATCGTGACGAAAAATGAACCGATTTGAAAAAAGATGGTGTTGATGATTCAGGCGTTTTTCTGACTGCAAGTTTCATATTTGGATATCGCGTTTGCTGATATACTGTATGATATACAGGGTGACAAAAGAAGGAGTGCAACGTGGTTCATTTTTAAGCGTGTGTAACTTTTTTTTAAACAATTGACCATATTAATTATTCAGAGCGCAGTCGCAGATCGGGGAGAGAGACAACCACATGTGCTGGGTTGAAACTCCCATAAGAATATGCATGTTGGATGACTTTGTAAAATGATCAATTCAAGGTGCAAATTGACAATTTCAACGAATGTATAACATAGCAAGTGTGTAAAAAGAGATACCTGATCTACTTTTCACCATAATGAAATGGAAAATCTTGCTGTGAAGTTTATGCGAAGCAATTTAGAATGGGGTTCTTGAATCCAAAACAATTTCAAATTACCCGCCATATTTTATTGCACAACTTCCGCTAACGAGAATTTTGACAGCGCTTGAAAGCGAACCGAGTGTCAGCCGTCACGTAAAAGTATGGTTAAAAAGGTTAAAACGTCCCAAGAATCAAGAAAACACCTTGAAATCGTAATTCTGACAGCGACAGCAAAGTTCCGTTTTCTATGCATGCTGTGGCGCGCGAGATCTTCTACTGCAGTGCGCATGGTCACAGGCACATACCTAACTTACAAATGACTAGTGGAAGGGGAAAGTGAGAATAATTAATATGGTCTCTTGTAAATTTTTCTAGCTATATTTTTGAAAACCACGCATCAGTATCTCGAAACGGTTTTTGACATTTTACCGCCTTCTGTTTATTGTACAGGGTGTTCACGTATGGAGTAGGTATATACACTCTCCCTGGAGGCTTCACCCGGTTTAATGTGCCACTTTACGCCTGAAAATGCAGGTGAAAACATTTTACACCTGGTCATGTAAAAGAAACTTCAAGAAGAGTACAGCATAATTTTCATTTAAATAAGTTGATGCTAGATTTGGAGTGATCAAGTTAATTATCAGCAATTACCTGTTCGATGTTGGCGCCACAAAATTGCCTGATGGTATGATGCTTAAAGGACTAATATGACGCAAAATCGCTTCTACATTTATAGCGATTTGTACACAGAAAGATTTATTTTCCACCAGAATTGCACAAAAGTTAGCATCAAGTAAATCTTGGCATGGCCCCGATTCAATTAAGTACCTACAATAAAAGAAATTTACGTGTTGTTTTTTTGATCTTTCACGAAAACCTGTCGAAATTACTGAAATGCTGGTGGTGGTTAGAATGGGAATGAGCCCTTCGCTTAGAAAAGAGTTCCCTTGGGCGTGCTGGGAATGGGAAAGAAACCGTGGGAAGTCCGCATGAGGCATATTTTAAAACTTTGCCAGCGGTTTAGCCATCTCATGAGCCACTCATCATGACCTGGCTAATAAGTTGCAGCAGTTTAGATGGGGTATATAGGTACTTAATTTCACACACCAGAGTTTAAAGGAACTGGCATGTAACGACGACTTTCGGTACCGGTACCTATAGGCAAAAAGAATTATACCGATACTAAATCTGGCATTACATAATCCTGATATATTTGTTGCTCGAAATTAAAGACGTTATTATTCAATAAAGTTGAAATATATTTTTCTCAAGTCATTCTGCACAAATCGATTTCAATAGAACAGGGTATTTGAAGGCAAAAAAATGAACTGTTTTCTTTTAAAGGGTCACAAATGAGTGTTTTAAAATTCAACTCTTTTTTTTAAATTTGTTTTCAAGTTTACTAACGGACATTCTTCACCTACTTGTCAAATTTTATCAAAATCCAACAGTGGGCGACGTAGTCAGTTAGTCACAAAGATCGTTAATTGAGAGAAAATACTTCAAAAATCGGCGAATCCCAGAACTCCGCTGCCAGCCGCCACCCGCCACAATCATGATGAATTTTGTCAAAATTTGAAAGATGAATAGATGATGTTTGTTATAGGTGACTCATGCCAAATTTAGGCTCAATTACTTCAACCGTTCACAAAATGTAAATTTTTCAAAACAAAAAGAAAAGGTCAGCTTTCAAGGCTGTATTATTCGCAGGGTATCAATATTTCTCCCTCAAAAATCAACATACTGCCCGCACTTTTTGAATCGAGCTTCGAGCTATCAGGGTATTCATTTGACATCTCAAAATAGCCCGTTATAAAGGACACATACTTTTTTTTTTCTTCTAAGAACCAGAACGGCCAAAAGCTCCGGCTACCAGCCAAAAGAGGTTCATTCTGATCATCAGGGGGTGTAGAGGGATGTTTAAATTAGCACTGTAGCTTTGTTGAAATGATATGAAAAATCCGTCGTTAGCTCCCCGTCTATAAGATGAGTGATTCCATCGAATGTTTGTTTGCCTTGTTTCCGTTTGGATTAACTCACATTATTTCAGAAGCCGAATAGCCCTAAAACATTGGAAAAATTTCTAAAACATATCGGGGACATTTTTTTGGCAAACGAAAAAATCATCACCTGTTTTATAATTTCAAGAGACGTATATAAAATGCAATACATGGCCGTTCCTTGGAAAAAGTTGACATCAAGATAATTTTTTTCCACATACTTACCTAATGGGAAAACCGCCATGTGTTACATTTCCGAACACACTCAGTACACCGTATAAAAAAATGATAGAAGCAGTTTTATGCTATTATCAGGTAGGCGAGCGTTGGTTGCAGAGTGCACTTGTCAAACATTTGAATTCTTAATTTTCCACAGGAATTCTTTCATGTCTGTAGTGTGTTTCTTAATAAATATCGATATCGATGTTCTTCTGTCTATACACTACTTTATAAAGTAGTGTATAGACAGAAGAACATCGATATTTATTTGAATTCTTAGCAAAAATTCTGATTTTTTATAATTTTCAATTCTTGCGCAATTATTCGGGTGAAGTAAATGAAATATTACATTACACACGTTTGATATGACGTATTGTCACACTCCTTTTTTTGAAGCACTCATGGCAGTAAAATATTATTATAAATCCAGACCTAATATTCAAAAAAGCTATGATTGCGTACTTTTATCCTATTTCAAGAGTAGGAGATTAATAATCAAGAATGATAACGTATTGTGCAACTGTTGAACACTGAAAAAATCTGTCAGCTTGGAAGGAAAGAAGTTTTATTATTAGTCACGGCCAACTTCAAATTGTTGAACACCCGCTATTTTAAACTGAAAGGAATGCAATTCAAAAGAATGTGTCATATTGACGATTTCGAATGAAGGAAAACAAATTTTTCCCAGAAGTATAGGTACGACTAATATTATTGTGAATGGGTGCATTGAATGATTCAGAGCTTAAAGGTCGGCGCCTGCCTCGATTGGTAGGTATCGATACCTCCTATATTATCAAAATTAAACGATGTAAATAAATACGTGTCCCATTAAAACACGATACATTCACATACAAGCGCCTCCAGACTTCCGGTTTCACGGGAAATGATATCACAACATAATATTTTTTTGTAAACAGCATCTGAGGCAGACATCTATCCGGCGATCTGATGATGAGAAAGTCAAGGCATGTTCTCAAACGGAATAATTATTATATTGTCCATGATTTATTCAAATTTATCCATCCAACCCCTTAAAGTGCGATCCCACATAAAGCTATTTATAATTGGAGTAACTGTACCTACATTGTATAATATTATGAAAATGTTGTTGTGCATTAAGCGCATAATTGTAGGATATCCTTATACGCCAAAAAATGGTGCTGCTGTGCGGCCGCAGCACACAAATATATAATAATCTATTTTATAACTTCCTTTCCCTCAGTTTATTATGCCCGATTCACGTAACTTTGTTATTTCTGGACGTTTCTGTTCTTATTTGCACTTTCACAGAGTTTTTGACGAAGCTTCAAGCTCATCCTTAATTCCTTGCGTTGGCCCCCACAAATTGATATTCAATTTCATTTAACGAAAATTAAAAATTACTGGTCATTATTACTGGCATGGTATGTTGTTCACATGAGGGTAATTATGGCCAATGATGTTTAATAGGAGTGACATTAGCCATGAATCAGAAAGATTTATAATATGCTTCTCTTTCACTGACAAGTGCATTGAAATACCACAGCACAGGCGAAAAAGATGATGAAACAAGGACCATGAAATTTTTAGGAACATTGATTAGGGCATCACCAGTACCAGACTAGTATTAGGGAAAGATGCTATATTGTTTGCACTTTCTCTGACGTGACGTATGTCATAGAAGCCTTTCCTACAGAAGAAATTATCGATTCGGTTCACCGCAGACATTTCTCAAACACACAGGCCATCTCGTTTAGGAAAATATGCTATTGTTCGCACTTTGTCTGACGTGACGTATGTCACAGAAGCCTTTCCTCCAGAAGAAATTATCGATTCGGTTAAAAGCAGACTTCTCTCAAACACACAGGCCATCTCGTTTCTCTACTGAAGAAAATACAATATCCCAATATTTTATTTATTTAAACATTTATTTTATCGCAAAAATCAAAATAATCAGCTAGAGGATTTTTACTTCACTGAAAAAATACTGCGACAACTTTAACAAGGAATTATCCGATTATCCCTTAACGCGAACATAGTTTCGACACAAAAACAAAGAAGATATCTACAAAAATAATCGAGAACAGAAGTTAAATAACGTTTACCCTTTCAACTCCTCGTTAGCGCCACAGGAATTAGACTCCTCAAATTGTCATATCAGATTTCACCTCCTCTTACAGAGAAAACAGAACACCGGCTTCAAATG
The DNA here is from genome assembly GCA_949128115.1 of Anaspis maculata. Classification (NCBI taxonomy): domain Eukaryota; kingdom Metazoa; phylum Arthropoda; class Insecta; order Coleoptera; family Scraptiidae; genus Anaspis; species Anaspis maculata. Next base: position 55,856,903 of record OX421963.1, on the reverse strand, counting down.
ATGGTGGTAAATCACGTTACATGTTCCGACTATATGGTGAGTAATGAAACTGTACGATAAAACGTCAATAAAATCTAAATGAAATGGATTTGTGGAAACCTCCTGGAATGATGATAGTGGGGCATCAAGTCGAATTGATGGGTTATAGCCGTTTTATCGAGCATCAGGTATTATACCTTCGTCCCTCTCCTTCGCACATAAAAGAAGTTATTTATCCATCATCATCATCACAACCATCACAGAGGTACGTATTTATTTGGTACTGATATTGGTAATGATCCAAATTGGAATGACATTTTTCCCATCATTATAATGTTGTCTTAAGTCTCACAGTTCTCTCCATCGTCCGAGTGGCTCTCTCCGGAAAAAGCGCTTTGATCCCGACCCGTTGTTTACCGATAACCAAATGTATGCAGATGCACAGACGCAACTAAGAGCAGCCGTTTCTGGGAAACGGACACCTCTGGCACACGTGAAACCAAAATAAAAGCCGCACATGCAGTGGCGCGCCCCTTGAAAACTCGTTTCAATACTGAACAGAGGGAGAGGGTTCAACTCCAATTTGCTAATATTTTATAGGATTAGGTACACTAAAGACCCAAGAATGGCGAAACAGGTATACCAAATCTGATATTTCGATATAAAATATAATAAGCAATCTTTGATTTCTGACCGTCTCTGTAAGGCCGTGCAGTAATCTCATTCTGATTAGCTCAAACCAAAATTATAGGTAAGTAAGTGCGTAGGTACTTCCATTATTGAATTTATTAAGGTCCACAGCTTCTCAGCTTCAGTCCCAGGTCAACTCTAACTCAGCTTTTCTGTCTAGATTTGATTGTTGCAACAATTGTTTTCATAGCAACAAATCCAAAATTGAAAAACAGGCCTTAAGTTTCAATTAATAATTTACAAATTCCGCTTTCCCGAAGTTTTTCAGTTCCAGAGTCGGGGGGTAGGCTAGGATATACTGGTTCACTGATCAAGTGATCACCACCAACCATCACGTCTCCTTGGGCTAAACTGGACAACTCAAACCTCGGGCCTCATTTTCAGAACTATAGGGAAAACTCTTCATATTTGATGTGGCCTAGGTGACAGCACAGCCAATTTCACTCAGCCTTGGTTAGCTACCTAGCAACTTCACGTGAACAGATCACATGTGACATGTGTCATGCAAATAGGGCTCCTAACACCCAAGTGACCCCTGCTCCTGCAAATTTCCACCGTGGAGAGTCTCCAACCTTTCAAACAAGTTTTGAAAGGATCAGTAAATCACGTTTTCTTACCTCAAAAGAGAATATTGATTTGTAGAAAGACATGTGGCTTGTTGCTTCAAAGTCCCTTGGCACGCCAATGCAACAGAGAGCGTTGTGTGTAAATGCCTAGCGCCGGCCACGGTGGCGCTAGGCCTTATAAGGCCGAGTCCATGGTGATTCAGTCTGTGAGCGGCATCGACAGCCTTTTTAAAAAGCCAACTAAGACTATGCAATGCGCACCCACAGGTCGCATTCCAGAGTTGGCTAGCTAGCTGCTAACCTACATAAACGGCCGATGACACAATACACACACACACACACAATTTGTGGTGGTACTGGTGGTGTTGGATGGGTGCATGGTGTTCTGCATTTTTGTCGCCTCTCATCTGTATGTGTGTATACCATGGCAATGGCCCAGTGTGGGGCTTGGAAGCGTAGGCACATCCCTAGATATGCCATAAAAACAACGAGCTTATATGACCGTTCCAACTTTCAATAATTTTTAAAGACACTTAGGTACCCACCAACTTCAACCTCTCGACAGCCTGCCACTTTCGGTCAAAATGCGGTCATTTTTGCTCATTTCTAAAGCAAAAGGGGCTAACCCGGTGCTGTAGTGAGCACCGTGTTCCAATTAGGCCTCTCATAAGAACATCGGAGGGGTCGCTGGTTAGCTCTTTAACCCACTCTACTACGCACCGCTCGCTCGCACGAAATTGATGGATGAACCGTGAACAACGAAGCTCATCACACTAGTTCCCTATTCATCAAAACAGTAAAATATTCTACCCCAGGATATGTGTTTTGCTTACCAAGGCAAACGAACCATCGTTATAGCGTATAGAAATATTGAAACAAAAGGAACAACAGAGAAGTTATCTCTACAAGGGAAGCACAGAAAGTTATCTACCAGCCATGACAAAAACAATTGCATCAGGCTGCAGCTCTAAAATGTCAAACTGCTGTATGAAAGGGCGAGTTTTCCATCCCTCTGACTTTACTTGGAAGTTACGTTGTCATGGAAACAAATATTAGGATAATCATTTATTTTCTTCAAGGGCCCTATTTTTGGAACCGGAGAACAGATCATCAGGTGATGTTGCCTAGGTGACAGCCAATCACAGCCCTGGTTGCCTAGCAACTTCGCATAGGAACGGATCACACGTTTGCCGAAAATAGGGCCCCAGGTGAAATATGATCCTGATCGCAGGTGTGGCGACGAGGACTGAAGATCTCGATAAAATTTTGGAACATTATTACATTAAACACTTTTCGAGAAATAAGGATGAAACAACGATTTGCTATTTCTTGAAGAATATAGAATGATCCTCATCCAACCTTCCTATAGCATGTTCAAAATTGATTGTCATTGCCACTATGTTGGAACAGAGCATCAGTTGTCCTAACTCCTACCTCTCACTTAGCCGCTTCACTATTAACTGAAAGAATAATGAAGTTTACTCTAGTTAAATTCCAAAGCTTTTTAAGACGACGTCAGTCAAGGTGACAAAATGGCAGTTTCGTGACAGTTACTGTCGCCATCTTAATGATGCGACACGAGCCCTGCACCTGACTCAATAGACCAGCGAAAATGTGACGTAACAACATGGCCGGTGACATTTCTTCAACATTTTCTGGAAGCAAACAAACGTGACATAAACGTGACGTTTCTGTGTTTGTTTGTGTTTGGTAGACCCCCAAAACCTCCAAAAAAGTCAAACAAACGTCAACCGCCACATTGTGACGCCATCACTTCTCCGGCTTCGGTCTATCGAGGCGGTGAGACAATCAATTTTGATCTTAGCCCTGTTGTAAATGTGCCACTGAACACCCATTCAAACCGATCATTAGGATGGCTTTATCGGTGTCTATGGTGTATCTGAGGGGTGTACCAGGATGTATAGGCACAAGGAGAGAGCAGCTGTACCGGTCCCTACAGGTCAATTCAATATATTTTACTTTGCTCAATGCTCATTCGTCCCTGTATACTAGATATTTTTTGTAACGGTATACTCCTCATATATAGAAAAGTGAATGACGGGGAAGCTGCAATATGACCTATGGGATTTCATGATGGACTGGATTCTGGATTATGGATTCCATTTTGGGGAGTCGCTGAAACACGGTTTCACCTGGCACGTAGGCCTCATTATTGGGCCATTGTACCCATCTTCCAGACCAGCCGGACTCACCGAGCCGCAGTGTGGTGCCTGGATGTTTGATGGTCGGTCCATCCAAGCACTGGGGCCGACAAGCGCAAGGTTGACCTTGACTCCGTCTTTCACCCCCGGGCCGCAAGTGCGGATGTCCGATACATCCTCGCTCCCTGGCACCGGTGTTCCTGACTTCGTCTGCCTCCCGACCACGCTGCCGGTTATCCTCTACACATTACCGTACCGCCGGCTGGAGGCATGTATACTCGGGGGGTTTGCCCAAGATCACCCGAGGAGGAGTTCCAGACCGGCTTCGAATCAGATGAAAGACACCTAGTCACCCATGCAACTTTTGGCAGCGGCCAACGTTGCTGCAGTCGAGTTATCACCCGACTGAAGCGGCCTACTACACGCTACGCCCTCCTTTTCATGATGACATTTCAGTTTTATTATAATAATAATTATTATTCCTGTATAGGGCTCTACGTGGTCATTTCAACACTCTATGAGTTTAGGTAAGCGACCGAAGCGTCACCTGCATGGTGTGACGTTATGGCTATTATACTGAATAACTTACTAAGTATATCAACAATAAGTCGCTGCAAATCAACATCGTCTATGTATCAATAACATCAGTATTTTCTAAACTGTTATTGATTTTGCGAGGTTAGTTAATTTTTTACGTGTATTCTACACAGAAGAAGAACATACATTAGGTAAAACCTATTGTAACGAGGGACGATTGCCATCTTTTTAGACTCTTTGCGTTGCAGTGTACAAATAATGCGGAGCTCTGGACATTTCTAGAGTATACGTGATGGCTTGGCATTGAAATATATGGGGAGACTCCAACGCTCGATCAAGACACATCTGTCCATTTGGCGGCGGCACCGGCTCTAGAGCACGGCAGAATTATACGCGAAATGTGTAGGATTTTTCGGGAGTCGTCGCGAAATCGTATGCCGGGTCACTGTGGAAACTGCTTGAGAACGCATGGAACATTCGAGATGAATTAGTCGGACCTATATAAGGCATCAATCGTAGGCTCACGAACAGTTATTGAATTGGAAGCGATCGAATGCGAAAGCAGCGAAATAGTAACCTGCGATATTCCAAGTAGATAATTGTTGGCGTGTATCCATCGTAGTACGCAGTAATAAACAGTGTGTTTTAAAACGCTCGTCTCAATTATAATCGAACCCGTACGCGAAATACGAATTACGAACGCGAAATACGTAACACTATTTAGTCTATACGCTGGATACTATTCTGTATTTCTTAAGAGGTGGAATAGATTTTTTTCGAATCCCAATCGGTTGAGGTCTACAGATTTTTTTGTGACAACCTCCGAAAGTAGTGTGGTCACCCCCTGCACCCCCGTGAGGACTAGCCCCCCGTTGATTGAATTACAGTTCTGCAGAAGAATATAAGCTGTCATGAAAAAGTTCCTTGACTTGGAAGTCTGCGGGGCTTCTGGAAATTTCGACATACTCTTGTAGCGCCTTGACTTCTCAAGTCCCTAGATCATTTTCTATCTTGGTACCATTACTAGCAAAGCAAGACCTCCTAAAACATTTCCTTTTTAGCTTTGAAAATGTCTGCCAGCCAGAGTCCAATGTCCTTCCTTACGTACTTCCACTTCACGTGCTTTTTCAAGAGGTTGGCATGGTTTTTATTGTGGATCCCTATTGATTAGGATATCTACAGAATCATATTTTTTTGGTAGCAACGCCCAAAAGTGATGATGCGATTAACCTCTTAGGGGTTAGCTCCCAGTTGATCTCATTTCAGCTTCGTAGGGATCAAGATGGCAATAAACAAATTTTTTTGAAGCGAGTAACAACAGTGACACAGCGCTTCAAAGGAAGCATTGGGAGAGAGCCTTGCAGGCGCTTTTCTGCTGTCCTTGCATAAGTTCACAAGATTTTTCTTTTCATTTCAAACGGTCAAGATCAACAAAATCAGATTTTTTTGTGCCAACGCCCCAAAAATGATGCCGTCGCCCCCTGCGCCCCCTTGAGGGCTAGGTCCTAACTGGACTGGCCGAACTTCCAGTTCCGTAAATTGATGAATCGATGGTATTTCACGATGAAGGCATAGCTTTTCAAATTTCAAAAAGTAGGTACGCTTTTCGTGGTGGCACTGCTTTGGATAGACACCTCATTATCAATCAACCAGAACAGGGAATCCCAATTTCTAGTTAGGTTGTCGGATGACAGAGCCAACCACCAAAAAATGACGATGCTTTTGCAATATCCTGTTTGATAGGCCTCTCGTTTCTAAAACTGCAAGATTCGGAAGGCTTGGTTGATCGGAATCGGTTGAAAACTCTGGAAGCTGTCCCACGGAAAACGTATAGGTACCTACCTACTTTTTTCAATTTGAAAGGCTATTTCTACTGTGAATCGCTTTTGAGGGGTCTTTTTTCATCGCATCCTGACCCTTTTGCACTTCTCATTCTCTATCAAGATTACAACAAAACATTCTTATCTCAACTGGGTGAGATTAACAGAAAAGTCTCGTAAACCTATTCAAGGAAAGCGAAAAAGCACCTGCAAGGATCCTCACTGCTTCCCCTCAAGGGCCGAGTCACTGTTGTTACTCACTTTGAAAAAAGTTTATCCATCACATCTCGATCTTTCTGCGATCCTTTTTTGATCCTTCGAGCTACGAAGGGCGCTAGTCAGGACAAATTGCGAGAGGTGTCCCCTGAGAAAGTTACGGCTCCTCTCAAAGTTGAATTTTTTGAAATCAATATTTCAACTCAACTCTTTAACCGTTCAATCGGTCAGCTTTGAAAGTGATATACCGGGTGATCATTTGAAAACTATCCACCTGCAATAACTCCCGATTCCCAGTGAATATTTTTTCGAGCAAAAACAGGTCGATTTTTATATCGAGGGGGACATCCAAAACATACATTGGCAAATTTCTATATCCACCCCCCTCGCCCCCACTCACCCCAACTTTGAAATTTCAAATAACACTACCTACCTTGCGATACATCAAATTGAAGGAAATTAAATTTTCTTTCAGAATAAAATATTTTCAAAATTTTCAACCCCACCCCCTTTTCTCTAAAAATCCTCTGACTGTCCCATTTTATATACTGGACCCCTAATTTTTTTCTCAATTTAGTTGGCGTCATCCTAGATAGCATCGAAGCAGAAAATTATCGGTGGAAAAAGTGCTACCTAAATTCACCCCTTCGTTCCCCCCCACCTCAACTCCCAAATTTAACAGAACATCACCTACTTTGTGATACATCAAATTGAAGAGAATTGAATTCTCTTTCCGAAAAGAATTTTTTATAAATTTTCTACCCCTCCCCCAATAAATTGGCCATTTGGAGTATTCTAGGGGGGCAATGGGGGGCTTTAAAAATTGTGAAAAAATCTTTTTCAGGGAGAGAATTCAATTTCCTTCAATTTGATGTATTACAAAGTGGGTATTGACATTTTAAATTTTTGAGGTCGGGTGGGGGGAGCGAAGGGGTAAATTTGGGTGGCACTTTTTTATAGAAAATTTTCTCTTCCGATGCTGTGCAGGATGACGTTTACTGTATTGAAGGGAAATGGAGGTCAAGAATATTAACTTGGACACTCAGAGAATTTTAGGAAGAACAGGGGGTGGGGTTGAAAAATTTTAAAATATTTTTTTTGGAAAGAAAATTTAATTCTCTTTAATTCGATGTATCGCAAGGTAGGTGGTGTCATTTGAAATTTCAAAGTTGGGGTGGGTGGGGGCGAGGGGGCTTAAGATATAAATTCTCCAATGTATGTTTTAGATGTCCCCCTCAATATAAAAATCGACCTGTTTTTGCTCAAAGACATTTGCACTAGGAATCGGGAGATATTGCAGGTGGATAGTTTTCAAATGATCACCCGGTATGATGTCACATGATGCATAGCCATGAAGTGACAGCTGCTATTTTCTTCCATGCGGGATCGTTGAGACAGGTCTCACAAAAAATCGCAGCTTCCATTTCATTGCTATGCATCATGTAATATCGTATACAAAATTCGGAACTGATCGGCTGAGCGGAGCGGTGGAAAAGTTAGGTTGAAAACACTATTTTAAAATCTGAACTTTGAGAGCCCGTAACTTTCTTAGAGGGCACCTCTTAAAATTTGTCGGAAACTCCATATTATACATTTTATTTGAAAGCTCTGAATCTGAAGAGGTTGGGCATACTTATTTCTGGAACACCCTGTATATCTCGCTTGCTTATGCGAAATCAAACCTAGTTTCGTCAAACTATGGTGAAATTTATAAAATGAGCTCGTCAATAATTGTTTCTTGATGGAAGCACTCCTGCGAGATGATTGAAGTATCAGTGTTATATGTATAGGTATAAGAAAACATTTTATTGAAAATGCATGGAAGTCAGTGATACCAGTGATACCGCACCACAGGGTGTTTCGCAATTACGGTCATGAACTTCTTAGGGGAAATTCCCATAGAAAAATAAAAAAAAAAAAAAAATATAACTTCGATGTCCTAAAATGCTCTGTTGTTAAGTAAAAAGTTACAAGGTGCGTTCAAGTTGGATTTTTAAAAAAGATTTTTGACATAACTTTTGAACCGTTAAACCGAATCTGTTCAAATTCGAACCAAAGTTGACTGAACTAGATCTCCATCGAACAATGGTTACGTATTTCAAAAAAAAATCAAGGGCGTAGATAATGGAGGTGTTTCCCCCCCCCCTAATTATTTTTGGGAATTAATCCAATCCTTGAATTCTACGTTCTATTTAGAGAAAAAAATTACTGTTCCGAAATTTTGATTAGAGGCTTTATTTTGAGGATATTTGGGTTTTAAACATTGAAAAACTTTCCAGAGCCCAAATTGTTTTTTCTTTCCTGGAAACTTCTCGTATCGTAGCAAACAATGGCGGTAAATCAACTTGAAACTCCTAGAAAACTTATTCCAGTTGATAAATCATGAGTTTTCTTGGATTTTAATTTTCAAGCCTCGAAAGTTTCAAACTGAAATATTTCTGGAACGAAGCCTCTAATCAAAATTTTGCTACAGTAACTTTTTCTCAAAATTGAACGTAAAATCGAAAAATAAGAATAATTTGGGAAAATAACTAGGGGGGTGAAAAATAGGGAGAGAAAATAAGAACACCCCCCATTATCTATGTCCTTGTTTATTTTTCTGAAACATGTTACCATTGTTCGATGGAGACTTATTTCAGTAAACTTTGGTTAAATTTGAAAAGATTATGTTGAACGGTTCAAAAGTTATGTTCAAAAATCGATTTAAGAAATTCAAATCGAACACCCTTCAACTTTTGAATTTCAACGGAGAATTTTAGGACATGGAAGTTATATATTTTGCTGCTTTATTTTTGATGGGGAATCTCCCCTAGAAGTTTGTAACCGTGATTGCAAAACACCCTGTATATCTTGGATGCAGGGCCGTTATCCCTGATGATGTTCCATTTATGCTTAACAGCCAATACCGATTTAATTGGACTATCCTACTGAGAAATTTGCTGGTCATTTGTCATTGAACAATTTACACGCACACGCATGCACAAATACACACACACAGTCACACAACACGTAGGTACAGTGTACAGTGCGCTGAATAGGCCACGACTGGTTTTTAAGATGGCGTCCCGACATGCCAACTTTTGCCAACTTAGAATTTATGGATTTGCCAACCCCGCGCGTTCATATTTATTGAGCGTAATTCTGTTTGGGAATAACCGGATAGACTTTGAAATTAGGTTGATGTTGCTTTTCCTGTCTGCGCAATAGAATATTGTGTGTAAACACTAACGTGCGGTACGGTTCGAATTCGAAACTGAAGTAGGTAGTGAAATAGTGATGCGATGCGATGGCGCTAAATTCGAAATAGTATAATTATCCATTGGCAAGTGGAGAATGTAGTCCACAGGCGCCTCGTAATACAAACAAGTAACACGGCTATTCTTTTGTGAAATTTGGCACTCCGTTGCGACGCGTGTTACAAAAATATATTTTTGTTGTGTCTGATGTTCGGAATGCATACGATGATGCTCCGAACACACCGCATCAGTCCCCAGAAAAAGTTTCGTGGCGAAATAATATGAAATAACCATGACGTATTTGCAAGAATCATCTTCGATCCCGCGCACCCGGCTTTTTCCATAAAGTAGGTTTCCGCCATTAAAAAGGAAATAATCAAAAAATTGCAGGACGTGACCTATCATTTCGCAATGTCCTATTACATTTTGCAACATTTTATCGCACGTTGTAAAACGTTACATACAAGCAAACCACTTACAAATTTCAATTTATTCCTTTAATGTGTAATGGATTTAGTATCGTAGAATGAACACGATAAGCCGTGCGAATTTCTAATTTTTCCAAGTCCTATTTTCAATAAGACAGCAGCGATTTTTTAGAATATCATATCCAGTATATCCTATAAAACGTATATAATATATACGGCTACAATGGTGAGATTGAATGAGTTTATGGGCGGCGGCGGCATCGTCGTCTATTATGTGGTAATAAACTTGAGCCTGAAACTCCAAGAACCAAGAACTGCCGAGGCATTGTTGAAGAATTCAACACTTCCTTTCAAATTTCTGAAAAAAGTTACTCATCAAACAAAAATGTATTATTTGAGGCATTATTCTAGGAGCTCATGTATAATAATATGATGAGCTAATTTCCATCCAATATTATTTGCATATGATGTGAAATACCTTACTCATACTTGAAACGGATCGAGCGTGCAGTTCAGCTTCTTTATTAAGGCACTCCTATAGCTTCACATGCAGCAGCTTAAGGTCTGAACTTGAGGAACTGAAGCTAATTTTTCTCTATATAAGATGGCAAGTTGAAAAAAGCTGTCAAATGTCATCGCTGTTGAAGATCGATTTTGTTATCATTTCGGCGTACTCTGTGAACTTTGATGTTTTCGGAAGTATCACTTACCAGGACTTTCGGTAACATAAGATGACTGGATCTTTCTTCAGTTTCCTTCTATTATTCCATGCCACAACAAGCCGCGAAGCTTAGTGACCTATAATATATCTTCAACCTTTTAAAAAGCGCGCGTTATCGATCAGTTATCAGCAAACTTTTACGATCGGTAAAATCCCGACGACGACGACGACGGAACAAAAGTAAAACTTCCGCAATTCCTATTGTTAGCGCTCCTATCAGTGTTGACTTCCGCATCCCAACAAAAAAAAATCCAGCTTATGCTGCAGTTGGTAACGACACCAACCGGCTAAACTTTGCACGCAGTTTGATGTGATTATTATAATAACGATTTATTTTTGTAATGGGGAGCAATTATGTGACGAATTAAAAAAAATCGTTAGCGCATTATACGCGTACCTATATCATACTGACACAACTAGGTATAATATAAACAAGCGAGTTTTGTCGTTCGCCAAGGTTCGCCAACTAGGTACATACTGACTTGCAACTCTTGCAAGTTTCCTAGAGCCGTTGCTCCGTATCAATAAGTCATAGAAAAAATGTCTTCTCAAATTACATGAAATCCAGGGAAAAAACATCATGGCTAGCGAGAAGAAGAGGAATCAAATTTTGTATTGAACTCGTTTAAAGTTTTCTTTAGGACTGCATGATGCAGGGAACGTTACACTTCTATATAAAATGCACTTTTGGGGTTTCGTAGGCGAATCCCGTGGGTGCAAAACTGCAAAAGCCCCAACGCATCAGGCATAGATCACCCTTTCGTCTTTCGACTTGTCTCACTAGTTTTTCGACACGAAAAACCAGGCAGACACAATAACCATTCTCGGAAAACACCTAGTATTCACATGTCCATGGGTTTGTTTACGCAATAAACAAATAAACGTCATTCATTACCAAATGCACTTTGACCATGCATTTACATATAAACACAAATAATGGAGTCGAACCCTTGTTACATATGCATATTATTAATTCTTGGGAATTATAAATTCCACAAAACTGGAAACTTTTCTTTTACACGTCAGAGTGATTTCAAATCATTCGATTTTATTCTCTGTGCCATTGAAATTTTGATATTTTCAATAGTGAATTTTTTTTTGATGTTTATAACCAATAGCGACAAGTATTTAGTACCACGTGTTACCATTACAACCAATGTCAACAGTTTTGCAATGGCAAATTAATGGTGGGGCGACAAAACTTCTGCTGCAACTGAATAAACCTCTGCAGGGTGACAAAACTGGATTGTTGATACACTCACCATAACAACGATAACGTGAATGTGAAATTGTAAAATTTAATAATTAGTGCTTGATTGTCTGTCAGTGTTTGTGAGTAGAAAATACAAAACAGTTCCTAATGATGAGCAGCGAATTTGCCATGTTCGAAGAAGGAGAGAGTGATCGTCCCGAAAAACACGAAAAACATGCGGAATGGGACTATGATTTATCGGAGATACAACAGTGCCGCAAATTGGCGATATTTTGAGAGATTGGGCATTATAACATGCGTGTTGGTATAAAAATGCAGCGCTTGGGACAACAAAGCAAATGGACAATAAAATAACCAACAATTTACATAGAAGCAGCGCCGTTGTACTCTAGCCGGAGCCTTTCCAAATCTTTGGATAACAACAACTGTACTATTGCGGACTTTTTAAAGTGGACGACAGTTGACAGATTCTCCAGGATTCTGGCCTGAACGTCGCATGACAGCACGCCAACTCGTTGACATTATCGTCCACTTTATTTTGGCCGCAACCGTACCTTTATTATTTATAACAAGTGATTTGAAATAAACGTTCAAAAAAAAAAGTCTATTAAATACCATCCGAAGAATCCATTCATGTCTACAAGATTAGATTTATTCTCTCAAACTGGTCTTGGCATTTCTCTCAAACCAGCTGTCACAGAAAAACGACTCGTACTGTGCACTCGTCGTCTTTTTCTGTGGCAGCTGGTTTTCGGAAAATGCCTAGCGACCAGTTATCGAGAAATTCAATTTTGTCGACAAAATAGATCCTTCTTATGGTATTGTTGTTGACTATTTTTTTTTGACGTTTTAAACCAATAGCGACGCTGTATTTAGTACCACGTGTTACCATTACAACCAATGTCAACAGTTTTGCAATGGCAAATTAATGGTGGGGTGACAAAACTTCTGCTGCTACTGAATAAACCTCTGCAGGGTGACAAAACTGGCTGTTGATACACTCACCATAACAACGATAACGTGAATGTCAAATTGTAAAATTTAATAATTATTGCTTGATTGTCTGTCAGTGTTTGTGAGTAGAAAATACAAAACAGTTCCTAATGATGAGTGGCGAATTTGCCATGTCCGAATAAGGAGAGAGTGATCGTCCCGAAAAACACGAAAAACACGCGGAATGGACTATGATTTGTCGGAGATACAACAGTGCCGCAGATTGCCGATAGTTTGAGAGATTGGGCATTATAACATGCGTGTTGGTATAAAAATGCAGCGCTTGGGACAGGAAAGCAAATGGACATGCAAAAGCCAGTGCGGAAAAATTGGATTGACTGAAATGAAAATAACCAACCATTCTCATAGAAGCAGCGTCGTTGTACTTTGGCCGAAGCCTTTCCAAATCTTTGAATAACAGCAACTGTACCTTTGATATTTATAACAAGTGATTTGAAATAAACGTTTAAAAAAAATAGTCCATTAAATACCATTCGAAGAATCCATTTATGTCTACAAAATTGAATTTATTCTCTCAAACTGGTCTTGGCATTTCTCTCAAACCAGCTGTCACAGAAAAACGACTCGTGCTGTGCACTCGTCGTTTTTTTCTGTGGCAGCTGGTTTTCGAAAAATGCCTAGCGACCAGTTATCGAGAAATTCAATTTTGTCGACAAAATAGATCCTTCTTATGGTATTGTTGTTGACTAAACTTCAAATGAGACTTATTTATGCTGAACCTTTGGCCAATATTGCAATCAGTCCTACAGAGTCTTTCCGCGATCGAAATAACTGAATGGAATAGCCATGGTTCAATGAACGTGTAATGATGGTTATTACTCATGACATGAGGATATGTTTGCAGACACGAGCTGCAGGCGAGTGTCGTGATTTATCTGAATGAGTTGATAGGCATTGCCCTTAGACGAGAATCAAATATTATGCACGCTTCATCTACGACCATTCAAGTCATAGACTTACTTATATCTCTTTAAGGGGTTTCTCGAGGGGTTTCTGGTGTGACTTGAGAAGTTGTTGACGGGGATTCGTTTTTGTTCATTTTTTCCTTCAAGTAAAAACTTCTTCAAAGAGCAATGTAGGGGTGTATGCTATTGAATTTTCAAAATTTCCAAAATATAAAGATGAAAAAAACAAAATCAAAATTTTTCAATTTTTTTTGGATATTTTGAAAATTTAATAGCATTGCCCGTACATTTTGAAGACATTGTACTCTTTGTACGTGAACTTTAACACACTGTATCTCCCTTAGGAAGCAAGATAGAGGCATACGATATAGGCTTTTCTGAATCAGGGCATCTAGGAGAAATTACCCTCTAAGTTTGCACGATTACATCTGGCTCACCTGAGTGTGTAGAAGCTCAGCAGCTTAGTTTAGAAATCCAGCAAGCTATCGAACGGCTCCGCCACCAATTGTGCGAGCTTGTCGCTTGCACCAAAGCAGAGTCTCCGGGTTTGTGTCTTATCCTGGAGTTGGAATCTCCAGACGATCTTTCAATATCTTACAAACGGTTGAACAAATCGACTTCATTTTTTTCGCTAATCGAATTGTATCAATTCCGGCTCGACACACCGCATATCGCATATATTTTATACAACTAATAACATCTCGAGTTATACATACCGGGTGATCATGTGAAAACTAACTATCCACCTGCAATAACTCCCGATTCATAGTGAATATTTCTTCGAGCAAAAACAGGTCGATTTTTATATCGAAGGGGACATCTAAAACATACATTAACAAATTTCTATCTCCAGCCCCCTCGCCCCCACTCACTCCAACTTTATCTTACTTATTCTTACCCCTACTTTATCTTACCCCTTCTCCCTAAAAGTTCTCTGAGTGTCCGATTCAATATTCTGGACCCCTCAATTTTCTTCAATTTAGTTAGCGTCATCCTAGATAGCATCAGAGAAGAAAATTTTCGGTGGAAAAAGTGCTACCCAAATTCACCCCTTTGCTCTCCCCCACCTCAATTTCAACAAAACGCCACCTACTTTGTGATGCATCAAACTAAAGAGAATTGAATTCTCTTTTTGCGAACAATTTTTTTTTATTTTAAACCCCTTCTTCATTAAATTGGACATTTGGAGTAGGTATTTTAGGTGTAGTAGTGGGAGCACTAGGTGAATGAACCTTGCAAATGGTGATGAAAGCATGACATTCGGTACACATACTCAGAATGAGCACCTCTCTTAGATAAGAGGTGGAGCCACGCCGAATTTTCACCGGAAGGGGGGTCGGGGGGCTCCTGAAAGTTAAAGGTGCTAGGGCTCCCACCAAACCGCTTATCAGTTCGTTTTATCAATCAAAAAGGAAACTCATGAATATATTGTGAAAATTGACGACGTTTATCGCCTTATCCCGGGAATTTTTCATGATGAAAAAAAATAAGTTCTTCGGCAGAACACACAAATTGGTTTTATTTTATTTTCACCTACAAAGAATTAATAAGGAGATGTGCAACACGTTCTTTCCTACAAATTCGTATCCTCTGAATTCGTTTGTAGAGTCAAAATTTTGATGGTATATCTTCTTGAAGAGGGGCACTCCAAAGAGTAAGCTATTTTCAACACTAAGTTCAAACAGAATTTTTTCAATGTTCTAAATCGAAATTACTGAATTCCTTCCAGCAATGCATACCCTGAACCCTTCTTTGGAAGTACCGCGTGCGATTGAACGTGGAGTAAGTCCTGAAACACTATCAGAATTTTTTTTCTGTGATGCTACTATTCACTCTCGACCGGGGCAATTAGGTTTCTACACAGCATGCGCGGAGTGTATACACGTTATTTCAATATTATGACACAATTTCAATCCCAAAAAATTTGACTGAACCGAGAAAATACCCTGCATCGTGTATACACTCCGCGCATGCTGTGTAGGAACCTAATTGCCCCGGTCGAGAGTGGATAGTAGCATCACAGTAGAAAAATTCTGATAGTGTTTCAGGACTTGCTCCACGTTCAATCGCACGCGGTACTTCCAAAGAAGGGTTCAGGGTATGCATTGCTGGAAGGAATTCAGTAATTTCGATTCAGAACATTGGAAAAATTCTGTTTGAACTTAGTGTTAAAAATAGCTTACTCTTTGGAATGCCCCTCTTCAAGAAGAAACACCATCAAAATTTTGACTCCACACAAACGAATTCAGAGGATACGAATTTGTGGGAATCAACGTGTTGCACTTCTCCTTATTAATTCTTTGTAGGTGAAAATAAAATAAAACCAATTTGTGTGTTCTGCCGAAGAACTCATTTTTTTCATGATGAAAAATTCCCGGGACAATACGATGAACGCCGTCAATGTTCACAAGATATTCATAAGCTTCCTTTTTAATTGTCAAAACGAACTGATAAGCCGCTTAGTGGGAGTCCTAGCACCTTCAACTTTCAGGAGCCCCCCGAGCCCCCTTCCGGGGAAAATTCGGCGTGGCTCCACCTCTTATATGAAAGAGGGGCTCATTCTGAGTATGTGTACCAAATTTCATGCTTTCATCACCATTTGCAAGGTTCATCCCGATTTTGGCTCTTAGCGCCCGCACTATAGGTATTTTAGGAGGAAAACAGGGGTTTTTAAAAATTTCGAAACATTTTTTTTCAGGAAGAGAATTCAATTTCCTTTGATTTGGTGTACCACAAAGTACTGTATTCTCATTTCAGATTTTTGAGGTGGGGTGGGGGGAGCGAAGGGGTGAATTTGGGTGGCACTTTTTCAATAGGAAATTTTCTCTTTCGATGCTGTGCCGGACATTTACCGCATTGAAGAGAATTGAGAGGTCAAGAATATTCAATTCGAAAATTTTATGAAGAAATGGTGGGGTTGAAATTTTTATGGAGGAGTTATTGCAGGTGGATAGTTTATGATAAGTATTATAGTACTAGTATACTTACTAGTGGACTTCGACATTTCAAGTCTCTTACTATAGTGGAACGATTTACATCAAATTTGAAAGTCACTCTTTCTTGTCTCGTAGGTAAAGACATTCTTTTCAAGCTGGGTTCCGCCATATTGACATCTCTTCAACTAATGATTCGATGTTTTTTCTTGGTGGCTAAATATCATCCCACATTTGTATACGGTTCAAAATTCCGTGTTTATTGTTTGGCTCATCGAACCTCATCTATTTTGACTCGACACCTATAGCATTTGAGGACGATCGGTCAACTATAAGCAAATTTAGGTACATCTCCAAGCTACTTATTATCGGACGTAAAAAAAATTAAAACTTGTTTTCAAGTCTGATACCTGCGTTTTCATGAGGCCGCCTACTCTGACGTCCAATTCATTCGAACGCGTGTTTTGTTTGGATTTCAAACACTTCAGAACGGGTTCAATATTGGAAATTTCTGTCAGTTCAGTGTATAGGTTGCATCTTCACCCTGGGGTGTATCAAGCTTTCTTGCATTATATGTTTCGGAATAATATCCAATTGGTGATCCTATTATTGGTCAAACTCAAAATTTTACCCAATAGAAGGGTGAGTTTAATTACGATAATAACATTTAAGAGAGCTTGGTATCATATATGAGGTCATGATGCCTTCTGATGGCAAAATATATGCTGCTCGTGTTCAGGAAGACAAAATTAGTTGAAACACATACCCCACATAATTCTGCAAAAATTTTGCTCCTGTCAAAAATCGTCGCCATCTTTTTTTTTTCTAAATGAGAAATATTGACGCATCCTTGGCGAAAATAAATCATCTTGGTATTAGTAGTTATCATGCCAAAGGTTAACCCGTCTAATTCATTTGCGGTATAAAAAATCGTACCACCCCTACTATATAGTGCAAGAAAGAGCTAATATTATAAAAATTATAATTTTAGATTAGAAATTCCAACAAAAAAAAAACGTGTATACAAGAGTAGAGTATATACTCTGCACTTTGCATGATGGCTATGAGTAAAATAAATTTTCGCAAGTTTTGTGTCACTTACATATTCGAAAACATTCTGTGGAAGCATGAAAGATGAATCATCATTTTTGGTCATTTCGTGATGATAGCATTTCATAAGTCACTATTCAAAATATGTCGCAATGATGCTCAAAACGACATTAGTAGAAGTGACTAAAGCCCTGCCATTCAAAGAAAACTGATGCAGCATAACTGTGCCATTAGATTATTATCTTTCGTGCGTCAATGACATTATACGAGTAAGTACACAAGATGTAAACTCACCTGGAAACAGATGATACCTTTAAAAATTAAAAGTCTATACCGGCAGACAAAACACTGTCTCCTATAAGTAGGTTATAAGCACAAGTCGCAAAATGTTTCACATGATGGATACAAAAATATAAATCTAACCGATGCACTTTTTTCTGCTATAGGAAGCCGCAGAAAAATGCATGCCTTGGAAAGTCCAGACACTGATGACATGACTATAAAGACAACGACCAAAGTCTAGAGAGCTTCAAGACACAAATATTTAAATCGTTAAATTCGCTAATGTTCAGACGAAGTATTATTAATAAGAATATGCACTTAGATATACATGCCAGTTCAATGAACTCCCAAGAACTAGATGGGCTGTGTGAGTCACATAAATAAGTATTATTCCCATTACTGAACCATAAATGTAATAAACTATCTATTTGCCTGATAATAATCAATGGGTGGTTCAACTGTGGCACATTTACCTTTATACCAATACGTTTCCGATCCGGTGACATTTCAATTATTTTATTGCACTGAACAGGTATAGCATGAGATTACGACGGACCATTTATAATACAGAGCCATACGAGATAGAGACTTTAATGGGACAATCCAATTACTGCGTGCATTAGATGGAATTTGTAGTATAATAGATATACTCTAGAGCTACAGAGGGGAATAATTAGTGACTAGTGTGCTATTTCTCACGGAGAATCTAAAGTTAGTTTTTGTGTGGATATTTTTAGAAACCTAAACTTATCTATCTACCTATTTATGTGCCTAAGAATTTGTGATAGAATTTTTTGTGTCCCGTTTTGTTTGAGGCTCAAACCAGTTGAGGGGAAGTCGAATGTCTAAATAAAATAGAAGTACCTGAAAATTTTGAAAATAATTTTTCAGCTAGATACTTGATACTCGGCAAGTTCCTTCTATACTTTTTTTTCGTGAAGTTTTCTATAGAAACTCTGATCTGGTGTAGGATATACTGACGAGCCTAAATCCGATGCGGCAACAACGTGTTTACCCCATCAGCTTCCATTTCTGCAAAAAGTCCTTGCCCACCGAGTTACCCACTTTCTTTACTTGCAAGGTCATCCCATCCGGTGTCTTATGATACCTATAGGTTGAGTATGTTCACGCGAAATGGATACCTTTGGACCTTTGATAAGATACACCTATGCACCCTCAGCTGAACGCTTCCCTTTTGACACATTTTGAAGAATCAAAAACTACGAGTGATCTTTGATCTTTCTTCCGTAGTTTTCGAATATGTTTATCACAATTTCCTATATCTGATTATTTAATATACAGGGAGTTTGAAAAAAGAATAAAGTTTTTGTGACAACCTGATCTTATTTTTCCAGTCTATGATGCAGATTTCTATGCGGATTACAAAATGTATGACACTTGAGGGGTTTTTTCCACCTGGGAAAATTGTATACACCAAATCCACCAATCGTCACAATTGCCCCATCAAAGTTGATAAGAGAACCGTCCGAAAATCGCCAAAATTGCATGACATCAATCGCCACAATTGCTAGATTTTTTTTTTTGGCACGTTGTTTGAGGAAAAACGCACAAGTCTCAAACACTTTTGTAATCAGCATACTAACCTGCACAGATTAAAGAGATCTGTTGCAAAAATTCAGGAAAATCTTTTGCATCCTCCTGATACTAAGAGCTATAAAAAAAATTGTAATTCACATAGTCGAAAAACGACTGAAAAAAAATTCAAGTATTAGTTTTTGATTTTTTTAAATTTGCCAAAGTGGAAGCGCTTGGGGGGGGGTCTCACCTCGCACGAACACCTGTACAGTCAGGAGTGACAGACTTGCATAATGGGAGGGGAGAGGCTAACTAAGTATACTGTAAACTGCCATTTCCATGCAGCCCACCGCAGAGAATAAGGGCACATATCGGAGTTATTGACGTGAGATATTGTTGATAATTGAACTGAGAAATCTTTTTCCAACAGTTCTTCCATCGGGTTTCACAATCACAAGGGTTATCTTTTATCTCCATCAATATCTTCAAAAAAACCATACCAGGTCAAACGGGGAAGAAGTGAGGAACTTTGAAACTGGATTCAAATATAGCATCTTGTGGTGCCTTTTTTGAAGAACCAACCGAAGAAGATGAATGAAACTATGCCGAACATTTCATTAAGAATATCGTCATCTCTTTTCTATTGAAAACTATGTATGAAAATTTGTACATTTCAAAAATAAAGAGTACAACTCAAATGTTGAAGAAAATTTGGAAATTATTCACGATCCTCGGCATGGTCCTTCGTGACTTTTGAGTGTCACATAAGCTAGGAAAATCTTATGAAAGTAGCTTTTTCAACACATGCGGTCACGCATTATCGAATTTTTTCGGGAAGTGTTTCTACGACCATCACTTCTCTTTCGTATACAGGTTCTGATTTGACGTTTCTGATGAGGAGTGCATGAGGGGGGTTTTATCTTGCGAGAAAAACGATTGAGAATGCTAAACTAGTCGATTATTGTTGACAGATGTTTGAGTATAGCTTTTTGCAAATAACATTATTAGAAAACAGGATAAGTCAATAATGAGAATGACCACCATCTTCATTCATAATATGGATGCGTACCTATACAGGGTGTCCCGTTTTTCAACGCTCACTATGGGTATCTCAGAAACGGTAAGAGATACAAAGTCGGTTAAATTACAAAAAAGTTGCGCAATTTCATGACTATCTCAAATATTTCAAGATATCCAGGATATCTTTGGTCATTTCTGAAATATCTCAAAAAAACTGAAAAATGCCGAATTCGAAAATTTCAAATCACTTCTTTATTATGACAGCTATCAATTTGAAAATTGGTAATCTGACATTTTTTGAGGTCCTTGATCGATTGACGGTCATAACTTTTTCCTACGCCTACTAGTTTTTGAGATATGACAGTTAACTTCATTTTTTCTTATGGACACCATATTATTTCTCCACCCCATAAAACCCACCTTTTCTTTTTCTTCACAAAGATATGAAACACTTGTAGCATTTTTGTCAAAATAACCTATAAAAATTGGAAAAACCATCTCTGGGCCGAAAAAATCTAGTTACCGGTTCGGTTGCCATGCTCTCGTGACACAATAAAATGGCATTCGGTTGCCATGGTCGGTTGATTTTGGAAAAAGTTGGGTTACATTCCGTTTTTATGTATTTGATAATGATAATAAATAAAAATAAAACAAATACAAAGCCAAGTATAACACAAAATAACATCGCAATAGCAATGAACATTTATAATTTACAATTACTCGAAATGGTGTCTATTTTGCGAAGAACGCTCCAAGATCGCATTTATGGTTCATGACAGAACATCCCAAAGCAACCAAGAGCTGGAAGCAAGGAGTTGCTGATGCGTTCCAGCCAATTAACCCGCACGATATCAGCGCAGCCGTTGAAAATATGGCTAAAAGGCACACAGCTCTGCACAGAGCAAAATGAACTCCAATTCGAGCAATTGTAAATTATAAATGTTTATTGCTACTGCTATGTTATTTTGTGTTATACTTGGTTTTGTATTTGTTTTATTGTTATTTATTATCATTATCAAATACAAAAAAACGGAATGTAACTCAACTTTTCCAAAAGTCAACAGACCATAGCAATCAAATGCCATTGTTTATATGCCACAAGAGCATGGCAACCGAAGCGGTAACTAGATTTTTTCGCCCCAGAAATGGTTTTTCCAATTTTTATAGGTTATTTTGACAAAAATGCTACAAGTGTTTTATATCTTTGTAAAGAGAAAAAAAAGGTGAGTTTTATGGGGTGGAGAAATAATATGGTGTCCATAAGAAAAAATGAAGTTGACTGTCATATCTCAAAAACTAGTAGGCGTGGGAAAAAATTATGACCGTCAGTCGATCAAGGACCTTCAAAAATGTCAGAATACCAATTTTCAAATTAATAGCTGTCATAATAAAGAAGTGATTTGAAATTTTCGAATTCGGCATTTTTCAGTTTTTTTGGGATATTTCAAAAATGACCAAAGATATCTTGGATATCTTGACATATTTGAGATAGTCATAAAATTGTGCAACTTTTTTGTAATTTAACCGACTTTGTATCTCTTACCGTTTCCGAGATACCCATAGTGAGCGTTGAAAAACGGGACACCCTGTATAGCATTTTTGCAGAAGAGTAAAAGAAGAAGTTTAGTGTCTGCATACGAGTAGGTATACATAAGTATATAGATACATATGTGAATTATTTCTCTGTGTAGGTTTTCAAAGTTGATCAAGTATTGATTAGAATGCACCCTGTGCTATTTCATCCTAAATACCTAACATTAGTCAACTTGGAGATATGTCTGGTGATCTTATATACGCAATCACTTCCGTGTGAGTTATTTAAATGATTGATGTAAACTGAATACTGGACTAATCGGCAGAGTAATGTGATGCGTAAGGACCTGAAAATATTATAACGAAAGTCAAGAAGCTCTCAAACTTGGGTGATGATAAGCGGTGACGAGAAGCAGTTTGATATTTATACAATTTTTCGTAAACTCGATCCATAAAATTCAATTTTTTTTCAAATACTTACCTATAACTATAATTGAAGAAAGGTAGGTACGTGCAGGTACTTATTAAAGGCTTGTAAAATTAGAGATTCGCCCAATATTTCGAGCATAAAACTGTGTATTTTTTTCAGAAAGCTCCGGGTTTTGTTCATGACAGGGCAGTATTTTTCAGTCATCTATCATTTTTTACAGTGTCATCGAATGTCACTTCGCATCTTTTACTAAGCATTTATTTTTGGATTTCGTTTTCATTTTCGCGGGATAGGTAACGCGGCGGTTCATTACGCAAAATTTCTGGTGCATATTACAAAAGCTCCGCATCGAGGATGCTTTTTTTTCGTCGCACTCAACTGTTCTCTCGTCAATTAATTCCGGGTGGCATCTTGTTGGGGTTAGGTTAAGTGGGCCGCACGAGTGAAAAAAAAAAGTGCCTTTGAACAAAGTGACAATCACCTGGTCTAGATAAAGTTAGAATGGCTTGTATCAACAAGCAATAATAAAAAGGGGCCTATTTTGGGAGAGGAGGAAAGCTCATTAACGAAATATTTAGGTCAGGTCAGTTCGGGTCGTCGTCGATACCGCGGCGGTGGAAAAAATTCATGAGTGCAAAATTCTCAAGGGAAAAGACGAGGAGAATCGGGAGAGATATCCGTATGGCGTGCAATTATTTATGTAAATAGGATGCAGTATCGTTTATGATACAGGGACACTATTACGTAACAGTCGTCTGCGTTTGAGAGTTAAATAATGAATGAACTGCGTTCGTCCGGCGTTTTCAGACAGAATCAAATGGTTTACTGAACCGCTAGCAACAAAAAATTGGCGAATGACTTTGTAATTCGGCAGTCTGACCGCTCCTAAAGGGAGCCTCAAACTGGCTAGACAGTCGTCCCCCACATCTATTACAATTATAATCCGCACAGTTCCTAGACCTCCGGAAGATGAGCCGGCCTCTGAGGCCGGCTGAGGGTGGCTGGTGGGGGATGATTTAAAAAACTTCAACAAAGTTCCGAACAATCAGTTCAGTATACCGTTCTCATTTTATTCAAGTTGAGTAATTACTTATTGGGGAGTTTCAAAATTTTATTGAAAAAATAAATATGAATAAAAGGGGTGCCAGTTGCCGGCTTAAGTCGGGGTGACAGAAAAGAAAGAAAAATAACGTGCGGCTCTTCACTCACCAAGTTGTGGTACTCAGCGGCTAAACCTTTCCTTGACGGAATGCTGCTGCATGCATCGGAGGCTGCATGCATGGGTGGGGGCTGAAAAGCACAAACTATACGAACACTGTATATGTGGCAAGCTGTTTGTTGCAACTACTTTATTTTCTAGCAAAGGGGTCCCGCATAGCAACCCACCGACGGACGTCTCATAATCCCGAACATGTGGATCGAATGATCCGAAAAGAGATCGCAATACCCACGTCACGCAGACACGCGCAGACCGCACGATTCGCGATTCGCGAGTGGGGAGCCGGCCAAATTCCGCAATTTTCACCCCCCTACCTGCCCACGGCCACCCTTTACCCACACAGGCGCCTTGCTTTGGCCACCTTCAAAAATTCACATATGAAAAAACTCACAAAATCCACCCGCAACCCTTGCAAAATGCCCACCGAAAGTACCAAAGTCGGAGGTGAGGCGCGCGGCAAGACGAGCCCAGCAAAATGGTTGCTATCGTGCGAACTTCGCGGCAAGTGCGCATTTATATATTTTCGAATTTGCTTCCCGAAAGTGCCCTTTTTCGACGGATTTGCGTACGTGAAATCCACCGCCAGTGCCATACGTGAAAAAAGTTCGCAAAAATTGCCAGGGGGCACCAAGAAAACCAAAGGGAAGCCGGCAATACAGTCAGAACCCCGCTCGAAGCCCCAGAAATTACCCTTCGGAGCCGAAAAAGTCAACTTTTATGATCGACATTTGTGCAGAACGGCCTCTGATCGGTGGTGCACAGAGAAAAACCGGTGCGAAACGCCCTGTTTCCGCATGAAAAATAAATACGCATCGGCCACAATTGCGTCGCAATTTCAGCGAAGGGAAAAAATGCGGAAACGGCCGTCGGTCGACTTGGGAAGTCAACTTTTAAGAGCCGAACAGACTCCTTGGACACGGCTTTTTGGAACTGGAGCATTTCGAAAAAGATAAATCGATGTTTCAACCCTCCAAGCCACCCTCAAAAGGAGTAAATTAATGGCAACAATTTTTCGGTTGATGAAAAGGGCTTGCGTGGTTTAAATTGTGATTTTGAGTGTTCTCGTGTTGATTTGGTTGCGTATGCGTTTTAATTGTTCACCCCTAAATATATGATTTTTGATGAGTCTTGCCATTGTACCTGCTCTGAGGCGTAACTTATAGTTGATGCAAAAATCAGTTTCATAATATAGAAAAAATATACCTTCATAGGTAAAAAATCTATTATTCACGAAAAATTGATTTCATCCTTTTATATAAGTATAGGTACCTACAGTTTTTATAGAGCCCCGCAGAAATAATTTTTTTCGAACCACTTTCTTATATGAAGTTTAGGTTTTAGCAAGCTATATTTTAGGGCATAAAAATCTAGAAACCTAACCTACCACTAACGCTGAATGACTCAGGAATAAGGTGCAAGAACATATAAAACTCATTATTATACCCACTATATGTATAGGTTATACCCTCTCCTCAGACTTGTGAAAAAATGTTGGTTCAATCCCGCGCATACAGAAATTAAAAAAAGCGTTTTTGATTAACAAAAGGTTTATCCGCAGAAAGAAAATAGGATTATTTCTTCTATTTATTATTACTTATTTGGGTACTTCTATTATTTTTCTTTGAATTTACCCTATATATTAATTAGCCCTATACTCAATTCTAGTTTGAAGATATAGGCCGCCGTTGAAAAAAAAATAGCCATTTCGCGATTCAAATCAATTTTGAGATGCTACGTTGTTTCAGCTTCACCCTTCACAAAATCAAAATTACCACTAATAGGTATCCTCAACCTTATCATTTCAAAGGGGGCATAATTATCATTTTTGTCAGACTTATTCAAGGATTTGATGAATAGTTGAGTTAAAAACTACCAATTTACAAACATTTCTTCCCGGAAGAATTCCATAAAATGTATACCTACGTACGATGGCAATTTATTTATGATTATGAGTATTAGGTAGGTATACTCGCGCTTTTTCGTAATAAAAGGAAACGGACAGACTTATTGTCGCATGCACCCCTGCGTAAATGCATGGTGTCCCCCGCATCAGTCCATCATGCATGGTGCATCATGCATCAGTGTGATACAAGTTTTGAAAATAAGAAGCCGCAGGCATTTCAGGTGAAATTTTGGTCCACTCTGATGGGAAGAAATATGTATGTCCATTTTGAAAATTTGTATAACAAATGGCTATTCAAAGCAATGAACAACATATATTAGGTATACTAGAAGCTCCGGTTCAGCAAGTGTGCGGTTCATAGATTTTTTTTAGCAAGAAAGAGATAACATTACTGCGGCCCTTAAATTTAGTTGATATAAACTCTTGCTGTAGTAGAAAGAGTACTTTCCAGCCTCAACTTGGCCTGGTATCCGTCAAGCTTAGCATATTATTAGAACTCTTCAAGTAAACCGCAAGTAAACTCAGTCGTCAGAGTAACTGATTTCCGTTCGAGGAAAAAGAACGCAAAGTCGCAAAATAATGCAAGAAATCCTGCTGAGATACCCAGGAAAAAGTTGTCTTTAGTTTGAAACTTGGGTCAGTTACTTTGTTGATAGAGTATAATGATGATCAAAACACCTCAAGTCATAAAATAGCAAATAGGGATTAAGTCCCAGCATACTTAAGCGAACATTATAAAGCCGTTTCATCTTGTAAAAACTATAGAATGAGTCATAATAATAATAACAATAATAATTATTGCAAGTTGATCGGATTAACGGTTCGCCATGCAGTTATCGTGGGAGATAACAGACAGACAGACCAGACAGACATCTTTTTGGAAATCATCTTAATCGTCTTGGGAGACCTCGAAATAGATATATCCGTCGAAATCTCTTTTTTTCTACACGATTACAATACTTTTTCTTCCATGTTTATAAAAAAAAAAGATTTAAAATATTAATCAGCATTGCTTGAAGGGCATTATTCATCAGGCCAACCAGGCCCCTCAAATTTTATTTCAAAATCAAAGTTCATGGAATTATCTATTTATTATTTTTCACTATTGCGGAACGTGCTTCCTCCTTGCTCATAGAAATGTATGACGTATGCATATACTTAGAGGCCTGCATGGAGCTTTTGGTACGTTGATCAGCATTGCTTGAGGGTCACATAGGTCAACGTTGAGATTTACAGTACTGACTCTTTTCCGAACTACAGCAAAGGGCGGCATCTACTCATTCCTTGCTCAAAAAAAAACTCGAGCCGGAGCTTTCAGTACCTATGTTGTTGAGCATTGCTCAAGTCAAAAGCCCTTTGTGCGAAATTTCGAAATTGACATATTTATTTCAGGGTTAAACCTTAAAGCCTGGGCTAAAATCAAAGAGCAACTTCAGACAGGAAACGAGTATACCTAAACCCAATAGTTTCCAAATTCCATCAAAATCGGTCGGTACCTAAATACGAAAGTGCAATGTAGGTATATGGCGAGTCAAACCAGCGTCACAATTGAAAACAAGCGAGTACAAGTTGACGACAAAGAATCAATGGCCAAAAATCGGATAATCTTGACGAAGTCGACATAGCCTGCAAGTTTCACTCAAATCGGACCATTTTCAATTTTTTTTAAAATGGTGTATCAAAGATGGCGGTCAAGTGACAAAAATCATTAGTTTTACATGCTGAACACAAATGCTCGATAAGCGTGCACTACATCGATATCTCTTTTCGTTAAGACAAAAGACATGATTCTCCTAATTCTATCACTTTAAAACATGCTCAATATGAAGAATACAATATGGCGGCAAAGCATCAGTTGTCGAAAATTGGATGTATCTTTATGTGGTTGACATTGCCTGCAAATTTCATGAAAATCGGATAACTTTCAGGGAAATTCAAATTGGCGGATCAAAGATGGCGGCAAAGTTACAAAAAACCAAAAGTCAACTTGCCATCCTGGACATTATGTACTACTGATCAGCGTTTACACCACATCGATACCTATCTCTTTTTCTTGAGGAGTTATCTCGGGTACAGACGGACTGACGGACGGACGAAGTGGAGCTAAAATCGCCTTTTCCCCATTTTTTTTTTCAAATTGCGCCAAAAATGGCAAAAACTTGATTTGAGCGCGTACATGTCGATTTTCAATTGAAAATCAGTATCTGTTCTACTTTTGACCATAGAATAAACTGTATATGAAAATGAAAATGGGTTAGCAGTTCGCCACCTGTTGCAAAATAATGATGCGCCAACGTATTTTGAAAATATTGTATGTCCACAAAAATGCTAGAATCATTATGAGCAAAAAATAATTAATAATGTCGGATAAGGGTCGTTAAAATCCATTCTTAGTTCAAACCAATACTAAGAAGTCGTAACTCCTTCAGTTGCCATGTTGTTGATACGGTGCGTTTGCTGTCCGCCTATTGCAACGATTTTTGGTAAGTTCTAATGATATTTGAGGAATTCTGCGTTATCCGGTAGCTTGTTATACCACTTTCGTTAGAATCCACAATAATCTAATGATAATTAAGTTTATACTAAGTGATACATACAGGGTGGCCCATTGAAAACAAAACAGACAGATTTTCGGGCATCCGCCCTCATTTTTTTGAAATAAGCCCGGACAGGTCAACTTTGCTTTCAAGGGGGACGTTCAACTGCTATTAATTTAACCGTGGAGTTTCACCCTCGTAGTCAGGGTAGCAGTCCCTTCGAAAATTTTAAATGACAATGGGGGTTGAGTGATACATCATTTCAAAGCTGGTTTTATTGTCTTTATAGCGGTGTTAATTTTTTTCCCGATACGATGCAAATTTTTCAAGATAATGATAATTTCAGCTAACATCCCATCGATTTTGGAACCAGTAGGATACTCCCGTTTAGACGGAAAGAAACCCGATGGTATGACTTTAATACCTTGGAGAAAGGGCAAACCTGTTATCTGGGACTTCACCTGTACAGACACCGTTGCACCAAGCGTCCTCAACAATTCTTCCTCTATCGAAAGATTTGCTGCCAATAAGCGAGAGAACGAGAAATCCAGGAAATACGCCAACCTCACGAAGGATTACGAATTCATCCCAGTAGTCATTGAAACCATGGGATGTTGGAACTTGGATGGTTTGAAATTCATTATAGAGAGATAGGATGCGGGATCACTGAACAAAATCATGAGAAAAGATCCAGCGAGTTTTTACTCCAACGCATCAGTCTGGCAATAATTCGCGGGAATGCAGCATCCATTATGGGTACTTTCCCCGCTGGAAACATTGGGGAACATTTTTTATAGTGTTGTGAAACTTTTATTATACAATATTTTTATTTAAAAAAATAAAATTAATTAATTAAAAAAAAAAAATTCAGTGTTTTTGGAGGATTACAGCCCCTTCTAGGAGGCTGACTCGGAGTTGCCGAATCCATCACGGGGCTTATGTCCGTCTAGTAAACATGTTACAGAATACAAACAAATGAGGTCAAGTGCCCGAAAATTTGTCTGTTTCGTTTTCGTTGGGCCACCCTGTATACTGAAACTGATGTGAAAAGTTGTCATGGGCGTACGACATCTTCGCAATCCTATTTTCTCCAGATCGTTCCAAATATGAAAACGGTATAGTATTATTCAGTAGTATTTGTTTATTCCATGATAACCATTACAGAAAAATTGATGTCAAAGGAGCATTTGACAAGTTACCTTCAACATCAAGAATAATTAAATTATGAAATTAAATAATTGAATTGTAGTTTTTCCAGGAGTATCAGCAGGTTGTTCTTGTGTCTAGTATGCCATAACAGTGGGTAGAAGTCTCCGTTTTTTGCAAAATCACTTCGGTTTTTATGTATCTACGTATAAGTGCATGAGCATGCCAAGGATGCAAAAGCTGGCTCAGGGTAAGTATACTTGACGATTCCGGAAGAGGTCCCTGCAGCTCAACCTGCCTTCACACCAACCAAAGCTCTCGATTGCTCTTTTTTTTTGTATGGCCAAAATCCGATCTATGTCCGTGCAGAGTCATCACGCCATACTGCACCTGCTATGACTACACGAAGGTGCAGTCCTTACCTGCAGGTAAGGACTGCACCTTCGTGTAGTGAAAATTCGTCAAAGCCTCCGTAGGCAGTAGATCCGTGCGGATGGCAGCAGGTTTCCGATGTGAGATTTCCACTTCAATTTTGGGTCTATCTGAAGCCCAATCCAAAAGCCTAGTCCCAGGGTCCCATGTTAAAGGGTGGCAGCTATCTATTATACTGTGACTCTACATCCCATTGAGGGACTTGGCTCACAAAGCGGAAGGTTAGAGCTTCCGTTCTTTGTGTTCACTATCCGGTTGTCGCGGACCCCTGGAGGCCCGAGCTGATGGGGTAAGCATCACGCCTCAGACACCCGTCTTATTACCCCTTGTTCACACAGAACGCAGGTATACCCAATTATTTATAGCGACTGGGTTGGTCACTTGCCGGAAAGATGACGACAGCAGTGCATTTTCCATCACTGCCGCCGCGTGGTATCGAACTCAATACCTTTATGTTCTATTAGCTATGTATTAGCAAGAGAATTATAACGCGAGAACGTTTGGTCTTGTAGGAGTTGCTAATGGAAGAAAGGACGGACAAAGAGGAAAATGCGCTAACAAGGTCTTGACGCATGGAGACAAAACCAGGCATTGCTATATAATATAATCACAGACTATATAGTTAAATAGACCTATAGTCGGAGTTCACAGCAGTTGAGAGTGACTCATACTTGATGAGCCTTTTGGAGCGTTGCGGCGAGGAACGTGGGAAAGGAAAGGAAAATAATAGGCGGGTCGTGAAAAAGAGTGTATCGAAATATAGTCCGGGAGACGGACGCATGTTTAGTACCTCGATCGAGTTATGTTTTGAGCTATCATCTATGTATCGAGAAAATATGTGCAACCATGGAATGGCAATTCTGCCTAAGTAAATCCTGCCGGAAATGCAATTAATTAAATAATTTGGGAATTGTGAAATACAACCTTCACAATTTTTGTCAACAAATGTCAGTCACATTGTTGATGGCACACAACAATCACCCCTTTCACGCGCCACTGTCAGAACTTACATGGTGCTGCTAAGCAACTATCGCTACGCATACGCAAAACTAGATGAGTTTCTGGCAGTGGCCCGTGAAAGGGGTGATTGTTGTGTGCCATCAACAATGTGACTGACATTTGTTAGCAAGAATTTTGAAGGTTGTATTCTACAATTTTTAAACTATCAATTTAATTGCATTTCCGGCAGGATTTACTTAGGCAGGATTGCCATTCCATGGTTATACATATTTTCTCAATACATAGATGATAGTCTCTACACATAACTCGATAGGGGTACTAGAACCGCGTCTGTCTCCCTTACTAATAGGATATATCATGAGGTTTCCACTGATGCGTCTGCGCCTTTGCGGTGGTCCAATTTTTGAAAATTTTGTATCATACCTATAAGAACTTTTGTGCCGGCCGCAATTTTTGGTTGGCAAAAGATACTCAACATTTGTTTGCGGCCACCTCTCGCAGTTTGGGCGAAGTTGACTACATTTCGATTTCGAAATCGGACATAGTTATTATGTATTCAGCTTTTATTTGCAACGCAGCAGGCCCTGGAATTTTGTTGATACGTTTTTTTAAATTAAAAATACCTAGACATCACTTGACACTTCAGCTATTACAGCTGCCACTCAGTGTCAGTGTTACTACTCCTGTCAGCTATACCAGCTGATATGAAGCAATGTTGTCTTTCTCCTTGCCGCTTAATTTTTGTGCTCACCATCAGGGTAAAGGCTCACTGTGTTTGATAAAAAAGCCTGATGTTTCTGACAGTTTCTGATGTCAAAGCAATTGAGGTCTCCAATTTTCTGTTGTCTCTCTTTACAGTGACGTCATGCGTATAAGATACGGTTAATCGAGGTCATTGGGCGCTTCCCAATAAGGCGTATAAAGACACAATTCGACACATTTGGACACAATTTGACACAGCTAGCGTTCCAATAGCAGTAATAGCACCACATGTCGACACAATCGAAACATTGGCGAGGCTGAGTTTAGAATTGAGCTGGCAAGTGCACTTTGACATTGTGTATCCGTCTTGTCGCAGTTATTGGAAAGCGCCCTATGTTTCTTGAGATATGACATTTCGTTTCTGACAATGGGAAATTTTTCAAATCTGACAAGCGCTCTGTCGTGTATTTATTAGATTTCAGCATGGATTTCATTATTTCACTTGTTCTTACCCTTGTTCTTGCCAATAAGTGTGTTATATGTAGTGGAAAACTGAGCAGATACTTACAGAAATGGTTCAAGGGTGTTGTGTCGCTCTATGCGAGTCGAGAATAAGACGAATACACCCAGCATAACCATGCACCGGTTCACGAAAGACCCAAACTTGATGGAAGTGTGGCTGCACCAGCACCAGCACCAGCAGGGATCACGCTGCACCAGACACGTGCATCTTACTACGAAAAAACTCTATTACTTCGTCCATTAAAAACTCCCTTATGGGCTCTAGTGACTTTCCCCACATGATAATGGGAACAGTATAGCTATCCGATTCAAAATTCCCGCAAAAGTCAGAAACGAAACGTCCAAACGTCATAAACGTCAAAACGTCAAAGGTGACCTCGAAAATCCATGTATTTTCTATCTCCTAAAATTGGAAAGGTCAATTACACAGTTGGTGTAAGATGGATTTTGATCTCTGGGTGTGGTTTTCTACTTGACAACTGCAGATCGTATTGACGTTTGTCTATACTCTTTAGTCTGTATTTGCTGTTGTTTCGCCAAAGTAGCATGAAAATTGGTGCAATAGAGTATTATACTTTTAAAAAATATTTTGTTTTCGATGGAATCGGAAACTATATTGAAAAAAAGCTGACCCGTATTTTTTTATTTTGCCATAAATCGTATCGTTTGGCCGCAATAAATAAACGAAATTCCTATATTCTGCCTATTTCTGACGTCATTTACACAGGCAGTATAGGCGGTGACTCGCTGTGATGTCAGAACTGGTTATTGTTATTTATTTATTGCGCCCAAACGGTACGGTTTTTGACTGAATAAAAAAACACGGGTCAATTATTTTTCAATGTAGTTTCCATTTCAATAAAAAAAAAAAGTTTAGTATAATACTCCATTATCACAAACCAGCTTATGCTAAATTAAAGCTGAATTTGTCGAAACGTTCCTGAGTTACAAATTTTTGAAATCCGAAAAAAGTGAACTTTGGAGAACTGTCTCTTTGTCAATAGGCCGAACTTTGCAAAATGGTATATGGGTTTTTGTCATATTTTGACGAGATCCACCCACAGTTAATTTTTTTGCTATCATCCCTGAAACACCCTGTATATTGATTTTATTGTAGCTTTCATTGTACAGCCCCGTTGATGCTAACAAGATTAGCGAAACCGGTCGGCAACTTTTGAGAAAAATAAAAAACCTTGTGGAAAGACTTATAGCGACTTCTACTACATATAAAAAATGTTTATTTGTTTTTTGGACTTTCATGCTAAAACGTCGAGTTCTGTCAAAACATTTTTTTTCCGTGTCGTTCGGTCTGTACCTACATATGTATGTATGCATATATGTATGTATGTATGTATGAATAATATATGTATCTATGTGTGTGTGTCTGTCACTCTGTCCCCCGATTTATTTCTATACCGTCTGACCGATTTCGACCAAATTCGATTTGCACGTAGGGTCTATAGTAGAAAGGTAAAAATAAGCTTTTCAGCGTAATCTGTCGAAGGAAAATGTCACTGTCAATGACAATTCTCAGTTTCCTG
Organism: Anaspis maculata; assembly: GCA_949128115.1. Taxonomy (NCBI): domain Eukaryota; kingdom Metazoa; phylum Arthropoda; class Insecta; order Coleoptera; family Scraptiidae; genus Anaspis; species Anaspis maculata. The sequence goes on along the minus strand of OX421963.1, from coordinate 55,823,670 downwards.
CAATTTATTTCCAATCTTTCTAACTCCAACTTCCCACCCCAAGGGACGTTTCGAAGAAAATTTATTTCTATAGGTTACTGAATGCTAGTCCTCGAATACGTTGCATGCAGGAAGGATTCTGCGATGAGAAGACCCGCGGCAGACGACAAGACGACGATTTTTTTGAAAAAGGATTTGCGAAAAATACCAAAAATCAGTTACGACACTACGTGAGGAGACGGATGGTACAGGTACATACCACAAACTTTCCCTATACCTTGTGTGTGACAGAGGTTTCAACTGAATAGGACTACGAGTAGACATCTCCGTGCGCCAATTTTTTTTTGCATTATTGATAATTATGGGCCTATATGCGGTCTCGTTATATGTGTTATCATTTTTGAGATTAATATTTACATATGTAATAGTCCTGAACAAGAACATAATTATTATTGTCGACAATAATTATCTTACCTCTTATTTATTATTATATTACTACTGACTATATGACTATACTTACTTTAGTTCAAATCATGTTCAAATTTTATACTTGACAGCAATGTGTGATAGCTGCTAATGGCGCTATCAGTTATGAGGTACTAACTAGTAACTAGTTCGCAGTAACATTTCGCGGAAATGTGTTCAGGCGATGTAGTCTTACTAGTAGGTAGGTATACTGTAAAGCCGCCAAGTTCAACTGATAATACACACCTACACCTCGGCCACTGTTGAAGTCACGATGCAAAACTGCCGCCACTTCCGGTGTCCTGCAATATGCAGCTGGAGAGATATCATAACAGTTTGCGAGCATGCACAGCAATAGTATTCGGCGTTGTCATTCTTTACTGCGCGACCGCGTGATGATAATGTTCCAGGGGTATCCAAATTACAAATTACCCGCAGAAATATGGTTTCGCAAAAAGTTTCCCAATTAGAATTTCATATTATGTGCCTCGAAATAGTCGAAATACTGATAGAGATAAGCTGTGAAGTAACAAACTGTCTTCTCCTTGATTCCCAGGGACAAAAAAAAATGGTGTCAACAAGGTCGGCTTGGCTTATCTTCTGCTGATGTCTGTCCGTTGAACCCCTGATTTTGATTTACTTGCTCACCTACCTAATAAGAAGATCTCATGATTCTCATGGCAGGTTTATTTCCTTTATAGGGATTCGGATTGGGGATGGCTACAAGAAACTTTTGGCTGAAGAATGACGTATGGAATCATGAGAAGGGAAGGAAGCATGTCACTTGTCAGTATCAGTACTGGTCGTTTGCATCAACGATTTTTTAAGACTGGTTCGATGACTGCTTTAACGCTAAGAAATTATATGTATTTATTATTTCAAAAATGTGTCAATAGTTGTAGTTGTAAGCTCAAAATTTGATGGGTAACAACACACTAAAAGTCGCCATATTTCGGAGCTGTGTTTTTTTTTCTTCTGGAGGCCAAAGAAGCTACACCATTTTCAAAGTTGTCGGAAGAAAAATTCTTCGCCTGGTTCTAATGTGTTTGATGTCGAGAGAGAAACACGATGAGACAGGTCCCAGGGGCGAGCGTTGTACCAGTGGCGTAACAGAAACATGTTTCTTCCAAAATTCCATGGCATTGCCATATAAACTCGTAAAGTCGAAAACGATATCAAACTTGTCTGAATCGGTGTAGTTCAGGGAGAGAACTGGGAATTTCGGACCAAAATAATGATAATTTTGAGAATTATGAGCTAAGAGTGAATAAATAAACCCGCATAGTGATAATAGACCAAAACGAAACGTAAGTAGCAATATAAAATAGAACCTGATGTACACAAACAACACATACTTAATCATTCATAAAAGTCATAGAACATTACAAAAGAAAAAAGTTCCGGTGCACAAGATCAAATTCTTTCAAGAAAAGTCAAAAGTAAAAAGAAATATCCAGAAAGCAACAACATTCTTTCACTCTTCCATGGCGAAGGCATTCAGTTTCATGCTATTTTGCAAAAAAAAGTCGACCAAGGAAACTACCTACATCCTCTCTCCGATGATGGGTTGGTTAGAATCTCGTGACAGTTTTTTCGAGCGCGACTAAGCAGAAGTGGCGGTTTCAAACCGTTATAAAATGGACACATTTACAACATGTGATCAAGATTTTTCTGTTTTCGCAAGTTGCAGAGTGTGCATTTGACATCTCTTTCGATTTTGTAAAAAATTTCCACTGACAAAAATGATCAAAACTCGCCTATTGGGTATCAATGCGTAGGTATAGTTGTTAAGCCATGCATCATTTGATGTTAAATGAAATGTTGCAATCTAAATAAGTAAGAACTGAATCTGGTGAAGGGGTCAGCTCTAAACACGTTTTTTTCCCCTGCATCAACTACTAGGTTATTAGCAGGTTTTTCTGGGGGGGTTTTTCAGTAACGATAACAGTATACTGACGATAACAACGAAGACATTTCTGGAACAGTGGTGATTTATCAGTGGGGTTTTGTTTCGATGGCTTTCTCGTTTCATCCCTCTTCCCGGAGCATCGTCGCACGATAGTAGATGTCCCAGTACTAAGAAACGCGTGGAAAAGTCCATCTGGCCCAGTGTGGATTTGAACCCGGGACCTTTACTTTTGAAAGCGGGACTGAGCTCACCGTGCTGCCAACTGGGTTTACACGTATTTTTATTCTGAATGAAAATGACTCAAGAGAGTCGCGTCCCAATCAGACTTCCTGCAAATCCGCCCTAACCTCTCAAGAATATCTTCCATCACATCCTCCGTGATCACCGATGAATCCAAGGTCAGTCCGAACCTGATGAGCAGGACCCTCAGTTGTAAAAACCAATCATACAGGATGATCCATGACTGACCTGACATACTCCAATCGCAGATAGAGGACCCCGAGGAGAGTCAAGATCAACGAACGGATTTTTTTTCGTTCATAATTTACGAAGATACATCAGGGTTCTTTGTGTGTTTGGTATACAATTTTGATCGATATTTCTGAAACGGTTGGAGATATTTTGTTGAAATTGAGCAGTAATATTCCTTTGTTGGAACTTGTCAAGATGTCATGATTGGTGAACCAAAATCCAGAACCGGGACTATGAAAAATGTGCTCCCCCTATTACTTTGTCCTAAAGTACTTTTTCTGACCGCTTTTTTGAAAAACTGTTATCTGATTCGAGAAGCTGAGAAAAATACTATGAGAAATATTTCTTATCTTGATGGCAGACCTAAACTGTTTTGTCAAAGAAATGTCAAAGTATAATTTGTGAATGAATTTTCATTTTAGATTGGACATAATCTCAAGGTGCGTTCCGTCAGCTTATTTAGCCGCAAGCTTTAATTTTAGCCGGAAGCGCTGCAACGCTTATTGGCCGTTCTGAGGAGGCTGGTTTATAAGAGCCAATGGGCGTCGCTGCGCGTGCGACTAAAATCAAAACTTGCGGCTAAATAAGCTGACTTAATGCTTTGCTCATTGTTTGACTGATTAATTGACTGAATTCATTCAAATTTAGTTTTTTGGCTTAAGGCAAGAGGGTCTGGCAGAAAGAAAATTGGTCCTACCTGCCAATATTTTGACATTCCAATTATCTAATGATCTATAATTGAAAATAATGCAATTTTCTTTCTTGATAAATCTTTCCAAATTTGGCTTTTGTGTAAAACAAGTTTTAAAGAAAATGTGTTGAAATTATGAGAAGAATTAAAAATATGTATAAATTTCAATTCTAGACAATTTCAAGACATCAGGTGTTATCGATTAGAATCGAAATCAGGATGTAGGTAATTTTGGGATAATTCGAAAGTGGATAGGTATTTGATTCTATTAACAGAGAATGTTGTTTCTGCAATAGAAGTCCTTTAACCGGATGACAGATATGGCTAGCTGTACAGTTTCAACAGGATGGGGCACCCATTTTGGTCGAGTACAGTGAGAAAGTATTTTGTACGGTCAGGGGGGGGGTGGTTGACGTGGAGGACAGAGAGAGTTTGACATCCTGTGATTTTTTTTTTATTTGGGCCATATAAAGACGAAGTCTATAAGGCCGGATAACTTATGTCTGATCCAAGAAAGTGAATCATAGCAGCAACGAGTAGAATAGAAAATGGAGTAAGTATTTGGAAATATGAGACCGTACTTTATGGAAAGATTGCAACTGTGTATCCAAAATAATATTTTGAGCATTTGAGAGATTGAACTGAGTTAAAAACTAGAACTCAGCTATATTATTCACCTTGTTTTTGGAATGTTTGTTTTTATGAAATAATATTTTGAGCATTTGAGAGATTGAACTGAGTTAAAAACTAGAACTCAGCTATATTATTCACCTTGTTTTTGGAATGTTTGTTTTTATGAAAGTTCAATTCCGCATTCCCCGCAGATGGGGTAGAACAGTCCAAATGTTGATTTCTTCAATTTTCTTTCCAGAGTTGATATTGTTGTTGCTGATCATGTTTTGTTAATTTGATAATTATTTTATATGAATAAATACTACATACCAGATTGCGTAAAATGATATATGGAGCCTGATCTAACTATATCATTTGAACTTTCACAGCCCTTCAAGCATTAAGTGGTCCGTTTTGTCCAGTTCCCCGTTTTCAGCAGTTCTAGAACAGTTCTTGTCTAATAGAATCACCAAAGTCACCGACTACCCTCGCGTTAAAGCTTTGAATAAGCGTGTGAACGTATACACCCCGCACCGAGTAACGCAGTAGAAAATTGCGTCACATAAACCATACCACGGGTTTTAACGGAATGTCAACTCCAAGTTTGTATACTACGAACACAATAAGTTGTATACTGGACACATGATCTACTACTACATTCATATTGTGCTGAAGAAAGAACCAAATCTGTTTTCAAAGACCATGGTGCTATTGGTAATGCGACAATCCCCTAGAGTAAGAAAACCGGAAACCACACAACACAGAGGGAGGGAGCTTTCAGCGAACCCTTCTTCATCGGACGTTCGGACTGTAAAGGGTCGCAGTGACCTTCTCATATCTTCAACATCATTTCCTTGTCTATACCTACGATGGTTCCGAGATAGAATCTAATTATTACCTATGGAAAATACCGATAAAAGACAAAAAAGGCCAATTCCACGCAGTGCATCTTATCACATAATATACTGGTAAACCAGGTGTAAATATATCGGCATCAGCTGTCCAATTACTCATATAACAGTCACTTAAATGTCGCCAAATTAAATTCAGTTAATACAGAGATAACTGTATAATGTGGCTCTGGCTGTACACACATATACACACATACATCGGCCAATTAATTAGGGACCGCTTCTTGATGATGATGGTCGGAATACGACTTGATATCAGACATACAGCACGGATGGGCGCTCAAGCGCTCGTTGCCGCCACGTTAACGACCCCGCACCCCGGCATGACACCAGAGTACAGCTAGTTTTGCCATCGCGAATCAATAGATCTTTTTGTTCTTCTTCTTCTTCTTCTTCTTCTTTATTCCTCGTTGGTGTTGCAATGGCAAAATTTTGCACAGCTCAATTAAAGAAGAAATTAAAATCTTACCGTCGTACCTAGTTAATAAAAAAACTGATGAAAAAAAAGATCGTAAGACAGCCAGTCGACAGCTGTTTGATTTCAAACAGTAGTACTTGCAGCAGTAGGTACCTGTCCAGAATCAGAGCATCTCTTCGTTTCGCAGGTTGCTATGGTTGAAATTTGGAATCCGGGACAATTTGATTTTCGTTCATTTTGTTGATAAGTACTCCAATCGTAATTTGTGATTTTCAACTGTCAACTTTCGCTGTTTGACTTGAGTTGATAGAACTTGTTCAAATCATTGATCCGGTGATTGCCTCCATTATACGAGCTCCATTATTTATGATTGAATGGAAGTATGCAGGTACCTCAGTTAAAAATACCTATGAAATATCTGGTGGTCAACTACGTCAGAGTTACAAAAATGTCAAATTCGAATAGGGAATCTAATGGCATCCTTCTTATACTGGAAATTGTCGAGTTGTTGAACGAGATGATAACATTAACAGGCCCTGTTTATCGTATTTATAAAAACCAAGGAATTATCCAAATCGTGGTCAAAGATGCAATCTGTGCCGATACAAATGCGACCACTGGCTTGCGCAATGGAACGAATTTTCAGAAAAACTGCACCAAGTGATACTTGGACAAATAGCATAGGGCTCTGCAAAGGTCGATCTCATTTCTGATGGTCTTTGCTATGATCTTCTGTAATTTGCTTCTAAATTTGAGCTGAAATGTCTGGATCATTTTTTATTTCAGTTGTTTTTGAGTTCAGATGATTGTTGTGAGTCATATTTTGCAAAAGCAATATAAACTTGTGTAGTGGTGTTTTCTTTTCGAAAAACAAGTGAAAAAATTCAGGTGTATGCAGTTGTCTAATAAGTATGTAATTCCATTAAATGAGCGTGTGAAAGCTATGCGTTTACTGCGGGTAATGACAATAACAATTATGTGCAGAACGTCGATATATCAGACGTCTGTCCTGTGCTGTAGTGCTGTCGTAAAAATCCAGCATGTGAAGATGGCCTACATGACATTTAAATAAACTCATACGGAACCGCCATTATAGGTCAAAAACAAAAGAATACATTAAGTGGAATTTACATACAATTTTAAAGCCTTTTAATTTTTAAATGTCTGGCGCTGCTGTGGCCACTGGTGAGTGCGTGGATTGTTCGTCGCCGAGGAATCACGGAATAACGTTACATAAAAATATCCACCACACAAATATTTACAAGGCACGACGACGAGAGAAAATATATAGGTATCAGACACATATCTATGGAGACCGGGATATCTTATCAAAGTGGAACGGAATTAAGTTATAAAAAACTTACCAAATAATAGTGAATGAAAATCTGATCCAATTAAAAAGACGGGGACGGTTCCACAGCAAGTCTGTTTTTTTATATCGTTATTTTATTGTACACCACAATTAATCACTCGGGGTCTTTCACGCGGCGCCTCGAACTTGTATGCAACGAAAGTCAGCAAATCCACCGGACATGGGCATGAATTTATAAAAAAAGAACAACGCGAAATCTGCAATTAAGCATTTGCTGGGGTTCATGAATTATTTAAGTCAGAATTGCTCTAACAACCCATGAAATATTAATTTTTGAACACAATGAATGTCAACAACTATGGAAGTAGCGAGCAGAGAGATAACTCAAGCCGATAAGGCATTGACATGTGCCCATGGGGACGGCCAGTGTGTGGTGTACTATTATTGTGATATGAGGCACTACTACCTTGCCCATCGCCACCAAACGACTGTTGTCGATGGCAGAGTATACTGCAGCCGTAAGCTCATTGAAGAATGCAGTCTGCGGAGTCACTTCACTCACTGCTGCTGCTGGCTGCATGTGTAGTGGGGAGTGGGAAGTTGAGAAGCGAAAGAGTAAAATTCGGTTGTTTCCATTCATAATCAACAAGTTCACCGTTATGCCGTGTTGTTGTTGTAAGGTATGAGTATACATTGGAACGAGAAGAAATGCTCTCCAGCTGTGGCGGCTCCTCTCCATTAGACAATTTAGCTAAACGCCGCGGGCAAGGCACTTTCTAGAGGCCCCTGTGCTCCTTGATGGACAGTCCGACAAACAATACCGCTAAATTCCGCGACTCGGTTCTAAAGAAGAAATATTTTGTAACGAAAATGTTGATATCTACAACCTAGCTAAATCCTGCTGCATCTGTAGAGCAATAAAGTTTTTTTCAGACAACACGATAAAATTACATGATAATACGAGTTATCATCTTCAAATAATTTTTCCCGTTTTACCAAGGCACCAACTTTTTCTTCTGGAAGACAATCCCATTCGAAGACTACTCATAAGAGATATCGTGCCCCGGAACAAATAGGAACATCCTATTTCTGCAACAGTGGACTTTGCTGAATGGTGCCAAATAGTCTGGCACTGGCGGCACCGGAGGCCATGAAAGAAAGTTCAGTCACATCTGAAAACGACCGACGCAACAATCGAAACAAACATTAGAGCTCCAGCTCCCGCTAGAGCTAAACTAGAGAAACCCATAGAACTAGAGAAACCCATAGAGCTAGAGAGTCACATTTCAGTCAGGGTAAAGGAAAAAAGTTACTGAGGAGTTACTTTAGTGTTAACCATCAAGAAAAAACCTTGAGATAGTCTAGGTTACGATAAATAGTTATATCTATTTATGATAGTGCGATCTTTGGTAATGAAGTATTTGATCGAGTCAGGTTTCCTCCAATGTATCTTTTACTTGGACTTTGGAAAACCCTAGCTACTTAGTCTCACTTCATGACCCATGAAATTTTTATTCGAAATTCGACTTTTTTACCACGACATAATTCATCTGCCAGATAGTCTGGACGTTTAGCCACAGATATGGGACCCACCTTGCATTTTAGAGACAAGCGACGAAATTTGGCACACTTGTTCACTAGACGCTAGTCTTCGATTTAAGAAATGTTGCCGCGGTCGGGGTCAGTATGGGGCCCTGTCTTTTTGGGGTGTTACTTACCTACAGGGGCAAAATTGGGATTTCACGTGTTTGAGAGACAAATCTGAAGGTGGAAGGCTACAATTTAGTGCACAAGTGGTCTTTAGGGCTCCTGTGACTATACTTGTATTTTGAGCGTTTCTGCAAGTTTTACAAGATGGCGGCTGGTCAAAAGGGCTCAAGTGAAGATATTTCTGGAACCCATTATATTAAGCGTGTTCACCACAAAAGCTGATTTGAAAAAATTGTCAAGTGCGTGCAGATGATTGAGTATTAAGTCTAGGTGGTTACGTACCATTCAAGGGGCAGATGAATCTAAATCTAAATCTTCATAGATTTTTATTTTTATTTTGTAAAATGTTATTCTCTTACGCCAATGCCAATTAAGTTATTATTTGTAATGCCTTTTACTTTACTTTACTACTTTCTCACAGGACATTTATGGGAAGAGATGTAGATCGGAACCAGTTCGAACTTAAAAGTATGTTATTCTTCCTTCTTATTTATTTTTCCTTTTCATGAAGATGCTGCGAACAGTTTTGAAATATCTTGAGGCGTTTCCAAAATACGCTGGGAGAAGTTAAATTTCTTCAACTTTTTTCTTTTCTCAATAAATCAGTTGTTTTTGGAGATATAGAGCTGCAACTTGATATTCCAACAAACAATTATGTTTTGATGAAACGCGATGTGAAGCCATCAACAAAGCCTGTTAGATTCAAAACTGAGATCCTCAACTTTTTTTCATCGTGAGCGCCATCTCCTAATTGCCCTTCGTGAAATTGTTGAGAGAAAACAGCAGGTAACGACTTTATTGGACACACACGATCGTTTTATCAATAAAAACCAGGTTCTGAATTGCGGAAATTACCTCTTCGACCAAGATACGTTATCAAGTTAGTTTTTCTTGATTTCCCCCAAGTTACGTGACAACCATGACCAATTTGAGCTTTGGATCGATTAGATGTCTGCGACATTATAATTCACAATACTTTGTGCAGCCGCAATCACTTACTTTCATCATCATCAGCCAAGTGGTGTTCTTTTGGCAAACAGTTGAACAAAAAGTTTGCTTCGATTTTTGTAAATAAAGCAAAAACCAGTGGCGCCGAATAGACCTTTTTTGTGGCGTTCGCCATACCTCAAAATAGGGGAAGGGGTTGGGGAAGGGGTTGGAGGGGTGAAAAGGAAAAAAAAAGAAGACGGAGGAAGGGAAAAAGAAGAAGAAGGGAGGAAAAGAAGAGAAAGAAAGATTCACCCACCAAATCATTGGATATTACGATTATTATACGTTGTTTCAGATTGATTGCTATCTCAGTAGGCATTGGAAGTATATGGTAAAAGTCGCTTTAGCTTTGTCTAGTTCTAAAACGTTTATTGTTTTAGTCCCAAGTCAGTGTGACATGTCAATCAAAATCAACCGCGAAGTTTTTTACTGCCGTCCGAACTGTCATGTTTCTGTCCACCTAGATAGATTTTGGAAAGAAAATCGTAATAAGCACCTATCGACGCAAGTTTTAAAAATCTGTACGTGTTACTTATACAGTTACTGTTGTTCCTGTTACGTTATACCTACTGTTACTGTTGTGTTGTTCCTTCATTGGTTTTGATTACCTGATAATTTTCACGCCATGTGTGGGGATCCAGTTCGTTTATCTGCGAGAGAACGTGAAATACTTTGACGCTGTTACGAAGAACTCTTCAGAGATTCCAACAATGCAGCTGCCAGAATTCAGCGCGTTGCTTTGATCTTTAGTAACGTATAGCACGGTCAAACGCATACTGGCAAAAAAGAAGCCAAGGTTTGTCACTACTTACAACCAAAAAGTAGCCGTGGATCCCTGGGCCCAGTCGAGAAAAAAATCAGCCAGGCGCCCGTTCTCAATCAAAAGAGTAGGTACAGTACAGTCTGTTGTGCCATATCGCCATATCCTACCAGATTTCGTGCTTCTGTCTTCACTAAAAGGCTCAGTTGAAGTAGAACAGTGTAACTCGGCTTTCGAAGCAGATCTTCCTTGATATCTGATCCCTCTCAAGGCCATGGAGTTTGCGTTACTGATTTACTATCTATACCTGTGTGATATGTGGACAATATTGATTGAGACTGTGGCAAGAACGAAATCTGCTGACTCCCCAGGTGCCTATTTTTTTTAGTCCTGAGATCGAAAACAGAGACGGTTCGAAATCAAAACTGCATGTATCTTTCTTCAAGTGCACCTTGAATGGGGTGCCGCACGTGATACTCGATCAAAAAAACTGTAGAAATACTTTCTGACTGAAAGGAGTGAAAGATCTGACTTATAACCTGAAAATAAATAATAAAGTTTCCATGAGATTTACACTTTTGATTTGACGTTTTTTGTAACTAAATCTAAAGCTGCATTTAGATTTTCATGACCTACTGGGATAGCAATATTTCTGAAACAACGTATAGGTATATTGAATCTGAATGACAACTTGTTTACGATGTAGGTATAGGTACCGTTTGATCAAAACCATTTTACCTCAAGAGTGCTATGTGTTCTTTTGCCTTTTTCAATTGTTGGTAGTATGTCCTACAATTTACTCCAGAGTGACATTTGTATGTTAATTGGAAATCTTTAATGAATGTCGGTAATGGATACGACCACTCTCCGTTTCCAATTTTGTGCCATTTCAAAAATAATTTTCGATAATGGAAGCTTTTTATTCAGTTTTAAACATTTTCAGAGACTGACATGGACATTTAACAGTATATTCAGTCACTATGGCCAACCTTTTATAAGAATAACAATGTCACAGCACCTTGATCATACGGTATTTCAACAGCTAACTGAATGGACTAGGAGAAATCTTACGATCCCACAAAAAACTTTCAATTTTTGTGCCTACAGCTACATGGCGCTGCACTGCACACTATCTGTTGATATGGAATGACAAATAAGTTAGTTTTATTACTCTTGATAAAACCACTGCCGTCTTCAGGTCGGCTTCTCGTCTTCGCGAAATTTTTATGTAAAAAAGTTTGTTGAATAATAATAACCTGCGGCGGTGGTGCTCGCCTCACTCGCGTGCTTTTTTGAAACAACCTTTATATAGGGGCCCCTCACTGCCTGGTGCCCGGGGCCCCATTTGTTCAAAAGACGGCACTGGATAAAACTTGGGTCCAATTTAATACTGGTCTTGCCTACTTTTGCCCACAAACTACGCAGAAATATTTTCTGTCATCAGAGTTCTTAAACATAAAATTTCGCCCAAAGGGGTATTTTTGAAGAGATTCGTAAAAGTTCCGAAATTTGAAAAGATAATGAAATCTATGGACAATTTGGTCAACGGCTTCCCATTTTTTGCTTATTATTGTTAGTATTATCATTATTATTCCGAAAAATTTCGCCTGCGGCACAAACTGAGGGGCTCTTGGGTGCCCCGGCCCGACCGTTGCGTTGCAATGGGGGGGGGGGGGGGGGGGGGGTTCTGAAAAATCTTTCGCCATAGTAAAATTTTATGAGTTCGGCGCTACTGCAAAAACGGCGGGGTCGCGTCGTCCCTTGAAACCCGATTGAAGACAATCTGTTACCAAAAATGCTATACTAATTGATACTGAAAGAGTTCGGTGGAATGTCAATGTAGTTTGGACTGGTGCCAAAATGGATTGTTACATCCTATAGTTCTGCAGGAGGGACGTCGAAAGGCTCTGTTACTAAACAGCGATGTACATAATAGCGCCGGACAAAAGGGCGCCGGACAAAAGAGCGCTGAAAAAAACAGCGCTGGGATAAAATACCGCTGAGACAAAACATCGCTAGGATGAAATAGCGCCGGATAAAATAGCGTTGGTCAAAATGGCGCCAGGATAAAAAAGGAAGTACTTGGTACTTGACACTTGCTTTAGACCTCTAGTAGTTGACAATCGTCAAATAAACAATTACAACAGTCCAGTGGAAGATATTACATGTGTTTATGGATAGAAGTACTATTATGGCGGCTTTACAGAATTTCGTATGTCGCCAGCGACAGTGTCGCTGGCCAATAGGATTCGATCTGCCTGTACTGTCTTATCTTCCTCCATATCATTCCCGCGACACGAGTTTATGTTGCAATTCCTTCTAGGCCTGACGCTTTGACATCCTAATTTCTTCGATAATCTATAGCTGCTACCCCTGCACGATAAGCCCATGATGTATTTCTTCTTCAAAATGCGCCTTCGACATTAATAAAATCGCCCCTAGCCAATTCAAAATGAAAAACATAAACCCAAAGACAGCGATCAATTTCTTTCGCTGAAAAGGAACAGCCTACTTTTGATTTTTCACCTCCCACATCTTCCGGCCCCCAAAGAACAAAAGTTAGCTTTGAGAACTTCCACTGATTGGCATGTTCCCTCAAAAATTTGATCATCCTAACTCAACTATGCAACATTTACTTTATCGAAAGCTGCCGCCCCCACATGCCGCCCCTAAATTAAGGGATATCATGTTCATTTTACAACTGGGAAGCTCTCGGGAAATTGGGAAAAGAAATTGCTGGAAAATGAACAACGCTTCCTTCTTGTTAAAAAAAAAAACAATTTCAGAAATCTCGACATGATGCTGATGAAGAATTGAATCGAATGTGGCATGAAGTTATTTATATAATACAATACAATTACAATTTGAACATTACAACAGTGGATTTGCCTAGACTAGTGTTCACCGATATCTCTTCCAGTGTTTCAAGTGGACCACTTCAATTGTTGAGCAGTTTATTTATTAGGTTTCTTTTCCACGAGCTCCTTGCTCAAAATTTGTTATCAAATTATATGAGCAATAAATCATTTATTTATTTATTATTTATTCAACAACAATACCATAAGAAGGATCTATTTTGTCGACAAAATGGAATTTCTCGATAACTGGTCGCTAGGCATTTTTCAGCACGAGTCGTTTTTCTGTGACAGTTGGTTTGAGAGAAATGCCAAGACCAGTTTGAGAGAATAAATTCAATTTTGTAGACATAAATGGATTCTTCGAATGGTATTTAATGGACTGTTTTTTTTTTAAAGTTTATTTCAAATCACTTGTTATAAATATCAAAGGTACAGTTGCTGTTATTCAAAGATTTGGAAAGGCTTCGGCCAAAGTACAACAACGCTGCTTCTATGAGAATGGTTGGTTATTTTCATTTCAGTCAATCCAATTTTTCCGCACTGGCTTTTGCATGTCCATTTGCTTTCCTGTCCCAAGCGCTGCATTTTTATACCAACACGCATGTCATAATGCCCAATCTCTCAAACTACCGGCAATCTGCGGCACTGTTGTATCTCCGACAAACCATAGTCCATTCCGCGTGTTTTTCGTGTTTTTCGGGACGATCAGTCTCTCCTTATTCGGAAATGGCAAATTCGCCACTCATCATTAGGAACTGTTTTGTATTTTCTACTCACAAACACTGACAGACAATCAAGCAATAATTATTAAATTTTACAATTTGACATTCACGTTATCGTTGTTATGGTGAGTGTATCAACAGCCAGTTTTGTCACCCTGCAGAGGTTTATTCAGTAGCAGCAGAAGTTTTGTCACCCCACCATTAATTTGCCATTGCAAAACTGTTGACATTGGTTGTAATGGTAACACGTGGTACTAAATACAGCGTCGCTATTGGTTTAAAACGTCAAAAAAAAAATAGTCAACAACAATACCATAAGAAGGATCTATTTTGTCGACAAAATTGAATTTCTCGATAACTGGTCGCTAGGCATTTCTCGAAAACCAGCTGCCACAGAAAAAAACGACGAGTGCACAGCACGAGTCGTTTTTCTGTGACAGCTGGTTTGAGAGAAATGCCAAGACCAGTTTGAGAGAATAAATTCAATTTTGTAGACATAAATGGATTCTTCGAATGGTATTTAATGGACTATTTTTTCAAACGTTTATTTCAAATCACTTGTTATAAATATCAAAAGTACAGTTGTTGTTATTCAAAGATTTGGAAAGGCTTCGGCCAGAGTGCAACGACGATGCTTCTATGAGAATGGTTGGTTATTTTCATTTCAGTCAATCCACTTTTTCCGCACTGGCTCTTATCCATATTTGCTTTCCTGTCCCAAGCGCTGCATTTTTATACCAACACGCATGTTATAATGCCCAATCTCTCAAAATATCGGCAATCTGCGGCACTGTTGTATCTCCGACAAATCATAGTCCCATTTCGCGTGTTTTTCGTGTTTTTCGGGACGATCAGTCTCTCCTTATTCGAACATGGCAAACTCGCCACTCATCATTAGAAACTGTTTTTGTATTTTCTACTCACAACACTGACAGACAATCAACCAATAATTATTGAATTTTACAATTTGACATTCACGTTATCGTTGTTATGGTGAGTGTATCAACAGCCAGTTTTGTCACCCCGCAGAGGTTTATTCAGTAGCAGCAGAAGTTTTGTCGCCCCACCATTAATTTGCCATTGCAAAGCTGTTGACATTGGTTGTAATGGTAACACGTGGTACTGAATACAGCGTCGCTATTGGTTTAAAACGTCAAAAAAAAATAGTCATTATTATTCCTAGACGGCTCCTTGATAAACAACCTGAAATACAACTGGTGATAGCCAACTGAGAGAAACCCTTCAAAACTATAACATTACTCTAGACCCTGCCAAACTCCATTATACAGGAAATCCGTGACATTTTAAAAAGCGTCGTTAAGCAAATAGAATACGAATACTACAACAGAATATTAATGTGTACCTACTTTTTGCCCGGATTATAAATATTTCACACCCCTCGAGCCCCTTCCTTCGAACAGAGGTCCACCGTACTTGGACTTGGACATCCCCATACCATAAACACTAAAACGTGTATAATGTAACCTAACTAAACATAAAGGTTCACCTAAACTTCGGGAACTAAACGATAAATCCTAATGGTCACATGTGACGCACAAAAATTGGATCAGTGCCGAATAAGATCATATTGAACATTTTGGATTCCGACTTTGACCCCCCTCCCTAGAGTGCCACCAACGGGGAACTTCTCGTACCCCGACGCGACGGGTCAAATAATCTCTTGGAATGTTCGGAACAATATTTGTATCAAATTGCATTGCATCACTCAAAAAAGCGCGAAATTTTTGTGATTCCATTATTACCTTGCAAAGTGTTCTATCGTGTGATCAAATGAATTCCCAGTTCAGGCAGGCTGTGCGCTGGTCGAAATCAGGGGTGCGAAGCTGCATTTGACTAGGGCACAGCCTAAACGCCGGGTTGCTCACTTCGAGTTCAACTTTAATTAAACCCGGTTTGGTTACGATGAAAATAATTGTTGCAACAATTAAATTTATGGCAACCAAACCCAGTTTAAAGTTAAACTCGAAGTGAGCAACTGGACCTAAATCAGAAATTCAATGGGACCTTGCACTGCCACTTCCACACACCGAGGGCGCCACAACCGTTGGGGGCAAATTCGACAATTTTGACGGCGTTGACGCTTCAGCGACCGACGTCCGTCATTTCATGTCTTGATTTGACGTCACATGTTTCATGTCACACGATAGTTATTATTACAACATACGCGACGAATCGTCATAGTCGACGGACGTCAATTATTTTGTGCCCAATTTGCATCCAGCCACCAGCTCTCTTACTGATATGACTAACTGACTACCTATCAAGCAAACCTTTTCATATTTAGAAAAAAGGTAGTCCAACACCTTCAAAGATAACAATAAGAATATTTCCAAAATCGACGTACTTTATTGTTTAGCTCGATATTAAGTAGAGCTTTAGTATACCTCTCTGCTACTGTTCTAAATTTACTACCAGCATTACTTTGCATGTGCCCATAATAGATTGATATTCACCCGAAATAAACTGGCATTTTAAGTTCTTCCCTATTTAAACCTGGGCGGTGCTCATCATCACTATTTTTTTTTTCGTTTTGTGAACCACACTCAAACCCATAGGTAATAAAGTAGATAACATTAAATTAATCGATTTGACATAAGTTTCCAGTAATTATTTCAAGAAACAGATAAACCATTATTTGTACGCACGATTCGTTCTTTTTTTTCTTGCTGTGCAGAGGTATTTTGTTCATAAAGCATGATATTTAGTAGGTACCTACCTATCTGCCTACTTATTTTATTACCTGCTGGGAGTATATTTTTGTGCAGTAGGTTTGTTCTGTCATATTGGTTTTTGGAAAAAAAAATCAAGAAATCACCATCCTGTTTAGAAAAGACGACGAGAATAGGTATGGTTAGACTGAGATGAAAAGCGGAAGCTTCGCAGGGGGCGTCTCGGCGCCGCTCGTCAGATATGCGCCTAAAATTAGTACAAGAGAAATAGGAACGACCTTTTGCATAATCAAAGTCTGCGTTTTTTATACTATTTGACAATGATTTAACGTTAGACGACTGTGAAAATTAGCAGTCATTTTTCATTCTACAAGTTCCAGATGATAATGTGGGTCCGTTCATAAAATACTGTACATTGAGAAATTCAGTTCTAAAATAAAATGCCTATGTCTAGGATGATGCGCCCTATCCGATGTGTGGTTTCTCAACAAATGATCGACAGACATTCTAAGCAGGATATCTAAGGATTGACATTTTTCATTGAACTTGATGATGGTTGTTTGGTATTCAGTTGAAATTTTAGGTTTCCGGATAAGTAAAAGAAACTTATCACAAGAAAAAATATTAAGATAAGAATTGTCCAGTGTGTTGTACGCCAGTTCAGATGGCCATGTTGTGCGCTTTAATTGTTTCTCAAACGGATTATTTTTATGTTTCAATTTAATACGCGCTGTGCGAATACTGTCCTATTTTGTGTGTGTGTGTGTGTGTGACTGTATATTTATACCTTAACCCTTCGACGTCCGTGCACCACAATATCACACCATCCGCATCCGAGAACTATAACAGAAGACGCTGGACGTCAAGGTGAGTCCTCTTTTTTTTCGCATCTTTTCCGGGTGTATCCCCAACCGAGTCCCCAACATAATTTTGGTCCTTCGAGCCGGATCCAGTTGTCGTTTGTACAAAGCCGCTGTTCGACGCATTTTGCATTTTATTTAAGTTTCTTTATCTTGTACTCTTTTTGGATACTCTTGTAGATACTTTCGTACCTACCTTTCAATTCATTAGAATAGTACCGCACTTGTAGCGCACTCTGACCGGGGTTTGAACAAGCTAATGCGATTCGAGTCTTTACGTGTGCGTGAATGAGCTGTCATTTGCGTTGACATTTACGTCGACAGTTTTCCTTATTGTTGTTGTCACTTTTCGAAGCCAGCCATGCCTGCGACTGCTCCTTCTTCCACAGCACTTGTACAGGAGTCGAAGGCACTCATCAACAAGCGTGAACGGCATTGGCAAAAGCTTCAAGGTAACTCATGGTCTGATAGTGAGGTTACCCGGCGGTGGAGATATTTTTCGTGCATGTTGTCAAGATTTGGAGGAGTTGCGTGAACAGTCCGAATCGATTCAGATCAAGATCGCGATCATATCGGCAGCCAATGCGGATCTCAAAACTGACACCCAAAAGGTCGATATGGCATTTGATGACATGTATTATGCGGTCATCAGAAAATCTCGTAGTTTGCCTCCGACAGATCCATCGGTATCTGCACCTCCGCCGGTAGCTGCACCGGCAAATCAGCTTCCGACGTTGCCCCGAATCGATATTCCCAAATTTTCCGGTGCCATTGAGAAGTTCGATTCTTTTATTGCATTGTACAACGCTCTCATCCACAATTCTGTCTTGTCCAACGTGCAGAAGTTTTCCTACTTGGTGCTTGTTTGGCGCTGCTTTGAGTTTAGTGAAGAGTGTGAAGAGTGCGGCGGTCAATTATGCACAGGTGTAAACTTCTCTTGTAGATCGGTACCTATACGAATAAACGTGTCATAGTCTCATACTATTTGGATAAGATTTTTGATTGCTCCCTGATAAAGTCAGAAATGTACTCGAAACTCGACAATGTTCATTCAAATATTGTGTCATTATTTAAAAACCCCTCAGTTTGAGAGATGTGGCGGATTTTTTGTTTTTACACATAACTTATTTCGGTTGGGTTATTATCGGTTCTGTGGAACATGGTGTTTCGTCTCCTTCAGTGTCATCATTTTTCGTATCAATCCAGCTTTGATCCGGTCATTTTGGGAGACGGAAGAGATTGTAGGTCCGGTGCCTCTGTCACCCGAGGAGCGGGAATGCCAGCAACTTTTGCGCAATTGGTTTCACGGAATTCCGCTGGTCTTCGTCATTTGTCCTATCGCATCACGGAGTGTTGAAAAAAAGTTTGGCTACCGCTCTTCGTGTTGTTTTTAACCCTTCCGAAAAGAGTACAACTTCTAAAACTTTGAACAGTGCCCTACATCTTGGACCAAAGCTTCATAGTGACATCGAAACCATCATCACAGATTTTCGTATGCATCAGATCGGTTTGACGCGCGACATAAAGCAAATGTATCGTGTGATTGCTTTATCTCCTGAAAATTGCTGTTATGATTATTTATTTTGGCGTTCTTTTCCTTCTGAAAAAGTTCAAGAATGGGAATTGAATCGTGTTACATTCGGCATGTCATGCAGTCCCTTTTTAGCACAGCGGGTGTTGCAGCAGCTGATAACGAATGAAGGAAAAACTTATCCGCGCGCCGCAAAAGTTCTTGCCTCGTCTTGTTATATCGACGATATTGTTTTTGGGGCAGATTCAATTTCCGACCCTATCTCGTTGCAACGTGAATTGATAAGATTTTTTACACTCAGCGTGTTTTAAATTGGGTAAGTGGACGTGTTCACATGATGATGTCGTTAAGGATCTTGACAGTTCACTGCGCGAATTTCCCACAGGCTCCATCCATGCCATAAAGGTTTTGATCCCTTTTAGGGACCCGACTGCTGATTGTTTTTGTTATTCTGTCAAGTCAAGTCTGGCTCTGATGCACCTACGAAGCGAAACATTCTCCTCAAATCGCGCGCATGTATGACGTCAACGGCTATCTGAGAGCCCAGTAATTTTCTATTTTAAATACCTGATGCAACTTTTGTGGTTAGCCAAGATCGATTGAGATCAAACTTTGCTTTTGGATCTCTACGATCTCTGGAAGAACATGCATGATGAATTGCCTTTGTTTTCGAGCCTCAACATTCCACGTTGCATTTTGGCCACTGCGTATTCCAAGATTCAACTCATTGGTTTTGCTGACGCGTCCAGCAAAGAAATGGCTGCTGTCCTCTACCCTGCGAATAACTTGCTCATGTCAAGCTGTTTCTCATCTTCTAAAAGCTAAACGCGCGTCGCTCCTCTCAAAACTTTAACAATACCGAGGCTTAAGTTGAATGCTGGCGGTGCTCCGTTCTCGCCTTGTCAAAAAAATGCCGAAGTTTCGTTTTTAATTAAAAAAGTCTTAATTGAAGACGAAACGTCGGCATTTTAAAAAATAGTTTATTTTGTACCTCGTTTTGTACCAAGTCCACTAATATAACCCAAGAAAACTATACTACCTTCAAACTGAGCAAACTGATGAATGAGAACAGAAACACTTATGCTCTATTCATTTGCATGGCTACGAAAGCCATTCATTTGGAATTGGTAAACCCGCATCCTCAGAATCTTGTTTAGCTGCGTTACATAGATTTTTGCACGCTGTGGTCTTCCGGCTAACATTTTTAGCGACTAAGGGCGGAACTTTAGGGGTGCCGCACGGCACTTGGATAAAGTGTTTACCTGTTTCAAAAATTCTGAAAACAAAATCGCGGCTACAAATCAAGTGGAATTTAAATCCACCCTATGCGCCCAATTTTTGTGGCCTTTGGGAGGCGGGGGTTAAATCGATGAAGCACCACCGAGTATCGTTGGGGAGCAACATTTCACCCACGAAGAATTTACGATTGTGTTATGCCGAATCGAGGTAATTCTCAATTCTCGCCCGCTGGGACCCCTATTCGAATCTACCGGACGATGGTTTCGATTGCCTGACGTCAGGACATTTTTTATCGGGCGGTTGCTTACTATCGCCAGTGGAGGACGATCTGACGACGCACCCTACCGATTTGTTGAATCGATGGCAAATGGTTCATTTTTAAGAACCTATTGGGCATTCTCTTCATTCACCTTCAGTCCCACTTTATTTGCTTCTTGATCTAGCGAGTGCAAAATTATCGCTTGATTCAAATCTGATTGGTCCAAACAACAATAGAAAACTGTCTCTTTTATTGTTAGAGTTTCAGATTTGACAGATGAATGGAATTCCATAATCCTGCTTCTGACAAAGATCTGGCAAGATTTCTGAGAACATAATATTATGTGTCGTGGTCTGCAATTATGCGGCCTTTTTATCACGGCAACACAATCTTCGTCAGTAGTGGAGAGCTACCTCTATTATTTAAAACATAGAACAATGAAAAACAAGGAAACGCCAATGGATGTCGATAAGTCCGTTGTGAAACATTACGTTGCCATTGAAGGCCTTATGTTGACTATGGAGACTGAGAATCGCGAGCATTTGGAGGAAACTCTGAAATCGGATAAGTCAAATGCAGAACTGCCGGTTAAATCTGAAGGTCGTCAAGAATTTTTCAATTCACCAAGCCCTAACACCTTGTCATGGAGCGATGCAGAGATAGATGACAAAAAAAGCATACGAGAACTGAAGGGGGTTGGCTCGTCAAAAATCGGCGAAACGTAAAAGGCACTTATTACGGGCAGCCATGTCCAGAAGCTTTATTTATTGCAAAGAAAGAACGGAAAATGGAGATATTGGTCTTCTCAGAAATGATAGTCTTTTGAAGAAAGTCTATAAGGTTGACGGAATAAACATCATGCTGAAGAATACTTGTCTGTTTGATTCCTTGACGCAATGTATGGCAACACTTTGCTGCGACTCCAAGTATAATCTACTCAGCACGGAGCAGACACAGGATCCTTTGCGACGTCATTTAACGTAATTTGTCATAGAAAATTGATAGAACATGGACCAAGCAAAGTTTACGAGGACCGAGCAAGAATCATGAATTTATGTGGATTGGCGTTAAGGCAATCGTCTGTTGCTGGCATAGAGATCATTGACTGTAATTACTATACATAATGCATGGGTAACTAGACTGTGTTTCAGCCAATGAGGTGCACGGATTGGGGGTACCAAGAGGATATCACGGCGATGATAAAAAACAATTGAGTTTATCACCGATTTCGGCTTGTTTACCTCCTGTTCTGTCAGATTGATTTCAGTTTGAGGTTAACTTTTATTTTGAATGGAAACTGTTGAAAATACTATAATAAGATACTAATGAATGAGTTGAAAACGCGAGTACTTATTCTAGTGGCGCAGCCAGGATTTAGCCATGGGGGGGGGCTAACGAACGCGAGCGAAGCAAGCTGCGTCAAAGGCGAGCCCCCCCCCCGGAAAAAGGGCCTTGGTATCCTATTTTAGAGTATAATTATTGTGGTACCAATGTTACCTTTCTTGAATTGAAGTAGGTATTAAATTCAGTTTTTGCCGGGTTTGCGGGGAAAATGACAGTAATAAATGGTAGTAATGACACTTGCAAACTGACAGCTGCACTGCGCGCACGTAGAAACGTCATACACGATCGTTCGGCACATACAAACGATACGGCCGAACGCAGCTGTTCACGAAATACGGTTTTTTGTGCTCTTGTTAGATCTATCGATAGTGGCAGTCTGAGCGATGATCGTTCGCTAACGAGTCGTTAATTGGCAGTCTGAACGATAATCGTTCGCTAACAAGTCGTTAGTGAACGAGAAGTTACAAAATAAGCCTAATAGGTAGGTGAGTATACTTGCTTCAGGACGGAGTTATATCGGTAAAATAAGCGTTGTGGAATCAATAGTCCCTGTGGGTTCATTCCTTGACAGAATCTTACCATTTAGGTCTCTCTCGAAAGCTACAAGGATGCAGTTTGGTTTGGCATTGGCATTTTCAAAATCGAAAGATATTTTTTTAATTTTTGGATGAATAATTGATTTTTGGATTTTGGAGATGCCAATGGGCTCATACCAAAGTGCATCCTTGTAGCTTTTAGAAGAAACCAGAATGATGAGATTCTGTCAATAAATAAACCCACAGGGGTTGATTCCGCAACGCTTATCTTACCAATTCAACTCCGTCCTTGAACCGGAAGTTTCTCTCTCCGCACCAATTGAAAAAAAAACGCGCAATCCAATCGCAGTGCAACTCTTACACAGAGAGACTAATGATCTATTTTCTAAATGATGAAGAAGGTATACGTTGTTTCAGATTAATTGCTATCCCAGTAGGCATTGGAAGTATATGGTAAAAGTCGCTTTAGCTTTGTCTAGTTCTAAAACGTTTATTGTTTTAGTCTCAAGTCAGTGTGACATGTCAATCAAAATCAGCCGCGAAGTTTTTTACTGTCGTCCAAACTGTCATGTTTCTGTCCACCTAGATAGCTTTTGGAAAGAAAATCGTAATAAGCACCTATCGACGCAAGTTTTAAAAATCTGTACGTGTTACTTATACAGTTACTGTTGTTCCTGTTATGTTATACCTACTGTTGTGTTGTTCCTTCATTGGTTTTGATTACCTGATAATTTTCACGCCATGTGTTACGCTGTTACGAAGAATTCTTCAGAGATTCCAACAATGCAGCTGCCAACATTCAGCGCGTTGCTTTGATCTTTAGTAACGTACTGCACGGTCAAACGCATACTGGCAAAAAGAAGCCAAGGTTTGTCACTACTTACAACCAAAAAGTGGCCAAGGATCCTTGAGCCCAGTCGAGAAAAAAATCAGCCAGGCGCCCGTTCTCAATCAAAAGAGTAGGTACAGTCTGTTGTGCCATATCCTACCAGATTTCGTGCTTCTGTCTTCACTAAAAGGCTCAGTTGAAGTAGAACAGCGTAACTCGGCTTTAGAAGCAGATCTTCCTTGATATCTGATCCCTTTCAAGGCCATGGAGTTTGCTTTACTGCTTTACTATCTACCTGTGTGATATGTGCACAATGTTGATTGAGACTGCAGACTGGCAAGAACAAAATCTGCTGACTCCCCAGGTGCCTATTTTTTTTAGTCCTGAGATCGGAAACAGAGACGGTTCGACATCAAAACTGCATGTATCTTTCTTCAAGTGCACCTTGAATGGGGTGCCGCACGTGATACTCGATTAAAACTGAAGAAATACTTTCTGACTGAAAGGAGTGAAAGATCTGACTTATAACCTGAAAATAAATAATGAAGTTTCCATGAGATTTACACTTCTGATTTGACGTTTTTTGAAACTAAATCTAAAGCTGCATTTAGATTTTCATGACCTACTGGGATAGCAATATTTCTGAAACAACGTATAACAGTCGAACACAATAATTTTTTTATTTTGTTCAAAATTACTTTCCCGGCCCGTCCAAGGGAAAGTTATGTGATGATGCAGGATGCAGGAAAAACGTTCTGACACGATAGCTGCCGAACCGATAGTCTGATCGACTTGAAATTTGGTATACAGACAGGGTCTTGCTGTTAAATGAGCTGATTAGTTTTTGGCTGTCATTTGTCAAACGGAAATGTCACTATCAAAATATGACAGAAGCTATATCTCACAGAACTTGACTTGCAAGATGCCGTTTGAAAGCCCATGAAAAACTGTATTCAGAACAGTTAGAAATTGTGCCTTGTCTGTCATCTGTCAAAAAATAAAAAATGTCAAAGTTCAAAACTTTACCATTCAATTATTCAAAATCTATCCAATGCATTGGGACCAAATTTGGCAGGAAGCAACAAAACATAACAGTCAAATTAAGTCTGCAGTTGCAATTTTCCACTATTTTTCCATCGGGCGTTATGAATTTTCAAAATTTCTCCTAGCCGTTGCCACTCGAGAGAACGACTCACCCGGATTCCCACCAGGATGACTTGCTTTTGATGCAGCACTCCACTCAAAAATTCATTCCTGCACGAGGATCGACTTTTTTCGAAAAATTTCGACTGAAATCGGAAGAAGATTGTACTGGGCGTCTTGTAGATCTATTTTTAAAATCGACACAGCTTCGGTTTTCCGACGGTAATTTTTTCAATAACAAATTTACATATTCCGTGAATTCGAAAAAACTGCAGCGTAAATATCAACATGCGGTGAGCCACACTAAATAACCATTTTAGATGCAGACATGCTGCGAATGAAAATTGGAGAAAAGACTGAATTAATTTTTGGAGGAAAAATTTTCAAAATCGGACCAACGGTTTTCAAGTTTTCCTCTCTGGAAAAACTGGAAATTTTCCAACTTTTTATTCCGTGAACAGATTTCTACCATTTGTTTTTGAAGAATAGATAACTGGTTCTTGAACATTTTCCAATAATTTCTCTCCAATTTCCCGGGAATTTTCCTACTGAAAATATAAAACCGCTCATGCGATCGTGCAAATTAAGCGGTTCTGCCACGATAATTACCGAATTATTGATTCGATCAAATCGAAATTAGGTACGAAAGCATAAGTTCAGCCTGGAATGACCTGATTAGACTTCAGGTAGATGATTTTGATCGGAAGCCTTCAGGTGACACATTGGGTCTGGGCTTGTCTGGATATAGTATTGCATTCTTCAAATTTCGCAACACTTGTCTTCTTCCTAGTTCTACCTTTCGAAATATTTCATCACCATGGAAACCTAAGAACCTGTCACTTGTTCTGTAGGCCCAACAATGGATGCAGAATGATCGCGTAACGCACAACTGAGTAAAATGTTTTCATCAATTTCCGAATCAAATCCCACCCTCCCGAAGGGACACTTCGATCAAAATCATTACTGACGTCCCTGGATACTGCCGGGAAAGTTTTGTGTCGCCCCACAACAGATTTTTTTCATTGCTTCGGTGAAAAAGCGAGACTGTCTGGGGGGGGGGGGGCTCTAGCCCCCTAGCCCCCCCCTTGGCTGCGCCACTGAATTCTTATTCTAAAAGGGGGTGCCTGGGGCAAGACGCCTCACTATTTCAGGATGCAAATGGAGCAATTTTTCATCAGTCATCGGTCACATAGGTACCTCCAGGCTATCGCAGTGCTCCGCAGTCGTTGAATCTGCAGACACGATTCCGAGCACAATTCCATTCGGAATTATCATCAATGATATACCATCATACCACTTGTTATATTATTACTGACTATGTCATTTCTACAGTTGAAACATTCACGAAGGTTCCTAGCGCGACAATCGAACGGAGGTGCTTCCAATGCAAAAATGAGAAGGCAAAAACATGTCGGAATTGAAGTTTCGGAAAAAAACATCTTGAGTCACCTGCTAAGAATCAAGAAAAAATCTTGCAGAAACTGTGGATGTGATATGGACACCACGTCCAAATTTGAAGAGACTGATCATAGACACGGGTGAATGCGGACCTCTTACTCTTTGCCCGATACAATTTGTCTTGGATTTGAAAGGTAGACATTATAGCTAAATTTGGTGCTGCTGACTTTTTTTTTAGGAAAAACCGTGAGCACTAACGAAGCACTAACCATCGAAACCAATCAGAATATTAGTGCTTCAAATTGCAGAAGTTGACTGCTCACTTCACGATTTTTGAGATTTTGGTCTGTTAGTTAGCTGAATTTTGTGCTGCTGACTTTCTTTAAGGAAAACCGAGAAGCACTAATGAAGCATTAACCATCAACCCCAATCAGAACATTACGAGTAGTGCTTTATTAGTGCCTGCTGGGGTTTTCGAGCCGTACCTCAGGTATTTATTCCCAAAACAAAGGAATGGCCGAAGTACTATGGAGCACTAACGAAGCAGTCGAAGCACTAACGAAACGACCCAACTTTGATCAAAGCCGCAGTTGCCTGATGGCGTGAAGTTAGCAGGCACAATCGATAAACTCAATTTTCTTTAAAACGATCGCTGCTGCTGGTGTGAGGAATGAAGCACTAATAAAGCACTTACAATCCTGTAAATTTCAAGAATAGTGCTCCTAGTGTCCCTGCCTACTTCATGCGGCCCTCTTGACCCGTCACTTACGGCCCGTGGTCCGAAAGTGACATTATTTTCCAATCTGTGAGGGATCATTCAATTTCCAACTTTTCAAAAGTTAGGAATGTATCGATTACTAACTCATTGTGAATGAAGCATTTTACGTTATAGACCAAGAGCTAGCAACGTTTTATTTACCTCGTAAGCAAAATGCAATTTGACTTCTGGGGCATGTAGAGATTATGAATGGCTTCCATAAAATCTTAGTCTTATGAAAAACACGCCTTGCTTTCTCCCAAGGCAAGCAAAGAACTGGGCCATTTGACAGCCATATTCAACAGTGGTTTTTTTAGAGTTCTTATTCGATATAATTATCAGTTTTATCAGGAATGGATAGGTTGAACTATCTTTTAACTAAATTTAATGAGACAAAATCTTGGAATGTATTAGAAACCACAAAATAACAGACTTTTTCAACTGGTATGTTCAAGCTAGTAGGCTAGGCCGAGCTGTTTGGATCGCATTTGATGGCCGATTCTCGAATCACGCCTACTAGAAAAACTGGTGCCAACTTTCGTCCGCTTGGAAAGTCTGGTTTTTGAGTTTCTAATACATTTTGAGATTTTGTCCCATTCAATTTAGTTGAAAGATAGTTCAACCTATCCATTTCTGATGAAATTGCTTGCTTCTTTGCTTGCCTTGTCCCTTGTGCATGTGAGAGAGCAAGGCGTGTTTTTCATAAGACAAAGATTTTATGGAGCCATTCATAGTCTCTACATGCCTCAGAAATCAAATTGCATTTTGCTTATGAGGTAAATAAAACGTTGCTAGCTCTTGGTCTATTAAGTAAACACTAAAATATTCTTGTTTTCGTTTTGATTCTGAACAAATTGGTTTTGATGTCACGCTGTCCTGTCTTGATCATTTTGATGTTTATTTCATCCATTCTCAATGATCAGCTTAATAATGATGCATCAGTTTTTACACATTGGGTATCATAGTTACAACTTCCTAGCTGCATGTTTCATTCATTGATATTTTTTCCGGTTAACTCACCGAACACCTTGAAACGTAATAATTATTGACGGGTTGTCATAAAATCCTCACATAAAATACGAAAAAAAGCCATGCAACGAGAATGTGCTATTGTGCAAAGGCTTAGCTGGAACTACAACAAATAGCAGCTACTTATTTTGTAAGAACGCAAGACATGTATTCTAAAAATAAACCACAATTGCATAACTTTTGTGGAATGTTTTCCATTCACAACAACAATTATTATTATTAAAGTTTATCCACTTGTTAATAATGAACTGGCATTTGTTGTATTATGTATAGTAACTGCACATTGCGAAGAATAAATGGTTCCGTTTGTGGTAGGTATAGGAACACTCGGAGCATAATGGCAACAGCAATCTAGGATAGGTATAGGAGGTAGGTACGGTGGGGACTAAATATTATGGCGAAGCGACACCATTATAGATTCATTGTGCCCGAGCTCAAACATCATGAATGAATGGGTACACGACATTGGCACCCGGAAATTCCACGGAAGTACGTCACACCGGAACCGGAACCCCAATGCGATTACGCTGTCGGCATGAATGGCACGCAACGAAATTCTCTTTACTATCGAAAAGTGCTGTGGTAGAAGCTTATCAAGACTGATGTGCAAAAATTACTGATCTCCATGGCAGACCCCTCATACTATTTTCATTTCCAATGCAGCTCGTCATCCAAAGGTGTCTCACCTAGCTTTTACTACTGAGTGCAAATGCACATTTTTCTGATTTCTGATAGGAGCTGAAGAGTAGATATTATGTATTATTATTGAGAAACCGCCCTCCCTGTTTTTTTTGTCATGTTGAGTTACTTTCATAGTCATCCATCAGTCATTCAAAAATTATGAAATATTTCTTGCAATTGCGTTAGAACACTGGATGGACATTATTAAACATGTTGTGCTCAGGGCCGCCGAGAGCTTCGCCGGGCCCCGATGTTGGATGACAGTGACGGGCCCCCTCGTTAGGAAATATTTTAAGCCCCCGAAAAATAACTTCGCTATATTGACTTGATTATAACTTCAAACTTCAATAACTTGATTATATTTATCAAATGAAGCAAAAAGTACGACAAAAACAAACAAAAATTGAGCTTTTTGGGGGTTTTCAACATTTTTTCTACTTTTTTGTTAGTAGAGCTAGGAAAAGAAACTTAACTGGCGCTCACGGGCCCCCTACGGGGCTCCGGACCCCAATGAAATGAGACCTCCTGAACCGCCCTCTTCTCGGCGGCACTGGTTGTGCTCTATCTTGAGTCCCAAAAACTCCGTCCATAAAGCCATAGTGAAACTTCGTAAGGTTGCGGCCTCATAAAAGTTTACACCGACGGCGATCGAGTGGCCATGCTGAATTCAATTTTGACGTAATTTTGAATGAGCATCATGGCCACACGATTGTCATCGGTGTAAACTTTTATGAGGCCGCAACTGTACATAGCCATGGAGTGCTTATCTTATAGTGACACTACTGATGCTATCGACTGTTCATTTTTGATTGATAAATAAGAGTTTATTGCTTTGAAAATATACATTTTAAAGCAATGTGAAAAACCACGACATGAATAAAAAAATCGGTTGTGTCACCCCAAAACTTCCCCGACGAGTAGCAAGGAACGGATGAAAATTTTATTATGAAATTATGCCCCTTCAGGTGGGAAGTTAAGGAAAAAGATTGAAGAATTGAGATATTTTCTCTAATAAGGGATTCATTTAGAGCTCCATCATTTGAGTCTGGCCTCGATATGCTAGGCCAGTGGATTTTAAAGCGAAAAACTCTCGGAAAACTTGATGAATTTCAAAAGACATTGCCCGGAAATGTTCAAGAATCAAATACTCTTTGTTTAAAGAACGTTAGTAAACTGCTCGTCAAAAGTTAAGCATGGAGCAAAATTTGCTTCAATTTCAAGCAAGGATATCTTGGGGAAAAAATATTCGATTTGAAAAAAGTTTATAGTGCCTGGTAGAACTTTTTTTTTCAGCTGCAAGACGTCATGTCGACTCACGGCACCATTGACTTTGTCTATGATACACAGGGTGCCAAAGGAACGAGTGTCGAAAGTGTTAATTTTTGAAGTCGTGGAACTTTTTGAGGAAAAATTTCAGATTTTTCTCCTTTTCAGTTTTAGAAAGCGGATATCAATACCTCGAAACGGTTTTTGACTTTTGATCGTATTTTGTTTTTTCAAAGAGTTCTTGATTTTTTTGTGGAATTTGGATTTTTTGATACAGAATTCGATAAAGCTGTTGCTTCTTCTTGAAAATTCACAGAAACATACACAATTGCTGAGTGAATTATACTATGAGAAAAGGGATTTGGCTCCCCGTGGGATTTGGCTCAAACTTTGATATGTTGTAGCTTTTGTTGAGGTGATCTTACAAACTTTATCCTTGCGCAAATCCTCTAAACTCAACGGTTCACCCTCTAGAGGGGGTGGAATGCCGGTAGTCACAGAACTAATTTATTGCAATTATGGGCTTCATTGAGCAAAAGGTTGATCTATTTTGACGCCACGGGGTGGTTCTAGGCTTATACTTGCCATAACTTTGAGCTGGTCAAAATATCTCATAGACCCCTATTTTTAGAACCACCCCTAGCATTTCGAAGAATGACTGAAAATTCAAAGTTGAATAACGACCAAAATAAACGGTGAATTTTTTTGAATTTTTGCAACGATATTTTCAAAGTGATGCTGATCCATTATTTCTTGCAAACCAACCCCTAAAATCTGACGTTCACCCTCTACTGAATTATCAAGTTCTGCTCCCACCTATTAGACATGAATTGTTTCTTGATAAGTTAAAATAAGTTTCTACGACTGTAACATTTTATGTGCTGAAAAAAGTTGGTCCATATTGATCTCTTATGTCCACCCCTTACCCCTATACCCTAATAGTTTCTCCCAAATTGGCAGTGAAAGCACTCGTTGCACATTTTCCAGTTGAATGAGTTGAACTAATCATTTCTGGAAAAACTACCAGGGTATAGGTGCTCTAAGGGTAGGGGTGGGTAGACATAAGGGATGAATATGTATCGTGTATCACCCTTAGTGCCCTTAGTGTATCACCTTAGTGATATAGTGCTGAAATAGTAGAAATTCATTTCAACTTAACAAGAAACAATTTATTTCCAATAGCGCAGAGCAGAAATTCATAATTTATTGGAGGGTGAACGTCAGATTTCAGGGGTTTATACGCAAAAAAGAGTTGATCAGCAACACTTTGAACATACCGTGTCAAAAATTCAGAAAAAATCACCGTTTATTTTGGTCGTTCAACTCAACTTCAATTCAATTCAACTTTGAATTTTCAGTCATTTTTCGAAATGCTAGGGGTGGTTCTAAAAACAGGGGTCTATGAGATATTTTGACCAGCTCAAAGTCATGGCAAGTATAAGCCTAGAACCACCTCGTGGCGTCAAAATAGATCAACCTTTTGCTCATTGAAGCCCATAATTGCAATAAATTAGTTCTGTGACTACCGGCATTCCACCCCCTCTAGAGGGTGAACCGTTGAGTTAAGAGGATTTGCGCAATGATAAAGTTTGATCACCTCAACAAGGGCTACAACATATCAAAGTTTGAGCCAAATCCCACGGGAAGCCAAATCCCATAAGGAATGTGCGGGGTCCTTTGACTTCATGGGCCCCCAGAAGAGGATATCCTCTGGACCTCTTCAGGGGAGATACCCAATAAAGCATGCTGCGACAACACATTGACACCTATTGACTCCAGCATGAATAAAAATGCAAGACTTGTAACCTTACGTTGCATCAAAATTACCATGGTTAGCAATTAGTCCCATCATGGGTGATTTTGTTACTGCCCAAGCCACTGGAAATTTCCAGAAGTGATATCTCCTAGAGGAATAGGTAGAGGTAGAGCAGTAATTCTTTTTTTGATCCCAATCGGACACATTTTTGGTTATTCGAGAATGATGTGCAGATTTTTCACTTTTTACTTTTTCAGTGGTGGGGGGTAATTTTGACGTTTGTCATGTCAGAACTATTTTTTTGTACTTGTCATCATTGAAATGTCAGCATGAATGTTATCCACCACTTTCACATCAGTAGTGAAAACAAAAGACCAACAAAGGTTTTCTCGAGGGTTTTCTCAGGAAACCTGGACTTGAGGAAGAAAAACACCGACCGCAAACTTGAAATTTATCAGCTGAAAATGACAGTATACATTCATGTTGACATTTCAATGATGACAAGTACAAGAAAAAGAGTTCCAAGGTAAAAAAAAATTTACGTCCCGAACACAAAGGTAGCTACGGCGAGCTTATTAGAATGAAAAATACGCATCTCCAGCTGAAGTCCAAGCAGAAAATCTTTAGAAAAAAGCGAGGAAAAAAGGTAGGTGGTGGTTGACTCTGGACGGCCAGCCCGAGGTGATTTTTTCTTGGCTGGCAGGCTGGCTTGTTGCAAGGCTGGTCGACGGGCTTGTGTGTTTCTCTCCGTGCGGATGTGACAGTCTGTTGCTCTTTTTTGGGCGGAAGCTATGGATGATTTAGAGAAAGGTCTGCGACGACGCTGGTCATCAACATGGGGCCCAATAAAGAGTCTACGGTGTCCCAAGGGTTCACAGGAACAAAAGTTTGCTTGTAGTGGACTGCACAAGACAGCAAAGTGACAGTTTTGACGTGCTACCAATTGAGTAACAGCCGACGTTGCCTGCGGCAACTTACACCTTTTTTTACAATCAATTCCCTAAAACTTCCTCTACGAAACGGCCATTTTCCCAAATAAGGTCAATCGCCTATAGTGGGAACGGATAGTCTTCACGAGATCGAGAAGTCGAGTGACAATGGCTTAAGCGTAACTGACTTGGCAGTGGCGCGAGATATGCTGATTAAGTCTGTGATGCCCCCCCCCCCCCCTCCACAGTGCGTCTGAACCTTGAATAAGTTTCATGAAAATGACACCAAAAACGGGCTCCGGATCTTTGTAGCCGAACATTAGGGGAACTGAAATCAAGTTAAAACAAAATCGTACCAGATCCTTAACTCAAATAATATCAAATCTTAGATTTACTTTACGTCAGAAGTGAAATACTTCAACTTTTTTTATTATTGGATCACAGTTTGAGTTTTAGTAAGCAACATCAACTTCTATTAGTACAGTAAAACTGTAAAATGTATAAAACCATCAAATATTTAACCGAAAAACTTACTACGTAGATTGAAAAATAATTACTCAACTTCGAAAAAATCATAGTGTCACCCTACAAAATTTTGCGCCTTTTTAAATTCAGGAAATCCTGGTTTGCTACATAGGTACCTTTTGAATTCTCTTCGAACTGTTCATTACAAGTCTGTATTGTTGCAAAATACAAGGTGTTTGTTTACCTCGGTGTTCGCATAATATTTCTACAGGGTGTTGAATTCAACGTAAAAAAATTCCAATAATTCAACATAATTATTATGTTCCTATTTGAGTACATACAATATTTTTGTATTTCAACACTAATGTCATGAAGACAGATCTCATCTCTCTACGCAGTTTTTGAATAGTCTTCTTTTATTTACAGGGTGATCGAAAAATGACAATCAACAACAACAAGTTTTTCAATGATAACTTTTTTCCAGGTCAACCGATTCCCACAATATCAGACTCATGTTGTAGTTAAAACTTTAAATATAAAAACCTAAAGAGTCGGAATCGACTTCAGGCAAACATTCAAAATACAGAGTTGCATCAAAAATGACCTAAATTTGAATGGTATCCGAAATTCCGTTTGAACAAAGATGTTTGAAAATCAACTTGCTTTCTAACAGATCATTCATTCCGAACACTTCAAGATTTTTCTTGCTTGTATGAATGTCAAGAATTAGATTTTCTATATCGTCCAAGGATCCTGATTACAACAGAAGGTTTTCATAGCTGAATCAGTCCCTTGGGCCTTGAGCAGTTGAAAATGATCGCAACCTAAGCTACAAAAACCAGAACAATCACGGTTTTTATGTTACTCTTTTTAACTGATTGTTGTGATTTTCGTAGCGTAGCGTAGGCTGCGACTATTTTCAGCTGCCCAAGGGACTGAATCAGTCATGAGAACATACAATTATAATTAGTAGGTATCCTTGGCCAATAATTTTTGACTAATACAAGCAAGAAAAATCTTGAATTTTCATTTACATATTTTACAATAGAGACTTGTAGCTATAATTTTTTTATATATTAAGTGTTGAGGGGCGCATCAAGTACTAGCTTATTAGCGCCCTTTTTTCGGTGACTTCCTCCGTTTTACCTGTTTTCCCTTAACGTGATCGCTCGGTTAGGACACGCCAAAGTATTAGAGGGCGCATAGAGAAAAGCCACCGGCTCCGGCGGGATTTGAACTCCGGACCTCTTGGTTTGAAGCCAGAGACGAAGCCCACCGATCTATCGCCAGGATAGCTAAAGAATTGAGCTATTGAATAGTTTGTACAGAATTCAGAAGGTATGTAGCAAACCACAGTTACCTAAGTTTAAAAAGGCGCAAAATTTTGTGGGGTGTGCACTGAAAAAACTGAAGCCAATCCATCCAACAACTACGTCATGGTAAGATGTATCTTATATGTCATACAATAATTACTGTAGAATATATCATGTTGTCTTGATATAAAATACCGCTACATACTTTGACAATATAACTACTGTAGTTGCTATACTATAGTCCGGTGGATTAGCGCCAAAAAATGCCTAAACTATGCATTTTGTGATAAAGCAAAGGGCTCCTGGATTTACGTTCTTGAGATTCAACTTGACAATTCCAGAATTGGCGCCAACGAGTTTAGTGTGGCAGGCGACCTCAGGGGCCATCCGTAAGTATGGAAGAACAAAAATTTCGTTGCCGTTGTTTAAAAGCTCGAAAACGATCACAAATTATTAATTTGTATTGTGTTGCAGCCTTTCTTGATGGAAGCAGTCCTATTTGTGTTGCTTGTGGAGTTAGTATAGAAATCAAGCATGTTGATGGCCTGTTCTTGAGGAAGCATTGATTTTTCTTTTAGTTTGATAAAGCAGTGAGCATTTTACACATTCCGCGAGACTCTTATTTTGATTTCTGTTCTTGTTCGTTGGAAATCATCAATTCCATAATATACAGGGTGTTCCGCGACTTTACAACCCTTTTCTTGGGGCATTTCTCTTCGCAATGATCTCAAAAAAACTTTTCATTGTCGATTTTCATGAAGATTCCAAAATATTAGTTACCTATTTTCTGCCTCTTTTCATGTACAGAGTGTTACAGATTGTTCACAGCCTGTAGGTTACAGGGTGTTACAGATTGTTTACAGCCTCTAGGTAGGTTATTACATATACCTAATACCTTGAGGGTGCTATTTGATGTGAATGTGATGATGACTCATGTGCACTATGAGGATGTGCTCAACGTATCCATGTCCACCATGGGGATGTGCTCAATGTATTCATGGGGTTGTGACTATGGTTGGTGCACATGAGCACGTTGGGCAGATCCTCCTGTATTTTGAGCACATCCTCATGATGTACATGGGAACGTTGAGCACATCTGAATGATGCACATGGGAACGTTGAGCACATCTGCATGGTGCACATGGGTACATTGGGCACATCCCCATGGTAAGCAATGCCATGGTGCACATATGTGTTCCAAAATGTGTCCATGAGAACTTTTCTACCAAGAAATTAGACTTACGAAATGTGATTTGGTTGATTACTCAATAGAACATCATGAATTTATCGTTTCCTTGTCAAAAAAAAAACAGGTTTCTAAACCTCAACAAAAGAATGTTTTTTTTTCAAGTTCGGAGAATGGAACGAACACAGTGACAATTGCTATCAACATTTCTAATAGACTCATAAGCTTCCTTCATGACACATGACGATACTCAATGGTCGTTTTGTAAAAGTTCTTTTATCTTCAAAGTTTGAAGGGCCCCCATTCGCCTCCTTATTGATAAAATTTCAAGTGCTGCGGGTCAAATCATGTCTATTGGTATAAGGTTCGCACATGAAAAAATTCGTTGCCCTGATCCAAAATGCAGTATCGATGTGTCCTTGGATCGCATTACTCGGTATTTCGCGTCGGAAAAAAAATCATGGAAAATATCAAAGTTTTTAATGCAGGTTTATTAATTTTTGAAGACATCTGGAATCGAAATTGTTATATATTGTATCAGTCTCAGGTCTCTCAATGATGAAAAACATACACTGGATATGTCTTCTGTTTTTACAAGATGATTAGAAGGATTTGTTCCGAAAGCTATTTTATGTCAACTTTGAACACTGTAATTGACGCACCTTCACACAAAAAGTCATATTGTGCCTGCGATACAGCTCCAATATCATGTTTGTTGCTTTTACAAGGAGGAACAATTCTTCCTCTGCAAGACAAAGTTGAAAACCGTACAATAGAGCCTTTATTTTATGAGGCAACACGTTTTTAAAGTGAAGCATGCGTCACTTATCAGGTGCCGTGTTGACACAAAACCGCTCTCGCGACCAGACACTTCTATGAGCTTGTGAAGATGAGAAGCATATCTAATCTATCTTTTTCAATCAAAGAAAAGTTCAAAGTAACTGAATATGCAAGAATAAATGGAATGCCTGTGGTGAGGAGTGAAAACCATGGGGAAAAAGTTGATTATCAAAAAAGCGTGTTTTTTCTGACAAACTTGTTTCAACATGTTTCTAACGTAATTTGAACCCTATATTCGAACTCAGAACGTCGATTTTAGTCAAAAATCTCCATATTCATTCAGGATTGATGAAAACCATAAATCGCCTTCAAAGACAAAAATGCCTTCTCCTCAGCCCCCTTACGTGATTAGCATCGACATATTTTGTCAATTCCTCCCCATAGAGTATCAGCGCATCAAAATATGATCTATTTGGGTGCTTTCGAGGAACATGGAAGATTTTGGTTCTTTTTCAGCTCTGGATGGCCCCTGAGGTCACCTGCCACACCAAACTCGTTGGCGCCATTTCTGGAATTGTCAAGTTCAGTCTCAAGAATGTAAATCCAGAAGCCCTTTGCTTTATCACAAAATGCATAGTTTAGGCGCTAATCCACCGGACTATACCATTTTGCATTCAATACTACTACGGTATTATATTATGACGTATATTTCAAAACAATATCGGTAATTGTATTGACAATAATATTGTAGTTGTAAGTGATACAGCTACAGCGGGTATATCATATCCAACAGGTTTATTGCATCAGGAAGCGTCCCTTGCAGTTCGCAATCTCACCATACCGCCATTATTCGTCGGTGCATCAGGTCGTGAATTAGTTCGGTGTGAAGTAATTGATCCGATTACAAGTGGTGAAAGACCTACAGACAACTCTTCCAATGTGAGTTTCCGAGTATTTACAGACCTTCCAAATTTTGAAACTTATTTCTTTTCTAGTGTGACGTCATGGTCGTGCTATGGTCGTATTATGGTCGTTTGCGGATAGTGGCTGAATGAGTAGGCATACCTACTGAAGAGTCATTTGCCAGACAGAGAAGCACCCTCAAGGATTTTATAAGTTTTAGAATTTACTTGATCAATAATCCCTTGGTTATGATAGTTTCACCTCGAGCTCCATCAAAAGCTGTGCAAAAGTAGTTCAACACATTGTTCGTGCAATTTCATTTTAGCTGTTTCTGTTAGTCAAAACCAATAATGTATTATAAAGGAATAGACCTTCCTTGTCAATTTAAGACCACAGTCAATAAAATCGGGTCATCTGCTGAAGAGCTATTGCGAGTTGAAGCGAAGCCTACTTTCAATTTTTTTCGTTTTCGCATAATTGACCCAAATTTAGGTATCGTGCCCGCCAATCCGTCATGTGCTCATCTCTCAACCGATTTTCTCAAAGGTATCAATGGCTAGCCAATTGGACAGGCTACCTTTTTCATATGACAAAATGACAGACCTGTTAAAATCCAAGATGGAAGAAGCAATTGAAAATAAAATTTCTTTTGTCTTCATTGCTTTTCAATAAAAATGAACAGAAAGTCAAAACCAATAATTATTATGAAGGAATAGACCTTCCTCCACAATTCAAGACAGCAACCAATCAAATCGGTTCATCTGATGAGGGACTACGGCCAGTTGAAGCCAAGCGTACTTTCCGTTTTTCTATTCCAACAAGGACGAATAAAGCCCATTTTCAACAGTTTCCGTCATCTTGAATTTTGACATGTTGGCCATTTTTCCATATGGAAACGGCAGCCTATCTAATTGGCTATAGCCATTGATACCAAATTTGAAAAAATCGGTTGGAAAATAAGGATCTGGCGGGCAGGATTCCTAAATTTGGGTCATTTATGCGGGAATAACGAACTGGTAGGTAGGCTTCGCTTGAACTCGCCGTAGCTCCTAAGCAGATGACTCGGTTTGATTGGTTGCGGTCTTGGATTGTCAAGGAAGGTCTATTCCTTCATAATAATTATTGGTTTTGACTTTCTGCTAATTTTTATTCAAAAGCAATAAGGACAAAAGAATTTCAATTTTCAATTGCTTTCGCCATCTTGGATTTCGATATTTACGTCATTTTCTCATATGAAAAAGACAGCCTGTTCAATTGGTTAGCCACTGATACTAAATTTGAGCAAATCGGTTGAGAAATGAGCGAATGGCGGATTAGGCAAGATACCTAAATTTGGATCAATTATGCGGAAATGAAAAAAACGGAAAGAAGGCTTCGCTTAAACTCACAATAGCTCCTCAGCAGCCTGATTTTACTGGTTGTGGTCTTGAATTGACAAGAAAAGTCTATTCCTTCATAATACATTATTGGTTTTTACTTTCTGGTGACTTTCATTAAAAAGCAACGAGAACAAAAGAAGGCCTATTTTCAATTGTTTCTGCTATCTTGAATTTTGGCATGTCGGCCGAAATACGGAAATGATAGCCTATTCAATTGGCTAGCCAATGCTGAAAAAGTTCGATAAAATCGGTGGCGAAATAAAAATTGTAGAAGGAAAAATTCCGAGCACGGTTCTTTATGGCCCACCCGGTATAGTCAGGTACCATAGGTTCAAAAAACTGATCCCGTGGGCTCCTTCGTGAAGGGGGCGAAACACCTTTAATTTCTTATAGTCCTATATGTGGAGATACGGAAATGTCTTGGTGCCACTTTCAAAATGGCGTCATTTCAAAATGGCGGCCATTTATTTCCGGTGACATTTATTCGGACCTCACTTGCTTCATTCTCATCCGATTTGAATTTTTTTTTGTAGAAATACGTGAATTCATATTATATTCTCTATCCGTCGCTGTCATCGGTTATCATTTATACCGGGTGTTTATAAATGTCTGTGATCGCATCGCCTTTGGAATCCGCTTTCGATCACTACAGTTGCGCCTGTTACTGCGTTTTTCGGCCTGACCCATGCCTGCCGCGATCACAGATTCTTGTTAACACCCCGTATCAATCTGTTTGACCGGAATTAGAAAAAAAAACTGAAAATTATGATGACTTTTAGTCCTATAGGTTTCTGGACTGTTTCTCAACCTAATTTAAGTTGTATTGATCCTAACAGCATCTACAATGAATAAAGTTCACTAAAAATTCAGCTTGCTGGAAAAATAATGGCCACAAGTGATACAGTAGGGAAAAAAAGAGCGATATCCACGAAAAATGGTAAAATTAGGAAGGAAACTGCCGGGTGTCTTTTCCGGGAGTAGGTATACGTGTGATTCTTTGGTTATTACTTCTATGGTCTCTGGAGACACCGAAGTGCTCTGGTAGCAATTTCAAGATGGCGTCGTTCTAAAATGGCGACCATTTGATTTTAGTAACATGGATTCACACTCAACTCACGCCTATTTTCGCTCGACTCAAACCGATTTTAATGATTTTCCTTTTGATTAGGTATGGATTGATGTTCTCTATTTGCTATTGCCCAAAATTTGCATGTGTGCCAAGTAGTCTTTCCAAAAAGTAAAAAAAAAACCTACAAAATCAGTGATTTTTACGATCTCTATAGACCATATTAATCATTCAAAGCGCAGTCGCAGATCGGGGAAAGAGACAACCACATGTGCTGGATTGAAACTCCCATAAGAATATGCATGTTGAATGACTTTGCAAAATGATCAATTCAAGTTGCAAATTGACAATTTCAACGAATGTATAACATAACAAATGTGTAAAAAGGAATACCTGATCTACTTATCACCATAATGAAATGAAAAAGCTTGTTGGGAAATCGATGCGGAGCATTTCAAAATGGAGTTTTTTGAATCCAAAACAATTTCAAATTCCCCGCCATATTTCATTGCACAACTTCCGCTAACGAGATTTTTGACAGCGCTTGAAACCGAACCGAACGTCAGCCGTCACGCAAAAGTATGGTTAAAATGGTTAAAACGTCTATGGCGGAGTGACGGAGAAAAAGTGTCTACCCTGACCAGGACTCGAACCCGGGTCTTCCATTTGCCGGATGGATACTCTGACCACTGAGCTATCGAGGGAGACAACAGTTCCTCCGTCATATGCCCACATAAGAGCCGCCACAGTACTCCCCCTCCAGAGACGTCGTTCGTCTCGTATGTACCCCCGCGTTCGCCGTACTTATGGATCATTGACCGTTGTTCAGTACCCCCCACCTAGGGCGACGGATAGGACGCGGGTGGACGTAGGACAGAGAGTGGCGGTGCTGTTTACTTGTTTGTTGCTTGCTTTGTACCTCTTTGCCTTCTGCATGTGCGTCGTTGCTTGCTTTGTACCTGTTTGTTTGAGTTGCATGTTGTGTGCGTGTTGTTTTTGTTCGGGGTCACCATTTATGGCGCAATGTGACGGAGAAAAAGTGTCTACCCTGACCGGGACTCGAACTCGGGTCTTCCATTTGCCGGATGGATACTCTGACCACTAAGCTATTGAAGGAAACAACAGTTCCTCCGTCACATGCCCACATGAGAGCAGCCACACGTCCAAAGAATAAAGGAAACACATCGGAATCGTAAATTCTGACAGCAAAGTTCCGTTTTCCATGCTGTGGCGCGCGAGATCGTCTACTGCAGTGCGCATGGTCACAGGCACATACCTAACTTACAAATGACTAGTGGAAGGGGAAAGTGCGGATAATAATTATGGTCTATTGCCTCAAGTGCTTCCCCGTGAGAGGCATGCCTGGCAAATATTTTTTTCTTATTCTCATATGTATGAAGTTACCGAAATGCTGTGGTGCCACGAGGGGGCTGAAGATAGAAATTTGTCAATGTATCTTTTAGATGTCCCC
Source organism: Anaspis maculata (assembly GCA_949128115.1). Classification (NCBI taxonomy): domain Eukaryota; kingdom Metazoa; phylum Arthropoda; class Insecta; order Coleoptera; family Scraptiidae; genus Anaspis; species Anaspis maculata. Next base: position 55,783,052 of record OX421963.1, on the reverse strand, counting down.
CTTGATATAAAAATCGACCTGGTTTTGCTCGAAGAAATATTGACTAGGAATCGGGAGTTATTGCAGGTGGATAGTTTTCAAATGATCACCCGGTAGTTAGTTGTAGTACAAAGTATAATTCAATTTACCTTACGAAACAGTTTCAACTTACGTGCGATTTTTATGTCCCTTGGTCTTCCAGGAGTTTGGCTTCCTAAAAGAATTTCGGCCTCCCAACTTAGTTAAGGCCTACCGGGCATTATTGCCCGATGGTCCAGTTCGACAATGAACTTTGAAGTTATTCTCTGCCTTAGCCCCCATGCCCTATTCCGTCTATAAACTGTTTGCTAGCAATGTTGCTATCTAGGCAAGGGGTCTTTAATTTTTTGTCGCCACAGTAACAGTAACTGACTTATTAGCAAGACTGCTAGCTGAAAATTCACAAACAGAATAGAGCTGATTGTTACTTTACTGATGCTACTATACATGCGACCATACAACAGAATGATGATAATGAACTTCTGCTTTACGAAATTAAAAAAAAGCCAAACAACAAGAATAACTGCAAAAATAAAACAACAGATCATTTTCAATAAAATTTATTTACTGCGCATGCTGGTTGTTTTTAACAAAACAGTTGTTTCTTTACATACACTATATCACAGCAGTAGTTGCTATAAAATTGGCTATATAGTTAGACGGTAGCGAACAAATTCTTAGGAAACGTGTAGGTACCTAAGTACTCACGGAGGGCAGTACCTAATATTATCCCCACATCAGTTCGAGGTATCAAAAGCTACCTACCACTTATTTATACTAAGTGTGTCTTATAAACTGACGAAAGAAAAAAAATTAAAATGAACACAGTGCAAATCAAGCTGGACTTGTAAAAAATACAAATTTTTCCCTTATCAGATACCAGTTCAACTACTCAACTGTCGTTAACAGAAATATTAAAACTTATAATGTAATTTGACCTACGTTTTGTCCAGGCAAAACAAAAATACGACAACTCATAATAAAATATTGTCGACACAAAGTGTAGAAGAAAACCTTCATATTATCCTAGACCAACATCTAGAGTCATCATAACGAGAAAGCCTAATATTGCACCCCATGTTGCCAATTTGCCGTTACCACTAAAACAAAATCATCATTAATTAATCAATAATTTATTAAAATCTTAAATATTTAAACAGTCGTAGACTATTCAGTTTTCCCATTTTTTACCACATCGGATCGATCTTTTACATTTTTCGATGCTTCAAGTGGGCACACGCAAAAATTTCAGGAAAACAGCACACATTCCTTTGCGTGCGTGTTTAGTGAACATGTGTGCGTGCATTCGGTTTTACCGAAAGAACTACAGCGGTCATAAATTGTAAGCACTGTGTGTTGTTTTAATTTTCTTACTTTTATTGCGGAACGATTGCGATGACAATTGACCATTACGTTTTCAAGGCCCACCCAAACATTGCAAGTTCCGTTGGAACGAAAGCCCTAAGAAATTGAGACAGCGAAAGAGAGAGAGAGAGAGAGGCAAATACACTGCACAAAAGAATTCATGGAACTCAACGTTACAAGCAAACTTTCAAAATGTTGAAAAAAAGCAAGAAGTCAAGATTACCTTTCCTAACTTGAATCAAAAATCACCCAGGCGTTTACTCGTTCTAGTGTTTAGGACTCAAGCGCTACTTCACCAGGTTATAGATCCAGTCAAACGACGTGTCAGAAGGGTTTCTCCTAAGCCTCCTTGAGGATGGTGAAAATGTACGAATGGTTAGAAGAAATTATGAGAATCGAAGGGAATAATCAGATGCGGAGAACTATATAATGTTTATTGAGTTTCACGGGTCTTTTCATTAGAGAAAGATATGGGATTTTTTTTTTGTGTTGGTATGCAGCTAACGTCGTAGCAGCTAGATGTGTATAGATGTGGTAAGTTATGTGACGTTGTTGTCCGTCACAGCGATGTTACGTACGCGTGAGTAAAAATTTTCGAAATTACCAATGTGACGAATACAGGGTGATTCATGAGTGACCTTACATCGGCTAATGGGAGATAGAGGACTCCGAGGCGAGTCAGGATCCATTGAAGAAATTTTGTTTTCTCCATTGGTTACGAAGATACAGGGTGTTTTGTGTGTTTCGTATGAAACTTTGATGAGCGATATTTCTGAAACAGCTCGAGATATTTCCTTGAAATTCACCAGTAATATTTCTCCGTTGGAAGTCATCCCGAAGCCATCCCGGGTAAGTCAAAATCCAGGGCCGGGCTAGAAAAAAAGTGGTCCTTTTTTGTTTCATCAAAAAGTACATTTTCTGACCGCTTCTCCAAAAAACTGCTATCGGATTCAAAAAGCCAAGGAAAAATGCTTGAGGAATCACTTTTCAATTTAGATGGCACACCTAAACCGTTTCGGCAATAAAATTAAAAGTAAAATTTGTGGGTGAGTTCCCATTTTCGACCGGACATAATCGACTAATTGTTTGATTGAATTCATTCAAATTCATTTTTCAGCTTGTCTCTGTCGAATGGGAGGGCTTGGTAGGAAGAAAAATTCTATAGCCGGAATTTTTTTTTGACGACCAAATCGAGTCTAATTTTGGTTTTACTCTCGATTTTGTCATAAAAAAAAATGGTCGGCTCTGGAATTTTTCTTCCAACCAAGCTCTTCTATTCAACAGAGACATGCCAAAAAATGAATTTTGATGAATTCAATCAAACAATGAGTCGATTATGTCCGGTCGAAAATGGGAACTCACCCACAAATTTTACTTTTTATTTTATTGTCGAAACGGTTTAGGTGTGCCATCTAAATTGAAGAGTGATTCTTGAAGCATTTTTCCTCAGCTTTTTGAATCCGATAGCAGTTTTTTAGAAAAGCGGTCAGAAAATGTACTTTTTGATTAAACAAAAAAGGGACACCTTTTTTCTAGCCCGGCCCTGGATTTTGACTTACCCGGTATGGCTTCGGGATGAGTTCCAATAGAGAAATATTACTGGTGAATTTCAACAAAATACCTTTGGCCGTTTCAGAAATATCGCTCATCAAAGTTTCATACGAAACACACAAAACACCCTGTATCTTCGTAACCATTGGAGAAAATAAAATTTCTCCAGTGGATCCTGACTCGCCTCGAAGTCCTCTATCTCCCATTAGCCTATGTAAGGTCACTCATGAATCACCCTGAAAAACATGGTTTTCTTGGAGTTCAAATTCGTTAGGGCCTCCAACTGACATCGTCCTGAGTAATGACTGGTGGTCCTATCCCCCCATACCGGTTAGTGGCGGCCACTGAAAAAAACGGCCACTAAACGGCGGCAGTACTACAAAAAAATATGATGAAATCGCAGGTTTCTCATCGCTGCTGCTTTTCCTTGAGTGTCAACTTGCAATTTGGTCGGATTTTTTTTTAAATGTTGAAAGGACAAGGTTTTAGTGTGGAAAAGTCTATCATTGCAAAACATTGAAAAAAGTTGCGAAGTGGCATAGGCTACGTCGTATAAGTATATGCAAAGAAAATCATTCCATTTTTACTGCCACTGCTACTAGTGAATTAGTTAATGCAATTTGTGAACGGCTTTTCCAATTAGACGAGAGTTGGGCGGGAACATCGCTGTTGTTCAAAAATGTTTATAGTTGACCGATCGACCTTAATGAATGCAATAGGCGTCGACTCGAAATAAGTAGACAAGATTTGATTAGTGCGGAAACCAAGTCGATACGTTGAACTGTCCAGAAGAATCATATGCAATCATTTTTGTACAGTCATCCGGACTATACATATTCAACAAAGAAACAACATGTTTATGTCAAAGTCAGTCGCTTTTTGAGGGAAGGCAATTACACTCACTTCCTGCGATATAGGTACGAATAGTCCAGTCAAATTAGCCAAAAATGCCAGCCAATCATGGATTAAATTATAGGGTTCCAATTTTTTCAGGAATGTGTAAAGGGTGGTTCCCTGAACAACGCCTGATAAAGTCCCTCACGATTTTAGGCGCCGCGAGGGGGGGGGGTGACAAATGTCAGTTTTGTCAGTTTCTTCAGTTTATCTCGAAAACGGTGCGTCGCACGGAAATTTCATGCCAATCGAAATTAAAGCTGATGAAATTCCCTTCCAAATGGTGTGTTGACGTTTTACCAAAGTGTTATCAATTTCGGGATATGAGCTGTTGAATATGAAAATTTTTCAAAGAAGTGGTAGAGCCGTTCAAGTATTTCGTCAAGCTTCCTCTTCTAACTCACTACTCAATAACTTCCGAGATAACTCCGAATTAATTTTACCTTATCCCAATGTCTGGGTGCCCCTTTGGCACCCAGACAGTGTCTCATTCATAATTTCATTTTTATATTCAACGGCTCATATCCCAAAATCGGTAACAGTTAGTTAAAACGTAGATACACCATTTTGAAGAGAATTCTATCAGCTTCAATTTAGATTGGTGTAACATTTCTGTGCGACGCACCGTTTTCGAGATAAACGGTGAAAACTGACCAAAGTGACATTTGCCACCCCCTCCCCCGCCCGGCGGCGCCTGAAATCGAAGGGACTTCATTAGGTTTTGTTTAGGGGACCACCCTCTACACATTCCTGAAAAAATTGGAACCCTATGATTTTATGCGAGATGAAAACCTAATTTGACTGGACTACGTAGTCCTTTTTTTATTTGCATGTATTATACTTCTACAGATTTGCCCCAAGAGAAAACCTACTACTGCACTTTCTGCATCTTTTTGACCGGTGTATTTCTTTCCAGTAATAATGGTCTGAGAAAACGCCAATGGATGGGCGTTACGTTTTTTGCATACTCACTTTGTGTTGGCTTCAGGGATGATGTCATCTACAACAACATAAATCATTGCTCCTGCTGCAAAAGCTAAAGCATAAGGCAGCGCTGGTTGGGCCAATGCTACCGCAACGGCTCCTAGGACTCCGAATACAGGTTCGACCATGCCACTGAGTTGGCCATACCTTCAAACAAAATAAAAATCTGAAAACATTTTTTGGGTCCATAACTAAGAGTTGCCATGGGATATGAAACCTTCAACAGAACCTGTGGTACAGAAACAGTCAACAAAATGGAATGAAGCAAAACAACAAAAATCGATAGGGACATTTGACAAAAGAAGCAAAAAAACATGCCTATGACACGCTAACAACACTTATTACAATACCTAAGAAGCTTTAGATGTGGAATCAGGAGGATAAATCCAGATAAAAACTGTGCAGCTGTGCGGATATACTCAGTAAAAGCAATGGAAGATGAATAATTACTTATTAGGCATGAATGAAAGAATTTATGAATGAAAACTCTTGAATGATAAAGTCTAGAAAGAAAGTGACGGAAGTAGATAACGAAACTGATCTCTGTGCATGTAAACAACATGACGTGTGGCTGAATATTCTGATCCTGATCCACTCTCGATTCAAAATAACCATCTATTCTATTAGGGGTTATCAACATTAGATATACGATTATTTCCTGTTACCATAACTTACTTTTGATGATATATAGTTTTTGAAGTATTTCTGTTGAAAAAAAGTTCAATTGTACTACGTATGATATGTTATTCAAGCAGCAGAAGTAGCCGTACATTATTAATTCATGTGCTAGGACTGCTAGGCTAGGTTACTCAACCTTACTCTGATTTGCACGTTAGTGTTTTGAAAGGCAATGGTCCCAATTATTTAAAAATCACATGCCATCAACGCCCCTTGTAGCTATATAGTTATGGAGATGTTTAACTGAAAGACAGAAAAGCCCCACACCGCCGAATACTTTTGTGAAATCAAAATGTTATGACACAACATTTTTTACACCACCGACAGAAGCTACCAAAAGCAAATGAAATTTAAAATACAAAAACAAATTCACCCAACACCAAAACTCACCAGAAACTTCTCCACGTTGAAAATCCTGCCGCTTGTAACGGTAAGCTCACAGCTAGTCCTTCAGGAAAATTCTGAATGCCAATGCCGATGGCCAAATTTCTGCAACAAACAGCAAAGTGCTACACAAAACCTGAGTTTGCCTCGGAGCATAGCTTATAGCGAGTGAGTGACATTAGCATAAATCACTTTTCCAACAAGCCATCAAAGATTCTCCAACATTTATCGTAGTTAATTATTCTCATTGAATTATTTGTAGTTACATTTCTGTTTGTAAAATTGCAATTGATGTAAATGACAAATGAATAATATCATTACCTATTACTTTACTCCTATAAATTGGCGACGTAACATTTTTGATTTCCGGAGATTTCTGGGCTAAAAACGTTTAGAAACAAAATATTATCCTGTATTCAACATTATTGAAAGCTGATTGCCTACTAGCAATCCTTGAACCAAACCATTTTTTGTTATTGAAATTTTCGCACATAAAATGACTGCGAATATTAGGTCACCGCGTATTCTAATTCGAATCGGATACCTATACCTATCAAACATAATGGTCTGCCGAGTTTTTTCAATATGTGCTTCAAAGCTCTGAAAATTCTAGACTATGTTTCACAATTATTATATGGTTGATTGAGCAAACCAAACTTAGTGATTTAAAAATGTCGTGAATTTTCATGAAGTAGATTCTTTTGATTAAAGTTAAAAAATTATCTTCAGGTCGGGGTATACCTAATTGCCCCAGAAAGTAGGTATAGTATGAAAAATGCTCAAGCTCAAGATTTGAATTTTCAACGGTATCAGTAAATTTAGACAAACTTATAATTTGCAAAGTATGAAAGAAAAGAACAAGGGGGACAGGTAAGTAGTGGTAGTCAAAGGACTTCCGTGGATCAAGAAATCCGTGTGGGTCTCGAGTATGTATTATGTGTTGCCTATATTTGGCTTATGAGGAGCTCTTTATTTCGAGGAGAAATAATATGCAAGTGAAAAATAAACGAGTTTTCCAATCAATTCCTTCAAAGGGTGTGGAAATTTTGCCCGCTGATGATCTGTCAATTTCAACAATTTTTTTAATATTATAATATCGTCGTTTTTTTGACAAATCAAAGTGATGATGACAGATATAAAAAGTCTCATACGGTGAAAAATACGTAGTTTTCACTACCGTACATTGAAAGAGAAAACTTGGTAAAAAAGTCAGAACTGGCCATTTGAATCAAAAGATTTATTATTAAAGGAACAAAAATTAGTTGCAAAATTAGTGACACTGACAGATCCTCAATGGTCAAAATCGTTATATCCGTAAAAAGAATTTTCTGAAATAATGCAATAGAAAAAAAGCCATGAATTTAACTTTCCCGACCCACTACCCAACGAGGAGAGGAGGACGTGATAAAAAGGTTTTTTCGGAGTGATGTCTGTCTGTATTTGTCTGTCTGTCTGTCTGTCTGTCTGTAAGCCGCGATAACAGCCGCAACGTTGATCCGATCGATTTGGAATTCGGTGTGCAGACATGGTTTTGCTGTCGAAGGAGCCCATTCGTTTTTGGCTGTCATCTGTCAAACGGAAATGTCGCTATTTAAAAACGACGAAAGTTTTATCTCACGGAACTTGACTTGTAATAATGTCATTTGAAAGCCGTTGAAAAACTGTATTCAAAATTATCTGAAGTATTTCTCCATCTGTCGTCTGTCAAGTATTGAAAAATGTGAAATTTAAACTTTGCCATTTAATCATTCAAAATGTATCCAAGGGAATCAAATCAAGTCTGCAGATGGAGAGAGCTTTTCACCGTTTCCCATCAGTCTGGCGCTAATAAATTTTTTATTTTTTCCCAGGTCGTTACTACCCGTAGCCGATACGGCCGCTCACCTATGTTTTGACCAGGATTACCCGCGTTTGGTACAGGACTCTATTCAGACGATATTTCCGGTTCGGGGATTGACTTTTAGTAAATAATTCCAACCGATATCGACAGTAGACTCCATTGGGCGTCGTGTAGGTTAATTTTCAAACGCAAAACGGTCTAGCTTTCTCGACGGTGATTTTTTCAAAATGAAGCTTGCACATTCCGTGAAAAAAAATGCAGTGCAAAGTTCGACCTGCGGTAAGACATACGAAATGTTTATTTCAGTTGCAGCCTTGCTGCTAGCCATAGTTGGAGATGAGATTAAATTAATTTTTGGGGGGAAATTTTTCGAAATCGGACCAACGGATTTCAAGTTTTCCTCCCTGGAGGAGCTGCGAAATTCTAACTTTTTTATCTCGTAAACACACTTCCACAATGTTTTTTTCTAACAAGAGATAACTGGTTCTTGAACATTTTCCGACCATCTTTCTCAAAATTGTCCGAATTTTCCGAGAGTTTTCCTAATGAAAATGTAAAACCAGCATCGGAATCATGACAGATTATTATCTAGTGGGGAGATATCAGAATGCTCTGCCTGGTGCTGGTGGGGTGCTGTCTGAACCTCAAAATAATGGCTGTAGGAGTACCTCAAAGATTTATCTAAGGCCCTTTATCATTTATAATCTTCATAAAGTCCTCCCAATAGCCGGACAGGGCATGGACTCTCTCCGACGACAACTCGATAATTTTTGTAGAAACGGATGATAAGAATAATAATCCATAATAATCTGATACCGAGGTCGTGCGAAGCATTGTCTGATGCTGAAAATTGGTTCACTTTGAATACATTGAAACTGAATAGAGGCAAGATTGAGACTATGAAATTCACTCTGAAAGACACTGGCGGTTTTAAGGGAGGAGCCACAAACATTTATTTTCTGGGTGTTCGATTGGACTCATCCTTGATATGCGAAACTCATGTGAACATGATAAGTCATTTATGAGTAACCGAACTAAAAGGGCTCGAAAGCCCTTCTTTCGACATCCCATGTCGTCATTAATATTTTGATTTTTACCCGCAGCGCCCGCTGCGCGATAAGTGGATTTATAAGACCCTAGTTGCAATCGTCCAAGTTTTCTTGTCTTTTTTCATTGAGTTCAACTTGAATTTTGCGCTGTGAGCTGTGATCGACTCCCTTAGGCAGTGCAAAATAAAAGTCCACAATCATTATTACAGAATGGCCCATTTTAGTACAAAGCAGTAGGAAGAATATCTGCGTGGGGTCTCTGTCAATGAGGAAGGACGCTTCCCGAGGAAGTATATTAACCACTACATCCTTTAGGTCCCATTTACCTACAACATTCGCGTAAGTGCGCTATGACACTATTAACACAAAACTGAAAAATATTGTGCTTGATTAATAATTATTACTTTCAAATAATCATGTGTTGTAATGATCGCCATAAAATAATGAAGGAATGATATTGATTGCCTCTGAATAATAACAGTTACTGACTTATAAATTATATACCTAACGCGGTAAACGTATACTACCGATTTTTTTGAGATTTATGTTATAAAAGAAACATCCTCCGTTGATCTATCAATCCCATCGGCTATCAAGCCAACTCTTCTGTGAGAACTAATTACAAACTTCAATTTTATCACATTAAACTCAAGTTAGTTTTATGAACAAAAAATACCAGGAACCTTTAATCATTGAACAGATTGCGAATATACGTCATATCATAAAGAAAACGAACTTTTTCTGAAATGGGACACGCATTTCATGTGCGTGACGTATAATCTAGTATATAATTTCGTAATCGTTTCATAGATATATAACGCGCAAAGTAAACCATAATCAAAAATATAAGTTTTGCAGTTTATGTATCTAGCGTGACATTTGTCAAAGTAGTGTCAAAATTTACAAGAAATTCGAATTTTCTCTCAATTTAAGCAACGCTTACGGAAAACGGTATTCGACACACGAGCGCTGTGCTTTTTCAGGCCCTCGGCCTCTCTTGCAGCATTTGGCTACGCTCCATTATGGCAAACACGGCTTCGGGCCTGCAAACTTATCATAATAGTATATTATTATACGAGTTTAATAAGACAAACTTTGTCACACGACTGTTTTCACGACCAATACACTAAATTGGTGTTCAAATTCAGTGCGTTTGTAATTTTGTAGAGAACCACGTTCAAGCTCCATGCAGAAACCCAGCTACCATCACACCAAATGAAGAATTGAAGGAACAATCTATTCATAAAAACTTCTTATATCTTGTTTACAACAGTCAACAAGCGACCCAGCAGACAGGACTGCATTTCCTTTATTATCGTTTTTGAGTAGTTTTCTAGAAAAAGTTCCTTTGTTTTAAGCGCATTTTCTATCTTGATGAAAATCGCTATTGCAGCCGCTTTGTCCGTCCGTCCGTCCGTTTCTCGGACTCCTCGCAAACTAGACGCCCTAGCTTTCTGATTTTTTCGCTGTTCCATAGCTGCCACTCCCAAAGCTGGGCTGGGCTATATTGATTGTCTATATTGCGCCGCCAACATAGAGAAAACCGCCCCCGATCAACTTGAAATAACATGATATTGCAATTTCTCCCAGACCTAATGCTCTGGTGTTCTCATTTTATGAATAATACATAGTTGCCATTTATAAACGTAAGCCCAGAAATATTCCTTTCCGAATATGCGCCACCGACATGAAAAAATTGCTAAAAACCGCCCCCAATCACTTTAAAATGGAAAACATAAACCCGAAAACATAGCGATCTGATTTTTTCGCTATATGAATAGCTCACTAAAAATGGGAAAGAATAGGCTACTTTTGGTTAGTCGCCGCCTCCAGATTCTGCCCCCAAACGACAAAAAGTGCAACTTTCACAATTGTTACTGATTGAGATGTTCCTCAAACATTGAGAAACTGCCAACTCAAACTGTGCAACATTTGCTTAGCCGAACGCTGCTGCTCCCACACGCCGCCCCCAAAGTGAAAGATAAATGAAAAACATAAACCCGAAGACATTGCGATCTGATTCTTCCGCTATATAGATAGCTGACTAAAAATGGGAAAAGATAGGCTACTTTTGATTAGTCGCCGGCTCCAGCTCCTGCCCCCAAACAAAAAATGCAACTTTCACAATTTTCACTGATTATCATATTTCCTTGAACATTAAGAAACTCCAGCTTAGACTGTGCAACAGTTACTTTGCCAAATGCTGCCAACCCCACACGCCGCCCTCAAAGTAAGAGATAAATGAAAAACATAAACCCGAGGACATAACGATCTGGTTCTTTTGCTATATAGATAGCCGACTAAAAATGGAAAAGAATAGGCTACTGTTAATTAGTCACCGCCCCCAGGTCCCGCCCCTAAACAAAAAAATATTGATAATTGAAAGAATTTTCATTCAAATCCATTTCATTGGCAAGTACCCCATTCCGATAACAAAATATCACGAGTTTCGAATGAGAAGAGTGGGCAAAGAATGGTTTTTCTCCTTCAACCAAATGTCTTTACACTCATTATTACATTATGCCTCTTCTAGAGAGTGCGCTACTGAGACTCACGCACGTGAAGACATACTCACTTTAGTGGGGTCGGTACGCTTTTGGATACTGCACTTTTGAGTAGAGTTATGAAACTTGGCACATAGTTTCTTGGGGCCATAGGGAGAAATTTCGTCCGATGTTCCCAAAAAAAATTTCGACGGAATCCGTTATATAGGCCCCTTTTTCCAAAATGGCGTCCAAATTTTGAAAATTGGCGATTGGTCGTACAGTGGCGCGCAAAGTATCAATTCCTAACATTTTGACCATAACGAGTTGATTTAGGCCACCCCTGACTCGATCCGTCTGATATTTTGGCCATTTGGGCCTTTTTTCCAAAATGGCAGCCAAACTTCGAAAGTTGGAATTTGGTCGTATAGTGGCCTGCAAGGTATCAATTCTGGACATTTCGACCATGACAAGTCGATTAAAGCCTACCCCGACTCCATCCAACCTAAATTTTTGCCTCAATACTCAATTATAGTGCTGATACTGAAATTTATTTTTCAATTTTTATGAGGGGTGTGGAAACTCACTTCTTGGACTTTCTGTGTGTCCAACATGTGAGTAATCCGAAGAGCAGAATCACTATAGATTTTTCCGAAGAAATGAAAGGCTCCCCACTCCACTGGCAAAACCTATTTCACGCATATATAAAACTGTCAAAACCATAAAAAAGGTCGAAAGTGCATACATACATATCAACTGCAAGTTGTTTCAGAATTTGTATTTGTGCTTAAGAGTCCTCTGTACGCTCAGAGTGGCTCCAACTAAAATGCTTCTAAATCGAAGCCGGTGATTTTCTTTGAACTGGCATTTGGAGATTCCACTTCATATCTCTATATAAACATGTTAACGGAAAAAAGTCCGAGAAAAACCGATCACAACCGAAGATAGTCAAATCTTACGCGCGCCACCCTAGGGCCTCTATTTGACTTGAAACAATAATCATTTTTCCAGGGTGAACTCTCAACAGTATTCTGCACAATCGTACCGGGTGGTTTTTCAGTAAAAAAATTTCAGCTGAAGATATGAGGCTCCAAATTTTTGAGCATTTTTTTAACAGTTTTCACAGCCAAATAACTTCGGCTCCAGATGTTTTATTGAAAAATCACCCGGAACGTTGGTGCAGAATACTGTAGAGAGTCCACCTTGGAAAAAGGAATTTTCTTCCAAGTCAAATAAAGGCCCTAGGATGGCGCCCGTAAAATTTTACTATCTTCGGCTGTGATCGGCTTTTCTCCGATTTTTTTCCTTTTACATGTTTTTATGGAGATATAAAGTATAATCACCAAATATCAGTTGGAAGAGAATAACCGCCTTCGATTTAGAGGCCTTTTAGTCAAAGCTGCTTAAAGGGTACAGAGGACTCTTAAAGATGTCAGGTTACATATTACGTTACCAGAAATAACAGTGATTGAGGAATCTGAGCTCTATCGCGTGTAAAGGCTGTTTGATTTACAAATGATTCGAGTGGGCTGTGTTTCTGGTCGCCATCGGCCGATCGCGGCCTGAATCGCAGCCCACTAGAATCATGTTGAAATCAGACAGCCTATATTTGCTGTTTCTCAGTGGTGTTTGGAGATTATACTTCTCTCTGCCTCTTAGACCTCAGACTTCGGTTACTTTTCATCAGTGTAGAAGGAATGTTGCATGATGATTAGGAATAAATTCTTGCAGGGTTTGATTTTCTGCATTGAGAGAGCGTCCCACTGATGTCGAGCATCTGAGTCGACTGTGCGCCGATATGGGATGCAACTTATATGAAAATTTGCACGTTTGCCTTTGTGCGATTGTGCGAGACGCTCACCTACATTCTTCTTTACTGTTTCCTTCATCTATTACATTGGTGAAGAACAGAACTCTCACCTATCCTGAACCCCTTGTCAATTCTAATTCCTGCAGGTGATCCAATTTCTACATGTTGCATTATATTCGTTTTGTCACTTACATATACCAAGGTTGGGAAAGAACTATGTACCTACTAAGGACTCGATACCAAGTTGCAGGCGCAAAAGTTAGGACGGCGTAACTCGCCAAATAGAGCGGTCTGATTGGCCGTTGCTATAGTAACCGCACTTACGGCGGTCTCAGCCCCAACTTGGTATCGAGCCGTAAGGCGCTAAAGCTGTAATGCTTTTCTCGAAGGTATAATATTCTTCCTACCATAGATACTAAAAAATCCGATTGCGATTCAGGAACAGGTTTTAATAATGAGGGACTTTACGGCTTTAAGTGCAATAAATCTAACACTGTACCAGACTGTACCTACATTTTTTACCAAAAATGTGTCACATGGGACAAACTAAGACCCATAGGAGAGATCTTTGTGCTTTGGACACACTAGAAACTTGCAGAAATTTTTATAAACAGTACTATGATTCAATAAGAGGTACATTGTGATTGTATTCTGCTCAAATCTCTTCAAGTACAACTCTTATCGACGTATAAATCTGCAAAAACGGCTTATCTCGATCCCTTTCCGTACATATTCAAACAACTTGCACTTCAAAATTTCTTGCGGTTTTGATGCCACGAGATCTTCACTGACAGGAGGACACGACTAGAAATGGGGATTGAGGCCAAAATTTGAGTCGAGTCGAGTCGAGAAGGGTATGAATCGACTCGCAATGGTCTAAATGTCCAAGAATGAATACCTTGTGTGCCCCTATACGCCCACCTGCCGATATTTGAGGTTTGGCTTCACTTATTTCACTTATTCACTTATTTTTGCTCGTGCAGGCTTCGGATTAATGTCACAACAGTGTTATTAGTGCCATATGAGTGGCAGCATTGCGAGTGTCGCATACCATATGTCAACCCCACGTCAAATAATCTAGTTTTTTTTAATACAATTTCGCTTCATAATACATAATAAGTCCATGCAATGGCATCAAAAATAAGTTCCTTGTGATAAAGTTGTGCTCGCACGTGAAAATACACCACTACGTAATAGATCCAGAACGAATGCTTCGGTCGAATGTCGAATGCGTTCCACTCTCCTTCCTCCCTCCCACCTCCTAGCCCACTTTCAAGCTGTGACGTAGCATATTATTCCTGATTTGAATAAGTCCACTTTCAAATTGATTTTTTACCGAAATGAAATCATATTTCCAAAAACTTTTCCAAATACAAATTCGTCATTCAGATATTGATCAGGTTTATGATATTTTTATACTGAAATGCGATTGATGTCCAGTAGCCTATTAGACAATGCTATTAGGGAAGAGTTACCTCTTCGGGAATAGGTTAGATCTTTTAGATAATTTAGCCTGCGATGTGAAGGTAGGACTAGGTATAGGAGCGAGCCATTATTTAAACATTTTGAATTGTACATAGAGGTCAATAGATTGCTGTTACCTACGTTAAAATTTTATACTGTGTCTTATTGTGTTCAAACTCGTAGTCAGACCTATCTCAACAATCTCGAGAGCTCTATAATCGAACAAAAAGAAGAGAGGCACAACAGGATGTCGTCCTGATACTCGATGATCATCGGCCAAGCGGTTCCAAAAGCGGGAAACGTGATTTAATTCAAATAAGTTGAATTAAATCGAAGTATAATGGGTTGTCTACCCATTCAGGGGTTCAAGGGGATAGCTGGGGTCGTTTCAATATTTTCTGAGAAAATCGCGCTGGATTGTTTCAGCTGGGACACCCAGTACAGAGTGTTCCACTTTCTTTGTCAATATTTGAGAAGATGGTAGAGCATAAAAAAATAAGTACTTCCGCAAGAAAAAAAGAACAATGATGAAAAATAAAAAGTTTCAATTTTCGAGATGTGACAAAAACCAATATGACCAGCTTGTGAGCATACATCAACTTATGATGTGTACCAAATTGTATCAAAAATTCATTGATTGAATTCGAAGTAATAACAAAAAAATCATTTGCAAAACTCAACTTTGAAAACCTCTATCTATCTCCGTTATAATGCGTTTCCGATGTTTTTTTTTCTTCGAGAAAGTTCACATATTTTTCGATACTCTACTATCTCCTGAAATATTGACAAAAAAAGTGTAACACCCTGTATGTGTACCTCAATTCTTAATTATCAAGACAAAAATTTAGTTTTTTTAAATAAATAAATAAATAAATAATAAATAAATTATTAACCGATACTTGAATTTAAGATTCCCAATCAGAGTTTATTAGTTTATTACCGTAGCAAAAAATAAGCTAGCTCGTATCTTACAATTTTGTCAAGCTCCTAACTTCATGGATAAGTGCAAGCCATTTGCTAAGCCAAATCAAACAAGTTACCGGATGTGACGACCAGGACTTGTCATAGAAAACCAAGAAAATGATGTGAATGATTCTTAAAAGTAGTGAAACTTGTCCAATACAAACTGTAAAGGAGGTATAGGAAAGATAGTGAGAAAATCTTTTAATAATTTTGACAGAGCTGTTTTGGAGGATGTGAAGTCAATAAATTTTGAAACCTCACTCCTACCCTCATCATCTCAAGGAGACTTTTTCCACTGTTTTTCCTGTAATCTGGAGCTTGTACTGGACCAGTTACGTAAATTACACAATTTTCGCCAAATAACTGGAAATACACCTTCTTTCCGCCCTACTCGCTAAACTTGGAATCAATTAAATGGAATTTAGCTATAGGATCATCTGATACTTTATTGAATATGTATCTACAATATACTGAATTTTCAATCAAATCTACGTGTCAAAAAAACATTTGGTACGAAATAATTTTTCCATGGGGTCTACGCGACGTTCTAAAACATTTATTTTGTTTCTGTTGACGAAAAAAGTTTTTTTTAAATGATTTCTAATGAACTACATTCTATCTAGCTACTTTTAAGCGAATTCCTGCAAAAAAGTCGAAAAAAATTAAAATTTAATTTTGTCCACGATTTTTTGAAATTCCGCCTGTGTGCGACGGGAAAAACACGGGAGTTTGAGTAGTTTGACCAGTAACTGACCGTGACTTGAAACGTCAGGCAAGAAACAGAGGTTATCCAACTTACAAATCAAAACATGAAATGACGGACGCCGATCGTTGAAGCGTCAACGCCGTCAAAATTGTCGAATTTGCCCTCAACGGTCGTGGCGCCCTCGGTGTGTAAAAGTGGCAGTGCAAGGCCCTATTGCAAGGCCCCATCCACAACTCTATTACTGATTCTGGCCACACAGTAACGATATGGTAGCGATCCGGCCCTGGGTTGGGGTCGTACTGGTACATAACACGAGTAGTAACGCAATTACGCACTCAGGGAGTGCTGTACTCGCTCGCCACGCTCGTTCGTGCGCAATTTTTCCGTGTTTGGGTAATATGCTACTTACTATTATTCTTTGATGGAGGCTCTAGATGAAAAATATTTGTTGATGAAAGTGGGCAACAATATTTCAAGGTCCATTCCTCATTGATATCACACACCTATATTTAATGCTTGAGGACGTCATTTTCTAGTGTTTTTCTTTATAAACGAGAGTTTCATGGAAACCAGTGGAGTAGGAGAATTGAAAAAGAGAATAGTAATCTAAAATCAAATATAAAAGATATTTGGCATTGCTGGTAGCATGCTGACGAGATGAGCTTTTCCATCTGTCTGTGACTGATGCTCAAGAAATGGGCTGTTAATTATTAACATTGAAAACACAAACAAAAAAACATGGCAGATGGTTCTTAGTTTTTTTTTTGTAAAAATTAATTTCAGTTGACATTATTTCGGTATTGCAAAACAAACTTCACCCACGGGAATAATAATTTACTTTGGTTCCTTGGTATCTGATAACCATTTTTTTCAGAGCGCGCGTGGATCACAAAGTCACACTTCTGTTTGATAGATGACGATCAAAAGCTGAGGTGCTGGAATCAGCACATTCCAGCAAATTTCAACTCAATAAACGAATATATCCGTCGTCGTCTGTTTTTCTTCTGCACGATCACAATACGTTCCCTTTCATTTTGGTAGAAGGAGAAGGTGTGTGGAAGTAAAAAGCAATCGTAAAAAAATCTATACCAACCTAGAAGTTCCTTTCTGTAAGTTTTGCCGACCTAGGCCTGCATTCAGGAAGTTTCCGGGCGAATCTGAGATGTGGAAAAGAAACTCTCCAACGCCAGACGAAGGTAGTAAATTAAGTTTTGAATTAAATTAGCTGAAAGCTTGATATTTTTTGTGTAAGTTCCCAAACTCATGTTCTCCTTGCTTAATTCCATATTTTTGATACTACTTATATATTATATAAATTATATAATAAATAAATCCGAACAGCAGTTTTCCGCAAGAAGAAAAGGAGTGTGGCTGGTTGCACCCAAATATTTGCTGGTTCTTGAGGTTTTGCGTGCTAAGAATTTTGGGACACTGTATACATTCGATAAATTCATAATATATCTTTCCATCCAATAGTCTAGAATTGGTGGGCAGCAGGCATAAAAATAGGGCACGTTTTTAGAATCTCACGACATTTTCGGAACAACGAGCCGTACAAATTTGGATTTTTCTGAACCGATCATACCATCAAACCCTCAAGACGCGCGGTGACAAATAGGCAATACTTGCACACAAAAGACTTATAAGGGATTTTGTGCAAATGTATTATTTGTGTGACCCAATGACGCGGTGGCGACATGAATGCAAGGAATGTGCCGGTGCGAGGTGTGGGATTCGATTCCAAGAAGCGACGGTGTAGATTCGCGGACAGTTAGAATGACATATGCCGGTCGACGACCTCATACAGGACCTCACTGCTCCTAGTCATACATCAGAGATGCAATTGCACTTCGCCCGTCTCGGAACTAATTTTTAATCAACCCTCTGTCCACCCGTAAAGCTCCTGCACAGATAAAAGGAACCAGACCATAGCTCGAACGTGGCTTAAAAATAAAATACTTATATTATATCTAATGCGTTCATCCCTTATTTTGCCCAAGTTGACGTCTAAAGCTCGGTCCGCATGGGCGGCATATTCGCAGAAATTCAGCGATATACCGCTGAAATGCAATTGTTATCATTGTTGTTATGTCAAAAAGAGCGGTATATCGCCAAATTTCAACGATATATCGCCCGTGCGGACCAAGCCTAAGGCCGGAATTCCCAAATTGCAAAGCTTCGTTTCGACCTTAAACGCAGTTTTCACCAGGCCAAGACTGACATGACGTTTTGACTTCTCTGTTTCAAAAACTTTGTTTTGCATAAACGACGGCAACGGTATGTGAAAAGTGTTGGGATACTGAAGAAGTAAAGACCTTCCAGTTCGTACTTTTAGAAGATTCATGTTTTTTGCTATTAAGAACGTAACTGTAGGCCCAGGATTAAGTCCTTCAAACCCAAATGCAACCTTCTCATAGCTTAGCTACAAAGTCACGAAAGATTGAATCATACTAATTTCCTTGTCACTGCTAGGGTGGGTGTGTGCCGTTGTACCTATTTTTATAAAGGGCGAGTCGACTAAAAAAGTATAAACTGGCAATCTGCCCTCGTCTGTGTGGCAAATATTATAAGTAGTGCGGGTAGGTATACTAAGAACTGTTCAATACAATTTAGTACCCATACCCATACAATAATTTCAATAACTTAACAATTTAGAAGCGAATGAAATGGTTCATTACGAAAAACTTGCTGCAGCTCGCGGGAACTGCATTCCTTTCTTGAAAAGCAACAACAAGGAAAAGGTATCCCATATTATTGCCGTAATAGAATTGTTTGACTAAACGTACAGGATCTAATTATTTTAAGTCCAGTTAAATACCCAAGACCCAGCGCAGAGGCTGCTATTTGATCAAGTAATAACCAGGTGTACCGTGGTCATTGACAGAATAGTACGGCAACTGTAATTAGCACCCTGAACGTGCAGCCCGCTCTTTTAAACTTTTAAATGACCACACGCGCACGTGCTTCTATTTCACGTTCGCGTCATTTTCGACGCAAATATTCAAGAGACTGTAGGAAAATATTTCCTAAAAGAGATTAAAATTCAACTCAGGTGCCAAGGAAAAATTGGTGATTGTCACCAGCAAATCAAAGAACTTCCATGTGAAAAAAAAATTATAAACATATACTTAGGTACAAATTCAAACCGTAAAAAGACCTTCAATAGGGTGATTGCATGTAGAGGGAGTTTATGACAAAATGGCTATAGTGTCATTGTCATCTGTCAAGTTTCATCCATGTCAGAGTCAACGTCAACCGGACTAACCTGCTAACCTCACTAAATACTATCATTTTTACGTGCTTTGTTCACATACTGGTTTATTCGGCGTTTACGAGATCGAGATTGTGATTTCTAATCATTCTAACAATGCCTTACACCTGTTATGTGCCCCAATGCAGTTCGCTAACAAACGTCAAAACATTCCTTGATCCTTGCGCTGCCTGCCGGTGATCAGGTGAACGCATTCCATACAATCACCCTATTTATACTCTGCACAGTACACAGGGTGATTTATTCTCCACGAAAATCTCGCTTTATCCGAAAGTCTTTCACGGTAGTTCAACCAGATATTCAGGATATTATGCTTTTCCAATAACGTGCTTTAAGAATATCAGGGCCTAACAAGAACAGCGTGATCTAAAAAGACGGCACTTTAGCCCAGGCAAAACAGGTCTCAACCCGGGGTAAATTAAAGAAAATCTGAAAATTTGAGGACCCCTTTAGAATTTGATGGGGAACAACATACTAAAAGTCCCTATCTGTCCGAGGACTTTTTCTGTGGGAGGTCGAAGGTACAAGAAGTTACCATTTTTTAAATCGTTGCTTATTTTATACTTTTTTCATTGGATCTTATATTTTCAAGGTCTAGGGACTCAATGCAATAAGTTCCCAGAAAGTGTAATGCACCAGTGGCGTACTAGTACAGGAAAAATATTGAAAAAAAAATCGGCAAAACCTCGGAATAAATATGGACGTCATGAAAATTTGATATTCTGTTCAAATTGAGTGTTCTACAACCTACAACATATCCAAAATCGCCAAAAATCGCACCCGGGGGTTTTGACTTATTAGAGGAGGGGTAAAAAATTGCAACTTGAAATGGAGGGGGTGAAACCCGTCAATCCATTAAGAGCAAATACGTTATAATTGGACGCATAATATCCTGCTGATACCATTTTGGCACAAAAGTGTTGATCATTGTTAAAGGAGGGTCGTAGAAGGGGGGGGGGGGGGCGAAGCTCTGCTAGGTGGTCGAATTTGTTTTTCTGGCCATGTAGAATCGATCACGACAAGCTTAGTATCTTTTCCGACTGAATTCAATCGCCTAAACTCGAGTTTGATGTGTAAATTTGGATGAAAACAAGTTTGAACAAGTTAACTTGAGAAAACTTGTTTTTTCTTTGACCATTTTGACGAATTATTTTTCACTGTTAGAGGTGTTTATCTTTGACAATATTCCAGGGGCGATTAGGTTGAAGTGTATTTTCCACGAGAATCATCCACTCGATGTATAATTTTCTTTCTCGAGTTTAAAAAATCGATTTGAACTTGAGCCGGCGCGGCGCGTCGTCTACTACTGACCAGAAGTACCAGAACACTACAACATGCACCTTCAAATGAAAACACCTCAAACTATTGAAGAAATAACAACTCATCTTTGAAAATTGGATGATCTATGCAGAATTGAATTCCCTATAACATGAACAAAATCGCCATGAATCGCACTGCAGAGTTTTGAGTTATTTAAGGAGAGAGGTAACAGTTCATAGAGTATGAATCTAGCGAAAATGTTCCTCCTCGAACAACTCAAAATCCTGCATTGCGATTCATGGCGATTTTGTTCATATTACAGGGAATTCAATTCTGTACAAATCCTCGAATTTTCAAAGATGAGTTATTATTTCTCAACCAATTTTCTCAAATTTGGTATCAGTGGCTAGCCAATGGGGCCTTGCAATTGAAAAACTCAACGTGAGGTCGCCACTACTGTAGGGGGCGCCTACTTCGATAAAGCGGCCGTAACGACGCGAAAAACAGGGGAGTTTGAGTAGTTTGACCAGTAACTGACATTGATTGGAGACGTCAAGCAATAAACAGAGGTTATCCAAATTTCAAATCAAGACATAAAATGACGGACGTCGCTCGCTGAAGCGTCAACGCCGTCAAAATTGTCGAATTTGCCCCCAACGGTCGTGGCGCCCTCGGTGTGTAAAAGTGGCAGTGCAATGCCCCATTGAACAGGCCATATTTTTCATATAAGAAAATGACCGACATGTCAAAATTCAAGATGGTGGAAGCAACTGAAAATAGAATTTCTCTTATCCCCATTGCTTTTCAATAAAAATGAGCAGAAAGTCAAAACCAATAATTATTATAAGGGAATATACCTTCCTCGACAATTCAAGACCGCAACCAATCAAATCGGGTCATCTGCTGAGGAGCCATGGCGAGTTGAAGCGAAGCCTACCTAGCAGTTTCTTATTCCTGCATTCATGACCCAAATTTAGGAATCCTGCCCGCAATTTCCGTATTTCCAAACCGATTTTGTCAAATTTGGTATCAATGGCTAACCAATTGGACAAGCTACCGACCTCATATGAGAAAATGGCCAACATGTCAAAATTCAAGATGGCGGAAGCTATTGAAAATAAGCCTTATTCGTTCTTCTTGGAATAGAAAAACGGAAAGTAGGCTTCGCTTCAATTAGCCGTAGCTCCTCAGCAGATGACCCGATTTGATTGGTTGCGATCTTGAATTGTCGAGGGAGGTCTATTCCTTCATAATAATGATTGGTTTTGACTTCTGCTCATTTTTATTAAAAAGCAATGTTGACCAAAAACATTCTACTTTCAATTGCTTCCGCCATCTTAGATTTTGACACGTCGGTCATTTTTTCATATGAAAAAGGTAGCCTGTCCAATTGGCTAGCCATTGATACCAAATTTGAGGAAATCGGTTGAGAAATGAGCATATTATGGCGGATTGGCGGGCAGGATACCTAAAATTGGGTCAATTATCCGGAAATGAAAAAAAAAGGAAAATAGGTTTCACTTTAACTCGCAATAGATCCTCAACAGATGACCCGATTTTATTTGTTGTGGTCTTGAATTGACAAGAAAGGTCTATTCCTTCATAATACATATTGGTTTCGACTTTCTGCTAACTTTCAATAAAAAGCAACTAGAACAAAAGAAGGCCTATTTTCAGTTGTTTCTGCCATCTTGAATTTTGATATGTCGGCCATTTTGAAATACGGAAATGATAGCCTATTCAACTGGCTTGCCAATGCTGAAAAGTTCGATGAAATCGGTGGCGAAATAAAAAATTTAGAAGAAAATTCCGAGCACGGTTTTTTATGGCCCACCCGGTACAGTGTAGCTTCGAAACGAAGACCGTTAGAAAAACTTCAAAGCTAGATTCTGATTCGCCTTGAAAAACGCTACCTGCCCTCACTCTATGTCGATCTTACTATGAAACGCCCTGTATAATAAACGCATAAAGCCGAATCCTATCTGAGCTCTTGATTCAATGGGGTATTATATTGGAAAAAAAGTAGTTATTTTTATTGAGTATTCATTGATTGAGCAATTCATGTGACAGGTACATTAATTTCGCTTCTAATTTTCTAGAAAAAAAAGTTTCTCATTAATCTATGACGTCACTCGGTGAACCTAGCGCGCAAACCAAACGTGACCTAATTTACCGACATTTTAGCGTCTTCAAGGTTTAACCACGTTTTGTCACTTTTGACGTGTAACGTGTAATTCAAAACATCAAACCACATGACATTTGTAACATTCATTTCAATTTAAGGCTAAAGGGGACTGAAATTGAGTACCAAGTGTGCGACAGAGAGAAAATACATCAAAAGTAATAAAATGTTTTTGGGAGAACTATCAGTCCGATTTCAGATCTGAAAACAGGGTTATACTCAGATTTTGAATTTATTTGATGCACTAGTCAAAAAAAAATTCCAAATATTTTTTTCAATTTTTTTTTTCAATTCCACAAATTAATTTTGATTTTTTTGAAAATCGCAGGTAGTCATTTTGAAGTACTAAAAATATCAAACATTAATCCGTTTTTAGAATTTCTCCATCACAAATGGTGCCCTCCGAAACACATTTTGAAAATCTCTCTTTGTTATTTGCCGCTCGCTGCAGCTGTTCTCTGCGATGAGTCATTTACGATATAGGTAGTGATAACTTTCTGCACACATGGTGTTATGATGTTTTCTGAGAAATAGGCGATGTAAATAGCAGTAGTAAAGATTTGTGACATCGTGGTACTACGCCGATTTATTTCGTTGCTACGATTTTTGAAATTGTTTTTTTTTTTCAAGCTGATTATTTATCTCACGTGATCACACTATCTAGATTTACAACCTACTGATACTCGATATTTACATCCAATTACAAAAAGACAAACATTGTAAAATCATTTCGCAATTTCAAAACAAGAGGCTGCACAAATGTATTTGAAACTATATGTATACACTGAAAGTGAATAACAAAACTGCGAAGAACTACTACTACTACTCCTACTCCGTCTGAAGTATGTCTGTCTGTCTGTCCGTCCGTTTGACTCCTGTGTGAATATCTGTCTGTTTGTTTGTGTGCCTGGCTGTCTGTGTGGTTATCTTCGTGAATGACCTCAGCTTATTTGATTTTTGTTGAAATCGTTCCATTAGAATGCACTCGTTCCGTATAAAATTCGTATTACGTATCGTAGTACGATCGTAGTACGATATGCGTTTGAGTGTCGAAAAGTGGCCAGTAAGAACCGTTGATGGGAAAAAAGCCATGGCATTTCAAGTTTCCCAAATGGGCATGCTCCTACAAGCTCGCAGATCGATGATCTCAGGCAGTAAAATTTTGATATAGAAGTCAGTCAATTTTGTTTTTATTTTGTCAGTCCAATAATAATTATGTCCTTGTACTTGAAAATAGTGATTGTGTGTCCGTTTTAGCTGAGAATTTTTCTCTAAACAAAATTGTTGATTGGTCTGTTTAGCTTCCTGTATGGTCTTTTGTTTTGCCGACTTAGGACATTTCACCCTGATGGTAGTACCATTCTGATAAGGAAGAAGCTCGTCTGGCGATTCCGCAAGATATCCATGGGTCGGGTCCACAGACAGGCCTCTTAGTTCAACTTAATTCCGTTAAAGTCAGTTCTAATCAAACCATACTTTTTTTTTTCTTATGGTGCGATTCACTGAAAAATTACGTTCCATAAAGGCTCTGTTACGTTGTTATTACCCAGGCAACAGCCAATGGGGTACTTGCCAATGAAAGTGATAAAGAGTAATTTCTGAAAATTTCCGGAAAAAATATCTATTGGTTAGCAAAAAAAAAGTTTTTGATTTTTTTTTTAAATGGTTGGTAACAGTTGAGAAACTTCAGTGGGATTTTCATGTCTGTATTTTTCAAAAATGGTTATGCCACTCTAACAGATTTTTGAGTTTTCAATCCAACAATGCTGTTTGTTTAGTTTTTTGTATATTTGTGACGTCACAAATATATTTTCAAAACACGCATCACGGCCACAGTTTTCGAAATTTAGGAAAAAGAAAAAATACAGATACATTATTTTTTACCATACTATCCATGGAGTCAATGAAAAAAAGTTGTACAAGTACCCCATTGCCGACACGAATTTTTACATAACAGAGCGTTTATGGAATGTTATTTTTTAAAGAATAGCACTATTTCATCTTTTTTTCTATCTTGAACGGTAAGGCCGCTATGGGATAATTACGCTAGGATCGACCACTCTGTATAAAATCAAAGATTGAAATTGGCTGCTCCCAATGGGCGACAGACTGCTGAGATAAGGTGCTTGTACTTGCACCAGGGTGCACCGTTGGTGTATGGGTGATTTTTTTTTTAATTTTCGAATGTTTCAAGAATTTGATTTCAACAAAAAATTGTTTTTGTCATTTTGTGGGCTGCAGTTTCCTATAACATTTGAAAAGTATACATCTCTGTGACTGTTACTTTTTGATTCACAGGCCAACTTGACGGATAGAGTTTTCCATCTCCGTTATACAGGGTGTCTCGGAATTAGTGTTATAAAACTCACAGGGAGATGGAAAATTGAAAAATCATCCGATCTTATTCAAATTCAAACCAAGGTTTACTAAGACAAATGTTTATTGAACAATGATAATGAATTTTATCAGACATTTCCAGGGGCGAAAATAATAGGGGCATCCGCCCCCTTTCGTCCCTATTTTTAACCCCCGCTGAATATTTTTGCCAACGGTTCAAATTTTTGAATTCTTCGTTCACTTTACGAAAAAAGTTACTTATGCAAAATTTTGATTTGATGCTTCATTTTCAAGATATTTGGGTTTGAAACATTGGAAAACATCTCGAAATTGCCACTTTCTAGGGCCCAAATTGTTTTTTTTTCTGAAGAATTCCATGTTTCTCAGCGAAAATAGTGGTTTATCAACTTAAAACACCCAGAAAACTTATTCCAGCTGACGAATCATGAGTTTTTTTGAATTTTAATTTTTAGGCCCAGGAAAGTTGCGATTTCGAGATGTTTTCCAATGTTTCAATCCCAGATATCTCAAAAACGGAGTCTCTAATCAAAATTTTGCAGTAGTAACTTTTTTGTTTGAATTGAACGTAGAATTCAAAAATTGAAACAATTCCCAAAAATATTTGGGAAAGTCAAAAATAGAGGGGGAAAAGGGGGAGGGCTATTATAGGGGAATAGGGGCTATTATCTTCGCCCTTAAAAATGTTTTATGAAATGCGTTACTATAGTTCAATAGAGACCTGTTTTGGTGAACTTTCGTTCAAAGTTGAGTAAAACCGGTTGAACGATTCAAAAGTTATGCAAGGAAAACTGTTTTGAAAAAACAATTCCGAAGGCCTGTATCTCCGTTATTATGCATTTGCGGGGGTATGTTAATCAAGGAAAGTCCCCTTATTTTTCAATTTTCTATCTCCCTGTGAGTTTTGTAACACTTCTTCTGGGACACCCTGTATACATTTTGTGCATAAAACAAAATAAAGCCTCCTACTGCACTTTTTTTTCTTCATAGTAATTTTTCACTAATCTCATTTATTTATTTCTGGAGTATATTCCATTGATATCGAGTGACGAAACCATTAATAATTGAAATTAGAGAAGTAACCGATTAGGTATTGCCCAGTTGCTTGTTACACTGTTGGAATTTTCTACGGGACTGGAGATACAGTCCAGGCATTAACTCTGCAATTACGACAGAGGTCTTATTTTTTGCGAACTATAAATATTGTTTGATGATACCGGACGGGAACCGCTCGGGCTTGCAGGCGGCGGCACGCGGTGAACTTCAAAGGGAAATATTCAACATTGATTTCGGTCAATACTATTCATGATATTTGAATTTTGAAAAAAGGTCAATATACAATATTTATCACAGAATAAAATGACTACCTTAGATTTTCTAAAGTTTTTTTGAAAATTTGAGAAAATCGAAAAAAAAAATTCCGTTGAATACAAAAATTAAAATTTTTGACTACAGCATCAAATAGTTATATATTCTTAAAATAATAACGTTTGAATTTTCAAAATCGGTCTATTGAGTGAATTTTGAGAATGTTAATAGTTTCCGCGCCATCTCGCGTCTCAGAAACACATTATTTTATCGTCCCCTTTAGCCTTAAAATGACTGCACCTGCACGAAAAACTACCGGCCATTCCACTCGAACCAAGCAGCAGACCAGCAGACTTCAGATGAATGAGTCCTCTTGGTGGCAAACTTCAATGATGGAGTCAGGAGTTTGTTGTCGTCTGTGAGTGGCGTCTTACTCCACTTTTCTGAATGAATAACAACTACAATACTACCTATCTCAATCGATAGGCTAAAATGAGAAATATGTACCTTAAATCTTCCACGCCACGTCAAGCACATGGAAAATGTAGGATTGACAACAAGCAATTGAATCACTCCACCATGAAAAACTTTAGTGGGACTAGGCAGCAGACTGCTTGTTTATGACTTCTTCTTGTTTATGGAAAAGCGACCATAACCTTAGACGACTACTTAGTCTAGGTAAGGATTGCAGACCACATGAGAACTTCTGGCGGCATTCTTGAATTTTTCTGTGGACATCCCAAGGTTCGAGTTTGGCTGAATTAGTTTCCTTTTTTTCTTCAATACCAGGGAGGTTTGGAAATATTCGAGTGCTTTTCAAGCACACAGCAAATTATTGCGCCCATATTGTTTATCTCTGCCAACATTTCAACACAACGCAGTCAAAACACGTCATAATTGACGCACAGTTTTTTTTCTCGGATCAGCTGCTTGTCGCTCGCGCTCGGCAGAGTTCACCGCGTTCGCGTTACCGAGACCGTACGAGGTCTAGCAACGAATTTTACTGATTACCTGGCGCCATCTGTTAACGTACCTGGGTCTCAATTTGCGTGACGTCACGCGAAATTCTATTTTTTTTTTCGGGGCCTAAATGAACGCAAAAAAATATAATGAAAAATATGTGAGCTCTACGAAGGCTCTAGTATTTGAATTCATTTTTTCCCAAAACCCCCATTGCCGAATGTTCTAGTCCGGTGGATTAGCGCCAAAAAATGCCTAAACTAGGCATTTTGTGATAAAGCGAAGGGCTTCTGGATTTACGTTCTTGAGATTCAACTTGACAATTCCAGAATTGGCGCTAACGAGTTTAGCGTGGCAGGCAACCTCAGGAGCCATCCGTACTTGAGTATGGAAGAACAAAAATTTCGTTGCTGTTATTTAAAAACTCAAAGATGATCATAAGTTATTAATTTGTATCAAGTTGCAGCCTATCTTGTTGGAAGACTGTTGCAGCTGTTGGCTACTGAAAAGCGCAGCTTTGTCAAACAAAAAACTCCTGGAGACTTGTCACTGTTTATAGTACATTACGTAACAAGTACGGAAAGTGATACATTACGCATGAGTGTGTAAGTTAATGCACGAGGCGCAGCCGAGTGCAGAAATCACACGAATGAAAGTAAGACACTTTACGGCGAGTTACGTACACTATTTTTCCTACGACCGGGATAAAATTACATTCAAATTAAGACGTCATTTTCGTGTTCTTCTGTAAACATAGATTTTATAAAAACCAGTGGATAAATGATAATTACATAAATAAGGGTAATTTTGAATGGGTTTCTAAAGAAAATGTGTGTATGTATTTCAAATTTTCAAAAATTGAAATTTTCGAAAATTTATATTTTTTTCACAATTTTCAATTTTTTCTCGAAAAACACCGCTATTTTCTACTTTGCCTGTAGCTGTTGTTATGCTTGAGCATCTTACAAGCAAGCGGTACACCGAATTATCGCAAAAAAAATCATGATCCCATCTAAAACC
This sequence comes from Anaspis maculata, assembly GCA_949128115.1. Taxonomy (NCBI): domain Eukaryota; kingdom Metazoa; phylum Arthropoda; class Insecta; order Coleoptera; family Scraptiidae; genus Anaspis; species Anaspis maculata. Next base: position 55,754,507 of record OX421963.1, on the reverse strand, counting down.
AGTCTTTCAAATTTTGATTGCTTTCAAAATATAAAAAATGATCTTTTTCACAAAAAAAATCGAGGAATCGCAGGAATCGAACTCGGGCCTGCTGGACACACGCCACGCGCCTGTGGCAGCAGGTAAGGTCGGAGGTGGCGTCTCTCACCATCAAGCTATCAGGGTATTTTCGTCAGCATAAAAATCGTCATTAATAAAGGACACGAACAATTTCTCTTATATTTTTAAGAGCAATAGCGGCCTAAGGCCCCGGCTACCAGCCAGGAAAGGTACGTTTTGGTCATCAGCAGGTGTATGGGACTTCATTTATTAACAACGTCTCCTTGTGAGAAAATTGAAAATCAAATGATGAAATTAGTGACATTTCAACCGTTATTATAACATTTTAGTATGTTCACTTGATTCAAAGTATTCAGGTGTATTGGATGGGGCCTGGTGCAGCTCAAGATTTCTGAATAGACCCCCATTTATTATTTTGTGGTCACATTTGCATTGCTACCTAAGAATTATTCTGCTTTATAAGTGTAGGTGAGAATTTCATTCATAACTTTACAATTACTGTTGTTGAAAGGAAATTCTGTAGGATTTTGATTTTTATACATCTCACCGCTGGGGTTAGGCAGTAGCTGTAGGTTAGGCCTTCGATAAGGTTATATAAGCATGTCAAACCCATACTTTCGGTTGAGAGGACATGACTGAGGCCAGTTCTGTAGGTGCGAATTATTGTTGGTTTGCTTGTGAATCAGAGTTAGAATGGTATTGAAAGCCAGCCGGCTTATCGAAATTGTGATTAAATCGTCGTTTAAATTCGTATTGTTTTGTGATCCGAATGAACTGTGCATTATAATAACGCACAGGTTGGGTAGGTTGACGTAATTGACAACTTTCGGGCCTACTATAGCCTGTGTAAGGGGCCACTTCCGTAGGTGGTCGTAGGAAAAGGATGAATACGCACCTTAACTGAAAGGTGAATTGCCAAGTTTATAGATTAGGTCCTAAAAAATGGTATACTTATTACTTACTCAACAAGCGAGTAATGATTGCTTCTTACTCATGAGGATGCAGTTTGCCGACACGAGTCTTGGCGAATGTCGTAAAGCATCCGAATGAGTAATAGCCATTACCCGCGAGTATAATACTATGCTTTATCCAGTTTTATTGAAAAATGCAGGTATGTATGCGCATGATAATGCGTGCATTATTCAATAGGATTGGACAAAATAGTTTTCTGTTGTGTCATTATAATAATAACAATAACGTAACCTCACTTTTCCAAGTCCGAATGAGGCGGTGAAGCGATAGTTCAAAGCTCACAATGCCAAATCTAAACTAGCGACCAGACACCTTGACGCATGACAAAAATATTTCGCCTCTAGCTCATATTTTCGCGCTTTAAAAGAAAGTTCTAATATATTTATTCAAAGTGTCAAAGGACGACGAATTTCTTAACTTCAGACCGGTGGGGTGTAGTACCTCGTCCTTAATTTCGGAGCTGGATTTTTGAGAAACGCAATTTTACACGACAACCCGAAATTTGGCACAATTCAGCAACATGGAAAAGGGGTCAATCAGTATTCAGATATCGTTTAGCAGGGAGCAGGGGCTCTTTTGCAGGTGCAAGAGTGGAGAGCGCATTCCTGAGCGGTGTGCGATCACGACCGTCTGGTCAAGGTAGGCCTGGCCACATTCCACAGGCGACTTGACCCTTTTACTTCACAAGATCCGCTCGAACTCCTGCTGCTACTTCCAGTTAGTGGGTATTGCTATGTACACGAGATAGCCCTAATTTGGTTACGAATGCTTTGTACGAAAAAAAGGCTATACGGATTCCATTTCGTTGAAAAAAATGGCACGCGATGACAAGACCAAAGACTAGGATGAATCCTTTGATTAATGCCATAACCAGACATATTTTCTACTCAGTGCGCAGTGGCACAACACTCTCTGCAGTTTCATCGCATCGTATAGGTAGTCGCTAAAATTACAATTTCTAATGCCAATGAACCGAAGAAAAATTAATCATGCATTTCTTCATACAATTGATAGATGATGACGGCAACAATAAACAACCGAATTCCTTTCTTTAATGAGAACTTTGGAAGTAATTGGCTGCGCAGTTAAGCACAGTTGCAATGTGAATAATAATAACTAAGTACTTTGTCACGACAGCTAATTATTAATAGTTGGTGACTATGTAATGACTTTTGAAAAAAAAACTGAACATTCAGAGCTGAGAATCTCAAGAATTTCCCCTGATAATCAAACTTCAAAACCCTGGCTCTCTTCTAGTCCATTGTAATAAGAAAATTTCTAAAATAGGGCTGTCGGTCACTAAAACTTTTACGAGCTTGACCAAAATATAACAATTTCCATAGTAGGTACTTGGAACGGGTGTTTTTTTTTTTAATATCTTTTTTTTTTTTTTTTTTTTTGAATCTGGCGTTTAAGCATGCTGTTCGAATGAGGCTCCTTTCGGCTGGAGCACAGCAAACTTGGACGCCAGATTTAAAAACAAGTGAATATCCCCTCACGTGCGTGAGTCGCAATAGCGCATTTTCTTAAATCTTCTTTGCAGATCTGTCATTGATAGAAATGAAGTCCGGCTTGAAAATTAAATGTTCATACAAGACCAGAATAAGTTCCAAGTTTCACGACAATCGTTCCGCTAATAAGAGATTTCAATATAGCAGCCAAGATAGCAGCGGAATAATGAAATTCAGCTTGAAAATAAGAATGATCACACGTGACAAGGGTAAGTTCCAAATTTCATGAAAATCGTTCCACTAATATGAAATTTCAGTATGGCGGCCAAGATGGCGGCGCAACCATGAAATCCAATCTGCCCACTGGCCACCCTTGAGAACCTAAGCTATCCATCGGAAAAAGTTCCAGGGCTCTAGGTTCATTCCCCGAGGAGGAGTTCAATTTCTTAGAACGACACAGAAAATCTTTGTTTTTTGATAATAATAGTGATAACTATGTATGTATAAAAAAATAGTGCCCATTGGCCACCCTTGGGCATATCAGCTATCCATTGGACGAAGTTCCAAGGCTCTAGGTTCATTCCCCGAGGAGGAGTTCAACTTCTTAGAAGTGCACATTAATCTTTGTTTTTTGATAATAATAATGATAACTATGTATGGATGAAGAAAATATTCCCCACTGGCCACCCTTGGGGACATCAGCTATCATTCAAAAAAGTTCCAAGTCTCTAACTTCATTCCACGAGAATAGGAGTATAAGGAGTACAACTTCTTAATTTCTACACGGACAGACAGACAGACGGACGGACAGACAGACAAACTGGCCATATAAGCGTCATTTTCTTACGAAACTGCGCTAAAAATGCGCTAAAAACACCCGTTATACTTAGATCAAATCCGCATGCTGTTTTTTTTTGCTGGGCATTCATAAATACCCCATTCATTCAGTCTTTTTTGTTGACAACTTTTTTTAAAAAACGGCTCTGTACTCAATTTTCTACGTCTTTCAAAATTATAAAACAGTCGATGATTTTTTTGTTGTCAAAAAATGTCCCACTAACCCTTTAGAAACTTTTCTAGTGTTTTAGGGCTATTGGGCTCCTAAAAAAATGTGGGGTAATCCAAACGGAAACAAGGTGGACAAACATTTAATGGAATCCCATCAAAATCTCTATATCTCTTCATCTTTATATTTTAAGGCGAAATATTGATGCCCTGCGTATACAGCCTTAAGTAAATACTTTGGGTTTAAGCCTTGAAAAATATTGCAAATACAGTCGAAACGTCGGCAAAATAAACTTGTGATGCTTTATTGGAAATCAATTGTCCAAAACACACTTCAAGATATATCAAGATCAATAATAAATGATGGACAAGAACATGGGTCTTATGCTGCATGCATAAAAACAGGTTCATGCTCCGATTTTGCAGGAGTTACTAACCAAAATTTCTTTAGCAACTCCTCTGAAACTTGAGTATGAGCATATACTTCGTTTTTATGCATATGACCCCCTGACTCAAGAGAAAAAAATCCTCAACAGCCATAGCTACATTTTCAACAGAGCTACTTCGTCGGAGGTAAATTTGGCATGTCACATGTATGGTACCCAGGTCGTGTAGCTTCAGTAATTTCCGTTCAACAGAGTTCACCCTCTCCAAGAATCTGTTAGCTATGGTATCAATCTGTTAGCTATGGTATCAAGATGGAAATTCACAAGGATACGAGCAACAAATCCTATAGGCAGTCCTGCTGAAATATACATGTGGCTGGAATATATATGTGGCTATGTGGCATCAGAAAACAGGAAGTAACGTCGCAAACTCTGTCTGAATAGCAAAAAAAAAATTGGCAAAATATAAATCAATGTGGAAAACAATAGTTGCAACGAGATCGTAAGTCGGTACCTCTACATCTTTCAAGGTACCACAGTGCTTTGCATGCGAAGAAAGCTTTTTGGAAGAATGTGGAACCCCGTGGAAGAGGCATCAACATCATTTATCACCACAAATAGCCGGCAGGGAGCGGGCCGATCACCCTATTTTATAACCTCTCACTTTCAAATTATTTACTCCACACTTGCGGGATCCTTTGTGTCTCGGCTGGTGAAACCACTGGCGCCTGATTCCTTGTGGCCTCTCCCACATTAGGTCATTTAACCCTGACAGGGTGTCAGCCTTTTATACATACGCAGCACACGGCACTAGCGCTATAGATGCACAATAATGCTGAACTCGCCTCACCAGGTGAGATTACTATCAGAATTTTAAACTGCTGAGCAAAATCTGCCGCCAGCAGTACACATTTTACGATGCCAAAAATTACAAGTTGTTGTTGTATTGTGCATGTGTGTAGAAAGAGAGCGTAAATATGCAAGAATGCATTATGTCGGCTACTAAAACGGCATTACCTACCCATAATCTTCGTCGGAAATCTAAGGTCTCACAAACCAGATTTGGAGATGACAATTTTCGTTGTTTCATTTTGTTCGTTAGACAGAATATTTTGTTAATCGTTCAATTACACACAGCTGCAGTAGATATCAAAATGTGGAAAATTAGTAGATATGAGTTCCTCCTAACTTCTACACTAAAAATTGATTGTGGTTGATCAACTGGAATAATAAAACACTAAACTGGTGCTTATACTACTTTCATCATAAGAGTACATTATTACATATCAAGGCGAGAAATGCTTCACTACCACCAAGGGCAAGGATAGCTGGGAACATTCCCAGCGAGGTATGTGTACTATTTAATTCACGATCATTTCATTAGTTTAAAAGAATAATTCATGATTTCAATAAAATGAGTTCTGAAACGAGTTCTGTGTCACTTTCACATTGCCGCAAAATATCTGGCTATGAAAACTTGACAGCTGAAATTTTAATAATCTATTCGGCTCCATTTGTCCACATGTGTTTTTGTCTTTAAAGGAAACCGGGAATATTGCTAAAAAGCCTTGAAATTCCCTGGAATTTTAGTACCTATGTTATTCTACATTGAATTCTGCATCAATCCATCAAATTTCGTCAACTTCCAAATTTATTTCGGGTTAAAACTTATTTTGACTACTAAAATGCAAATTCACAATTCAATGTGAGCCTGAGGATGGATTTCCACTCCAGTACACACCTGGAATCTGGATTAAAGTGACAAACAAAAATGAAAGTTTGTTATGTACCCCAAAAAGCAAAATCCATTGCGAGAAAACGCAAGTAGATGAGTCTATTTCAAAAATCGAGCCATCGAACATGAAAAAAATTTATTTCGCCGACACCAAACAGAGATATAATAACCCATAGACAAAACAGAACTGCACAGCTGTCAATCGTGTGAAGAAATAAAACAAGTAAGCTGCTCTTCTTGCCTGTGTTGATAACATGACATATCGAGGTCGGTAATATACCGGGTGGGCCATAATAGGCCTTCTCCTTGCCAAATTTTTGTTTCTTGACAGAGTTTGACAATTAATTGCGCATTGCGGTGGATGAAGCATGGCGCTTCTCGAACGGTAGCAGTCTTCAGTCATCATTTTTTCCACCACAGTTTGTTTGTGGTAGCGATGGATGATATACGAGATTGATCAAGTCGTCCAGCAGCTAATATAATGGACACTAGATCTACAGGTGCTACCATAGGGCCTGCTGAACGCGCCTGTTGCTGCCAATGACCATACGTCAACATCTCGCCCCGCGAAAACTCAAAATGGTTGTCAGATATTGTCCGCTAGAAGATTCATTCGCCTGCTTTCTGATTCGCCCTGAATGTGCGATGTCAAGCCCCCACAGGCCAACCCCATCCTTGGCCTAAACTGCTGGCTATCCTCTGCTTTCTGCAGCCCGGAGCGCCGGTGACATGCCTATCTACCTCCACGGGATCCGTACTTGGCATCACGTGACGGTGCTAAACCCCCACAGGCTGCCCTATCCGTTCCGGTCCAAAGTGCTGATGTTAGATCCCATACCGCTGTCCCATACCGACCATCCAAGTCTCCGACTATTGAGCGAGACACCGAAATTTGTGGCTGGATAGAGCCAAGGCTGGTCGATGTTATGTTTTACTATAGGTTGCCTAATCCAGTTTATGCGTGACGTCACAAGATACCGTCCGGGAACTTGATTTTGGCTGAAACTGATGTCGCTTTTTTCGTTTGACATTTCGGATCTCATTTCGACGGAAATCCACCAAATTTCTGAACTGGACGAGAAATGGTTGATGCACATTCAACGATTGATGGTTTTTAAATGAATCGGGCATGCTTTTATTCACCAAAACACAATTTTAAATGCCGAACTGTCAAGATCAAAAACAAGGCGATAACGTTATCACGAGGTGAAGCGGACCGCGCATCTGTCACCGGGTAGCTCATTGGTAAAGAACCTGACTCTCAATTAGAAGGTAGTGGGATCAAACCGCAGTCGTGCCAAACTTTTTTTTTTCAAAAACACCCAAATTGTGATTTTTAAAATTAAATATGAGTTGGGCAACACTAATTTAAATTTTGTTTTCTCTTTCTAATTTTTAAAATCGCAATTTGGGTGTTTTTGAAGAAAAAAAAGTTCGGCAGGGCTGCGGCTTGATCCCGCTACTTTCTAGTTGAGAGTCAGGTTCTTTACCAATGAGCTACCCGGTGACAAATGCGCGGTCCGCTTCACCTCGTGATAACGTTATCACCTTGTTTTTGGTTTTGACAGTTCGGCATTTAAAATTGTGTTTTGGTGAATAAAAGCATGTTCGATTCATTTAAAAACCATCAATCGTTGAATGTGCATCAACCATTTCTCGTCCAGTTAAGAAATTTGGTGGATTTCCGTCGAAATAAGATCCGGAATGTCAAATTAATGAAAAAAGCGACATCAGTTTCAGCCAAAATCAAGTTCCCGGACGGTATCTTGTGACGTCACGCATAAACTGGATGAGGCAACCTATAGTAAAACATAACGTTGACCAGCCTTGGGATAGAGCTACTCTGGAATGCCTTGAGGAAGGAAGTTTTTGATCATACGGTACATTCGAGAACATTATATAGTGTAGGTTTGGCTTATTTGATTTACATGGAGATGTCAACGCGCGAATAAATACATCTGCCCAATTGGCGGAGGTGAAGCTCCAGAGTACGCCGGAATTACATTCAAAAGCGCTGGACTGTTCGAGAGTCGTCCGGAACCACATGCCGCGTCTCCATGTGGAATTAGCCAGAGAGCCAATGAAAAGTTCCAATATAACAGTCGGAGGTACATAAGCATTGATGGGTCAACTGACACGTCAGTTTTTAATTCAGAGCGATAACAGCGAGTAGTAATCGGCGATATACCCAAACGCGAATAATAGTTGATGTGTATTTATAGTTAGTAGTACGCAGTAAAAAACAGTGTGTGTTTAAACGTCGTCTCAATTACAAAAGAACCCAAACGCGAAATCCGTGGCAATACTCATTTTAGTTATATGCATGACTTTTGCGATCATTTATGGCCCTAGGTCTCCCTCCAGAGCTTTATGAACAACAACTAATCATCCAATTTAATTATTATTGATAAATTCTAGCCGTCGACTTCATGAACTATCAACTTTTACAGTACAACACGTATTGTACCGCTTCCAGTACCAAAATAGTCCAGTCAAAATAGGTTTTAACCGGAAAGAAATTCGGAAGTTGACGAAATTTGGTGGATCGATGCAGAATTTAACGTGGAATAACATACTGAAATTCCCGAAAATTCCAATGCTTGGCTTTTTTTCTAGGACTAATAAAAGAGCGCCACCCTTGTAAATTTTCGATTTTTTTTGAATAACTAGTAAACTATCACCTTTAGAACACAAAAACCAGCGAAGCAAATGTAGCGCGTTAAATTATCAAGAGATCAGTATCAAATTCATCACTTTGTGGTTGATAGTCTACGAGATACAGCGTCTGCTAGAACGCAGTGAAAATGACTCAATATTTATTTTCGGATTTTACGTAACAATTTGCATAGTGTCAGTCAGTTCAAGGGCTGTAACGTGGACAGCAAATGTGCGGATTTCAGTGTGTTCTACAATCTTGGAAAGCCAATTCAATATTTGGTATCACACTTTTGTCTGGAAGTCGCCAACTTCAAAATGGTACTTTTCCTCAGCCTTTGAAATCGATACTTGAAGTCCCAAAGAATCCCCAAAGATCGATTATTTTGATACCATGCCATTCGCCTACTTTTTCAAGTAGAGCAAAACCATCCAGGAAATATGTGAAGAATTGGATACCATAGGATGTTTCAGAATCTTTTTCCTAGTGATGGTTCCTGAGGTATATGGGTTAAAAGACTAAAACGACCTACTTGGGAAAAAAAATTGGTAGTTCAGACACTAACTGCTGAATACTGTACGAACCTTGCATTTTAGGTGTAAGATGCCACTTGGCATACGTGGAAAGTACATAAATATATTCACTACGTCTGCTGAGTGGTATTTTGTATCATCAAATGCAAGGTTCGTACAGTATTCAGCAGTTAGTGTCCGGACTACCTATCTTTTTCTCCAAATAGCTCGTTTTAGTCTTTCAACCCATATAACTCAGGAACCATCACTGGGAAAAACATTCTGAAACATCCTATGGTTTTGGTATCCAATTCTTCACATATTTCCTGGATGGTTTTGCTCTACTTGAAAAAGTAGGCGAATGGCATGGTATCAAAATAATCGATCTTTGGGGATTCTTTGGGACTTCAAGTATCGATTTCAAAGGTTGAAGAAAAGTACCATTTTGAAGTTGGCGACTTCTAGACAAAAGTGTGATACCGAATGTTGAATTGGCTTTCCAAAAATGTGAAACACGTTGAAATCCGCACATTTTCAGTCCACGTTACAGCCCCTGAACTGACACTATGCAAATTGTTACGTAAAATCCGGAAATAAATTTTAAGTCATTTTCACTGCGTTCTAGCAGACGCTGTATCTCAGAGACTATTAACCACAAAATGATGAATTTTGATACTGATCTCTTGAAAATTTAACGGGCTACATTTGCTTCGCTGGTTTTTGTGTTCTTAATGTGAAAGTTTACAAGTTATTCAGAAAAAATCGAAAATTTGCAAGAATGGCGCTCTTTTATTGGTCCTAGAAAAAAGCCAAGCGTTGGAATTTTCGGGAATTTCAGTATGTTATTCCACGTTGAATTATGCATTGATCCACCAAATTTCGTCAACTTCCAAATTTATTTCCGGTTTGGCCAGATTTTTGCTTAATTTGACTACACTAAAAGAGCTACCATTAGGACCGGACCTGTGCAAAAATCGGAGATGGCAATTTTTCTTGCCAAATAAGTCACTAATCTAACTTAATAGGATACTATTAGTGATGAAATGATCAAATGCCACGATTCTCAGTCATTCGTCGTTTTTCCGACTACGACTACTACTACTACTACTACTACTACTTTCCTAACTTTCATGATTCTACCTCTTTCGGTTCACGAGTCAACATTTTTCATCTCTTAAGCTCATTCTATCCCTCGTCCCGCTGCCCCTTCACGATTCTCAGATGTACACCGCGATGATCCTTGTTCGTCATGGTCTAACGGACAGTTTGACACCAATCACTATGATCTACCCTACTGAGTTACACACAAGATACCATGACCAAACTAACAACAAAAATATAGGGATGTTTCAGCACTAATTGAATTTTTCGACAATCCAATTTAAAATTCCTTTTTTGTTTAGAAACTGCTGAGATGAGATTTTGTCTCGAGATCTACCGTAAAACTCTATTTGCATCACGAGCTCCAAAAAAAAAAGCGCACATAAGCACATGAAGACGATCTCTCGACAAGACAATAACCTCGTTCAAGATCTACACTGATGGTTACATTAGCAGGAGCGCGTTATCGCATACACTTTCCGAGTTTCCGGAATCACGGATAATGGTGCTTCATTGACAAAAGGCGGACAAGATTACGTTTGCTTTGCATTCTTACTAAAAAGCCTGAAGAATGTGCATTACCGGCGAAAGCTAAGCGCGGTATTGATTACTTTCCACGATTGTTCTAGCCAGCCCGCGTAAGCGCAGCGGGCCAAGCAGCAGAGTGGATGGATCAATAGGCCCGTTCCTGCTACAGCTCCTACTATCCTGTCATTGCACTTCCTGTATTGCTCCAGGTAAAAACGTTATTAACCTGAATTAAGCACTTCCGGTAGTCGTTCAATTCGCGAATACACAAGACCGATAGACGGGAAAAATTGGCTTTTTATGGACTGACCAGGTGATTTCCCTCCTTGAAATTCAGTAAAATGGAGTAAAAGCCAAGTTTTCAGAAAATTCGGAACAGGAGATCAGGATGGGCAGGCGGCGCAAGCGGGGCGATTCCGGTTTTCCCGGATCCGATGTAAATTTTCCGGAAAATGAAGAAAACGTAACAGGAAAGCATGAGGAGCAAAAGTTCGCTGACGTCGAAGCGCGCAGGCATGCACGTGTACGAGAAGGTATGGTGTAGGGTGGAAAATGTGAAAAATGTAAAATGCTCTCCATCATTTCTACCTATACGCGGAAACTTTTTCGGAGGATCATCGATTTTCACAACTTACTGATGTTCTCATGGATAAGTAAATACACAGTTTCAATTTTACATTTATCGTAAGTGAATCATGTAATGCTTTAGCAGCTTCACATACCTACGACTCCTTCAAACTTGAAAGTATAAAACATGGTACAGGCAGGAAGAGTCCAATTAACGAACAAAACTAAAGACCTTTGGACAAAAATCCATTTTGACTGCAACTTGTGTGTAGAATGACAAAAATAATGATGCCGCGAGTTCTCGAGACATTATACAGGGTGGCCCAACGAAAATGTACTCGCCCCAGTTTTTGAGACAACGAACGATAAAAAAATAAAAGCCAAGACAAGTCGGAACGATAGAAAAACAAAAGCCGAGACAGGTCGATTTACTTGTCGAGGGGGACATTCAAATATCATAAATTTAGTAATAATGTTTAGCCTCCCGTAGCCGAGGTTACTATCCTTCTAAAACTTTCAAATGGCAATAGGGGTGAGTGATACCTCATTGTAGAGTCCTTTGAACTCTCTTTATGACTGTCTAGTTTTTTTAGCGCGACCCACATAGTGGTAGCGCTTATGTGCTCGTACTATACTGCGATATATTGCTGCACCGTTTTATCGCGTTATTATTTCTGTATAGTGCTGCACCCTTATGTACCAGTAGATGTATGTGTGTGCTATAGGCTCGCTCCTCTGACGGTCTATAGTCAGCTGGTTGTTCTATTCTGATAAACGCCAAGCGACCCAACCTGGGGCAGCTTTCCATATGAAGTCCATAAAACTTGTTATTAAAACTTGTGTGTACTTGCATATAAACTTGTCACGGGATAAGTAGGTACCAAGAGCTGATTTTGTTGAAAAAAAAAATACCTCTAAGTGGAAGCGTTGCCCCCATCATTTATTGTCCCATCTCGCGTCAACAGCCTGTACACGAAGGAATTGGGCATGTGTCACAATTATTGTAGTTACCATCAGTTTAAGAATAGCTAAATATATGGGAATCGACATCCTGCGAGATATAATCGGCGTAGACGAGATTTTCACATATTTTGGCCGCCATATTGGAAAAAGGCCACCATTTTGGATGCAGCGGTATTTTTGGTTGGCACCTCGGATAGAAATGTTCTGAACAGTTCCCCTGAAGGAGTGCATCGGATGTGACAGCTCTAACATGGAGTGCACCAACTTTTCACGTGGTCCCACTATTGGTCTAATATGACAGTCAACTATGTTTTTTCTCATGAGCCTATTCTCATAGGCTTGGCATTTCTCATGGCCATCTTGAATTCGCCCATTATAGGATAAGTGGAAAATCAATCAGTACAAGTGAAAGTGGTCAAAGGCAATAATCTAAGTGTGAAAATAGCCATTTCATTGACCATAAGGAGTTGTTGGACCCATTTTGACGAGTTTTACAGCACTTTGGCGCTCACCATGGTCAAATTAACCAATTAACGGATGAATAAGGGTGTTTCAAACAATTCTGCATCTGTTTTAATGTGGAATACAAAACCGTTTGGATCCAAGTTCAGTCGTTTTTGGAATATCCTGGAAATGCCATAATAAAATGGTAATTTCACTACTTATAAAATTTCTTCTTCTCAAATATATTGTCTTTTGTCTCGAATAATTAGTCGAACCAGCCTTACCTTTTCGCGTACAGCATAGTCATTTGACATGATGGTAGTACATACCCGTAGCTAACTTACAAGAAGCGGTGCCACGGTGGCTACACTTCCAGACGCCGTATACAGAGTGTTCATCAAGAATGCAAAAATTGTGAGTTTTTGCCAATTTAAAAGTCACCAACTGGGAATGATTAGTTTTGCATTTAGATGATTGCCTATGGCGGAGATGGGGGCGACACTAGGCATTCCATTCTTGACTCCAGTCTTTGCGAACCTACCGAATTTCACCCAAGTATCTTGAAAAATCACTGATTATTAAAAATGTCAATGTCATGAAGTTGACCACTGATTTTAAGATTTTTTAAAAAGAGCTAAGAATACTGAGACGCGGTTTGTTACATTTTAACAAGCATTACATTGTGAGTCTAAACTGCTTAACGAAAAATAAGGATATTAAAAATTGTCGCCTGAAGTTCAAATGAAAATAATTACGTCAGGGAAAAATCAACCAATTTCAAATAAATTACCACTAGTGGACGTGGTACAACCGAAATAGGGAATATAAGTTGCAAATGATGATAAAGGCAAACCACTTTGCAGGGTTACAACTGAGACCTAAATAAACGATTTGACCCGCAGTGCTTTTCTTTTCGTCCCTTAGGATTTGAATAGCGCCCCTTTTTCAAAATGGCGGATATTTTCTAGGGGCAGAAGGTATCGAATAGCCTAGTGATGTCCAGCTTAGCAGAAATATATGGGGCTATGTCTCAATCGGTTTCTGGGACATCAAACACTATTTAAAAAAATGGTGGAACATTGCCATCTACCGCACGCAAATTTGGTGGAGGCGCCAAAAGGAATTTAGTACTGTCATAAGAAAATTGCCGTAACATTTTTATTTTTCAACCGATTTTGACACAAGACATCTCATTTTGTAGAAAAGTGAATTCTTCTTGTTACCTTATATCTTCCATAAAAAAAGACATTGAGGAATGTTGAAGAAAAAATTAAAAAATAATTTGGAAAAAAAAGGATTTTTTTCATTTTTTTATTTCCATGAAAATTGCCTTATTTGTAGACTTTGATGTGCCCTTTCTAAATTTGTACTTTTCCGATTTCTACCTTTGCAGCACGCGCCGCCATATTGAAAAAATGATGTCTGAAAAGAAGTTTTTGACAAAATCTGAACTTTGGCCTTTGTGACAATAAAATGTTTATATACATATGAAAGCACATTCAATCTTCTACAGTTTGACATCTGAACCAGCTCTGTGCGACCCGTGGTTCTTGAGTTAGACCTTCTGGAAGTATCAATCTTTGGTTCCAAAAGAATTGAAAATCACCTCTTGGGGCTGTGCCAGGTCCACCAATGTTCATGATTTGTGATAAATGACGACGCGTTATTGATGGGTAACTTGATTTAGACATGGTGGTGATTCAGTGGTGAAATCCGGTAGGCGCGGTCACTATTTAACACCGAAAATTGATACTTCCGGAAGCTCTAGCTCAAGAGCCCCGAGTCGCACAAAGATGGTTCAGGTGTCAAATTGTGGAGAATTGAATGTACTTTCATACGTATATAAACATTTTAATTTTGCATACTCTAAAATTTAGATATTGTCAAAAACTTCTTTTCAGATATCATTTTTCCAAGATGGCGGTGCGCACTGCAAAGATATTAATCGGAAAAATGCAAATTCAGAAAGGGCACATCGAAATCTACAAATGAGGCAATTTTCATGAAAATAAAAAAATTAAAAAAATCTTTTTTTCAAATTATTTTTCAATTTTTTTTTCAACGTTCCTTATTGTCTTTTTTATGGGAGGTAGGTATGAGATAACAAGAAGAATTCACTTTTCTACAAAATTAGATGTCTTGTGTTAAAATCGGTTGGAAACTAAAAATGTTACAGCGATTTTTTTATGACCGTACTAAATTCATTTTGGCGCCTCCACCAAATTTGCCTGCGACAGATGTCAATGTTCCACCATTTTTTTAAATAGTGTTTGATGTCCCAGAAACCGATCGAGACATAGCTCCATATATTTTAACAAAGCTGGACATCACCAGGTTAATCGATACCTTCTGCCCCTAGATAAAATCCGCCATTTTGAAAAAGGGGCGCCATTCAAATCCTAAGGGACGAAAAAAAAAGCACTGCGGGTCAAATCGTTTATTTAAGTCTTAGTTACGATCCTGCGAAGTGGTTTGCCTTTATCATCATTTGCAACTTGTTTTTTCCTACCACGTCCACTACACTGTCAGATGGGACTATTCTTTGACTACATGGTGCTGTGCTTAGTTTGATCATCCATCGCATTTTGCAAGATATACAGGGTGCCAAACGAAGAGGTGAACATCGGTGAATTTCCGAAGTGGTCTACCTGTTTTTGAAAAAAATGATGTCAGATTTTTTCTAACTTCATTTTTAAGAAAGCCTCCATCAAAATCTGTTGACTTATGAATTTATTCTAATCTTTTTTTTTTTTTTGAAAAAAAAAATTGATTCTAGACCCATGGGTTTTTAATAAGCTTATCGACATAATTTTTTTCGATTCCATAAAAAAAATTTTTTGGAAAAAAAACAATAAGTTGACAGATTTTGATGTGGGCTTTCTAAAAATTGACTCGAAAAAAATCTCACAGTTTTTTATTTTTTCTAAAACAGGTAGACCACTTCGAAATTTCACCGATTCTTACCTCTTCCTTTAGCACCCTGTATATCTTGCAAAATGCGATGGCCGATCAAACTAAGCACAGCACCTTGTAGTCAAAGAATAGTCCTATCAGAGAGTGTTAATTTTTTTAATTTTCCCTCGAGAAACCTTCATTTGAACTTGAGTGACAATTTTCAATATCCTTATTTCTCGTTGAGTAGTTTACAGGCTGTTTTTCAAAACTCACGAGATGGAAATTTCGCATTATTGAACTTCTAGCATACGGCGTCTGCAACTGGAGTTGGCACCACTTCTGAAACCAAGGTATAGATATGTACTATCATCGTGCAAAATGACTATGCCCCATGCCAAAATGCAATATTGGGCCCAGAAAACTGTAATAATGGACGTGGTAGGAAAAAACAAGTTGCAAGTGATGATAGAGACAAACCACTTTGCAGGATCGTAACTAAGACTTGAATAAACGATTTGACCCACAGTGCTTTCATTTTCGTCCCTTAGGATTTGAATGGCGCCCCTTTTTCAAAATGGCGGATTTTATCTAGGGGCAGAATGTATCGAATAGCCTGGTGATGCCAGCTTCGTTAAAATATATGGAGCTATGTCTCGATCGGTTTCTGGAACATCAAACACTTTTTAAAAAAATGGTGGAACATTGACATCTGTCGCAAGCAAATTTGGTGGGGGCGCCAAAATGAATTTAGTACGGTCATAAGAAAATTGCTGTAACATTTTTATTTTTCAACCGATTTCCACACAAGGTATCTCATTTTGTAGAAAAGTAATTCCTCTTGTTATCTCATACCTTCCATGAAAAAAGACACTGAGGAATGTTAAAAAAATATATAATTTGAAAAAAAAAAAGATTTTAAATTTTTTTATTTCCATGAAAATTGCCTTTTTAGTAGATTTTGATGTGCCATTTCTAATATTGCACTTTTCCGATTTATATCTTCGCAGTGCGCACCGCCATGTTGAAAAAATTATATATGAAAAGAAGTTTTTGACAATATCTAAATTCAAGTCTATGCGAGATTAAAATGTTTATATACACAATTGAAAAAAAAATTGAAAAAAAAGATTTTAAACTTTTTTTTTTATTTTCATGCAATTAGTTCTATTTGTAGACTCTGATGTGCCCTTTCTGAAATTGCACTTTTCCGATTCATATCTTTGCAGTACGCGCTGCCATATTGGAAAAATGATGTCTGAAAAGAAGTTTTTGACAATATCTAAGTTTTGGCTCTTGTGACATTGGAATGTTTATATACATATGAAAGTACATTCAACTCTCCACGATTTGACATCTGAACCATCTCTTAGTCCGGTTGTTAAGAGGAACCACCTTGCATTTTAGAGACAAGCGACGAAATTTGGCACACTTGTTCACTAGACCCTACTTTTCGATTTAAGAAATGTTGCCACCATCTGCGGTCGTGTAGACACTTTATACAGGGTTCAGTAGAAAAAATTTGTTGAAAAATCGTAAATCGTGAACCATAACCGGTGGACGTATGTAAATCAGGATATTGATGACTGATTCCATGCCCATGGAGATGCTGCAAACAGTTTTGAAATATCTTGAAGCGTTTCTGAAATATTTTGGAAGAAGTGAAATTTCTTCAACTTTTTCTTTTTTCAATAAATCAGTTGTTTTTGGAGATATTGAGCAGCAACTTGATATTCCGGCAAACAAATATGTTTTCAATGAAACGCGATGTGGAGCCATCGACAAAACCTGCTAGATTCGAAACTTAGATCTTCAACTTTTTTTCCATCATGAGCGCCATCTTCAAATTGCCCTTCGTGAAATTGTTGAAAAAACAACAGGTAACGACTTTATTGGACACACACGATGTTTCATCATGAAAAACCAGATACTCAATTGTGGCAATCACCTCTTCGCCCAAGAAACGTTATCAAGTTCGTTTTTCCTGTTTTTCCTCAACTTACATGGCAGTCATGACCAAATCAAACTTTGGATCAAATGAATGTTTGCGATATTTCAATCAACATTGTTTTTCAACGTCAGTCACCACATTTCATCATTATCAGTTAAGTGGTGTTCTTTTGGCAAACAGTTGAACAAAAAGTTTGCTTGAATATTTGTGAAAAGGGCAAAAAAGCAGGGTCACCTTCTGCCCTCAAACCAGATTAAAGAAAATATGTACCCAAAAGTGCTACCAACTGATACTGAAATGATTCGGAGGAATGTGCTCCGTAGTTTAAAGCCAAGCTCAAACTGATTGTTACATTTTAGTTCGCAGGAGGGACGTGAAAAGTGTTGCTACAGCTTATATTTGGAGCGTTTCTGGCAATATTCAACAAAAAACGTGTCAAATATTAAGCAGTGGCAACACTTTCGACGTCCCTCCTGCCGAAGTAGGATGGAAAAATCTATTTCGGTTCAACTTGAAACTACAGCAGACATTCCTCCGAACTCTTCCAGTATCAATTGGTAGCATTTTTGGTAACAGATTTTCTTTAATCTGGTTTGAAGGGACGACGTGGACCTGCCGTTTTTGTTTTTTTCACAAAAATCGAAGCAAACTTTTTGTTCGACTGTTTGCGAAAAGAACACCACTCAGCTGATGAGGATGAAATTCAGTGACTGGCTGCACAAAATAATGTGGATTATGATGTCGTCAACATCTAATCGATCCAAAGTTCCATTTGGTGATGGTTATCACCTAAGTTGAGGGAAATCAAGAAAAACTAACTTAATAACGTTTCTTGACCGAAGAGGTCATTGCTGGTTTTTCGTAATAAAATGAACGCGTGTGTCCAATTAAGTCGTTACCTGTTGTTTTTTCAACAATTTCACGAAGGGCAATTTGAAGATGGCGCTCACGATGGAAAAAAAGTTGAAGATCTTAGTTTCGAATCTAGCAGGCTTTGTCGATGGCTTTACATCGCGTTCCATGAAAAACATATTTGTTTGCCGGAATATCAAGTTGCAGCTCAATATCTCCAGAAACAACTGATTTATTGAAAAAAGAAAAAAAGTGAAGAAATTTCACTTCTTCCAGCGTATTTCGGAAACGCCTCAAGATATTTCAAAACTATTTGCAGCATCTCCATGGGCATGGAATCAGTCATCAATATCCTGATTTACATACGTCCACCGGTTATGGTTCACGATTTACGATTTTTCAACAATTTTTTTTTACTGAACCCTGTATAAAAAGTCTGCACGATTTCCTCAGATGGTGGCAACATTTCTTAAATCGAAGGGTAGGGTCTAGTGAACAAGTGTGCCAAATTTCGTCGCTTGTCTCTAAAATGCAAGGTGGGTCCCATATATGTAGCTTAACGTCCGGACTATCTGTGCGACTCGGGGTTCTGGAGCTAGAGCTTACAGAAGTATCAATTTTCGGTGTTGAATGGTGACCGCGCCTACAGGATTTCACCACTGGATCACCACCATGTCTTAATCAAGTGACCCATCAATAACGCATCGTCATTTATTTCAACTCATGAACATTGGTGGACCTGGCACAGCCCCAAGAGGTGATTTTTAATTCTTTTGGAACCGAAAATTGATATTTTCAGAAGGTCTAGCTCAAGAACCATGGGTCGCAGAGAGCTGGTTCAGATGTCAAACTGTGGAGGATTGAATGTGCTTTCATATGTATATAAACATTCCAATGTCACAAGAGCCAAAACTTAGATATTGTCAAAAACTTCTTTTCAGACATCATTTTTCCAATATGGCAGCGCGTACTGCAAAGATATGAATCGGAAAAGTGCAAATTCAGAAAGGGCACATCAGAGTCTACAAATAGAACAAATTGCATGAAAATACAAAAATGTTGAAAATCTTGTTTTTCATTTTTTTTTTCAACATTCCCAACGTCTTTTTTCAATGGAAGGTATAAGTTAACAAGAAGAATCCACTTTTTCACAAAATGGAATGTTTTGTGTTAAAATCCGTTGAAAAATAAAAATGTTACAGCAATTTTCTTATGACAGTACTAAATTCCTTTTGGCGCCTCCATCAAATTTGCCTGCGGTAGATGGCAATGTTCCATCATTTTTTTTTTATAAGAGTTTGATGTCCCAGAAACCGATTGAGACATAGCCCCATATATTTCTACTAAGCTGGACATCAACAGGCTATTCGATACCTTCTGCCCCTAGATAATATCCACCATTTTGAAAAAGGGGCGCTATTCAAATCCCCTAAGGGACGAAAAGAAAAGCACTGCGGATCAAATCGTTTATTTAGGACTCAGTTGTAACCCTGCCAAGTGGTTTGCCTTTATCTTCATTTGCAACTTATATTCCCTATTTCGGTTTCGGTTGTACCACGTCCACTACAACTAGCTATAGTGCACTGTTTTGCGAAGCACCAACTAATCAGTTCATCACATTAATTTTTGCCTTTTCCCGAAAAATTCGATTTTTCATAGGTATCAACGAACTCTACCTGTTTATAAAATACGCCTTCTGTATGCGAACAACACTGCTATTTGCAAAAGGTATTCTGACAGACTTCCTTTGCGAATTCGTTTAATTAAAGATCAGCTATCTGTAAAAATAAACTTAACACCTTGTGAATGGGGAGATGTTGAGCCGCAGTCTGCGGCTGCGACTTCTATAAAAACAAAGTTTCCGCCTACAAAATTTATACAACAGGATAATAATGGTGTAATTAGAGGACTTGGAGTTGTTCATGTGAAAATTACAAACGTCTAGGTGCATATCATTTATCCACCGGAAAATCAGTAGTCTTGGTATAGGTTCGGAACAGGAAATCTTTCGGAACAGCTAGTCTTTTTTTCATTATTAATAATATTAAAATAGTATACTTTATATACCAAGGTCGAGAAAGTATCATTATGGCCGAGGCGCCAGTTTAAATCCCGGATGTAGCAATAATACACCTCACCTATCGGTGTATTCCATACGATAATCTACTTATTTTTTGATGCTCAATCGACTGCCAAAGTTTCCGCGATTAAACACCGGACACCCTGTCTGCAAAAACATTTCTTCACAAAAGTGATGCCACAATTTTAAGAAGTATAATATTATGTCCCTATGGCCTATGCGGCGTAAAATTGAGCTTGTAGTGTATGATCAAAAACTTTTTGACTCTAGAGTGCTATGCAATATAACAAGTGAACATGCCTCATGGGCATGAGGCTCAGTATAGTACAAGAAAGATAGATTTCAACCTCGGAAAAAATATGGACGTCCTGAAAATTTGATATTTTGTTCAGAATTAAGTGCTCTACAACATATCCAAAATCGCCAAAAATCACACTTGGGGGTTTTGAGTTATTGGAGGGGGAGTAAAAAATTGCTGGTAAAAATGGAGGGGATGGAACCCGTCAACCCATTGGATGCGAATACATTATAGTTCGACGTATCATATCCCATTGATACCATTTTGGCACAAAAAGTGTCCATCATTGTTGAAGGGGAGTAGTGGGGGGGCGAAGCTGTGCTAGGTGGTCCATTTTGTTTTTATGGCCATGTAGAACCGATCACGACAAGTTTGGTATCTTTTCCGACTAAATTCAATCTCCTGAACTCGTATCCGATGTGCAAATTCGGATGAAAACAAGTTTGAACAAGTTAACTTGAGAAAACTTGTTTTTTCTTCAACAATTTTGACGAATTTCTTTTGTACTGTTGGAGGTGTTCATTTCCAGAAAATTTTCAGGGACCATTGAATTGAAGTGTATTCTCCACAAAAATCATCCATTCGAAGTATAGTTTTGTTTCTCGAGTTTAAAAAATCGATTTGAACTTGAGCCGGCGCGGCGCGTCGTCTACTACTGACCAGAACACTACAGCATGCACCTTCGAATGAAAACACCTCAAACTATTGAAGAAATTAGAACTGATCTTCGAAAATTGAAGGATCTGTGGAGAATTGAATTCCCTATAACATGAACAAAATCGCCATGAATCGCACTGCAGGGTTTTGAGTTATTCAAGGGGAGAGGTAACAGTTCATAGAGTATGAATCCTGTCAAAGTGTTATACTCTTCCTCGAATAACTCAAAATCTTGCATTGCGATTCATGGCGATTTTATTCATGGTATAGGGAATTCAGTTCTGCACAAATCATCCAGTTTTCGAAGATGAGTTGTTATTTCTCCAATAGTTTGAGGTGTTTTCATTTAAAGGTGCATGCTGTAGTGTTCTGGTCAGTAGTAGACGACGCGCCGCGGCGGCTCAAGTTCAAATCGGTTTTTTAAACTCGAGAAATAAAATTATACATCGAGTGGATGATTTTTGTGGGGAATACACTTCAATTTATTGGTCCCTGAAAATTTTCTAAGAATTAACACCTCCAACAGTACAAAAAAAATTCGTCAAAATTGTCAAAAAAAAACAAGTTTTCTCAATTCAACTTGTTCAATCTTGTTTTCATCCGAATTTGCACATGGGATACGAGTTCAGGAGATTGAATTCAGTCGGAAAAGATACCAAACTTGTCGTGATCGGTTTTCCATGGCCATAAAAACAAAATGGACCACCCAGCAGAGCTTCGCCCCCCCACTACTCCCCTTCAACAGTCATGGACACTTTTTGTGCCAAAATGGTATCAATAGACCGGAGAAGTGATGACGTCACAACATGGCAACATGGCCGGCGGTTGACATTTTCTGGAGGCCAACGTCACATGATGAACGTGACGTTTCTATGTTTGGTTGTGTTTGGCATGACATTTTCTGGAGGTTCACAACAAAAGTCACAAAAGTCAGTGCAAAATGGCAGTGAGCATTGCTGAAATTGCCAGCCTAAGAGACAGCCAGCGTCATACAGGCCAGAGGGAGCATACAGGCGGACTTGGTTGCAAAAAGGCCAGACATAGCCCAACTCATTGACAGAGAGCTGCGCAAAGCTGCACTCAGAATCACCAGTGCCTACAGAACGGTTCCGCATGATGCAGCACGAGCGCTCTCGGGTATCCCACCCTTCGCCCTGATGCTTGCGATTAGAGGAAACAAGCCTAGGAGTGCCCACCAGCAAACCAGAAAGCAGAAACAAGGCCAGAGAGCAGTTCGTCGAGCAGTGGCAACGGCAGTGGAACGCCTTGGTTCAAAGTTGGATTAAAGAAATACTGGGGAGCCTCAAAAGCCTCAGCGCCAGGACAACGCGGAACACGCTCGTTTTCATTGTAACGGTCCATCAAGGCAGCGAGAAGACCTCGAAGAAAAACTGGGCAGGAGAATCGCCGTCGACAATCTCGTTCATGAGATGCTCAGAGGCAAAGACCAATGGATCGCAGTTTATAGTTAGCAGTTTTTAGTTGATAGCAATATAGTTTGATTTCCTCCACCTGATATAGCCCAAAATATGAATCTTTTTTGTTATATCCATTTCCGTTATTTACCTTCGCAAAAATTTGACAAACACATGACAAACACAAACAGAGAAACGTCAAGTGCATGCCACGTGCCGTGCATCCCACGGTCATGTCACGTTTGACGTTGGCCTCCAGAAAATGTCAACCGCCGGCCATGTTGCCATGTTGTGACGTCACACTTCTTCGGTCTATGGGATATGATACGTCGAACTATAATGTATTCGCATCCAATGGGTTGAAATGGGTTCCATCCCCTCCATTTTTACCAGCAATTTTTTACTCCCCCTCCAATAACTCAAAACTCCCAAGTGTGATTTTTGGCGATTTTGGATATGTTGTACAGCACTCAATTCTGAACAAAATATCAAATTTTCAGGACGTCCATATTTTTTCCGAGGTTTCGCCGATTTCTTTACTATTTTTCCTGTACTAGTAGCGCACTTCCTTTTGAAGGATTAGTGAACGCAAGATGTTAATTAGGGTTTTACCGTTACTTGGGCAGAAATTTCAATATGGCGGCCAAGATGGCGGCAGAATGTTGGAGTTTGGCAGGAGAATAAGAATGATCATACGAAAGTAAGTCCAGAGCTCCATGAAAATCATTAGGTGATAAGAAATTTAAATATGGCGGCCAAGATGGCGGCAGAGCATCATTTGTCCAAAAACGGATGTATTTTGATAAAGTTCACATTGCCTGTGAATTTCGCTCAAATCGGACAACTTTAAGAGAAATTCAAAATGGCGGATCAAAGATGGCGGCCAAGTGACAAAAATCATTGGTCAAAGGTCAAATGTATTATGGTGAACACGTACGCATTTGATTGGCATTTGCACCACATCGATATCTCTTTTCGTTGAGGCATAATTCTCCTAGTTTTATCATTTTGATACATGTTTAATATGGAGAATACAAGATGGTTATGGGGCATCAATTGTCAAAAATTGGATGTATCTAATTGAAGTTCACATCGCCTGCAAATTTCACTCGAATCAGACCACTTTCAGGGAAATTCAAAATGGCGGATCAAAGATGGCAGCCAAATGACAAAATCATTGGTCAACTTTATATGGTGGACACGTACGCATTTAAATGGCGTTTGCACCACATCGATATCTCTTTTCGTTGAGGCATAATTCTCCTAGTTCTATCACTTCGAAACATGTTCAATAGTGAGAATACAAGATGGCGGCGGGGCATCAATTGTCGAAAATTGGATAGATCTTGATGTGGTTTACATTGCCTGCAAATTTCATTTTAATCCGGTCACTTGTAGAGAAATTCAAAATGGCGGATCAAAGATGGCGGCAGAATAACAAAAAACCGAAAGTCAACTTGACATCCTGGACTTATGTACTATTGATCAGCGTTTACACCATATCGATACCTTTCTTGACCGAGGAGTTATCCCGGGTACGGACGGACGGACGGACAAAGTGAAGCTAAAAGCGCCTTTTTCCCATTTTTCGGGAAAGTGCGCTGAAAAGCATATATGTAGTGCTGTAAAATTATTATTTTATTTATCAAAAGTTGGATATAATGACTGAGTAAATTAATTATTGTCAGTGTCACTATGGATGCTTTCAATCCAGAAAGTACAAATACCGTCAGACGTAACATGTCCATAAGTTAGGCACACAATTTTAGGTGATCCATCGTAAGTACGATACACTACAGTGTGCATACGAGCAGAATGCCAAGACGGTAATCAAAATGCAGATGTCACTTTGGAGTTGATTGCAGTAACTCCCAAAATAGCTGAAAAAGGCAACAAAAAAAAAATCATAGCACTCTGGAGTAAAAAAGTTTTTGATCATACGGTATATCATCTGCATCTTTAAGATAACCGCAAAAAACCTGTAAAATTGTATAACTGGGTTGCCTACTCACTGGTTTTTGCTCTTAAGAACTTCTAACTTTGTGTCAATCCCTCAATCTTTCAGAAAATTTGATTATTTCTCCCTTATCTCAAATGCAAGGATCCAGCAAACAGATAATCTTTTTACAGTTAATCTTTGAACAATAAACGTAATACTGACAGCATTAAAAAACTAAGCATATCCATCGCGAATCGATGGATTGTTATTTGATAACGGCTAGCGTGGTGTGTTCGTTGTAAGCACCACTTTCCGGATGAATGAATTGTGACGTCTGCTGAATTTCTATTCAGTGATGAGACAGAACGTTACCAGAATGAAGTTATTACTTAGGTTGTTCAGATTTTGACCCAGTTCTGACCTGAAAAAATAAAACCATGATTAACGAATACACCAACAATAAGAAAAACGGCGAGAGTTCTATGTAAAAATGTGTATTTACATTGTAACTAAAAAAAAGTGTATGAATCATAACTCGACTACCATGTATTGCTTCGGATTTTCAGTAAACTATATTAGCAGAATAATCAATTTTAAATAAGTCATTCAAGCGCGTACACACCC
The DNA here is from genome assembly GCA_949128115.1 of Anaspis maculata. Taxonomy (NCBI): domain Eukaryota; kingdom Metazoa; phylum Arthropoda; class Insecta; order Coleoptera; family Scraptiidae; genus Anaspis; species Anaspis maculata. The sequence goes on along the minus strand of OX421963.1, from coordinate 55,729,419 downwards.
AAGAGATATGAATGAGTAAGAAATTGCGTAACGATTCAAGAATGTCTTGATGATTTAAGTAATATTATTATTTGCGGGGATACGCGGGTGACATTTTCATTTAAACGACCTTGCGAAGTATACATAATACCTACTTACAATCATTCAGCGCCCTACTCTGGTCTGCTATGCAAAGTCATACAGGTATTTCCAAGAAATGAGCATGAAAGAATTTTAATATCAACTCTCCTTATTGTGTTGTTTCCAACCGAGAAATACTACTTGTTGCATTTCAAAATCCAAGAATATAATGTACAAGATAAATGCACAAGCACAATTACACAACTACGTCATTGGGTAAGGCACTGAGGCCCAGTATTTCCATCGCTGATTAGGGTTAAGGTGGGTTTAGTTACCCTGATTTAGCTTCAATTTTTGTTAAAGTCGTAAGAATAGCATCTCTCATTAGCTCTCATGCGCACGAGAGCCAATAAGCGATGTTGCGCTTGCGATTAAAATTAAACTCACGACTAAATAAAGCGGCATCCATATAGGATTAGTGCAGTGTTGACTAAACCCAGCTTTAGAGTTAACCCACGAGGGAAATATTGAGCCAGTATTTTAAGAAAAGGCTAACGCCCAAGTTCACTGAAATATTTTAGAAATACATAATTATTTATTCAGGTTATTTAATTTTGCATATTTGATTTGTTAAGGACAGAGTTATATTGGTGAAATGAGGCGTTGCGAAATCAATCGCTGTGGGCTTATTCCTCGACAGAAATTTACCATTCAGGTCTCTTTCGGAAGCTACAAGGATACACTTTGGTTTGAGCCCGTTGGCATTTCCAAACTCTCTGTCTCGCGTGTCTCGCATAGTACGTAAAATACGAACGATGGTGCCGACCCCATACGATGTTGGTGGTCGTTGAAAATCCCTACCCTGTGTTGAAACACACAGGGGTTCGGCAAAATTTCCGGCATATTGGAGGAAAGCATTCACCAGCGTCGGTGTTCGGCCTCGTTGCGAAAATAGGCCAACGTTGAATTAACGAATAAAAAGAAAAAAAAAGGAAAAGCCAAATTTTCGAACATTAAGTTTGTTTTTGCTGCGCTGCTTTGCATTGTTCTTTTGTTTCATGTTTACGGCGCGGTTGATGGTTAAGTAAAACAGCTTCAGTAGCTAGACTTCGCCATCCTCTCGCGTCCACAATTGTTACATTGCACACTTCGCGAATAAGATCTGAGAAAGCTGCTTTCTTCTACTGTTCCAAGGATGTCCTCTTCGTACTTTGGGAGCAGCTTATCTCCCCAAATCATAATTGTATGGCTGTGATTTGGATTCAAAAACTGACAAGATGACTAGGCGTATCCATTCTTTTGTCCCCACTGTACCTCAGGGCTTTATTTATGCACGCATTTTCTAAAGATTTTGGTAACATGTACTTTCCATGTACAAGAAATATCCGGCTATTAGTCAGATTAATCCAAAATTCGATTTGCATTTTCAGTTTTTGCAAGAAGCTTACTGAACAGTACCAAATTAAAATAGTTGCTCATATTCTCATTGTGGGTATAACATACCATAATGCATCCAAAGAGTTTCTGAGCTAACGTATGGTCCGAGAGTTTTGGGAAATTTTTCAAAAGCTAATAACTTTTTTTGGATAGTTTTAATTTTTTAACTTGATATTGCAAAAACTAACATCATTTATGACAATACCAAATTCATATCAAACATATTGAAGATGGGCCATCATCTTTGATGGCTCTCAGTTCTCTTCTGCCATCATTCTCTGGACAAAACCATCGAAGATAATGTCCATTATCAATATGTTGAATATGAATTTGTTATTGTTATATATGATGTTAGTTCTTGCAATATCAAGTTGAAAAAAAAGACTTTCAGAAAAAGTTATTAGCTTTAAACAATTTCCCAAAACTTTTGGACCATACGTTATACATTTGATTTTACAATATTAGATTTTTTGCAAAAACTGTCATCTAGTCAAGATATTTTGGAGAGAAAAATCCGGTATATGGCCTGACATTCCTTTAATCCTTTTCTAGAAATTTAAAAAAATCTGCTCATAAATACAGCCGCGAAGCACTTCTAGAAAAAGCAACCCGTAATACACTAATTGATTCTTACAACCGTCGCCTTATAGCCCGTCCACAATGATGTTAATGTTAACGTAATGTTATTGGCAATGGTAATGTTAGCATTTCAAAGCAACGAGTTTCAATGGGTAATGCTTACCATTGCCACTAACTTGTCGTTTTATTTCTGTCCTTGTTTGGATTAATGTAGAAGGAAAATCTTGAGGTTGAGGACGAATCAATGAAAAGAAAAGAAATTTGAGACCATTGATCCGTCCTATCCCTCAAGATTTTCCTTCTACATTGCCACTAACATGATTGTGAACGTCACCATTTGGAACTCATTGCTTTGAATGCTAACATTACCATTGCCGGATAACATTACGTTAACATTAACATCATTGTGGATGGCCTATTAAGCAGAGATTATATGGATTTTTTTCTGGTCGGTTCAAACCATCTAATTGAAATATTATTGTATCTCTTATCAAGAAATTCCAACTTGATTCGACAGGTATTAGAGATGTTTCTTGGGATTTTGGGCAAGAAATATTAGTTAATTTTGGGGAAGATCACCATGGAAATGGTGTATAAACCAGCTCTATTACAACCAATCAGACCGCTGTATTAGACAATTTACAGCGTCCTAATTTTGTGCCCCCAACGTGAAAGTCACTTGTCCGATATACATAGGCTGTGTCGAATAGTGACTCCTAGCTCTTCCAGGGTGTACCCCTAGAGGTACAGTCAGTACACCCTAGAGGTATTGCAGGTATTACTGGAGGTAGACAAAAAAGCCTTGTGCTTTGATAGTCAGGCAAACTAAGAAGATTGGCCGATTGGCTGATTTTACATTCAAATGCAGCTGTGGCTCATGTCAGTACTGTCACAGTGCACATTAATTTTTTAGAAGGTGGCTAACTTTCAAGTTTTCACAAAGTTACGGAGGCAAATAAGCACAAGATGCCTGTAGAAAAAAAGTCAGCCCTGTCATATGAATACCCGAAAAAAAAAAACGGCCTAATCATGCATCAAAGGCTGCAAAAGCTCCTTGGTAAGTGAAGGAATGAAAGAAGCAACCCAAAAACACACCGAAACGATAGTCATCTCAATGTTGAAAAGCAGAAATCCGGCAAAGGTCAGTCGGTTTCCGCATAGACTCGATTTGTGCATGACACATACACACGAACCGACAACATTATATCAGTTGAGGTTTCTAACTGGATCATAAGATAGACATGTTGCACTAAATCAAAGGAAAGGACCGCATAATAATTTCGTTGAATGTTAAAATGGGAAATGCGGTTCCTCAGCAGCATCATTATCATCATCATCCTCATCCAAAGAGTACCGTAAGTATTTGGAAAGCTAGTATAGTAAGCACGTGTTGCATTACTGCAAACAAGGTCGGTATTCAGGTCGCAGAATAATGCAAGAACCAGCTAGACTGCGAGGCTCCTGACGAAGACTACCTTGATCGAGCTAATGGTTCAAACAAAGATAACACACAACAGCAATTAAAATCCCATGTAAATATAGACACATTCCAATTTATTTGAATAGAGAGTAGACCTGTACGCGCTGCGTTGGTTAGAACCGCACATTGAAAAAAAACAATATACATTTGGTAGGTATTCAACAAACAGAGAACAGAGAACTGGGTACCTATATACCGATACGCTCAGAAAAAAAATGTTTTAGTGTGCCGTGAATATGAACAGCTAATTTTATTTTGAGCAATATTCTGGTCCACTTGCTTTTTCTTACTGTCAGTAACAATCTTCGCCAAACGATTTTTCTCAGTCGTCGATCGAATTTTCAAGAAACTTGTCTTTAGCAATAGGTTTGAACTTGGTAAATACTACACTTCCAACCAGATCAATTTTCAACATCGCACAGTTGTCAAGCAATTATTAGTAATAGTGCGTAGTGTGTTGGAAATGATTTATGGTCCTTCGATCCGGAATGTTAGAACAAATGATGGACGACTACCATTCCATAATCTAGTTTGACGCTGAAGTATCTAAATTCCAAGAAAGCACTAAACATTTTTTAAATGAAATAATGTAGTCACCTCGACCACTGTCATTCCCCAAAAAACATCACACCTGTGCTTGGTTCAAGATCAAGAGTATCATTTCCATTCGATTCAAATGGAAAATTATTGCAGGAAAACTTCGAAAATCAAAATTGTTGTTCAAAACGAGAGCAGGGGCTAATTAGTCATTCCGAATAGAGTTCCATCCATTCCTGAACAAGAATAGCTAGATCTACTGACATACAAAACTTCAGCCAGTTTGTTTGTTTTTGTAATTGACTTGAATCTAAAGCAGAACAATTGAAAGCCAACGCATCTGTCATGCGTTCCGGTTGTTACGACAGGAAATTTTCGACTCTTCAAATCAGTCAAAAAACTTGAAATGATCAGCGATATTTTTCACGGTAACTGCCAACACCTTCAATGTTTTCCAAAAATATCAACCAGTCAAATGAAGATCACAAAATTAATACTAGGGTGATTCTTCAAAAACGGCAAAATAACATGTTCCAAAACAAAATACAGGGTGTCCCGTTTTCCAACGCTCACTATGGGTATCTCGGAAACGGTGAGAGATACAAAGTCGGTTAAATTACAAAAAAATTGCGCAATTTTATGACCATCTCAAATATGTCAAAATATCCAAGATATCTTTGGTCATTTCTGGAATATCTCAAAAAAACTGAAAAATGCCGAATCCGAAAATTTCAAATCACTTCTTTATTATGACAGCTATCAATTTGAAAATTGGTATTCTGACATTTTCAAAGGTCCTTGATCGACTGACGGTCATAATTTTTTTCCTAAGTCTACTAGTTTTTGAGATATGACAGTCAACTTCATTTTTTCTCATGGACACCATATTATTTCTCCAACCCATAAAACTCACCTTTTTTTTCTCTTTACAAAGATATGAAACACTTGTAGCATTTTTGTCAAAATAACCTATACAAATTGGGGAAACCATTTCTGGGGCGAAAAAATCTAGTTACCGGTTCGGTTGCCATGCTCTCGTGACATAATAAAATGGCATTCGGTTGCCATGGTCGGTTGATTTTGGAAAAAGTTGGGTTACATTCCGTTTTTAATTTTTATGTATTTGATAATGATAATAAATAAAAATAAAACAAATACAAAACCAAGTATAACAAAACCAAGTATGTATAACACAAAATAACATAGCAGTAGCAATAAACATTCATAATTCACAATTGCTCGAATTGGAGTTCATTTAGCTCTGTGCAGAGTTTTGTGCCTTTTAGCCATATTTTCAACGGCTGCGCTGATATCGTGCGGGTTAATTGACTGGAACGCATCATCAACTCCTTGCTTCCAGCTCTTGGTTGCTTTGGGATGTTCTGTCATGAACCATAAATGCGATCTTGGAGTGTTCTTCGCTAAATAGACCCCATCTCGAGTAATTGTAAATTATAAATGTTTATTGCTATTGCGATGTTATTTTGTGTTATACTTGGTTTTGTATTTGTTTCATTTTTATTTATTATCATTATCAAATACATGAAAACGGAATGTAACCCAACTTTTTCCAAAATCAACCGACCATGGCAACCGAATGTCATTTTATTATGTCACGAGAGCATGGCAACCAAACCGGTAACTAGATTTTTCGCCCCAAAAATGGTTTTCCAATTTTTATAGGCTATTTCGACAAAAATGCTACCAGTGTTTCATATCTTTGTGAAGAGAAATGAAAGGTGAGTTTTATGGGGTGGAAAAATAATATGGTGTCCATAAGAAAAAATAAAGTTAACTGTCATATCTCAAAAACTAGTGGGTGTAGGAAAAAATCATGACCATCAGTCGATCAAGGACCTTCAAAAATGTCAAAATACCAATTTTCAAATTGATAGCTGTCATAATAAAGAAGTGATTTGAAATTTTCGAATTCGGCATTTTTCAGTTTTTTTGGGATATTTCAGGAACGACCGAAGATATCTTGGATGTCTTGACATATTTGAGATAGTCATAAAATTGCGCAACTTTTTTGTACTTTAACCGACTTTGTATCTCTTACCGTTTCCGAGATACCCATAGTGAGCGTTGAAAAACGGGACACCCTGTATACAATTCTTCGAGAAATTAAACCATCTTTTGATAGGCCTTGGGCAACCTAATTTGCAACTACAAACCGAAAGGAACCAGCTTGCTCATGAAAAACTGTCGAAAACTTCTTTTTTCAAAAATTGATGGCACGAGTTGAGCCGAGCATTTTCACCAAGCATTAAAAATGTATTAAAGAAATAGCATTGAATGCAAAAACGTTGAAGACAAGCACTGTTTCTCTTCTTCCTACCTGACTAAATGATTAGAGCTTCGCGTAGCCTTTTCATTACAAGTTTTTTCTTCTCTCTATTCCTTTCCACACTACATTCAAATTCTTGGTTTTCCCCCTTTTTTGACTGAAAAATACGTGATGATTTTGAAAATTTCAAGATATTTTGAAGACGCTCATGGGTTTCTGGTGATATATTAGAATAAAAATAGGCGAAACCTCAATTTCGTGACTACTCCTCAACTTCGTGACATCAAATGGTAACGGAGTTGAGAATAACGGAGTTGAGAATTTTCAAACTTTGCGGGGCTCCAACCGTTTGAATTTGAAGTTGGAGCTTCATGAAGCACACATGGCTTTTGTAGATGCAATAAGCTAATACGTACGTGTTAGTTGGCCCAAAAGTGGTATTCCATTAACCGGAGATGAATGTCACGGAGTTGAGAACGTAATGTGGTTGATAACAAGGTTCCCTACCTTTAGCAAAATATCTGAAAAAATCCGACATGATTACATTCATGCCGGTTTACCTATCGAGCTTTGTGCTCCTGTTTGACATTCCTGAAGGTAAGTTAGACATCCACCGCTGCGCCGGCCATTTATTTTTGTATTGTTTCAAATTACAAAATGAGTAACGGAGTTGAGAATAAGAACCGGGACCAAACTTCTGCAATTAATGTAAGGGGTAACTTTGATACCTACCATTATTTGGCATGATTTCTCTTTCTATTGGGTTTTAGTGAATCATAAGTACAAATTATTGCCTATAGGCATTCTTCCACAAACCCTAATAATGAAAAGTCCCGTTCAAGGTTCGATCGCGGGACATGTCACGGAGTTGAGATTCCATCTGTTGTGATAGCAATATTTTCCATAAACAGGAACAAATCGATTCAATATACGGCTATTCAAATAAAGACTTTTGTGCTACTTATTATAGTAGTGAAAAAGATTTTAATGAAACATTATTTTTCAAAAAATTAAGATAAGATATCATTTTGCACAATCTCGGAGAATGACCCACTACTGTGTCATAGCTTCAATTGCCAAATGAATTTGTCCAAGTTCTAGCATCAAAAATGAGACATGACCTGCATGCACAAGTCCACAATGTGCATTTTATTCACATTTAATAATGATTATTATCATTATAATATTAAATATTGATTTTGAGGTATCATATTGATGTAATAAAATCTAAAAGTCAATTACACACAAGAATCCAGTTTTTTTTAATGTCACTATTTCAGTGGTTTCTGGGTGATAAAGTACGTAACGTATATCCCATACACTTTCTATTTCCAGTGGAATGACTTTTTAAAGCAAAAATAAAGTGACAAGCTGGGAGGCTACGACTACGGCTGATGGCGCCTGCAAAGTTTTGGAGCGAAAATATCAGCGGCCATCGGCCGTATTCTCCCAGCGCTCCAGCTTGTCACTTTATTTTTGCTCCAAAAAGTCATTCTACTGAAAATAGAAAGTGTAGACACTGTAACCATGGTTGTCAGACGTCAAATTTGTCTGTACGGTGCGAAAGAACAAAAAGTTGTGCTTGGCAATAGCAGAAAACTGCTGAAACGTCGCTTTGTTTTTTCTTTGGAGGCATTTCCAAAGACGATAGGTATTCACAGACATATTCAGGGACATAGTTTATTTCAAGAAGAGAATAAGGTATGTCTGCACTTAAGTTACTTCCCTAGATTCCGTGACACCCGACGAAAACTTCATTTGTAATTAAAGGCTTTTCCAAAAGGCTAAAGACTTTTGGATGGATGATGATGGAAGTGATGACTTTGGACAGGGTGGAGGAGGAGGCTACCTATATGGTGCTGCATCGTATGAAACTCAAGAAGAAAATAAATAATTATACTCGTACTAAGTATTTACAAAAGACAAACGGCCCATATCAAAAATGAGGAATCCTACATGTTAGACCGACCAAGCAAACGTTGACCTGTATTTCATTATCCTATTCTGAGTACAGATGGCAGAAAGGCATGTCTCCTTGACTGGACTTCCGAACCAAACAATTCCAAAACCTTTCCGACGTGAGAGAAAGCTTCATAATGTCATTGTTGAAACTGTAGAAATTTTTTGATTTTCAACAAACGGGGTTTGATTATTGGAAATTTGTTCTACATATCACCCTGTATACATTCTATTTGGGGGATCTTGAGTTTATAGTTAATAGGATCTTGATACCTGATAGGATCTTGGTATCTATAGGATGGACCGCCAAAAGATGAGGCTGGCTTACACCGCAAACCGAATCAAAATATTTGGCGGGAATCAAAACTTACATCGTTTTGAAAAGAGGCTAAATTTTCGGTTGCGACATTCGACACATAACAAGTGGAGTTGAGTGGTACGCAGTTTGGATAGATGGAATCATTTATTTGCTCAAGATGACTTGGTGCCACTGTACAGCAACTAATAACACGATTTGTTCTCAGAGAAAACTTCCTGCGTGCATTTTTGAAGAAAACTGGCATTTCAAAATATACCTATGACTCACCCTGTACCTATGAAAAATGAAAATTCAAAACACATTAAAAGATTCAAAAATAATTTTCTTGAGCCTGTTCCAAAGTATTTTTTTAAATCATTTGAAATATTGAGATAACGAAGATGGATGGACTTGAATTCCCATATTTGACACCCCATGTTTCTCAGTTCATGGGGTGAGCTTCAGCTTGAACTGAGCTGTTCTATACTTTTTTCACGGCGAGTTCAGAGCATTATACCCTATTTTGTCAAATAACTAGATTGCACTAAGGAAGGAAAAGGGCCATTTGTCACATCCAGGTTTTAGTAAATCAAGCTTTCACTGCCTTCCGATTAATATGCAATGCGTTTCTTATCTGCCTAATTTATCGAAAAATTGAAATGCAAAAGGCTCTCGTCGGTTTTTGTGACGACAGCCCCTAAGACAAAACAGGATCCCGAAACCGTGCATATTGTCCGAGGAAGTGTCACAAGAATTGTGTCTTCCCAAGCATTAGAAGAAAATGCAAAGAGTGAAAAACAGCTGGAAAACAGAAGACATCATCATCATCAGAAAGAGTACAGTGGAAGAGCAGAGGAGGGCGGTGTGAGGTCAGACGTCTTGCGCCGAGGAATGTCCAGTGCCTCGAGCGTAAATTTGAATTCCTGGCCCCCCTGTCGAGCCCCCGCCGGGTCGGTTCATTCATTCACAATATCAGACCTCCTACCAGGATACCTCTGTCTTAGCAGAATTCCTTTCGAATTGAGTATACCGCCGACATCTACAAATCGAGCGCGGAACTTGCAGAATGTTGCAGTTCTTGACCGCAAATGCTAGAAATGGTATCTGTCGGCAAAACTTGAAAAAACTCGAGGCACAAGGAGGCGCAATTAGATAATGAAATATACTTAAAAATGCATACTTACCTAGTTTCATGAAGCGCCAAAAAAAAACGAGGTGTGCTCTTGTTATGTATTACATGGACTCTCAATTTTTTGGAATTCAAGTGCAAGGCTCACTTTAGTTTGGAATTCGACTAGCTATATTTCAGTGGCAAGTTGTCCAGGAAAATTTCTGGAGAACTGTACCAGATATGTAAATGGTGTGTAAATAAATCGAAGAAAGATCTAACGTTACTAACAGTAACAGCGTACTTACCTACTAATAATGTTTATGGATACCCTATTTAATTTCAAATACCAGGCTGTCACGAAATGAAATTCAATTTTTGTCATCAATTAAAATTTCTTGGAAGCAACATTTGGCGGCAAAAAGCTTGTAGTAATTTCAAGAATTTATGTCACGGTTATATCTAAACAACTGCAATAATTTCAAACAAATCGAAGAAACATCTTAAATAATTATAAATGAATATTCATTAGAAAAACCTTCACTTGATTATAATGTATTACACGAGTATATCTAATCGCATAGGTATGTTATTCAGATTTGATTTCACAGTCATGTTTTGAAAATTAAAAGAAGTTAATTGAAGAAAAAGCGTACTTGATTGAAATAATGCAATGCTGTAATGTAAATCACTAATGATAAAAGTGTCGATATTTTTTGAATACATATTGATATTTTATAATTGGTTTCTCTATTATTCTTGGTTCTACAGTTTATTCGACTTAAACGAAAATACGACTCGAAATAAAACAGACTATTCGCAAAAGCCGTGTCTTTTCATTAGGAGCACCTAAGTACCTACTCACTGATTAAATATTACTTTGATACATTATTGTATGTTTATATGTCATTTTTAAGGCCAGTATTCATAGTCAGATCTTAAGTATAAGGTGGTCTTAAGACCATGCTTATTTAGACACAGGCTAGAGCTAAGGTGGCTTTATTTTATACATATGACATTGACAATTCACCTCACCCCTTCAAACAGTAGGCCGTATAAGTGTAATACCACCAAGATCATTGGTGAGAACACACCTCCAGAATGACCAGCTTTAAACATTCAAACAGTTTTCAATTTTTCAGGAAGATCGGTTAATTGTCTAAACGAATACACCTCTAGGTTCGATATATTACCGCTTACATCTCGATTTACACTCGGATCCCCTCGTGAAAATCCTCGATGTAGTCTCACCTATCGGTGTATTACATACGACAATCACCTTGTAAATATTTTATATTGTAATCAAATACAACTACATCATATAGTTGTGTTTTGGTGAAAATTTGTCCATAAAAATTGAATACGTCGTCCTAAGATATACGATCTGACTATGAATAAGGGCCTGTCTGCATAATAACGCCTTTTTAGCATTTGGTTGGCACACTTGAGGACATCACAACACAAAAATCGAGTCTATATTTGATTGGATTTACTTATGGGGAAGGTAGTTGAAGTATATGGGTCAAATCCAAGTTTTCTATACGAGTCCAATCAACAGATAAAACGTCTTGAAAATATGATCGTGACGTCATATGGGCGAATGCTTTCACTTGGGAATTCTGAGGATCTGAGGGTTTCTACTTCTCATGATCGCATGGTCTTATTTTTACTGTTGTCACTTCTGACAAACGCCATTGTCTTTAAACAAACAATGGTGCGTTTCGCGGTTTCGCCGCCGAAGAAAACGATAGATGGCAGCAGGGGCCAACCCAGGTTTATCACTATGTTACAGTTGGTTGGTAAGCCTACCTGCCCATGTTGGTATCTCGTATCTCTTTAGGCGGCTTGGCAGAACTTCATCGTGTCGCTGGCCGCTGGCGGCAGTGGACCAAACCAATAAAAAAACAGTCATGAGTGTCTTGTGGTCACTCACGATGGCCAGCATTGACGATTGTTCATCCTATAATGTTCATATTCTCAGTGCACGACATTTACACTTGACATGACAGCCGATCCGGCAGGCAGACACCACCAAAGTCAAAAGGAAAACTCCTTCCATGTGAGAGCCGTTCAAAACGCAGCGGGAAAATAACCCGGGTTGGACCCTGCTGCCATCTACTTGACACTTTGACAAGTGCAAATTAAACAGCTCATTATAGCAGGCATGAAACCGTTTCAATTTGAACCTGAAAAATATTTCTTCAGTGAACTAGAGAGTGATCATTCAGATAGTGATGACTGGATACCAGTGATAACACAGACCGAATCGGAACTGTTACATGGTGTAAGTGCACAAAGTGTCAACGAATGTCGACAAATTAATGATTTGAGTCTAAAGTGTGTACTGTAATGAACTGAAAAACGTGGTAGTTGTTAAAACTGGAATAGTAGGTATGTTGTATAACTCTGCATCTTTCTTTTGAGAAACTGGTACTGGACCGCGAAGGAAATTCTCTTTTAACGATTACATTTTCTGCATGGTGAATTCCAGTAGCTAAACCTACTATTCGCTTATGCACAGCGATGGGCATCTTTCAAAAAAATCAATATCTAAAATATGAGCAGGAAATTAGAGGAGAACACATCAACTAACTGGGATGAACGATAGAAAACCACAACACCTACCAAGGGCTGAAACGACTGAAGCAAACATTTCACCTTGATAGAAAAAAGTTGATTTTTGAAAGCACCAATTAAATGTCCAGGTGAATATCATCGACTCATCTACAACCGTATTATTGGTTTATACGAGACTGGACGTCCGTAAGAATTTGCCCTATGACGTCATTATCATTCTTATTTTAATTTACAGCGCCTGCCAAGAGATAAGTGGATTTATAAGACCCTATGCAATCATTCTAGTTTTCTTAGCTCTATCATTTGAGACTAACTTGCATTTTGCGTTGTGATCACTTTTAACTTCCAATAATAACCTAGATGTGTTGCGGTATCTGCACGAGCATTGTTGAGTGATTGAAGAAGGTCAGCGCTGTCAGTGTCATTACTGGCCTAGGTAGGTAATGAGTACATCCCCGACCTCCGAGGAGTAAGATTGTAGTCCGGATTGTAAGTAGAATGTTTTCTTGTCAATTTTACAACAAAATTAGAGCATTTTTTGGTGAAACTCTTGCAAAATCGTGTATTTTAAGCGATACACGTATCGTCTGATAATCTTCACGACGATTGGTGTTACGATCTTTATAACACAAATGTTTATTGACTCTTTGGATTGTTTTCTCAGAATGATAGGATACCTATGCTACCACTTACCTCGCACTTTCAAAGGTTGCTGAATTTGAATTTCCAATAGCACCAAAGCCGACACCGACGGCTAGGCCCTCCGGAATATTATGAACAGTGATTGCGATCACTAACAGCATGATCCTTTTCCACTGTCCATGTTGAATCTCTTCAATATTGGAGGCATCTTCATAACTCTGTGTATAGACTAACTCTTCATTCTGCGTTGTCATTTTATTTGATTTACCTACTGCAAAAAAACAGAATTTCAAAATACCGATACAATTGCACCACCCACACCCATCCCCTTCCCGGAGGCTCTCTCCCCAATAAATATGGTATCCTTAATATTTAACGTTTCAACTTTGAGAAATATGCCACATTTCTGCAGTAAAACGGCGATTGAATGAAATTCGTTCACCTTGTTGTCGACAGGTAATGTAAAAGTGCAAGCTATGTATTCTAGGGATACTAATGGACTTTCGCATTTGGTGGTGCAAAGTTTGTTGTTCAATTGACCTATCCTATGATTAAGCTTCATACGAAATCGAAGGAAGTTATGTAGTTTCAGAAGTGGTCACGAACGGGCTGTGCGATGTAGATTATTCAACGCTGTAATGGATCAACCAATGAAATCATTACGTTTTCCAAAAACAGTCAATATAAACAAACGTACAGTAACGTATGGTCCGAAAGCTTTGGGAAATTGTTCAAAGCTAATAACTTTTTGTGAATAGTCTTAATTTTTGAACTTGATATTGCAAAAATTAACATCATATATAACAATAATAAATTCATATTCAACATATTGAAAATGGACCATTATCCTCGATGGATCTCAATTTTCTTCTGCCATGTTCCATACTTTTCTGTATCGATTTTTCAAATGCGAAATTCTCTAATGTTATTGAAAAATGTGACGCCTTAATTGGTCTTCATTTGCAGCTTCCTATCCCTTGTCGTATACTATCCTGCTCAATACTTACCAAAAATCTTATATTGGTCGAGCTTGCGGTACATTGGGAGGCAGGAGCTCTGAGAGATTAATCCTGCTGTTGTCCAGAGAATGATCGAACATGGCAGAAGAAAACTGAGAGCCATCAAAGATAATGGTTCATCTTTAAAATGTTAAATATGAATTTGAAATTGTTGAAGATGATGCTAGTTTTTGCAATATTAAGTTACAAGATTAAAACTATCATAAAAAAGTTATTAGCTTCTAAAAAAATTCCCAAAACTTTCGGACCATACGTTATAAGCCTGCATGTTAAGGTATTTTCAGTTTTCAGCTTATACGGGACTGGTTGCTCAGGAAATAAATCGGTACATTCCATCTACTAATTATTCATTTGAAAATGCCATTTCGACTCTTTGTGCCTTGTGCTTGTGCTAATTAATCTCGAAAAATAATTACTTTTCAATCATATTATTATGTATTCTTTATTGTTGAATAATCCTTCCAAATACCACATGTGGGTTCAAATTTATATATTGAGAATTTTTCACGTTTTGAAACTTTTTTTGAAAACACGACAAACTCGCTTGAAAATTATCACCACTTGTGGTATTACAGTTGATTATTACACACAACGCCCTTGATTATTAGACCTACAAGGATAATATTTACTTATCTAAGTCCCACTGTCAATGACAACGGAATAAAATTGATGTTAACAACAAAATCTGACAGCTGTCACTTCGGACTTCTTTTCTGTAATAATCATCAAAATATCACTCGTACTCGAGATTTTCCCAGATAATTTGGGCCAGGCGTTTCCCTCGGGCTGGTTGTCCCTGGATAAATGCCCTCCTCCTACGGAGTCGGGCATTTATCGCTACAACCAGCACTCGCGATCGCCTGGCCAATATTATCGTGGAAATCCAAGCACTTGTGATATTACTGTTGATTATTTTATTTACAGAAAATTAAAATAACAGCTTTCAGCTTGTTTGACATTGACAGCATTGACATTACTGAAAGTTGGAGCATAACACCAAGTAATCACCCTCTATCTGCAATCGTTCTATTTTCGAGGTATATATATTTATTATGCTTGAAAAAATTGATACATGACTATATAAATTATGTAGGTGGGTGGTGGGTATATATATTTTCGAGGTGATATTAGTTCATGATCGCAGATTTTACGAAGCTGATTATATCTGAAACTGATATACCGTCCGTTTTTTATTTTAGGCCCCAGCCCGTAGCACCTTCATTATGGGTTTCACACCCAATATATTATATATTTTTGAAATCACAAAAACAAGATCTTTCGACTGATGATCTGAGTGTCAATTATTTTTGACATATGTCATTTTTTGACAAACGACAGAATAGTACTTGTGATACATGATTTTGAAGCTCATTAAATTCTGAGGAGAACTGTGTTCTTATTTTTGACATAGGATGTCTTTTACAGCTTCTGGGGGTCTTTCAATAGGAAAAAATGTCAATTCCAGAAATAGACACTCAATAAGTAATAGGTATTTTTGATATTAACTAATGGTGATGATCTGATTTTTAAATCGTCCAAATTATTGGGAAACTCTATAAACAACTTATCTTTTGGGTGGGCTCATGAAAAAAATCGAGGGGGGTCATATCTGGCAAGCTTGGATGTCATCGCGTTAGGTCGGTAGTTCCAATTCACTGATCGTCGAATCTTTCATTCAAGGAACAAGAAGGCGGTCATTTCGAGCAACTTCTTCAGGGCATTTTTTGTTTTATTGTTATTAATTATTATTATCATCAGACATTAAAAATCGGCACCTGCTTTACCTATTTACTTACGTATTTCTGAAATTCAACTTTTTCTTTCTATTGAAAGACCCCTAGAAGCTGTAAAAGACACCCCATTTCAAAAATAAAGACGCAGTTCTTCTCAGAATTTTATGGGCTTTAAAATGATGTATTACAAGTACTATTCTGTCATTTGACAAAAAATGACATCTGTCAAAAATAATTTGACATATCATCAGTCGAAAGATCTTGTTTTTGTGATTTCAAAAATATATAATGTATTGGGTGTGAAACCCATAATAAAGGTGCCAAGGGCTGGGGCCTAAAATAAAAAACGGACGGTATCTGGCCAGTTCAAATTGATCAAAGAACCTACCTGTCTGGCGATGGAAAAATTGCTATTGGAAATTGGAATTCATCAAATGATAGCGTTTTCATGTGCCTCTAATCTTATGAACAATGCACACGCCAGCAGTGAGATCTGGTCAGTTGATCTAAGACTGTGTTTTTACAATAATTTTCCGTGTATTTTGAAAAGGACGTCTTGCACGTGGGGTTATTTAGGTAACGATGCTTTTGTCAGTGACTAGTGAGGTGTGGTCAATTGAAGTCGCTCAAAAAACGCAACAGGATGATGTTAGAAAGGTCGCAATCGCAATAAAATCTGCCCAATGATGTTTGTCTGTGATGTTTGTTGTATTTTGAGTTCAAATTCCAAATTTTCCACCAAAGAGACGTCTCGAACAAAAATTCCCATAGGTTCCTGGATACTAGTCAGGAAAGTATTGTGGTGCCACAACAGACTTTTTCATGCTCTGACTGAGCCGTGGTGATAATGAACAAAAGTCAAAATAAGACGTCATTTTGCTTGTTTCGATACATGTTATTGAATGACCCTGCTGAATTTCTACCTGAAAAAATGTAATTGTAAGAAATTCGTTACACAAAGCAAGTGAGAAGACACTAATCAAGTCGAGTTAAGTTGTTTTCTTGACTTTCAAAACCTTCGAATTGTATAACTGACAGGTTCGTAAATTTTAGTACATGATTTCCTTTTATCACGGCCTAGCCATAGCATGAAAAAGACAAATAATAAACAACAATTTTCAATAGAGCTGCTGATTATCTCAGAACCTATTAAATTCAAGGGTAGGATAACTCTAGTAAAAATGAAACCAGTCCATATCCCCACCTTGCGGTGTGTCTAATAGGAAGCCTCGCCCAAAAAAAGGTCTTCGCAGCAATAAATCATTTTGGTACATTATTACAAAAAGTACACATAAAACACGTACACACATCATACAATAAGAAGTATCGTTATTGTTTCATTAGCTTGGAAGCTGTTTGAAACTTGCTTGGCAAAAAATTAATAATGATGGTACCTGCTCTAAAACTTCAATGAAGTGATATCGAAACATATTTGCCAAATGTGACCTGAGATAAAATAAGTAGTCATTATGCAAAAAAAAGGCAATGAAATAAAGAGAGAAACTGTATGTGACACGTAAGGATACCTCTCATCTGCGATTTGTGGTGAAAATGGGAGATTATTCAACTAGTTTGAAAGTTTGAAAGGCACGAGCAGAGCAAATGTTTGGAATATGACCTTTTCGATGTAGAAATTAGGGGTGAATAGTTTCATCAGTTCATCTCCATCATACCTATTCAACGTTGATACCATTGTACCGTTGAGGGCAGTCTTAGCCCCATAACTCGGCTAGCCTAAACAGGTGCCTTGTTTTCTTTTGTAAAAAGCAAATATCCCATTATTTCTGTGAAAGCTCAGCTTCATACGAAAAATGCCCACCTCAGTAGTAATATAGAGCATTTTGCATAGTATGTATGAGTGGCATGCGCGCATAACTTCTTTACTGTTGTTGGTTGCGTCAGAAAAAAATCATATCTAAAAAACTGTAAGTCCTAGATCAAATTTTTTTCGTTTGAAAAATTCTGCAATAGTTTGGCTCCAATCGCTTCGCGGTTGTATATAGAAAACTGTGAAAATAAAAATTTTCCTCGCTGATTGAAAATCATGCTGCATTCATAGCCGATGAAAAAAGAAAAAAGCTATAAGAGATATAAAATAGGGGGCATTCCGTTTGGGAAAAAAATAGTTACTTATAGTTATGTTTTGTTGTTAGGCGGAGTACCCAATCACAAGAAGGGAAAGAAAAATCTTGTGCTTTTCTTTTACGCCGACGTTTCGTCCAACTTTTTTGGGACATTATCGAGGCGCGAACTTGTCACAAAAAAAAAAGATGAAATAATTATTTGAGGTATAAAAGTGACTTGTGGTAATCAGTTTTGCTATCGCTGCTTAACTCACCCTGGAAGATAACTTATAATCAAATGCCATAGCAACGGTTGTTGGAACAATGGTATCCAGCTATGCCCGCAGCTGGAATAACGCATTTACCGTGGAGGTATGTATACGATTTTACCCACAAAACACAATAAACTAACGATAATTGGTTGAATAAAATGTGATTCTCGAACAAAACTTCCTACGGAGTAGGTATCGACGGAAGTTAGGTGGCTTTGAAAATCGACGTTTAGGCATTGTTGTGTCAATTCATAATAATTAATAAGTAGGTATGCCCGATTTGGAAATCGGAACGCGATCAACCTTGCCCAAACTGCGAGAGGCAGAGGCAAAAAAGATAGAAAATTTTTTGCCAACCAAAAATCACGGCCGGCACGAAAGTGCCTCCAGAATTTTCAAGGAATGGGCCAGCCGCAAAAACGCAGACATATCAGTGAAAAAGTCATGATATCCTATTCCGATGAATTGGCAAAAAATATCAAGTCTTCGACGCTTTGGACGGCTTATTCCATGCTGCGAAACACCATTAATATAAAATAGAATATCAGCAATACTGAATTTTCCAGGCTTCAGTCCTATTTGGAAACTGCATTTTGGGCCGGTCTGAAATTTTCCGAAAATAATCTCAAAGAAAATCGCCAGGGGAAGGTGTCTTTGGTCTTCCAATAAGCTTCCAATAAGCTTCAGTGCTTTCAAATCTGTTTTTTACGGTGGGTTGCAAATCTCAGCCGTTTTCATTTTCGTCTTGACAGCGGCGTCAAGTCCAAGTGTCAACGAAAGCAATCAAAGAAAGCTGGGCGCACCTGTCACTTTCTTCGCGTATTATATGCATGGGAAGTGAATCATTACATACTGGGTAGATGTCAGTTAACGTATCAATTACTTGTTGTTTGTGAGTAAAATTTTTTTACGTCTCTCAAAATTATACAATAAATAGTTGACAAATTTTTCTTTTGTCGAAAAGTGTCCCAGCAATGTTTTAGAAACTTTTTCGGTAATTGGGGCTATATTCGGCTTCTGAGAAAATGTGGGGTAATCCAAACAAAAAAAAAAGTGAAAAAACAATATGTAGTGCGAACGTTAGTAGGATCAACCTTGCTTTTTATTCTGCTGAGATGAAACTTCGCATGTGGTGAGTACATAGCCTTAACCTTTTGGTTAAAGTAAACCAGAGATGGAAATACTGGGCGTAAGGCAAGAAAGTAAACGAAGACTATATTTTAAAGTTACTTATGGCACTTGGAAATTTGCAAAGTTCAAAATAGTATATTATAATACAAGATTTATAAGACTTCGTATTGTCACACGCATTTTGAAGCACGAGGAGCGAAGCGACGATCGATTCAATTGATGAGTGTGACAATAGGTCTTATAAACGTGTGTTATAATACATTTTTTTCTATTTTGCAACTATCCCATGCTTTTCTTCAATTAAAAAAAAGTAAAATATGTGCCTCTGCTAACAAAATTGTTGGAAATTGCTCTTGATGGTAAAAGTACAGTTGCGACCTCATAAAAGTTTACACCGATGACAATCGTGTGGCCATGCTCATTCAAAATTACGTCAAAACTGAATTAGCATGGCCACTCGATCGCCGTCGGTGTAAACTTTTATGAGGCCGCAACTTTACAGTTAATCGTCAGAAATGAGCCGGATTTTTTTGAAATAAACCCCTTTTTGCGAAGTGATGCCACCTAAGCTGTCTCTTCTGTTTTGATACGCGAATGACGTCATTTGAAGAAATATTTTTGTGAATACCCTCTGACAAAGTATCATTTTTGACATAAAGATAGTCAACTTTTTAATTAATTTATTATTGTCATATTACCTGATATCTTTTTCAATTCTGAAAAACAAGGCGACTACGATTTTTCGAAATAAGTTTTTCTACACTTAGCTGGTAGCCTTGCCACAAACAAAACACAATTTCAAAACAATGCATTATGCGCCCCCCCCCCCCCCCCTCCCGTCCTTGAAATACAACACTTTGTACAAGTGAAAAAAAAATTTACCATGAAAAAATAAAAAATTTGGCTTGAGTTGTTTTTATATTTCGAAGGGCAAGGTTGCTATGGAAAAATTACAGGAGAATGGACAGCCTGTATGTATATAGCGTAATAATTGAGCGATCTTCAATCTTCTAAGTGAAATGATAATTTGTTTCCTGATATTAATAATAATTACTGTACGTGAAACAGAAGCTTTAAAGCTTCTGTTTCACGATTGTGAGAAACCCCTCTTACATACTTTTTTAACATACAAACACAAGCCTCGTCAAGATTGGCAAATATTCTTACACTGATTCATACATACAGGAAATTAATAAATATGCATGTATCAATAATGTTCAATTTACATTTAACAAATGGATTACTAATTTTTTTCCAATACTTTATCTTATCTACATGTGTAATTTAAAAGGTCACATTTGGAGGTAAGACATCAAGAATTGAAATTTATGTATGTGAAAGTGATAAAAAAAAAACAATAATTGTTTGCTATAATCTAGTGTGTTAAACCTAGAGACCTAAGTTATGGCTGAACAAAAAGATTAAGCCCTAGAAAGATAAGAATCCCATGAAATGTTTAAACTGCATATTGCAAGTGTTGTGCGCAAGGTTTCTTTGAATCATGCTTTAGGATGATGTATGATCCCGAATTATCATTTCTTATTATTTGGTGACTATTGGTTTTTCTAAAAAAATATATTTCCAGATGAGTAAAGGGCAGTTTTCTTTTGTTTAAGGAGCCCTAGAATAAAAAAAATGCTCTGCTTGTGTTTTCAAAAATACCCAACAGTAAGGTCAGGAAATAAAGTAATGAAATGGAGTCTACTTATATTGCAAAGATTAGGTAACTGTTAGATGAAGTTACAATGATATTATATATTGTATCTTGGTATTTTTCGCAAGTCAAAAATTCTTCATGCTAAACTTATGATACCATCTGGCAAATTAAGTTCATCTCGTCTTCTCATTATCCTCAATACACATTAATTTGCCACAACGGGTGTTTTTGAAATCTGGCGTCGAAGTGTGCTCTGCTCTGGCCGAATGCAGGCGAATTTGGCTAGAGCACAGCATACTTTGACGCCAGATTTAAAAAAAAAACACCCCTTACAGTGTCGCCAGTTGACAGGAAGAATTTTCGAAAAATGGCATGCAAAAATGCCAAATTTTAGTTACGTCTGTACATAAGATCAACGTCAATTATATGTGCCTTGGCCTAGTCTTGAATATTTTGGAGCAATATGTCACTGCTTGCTTGATTTTATTCTTCCATCACAAGTCACAACCTTTTGATATGGAAACAAAGTTGACGAGGTATTACCTATCTTGAGGTGTATAATATCATCAAATTTTCTTGTACAATTTTGGGAAAAATCTGCCAAAATACTGTCAAAAAAACAATGTACCGTCAGGAGCAAAATGTTACATAATGTACATTAAAATATTTGTTATTAGATAAAAAACGGACAAGGTCTTGCTCCATTGAAATTATAGCCTAATAGAATAAAAGGCTTGATTCCCGGCTTCATGGTGAATGTACTACGTGAGGGCTCCTTCAAGGCTATGTCACTTTTTTTGGAGTTACAAAAAATTTGATGTATGTAATGCAGAGCTCTTGACAGTACTTCATTGTTAGATTGACAGATTGTTCCAAAGATTGTATCATTGTGATAATTGAAAACTACTACACTGTCATTCATTGTTTTGCCATTTTTGCAACGATTACGACTCCAACCAATGCTTTCCAATTTGGGTGTGTCAGTTCAAACTAAAAACCAAGATGGACATATCCAACTTGATGAGCACCTGGAGCCCAAATTGTTGCAAATGCAAAAATGGTAAAATGACAATGACAATGTAGGTGTTTTCAAAAATCAAGATGGTGCAAGAAATTACTGTATGATGTAATACAGCTATTATTATATGGTTAGCAAACATTAAAAATTTGACAAGAACCTCTAGGTTTCTACATAATTATGTATTAGTGACAAGTTGACTCTTCAATTACCACCAGATTTTTTTCATTCGTTAATTCATATTGATTGGATGATTTTTTTTTCTTTCATACTGAATTAAAGCATACTACAGTCAGTTCTTTTAGTCACAACTTTGAAAAAAATAGACTGTAATGGTGTCATTTACACCTGGGTATTAATTTTCATAGAGAGCTTGATAAAATAGTTATAAAAATGTTATGTACCCCTTCTGCGCTGGACAGCAGTGCCAAGCTCTGAAAATCCATCAATTGCTGTTGAGTCTAATGATGATATGTGGGAGTCCCGTCTGGGTGCATCTCGTCTTTCTTTGCGGCCACTTGTGGCATGCAGAGCTGCAACATAAGCCATAAGTTTTATTAGACGCCCATTTGCATTACTACTTGACTTTGTACTCTTACCGAGCATCATATTTGGGGAATGCACGCCAAGCACTGATATCAAAACGTCAGCACCGTAAACAAAAAGGGCACCTAGCAAAAAGCCGAGCCCAACCGGTGCAAAAGCGTATTCTCCATTGGCCCCATATATCTTGGATTCTTCGGCCATTTCAATCGCTGGGGCCAGCAGGGACCAGTAGGACGCTGCCGTCATGACTCCTGCGGCAAATCCCAGACTGGCATCCAGCAGCTTTCGCTGGAATTCATAAAATTCAAGAGTTGTTTACAAAATTTGGAGGTTATGTCCTAACCTGTGAACCTCTGATGACTATGACAAGCGCCGCCCCTGCTGCCGTCAGGCCCCACGTGAACAGGGTGCCCAAGAAGGCCTGCATTACCGGTCCGTAGCCCTCGATCATTGTTGTTTTTTTGAATTCAACAGCATTCCCTAACTACTGCACATTCCGATTGTAAACAAACGACTGCTCGCTAAGCACCCAGCCACCTCTAGAACCTCCAAACAGCAGGTTTCAGCGGTAGGATTTTTCGAGATCTGCACAAAATATCTCCCACAATATCTTTTATCATGCGCAATGATGGATTTATGAGCATATTGTAGAGCCAATTATGATAAAAAAAATTGGTTTTTTACTCAAATATGTCATAGTCATATTCTCAACGATAGTACCGTTATCTGGAGAGCAGAAATAAAAAACTTATCCTGCTCAGTGCCACTGCAAAATTGCAACAGTACATTACATTAGTGACAGTACAGTGACATTGACATTACAAGTGCGTCACGTCACAATCGGCTCATACTAGTATGGTTATACACCATTCACTGTTATGATGAATAATTATCGATTTTATTAATATTTTCTACATTATCGATATTTTTTTATAGTTAGACTATTCACAACTCTATAGTAAAAATTACGGGTCCAGTACAGATAACGGCCACACGCAAATCCGAACGAAAAAATAGGCAAATCACTCAGAATGGCGTGTAGAATGATAATCTAAAATGAAATTTGCGGATTATCGAGAAATTTTTGCAAAAAAAATAAAGAAGGAACAACGCCTTGAAAGAACAGTTCAAGTTTCTGGATGTTGTTGTATTCTTGGTTGCCTACATTACTTAAGTGGAAAATTAGAGCAGGTACGCCACAGTGACTCATGCTCGGACTCATGTCTTACCAACAAAACAATGTTGCGCGTGGGCCTAAGATGGGCCCATCTCGACGTAGTACGACGTAAACAATTCAACTGCAGAGAAAGTATAAGTATATTTTTTTCGTGGTTGTAAAAAGTGTTTAAAATGTAGCTGTTTGTATAAGACCAATAATGTCATTGATTATTGATTTATTCTAAACTCGAATGGTACAGGCACAGCACTCACCACAGGGTCGTAAAACTACCGCGCGAACTTCATGCAGGGAATATAGGCTTCAGCCGGCAGACACTGGTGTAAGATAATTTTTCTATTTTGCGTTCATAAAAAAGTCACTACGTACATTTCGATACGCATTTTTTTACCCCCAAAATGGCCGCCTCGCCGATACCACCTACATATAGCGGAAAAACTTGACTTTTTTTTTGAGTAGTTGGCCTAGAGAATATTTCTCACTGTAATTTCATTTTAAATGTCTTTTATCATGAAAACACCAAGTTTCGATTCAATATCAGAAGAATTACTGATGGACGGAAAACTAGTTTTTTTTTTGTTAACAACTTCAGTCTTCTGAAGATATTTCAAGAACGGCCCAAGATATTTGATTCAATTTTACGACGACTTCATGGCCATGGAATTAAAAATATTTTTGGCGATTTACATGTAGTTACCTATTTTGATTCTTGAGGCACAAATATGTCCCAACTTTGTATTTCCTTTCACCCTGTATTTGCCGCCAGCATAGTTGGTATTGATGGCTTTAAAGTTTCAATCGAAAGAGAATGGATCAAACAACACGTCTACCAAGTGGCATATCCCGCCATCATAAAACTCAAGGTCCATACAGTCTTGCGCATCAATAAGCATATCTGGACTATTTTACTTTTCTTGTGTTTAGGCGGAGAAGGAGTAAACTGGCGATGAAATATACAAGAACCTTGTTGATGTAATGAGGGTGGATTCCGCAGGGTTGATTAAGCAAGACCAGTAGTTTTGATTAAGCGATTTAATAATTGAACAATACTTGCTGCCATGGAGTTTGGCGTGACTACTCTGCTACAAAAGTTCTAAGCCTAAAACAGTGTATAAAAATACCAATACATACAAAATCATCGGCTATGAAACTAAGCCGGGAGCACGAACCGTGCATTCGATCCGGCACTAAAACATACTTAGGTATTACATACCTAAGCACTAGATTCGACCCAAATAAATTTTGCAAGCTGAAACTTTCTGAAAAAAAGTGATTCTGGGTTATCTTGGAACTTTATTTTCTTTGTGCAATGGTAGTAATTTGATACAGTGCTGCCCCAGACAAATTTCTTTAGGAAAAATGCGTTTTTGGCTCATTCTACTCACCATTCCTTCTTTGCACACTGTAAGTGAATCGGTAAAATGGCGCCGCAGCCAAACAACTTTCGAACAAAGAGTTGTTAACTTAATAGAGAGAGTAAAACTAATTATTGTTGAATTACTTATTTGGAACCAGCTTGATTTTCTCTACCAAATTCTATTTTCCGGCTGGTTTACTCGAGAATGGGGAGGGGTGTTACAGCCCCGACACTCCCTCTTGCTCTGGTCCTGGTTATTTTCATTGATAAGGGGGACTTGCATGATTAAATACTGACTGAAGTAACTGATTTATTAACAAAAATACAATTAGTAGTAGATGTGAACAAAGTAGGTACCTTTCTTTGGTCACCTTAAGATGCTGATTAGCAAATCTTATAATCGGCCATAGATTGAGTAGGGCGCTGCAATGGATGTCCAAGCAACCTGGCCATAGCATCTTGAAGCTCCTTGAAATCGCGGTTCACAGCGAAGGCATAAGCGAATCCTTTTTTATCCAAATCAGTAATGGTATTGAAAATTTTTGAGGCATTGTTGTATTCTTCCATTGGCTCATGCGTCATCAGAACATCAAAAGTGAAGTAACTCGAGTTGAGCAGACCCTCAACTTCACTACTACGTTCAATTTCTAGCATAGTGTAGGACCGTCCATATAAAAGTATCGCTCGAACTATGTACTGTGGAGGTATGATAACGTTATCAACTACTTCTTCTTCCAAGACTTTAATTTTCTCGTTTATTAATGAGAAGACTTTGTTGAGATTGAAGATGTCTTCGATTTCACATGGCTTGATCGCGTTCACAGCCTTCATGAATTTCTTTATGTCCTTTGTGAAGTCCAATGTCCATACTACATCGTTTTCAGTTAAAATAACCAAGGCATATTCATGCTCTTTGTTGATCATAGCTTTCATGTTGACGAACATCTCGACAGCACGTTTCAATGCATTTAAAGGGTCCCATTCTTCATTCGAAACCTATTAATTTATATTTGAAATGTCAGTGGGTAGGTAATTATTGGCTAAGTTTACACCGGAGAACTAAAGCCAGACTGACCACTGGCCCAAATTCCACCTAAAATGGTCCTTCTCTTGTGGCATTCACCCAGTAGACTGGACAGTAGACTAATGTGGTCAACCCATTTTAGGATATAAACTGAAACTAAACAAAATTATAAAAACTAAATTTGGGTCAGTCCACGGCTAACAAGAGACATGACCCGAGCTACTTAGCCCTTGTCCATGAACACCACGTGGATTAAATTTATTTGGGTCGAATCTAGTGCTTAGGTAGCGTACCAAAGCCACGGTGTAAACATAGCCATCACTAATATGTATTTAGTTATTTAAACAGCGAGGGTCAGTGTTTCATCTCTGGTTAAATTTAACTTGGGGGTAATGGTTGAAACAACTGTATCTATAGTATACACAGGATGGTCCATCCTAGCGTAATTATCCCATAGCGGCCTTCTCGTTCAAGATAGAAAAAAAGATGTAAGAGAAAAGTTATATAGTTTGATGAGACCTATGACCTGAAATTATTTTTAGCTATATGTACCTACTTGTGTCACATTTTGATGGGATAAACAAAACTTCAAAAAACACTCTACATTTTTTTGCATTTTCGTGCTCAGCCTTTTTAACTGTCTTATAGCTGTATTACAGTACACAATTTCTTGTGCAATTTCTTGTACAATCTGTCAGTTGAACAATCAAGTTCATTGTTTTTTGACACTATTTTGGCAGATTGTTCAAGAAATTGTACAAGAAATTGTGTAGTGTAATACAGCTTTTATGCCTGTATTTTTATTTTTCAATTGTGATTTGATTTTCAATTGACAGTGCTACCAACTAAAAATTGAAAACTGAAAAAATCGCATTTTCAGAGTTTGTATAAAAAACTGTGGCGGCCTTGATGCTTTTCAAAACTAACATCCAGTTCCACCCGCGAATTTAATTATTGTTAGCTAATTGAGACATTTTCTCTGATGGATTCTAGGTGGTTGAATGACCACGGAAAATGCATACAAGCTGTTGGGGTCCAAACATTTTTCCATAATCTTTCGTGAAACTTGTGCTTTCTATGGTCACAAAGCCAGTATTCACCAGAGAAAAGATGAAACTTGACATGGTGATACATAGTCAAATCAAAGATCAATATCCTACGAGCCCCGTCTCAATGAAATTGGCACCGTGTTCATTCAAGCATATTTCGAGAATTAAGTTTTCAATCAACATCTTGCAAAGGTAACTTTCTCTAAATTGAATAGGAAATCTAAAAATGCATTCCACTTTGGAATATTTCCAGTGGAGTAGAAGATAGGGGGACAAAAAAGAAAGCCCCCCCCCCCTCTTCAACTTTCGCAACTGGGCACTTTTGACCAAATATATTACGTTATTAAAGAGAAGACATATTTAGGAAAACAATGTTGACAATTTGAGCAAGATCGGTCAAGCGTTTCAAAAGTTATATCAAAAAACGTTTATATTTTAACTTTGAAGAGCTATCAGCTATCTCCGTTGCTATGCATTTCTGACTATTGTTTTCTTTCAGAAACCCACAGTTTTTTATGTCATATCGACTTTGAAAATGCTTGGGACTGATACCAATAATTGAAAATGCATAGTAACAAAGATACAGCTCTTCAAAGTTGAAATACAAGAAACGTTTTTTGATAATACTTTTGGAACGCTTGACCGATCTTGCTCAAATTTTCAACCTTGTTACCCTAAATATGTCTTCTATTCAATAACACAATATATTTGGTCAAATGTGCAGAGTTGCGTAAGTAGAGTACTCGGAATACCAGAGGGACCTGTGGGTGGAGCCTAACTGCGCGAACTGAGTTCATCTAGTGGTGCACCTAGATTTGCAGTTGGATTTTAGGTTTACCTGTGATCTGGTAATGGTCCACCACTTCAGCTGACGGTGTTGCTTCCCCTATTTCAACTCACGGACTCGTACGACAAAACAATTTTTTTTTCTGTTCAGCCACGCCCACAGGTCCCTGTGGTGTGCCGTCAACTCTAGAAGGGCGGGGGCTCTCTTTTTTGCCCCTATATCTTCTATGCCACTGGAAATATTCCAAAGCGGAATGCATTTTTAGATGTTTCATTCAATTTAGCATTAGTCATTCTTGAAAGATTTTGATGGGATGCGTCATTTTCGACATATTCTTGAATAGATACTGTGCCAATTTCGTTTAGACGGGGCTCGTATAGTCAAAAAGTTGCTATTTTATGTTACAGGACGTTCACAGAAAAATTCAAACTTTATAATTTGGAAAGTATGATCATTCATTTTTTTCAAATGGCATGCCCCTAATTTCATAACGCTATTCGATAGCTTTTTTTAGGCTTTCACTTTCACCAAGGGTACCCTACCCTTAAACTCCATATTTTTCGAGAGATTCGGAAGTTTTCACGAAATTGGCTATTTTTATACTTTTTTCAAAAACAGAGTCGGCCGCGATGAATGAGAGACAAGCTAAAAAGTACGCAGCTGTCAGTTAGTCAGTCTGAAAATTGTCCAACACAGAAAAATGGCTTCACGCGAAAGGAAATGATTGATATGATATTCTGGTATGAATCCAGATATCCACGATTCCACTTTGATTTCTTTTTGCGTTGAAGCCATTTTTCTTTGTTCGACAATATTAAGACTTACTAACTGACAGCTGTGTACTATTTGGCATGTCTGTCATCCATCACGGCCAAATCAATTTTTGGAAAAAAATTAGAAAAATAGCAAATTTTGTGAAAGCTTCCGATTATCCTGAAAAATATGAAGTTGAAGGGTAGGGTACCCCTAGTAAAAATGGAAGAGGATAAAAAGCTATCGGTTAGCGTTATAAAATTGGGGACATGCCATTTGAAAAAAAAATGATTTGATATTTTGAAAATTATAAAGTTTGTTTTCATTTTTTTTTGTGAACATAAAATCGCAACTTTTTGACATTGGACTATTATTGGTCTTTGACTTGATTGTCACCATGCCAAGTTCCATGTCTTAGTTTTGAAAAGCAAGGCTGCTCCCATTTCAACAGTTGAAAAAGCTAAACCCAAAAATGCAAAAAATATAGGTGTTTCATTAAAAAAAAACAACGCTTTGTTTATCCTGTCAAAATTGGACACCTGTATAGCTGAAAATAATTTTAGGTCATAGGTCTCAACAAAACATATAACTTTTCTCTTACATCTTTTTCTATATCTTAAATGGTAAGCAACTATGGGATAATTACGCTGGCATGGACCACTCTGTATCTATTCAACCAATTATTATCCTCAAGTTGTTCTCCGAGTAATAACCTTGAAATGGATACACTGAGCCTAAGCTGGTAACTCAAGCTTGGTAGAATACCTTGAATGTGGTGAAGTTTTCATCTTGGGCACTGTCTATAATGAGAATAATTTTCTCTGGTGCATTTACAGTAGGAAGGGATAATGGAAAGTCCTCAAATAGAGCTGGAGTAGCTTCAGTTGGTTCTTTTTCAAGTTTAGGTGGTTCTTCAGTCAAATCCTGTGCCTAATGAATAATTACAATAACAAGAATAATAATCAATCCACATAAAAAAATACCTCGAAAAATACTTATGTAAGTTAGAAGCGACTATGCAAAATGTATCTTAAGCAGGACAAAAAAATACCTACATTAGAGTCTGAAGATTCAATGCTCTCTACTGATAAATTTGGGGGGATTTCCTGAGCTCCTTCTGTCGAATCTTGAGAAGTAATAATCACGTCTTCATCTATGTCTGATCGATTAGAATCTGTGGAAAAGAATTATTGTTGTTGGGTGCTTGTGTCATAAAGGGCAACGAAAGCTGCACATTTTACAGGACCCTATTCTGCCGTCTTAAGGAAAAAGGCAGTAACTACATTTTAGAAAATTACGAGAAAAACGCAATAAACCCTTTTGTGGTTGTTCCTACCGATCCAATTTAAAAAGGCAGTAACTGCGTGTCGCTGCTTGCTTGCATAAGAGTTACTGCTTTCTTACGTTGTACGTGTTAGGTACTGCCTTTTTACTGTATGGAACGATGACGTATTGTAGTTACTGCTATTTTCAAAATCGAATTTTTCATTTTGGAATCTAGGTGTGAAAATCGATGTACCTAGAATTTTGTGTAGATTTTAAAAATGCTAAAAAGTCAATTTCGTAAAAATATGTAGTTACTGCCTTCTTTCTTATGACGGCAGTATTGTTGGTATAGATCGGTGAGTATAGGTAGGTGAGCAATGCAGTTTTCAAACTCAAATTATTTTACCTCTGCCAGCATCGCCAGCTTCCATTTTCTTTCTTTGGGGTCCTACTCACTAATTTTATTCAAATTCAGGATGTGTTTCTGGAAAGAATTGGATGAAATTAATTAATGCTGATCAAAAATTTGATTTAAAATGGTAGGTGAAAAGGCACTTAAAAAAAAAGGGTTGTCTTTTCCAAAAATAATAATACCTACCAATAATCAAAACAATACGTGGAATTACGAAGGTAGAAAAGAATCACAGTGAGTAACGAGAGCAACAACAGCCAGATAGCATAAACGCTTTTGAGGTTAATTAAATTGACAACAAAAGTAACTTGTCAGTGCAGTACAGCGTACAGTTGAACTATTTTTATTTTCAAGATGCCTTGGGACATGGAACTAACGATCGTTGGAACTAACACGTGCATAGTAGGCGCAGAGTACACCTCCGATAGCCTACTACATGCGATTCATGATCTATTTGCACGCCGAAAATGTTGCAAGATGAGGTGAGAGTGGTGAGACGCGATACTGATGCGAGAATAATTTAAAAATGTTCACCAGGCGTGAGTCCCACTTAGGGGGAGGGGGTAAAAAGGGTACCAACTTTTACTTCCCCGACCCACCACCCAACGACGAGGGGAAGTATTAGTATTATTGCGTGAACGCACTAAAAAGTCTTTTCGAGATTTAATAAATAATAATAATAATTAAATAAATAAATAAAAAATTTATTGTATGAAAAGGTACACAAAATGTGAGATTCAGCTTAACGGCTGATCTTCCGTCTCACCCGAGGTCTCACCGAGAATTTATGTAAAACATAAAATACAAAAACAGAAAATACATTATATGCAACAAAGTAGGTACCTACTAAATCAACGTAGGTACAATCATAAACAAGTGAGTATGCCTTCACGTGCGTGAGTCTCAGTAGCTTATTTTATAAAGAGACATATTGTGAATGTAAAGAAATTTGGTTGAAGGAGAAAAAACATTCTTTGCCCACTCTCTTCAATCGAAACTCATTGTGATATTTTGTTATCGGAATGGGGTACTTATTGCCAATGAAATAGATTTGAATGAAAATATTCTCTCAATAGTCAATCAACAATATTTTTTTGTTTGGGGGCGACAGCTGGAGGCGGCGACTAATCAACAGTAGCCTATTCTTTCCCATTTTTAGTCGGCTATCCATATAGCGAAAGAATTAAATCGTCATGTCTTTGGGTTCATGTTTTTCATTTATCCTTTTCAAGAGCGGCGTGTGGGGCCGGAAGCATTCTGTTAAGTAACTGTTACACAGTTTTAGTTGGAGGTTTCTGAATGTTTGAGGTAACATTAGCATCCAAATAAGTGAAAATTGTTGAAAGTTGCATTTTTTGTTTGTTTGGGAGCGAGAGCTGGAGGCGGCGACTAATCAAAAGTAGCCTTTTCTATCTATCTTTTCCCATTTTTAGTCAGCTATCTATATAGCGAAAAAATTAGAATGCCATGTCTTCAGGTTTATGTTTTACATTTATCTTTTACTTTGGGGGCGGCGTGTGGGAGCGGCAGCGTTTGGCAAAGAAACCATCCAAATCAGTGAAAACTGTTTTTAAAAGTTGCACTTTTTCTTTTGGGAGCGGAAGCTAGAGGCGGCGCCATATCAATAGTAGGCCTATCCTTTCCCATCTTTATTCAGCTATCCACATAGCGAGATATTTAAATTGCTATGTCCTCGGGTCTATGTTTTTCATTTATCTCGAGATTTATCTCGAGATATATCTCTTACTTTGGGGGTGGCGTGTGGGAGCGGCAGCGTTCGGCTAAGCAAATGTTGCACAGTTTGAGCTGGCAGTTTCTAAATGTTTGAGAAAACATCTCAATCAGTAACAATTGTGAAAGTTGACCTTTTTGTCGTTTGGGGGCGGAATCTGAAGGCGGCGACCAACCAAAAGTAGCCTATTCTTTTTCATTTTTAGTCAGCTATTCATATAGCGAAAGAATTAGATCGCTATGTCTTCGGGTTTATGTTTTTCATTTTAAAGTGATTGGGGACGGTTTTTAGCAATTTTGTCATGCCGGCGGCGCATATTGAAGATGAAATGTTTCTGGGTTCACGGTTATAAGTGACAACGATGTATTATTCATAAAATGAGAACACCAAAGCATTAGGTCTGGGAGAAATTGCAACATCATGTTATTTCAAGTTGATTGGGGGCGGTTTTCTTTATGTTGGCGGCGCGATATAGACATTCATCAATATAGCCTAGCCACCACGCACAAAAGATCTTATAGATCGCAGTGCAGAAAAGATCCTCCGAGATCAAACGACCACCTCTAATCTACAATCTACAATTTATGGTGCGATTCTCTAAAAAATTACATTCCATAAAGGCTCTGTTACATTGTTATGATCTAGGCAACAGCCAATGGCCGACACGGATTTTTACATAACAGAGCGTTTATGGAATTTTATTTTTTACAGAATAGCACCACTAGCCTAGCCACGCTTTGGGGGTGGCAGCTATGTAACAGCGAAAAAATCAGAAAGCTAGGGCGTCTGGTTTGCGAGGAGTTCGAGGAACGGACGGACAGACGGACGGACGGACGGACAAAGCGGCTGCAATAGCGATTTTCATCAAGATGGAAAATGCGCTAAAAAGCGTTGTGGTCGGAGTTGAGAAACTCGTCCTACGAGTAGTTATAGCGTTCTGCTTGATCAACAGTTTCTTGACATGGCTATATGTATTTTAAATGACAAAACGTGACAAATGACAATGACAAAACATTTCGACAGATACCTATATCCGTTTTGAGGTCCCCTATGACGATTAAGGCCATTTCCAAAAGGATCTCTGTCCGTATGTGTTGTGTTAAGGCGAGTGTTAAGGCTTATTTCGCCTACATAGTTCGCCGGATAGCGACATGAATTTTTGAATAATTTCATCACGAGGCAGAAACGGTCAAATCGATAGTTTTTGTGATGGCAAACAATAAAAACAACTTCTGTCGTCACTCACGCGTCGGTTGCTTCAGAAGTTACAGGGGGTTAAAATTGCCAAAACGATATTAGTTGACCTACTAAGTCATTTCATATTCATCACGAGACAGAAACGGTCAAATCGATAGTTTTTGTGATAGCAAACAAGAAAAACAACTTGTGTCACTCATGCGTCGGTTGCTCCAGAAGTTACAAGGTGTCAAACATGTGAACAAAAAAAACTTACCGAAGTCATTTCATCACGAGACAGAAACGGTTAGTTTGATAGTTTTTGTGATGGCAAACAAGGTAAACTACTTCTCTGTCACTCACACAAGCGGTGGTTGCTTCAGAAGTTACAGGGTGTCCTCCTCCTCCTCCACCACCACCTCCTCAAAATGTGTTTGAAGGAACCGTCTTCTCTTGAACTTTTGAAGCAACTGATGCATGAGTGACAGAAGTTGTTTTTCTTGTTTGGGATCACGAAAACTATCGATTAACTAACTTAAAACTGTCTCGTGATAAAATTGCAAATTTAACAAGAAATCTAGAAATGAAGTCAGTTTTGGAAAATCTTAAGGAGCGTAAAAAGTGGGGGGGGGGAGAGGGGCTACCCCCCCCCCTATCTACGCCACTGGGCATTTTTGTTCAAATAGGCCATCATTGTTCAATAGAGACGTAGTTCAAGACATTCTGGTTGAAATTTGAATAAAATCGGTCCAGCCGTATTGGAGTTATGATTAAAAAACTAATTAAAAAATTGAACTTTGAAGGCCTGTAACTTTTTTCAGGGACACTTTTGAAGAATAAAAATAGCACAATCTTCATATCTTGAAAATCTGAATCTTGGGTAAAAAGGATGGCACTTATTTTTGAAACACCCTGTAGGTATAGACTTGAAATTTTTATGGGGTATTTGGGACTACTTTTTCTATTTGTTGCGTTGATCATAAAGCTGCTCTCACTTCCGGAAGTAACCGGAAGTGACATCAACTTTTGATTTTCTAACGTAGCACCTGTATATTTTTTGATATTTGGATAGAGTTTTTCTTTTTTTGACACAGTGGTGGTCTTGAAAATCCTCTATGATGAAAAGTGACGATTTTATAGGGGACTGAATATAACTGAAATTTATCAAATTATTGGCACCAGAGGTGGCTGCGGCCACAAATAAAAATCTGAAATTTGAAAGCTTGTTTATTGTTCATGTCGATTTCAACCGGCAACGCTTCCTGACATGAACAATAAACAAACTTTCAACTTTCAACTTTCAAGACCACCACTGTCCTCGGGTTCCACCAAAATTTTAAGAGCAGATTAAATCTATCATGCTGATAGTTGCTATGCACCAGCCAATAGGATGACCAGTTGCTTAGTTACTATCAGAGTGATAAAGTTATCGCGTTGATAAAAGTTTGGTGGAACCCGAGGTGTGTCAATAAAAAAAACTCTATCCAAATATTAAAAAATATACAGGTGTTCCATTTGAAAATCAAAAGATGATGTCACTTCCGGTTACTTCCGGAAGCGAAATCAGCTTTATGATAGACGCAACAAACAGCAAAAGTGGTCCCAAATAGGTACCCCCATGGTACCCCATAAAATTTAACAAATCTATATATCCCATAGAAAAAAATTATAGGCTGGTGCGGTTTTCGAAAAACACACGGTACACAACACCCGAGACAACACCCTTAGATTTGAAAAAACATTTTCAAATTTTAGATACACAAAATTGTTACAATTAATAACAAACCATACAATCACAATTTTTGATTGAATAAAGAATTCAACTTCTCAAACTACCTTATACCCAGGGCCGTCTCTAGACATTTGGCCGCCCTCGTGCAAAAAATGTTAGGCCGCCCCCTTCTCCATTTTTTTTAATGTTAAATTTTGTATATAGCTTCGTTAATTTGAATCTTATTTTATGAAAATAACAGAAACAGGGATTAGAATTGCAATTTTCGCAATTTGAACCAGAATTTTTTACTAGGTAAACTATTCGTTAATCAAATTAACGAAAGTCAACTTACCTTACCGGACGGTTAGTGAATAAAATAAAACAACGTCTTTTACGATTCCACCGCCCTTTGGTAGAAATCAAGATTTTAGCAAGGATCTTGCAAAATCTGATTTCATATTCACGTGTTTTAAAGGTACCTAAGTATCCATCATACCGTTTGAAAAAAATGTTCAGGGCGGCCGCGGAGCTGAAATATGAAGAGCAAAAAAAATTGAAAAAAACGTATTTCTGCCCCGAAATGCCGCCCCCTGAATCTGGCCGCTTTTGTGCCATGCACGAGTTGCACGCCCGCTTAAGACGGCCCTGGTTATACCTACAAAATTACTTATTTACAAGGTCCTTACAATTCTCAGGAGGACTTGAAGCATAGTCCTGTATGACTGGATTGAGTTGGTATACCTCTGGCCATTTTGTGTAGGTATTAGATAATATAAGAAACATTTGTCTTCTTATGGGGCCCAAATAGTCAACATGGACTTGCTCAAATGGTTCTTTTGTCGAAGGCCATGGAGTATCGGTAGTTTTCGGCGGGTCTTGTTTGCTCTGGAGGCATGGTAGACATGACTTGCAGACCTTGTGACTTCATTCTGACGATGCCAAAATGTGCGGAGTACAATTATTCTTGTAGTAGTCTTTGCCATAAACTCTGAGGAACAGCGATGCGATACCCCCATGATAGGATTCCTTGATCATGACTGAGTTCTTCTTTTCTATCTTGATATGGTTTCAAATCTTCGCTCACCGCTGACCAGTCGTTTTCCTGTAGACAGTTGATTACTCTGTTCAAAGTTGCATCCTTTTTTTGTTGCCTTCTGTATCGTTTTAGCATTTATTGGCCATTCTTCCGATGTCGTCGCGAAATTCATGTACATTCCGTTGTTGTTGTATTCTGGAGAAATAGTCGCTACTTTCCTAGCTACTCTGGATAAGCAATCAGCTACGGGGTTGTTCTTTCTCTTGATATTGTTACGTATTTCGCGTACGGGTTCGAATATAATTGGGACGATCGTTTTAAAACACACACTGTTTATTACTGCGTACCACAATAAATACACGCCAACAATAATCTACTTGGAATTATCGCCGTGATTACCACTCGCTTTTAATCCGCTCGCTATCGCTTCGCATTCCAATTTATAACTGGTCGTGAGACGACAATTGACGCCTTTTATAGGTCCGACTAATTTATCTCGAATGTTCCATGGATTCTCAAGTGGTTTCTATACCGGGTGATCATTTGAAAACTATCCACCTGCAATAACTCCCGATTCCTAGTCAATATTTCTTCGAGCAAAAACAGGTCGATTTTTATATCGAGGGGGACATCTAAAACATACATTGGCAAATTTCTATTTTCAGCTCCCTCGCCCCCACCCATCCTTAAAATAAAATTTCAAATGACATTACCTACCTTGCGATAGTTACATCAAATTGAAGAAAATTGAATTCTCTTTTTGAAAAAACTATTTTCAAAAATTTCTACTTCACCCCCTTCTCCCTAAAAATTCTCTGAGTGTCCCTTTCAATATTCTGGAAGCCTCAATTCTCTTCAGTTTAGTCAGCATCATCCTGAATGGCATCAAAGAAGAGAATTTTCGGTGGAAAAAGTGCCACCCAAATTGACCCCATTGCTCTCCCCATCTCAACTTTAAGATTTAACAAAATACCACCCACTTTGTGATACATCAAATAAAAGGAAATTGAATTCTCTTTTATTTTGAAATTTTCAACCCCTCCCCCATTCAACTGGACATTTGGAGTATTTTAGTAGGGAAACGGGGGTTTTAAAAATTTCGAAAGAATTGTGTTCAGGGAGAAAACTCAATTCCCTTTAATTTGATGTATCACAGAGTAAATAGATATTCTTATTTTAGATTTTTAAGGTGACGAGGGGGGAGCAAAGGGGTGAATTTGGGTGGCACTTTTTCTATAGAAAATTTCCTCTTTCGATGCTGTGCAGGATGACGTTGACTGCATTGAAGAGAATTGAGAGGTCAAGAATATTCAATTGGAGACTCAGAGAATTTAGGGGGGAAGAGGGGTGGGGTAAAATATTTTAGAAATATTTTTCAAGAAAGAGAATTTAATTCTGTTGAATTTAATGTATCGCAAAATATGTAATGTCATTTGAAATTTCAAAGTTCGGGTAGGGGGCGAGGGGGCTAAATATAGAAAATCGCTAATGTATGTTTTAGATGTCCCCCTCGATATAAAAATCGACCTGTTTTTGCTCGACATTTTCACTAGGAATCGGGAGTTATTGCAGGTGAATAGTTTTCAAATGATCACCCGGTATATTGATCCGGCATATTAGTACATTTGTGAATTAGAATTTTTGCTTGAAGAAAATAGTTCTCAAACGGTTTTTTGCTATGTGGTTAGCTCATTCCCACCTGTTCAACATGTTGAAAGCATACATTCCTGCGACGCGTAATACTTAGTATACAGGGTGAAAATTAAAAAATAAATCTTGAAACTTTTTCATTCCGGTGAAATAATTGTCGAAGAAAACAGCCTCCCACTATTCAGCAACGTTCAGCAACCTTATGGTCTCCTACTAAACGTGTGAAGGACTCACCCCTCGATAGCTGCTGGTATTCTACGTACAGCGTGAAATCAATTTTTTTTTAATAAATTTTATCTTGATCAAATCAATCCGGACAAAGACCAAACCAAACCTACCGAGAGAATAATGTTACGA
This sequence comes from Anaspis maculata, assembly GCA_949128115.1. NCBI lineage: Eukaryota > Metazoa > Arthropoda > Insecta > Coleoptera > Scraptiidae > Anaspis > Anaspis maculata. The sequence goes on along the minus strand of OX421963.1, from coordinate 55,691,526 downwards.
TATTTCGCGTACGGGTTCGAATATAATTGAGACGAACTTTTAAAACACACACTGTTTATTTCTGCGTACTACTACTACAATAAATGCCAACAATTATCGCTTGGAATTATGTCGCAGGTACTTCGCTTGTTATCACTCGCTATCTAATTCATTACTGCCGCGAGCTCCCGGCTGACGCCTTATATAAGGCCTCCAAATAATGTTCCCGAAGTTTCTGTCTGCTTCCAGCAAATTCCATGAGGGTCTGGCATATGCGGTTTCTAGATCATTCCCGAATAATCACACACGTTACCCGTATGCTTTCCATGTGTTCTGGAATCTGCGCCTCCGCCAAAGTGGACTGTTGTGCCTTGATCGAACGTTCAAGTCTCCATTGGGTTCACATACAAGAACGCTCTGGAATGCACGAGATCGCTCCAGACTTCTACACTGCGATCTAATGGTGGAAAGATCGAGAAACATCGAGTGTTTACCTATATGTACAAGATCGCCGCTCGTAACACTGCCCCCCTCTTAAGCCTGTTCGTCCCGAATAGGCTCATCGTTACTCCCGGAGTAACGAGCAAGGCGATCAAGGTGAACAACTTTCATCTTGGCTCTCGGGGCTCGCTGGATTCTGTACACGACGTCATTGATCCTCTTGACTACCGTGTACGGCCCTTCCCACGACGGATGCAACTTCGGAGACCTTCCCTTCTTGCGTTGAGGATTGTACAACCAGACCAGGTCACCAGCCTGAAATCCCGTGGAGTTCGCCTTCAAGTCGTAACGGGTCTTCATTCGGTCGGTCGCGATTCGAATCCGGTTTCGAACCAACTCGTGGATGTCACACATTCTTTGCCTCAGGTCGTCGACGTATTCGGGGATGTCTTTAGGATAATTCTCCGGCGTGCCAAATTGCAAATTACAGGGGAGGCGAAGCTCTCGGCCAAAAAGAACACGTGCTGGTGTTTCCCCTGTGGTGTCGTGAATGGCAGCGCGATACGCCATCAGGAAAATCGGCAGATGACGATCCCAGTCTCGCTGATGCTCGTCGACGACCTTTGACAGGTGCTGCTCCATCGTCCGGTTGAACCGTTCAACCATTCCGTCGGACCGTGGGTGAAGGGGCGTCGTCCTGGTCTTCTGTATTCCGAGTGGAGTACAGATACCTTGGAACACGTTGGACTCGAAGTTTCGTTCTTGGTCTGAGTGTAGCTCCAGAGGTACTCCGAAGCGGCTTATCAGATTGTCCACCAGCACCCTTGACACTGTAGAAGCCTCTTGGTTGGGCAGGGCGTACGCTTCCGGCCACTTGCTGAAGTAGTCCATGGCAACCAGGATGTATTTGTTGCCATCTTCCGTTGTCGGGAACGGGTCAGCCACATCGATCGCGATGCGTTTAAAAGGCGCTCCAACATTGTACGTCTTCAGTTCCCCTCGGCTGCGAGTTCTTGGTCCTTTGCTGGCCGCACAAACCTCGCACTGGCGACACCATGTTTCCACGTCGTTCCGGCAGTTCACCCAGTAGAACCGCTCGCGCACCTTGGCCAACGTCTTGTTCACACCAAGGTGCCCTCCAGTGACGCCATCGTGCATCTCCTTCAGGACCTCTCTCACTCTCCTCTTGGGAAGCACCAGTTGAACCATCTCCTTTTTTCCATCAGGACTCTCCCAGACTCTTTTCAGCAGCCCATTCTCTATCCTCAGAGAATTCCACTGAGCCCAAAGAGCCTTGAATTCGGGCCCTTCACCAGATATCTCGGCCCATTCCGGTCTGTCTTGGCCAAGTTCTTTCCTTTCAGCAAGCGTACCGATGGCTGGGTCCTCACGCTGCTCCTTCTTGAGCTCAGCCGTAGTCCAATTTCTCGGGGTGTCGAAAACGATTGCCTTGACTTCGACGTTCCCATTCTGCTGGTCTACCCTCTTGCAGTGTTTACAATCTTCGTTGCATGATCTTCGAGAAAGAGCATCCGCGTTGCCATGACTTCTTCCAGGGCAGTGTTGGACCTTGAAGTCATATTGTTGCAGTTTCTCGATCCACCGTGCCAACTGTCCCTCGGGATTCTTCAACTGCAGTAGCCATTTCAGGGCAGCGTGGTCAGTCCTCACCAAAAATTTCCGGCCATAGAGGTACTGGTGAAAGTGATCGACAGCTTTCACTATGGCCAGTAGCTCCCTACGCGTCACGCAGTAGTTCCTTTCAGGCTTGGACAACACCTTGCTGTAGTACTCCACTACTCGCTCTTGGCCCTGCTGGTGTTGTGACAGCACTACTCCAATTCCGGTGTTGCTGGCATCAGTGTCCAAGATGTATTGTCCATACAGTTGAGGATACGCCAGGATGGGACTCGAACACAATGCAATCTTCAGAGTCTTGAATGAGTTTTCGCACTCCTTGGTCCACAGGAATGGCGCACGGTCTTCAGTCAGTTTGTGTAAAGGCTTAGCAATGTCAGCGAACTTTTCTACAAATCGTCTGTAGTAGGTGCATAAGCCCAAGAAACTTCTGACTTCATGCTGATTTCTCGGTCGTGGCCATTCTCGTACAGCATCCAATTTCGCTGGATCGGTTTCGATTCCTTCCGACGACACTACGTGCCCCAAAAATTTGACTTGCTTCTGGAAGAGCACACATTTCTTTGGGTTGAGCTTGAGATGTGCACCTCGAAGACGTCGAATTACCTCCCGGAGGTTCTTCAGGTGCTCCTCGAAGGTTCGACCGATGACCATCACGTCGTCGAGGTAGACTAGGCAAGTTTCCCACGTAAGACCTCGCAAGACGCACTCCATTAGACGTTCAAACGTGGCAGGTGCGTTGCAAAGTCCAAACGGCATCACAGCAAACTGATAAAGGCTGCTCCCAGCGGAAAACGCCGTCTTCTCTTTGTCGTCGTTGTGGAGTCCCACTTGCCAGTAACCACTCTTCAGGTCAAGCGTCGAAAACCATCTCGATCCAGACAGCGTGCTCAAAGTATCGTCAATCCGAGGAAGTGGATAGCTGTCTTTCTTCGTCACATCATTGAGTTTGCGGTAGTCTACGCAAGATTGTGTACTACCGTCTTTCTTCGTGACCAAAACAACCGGTGAAAACCATGGGCTCGTCGATTCTTCGATCACGCCTTCATCCAACATATGTTTTTCAAGAGCTTCGACACCTCTTCTTGCTTCGCCAATGGTAGGCGCCGGGGAGCCTGTCGGATCGGTGCGGCGTTCTCAGTGTTGATCCGATGTTGGATCACGCTGGTCCTTCCGGTAGGATTACCTTCGATCGCAAAGGCGGCAGCTTCTTCCTGTATGAATTGCGTCGCAAGCTGTCTCTCCTTGCCATCCAGATGTTTCCAGTCAGGCGAGAACATCTCCACTAGCTTTTTCTCCAAGAGCTTGGGAGTCGCAGCCTTTGTTGATATGTCTTCGCAGCGTGAGATCCACTCTACGGGTTCACACTTGCCCAGGGTCTCTCCTTCCTTGATTGTTTTGCTCGTCTTGTTCGGGTTAATGACTCTGATCGGGATTTTTGTCTTGTCCATGTTGATTAATGTCTTAGCCATGATTAAGCTGGCAGCTGTGTCGGGTTCAGCAATGCCGGCGACATGTCCTCCAGGTTGTCCGCTTAATGTTGCCCACACGATTTTCTCGGAGTTAGCGGCTACACGAACGGTTTCAGCCGAAAGTAGGCGGATTTCTTCAGCGGCCTTCATGGATGTTCTAAGCGCCAATTCCTTGTTCCCGATTTTCAACGTCCGCTGTCCAACATCCAGGATGAATCCGTACTTATCCATCAAGTCCAGGTCAAGTATAAAGTCGTCAACAATGTCAGCGACCAGGAACTTTTCTCGCAGAAGAAATCGTCCGAAGCGAATGCTTACTTCAGCTTCTCCGTGCAATGGAGCAGACTCTCCGGTAGCTGTAGTCAAACGAGCGCCGCCCCTCAGTGGCACAATGTGTTGCTGTCGAAGAATTCCTCGTCGAACGATTGACTTCGTGGCTCCCGTATCGATTACGAACACGCAATCGTCCTCGTCAAGCTTTCCACTGAGAAGAAGGCTATTGGGTGACTTCTGCAGCGGTGAGACGGAGTAACTCCTGGGGCATTGAGGACTGCCAGCCAACGTGCGCCCCTTAGCGCTAGCTGGAATTAGTTTTCCTGATAGCGTCTATCAGGGCTGGGAGTTCTCCGTCCCGGTGTGGACCGGTCACTTGAACTCGACTTTTGCCTGCAGTCTCGAAGCAGATGTCCCGGTTTTCTACAGCCGAAGCAACGCGGTCTTCCTCCAGCTCGTGGCTCGCCTTGGGGTCTGTTCCGAGACATAGCGCTGAGAAGTTCCTGTTTGAGTTCCTCAAACATCTCCTTTACAGATTTCTCGGAAGTATGTGATGCTCCGGATTCGTTAAAGTTCACCTCCCTAAGACGATGAGGGCGCGAAGCATCCTTAGCAGCCTCGATGCGAATAGCTTGGATGAGTGCGTCGCTGATGTTGGCTGGATTGCTGATCATGACCATCTGACGCAATTCTGGATCTTTTATTCCGCCCATGAAAGTTTCCTTGGTGATGTCGGCCAAAACATCCGCTGGATGAGCTGGATAGGCCAGGTGAACCAGCCTCAGGACTTCGGATTCGAATTCCTGAAGGCTTTCTCCGCTCTTTTGTGTTCTGGCCTTCAGCTGGGTTTGATGGATCTGTCGCACATGATTGTCCCCATACCGAAGCTCAAGGACCCTCGTCAGCTTGGCAAAGTCCTTCTGCTCACTTTCAGGAATTGTCTGGAGCAGCTCCAACGCTGGACCTCTGAGAGCCAGGACTAGAGCTGTGGCTCTCTCATCGTCGTTCCATCCGTTTGCTTCGGCAGCGGTATCGAACTGCCTCTTATAGGTAGTCCATGGGCTTTTCCCATCGAAATTTGGCAGCTTCACACGTTGGACACCCGCTGAACTGACCATTGCGGCACTGGCGGCGGTTTTCTGAACCTGTTGCTCCAGCTTCGTCATGTTGGCCTTCACCGCTTCCACCTCTTTTTCTACCATCGCAACCATTTTCTCTTCCAGCTTGTTTACACTGCCGTCGAAATACCGCGTTTGTTGTTCCACAACGGCTAATATTTCCTCCCTTTCCTCCAGGCGTTTCCTTTCCTGTTCTTCTAGCAGGTTTCTCAATTCTTCCTTGTCTTCCCGTCGCTCTTCGACGCGTTTCTTCTCCTGTTCCTCTAGAAGACTCTTCAACTCTTGTTTCTCTTCGACGCGTGTACTTTCTTGTGCCAGAAAAAGAGTTTTCAATTCTTCTTTTTCCGCCTGGCGTTCCGTCTTTTGCTCCTGCATCATCGCCATCATGTTCGCCAAAGCGTCTTCGACTCCTGTCTTCGACATGCTTCTCGTCTCCGGCATTTACCAAATCACGAATGTTCCGAACGTCCTGTAGGCGCAGGCCCAATTACTCTCAATTATCCCACTTCTGACACCAGATGTTACGATATTTCGCGTACGGGTTCGAATATAATTGAGACGAACTTTTAAAACACACACTGTTTATTTCTGCGTACTACTACTAATAAATAATAAATAAATAATAAATAAATAATATTTATTGATCCCGTTTTGGACATCACAACAAATGTATAGGGACAAGTCATATAAACAATATAATTGCAGATGTGAGTAAGTGGATGGCATCCAAGCAAAATGTAAAAATTCAAAACCAAACAGCAGACAAACACAGTGCAAACTTAACAATAATAAATAACTATGATAAAACCAAATCTAACGACAGAAATCAGGATCTGCCAACATTTCTGCGTGACTGTAATAGGCTGCACCCAGAAGCCGTGTCCTTAATATTGCTTTGAATTCACGCAAATCGAGACGTCTGATTGACTCCGGCAGTTTGTTGTACAACTTGATACCAACGTACAAAGGGCTCCTTTCATAATGCGTCAACCTATGCCCAGGGACCTCCAATGTCGAAACACTTCGCGTCTCATAGGTGTGATGTCTGCCCAAAAGATTGAAGTCCTTACCATGTTTCTTGATGTAGCACAATACCTGATACGCAAATATACCAGGGATAGTCATGATTTGCATGCTCTCAAAAATCCCCCTGCAGCTCTGTCGCGGACTCATTTTTAAAATTGCTCGTAATGCCCTCTTCTGCATCCTGAGAATCCTTGATATTCCGGCGGATGCACCCCACACCAGAGTACCGTAGGAAACAATAAAGTGAAAATATTATCCGTTTCACCCTTATTTGCCACCCAGCAAGCTATGAAAAATTTCAGTAACATTGGTACGCCTGAGACTCACAGGTGGTTTCACGCAGTGGAGGTTATGTAGCTCTATCAGTCTGACACGTGGATGACGCCGCACCGTGGAAGAACATTCGGACCGGGAGCCTAGCCCGGAAAAAGTGAGGAAAAAATGGCGCGGCAGGTGCAGGGGAATGGTTTTTCAAGATTTGGGGGCGAAATCTTGGCCCCCTAAACATCCAAGCCCGGGGGAAAGGAAACTCCTTGCATCTGCAGCAAATACCACTGTAATTATTCGCAGTACTACCAGGTGTTGGATGCATAATTGGGAACAAAACTATGAGCTTTTATAGAGGTGATGGACAGGAAGCAAGTATGGACCAGGTTGTAAGGCACCAGCTCCCTGTCCATGAAGCAAAACGTAAATTGCTTGGCTTATCCAAGTCAAACTTGAGCTGAGAGTGAAGGAACCGTAGGTTTTGAGGTAGGTTTGTACTTACCCTCCTAACGCGGCTCCACTCACTGCCATGTTTTGGGCCATGTCTGGTTGCAGACGTTTGATATACTGGATATGCCGCAGAACTTGCATTTTTGTCTTGTGCGGAGTAATTTTTGGCATCTTGTGATTTGACGTTGTCAAAATTTGTCAATTAATTCATGAGCTGTCGTCAGTAGGTATGCTAAACCTAACAAAATAATATCATGGCTTGCTGCGTGGCAAATAAGGGTGAAACGGATAATAGGCATAATAATACAACTGCAGCACATGAACATCAACAAAAGCTCTCAATCTTTTCAATGCATAGCACGTTGTTGCTACTCTTTTACAAAGACTACTTATATGCAAATCCCACTTGCATTCTTCATCTATGGTGATTCCCAGAAATCGCGTTTCACTCACATGTTTCAAACTGTTACCATCCCCTCTAACTAATACACTACTCGGATATCTTTCTTGAGTACACTTAAACTTTACTATCACAGATTTATCACAGTTCAGTTTCAGGCCGTTATTCAAAAACCACATATTAAAGTCCGACACCAAAGAATTAGCCCTTGTTACAACTCCCTGTACATCATTAGATGACACTAACAAATTAGTGTCATCAGCAAACATGACTACATTGTTTGCATTGATATCATTGACATAGATTATGTACAGCAATGGTCCAAGCACAGAGCCCTGAGGGACCCCTCTGTTTGACACTGACATCCCAGACTCTACCCCTCCCACCACTGTATAATTCTGTCTGTTCTTCAGATACGTTTCAAACCACTTCCATATTACGCCACGTACTCCATACCTATACAGCTTTCGCAGAAGTATCTCATGATCGACAAGATCAAAAGCCTTGCTTAAATCCAAAAAAATGCCCACACATTGTTCACCCTTGTCGATCATCCTATGCACATCACTCACGAACCGCAGCAGCGCATCCGCCGCTGACCTTCCTTTGCGAAATCCGAACTGCGCATCGGAAAGAAGACCCAATCTGCACAAATAGGAAGTCAATTGATTGGCTACAACTTTTTCGATGATTTTCGAAATTGGACTTAATATTGCTATCGGCCTGTAGTTATCTGGTTGAGTCCTATCACCCTTTTTGTAGACAGGTACCAATTTAGAAATTTTCAGACAATCAGGGAAGTAGCCTGTTGTTAATGAACAATTAATTAACAATATGAACAAGCGGCAGCAGCAACTCTGGGATACAGTTCTTGATGAGATTCGAAGTGAGACCGTCCCTTCCTGCCGACTCAGAGCCCTTCATGTTCCGTACAACACTCAAGATATCACTCTCATCCACCGGCTGGAAAAAAAATGAATCAACAGTTTGCTCAATGTGGTTAAGATTAATATTTTGGATATCAGCCGCAGGGTATTTATTTGCAATTGAACTGAAATGCTTATTGAAAGCATTGGCCACATGTATCGGCTCTTTAATTATTCCATTACCAGACGACAGCTCAATAGTTTCCGCTTTATTCCTTTTGCCAGCCTTCCCTATAATTTTCCAAACAGTCTTAGACCTGTTGGAAGAATTTACAATCAAAGCATTATAGTGCATTCTTTTTGCTTCCTTGACTACCTTTCTATATACAGGGTGGTCCATTCTAGCGTAATTATCCCATAGCGGTCTTACCGTTCAAGATAGAGAAAAAGATGTAAGGACGAAGTTATATGGTTTGATGAGACCTATAACCTAAAATTATTTTCAGCTATACAGGATGTCCCATTTTGACGGGATTAACAAAACGTCATTTTTTTTTAATAGGACACCCTATATTTTTTTGCATTTTCGGATTCAGCTTTTTTAACTGTCTTATGCCTGTATTTTTGTTTTCCAATTGTAAGGCAGTGCTACCAACTAAAAATTAAAAACTGAAAAAAATCGCATTTCCACAGTTATCTTGAAAAAACTCGTAGCGGCCTTGCTTTTCAAAACTAAGAGATGAAACTTGACATGGTAATAGTCAAGTCAAAGACCAATATCCCAATGTCAAAAAATTGCGATTTCTTGATACAGGGCGTTCACAAAAAAAAATCAAACTTTATAATTTTCAAAGTCTCATAACTCATTTTTTTCAAATAGCATGCCCCTAATTTTATAACGTTATCTGATAGCTTTTTTTATCTTCTTTCATTTTTACTAGGGATACCCTACCCTTAAACTTCATTTTTTTTCGAGATAATCGAAAATTTTCACAAAATTTGTGATTTTTTAATTTTTTTTCACAAATCGAGTTGGCCGTGATGAATGACAGACAAGCCAAATAGTACGCAACTCTCAGTTAGTCAGTCTGAATATTGTCGAACAAAGAAAAATAACTTTACGCGAGAGAAAATGATTGATATGATATTCTGGTAATGATCCAGATATCCAGGATCCCAATTTGTTTTTTCCTGCGTTGAAGCCATTTTCTTATGGGATAATTACGCTAGGATGGACCACCCTGTATATGCTTATATTTTTTATATTGTCTAGTGTTATCCGCGTTACCATCAAGAGTCTGCAAATAGAGAATTTTGAGAGTCTGTGATGACCTCTTAATACCCACTGTAATCCATTCCTTACCTGAATTTTTAGATTTATTGAAATTACGAGTCACTTCAGGAAATGCTATGTCAAACAAGCCACCAACAATCTTCAAAAACAAAGCACATTTTTCATTTACGTTAACACAATTCAGTACAGCATTCCAATCTTGTTGGATTAAGAGTTCTTTGAACTTCCCTACGTTTTTAACTGATTTAGTGTTCCGGAAAGTAACAGTTTTTCCATTCATGGGAGAATCATTCCGCAAATTCAAAATGATTGGCGCATGGTCCGACAATCTATTGCTGCCGACATTACACCCACACATCTCTCCGTCATCCCTCCCCACAAAGACATTATCCAGGCAAGCGCCCATCCTAGTTGGAATGTCAATCGCTAAAACAAGATTGTATGAAAGCAAAAGGTCCCTGAGGTCATTTAGTTCTTTTGAAGGCAACAAAAAATCGACATTGAAGTCCCCAAGCACGGTTACACGCTCACCCCGGGAAATGAGAAACCCCAAGGCCACATCAAGACGCTCAAGGAACACCCGAAAAGCACCCACTGGACTTCTGTACACAACCAGGACAGTCTCGCTTCTATTGGTTCTTTCTCTCATGATCTTAACAGCTACACATTCGAAATCCTTTTCAATTGATAATTCTTTAATTCTGTCCATGCCACTACACTGTACACTATCCCTAGCAAACACACAGACACCACCACCTTTGGCGGCAGTTCTGCAATAACAATCGATCATACAGTAATCCTTTATACTATATACCTCCCTGTTGCTATCTTTGAGCCAATGCTCAGTAACACAAAATATATCTGCTTTGATCTGATCCAAATATATCTCGAAATCATCTATTTTATTTGTCAAACACTGAACATTTTGCAATACTAATTTTGTTATTTTACAGGAATTATCTTTCATTTGAGCCAGATTAGTGATATCCTCGTCAGCATGATTTAATGTGTGAACTGATCGGAATCCCTTGGGATATCGTCTTGTTCTTGTCTTAGTCTGTCTAAAAAAGGATCACCCAAAACTTCGGTAGATAAACAACTGTTTTTATCATTAATTATTTCTTGCATTAGTGACAATTCACTATCAATAACATCATTGATTAGTAAATCACATTTCACAGGTTCATCTTTACAACTGATTCTTTCAAATATGAGAGAAGATAAGTTTCTCAAAGACATTCTCCGTCTAGGGAAACTGCTATTCAATTTGATACACTCAACTTTACTTTTGACTATGTGTCTAAATTTGCTCAAAAAATCATTCAGTTTTAAATTATACTTTGAAGCAAGTACAGTTTTTGCTGGAATAGAAGTAAATAAGACATTAGTGTTTGTACATTTTTTCAAATTGTCACAAATTAATCTAAAAGACGGAGCTTACTTCTTTCTTAAAATATCATTTTCTCCAGCCACAATAACAACATAATCTTCCGAGGTGAAGTCTCTTGTTAAAACAGGTATGCTTTCCATAACCTGGTGTAGAAGAGCTCCAGGTTTCTTAATGGTGCTAACTTCATGTGTAGCCAGGTTAATTCGACTTCGCAAGTGAAAAGTTAAATTCTTCCCGGTCTCATCCATCAGCAAAAGTAATTTATGCTTGCGATTTAACCCTTAATTAGTCGCGCGGGGTGTACAAAACACCCCAGCATCATAAATATAGCTACCAATTCCGCTTCGAGCCGAATAGATGGCGCTCCTGTTCAGTACCTTCCTGTCAAAGTATTGTCAGTCATATTCTGTTACCGGTTCTGAAACTGATTTGAAAAGGTGGCTGTTATTTTGTGTCAAACAGGTCCGGGGTACTGTGGACACCCCGTGCGCCTTCCCGCGTAATATTTCTTTGCAAACCTTGCACTGTGAATTAGATCTTTGTCGCTCACAATCCTGATGCAAAAACTTCAAGAAGGTATTTTTTGAGAGAAGTTGGCTTGAAAGTGATAAACGAACACATTTGCAGAAGAGTAACAAACAAAAAATTGACAAAACATCTCCGCCCAAAAATTGCCAAGTTATCAGGTATTCCTGAGAATTCTGCTCTTGCAGGACCTCAGTTGCCAGTGAGTAAGGGCAGGTGTGTGGCTTGTCCAAGGAAAAAGGACATCAAAAACCAAATGCTGCTGTGATCGATGTCCTAAAAACATGTGTATGAAGCACATGAAAAATGTTTGTGAAGAATGCTTCGATTCTATGGATAACTATTCCAGTAGCGAAAATGAGTGACTTTGAGCAGGCTAAGTTTTGTTTTTCTTGTGATATTTTTTTATAAAATAACTATTACTTGTAGAAGTCAACATTGTTTTTTATGTTTTGAGTATTTTTCGGAGTGTTTCATCATTGTGAAGATGAGAATCAATTTTTTCATGGATAAATGGTTTATTTCAATGAAATTCTCATCCTTCTACATTTTCTTGATTTCTGTCGTTATCTGACCAAATTTGACCCCAACAAAACATGTATTTATTCCATCAATGTACATTAACTCGATAACCTTGAAAAACTTGCAAAAAAATAGTCGGTAACACTCAAGGACGCTGCAATTTTAGGGGTGTCGATGACACCCCGCGCGACCTATTACGTCGTGAAAAGAGACGCGCCTGCCCAAGGGTTAAAGAGGGACGAGGGGTCGGATGTAGAACATTTACATTTGACATCACCCGACTCTTCCTCTGGCTGGACTTCTTGGCCATTATTGTCTCGTCATCGTCGCCCGAATTAATAAGCATTCCCTGGCAGAATCGGGAACACTTGAAGTGCTCACAAGTTTCAGTTTGAGTTGAAAACGCAATACTTTTAACTTCTCTTGTTATTGTTTGCACGCCTACAGAAGTTTTTACTTTTATCTTATCACTGGTTTTTTGTTCCAACTCATCGATATATTCTTGCAGCTCGCGAACTGTATTTTCGGATTTTACCAATAACTCATTCATTTCTTCTTCTCTTCTTACAGCTTCCTCCATAATTGAATTACTTTCACTCTTCAGCCTTTGGATATACTTGTTTTTCTGTTCTGCGTCCTCATTTAACTCGGAAATAGTTCGCTCAAGTACTTATTCTTCTTCATCTCTGGAAACATCATTGGCCTCCGGCTGGCAGCATATAATTTTGTTGTCAGCAATGAATCTGATATCCTTCTTGAATCTAGGAATGCAGGATCTGTGATACGCTCCATGACAGTGGACACACACATAGCTTAAAAACACTTTCGTACAACACTTAAAAGTGACACTTAAGCTACTCGAAGACATTTTCGGAGAGCAGCGGCACCGCGTGCGTACTTGATCGGAGGTTGCGGACCAACTACAATAAATGCCAACAATTATCGCTTGGAATTATGTCGCAGGTACTTCGCTTGTTATCACTCGCTATCTAATTCATTACTGCCGCGAGCTCCCGGCTGACGCCTTATATAAGGCCTCCGAATAATGTTCCCGAAGTTTCTGCCTGCTTCCAGCAAATTCCATGAGGGTCTGGCATATGCGGTTTCTAGATCATTCCCGAATAATCGCACACGTTACCCGTATGCTTTCCATGTGTTCTGGAATCTGCGCCTCCGCCAAAGTGGACTGTTGTGCCTTGATCGAACGTTCAAGTCTCCATTGGGTTCACATACAAGAACGCTCTGGAATGCACGAGATCGCTCCAGACTTCTACACTGCGATCTAATGGTGGAAAGATCGAGAAACATCGAGTGTTTACCTATATGTACAAGATCGCCGCTCGTAACAATAAGGTGCAGACGGCATAGTGACACACATCCCCTGTGCCGAATTAGGAAATTTTGCGGTCTGAGATTTTTAGGATCGAAAAATCGCGCCCAATCGGTGACATGGACATATTTTTGGACATGGAAGAACGATTTCTCGACAAAGCGGAAAATATGAGAAACAAGCGCCGTAGAGTTCGCAGACGAACTTTTCTCGGAAGACGGCTCTTCGCCAGCTTGTTTTGTACTTGGCCCTACAAGGCCTTGCGCCCCAGTTTTGTAGACCCCTTTTACACCGCGAATAATCCGACACTGACCGAAATTTATATAGGTAAGTTGGCCAGAATCCAGTCATGAAAATCTCGAATTAGCTATTCCACACCCCCTTACTGTTGGTACTCAGTGCGGACCGCCCCTTCCGCCCCCCCGTTGGTACGCCACTGTCTATCAGACATCGTAAACCGTCTTGAAATCGGTTGCTTCTTTCCGCTGATATTTATAGTTGAAAAAGAACAAAATTTTTGGGTGGCCCACTTCAATTGCTGACCTGTTTATATGGAAAAGTCAATAGCCCAGGTATTTTAGGTGCTATTCAAGTCAAAGCGTCGTGAACTGATTTATGGTCGGCCAAATTTTTCATAAAACGACAGTAAAGAGTGTCTGCTATAACATACCAAAAGTCCCCTAAGATCCCGTGTCGGCGTCCCCCTTTTTGGGGCGTTTTTTCTGAAATATGACAGTTACGTTATAAGTATAACACACAGATATTGGGACGCGCGCCTGTCACCCGGAATAGCTCAGTGGCAAAGGCTTTGATTTCCGATTGATGGATCGCTGGTTTGAATCTCGTTCAAGACACAATTTTTTTTTCTCGTGGAAGTGATTTTTTCCTTCTCCTGAATATTATCCAAGAGATGAGAGTGCTTATTCTGAAGCATTTTCGACTTTTTTCTCGAGAAAATAAATCTACTAATACGAGTTCTGAACACATAATAAACAATAAACTGTGATGCCATCGTGGCTTTTTCGTCACATTTTTCAACTCATAAAATGTAGTTACCTGTCCATTGCGAAATTGTATTTAGGTATTTTCAATAATAATGCTGGACGAGCATTTCCACTTTTCCTTGTCAATCAATTATCAATTATCATTATCAATTTAAAATACAGGTGATTCCAAACTGTCGGGTTATCGCTAGGGTGTTGCTAAAGGGCACCCGTTCGAGTACAAATGTGCAAAATATTCTATTTTCGCGATATCCGAAATGTACAATAATGATTAAAAAAGAGTAACAAAAATAGACCTTTTGAAAGGAAGGCCTAAAAAAATGAAAGCCAGTTTTGAACCAAAAATAAACTTTGTAGAAACATTTTTGTGTCCATAGGTAAATAACAAGAACTAATTGAAGAAGTTATCCTCGTCTTCGTTTGTTCGTTCGCCAAAAATTTTGAGGTGCCTCCGTACTCAAAGTTTTGGTGAAGTAGTTTTGTTGACATATCAAATTTGATCAGAAAAACCAGCTGAATCCAACAGTCTTTACCGCCACTCGCTAGCTTTAACGGATATTGAGAAAAATGGGTGTGGACATCTTTTTTGAATGAGCCGTATATAAAAAGAGGAAGTGGTTCAGATTGTAGATTGTAGATTAGAGGTGGTTGTTTGGTCTCGGAGGATCTTTTCTGCGTGACCATGCTTCTATTTAATGTCCCAGGAAATCCACCTTGTGTGAAGTGGTTCAAAGAAATGGGACAGTATAACAAGCTAGAGGACAAGTGGAAATGCTCGTCCAGCATTATTATTGAAAATACCTGAATACAATTTCGCAATGGACAGGTAACTACATTTTATGAGTTGAAAAATGTGATGAAAAAGCCATGATGGCATCACAGTTTATTGTTTATTATGTGTTCAGAACTCGTATTAGTAGATTTATTTTCTTGAGAAAAAAGTCGAAAATGCTTCAGAATAAGCTCTCTCATCCCTTGGATAATTTTTAGGAGGAGAAAAAAATCACTCCCACGAAAAAAAAAATTGTGTCTTGAACGAGATTCAAACCAGCGATCTATCAATCGGAAGTCAAAGCCTTTGCCACTGAGCTATTCCGGGTGACGGGCGTGCGTCCCAATATCTGTGTGTTATACTTATAACGTAACTGTCATATTTCAGAAAAACGCCCCAAAAAGGGGGACGCCGACACGGGATCTTAGGGGACTTTTGGTATGTTATAGCAGACACTCTTTATTGTCGTTTTATGAAAAATTTGGCCGACCATAAATTAGTTCATGCTGAAACTCGATAGTACTATTGTAGACAAAAAAAGCTGAACGACAGATGAATGACTTTTCAAATTGTGTAGAAGGCCCTTTAGGATTATCATTTTTGACAAGCCCATGACAAAATGCCAGTGATTTTTTTGAGTCACAAGACAACGTCAGTTGTGTCTTTGATTTCTTTGTAGCTATGAACCAGGAGTAGAAGAAGGTGAAGATAAAAATGGATCATTTCCACTGAGATTTCTACCCACTGTATCAACACGAGCCCGCAACACGGTGACTTCGTACTGGTTGATTCCATGTAATATGCTACGAGTACATGGCAATGGCGGTCCGTTGCCTATTGCTTGTAGAAAAATTTAAGCAGCTCGCAGCATGTCGAACATTGGCGAACGAATCGTCCTCTAGCATCTGGACATACCGTGATCTGGACATAGACCATTTGGATCAATGCTTGATCTTCGGCTTCGGTAGTCTGCCAGAACCTGGTTGCCGTGTCAGCGTTGAATTTTTCCGCCACCTGCACATAACGTTGTAAACCGTCCATTTCCTGTTACTGAAAAGGTCTGCTACCGTCTTCCACGCGATACCACTCTCCACAAGAGGAATAATTTGCACCCTAACAGATTCATTGGACATTCTGTCCCGTTTGACACAGAAAATGATAAAGCATTATTGGTTATGGGTGGCATATTCTTGATGACAGTAAAGCTGATTCACAGGTCAAAAATTAGAAAAGTCATTCATCTGTCGTTCAGCTTTTTTTGTCTACAATAGTACCTGGGCTACAATAGAAACCGATCGGATCGTGTGAAATAGATATTCGCACCGTGCACGACGCCAGCGTCACCTGGCGTCCGCAACTTTGTAGGCGCAAAACGTCACTCATCTCATAAATTACAGATGGCTGAACTGTCATAAATGACAGTCGCTGGCCTGAACTGTCATTATTTTGTGGTTAAGTGCTTTGTCAACATAGACTTTGTCATTGACAAACTGTCAGTCAACCACGTGGCATCTGTTGTGACAGTTGGTTGTCAATTATTTCAATTATTTCCACTGTCAAATTGACATAAATGACATCAAATATCAGAAAATTGACAGCCCAATCACGCAGCGCCGAGCCATCAATGTTGCTCTTTTTGTCCACATAAAGCGCTGTGATCGGTTTCGTTACCCCCACTCTGTACTTCGCACGGGGCGAATAGTAGGTTCACTTGTACCGTGATTCTAGTTGGCTGTGAGATTTTGTTTCTAAGTTTTCAAATCTGATATTTGAAAACTCCCTAGAACTTAGCAGTTGGTTGCATTAATTTTTGAACGTTTAAGCTTGACGACAAGATCAACAACTTTACCGTTTGTCAAATCGAGTGTCAAATAGACTGAAAATCACGAGTTTCACGAAAATTGTGGTGAAATTATGCCCATTACTGTGAAAACTGTGTTTGCGCCTCAGCTTGTGTCTTAAACAATAACGTCCAGTGCCCATTTCAAAAGTCCTCGAGAGTGCCATCAAGAACTCGCTTCTGGGAAAAAAAAAGAGCGGAATGGGTGCTGGGCATGTACCCCATAACGTTCAGCTTTGCGGAGAAGACGTGAATCTATTTTCAAAAACCACATAATATGGAAGCATTGTGAACTATTCCTGGTTTTTAAAAGAAGTACCCACACTCTGGAAGGCTGGAAACGATGGGAAGCTGAACCCTCCTAATTTTTGTGGGGATGGGATTCATCGGCGTTAATACTTGATTCCACTGCTCAGGACATCGTACTGGAACAAGAAATTTGCGGAACTTGTGAAAGGTGAACTACATCCACTCCATATTTGCAATTTGCAAAGTTGATTTCGGTAAATTTTTCATTTTTGACAGCAACAGTCAACATACCATCACACCAACATAACCTATCTTTCGAAGCCAGACGCTCAGGCGCACACTAGGCAGTTGGACGTGAAGTCTACAATGCCAAACAGTGAAATTTGCCCAGCCTACTAGAATCACGGTACAAGTGAACCCACTATACCTATTATGCATTCAGCTTTTATTTGCAATAAAGCAGGCGAGCCTAGTTTGACAGAATCCACTCTGTAAAAGCGCTGTCAGTGGAATGCCACAGTTTAGGTTATGAATTATTTTCTGGGGTTATCGCTTTACTTCAAAATTCACAACAGCGTTGCAAGTTCATTTCTGATTGATTAAATGTCCGAATGACATAGACTATCAACCGCTTGTCATTCTTCAAGCACAGTGGAAAAGTTCTTGTTAATTTTACAGACGGGACAAACAAAGTTGTACATGGGGTGCTATACAAAATGAGAAGAGAAATTTAAAATTTGGCTGTATTTAACAAGGAGGAAGCTGTGTCATGAAAAGCCGTGTTTCTTTCAATTGATAGAGATCGATCTGGTACGTACCTACTGGCATCTACCAATAACAATAAAAGTGAAGACCTTTGAATCAAAACGAATGAAACGATTGAGGCTGACCTATAATTTTTATAAGGTGTAGGTACTTTTAGGAACAAGGTACTTGAATTCGGAACATTTCAGACTCCGGAAATTTGTGGAGATAGGTTATATAGCCCAGGCATTTTAGATCAAAATTGACCAAAACCTGGAAAAAAATAACGTAAGTCTGAAAATTGGTAGAACGCTTCCACTTTAACCCCTCAACCACATACTGAAAGTCCTAAGAAATCCTATGTCCGCTTCATCGGTTTTTGGTGGCAAAAAGGTGTAAGTGACAATAATTTAGAAACTATCTATTAGAATACGCGATAAAGCTTCGATACATCTGAAAATTGCTGCAAATGGTCTCCTCGGCCAGTTGAACAACATATTGAAAGTCCTGAGAAATCCTATATCCGTTTCATCGTTTTTTAGCGGCAAAAAGGTATAAGTGACATTGCTTTGCAAACTATAAATTAAATCACGCGTTGAAGTTTCAATACAGCTGACAATTGCTGAAAATGGTCTCCTCGGCCAGTTGAACAACATGTTGAAAGTCCTAAGAAATCCTATGTCCGCTTTATACTTTTTTTTTCAGCGACAAAAAGATATAAGTGACATTGTTTCAAAATCTATTCAAATAAACACGCGGTCAAGTTTTCATACAGCTGAAAATTGCCGAAAATGGTCTTCCTCCTCAGCTTAACAGTATATTGAAAGTCCTAAAAAATACTATGTCCACTTCATCGGTTTTTGGCAGCAAAAAGGTTCAAGTGGCATTATTTTGGAAACTATTTAATAAAACATGAGTTGAAGTTCCAGCACAGCTGAAATTTGCTGAAAAATAGTATCCTTTGTTAGTTGAATAACATACAAAAAGTCCTGAGAAATCCCATGCCCGCTTCATGTTTTTTGGCGGCAAAAATGTATAAGTGATATTATATTGTAAACTATTTTTTTGAAATACGGGTTAAAGTTTCAGTAGGTACAGCTGAAAATTGCTAAAAATGGTCCCCTTTGTTAGTTGACTGTACTAGTCCGAGTATACTATTTTCAGCAATTTTCAACTGTATTGCAGCTTCAACACATATTTTGAACAATAGTTTCAAGAAATGATGTTATACATTTTTGCCGCCAAAAGACAATGAAGCGGACATAACATTTCTTGGGACTTTCAGTATGTTGTTCACATGATCAAGGAAACCAGTTTCAGCTATTTCTATATGAATTGGAAGTTTCCAAAACAATGTCACTTGTACCTTTTTTCCGACAAAAAAAAAACAATGAAACGAACAGGGATTCTTCTATTTTTAGTGTTTTGTTTAGCTGACCAAAGAGACCATTTTCAGCAATTTTCAGCTGTACTCATCGAAATTTCAACCAGTATTTTAATAAATAGTAACAAAAGAAAATTTCACTTATACCTTTCTGCCGCTAGAAACTGATAAAACGGAGAGAAGATTTTTTAGAACTCTCAATATGTTGCTCAACTAATCAAGAAGACCATTTTTAGCCATTTTCAGCTGTATCGAAACTTGACCGCCTGTTTGATTGAACAGTTCCCAAAACAATGTCACTTACACCTTTTTGCCGCCAAGAAACAATGAAGCGGACATAGGATTTCTCAGGACTTTCAATATGCTTCTCAACTGACCGAAGAGACTTGATACTTTCACCTGTATCAAAATTTCAACCCGTATTTAAATCAATAGTAACAAAAAAAATGTCACTTATACCTTTCTGCCGCCAAAAAACAATGAAACGGACATAGGATTTTTAAGGACTTTTCGTATGTTGTTCAACTGACAAAGCAGACCAGTTTTAGCAACTTTCAGCTGTACTGAAACTTCAACTCGTATTGTAATAACTAAATAGTTTCCAAAATAATGTCATTTGAACTTTTTTGCCGCCAAAAACCAATGAAGCGGAGAGAGGATTTTTTAGGACTTTCAATATGCTGTTCAACTGACCGAGAAGATCATTTTCGGGAGTTTTCAGCTGTATTGAAACTTCAACACGTATTTTAATTAATAGTTTCTAAAATGATGTCACTTACACCTTTTTGCCGCCAAAAACCGATGAAGCGGACATAGGATTTTTTAGGACTTTCAGTATGTGGTTAAGGGGTTAAAGTGGAAGCGTTCCACCAATTTTCAGACTTACGTTATTTTTTTCCAGGTCAAAACCCAAAATGCCTGGGCTATTAGCCCAAGCATTTTAGTCGAAAAATTGTGGTAACCCGTAACAAATTCCCTCAAAGCTGAATTTTGGTATATATGTTCTATTGGACCTACGGAACAACATATCAAAATACTCGGACTCACACCCTTGTGCGTCCTTTGATTTTCATCCTCAAAGGTCAAGTTCTAAGAATTAGAGAGATACCTATCTCCAAGCTGTTCCTGCAAGTGAACGGAGTATCCGATCGATATAAGATATGTTTCAAATGAACAAAAGAGATTTGTTGTTAGTGCTTAAGTGTGTGAGGGAGCCTTTGTAGCTCTTCCGATTGGTTAGTTCTGCGGGAAAGGCGGCTGAGTGTTAATTCGTCGCCCGGATATTTCAGGAAAAACCATGTGAGAATTTAAAGCCTCAAGCAATGTCGCACAAAGTTGAATATTGATATATAACTGGTATGAGCCCTAAGGAAGAACATATCAAAATATTTGGACTTAAACCTCTGTGCCTCCTACGATTTTGGGGCTTTGAATATCTAGTCAAAAAATTCACCCCAGACACTTTTCTCTAAAACTGTTCCTGTGGACGAACCAAACATTTCACCATTATAAGGTGGGTCTCAAAGGAAACACGGTATATTGTTGCCTATGAAGTGGACTCCGGTAGCCATGAAACATTTCTGCTTGATAGTGGCGTGAATAGTACGCGCAAGGTGGAATTTCTCTCCTGGATCTTTGAATGAGAAACATGTAAGAATATTTTGTGATGGCCAATAAAGCTGAGCATTGTTAATAGGTTCTTCTTCCCATCTTCGAAACAGACCCAAGTGATGAGACTGATGATTGAACAGTTGATAATCACAGTGCTCATCCCGAAAATAATGAATTCTCTACAAAAAAAATGTGGTTTCTTCATTTAGGGGCATCATTGTCTGAAGCTGTCAAAAATAAAAATTACCGACAAATCCTATATTTATATTTATCATGGACAAAAACAGCATCAATTGCTTACGCCTATTTATATTACAAAGTCAGAGCATCATGTTTTTATTAAACAAGTTACACCTACTTTTTTTTCTGAAAATGGAATAACGGCTACAGAAAAAATAATTTTATGTTTCTATTGCCCAATAGATACAATAGCTTTCGGTATTTTCTGATAGAGGAAGAACTTCGCTTAGTATTACACACAAAAACAGTGGAACCACTCCATCATTCATCAGTAAAAAAAAAGAACTGCAAAAATTGTATGCATTTTCGGGAGAAAATTGGGCATATAATCACTTTCACAACAGATCACTTTTCTGATCTTGTAATGATACAGGCACATTGTTTTTATCGTTTTCAGGTGTAAAATGGTTAAGAACAATGAATTCTGTTAGAAATACTCAATTGAGATGATTCTTACCATACGGAAACCGAAATCACAAAACGACAATTTCAGATGGCAAAAATCGTCGTTTTTTCAGTAGAACTTGTTTAATCGTGTTTCAATTCAATTTTAAACACCATATTTGGTATCAGAGGCCAAGATTTAGTTAGAAACGATACCACACTTGCCGATATCAATTCGAGGTTTTTGAGAGACAAACAAAATAAATTTTGCCGATCTTTTTTTTTTTTCAGGCAACCCAAACTACTTATCAACAATTCAAACGTCAAGCAAATATTGTGAAGCCTTGAGGCATCTAATATGATTTTTTTTCATTTATATAAGCTACAGGGTGTCATTTACGCATTTAAAATGGAAATATTTAGCCCCCCCCCCACAATCAATGACGCACAAGGGTGTGCCACCGAGTATTTTGATATGTTATTCCTTATGTCTTACAAAGCCCGTATACCAAATTTCAGCTTTGTAGGAATTTGTTGCGGGTTAAAACCTAATATGCCTGGGCTAGGTAGGGACTGTCAATCACTTGAGTTCACAACATGAACAAGTTTCTCAGTTTCTTTTCAGCCATCTTGTCTGGAACGGACTTCCATCAGTTAGCTCCTTGCTCCGTTTTCATCTTTATTGATTTTTCCATTTCGCTGGTAGCTTTACTGAGCACTGTAGGTAGCTAACCAAAAAGTACTGAAGAAAGGAATTTCACAGAATGTGTGTATAGGCAGAATAATAGCTTTCACATCTGGTGATGTTCAAAAAGATTTTCTCATGTTATCTTCCTTCAACCACACCCAGAGATCAAAATCCATCTTACACCAACAGAAACATCAGGCATTTTTTTCATCAAACACAGTGAGCACCTACCCTGATGTGAGCACAAAAATTGAGCGGCAAGGGGAAAGACAACATTGCTTTATATCAGCTGGATAGATTGACAGAATTTCAACACTGACACTGACTAGCAGCTGTAATAGCTGAAGTGTCAAGTGATATCTAGGTATTTTCAATTTTAAAAAACGTAAAAACAAAATTCCAGGCCCTGCTGCGTTGCAAATAAAAGCTGAATGCATAATATGTACAGTTGGGAGCAAAATGATTTATACGGCACCGCACCGCTAGGAAGTCGGCTGGATTTCAGACATGTTAGGTGCTTGGATCGTTCTTGAATGCCAGATTTGATTACGATCAATCTCTAATCAAAACTGGCATTCAAGAACGATCCAAGCAGCTAACATTTCTGAAATCCAGCCGACTTCCTAGCGGTGCCGTATGAATTATTTCGCTCCCAACTGTACCTTGGAGTATATAACCTAAGAAAAAAATCTATATGAGATAAAAGGCTTTATTTTTTTGGAGACCCAAATGAACGCAAAAAAATCAAATGAAAACCTGTTAGCTCTACGATGGCTGCAGCATTTGAATTTTGATTTATTCCTTTCTCCGTACCCCTGATGACCTTAATAGTACCTAGCTTATTCTCATGGGACAAAACTGAAAAGGTAAGTACCTCTACTGATATTTCTATCCCATCAGTTTCAAAGAACGTTGATGGTTCCCGTTGTGGTACAGCCAGAGAGTTTACGTACACGTGAATCCTATCAAAAGTATGAGCTTTACAAGCCGTTTCATCGCTAATGGTAGGTAACACGCCTTTTATTCCTTTATCAGGATTGATATCTAGGGGCAATGGAGCTTTCACGATCATTACCAAAGGTAAGTGGCATTTGAACGATCGATGTGAATGCTTTCCTCATGAATATGTTGGAATCCTATTGCAGATTCTACTGAGTGAACGAATGCAACAGTGTGTCGTGCTTAATGACCATTTGAATTTTGCAGTTCGTACGTCGCTGGTGGCGAAATGCCCTTTTTCGAAGCTCAGAAGTATAATGGTTTGTTTCTGTTATTGTATCGAGCATGCATGGCCATGCTAGACCATCGAACGCCGCGGACCAGAGCCGGGAACGGCGGCCACCGTCGCAGCGGAGGAAGGGACGTTTGCGCACATCCAGGCGCCGTGACGCCAACGTCGTCAGCTGGATTTTGACGCCCCAGTCTCGACAGGTGCACGCACGGGGCCTGCAGCCGGCTGCCTCAATGGCAGTCCTCGAGCGACCCTAGACCATATGTGATGTATTCACTTCAACACGGTGTAAACCTCTCGCGTCGGGCGTGCAGGGTCGGCTTGGTGCTCCTGTGGCTGGCGGGCGCCTCCTTCGGCGCGCCCAAGCCTCCCGATCATGCCTCCGACACTGTCATGCACCCCCCCGTCAACCTTGACATCAACTCGCAGGACATCAGCAGCCTGTACAAGGGCATTCCAGCCGGCACCCAGAACAACGCGGTGCCGCCGGAGGCGACGGTCACGGCCTCCACGTTCGATGGGACGTCGCCGCCGTCCGCGCCTACCGCCGGTCCGACCAAGAAGCCGGTGGAGAGGTACCCCGTGGCCTCCGTCTCTTTCCACAGGGTCGAGACGCCGTTCATCATCGGGCTATGGATATTCTGTGCCAGTCTGGCCAAAATCGGTGAGTTGTTCGCCTTTTTTCTCATATTGTCATTTGTCGCTCCTCGATAGGCACTCAACACCCCAGATCGGCGACACAGCCACAATGACAAAATAAACAAACAACCTAATTGAAAATCGTTACCCGCAAGAGAATGTAAACGAAACGAAATGATGCAGCATAAACATGAGAATACGGCGATTTGACGATATGAAATGCGGCAGTCGCTCCTACAATACACACGGTGCGTGGACGTTTATATAGCATTAAAATTATTATTGCTGATAAATCCAGCACATGACCATTTAGAGTAGGTACCTACCAAAGGGCCGTTTATACTCCCAAAATAATCAAGCTCAGATTTTCTCAATTTCCCACTTGTAATAAGAAGATAAGTAGGTACTTACATACTTACAATAATCTGT
Source organism: Anaspis maculata (assembly GCA_949128115.1). Taxonomy (NCBI): domain Eukaryota; kingdom Metazoa; phylum Arthropoda; class Insecta; order Coleoptera; family Scraptiidae; genus Anaspis; species Anaspis maculata. Next base: position 55,667,320 of record OX421963.1, on the reverse strand, counting down.
TTGGTCTGCGGTTTTAGCTTTATCTTTTAATCAAAAACTTGGTTTCCCACTTCCACGACTCGCTAATCGTCAGCCTGTTACAATAATTCATTTTGAGACTTGAAGTATGTACTTGAATCCTGACTTAAGGCTAGGTACTTTTTCAGTCTCGGGTCAACTTGATGTCTTATCAGGGATTCGATTGTTGTAACAATTGTTTTCATAGCGACCGAGGAAAGAAACTTTATTTACATAAAGCGGTCTGCCCGCTTAACTCGGGTTAAGGTTAACCGAGACTGCAAAACTAGCCCTTGAAGTCTGTATTTCTTTCTGACATGACATCCGCATTTTCAGTGCCAGATGTCTCGAGATTTTCCAGAATTTCTCCGTGAAAAGAATATCTACGAGTTTTACTGCAGCCTGGCACCCTTATTTTTAATTTCACTATCCGTATCCATTGCGGAATTTTCCCTGAGAAATTCTTGTGAACACACTTGCAAAAATTTAGAGAGTGACACTGATGAGATGACAGCCGGATGTCGGAAATACAGGCTCGATAAAGACATAAAGAAAACTAATACTGTATACAGTTATCCACTAATAGCATCCTTACTTTCATTTATTCCAAAAGTACCTATTTTTATAATAAATGACCTCAAGGTTACTGGCGATTCACATTGGAGCGAAAACCGTGACATAGGTACCTGCATGAATGAATATAGAAATAGAGGTATAATCTCCTAACGGTTTCAGTGCTACTGAGCTCCAAATAAAAATCGGAGGAAAACGTATTTTTAAAAATAAAATCTGATGACTATTCAGTTGCAATAGTAGCTATTTTTTCTATTCATGTTTTCCAAAAATACGGATTTTTTCTAGAATTTTTTAGCAACAAAAAACAAAAATAGCTATTCAACTAGCCAGCTCAATTTTAGATACCCGTTTTCTCCAGTTTTTCTTTCGAAGCAAAGCCAGCGAGCGAAGCAACTGTAGAAGAAAAAGCATATTTTGGAACGAACACGTTACGTTTTTTTGTTTTTTTTTTTGTTTTTTTCGAAAGGTATTGATTTAACGTGATGGTTCCCATTAAGACCACCTTTAAAAGACGTATGTTGCCGCGATACCAAAACTAAGATAAAAATTTATCGACAGCAAACTGAGATTACTTAACACTGGAAAGATTATTTGCCGAATTCATAGTTCAAGTCTAAGTTTCCTTCTGACATCAACCACACCATCGAAAGATTAAGAGGCCTAGACCGTTTACATCAGCCAAACAAAGTGATAGAATATGTCGGCATTGCAAATTGATTTTAGAGAATACAAAGTATAAAGGTATAAATGTTCTCGGCCAACGGTGTACTCGTAGGTGATTAAAGGACTTGCACTTTATAATAAGTAAATCTTCATGTCTGCAGTAGTTACGCACAGAACATCTGAACTGAAATAAACATACTTATACTTGAACTAAAAAACTGTGATTTTTTAATAAATAACAAACTTACTGGACAGGAGTTACCTATGAATCATATACATAAAATATGGTTAGCAAATTTTAAAATTTACATGAAGCAGTGACGTTGAAAAGTTTCTACTTGTATGTATCTATTGATGAGGGAATGTACGAGGGGTTAACGCATTTCCACCCCTTCATATTTCCTTCGAACCCCCTGCTGTAACCGAGAGTGTGGGGGACTATAAATTAGGGAAGCACTTGACGGACCGTCGGCCGGCTATTTGTTTCTCAAATAAATTTACTTTTTTTCATCGTTGCTGTGTCCTACATTCTACAAAATACCACCTGTGCAATTTTTTTCACTCGATTAAGCGAATGTAGCATTTCAAAAATTATTTACGAGCGGGTATATAAATATATCTCCCTAGTTTCGCAAAAGTAAAGACGCGAATGAACGTGAAAAGGAAGTTTGTTAATATATTTTGAAGCTTGAGTGCATGCCAAACGTTTTCAGTTGCGTTTTTGTATTAATTTTTTTAAAGTTTATTGTGAGAATGATAGAGCTATGCCCACTTTTGACAGTCGACGGATGCGAGCTTTGATGTTTCATTGGGTCATTTTTATATGGTTTCTCGCTCGGCTTTTATTCCTTGAATGAAAACATCTGGGGAATTTTGTAAGGATTCTGATGTAGTTTTATCAGTCAAACACTGATAAAGGCCCGAGCCCTGAATAAATAAACAGCTTTCGATACCTGGTCATATGTTCCCGATATTGATCCAAAAATATCGTTGAAAAAATGCGAAGTTGTCAAAACAATATATTATGTTACAGCAGGTAATAGGTACCTGTGCTAAGAAGAGAATAGTACCTATACGAATTTATTGTAAGAAGAACCAATCCGGACCCCTCAAATCAAATTCAGAGGAACGACTTAACAGCGATGACAGCAATACATCATCATTAGCTAGGCTAGAGCTAAATAATTATTGGAATATTTTTGCGTTGGGTCCTTTAGAAGATAATTTGCGATCTCCACGTATACGTATACGATTTTGACCGACAGTTTTGACACTTTAGTTGAGAAAAAAACGAACAAAACCGTGTCAAAAAACACTTTTGGACGTTTACACAAAAAGAGAACTATAACAATTGAATACCTCGAGGCTTTCATTTTATTATGATCAGACGTTAAAATTGATTTTTCCTACACTGAAGGTACTGACGCAGCCATAATTCCATGTCCGCAATCGTACGACCATTGTAAGTAGTGAGGCGTTAGTCAATTTAGCGTTGGTCGATTTAAGTTTTCCGATCAATGATCGCGTTCATACCAAGTTTATGATGATCATGTATCGCAATCACAGCACGCGATTGGTCAAAATTCAAATCCGTCGAATTCGATTGGTTGCTGAAGTGGTGATCTATCCAGTGCAGTGGCATAAACGCGATCAATGATATGTTACGGCTCCTGAGGCCATGCAAGCATGTAACTGGAAAACACTAATAGAAAATGATTGAATCAGGCTCGTTTGTTCAATTTTTTTACAGCTCCACATTTGTCGGTTCATGCTGTATAAATTTCTGATTATTTTTCTATATCACCCTGGTATGGCGTTAGTCGTGGTTGCGGCGGAGTTACCGATTTTTATAAATTCAGGAGGGCCCCACCCCACCAATATACAGGGTGTCCATTTTTCGAGGCTAAGCATGGGTATCTCGCTTATCTTGAGAGATACAAAGTCGGTTAAATTAGGAAAAAGTTGCGCATTTTCATGACGATCAATAATCCAATAAGAAATTTAACGTATCGATTTTCGTTTTTGAGATATCGTGAAAAAACAGGAATTTGAATTTTTGTTTTAATTTTTTTATTCAAAAAACGGTTGAAGGTGGCCTTGTCTAATCAAGACATTGTCAGTGCACTTTTTCAAGGGGAATCCAAAGCTGCCAAAATCTTCATTTTAGCTTTTAAAGCAACCGAGATACGACATTCAACTTTTTTCTCTAATGGGCGCCATATTGGATTTTGATATTTTTGAATACGGTATTCTTTTCTGGTTAGAACGATGTGCCACATGTCATTGTTGAATGAATGTTTGACATTCACGTTTTTTTTTTTATTGCCGGTGCTGATTTTGTTTCCAAAGCACTCTTTGAAAAATAAAAAATAAATTTTTTGCTCTGAAGCATGAATTCAACAGTGGCATGTGACACATCGTTGTAACCAGAAAATAAAATTGTATTGAAAAATGTCAAAATCCAATATGGCGCCCATAAGAGAAAAGAAAGTTGAATGTCATATCTCGGTTGTTTGGAAAGCTAGAATGAGGATTTTGGCAACATTGAATTCCCCTTGAAAAAGTGCCTTCACAATGTCTCAATTAGAAAAGGCTACCTTCAACCGTTTTTCAAATAAAAAATAAAAACAAAAATTACAAATTTCTGTTTTTTCTCGATATCTCTTAAAACTAAAACTAAAACTGACAAGTCAAATATCTTCTTGGATCATTGATCGTCATGAAAATTAGCAACTTTTTTCTAATTTAACCGACTCTGTATCTCTAAAGATAAGCGAGATACCCATGCTTAGCCTCGAAAAGCATTATAATGACCTCTCTGACTACTCTTAAAACCATATCACATTGTGCAATTTCTTGTGCATAAGGCTGTTCAGTCAGTATGACCACGTTTCGTAAGACCAATACTGGCTGATGAATTGAGGTCGAAAATGTAGCAAAAAGCAAAAGAAATCTTATTCCATGCCATTTTCTACCATATGGTAAGTTTTGAGAGAAATTTTTCTTCAATGCACACCGCGACGCAATATAAAGGCTCCCAAAATACCTCGTTTTTCAACTTATTGTGCAATAAACTTCGCTTGTTTGGACATTTTGTCGAACGAATGAATCCGCTTACGCACCGAAAATGATTTTCCAACTAATAGCCCAGGCGCCAGGGAGCAAAAATCAGCTCAATAAGAAAATAATTGTTTCCTGGGTGGGAACTAGCTTAAAACGATCTGTGTGGCTTAGGTTTTGACATACTAATTTCATCCTTTTCGGAAATGTCGGCGTCATGTCGGCGTCATGTCGCCATCATCAACAAGAAGTGCACCAGCGTGGTTTTTGCCGAATATCTTGATTTAAGGCCATCTGACAGCAGAAGATGTAAGGAGTCATTTTGAAACCAATGAAATTTCCTATGGAATAGTTTTCAAATGACCTTTCTGCGACCTATGGTTTTTGAGATAGAGCTTCTGGATGCAAGAGGCATTGTCGTAAAAGCTCCACGGCCACTTGACTCAAAAAACTAAAATGTCGATGTGACAAAAATTTTAAAATGAGATTTCTCAAGAATCCTTTATGCTATAGTTGCGGTGATGGTCTTAAACTCTTTCTCTTGAACCGTTGATTACGAATATAGAAAAGTCAAAAACGTCACATTGTACATATACAGGGTGTACTGAGGGAATCAAATCAGATCAAAGAAATTTTACATATTTCTTCGATTTAGCCTATATGCGACACTCTAAGCACCTAACACGAGTCCAATATCAATATGGATTTGCTCTATAAGCTTCACCTAATACACTTAAGAAGTGGTCAGCTCACAGCTTTACTGTAAAATGTTTTGAAGGCCCTCTGAAATCATCAAAATATTAAAAATTCAGTACCAAGGAATGTATATAACAGTATATTATATACCAAGGTACCAAAGTGAATTTTTGATTTAGGAATTTGTCAATTCCTAAAGGGTGAAGTTTGCAGTCGAGCAACAAACTTCACCCAAGGAATCAAAAATTCACTTTGGTTCCTTGGTATACAGGGTGTCCCAGAAATGGCGCATAAACTCTCCAGTACGTTGCTGGGAATTCATCATAGAGTCGGGGAAAAATAGTAGAAAAAATCTTTGGCTTTTATTTATTAAGTTATCGCCAACAAACTAAACGGTCGATTTGGCAAACGTGCACGACTGCACGTGTTCACCTACATACGTACCGCTAGGTAAGAATACAATTGTTCCAATATAAACATGGTCATCATAGAAACGGTCATTGTCAGGGCCAATTTAGACGTTTCCTTGTAGGTACTGATACTGATGTACCTGCCTGCATGGTACCTACTGGCACAGCTACTGGCTGATAACTACCGATCGCACCTCTTCGTAATTTCAACAACTTTCGCGCATTCAGAAAATAAACTTGTAAAACTGTGTTTCTCCCATTTTTATTTAGGAGTTACTGAGGCTGTATCAGAAAGAAATTCACTTTCAAAAACGCCACTCCCTTTTCACTTATAGTACAGGAAAAATAGTAAAAAAATCTGCCAAACTTCGGAAAAAATATGGACGTCCTGAAAATTTGATATTCTGTTCAGAATTGAGTGCTCTACAACATATCCAAAACCGCCAAAAATCGCACCCGGGGGTTTTGAGTTATTGGAGAGGGGGTAAAAAATTGCAAGTTAAAATGGAGGGGATGAAACCCGTCAATCCATTGGAAGCGAATACGTTATAATTCGACGCATCATATCCCGTTGATACCATTTTGGCACAAAAAATGTCGATCACTGTTGGAGGGGGGTTGTGGGGGGGCGAAGCCCTGCTAGGTGGTCCATTTGGTTTTTCTGGCCATGTAGAACCGATCACGACAAGTTTGGTATCTTTTCCGACTATATTCAATATCCTGAACTCAAATTCGATGTGCTAATTTGGATGAAAACAAGTATGAACAAGTTGACTTGAAAAAACTTGTTTTTTCTTTGACAATTTTCACGAATTTTTTTTTCACTGTTAAAGGTGTCCATCTTTGAAAAGTTCCGAGGGGCCATTGAATTGAAGTGTATTCTTCACGAAAATCATTAACTTGATGTTTACTTTTGTTTCTCGAGTTTGAAAAATCGATTTGAACCTGAGCCAGCCCGGCGCGTCGCCTGCTACTGACCAGAACACTACAGCATGCACCTTCCAATGAAAAAGCTCAAACTATTGAAAAAATAATAACTCATCTTTGAAAATTCGACGATCTGTGCAGGATTGAATTCCCTATAGGTAACATGAACAAAACCGCCATGAATCGCACTGCAGGGTTTTGAGTTATTTGAGGGGAGAGGTAACAGCTCATCGAGTACAAATCTTGACAAAATGTTATCCTCCTCCTGGAATAGCTCAAAATCCTGCAGTGCGATTCACGGTGATTTTTTTTTTTGTTATAGAGAATTCAGTTCTGCACAAATCCCCGAATTTTCAAAAATAAGTTATGAGTTTTTCAATAGTTTGTGCTATTTTCATTTAAAGGTGCATGTTGTCGTGTTCTGGTCATTAGTAGAAGCGGTGCCGGGCCGATTCAAGTTCAAATCGATTTTTTAAACTCGAGAAATAAAATCAAACATCAAGTAGATGATTTTCGTAAAGAATACACTTCAATTCAATGGCCCCTGAAAATTGTTCGAAGATGAACACCTCTAACAGTGAAAAAAAAATTCGTCAAAATTGTCAAAGAGAAAACAAGTTTTTTCAAGTTAACTTGTTCAAACTTGTTTTCATCCAAATCAACACATCGGATTCGAGTTCAGGAGATTTAATATAGTCGGAAAAGATACCAAACTTGTCGTGATCGGTTCTACATGGCCAGAAAAACCAAATGGACCACCTAGCAGGGCTTCGCCCCCCCACGACCCTCCTTCAACAGTGATCGACATTTTTTGTGCCAAAATGGTATCAACGGGATATGATGCGTCGAATTATAACGTGTTTGCTTCCAATGGATTGACAGGTTTCATCCCCTCCATTTTAAGTTGCAATTTTTCACTCCTCCTCCAATAACTCAAAACCCCCGGGTGCGATTTTTGGCGATTTTGAATATGTTGTAGAGCACTCAATTTTGAACAGAATATCAAATTTTCAGGACGTCCATATTTATTCCGAGGTTGAAATCTATCTTTCTTGTACTATTATTCAACTTGTTCTGAACTAACAATCCCAAGAAGAATCTTTGCAAATCATGTGTGATAATTAACATCCGTCAGGCTCCTTTTTTGACGATAGGAGTTTGGGACTACCCGTATTCGAGAAAAAAGTAACTGCATGCAGTCTCAGTGAAACTTTGTGAGCCATTCGATCTGGTTGATTCTGAAGCAGTTCGAAAACGTCCTCTTCAGCATCAGGTACCCTTATGGTACCTGAAGGTACATGACGAGGGCGGCCGCGATCGGCTTGTAATAATGCAGATGCTACCTGTCCGGTCCTTCTGGCTCTTTCTTCTGTTCTCATCATCACATACGATCGGGATGCTTTCTTTAAGGGTATTGCTTAAAAAATGTGTTCCGCCTGCAAGTGATTGCCGCGACGTTCTCCCAAAATGAGTAACATATCACTAGCCGCATACATTATTCGCGGAAAAGTGTAAACAAAGCAGGAATGATGCAAAATGACACTCTAATGACACTGACTGATCTGATTGACAGAAATTGACGATTTTTTATTTATTCACTGTCAGATTGTAGGTATACCTACTCATACTCATTTGTTTTTCACCGATGATGCCAGATTCATTTTCTGGGTAATTTGATTGAAAATTTGCAAAATTTAAAAATGGCTGTAGTCGTTAATCAAAAGTTGTTGAGGATTATTTCACAAGAAAATGATAAAAGGGCTTTGTCCCCATGAGATAAATATTGCGATTTCGAAAAAATCACAGAAATAAAGAAGTTGAGTTTTCAAATGCAATGTCTTATATCTCGAAGAGTGGTCAAGGAGGAATTTTTTTAGTATTTTTCTAGGGTTCCCTGGAGCGTCCGCTACAACGTACTGGAGAGTTTATGCGCCATTTCTGGGACACCCTGTATACTGTTACATACATTTCTTGCTACTGTGAATTTTGATGATTTCAGAGGGCCTTCAAAACATTTTACAGGAAGGCTGTGAGCTGATCACTCCTTAAGTGTATCAAGTGAAGCTTACAGAGCAATGCATATTGATATTGGACTCTTGATAAGTGCTTAGAGTTTCGCATAGGCTATATCGAAGAAATATGTCAAATTTTTCTGTTCTGATTTGATTCCCGTAGTACACCCTGTATATGTACAATGTGACGTTTTTAACTTTTCTATATTCGTGATCTACGGTTCAAGTGGAAGAGTTTAAGACCATCACCGCAACTATAGCATGAAGGATCCTCGAGTAATCTCATTTTGAAATTTTTTTTGTCACATCGACATTTTAGTTTTTCGAGTCAAGTGGCCATGGAGCTTTCACGACAATGACTCTCGCTTCCAGAAGCTCTATCTCAAAGACCATAGGTCGCAGAGAATTGATTGAAAAACCAAACTGTAGGGAATTTCCAAAATTTCATAGGCTTCAAAATGACTCCTCACATCTTTTGCTGTCAGATGACCCAAAATTAAGATATTCGGCAAAAATCACGCTGGTGCACTTCTTGTTGATGATGGCGACATGACGCCGACATTTCCGAAAGGGGGGAAACTAGTATGTCAAAACCTAAGCTACACAGATCGTTTTAAGATAGTTTCCAGCCAGGAAACAATTATTTCCTTATGGTTTTCCCTGGCGCCTGGGCTATAAGTATATGTATATAAAATCATGGATGAATTAAAACAAATACATTTTTCTTCGGGATAGTCGTATGGAAAACTTAAATTTTCTTGGAAAAAAGTCCACAAAAACCAATTCTGCTAACCCAGTTTTTCAGTCACATCAGAAATCCCTTAGCTAGTCGATTTGCTCAAGACCAGCTACTCCAGCTGCTTCGCGATAAATCTTGCAAGCTTCAGAACGGCTCGTTCGCCAGTTGTACGAATTTATGGCTTATCCCTCCAATTGAATCCCCATAGTCAATAATATCCAACGGTAAGTTCTCAAACGCTCCTTCGCCAATTGTACGGGATTGTGGCTAATTCTTCAGTTAGAGCTCCGGCAAATTTTGCAACGGTAAGTTGTAGAGCTGCTCCTCCACCAATTGTACGGGTTTGTGGCTTACTTTCTAGTTGAAGTCTCCAGCCAATATCACAACATAAATTGTTGTTAATATGCGTTATTCCTTATATGTAATAACAAACAAAGTGATTCAATGAGAAAATACCAGCCTCGCGACAATGTCCCTCTGTTTTTCACGGGTTCTACATCAAGCTACCTAAAATTTACAAGTAATGTGTAGACATCTACTGAGTGTAGACATGAACCTTACTAGTCCTCAATAATTTTCTGATGACGTTTCAGATTGAAGTTCATCACCAATTCGCTTGCTTCTTGATATGCGTAAGAACGAGCGTGAGAATATTACATGAGGAGCGGCGGTGGCCGAGTGGTTTTGGTGTTGCCGCGCCAAGCCAGTCGTGATCTACCGCGCGGGTTCGAATCCCGCCTCGTCCATGGATATTTTGTGTTGTCCGATTATTCCAAAAATTGTTCCGACCTTACTATGCCATATCTGCACCTGTCTGACTACAGCGGTTACAGAAAAAATGGATTTCTGACTACAGAGTTGAGTGCTATCGGAGTACTGTGGCCTCACATAGTAACAGTAGGCAATTCAAGTATAATTGAAGACGTGTACCAAAAACCCACTGAATGTCCCGTCGACGCTAATAATCTTGTAGTTGATGCGTCGTAAAAACATTCAAAAAAAAAAAAAAAAAAAAATTACATGAATTGACTTTATCGTAAAGTCCCTATGACCCAACAGTTAGTAGAAATCCATCTCTTACACTTCATAAAATTATACAGGGTGTTTGCAAACTTGGGGTAGAAAATTGAACAGCAGGTATGGCAATGCTCTGAAAGCGCCAGAAAAATGTTGAGAAAAAATGATGATTTTCATTTTTGGAAATATCGACGGTCGTTTTCCTTATTGTGGAAGAATTTAGTAAACGCTTTATATCAGACCAATAAGCAAATTTTTTGAACCTTTGAATGTGTTTTGTAATCTTATTTAGTGTACAGGGTGAGTCACAAATCCTAAAAATCTATTTTTCCTCGAAAATGTGGTGAAAAGCTCTAGAGGTTATGAAACTGATCTAAAGCAACAAATGATACAAACAGTTCCTATATGGAATTTTCTGCATGCATTTTTAAAGAAAACTGGATTTTCAGGATTTACGATTCATCCTGTAAAATAAATAAAGTTACAAAACACATTCAAAGGTTCAAAAACGTTGCTTTTTGGTCTGTTGAAAAGAATTTACTGAAATATTTCAAAATAACGAAAATACAGGGGGTCGAAGCACCATCTTTCAACCCTCCATATACAGGGTGTTTCAGGGATGATAGCAAAAAATTTAACTGTGGGTAGATCCCGTCAAAATATTACGAAAACCTATATATCATTTTGCAAAGTTCGGCCTAATGACGAAGATACAGCCCTCCAAAGTTCACTTTTTTCGGATCTCAAAAATTTGTAACTCATGAACGTTTCCACAAATTTAGCTTTAATTCAGCAGAAACTGGTTTTTCATAATTATCTATCAACCTGCCAAATTTGGAAAGAATCCAACCAGTGGTGTAGGAGTTATGAGGGTCAATAATTTAGAAGCATCCAAGAAAAGTTGACTCAAGGTCACCCCTCATAACTTCTTCACCACTGATTGGATTATTTCCAAATTTGGCAGGTTGATAGATAATTGTGACAAACCAGCTTATGCTAAATTAAAGCTGCATTTGTCAAAACGTTCTTCAGTTACAAATTTTTGAAATCCGAAAAAAGTGAACTTTGGAGGGATGTATCTTCGTCATTAGGCCTAACTTAGCAAAATGGTATATAGGTTTTCGTCATATTTTGACAAGATCTACTCACAGTTGTTTTTTTTGCTATCATCCCTGAAACACTCTGTATATTCAAAAACAAAACCCCTAAATTTTTTCTAACATTTTTCTGATACTTTTGAAGCATTTCCGTAGCTGATGCGGTTTAATTTTCTATCTCAAGTTTGCAAACACCCTGTACACAGGGTTCCAGCGATGATAGCAAAAATTTTAACTGTGGGTGGATCTCGTGAAAATGTGACAAAAACCTATGAACCATTTTGCAAAGTTTGGCCTAATGACGAAGATACAGCCCTTCAAAATGCACTTTTTTCAGATTTCAAACTAACAGCTCAGGAACGCTTCAAAGAAATCAACTAAAGTTAGCATAAACTTGTTTTTCATAACTATCTATACTAGCGACCTGCCACATTTCAAAAGAATCCAACCAGTGACCAGTGGATCAGGCGATCAGGATTCAGGAGTTATGAGGGTCAATAGTTTAGAAGCATCCGGAGGGAAGTTGACTGGAGGTCATCTCCCAATAACTTCTGCGCCTCTGGTTGAATTCTTTCAAGATTTGGTAGGTTGAAAGATCATATTGACAAACCCGCTTATGCTGAATTCAAGTTAATTTTGTCAAAACGTTCCTGAGTTGAAATATTTGAAATCCTAAAATTCTAAAATTCCGGACTGAAAATTGTTTTTGGAGATAATTAGTGGCATTGACCTATTACAGGACTGATAGTCTGTTGGTCAATCAGAGTAGTAATAATAGTAATAATAATAGTAATACTAATAAAAAAGTGAACTTTGAAGGGCTTTATCTTTGTCATTAGGCCGAGCTTTGCAAAATGGTATATGAACAGGTTTTCGCAATATTTTATTGAGGTCTACTCACAGCTGAATATTTTGCTATCATCGCTGAAGTACCCCCTGTATTTGATGTTAATAGGCATTTGCTGATTTTTTTTTATCAAGGAATATGCATTTCCTGATGCTCTGTCGATCCTATAACTGACGAATCCAAAAATTGCCGTAATGTTCACGGCCGGCAACCCTCACTTTCTATGCTTCCAGACCTCGTTCCAGACCTTCTGAACACAAATCTGGAAAGAAATCTTGTTAACTATTTTTGCATACTCAATGTTGGCTAAAGCTTCGTCTATAAAATGGGCAGTAGTACTTTCATTTTTTTTATTAATTTTGTATGAACTTTTTTGAACCCTCAACGATGTGAGCTAATTTCGTTTAATATATTTTGTAGATTATGACCGTAAAATTAGTCCAAAGTTGAGATCAGGGCAACGCCCACCTCTTTGGTCGAGGGACTGTGACGTCAAAGGGTTTTTCACGTATCGGCTCAATTTGGCAACGCCGCATTCACTACTTCTCATCAGTCTGAAACCAGAAAGTTACCAGATTCCAAGCAACAACCTAGTATCATTGAACCTTGAAGAAATTACACTTCTTCCAGCGTATTTCGGAAACGCCTTGAGATATTTCAAAACCGTTTGCAGCATCTCCATGACCCATCGGTCATCAATATCCTGAAGTCGCATAAATTGCCGCAGTTAGGTGCTATACTTGGCTTCGGTGTTGTTTGGACTATCGCTCTGAATTCAACTCTATACCTGCTCAGATACTGATGGACCGTTTCTTTTAGACCCGCTTCTTACATTCCAAAATATTTCAGACGTCTTACAGAAAGGCCTCGAAAGTCCTCGTCACCTCTAATATATTTCCCAGCACATTCCATTCGTAGCAGTATCTGTGGCATCCATTCGGACATCCCGTGACGTGACGTGAGCACTGGCTGTGCGTTTATAAAAAATTCCAACATAAAAATCATCATCGTTAGATTTACATTAGGTGGTTGGTTGCCTTATTCCTTATTGCCTAAATAGAAAGTGATAGCTGGTTACCGGTAAATACAGATAAAATAAACAGAAATGCGGAAGAGAGAAAACATGTTGTTGATATTGACAAAACGCCAAACTGCTGGTGGTTGTTTGATAACATCGAAAAGGTGTGGTGGAAACATTTCCCAGATGGAACTTTTGACGTTCTTCCAACACATCAATCAACGAGTTTCTGAATTTGCCTTTTGTTAACTTTTTTCCAAGTAAAGTTAAAAGTGTAATTACTTTTGCTGCTATACTTACTTATCAAAAACTTGAATAATTTGTCGTGAAGTTAAATTCAGGACTCAGGTTGTACTCGGAATACGGCTAGCCATAAATGGAGCAACGTAAACACTATCTTAATTTATCACTTACTAATCATACCTCATTCAACGTAAACCTTGGACGGTTTTTTTTATTATGCTAAATAAAGACTGATTTCATCAATTTTCCCAAAATAAATATTTGATTACTTTTATGATTTATTGTTTCTAAGTCGTGCATACCTATATAAATATCCTGGAATATATAAGGTCATATACAAAGACGTATTTTGCAATGAACAATGTTAAGTCAAGTAAAAGTAGGTATTACAATAAAATTCAAACATTTGACAGATTAGTGATTGATGTTAAAATGTGCTAGAATTATTCCACAAAGCTGCCAGGTTAAAGCATTATTTTCGTGCATTTTCTATTTTTAAAATACTCTAAATCCAGTGAATCCATCTGTTTGCCACGACAAAATAGACTTCATGACAAAGTTTTGAAAAAAAGGAATATTTTCAGTCACTTCATTTTATTGCGTGTCCATAATTAGTTAATTCAGCACTGTCCTCGACTCTGACCATTTTAGCAGAAACGGTCAGCACAATCTTAGGTTGAGGGTTTCATCTATCAGAATAATAAAATGATGAATAAAATATATAGGTATATAATAATAATGATAAAATAGGACCGCTAGCAAAATTTTTGTATCTAAATAGTAGGTACGGTCACTGCCCATTAAATAAAACGCATATAGCTCTTGTTTGAACTCCGTGTCAACAGTGGCTACGTATACGCGTTTTTATTGGGCAATGACCGTACATCAGATTTTCAATAATCATTTCTCGATTACTTCCAGGCGATTTTCATCAAGTTTGTATGAGTAATTGTGAACCTATACAACAGATTTGTTTCTTTCTACTTTCTCGACCCTTCACTGATAAAAAAAGAAAGTATTGTGATCGTGCTGGAAATAGTTATTTCCTCATCAGAGCAATCTACAGCAAAAATGTGTTGTGTTGGCACGAATGGTTATGATGCAAGCTAGATTTTGGTTATGACGATAGATATGCTATGTATAATGTGACAGCTGTCACCGTCATCTCGACGCGATGCACCCGCAACTAGAAATTTTCCTGCAATGGAAGTTGCTGTGTGGTCGGCAAAAGTCGTCTCTACCATGGCTGGCGGCTTTTCGGCGACGCAGCTAGTCGGCCGACGGTCACTGAATGAAATGATGCCCAAGTGGTCCCAGGCGCGCCAGTACAATGTGAAATGCAGTAAAACACCCACTGTACAGTGGCCGCTGTAAGGTGAGGTTGAGAAAACTTCCTTATATGCACAATAATTCATGGAGTTCGATTGCGCGAAACGAAAAGCGCGTGAATGAGTACACTGTGCTGGAGACTTACCAATTCCTGTATGTTTTGTTTCGCGTACAGGTTCGTTTATAATAGAGACACACAGAGACAGTGTGTTGTTTTAAAACACACACTGATTATTACTGCGTACTACAATAAATACACGCCAACAATTATTTACTTGGTAATATCGCTGAGACTACTTCGCTTCTATCGCACTCGATCACTTCCAATTCAATACCGAATCTGTGGGCGCGATCCATGGTGCTTATATAGCTCCGACTAATTATCTTGAATATTCCATTGGTCCTCCAGCAAATTCCACAGTGACCCGGCATACGATTTCTAGGCGACTCCCGAAAAATCACACCTTTCGACGGCACCTCCGCCAACATGGACATATGTGTCTTGACCCACCGTTGAAGGCTCCATTCAGTTCTACGGCAAAAGCCTACACGCGTGTTCTGGAATGCACCTGAGCTCCACACTTACACACGGGAACCCAATGGGAAGAGTCTAGAAAGATCGCCGCTCGTAACAGTATCTTCCCAGTAATACATGATTAGTGTTTCAGTAGCTACAGATAAGCTAAAGTAGGATGTACTTACTCACTCGGTGGGTGTTTTACTGCATTTTACATAGTACTGGGGCCGCTTGGGCATCATTTTATCCTGTGACCGCCGTTCAACTGACAGCGTCGCCGAAAAGTTGCCAACCATGGTAGAGACGACCCTTGGCGACCACACAGCAACTTCCACTGCAAGGGGGTTTACGTTTTCCTAGTTTAGCTGCGCAGCCTCGGAAATTTCTACTTGCGGGTGCATCACGTCGAGATGATGGTGACAGCTGTCACATCATACATAGCACATCTATCAAGACGTCAAAATCTAGCTTGCATCGTAACCATTCGTACCAATACAACACATTTTTTCCATAGATTGCTCTAATGAAGAAAGCCGTGAAACTGATTGTAATTTTCGATACGAGGGCGCGTTTTCGGCTATCGCCTTATGATGGCAAACACGGCTTCGGGCCTCAAAAAGCAAAGCGTTCGTGTATCTAACAACGTGTTGTTGTTTTCGTAATCGTTGGCATACCCTGAACACACTAAAAAGCTCAATGATCATTAACGAGTCGTCATTTCTTGTGCTGTCTTGGCGACAGCAAGGGAATAATGATGACGTTTCCTGGTGAATGATCATTAAGCTCGAAAAGTAATTACGTTTTCCTTGCTGTCAGCAAGACAGCAAGGCAAGTTACATAACGATTGATCGTTAATGATCAATTTAGTGGGGGCACTAGGTGAATGAACCTTGCAAATGGTGATGAAAGCATGAAATTCGGTACACATACTCAGAATGAGCACCTCTCTTAGATAAGAGGTGGAGCCACGCCGAATTTTCACCGGAAGGGGGGTCGGGGGGCTCCTGAAAGTTTAAGGTGCTAGGGCTCCCACCAAACCGCTTATCAGTTCGTTTTATCAATTAAAAAGGAAACTCATGAATATATCGTAAAAATTGACGACGTTTATCACCTTGTCCCGGGAATTTTTCATGATGAAAAAAAATAAGTTCTTCGGCAGAACACACAAATGGGTTTTATTTTATTTTCACCTACAAAGAATTGATAAGGAGATGTGCAACACGTTGTTTCCTACAAATTCGTATCCTCTGAATTCGTTTGTGGAGTCAAAATTTTGATGGTATATCTTCTTGAAGAGGGGCATTTCAAAGAGTAAGCTATTTTCAACACTTAGTTCAAACAGAATTTTTTCAATGTTCTGAATCGAAATTACTGAATTCCTTCCAGCAATGCATACCCTGAACCCTTCTTTGGAAGTACCGCATGCGATTGAACGTGGAGTAAGTCCTGAAACAGTATCAGAATTTTTATTCTGTGATACTACTATCCACTCTCGACCGGGGCAATTAGGTTCCCACACAGCATGCGCGGAGTGTATACACGTTATTTCAATATTATGACACAATTTCAATCATGAAAAATTTGACTGAACCGAGAAAATACCCTGCATCGTGTATACACTCCGCGCATGCTGTGTAGGAACCTAATTGCCCCGGTCGAGAGTGGATAGTAGCATCACAGAAGAAAAATTCTGATAGTGGTTCAGGACTTACTCCACGTTCAATCGCACGCGGTACTTCCAAACAAGGGTTCAGGGTATGTATTGCTGGAAGGAATTCAGTAATTTCGATTCAGAACATTGGAAAAATTCTGTTTGAACTTAGTGTTGAAAATAGCTTACTCTTTGGAATGCCCCTCTTCAAGAAGATACACCATCAAAATTTAAACTTCACAAACGAATTCAGAGGATACGAATTTGTGGGAATCAACGTGTTGCACATCTCCTTATTAATTCTTTGTAGGTGAAAATAAAATAAAACCAATTTGTGTGTTCTGCCGAAGAACTTTTTTTTTTTCATAATGAAAAATTCCCGGGACAATACGATAAACGCCGTCAATGTTCACAAGATATTCATAAGTTTCCTTTTTAGTTGTCAAAACGAACTGATAAGCCGTTTAGTGGGAGTCCTAGCAACTTCAACTTTCAGGAGCCCCCCGAGCCCCCTTCCGGTGAAAATTCGGCGTGGCTCCACCTCTTATATGAAAGAGGGGCTCATTCTGAGTACGTGTACCAAATTTCATGCTTTCATCACCATTTGCAAGGTTCATCCCGATTTTGGCTCTTAGCGCCCGCACTAATTACCGTGGGTTCCACAAAAAAGATAACACGAGATTAGTTGATATGCGTTTTTGTTTGTCAATTTGTAGCTGACTGATCAATGGAGATGCTGGTTAATCCCTCAATAATGAGAAGATGACGGGTCTAGTACAGATTTCAGGCATTTTTCGTGGTGAATCGCCTAGCATTCAGCAGAAAAAAGTTCAGTTAATCTGAAATCAGCCTTGATCGTTGATCATCTTTTTTGTGGAACTGACGGTAAGCTTTTTAGTGTGTCCAGGGTATATATTGAGAGAAAACTCGAATTTCTTGCAACTTTTGACACTACTTTGACAAATTTCAAGCTAAACTGCTCAACATTTGAAATGTCGGTATCGAAAATTTTGCCCTTTTTCAAAATGGTATAACTTTGAATTGTCTCAGCCGATGTCGATTTTGTTTTCAGGGTTACTTGAATACATTTTTCAGCAATCTACTCCGTTGGCCAAAATTTTCAATTTGTTTCAAATAAATTTGTTACAGGGTGGAATGTGAAGCATTGCTAAATTGTGCTTAGTTCAATAGATCCCCATTTTTGTAAACAATTTTTTAAATTCAAACAATATAATCTCGAAGCTTGGTGTCCTATCTCGAAACGGTTTTTGAATTTTCTAGATCAGAAGTCCAACAATGATGATATGATTTTTTTTGTAAAAGTTGCATTTTAGACATCTTTCAAAAATTAGAAATTGAGGCTATATTTTTTAAACATATTCAAACTAAAATTGTAGAATGTGTTTCTGAATCAACAAAACATCTACATATCCAATTTGAGATGTACGTCCGTACGTTCCGTACGTCCAAAATTCCGATGTTGATACGATGCAATAAGTGCGCCCTCTAATGGCGGATTTGCAGGGATCAATGTCGGAGTCGGAGTGTTTCAGGATTGAGAGTGGTCTTAGACAGGGTGACCCACTGTTCACGCTACTGTTCAATTTGGTACTGGAGAAAGTTATGAGAAAAGCAAATTTGATAGGTGGCGGGACAATCTTTAACAAATCAACTCAGGTTTTGGCATACGCAGACGATCTGGTTATACTGAGCAGAAATGGAAAACAACTGAAGGAAACGTTTGAAGAGATGGAAGGTGAAGCAAGAAAGGTGGGGCTGGAATAAACACAGAGAAGACAAAATTTATGAAACTGAGGCTGGCGAAGTTGAAGGAAGGAAGTGAGTAGGAAGTGAGTGAGTTAAATTTGGAAGATATACATTTGAAAGAGTGAAAGAGTTCATATATTTGAAAACACTGATAACTGACGAGAATGAAACATCCAAAGAGATGATCAGAAGAATTTTGCTGGGCAACAGGAGCTACTTCGCATTGCAGGCAATATTCAAGTCGAAAACGATAAGCAGAGAGACAAAATCAAGATCTATAAGACAATGATAAAACCAGTCTTACTACCATGCGATCAACAAAATTCGGAATCGGGGTAGGCTGTGCTCTGACCGAAAGCAGCTTGACATCCTGAAATTTGACCAGGTCACAGCCTACCTCCATTCCGAATTTTGTTGATCGCATGGTAGATCAATATATGGAGCAATATATGGATCTATATACGGAGCTGAAACATGGGGATTAACGAAGAGGGACAAAAATAGGCTACAGACATTTGAGAGAAAGATTTCAAGAAATATTCGGAAGGAGAAGATGGAAGCATCAGGATAAGATACAATTTCGAGCTGATGATAAGTATGAGAATGGTGAAGTGATGACGACAGTCAGAGGAGTAGTGCATTAAGATGGGCTGGGCATGTGCTGAGAATGTGAGATGGGAGAATGGTGAAAAGACTTTTGGAAACGAAAGTTGAGGTGGTAAGAACAAGAGGAAAACCGAGACAACGATGGTGGGACACCGTAGAAAAGTATGCAAGCAGAACCGGGAAGACAGACTGGAAGCGAAGCGAATGGAAGGCTTTAGTAGAAGAGGCTCAGGCCCTGAACGGGCTGTTACGCCACATATGAATGAATGAATGAATGAACATTTCCAATGCTTCTGCTTGCAAACAAGTTCTGCGATAGAGGCAGATTCGACATGTATGTGTCAGCCGTGATGGCGCCAGTGTGCCCACACAAGTTACATCTCATGCTAATCGTTGCTTTAGGTCAGGGAGGCAAAGTAACACCGTCTGGTCTCTTTTCATTGCTGTGAGACAGGCCAAAGTTGGGTTCCAAAGTTGACTAGATCTGGATCGACGTTAATGCTCGGTGAATAATGTGGTTCAGCCATGGACCTGGGTTCAGCTCGTTATGTCTTGACGATACCTAGTCGCATCATTTGATGCAGGAAAGACCATGGAATCCAGTGTCAGTATGTGTGTGTGCGCGCGCGCGCGCGCGCGCGCGTGTGTGTTTTTTTGCACTTCGATTTACCTTTAAACCGTTCAACCGATTCAGCAAGAAAATGATGAGTAGGTATTACTGATTTTCAATTACTGGAAATCTGGTGCATTGCTGAAAAAGCAAAACCCGCTCAAAAATTCGCAGAAACAGATATGCTCGTGAAAAGAGATCCCGTCCCGTGGCAGAAATTTCGACAATTTTTTCACTAATAATAAGTAATTAATAATAATTCTCGACAAATAGATCACTTTGTGAATCCAATGTGGAGTCGTGAACAGACCACGAAATGAGCATGAATTAGACCTTGGACGATAGGATTAGGCGATGAAACAGCCGCAGAAACGAAAAAGGCGAAAGACTTATCACGTCACATTATGAATCGCCTTCGAGATGGTACGTAAGATGACGTCAAGAGCTTTCAGGTCATCAGGTCGCCGAAAGTGGTATGGCAACATATTTACAAATGGGGCACCCACAGTGGCAATTAGTGTCAATCCGCTAGGAATAACCCGATTTGCGATTTTCCCGATGGGAAATCGTTCGAGAGCGCAGCAGCTAAAAATATTTACATCTAGCCTGCGCCTGCGGTTCCGAAATGAGAATTCGAAGAGAAAATGCTCGGGAAAATGTTTTACCTTCAGCGGCAGAGATTCAGCTCAGCACACACCAACATTTAAAAATACTGCCGTGTGTTGGATGAAGGGATAATTGCAAAGATCTATCCGAAAATCTGTCCGCTGCTCAGGGCTCCAGGGAAACGAAACTTCACTCAGCAGAAGTGGCCATGTAACCTGCTCTCGAAACCACGTGAAACTCGGAAATTTCCCGGAACTTCACCGCGGTTACTCTTCAATAAGAGGTCACCATACCGAGAAGGTCGGATGGTCAAAGTTTTCACATTTCAAAATTTTAATTATCCTACTTTTATCAGGAAGTTTTATTTTTTTTAGCTCATACTGAATAGGTAGATACATAATATGCATTAAGTACACCCAATAAAGATTGAAGATAGTTTTGTAAGTAGCGTCATCATCTTGAGTCCGATGATCATCAATGATCCGATACTAATGAAACTTGAAACTATTTCTGTTTTATGTAGACGGTTATCCAGGGTTATTGGTTATTTGATCTGTATGAAAAAAATGCGCTATTAAATCTCGTGTTCGTAACGGTCTAACACAATATAACCTTTTTTTTTTGACAAAGTGGTGTTACGAAACTCGCTGTGCAAATAAGATGCAAACCTGTACATTTGGCGGAGGAGCCGTGCATCAAGAGCCTGCCAGAATTTTCTCGAAGCCGATCGACTGTCATAGAGCTCTCGGCCGGCGAATGCTGGAATATATCAGAACAGTGACAGCAACGAGAACTTTCGAGGTCTCTCGACAATGGGAACATCAGCGAAGTTCATTCAGTAGAAATCGATATCAGTGCCGATGATTTGTGACTTGTATATTAGTAGTATGCAGTAATAAATAGCGTGTGTTTGAACCTTTGTCTCTCAATTATCATGAAAGTACCCAATGCAAATGCGTAACAGTGAAAAGAAGTTACTGAGTAGAGACGGAAAACGAACAACCATATGCATATGACTACACATTCTCCCATACACTTTACTTAATTATGCAAGAGCAAATTACAACAACCAAGAGAAATAATACATACTTACTCAAAATTATATGAATGAATGGCCCTAACCCTATCTACGAGTGAATCGCTCTTAATGGGATGGCCTTTTTTTCAACGGTACAACTAAATTAGTCAATAAACAAAATATCTGTTGAATCTTGAATTTTGCGTGCTTATGTGTAATTTACCGCATTTTATTATACTTTCAAATCACGGCCAACTTTGTGCCCGGCTCTCTTTTTACAGTTCTTTTGCATCGAAATTTATGAGTTTCTAGAAAATTGCGTGGACTACGATTGTGTTGCATTTTTCACAGGTCGGTACAAAAAATATGTATTGTTCATGGGAGAATCACGTTGGCACTTACCTATTTACCTACTGCAGAGTTTGAGGTCAGGGCATATCGATTGTCTGGTCGCAACGCCCTTGGAACTTACGGTCTGTTTCCCCCAGAAAATTTTGCTGCAACATGGAAAACAGCGTGAAAAATGAATGTTCGAGAATAGACGCCGTCGTAATATTTATTGTGAAGAAATAAACTGTGGCAAACTGCAGTTGAATTGCTGATAATGGTTGCTCTATCTCTAGATTTGCACTCACTCCAGCTAAATTACGGTGATCATAGAGAGAACTTTAAGCCCTGCTAGGTATCTCTTATATGCTGGACCCGTCCGTGGAACAGCCAAAAATGTTCGTTGAGGTAAACAATGTGGTGCCTAATTACTTTCAACATCATCACGAAATTTCCCCATTGGGATTTGCGCCGGTTTATGCGCTTATACCAAAGTTAGTTAGGGACTGACCCAGGTTAAAGACAATAGTTTCCTCTCCGCAAATAGTTTTCTCTATACAGTTCTGACAGTTTGAGCGATGGTGGTTGATACTTTTCGGAAGTGAGACGAAAGCATTCTGTTGCGGCTATTCAAATCCATCCACGTCTTCGTTCAGACTATTGTCAAAAGTTTGATAGTTGCCAATCTTACTGAAAGAAAAATATTTTGGTGTACCTATACCTATAAGAGCCAATGAAGGACATAATAGCCAAGGTACATAATAGATACTAGTAGCTCATGACCTATAACCGGCAAAAGAATAACCCAAGAAAAGACTGTACTGTAATAAGTAATTTTTGTGAGGACGGGGACTCCAGCTGAAAAAGTGAGATTTAGGGAAAAAACGTTCGCTACAGAATGTCGCCTGGAAATTCCATCCTCTTGAAAAATAAACATCCTTGGTAAAAAACGTTCCTGGAAAAACGTGCACTTGTGGCTTCTAAATACAGGGTCTTTTTTTAGCAATGTCACTATTCCGGAAGCTTCTGGTAAACAAAGTACGCAACTTTTTGACAAAGGCATGGCAGCATCTTGTAGTTAACAATTTCAAGTTTTGTTTGACACTACAACCATGGTTGGCAGTCATCAACTTCGTGTGCACGGTGCCAAGAGCCTGAAAGTTGCAAATTTTTTGTTTCTTCATTTTGAAATTCAAGATTCTCCTCCATTTCTGTACCAATTCACTTGAAACTTGTAACAAATTGAAACCTAAAATTTGAATTTTGATACGGTGGAAGTTGTCTTTGTGCAACTTCACAGCGATGGCCGCCGTTTTCCAAGAAAGTATTTGATCAGAAATGCAGTGCTCGGCGGGTGTCACAGAATCTCGAGACGTAACTTCAGTGCAGATATTTTCAATTCTCTTCTCAAGATAACGAATGTCCCTGATTATGTTTGTGAATACTTGGTCTTTGAGAATGCCTACAAAAAAAAAACAAAGCGACTTTTTAACACTGTTTCCTTCTATGGCCAAGCACAACATTTTGTTCTGTCGCACCGTGCAGACAAAGTTGATGGCTGACAACAAACTGTGGTTGTAGTGTCAAACAAAACTTGAAACTATAAGTCACAAGATGCTGCCATGCCTCTGTTGATAAGTTTCTTACTTTGCCTGCCAGAAGCCATTCAAATGATGATATCCATGAAAAAAGACCTTGTATTATGTAGTTTGAAACCTTGATGGACCCTTTTGTGTTTTCTTATTGCTTTCAGAACTTAAGTAGGCGCCTTGTGTCCTTCATGTGTGTCCTTGGTCCTTTTGTAACTTAAAATTCCGAATGTCTTCTTATGACAATGAGAGCCTCTTTGTGTCTTCCGGAAATTTTGTGTGCCCACTTGTGTTTTCCTGGGCCATTCAAAGCCAAAACGGACCTTAGTTTTCAATATTTTCTGTCGCTTTTCATCTGGCACAGGTGTCGTATCCCCATTTTGTTGTCCACTGAACATTTTCGGCATATTCCCAGTTACATCATGTGATTGGGAATCTAACGTGATCCATGTAAAGAGCATGATCTTCTTATACCAGTCCTATCTTCTTGTAGCTATTATATCCAATCTAGCAGCTATCGTGGGCCCGTCTTTCGTCTTCCATCTTTTTCTTTTTTACATGCATGTCCAAACCATCTTAAGCCCTTCTTTCCCACTCTGTCAATTCAAGTTTCTTCCTCTGCTTTCATTTTTTTTTTCATCTCTTTATTTTTTATATGTTTCAACTTTCAACCTCTGAATTCTCGCACTTCTTTGCAAGTAGAGCATTTCCCCTGAATTAATTTTACAATTCGTGCTGCTTAACAACACATGAGTTAGACGATCAATCGATATTTCGATATTGATAGTCTATCGACATATTGGTTATACCTAGGACTGGTGCGTTTGTAAGCATTAGTAAAGTACGTCCAGCTGAACTGTGATTTGACTGATCTGAGAGATTTTGTTTCAAGTTTCCGGATCTGGGAAAACTTTCTCAAAAGTGGTATTAGATTTTGAATGTTGAAGAAAATTGGTAAAAGTGTTCCTAATAGGATCGGGGATGGATAACATGCGATTCGGACATGGACCTGTGATTCGGATGATTTCGAATGCTGAGTGATCCGAATGATAGGGAAGAGAGAAAAGGACAAGCTGTATATGGAGGGGATTCTGAAGTTTCACATGTTTGGCCGCAATTTCGATATTTGGACCATCGAGCTTCAGCTTTGAATGCTTCAGCACTGATGAGACCCGAACAGGTCGAAACACGTGTCTACTCGGTCGGTCCGATGTTCCGCATGATAATATTACTTTTATAATTTTTCAATGTCATGTTTTAGGTGAAAAGCCTCCGTCTTTTCATAAAGGCATCTACGCCGGTGCCGACCCCATGCATGCAATGTTAGTGGTCGTTGAAAATCCCTACGAACTTTCCGGTATTCGCGATTTTAACTACCGATGGGGGCGCTGTAAACAAGATGGAGGATTGTAAGTTTTTCTGTCACTTATCATCGTGCGTTGTAAAACGGTTTTATTTGTAGTATTTAGGTTAGTTAATTAATTATTGATCGCTATTGAACAAAAGTTCAATAACTCGATCACCTATACGAGTATTTTGGCAGTTCGCGCGATTGTCAATGGCTACCTGACAGAAGCGACAGAACAGAAATGACGTAAAAACTTACAAACTAGGTTCGCCATTTCAGCCGCCAGAGGGCGTCTAGATTTTTGAAATCGCGAATAGTGGAGGAAAGCATTCACCGGCGCCAGTGTTAGGCCTCGTTGCGGAAATAGGCCGATGTTAAATAAACGAGAAAAGTCTCTGTTACTGTCATATTTGCTGTTTCTGGGTGATGTTGATCATCGTCCTCAAAATTGATAAATCGTTGTCTATATTCTACCAATAACTTAATAACTCGCAATGTTTCATCTAGCCTTCTATTTTAATGCGGTTTCATGCTACCTCTTTCAATTTCAGTCTCTTAACAATTACTTTTGTTTGGTTAGCAGATTGATCGAAACTCTGAAATAGAAGTTGAGAAGTAATCCCTTCATCAAAACCAAGAAAATTAGGTATGTGAAGTAGGTACCTACCTTCAACTACTGCATACGATCTGACAGCATCCGCTTTAATTCCTAACGTTACTCTGTTTGATTAAAGTCCACTTTTCCAACAATAGGTTTCGAAGTTCAAGAAAATCTACTTACCTACCAAAATTTATTTCAGGTTTTACGTAAGTAAATTAAACAAAAATATACTAAAGCAAAGTACAAAACTGCTTTCCAAATATTTATTTACTTACGGCACATTACTTAACAAAAATAATGGCCCTAATTACCCAAAGTGCACCTCGAAGCGCACGTTTGGCATTGTACTTATTATTTGAAGATTATTAACAGAACGTGCCAGTCAAAGGTGTACACCAAATTGACACCTCAATGTTAAAAGGAAGTGGAATGATAAGACGCTCCGATACAGAATGTGATAGAAATGGAATTGGGTAGGTATATAGGTACAGAAATGCTTTTCGGTGCGATCTACTGCGGCCAATCCATCAGGAAAGAGAAAAAAAGAATCGGCAGAAATACAGCGAAATAAGAAATACGACTCGGAGTAATTTCACTGCCACACATACATAAATTTTACTTTGTACTAATCAATGCTGCTGCTTTCGTTTTCATTAGGAAGGGCAATCAATAACAACTTCAAGATGTAAAATGCTGTGTCGTGTTGGTTAAATTGGGCTGGTTTAGTCAGTTCCATCAATAATTTGATTTGCGTTGAGTATTTTAATAATAAATTCGAAGCCGATTCCAAAATTGCAGTGTCAAAAACATCTGATGAAAAAATCTGATGTGCAGATGGAAGTATACATATACGAGGTGTCCCCAGAACTCGCGTCCCGGAGTCCAAAGCAGTTTAGGAAAATGCATGCTTCAACAACATGTTCAAGAAAATATCAAACATTTTCAAATCTCAGTTTTTATTTGTACACTCCATATCTGCAAAAATAAGAACCTAAACTTTTAACAACATTTTTCTGGTCCATTTGAAGTATTTCCCTAAATATCTTAACTCTGAGGCGTGAGTTCCGTGGGACAGCCTGTGTTGTACACTTACTTGTACAGCATGGCCTCAAACCTCTGTTATTAATTTCAAGGGGTAGTTCCTTGACTCATTTCAAGGAGGTGATCTTCTAGCGTCAATAAAAAGGCAACACTTTTGCCTAAATACGTATGATGTATAATCCATTCAGCAAACATCATTGACAAAGGTTTCACATTGAGTTGGACAAAGTTCAGGGACCCTAAGTGATTTGAACTTGGTAACTATGTATCGTTGGCAATTCTGTAAAATTCGAAAAGAGTGACAATTTTGATTTGAATGTAATGTCTGTCAGTCTGTAAACGTCAGGTTTCAGAGAAAATTTTTGACTATCATATCACGTCATTCTTTAGTACACATCACGTTGTGTACTACCTACCTATTTACTGCAGCACAACGGAACTTAAAAAATTAAGCCTCCTTTCCAGGTTCGCCTTTTATTCATATCAGTCGGAACTTACCGGGATCTTTTCGTTCTCCAATGGATTCCCTGAGCCCCTTTCGTTTTGCGCCAGGAGCTACTCTGAGTAGATCACTAGATTAAGAAAGTAGATATATACGCCAATCACGGCCCAGCTGGATCTACTTTCTTTGTCTAGTGATCTACCCTGAGCAGCTCCTGCCGGCACAACGAAGCACTCTGTACGCCAGTATTTCTTTACTAATTCTGTAGTAAGAAGTCATTTAAAACTCACCTCTCTGTTATAATTTACCTCAACAAAGACACAAACTCAAACAGAACCTACACAAGGAGTACCTACTACTATAAGGAGAGCTCTATAAAAACATTCATGTGATAAAAACTTACAAACTTGAAAGTTTAAAGACAAACCCAACTGACAAACAAGAAGATGACGTTTTCTGAGGTTACAATAGTACATTCACCTAAAAAAAAAGAAGTTACCAGGACACTCTGAAGTTACTTGGTATACACTCCGTTTTTATGAGCTTTGACAGTGCTTGTCATTTATGTTTGCTGAATGGATTATATTGAGCTACCCAAAGTTCCAAATTAGTCATTTGTTATAGCCTTCTATTTAAAGAAAAAACTGATTTTCACATTTTCACTACAATTTTCAGCACCCTGTATTTTGGAACTAAATTCTTGAATAAACTTGCCTTAGAATCATCCCTTCGAATTCACTTGGCTGCTCCAGTCCTGCTCAGCCGCACTCGTTGAAGAGAACCAGTTTATCCTATTGGAGTTTCCTTGGCAACGAGTGCCAAGCAGCAATGGAGCAGTCAAGTAAATTCGTCAGCAAATTGATTGATGGAGGTTTGAGATTGAGGTCACCCTGTATAGGTACCTACTTGACATAATTCTGGGTGTAATGTTTGATGATATTAATATTACTTTTTATTCGGTAATATCCCATCGACATGACTGTCAAATACAGGCTATGTGTGATGGTCTTCTGCTGATGTGAGAGCTGCGAGCTCCCAGCACAATCTGAGTACTCTGAGTGTTCGTGTTGTCCAAATATTTTGAGCTTCAAGTGTAGTGTAACGACATTGATAAATAAAAGCTAAACTCCCCTGTTATAGCATAATATGCAATAACAAAGGAATGCCAACATTCTCTTGATGATAAGTGAGATAATGTCGAGCAAAAGAATGTTAAAAAAAAGCAAGTCTCCACCAAAAAAAGCGACACTGCGACACACTGAGGTCGCAGATAAAAATATTTTTGTTCCAGAGATCACGGAAGCCAGAGGCAGAAAAAAATGGCTTTCCCGATCAACAGCAGTCGAAACGGAATCAAAATTAGTACAGAAGCCCTGAAAAGTTATCCTCATGAATTTTTCATGAAAAATACTTTCCGACTGATGATGCTTTTGCGTCCACTCCATACGTAATTTCCTATCCACGACCCATCATTGAATTTTCAGCAGCCGGCAGGGTCGATGACGTCAGCTCGCAGTACTACATTGTGTTCAATTTTCGTTCTAATTAATTTTTTCAACCAATCGAAATTCTTGTGCCAACTCCGCAATTGAACCGAATATTTTCAGACAATCAAAGGATTAAGCAAGTAGGCATTATGCGTCAGTAACAATGAAGTATTAAGACTGAAGCAGCGCGCAAATCCCGGCGATAACGGCAAAAAGGCAAAAAGAATTAGGAAACGGATATTTCAGTCCTGCCGAGGGTTTTGGCGTCAAAAATTCAGACAGGGCAAATATTGGTTAGAGCATGGGGAAAAGTGTTGCCGTGTACTTAACGATTAATTATCAGGAACGGAAGGTAAACAACAGCTTTGTTTGATGGTAGAAGTTCGTAATTTATGAACGAGGAATGTGACAAAGCCCAAGAGCTGTACATACATAGCCACAAAACCGCGGCAATTCAGTTTATTTGAATTGGCAAATTAACGTCTCGCATTGAGGGCTGAGGGCTAAGACACGAACAGGAGAGGAATTAAATTGGATTATCAACTTGATTATTATACAAAAGACTTGTTTGTTTTTGCGGAATTAGCTTCCGGTTTGTCAAGGATAAAGGAGAAGCGCCAGAATGAAGACTCCGCACTTCTTGGCTAATTTTTGGAATAGAATCAAGTGATCATCACTCTTGTAGTGGGGCACCTATAAAATGGATCGACACAAAATATTCAAATCTAGTCCAGTTACGGTAACATCTCTGATTCTGATGGAAATTCAGCCATAGTAGCTAGAAAACTAGGTGGAATCGTTAACACTAGGCATATCTAGCTGACATCAACTAGAAAAATTTTAGTGTGTAATCAGCCCGGTCTATGTCAAGTAGGCACGGCCGCATGCGGCTGAAATAGAACTGCTCGGGAAGAAATCAGTTTTCTAGAGTTTTATGGCACGATGTGACGGACAAAAAGTGTCTGCTCTGACCGGGACTCAAACCCGGGTCTTTCATTTGCCGGATGGATACTCTGACCACTAAGCTATCGGGGAGACAACAGTTTCTCCGCCACATGCCCATATGAGAGCCGCCACAGTACTTCCCCTCCAGAGACGTCGCTAGTCTCGTATGTACCCCTGCGTTCGCCGTACTTATGGACCGTTGACCGTTGTTCAGTACCCCCCCCCCCCCATTTATGGCGCGATGTGACGGAGAAAAAGTGTCTGCCCTGACCGGGACTCGAACCTGCGTCTTCCATTTGCCGGATGGATACTCTGACCACTAAGCTATCTGGGAGACAACAGTTCCTCCGCCACATGCCCATATGAGAGCCGCCACAGTTTCAAGCGTGTGCCGCGGTTAAGCCAGACATAATATCGTCAACAAACAGTTTTAGCTTGTCATTTCATATATGTAATATTTCCGCAAACGGTGTTTGGTGAAATTGAAAAAAATTGCTGCTGAACAAGCAATGAAAAATATTTACATTCTTAGCGGGCAACATCTTCAAAAATGCTGTAATTGAAATTTAACAGCGATAAATGGGTTCAATGAATACAAGTTATAAGAATACAACCAAAATACATGTTGCCCGATGATTTTCTTGCATGGAAAAACAATTAAATGTGATTTATCTGACCCGCACAAAGAATTTTTTTTCAACAGTAAGACTGGCGTTTCAGTAAGAGATGAGTGTCCGCAATAAGGCAAATATAACGAAAAAGAATAGGGGTTTAACAGGTCTTTTTGCACCTTCAAGACATCCTTTACCTTTGCGCAGATGTATAGGAATAAGCACAACTCGTTTCAGGACGGAAACTCAGTGGTAGATACCTACTGACCTTACGAAGAGTTTGACACCAAAACGCTATGGTCGGATTTTTTTCTATCCAGAATGACCTATCGCCTGGTTTATCATGAATTTCCAAGATTCAATTTTTAGGTAAACCATTTCAAGTGATGATCAGTTGAACACTAGAACAGTACAATGTTCACTCTGGGTTGTGAAATAATGAAAAAAAAACTTGTTGCTTCTTAACCCTGTAAATACCCGCCTACACGGTGGACGCTGGTGTATATCAACCTTGAATGACGGGTCTAGTGGAGGGTCTCTCTTTAGCCAATACGTCTGCCAAGTGAAGTGGCAGTGCAGTACCTATTTATCCTACTCTAATACGTATACTTTTGTTACTTGCCAGTTACCATTCACAGGACTATACCTCTGGATGAGCGGTGTACGAGAGTAGATATAACAAATAACAAATAGGTAACAAGAAGAAGGTCAATAATTAATCCCGCACCTCAGTCAGTTACACGTGCCGTATGAGATGTGATACGAACTGTTGTAAAAATACCATACGGCCTGAACAGTATTCACCAATGGCACGAGAAATAGAAATAACTTGACTGGAAATCTGAATGCAGAAGCTAATATCATTTTTTATTGTTGCAGGTTTCCACATGGCTCCGAAGTTGAGCGAGATATTTCCGGAGTCCTGTCTGCTGATCTCTGTGGGAGTGTTGATTGGGGCTATCCTCGTCCATGTGACCGATAGTGTTCACATGTCCCCACTGACGCCGGACACTTTCTTTTTTTACATGCTTCCACCGATCATCCTGGACGCCGGCTACTTTATGCCTAATAGATTATTCTTTGATCATCTCGGCACTATTTTGCTATTCGCGGTGATAGGAACTATTTTTAACACATTAACTATAGGTGAGTGAGTTTAATATTTCTATATTTTTTATCAATAATCTTTATGTTTCTCACACACCCTGTACCTACAGAGTGACCACGCGAGAATTCCCCCTCATACTGGAGGTTCCCTTTGAGATAATTTGAAAAGGAAAAAACTTTCCCGGAACAATTTCTTCCGTAGATTTCAAAATTGGGAACTATGATATTCCACAACCTATAATATACCTATAGCCTAGGCAACAAAACAGGTTTAACCCGGAATAAGTTGAGGAAAATCTGAAAATTTGAGGATCCTTTCAGAATTTGATGGGAACAACATACCAAAAGTCCCCATCTGTCTGAGGCTTGGCATTTTTTCTGTTGGAGGTCGAAGGTACAAGAAGTTACCATTTCTTAAATCGTTCCCTTTTTATACTTTTTCATTGGACCCTTTATTTTCAAGGTCGAGGAACCCAATGAAATAAGTTTTCAGAAAGTGTAATGCACCAGTGGCGTACTAGACGACTGCGAAGTGGCCGAGGTGCAATTTTTGACAAAGTTTTATGGTGAACCGTGACTAACACCTTCTCTGACATATTTGGTATCATTTCAAACTAAATCGCACTCTCTGATCCCAAAAATAAGCATAATATTTTGATATCGACGTGTTTAAACCGGTTTCAACAGAAAAAAAAACATGATTTTTTTCCCTCAAGTTTGATGTCTTGTAGCTTCAGTTCTATCAGTGTCCAATGTATTCTCAACCATGAATTTGATTTGGACAGTTAGTTTGGACTATTTCACACACAAATATCATTTTCTGATTTCTTTTCCAGTTTTTACAAAGTCACGGAGTTATTTTGTTTCTTGAGATGGACCATGTCAAAGCTTGACTTGATGAAACGTGCTATTTCACAGGAAAAATTAAGCTGCGATCAGAATGTAGGTTTTATTTGGTTCTTTATTCATTCCAAGGCGTCATGAAAATAGTTTTCTTTATCGAACAAAACGGAAAAATACTGAAATCGGAGCCGTATTTTAGTCATGACATCATTTTTCCTCCGACAATGCGAGCTTTCGAAATTAAATTTCTACATGATGCACGTTTTGGAACAAAATTACCTTGTGACTTTGTAACAGTGATAGAAACTTCTAGTTATGGAATTCATCCATCAAATAGTTCAATTGAACAATCTATGTCAAAATTGTGATCATGGGTGTTTTGAACCACGATGGAAGTGGAGCTACAAAACGACAAATTCATAGATCGAAAGTTCGCGTCTCTTTGCGAAATTAATTCCGCATTGTCGGAAGAAAAATGATGTCATGACTAAAATACGGCTCCGATTTTTGTTTCGCTCATTTTGTTTAATAGAGAGAACTATGTTCATGCCATAAAATGATTAAAGTATCAATTCAGAGCTATATTTTGATCGTAGCCTGATTTTTCTTGTGAAATAGCGCGTTTCGCCAAATCAAGCTTTGGCATGATACATCTCAAGAAACAAAATCACTCCGTGACTTTTTAAAATCAGGAAAAAAAACAGCAAATGATATTTGTGTGTAAAATAGCCCAAACCAACTGTTCACATCAAAATCATAGTTAGAAATACATTGGACACTGATGGAACTAGAGCTACAAAGCATCAAATTTGAGGGTAAAAAAATCATGTTTCTTTCTGATATAACTGGTTTGAACACCTCTCTATCAGAATTTCACACCTAGTTGTAGAACCGGACTGTGCGATTTGATAAGAAATGATACTAAACATTTCAAAAAAGCTGTTAGTCACGGTTGACCACAAGACTCTATGAAAAATCGCACCTCGGCCACTTCGCAGCCGTCTGGTACGCCACTGGTGCACTACACTTTCTGGTAACCATTGCATTGGGTTCCTCGACCTTGAAAATATAAAGTCCGATAAAAAAATCACCAAAAAAATACCAACTTTTTGGCCCACAATTTTTTTTCAATACTGCTAGTCTTATGTTCGAGTTTTGAAAGAAATTATCTTCACAAAAAACCAATTCAACCTAATTTGAGTAATTTTCTAGCCAAATAAAGAAAAGTTTAGGTCAATATGATAGGATTTTTGTGAATTTTTCTACAATTCGCCTTCGGAAGTAACTAACAACTCAACTATCAAATTTTAATTCGTTACTAAACAGGGGATAAAATGTTCAAAAGTGGAATAAAATGCAAATCCGATTACTCCAAGGAGAGAATCTAATGGGTATACAAAATATAGCTCCAAACGATTATTTGTCAACCGAAACAAACTTGAGTAACACGCACTTGTTGCTCATCACTAATAGTTAAACAAAAAAAAAACTGATAGTTCCGGTGAAATGTGTTCTAACAAGCCAAAATAAAGGCTGTCTGATCTGGCGGGTTTTGGTATTCAAATAATCGCTTGAAGCTATATTTTGTATTCCGATCATATTCTTTCCTTGAAGTAACTGATGAGTTTGCATATTGTTCTACCTTCAAAACATAATCCCGTGTTTGGTACCGAACCAAAATTTGATACCACCTTTGTGCAATCTGGCATTGGAAAACGATTCTAATTTGGTTTTCACCGCCGGCCGGTTTCCGAAGAGATTATCAGGCTGATCTCTGATTGCATTTTTTTCTTTGGCAAATTTTAGCTGACAGATCAAGATAAACACCTAAAATCTGTGGAAAATGAATGGTCCATATCCAGTCCTTATACCTGAAAATGCAACATTTCCATTGGTCTATCCAGCTGTAATTGACCAAAACAGAAATCCTTGAATCATAAATTAGCCTAATTATCTTTTCTGAAATCCACCAACGTTAATTTGGGGTGATTGATCAAAATGAAAAATTAAAAAACTATGGAGCTGCAGCTCGCGAGTTTTTCAGATAAAACATTCTGCCTGTTTGTTCATAAATGCATCTCTTAAGGGAAACCTTGACTACTGAAATATATGGTCTATTATACTATTCTGGATTTATTTGTTATTGATATAGTGAGAGGATTTCAGAATTTAGGTCGAAGAATTTGTCTTATTGTTGGATGTTGGATTGAGCAAGCTACTGATAGTCTGGATATATTCCAGAATATAAGTGATCGATCTGCTTTACCAAGAC
The DNA here is from genome assembly GCA_949128115.1 of Anaspis maculata. NCBI lineage: Eukaryota > Metazoa > Arthropoda > Insecta > Coleoptera > Scraptiidae > Anaspis > Anaspis maculata. Next base: position 55,633,301 of record OX421963.1, on the reverse strand, counting down.
GTGGGAGTTGTTGACAGTGCAATATTTAGTACGCAAAGGACACTAAAACCCATACATTGACCTTTAAACCACTTTCCTTGATAATGTCATCATAGTTTTTTATTAGTGGTGGATTCGGTACGTTCGTGAAATCCTTGTTTTGCTGCAGATTCAAGTGATGCAATCTCCTTTGGCGTGTACAGGAAGGTCCAAAATGCACTGACGGTTTTCAAGATTGAAACTCTTCAATGTCTAAACATATATAAGTACAACCAAACAAAGAACGTCTTGATCTAGAAAGGTGAGAGTTCTTGTTGTGGTTAAAAATTGAGTGCTTGAGGTGGCTCCTTTCATTAGCTATGCCATTCTTCAAGCCGTCGAATAAAATCGTTCAGAGATCTGCCTAGTATTAGTAGTATTATTTCGAGCAGAATCGCTTGAACCTCCTTCCCTACCTATATTTTCCAACAAGGTGTTCTTGTTGGCATAGAAATGAACTATGAATTGTAACTATAAACTATGAACTCTACCCTGCCTATCAACTAGATCAAAAGACTCGGCATTGCACCTCAATAGATGAACCATTTATTTCATTATCGTCTTTAAAACTGTCAAGGGAGGTTAAGAAGGCCTCGATCGAAATTGCTCAAAAATGTCTAAAGAGCATGACTGTATATGCCAAAATAAATGGCATTGCATCCTCAAATTTGCATCTAATGATATTCCACCGACTATTCCACACAACATACTTCTGACCAATCAATACGTTTGAAACCTTCGAGTTGAACCAATGAGATTAGTTTTATACTGATAAAACACCACCTTCGTGCAGTTTTATACTGATAAAACTGTGCCTTCCTTTTTATAAATAAACATGATACTTGATTTAAAAAGTTCCTGAAGATCGTGCCTGCTATAAGCATTTCAAGCGTCACCTACACACAGTGACACCGCTTCCAATAGTCGCAGTATTGCAATCGGTATATATACTCATTCCTTGTGTCCAACTAGAGGTGAGATGTAGTTTACTATATTTATGAAATACCACATTTAGGCAGTTTCTAATTCAAATAACTAACAATAATTTTGATCTGCAATGATTATCCATGGACCATTGTGTAATTTCTGTTTGTTATAATTGCCGCATTATTATTATTCTTGCCACAACGGCACCGTACGTCGCCGTAAGTTAGGCAGCCTAGGCCACCCCCCTGCACAGCTGACACATTGACAATGACATCCGCAATCCGCGCGGGGCACAAAATCGCAGATTCAGCCACAAAAAGGACCTGTTCATCATTTCTGTAAGGTTATGGTTATATTTAGTTTGCGGCCAATGTGATTTGGTTTTTTGAAAGGCAAAGCTTTGGAAGACGTTTTTACGTTGAAAAGAACAATAATAATTGAAATATTAGCTGTTCGTTAGATTGTAAGTGTACTTGATTTCCGAAGCAACTTGATTGAATTAGCATGACCTCATGACGGTGTCACAACGCCAAAAAACAAGTCTTTTTTAGATATGGGGTGGATTGGGGATCAAAACGTTTTCATATTTTGATAAATTCCACGTTTTGTGGAATATTCTCCGCAAATACCACTCGAGCTATACGAGTTTTATCAAAATTTTCGAACTGTTTCTCAAGCTTTGTTTTCATGAAGCAATTCAACTCGTGCAAATGGTCACTTTATTATCAAAGACAAAAACCCTCCAGCTACGCTGTCGGGTTTTTTTCAGATAATAAAGTGACCATTTCACACTCGGTGAATTTCTTGAAAACAAAGCTTTCGAGATAGTTCGAAAATTTTATCGATAAAACTCATAGCTCTTGTGGTATTACATACGACTATACTCCACTACACATATACATAACATACCTGCCTAAATTTACAAAAGGACATCTCGTTGAAAGAAATATATGAAATATTTCAGTTTCAAAGAATGACAGTGGTTAAATGACAGTGGTTAGTAGTTTATGCATCTCCCGACCTTGACTCCCAAACAAACAATACATTTGGTCTTCAGATTTCTAGAGATTGTTACCTCCAATATACAGGTGGTCCCGAAAATATATCAACAGCGTTTTAGGCCGGCTTCCTCTGATCAAAGCAAGAAAAAAAGTTCCTATGAACATGGGTCCGGAAACGCTTCCTAAGGGATCTACTTACAGGCCTCTAAAGGTGGGACCCAGAAGTTGGTTTCATTCAATATCTCCGAAACCGTTCAAGGGAAACCAATCAAACTTGACACATCTACTAACCTTTTTATGCCCAACAAAATGAGGCAAGAATAATTCTAACGAGAATTCCAAAATAATTTACCAGGAGTGGGTCAGGCTAAGATGTGCAGGTAAAAATAACCCTGACTTTTTTGAATGTGAATTGTTTTGAAATTCAACAAGAAATTATGAAATATTGGAGTTTTTTACTAAAAAAAGGTTTCTCTGTTCAACCTCGATGGACGCTTTTACGAGATATTTGAGTTTAAATGTATGAAAACGTGGTCAGAAATGCTGATTTTTTAATTACGATATTCAAGACGAAAGAAAAACTATTTCAAAGCAACTTCATTTTTGTTAGGCATTCAAATTTTGTTAGGCATAAGAAGGTTATTGAATGTGTCAAGTTTGACTGATTTCCGTTGAACGGTTTCGGAAATATTAAATAGAACACCATCTTCAGGGTCCCACCTTTAGGGGGCCTGTAGCTCTCCTAGGAAGCGTTTCCGGACTCATATTTATGGGAACTTTTTTCTTGTTTTGATGAGAGGAAGCTGCCCTAGAACGTTGTCGGTGTATTTTTGGGACACCCTGTATTTTGTCGACTGGTCCAATCCTCACGTGTGCGAAATCAAGCTTCACCTAAAAGGTAACGAGTAGGCAGATTTTTTGACTTGGCCAGGAGCAAGTATGTATGTATGTATATATTCACCTTTGTATCGAAAAACTCGTTTGAATCGTTTCTCCTGTCGGAAATGTCACGAAATCCTTCTAAAGAAGCGTCCCCAAAAGGACACTAAAAAGGAAAGGAAAAAGGAGCCCCCGGGATTCTCGTTCCCGGAAATCTATCTAACTAGATTTCCAATGATGTTCATTTTCTGGACTGCTTGTGAAAAACTGATTCGTTGAGTTTCAGGTTTATGTTTTCCTTTTGTCGAGCATAATGACCGGGAGGCATGGCTGTTAACTGTTAAAGGATATCCTTTCCTTAGCAGCTCGCTCGGCAACTGAAAGAAAAGTCTCGTGAAATTTATGTATAAAGTACGTATAAGGTTGTGAAATTGTTTTTTTTTTCAACACAAGAAAGAAAATAGTAAAACAGGTGGTACATACGTTACCGAGATTATGATCGAGTATACAATACGATACGAGTATACGAGTATACGATCCTTCCAGTTAAAAAAAAGGTACGCTCGGAAACATATTAATATGTACCTATAATATAATTTTTAATAGCGCATCCCAATAATCATGAAGTACGTTATGATATGACTAATGAATATTGGTATCAAGCTTTGAAAACAAAAATGATATCCTAATGTAACAGTTTGGTAAAAGCGACGGCAGCAGATGAAGTGTTAAGGTACATTATTGTGTTATATTTCAAAAGTGCACACCACACTCACCAGTCATCACTGAGTATCAAGTAGGTATGTTGTTATGCGAGAATCTTTATTATTATTAATAATTTACGTTTTACTAGTTCGTGGTTTTTGAATGATAACAATGGAGAAACGTTGCGGCGTTAGCTACGCTGGCTGAAGAGAATGCAATGTCGAAACAGTGGTGTCCGTGGACTCGGTTCGTCGTCTATTCAGCTATTCGTCTAGTCAGCAGCTAGCAATTAACTATGAAGAATCAGATAGATCATTATCAATGAACGATAATGTCTCTGTTGAAATGACAATTTTTCGAAAAAACATCACTCGATTTTAAAATTATTTTGGTACTCGATAAAGCAATCTTTTGGCTACAAGGTACCACTTCAGACCACCCGATTGTTGACGTTATATACCTTGTTACATACAATATACAGGGTGACAATGGATGGAGCGCAAAAAATGGCCTCTGACTTCAGCAAGGTCCCATTTTGAAAAAACAAGTCGCAAAATTTTCTAACGTACTCAACGAGAAAAATCCAACAATGTTTCTATATTCAATTGCAAGCTTTATTTAATGTAACTTGGGTTACATTAGTTTTCGGGTAAGAGGAACACTGATTTTCTTCTGAAAACATGCAGCCATTGTATTAATTCCCTCGTTGAGGAATCTTCTTTTATACAAAAGAGGTACATCTTAAAATCATCATATTAAATAGTCTACTTCGAAGCAACTTGATTTCCGACGAGTTCCATCTCCAGATCTGAGTTCGGGGGTTATTCAGATCTGAGTCACTTTTGATGCAGACTCTTAATTTCAAGTTTTCTTTTGCATCAATTTCGAAGACCTATTCCTTTTCCCTCAAGCTTAACCTTTAACATGAGCTACAGATCATCAATATCGGTCATTAAAGAAAAAATCTATGGTCAAAAAACCAAAAAGTTGTTTTTTTAGAATCACCCTGTAGTTTAGAAAGATAGTCGGGAAACTGAAAAATCCTTCCGAGATATGGGTGTACCAACACCAACCTCCCTGGACCAGTTGAGAATATTCAAAAACACCCCAAGTTACCCACCTGACTGGCCAAATGAGTAGGCAACTAGGTGAATTTCGCCTTTCAAAATTCCATTGTGTTGAACATGAACATCGACACCTTTCGCTTACAAAAATATGATCAAACTGTGTTTGCTTGAAAACAAAAAAATTCTCCCTGGTATAATAGTACTTAGGGGTACTTAGATAGTATTCGGGGTAGTTAACATCACTGATGACTATTGACTGTACCGCTCATCTCGTGCTTTTCTGTTGTTCCAGGTGCTTCCTTATGGGCGGTAGGACTGACAGGCCTGTACTCCCGTGATACTCCATTGCTGGACATGTTCCTGTTTGGCTCGCTGATATCTGCTGTGGATCCAGTGGCCGTGTTAGCCGTCTTCGAAGAGATTCAAGTTAACGAAATTTTGTACATAGTTGTGTTTGGTGAATCTCTTCTAAATGATGCCGTTACCGTAGTATTATACAACCTGTTCGAGTCGTACACGGAGATGGGCCTCGACAACATTCTTTATATTGACTTACTGGCCGGTCTGGCGAACTTTTTCGTAGTGGCATTAGGTGGAACTGTGATCGGCGTCATTTGGGGATTCGCGACCGGATTTGTTACGAAATTTACAAACGAAGTGCGTGTTATAGAACCTATTGTTATATTTGTTATGGCCTATTTGGCTTACTTGAATGCCGAAATCTTTCACATGTCTGGAATACTATCGTAAGTACCTTTCAATTTGTTTTACTAATAATAAGCTCTATCATTAGATTCGGAACTATTAAATGAATCTCTTATCACCCTAACCCCCGGTTGCACCAAAGAATTTAATCATGAAATAGCTAATTGAGAAATAATAAATAAATAAATGAATAAATAAGGTTTATTGTTCGTATTATATACATAATAAGGAATACGAGTTCAAGGAACAAAACTCAATTAGAAATAAAGCCAAATACAAAACCAAAATGAATATAAAAAACAAAAACAGTAAGCATACATGAACCAAAATTTCTCATTTTCCCATTTCTATAGGCGAGAGAGAACAGCACAGCAAAGAAACAAGAAATTGAAACAATAATTAATCAAACCTAGTGATATTCCTCCAATAATATTTTCCTGTACCGCATACATCTCTCCATGAATCTGCAGAGAGCTACGGCCTGCTCTTTTTCAACTTTTTTGAGTAGATTATAATATCCGCCGCGTTCAGGATCTCCTGGATGTCCCGTCTGAAGGGCCGGTACAGAGGGCAGTCAAACAAAATGTGATAATTGAGAAATATTTCTGGTGAATTCTAGGTCAATGCCCGTTGACTGACCACAGGAAATGACCCACCCTGTTGTGACCTGGAAATTTTCCAATATTTTGTTGTAAAACTGCTGTTTCCATTGGGCACTGAGCTGAAATTCACTAAAGAAAAGGCTCAAGTGACTATTTCATGATTAAATTCTTTGGTGCAACCGGGGGTATTAATTTCAATTCAGTATGTAACAGATCATTGTTCATGTATCTACAACTGTCATCGAACTGTACAATCTTGAAACCTCAACTGAAAAACTAACAAGCGAATATGCCCTCACATCCGTGAGTCGCAATAGCGCATTTTCTTAGTGCAGGTCTGGTCTGGTTCTTACGAAAACGCGCTTAAAATCACGAGAAACCTTTCGCTGTGGATATTTTGCGGATCCCTCCTGACTGATCAAAATCGAGTTCAATTAACTTATTTAGCAGGTGTCATATTTCCAACAAATCAGAAGAAATCCGGCAAAAATAATCTGTAATTCGTCTCTGCAGGGACCCACCTTCATTGGAAGTTACAGTTCCAATTGCAAATCATTAGATTCAGTTACTTACTTACTGAACGTAGAACAGAAGTCTTGGGACTTGGGACTTGGGACTCGATTCCAAGTTGAAAATTAGTAGATAAAGGTGGTATCAAGTTTTAGTGCGGTACCAAACACGGAAACAAATCTTTAAAAGTTAGAAAAATGCAAATTGGTCTGAGGGCATAGGGTCAAAAAAGACTTTGTCCATTTCGGTTATACTATGACTACTTTGTGGCATTGTTTTTACAAAAAACAAAGTTGTATGAAAAACATGTGCTACAATTGATTTTTGTAATACTCCTGCACTGCTTAACTCGCCGCCTCGCGGCTCGTCATATTACAAAAATCATCATTGTAACACTAGTTTTACAATATACTGCGAGGGCACAGTGTTTTTATTTAGAAAATTTATTAAATAAATGAATATGAAAAAAGTCTGGTGAAAATGAAACAAGCAATTTGTTTTTTTCGCAAAAAAACATTTTAATTTTCAACATAGTCCCCTTTCAGGTCAACACACTTAGTCCAACGTTTTTCTAATTGTCCAATCCCACCCGAATAAAAGGATTCCCCCAGGCCTGCAAAATAGGTGTTTTTTGCGTGTTGATCTCCTCATTAGACTGAATCTTCTTCCGGAAAGCCATTATTTCTTCAAGTTTGGAAACAGAAAATGGTCGGAGGGGGCTAAATCTGATAAATATGATGGATGTGGAAGCAATTTGTAGCGTAATTCATTAAATTTGCCCATGGTCACACGTGTGCGGTTTTGGCCCTTCGTCAGCAAACGCGGCACCCATCGCACGGATGGCTTATTCAAATCCAAATGTTGGTGTAAGATGTTGGGCGCACGTTCATCTGAGATGCGTACTGTCTCAACCTTGGTCTCAACTATCTCATACACTTCCATTCTGCGATCTTCCAGTACGATGTCACGGATTTTCTGGATCATTTCTGGAGAGTTAACCTCATTTGGGTGTCCTGGACGTTCGGCATCACTTCTGCTCGTATGACCACAACGAAAACCATTAAACCACTTATGAACCATTTCCATCGACGCGACGCGACGGTGCAGAGTCGCCGTAATATTTTATCAAGCTTGGTTTTGGTCTGCTCGCAAAAAATAATGTTCAGTCAACGCACGAAGTTCACTTTTTTCCATGATGACCATTTTTCAAATATTACTCCCTGAAATGGCTGATAAAAGTTTAACTAAATGACAAATGTGTCAGAAAGTCTTCACGTGGCCTAATTAGTGCGGGCGCTAAGAGCCAAAATTGGGATGAACCTAGCAAATGGTGATGAAAGCATGAAATTCGGTACACGTACTCAGAATGAGCTCCTCTTTCAGATAAGAGGTGGAGCCACGCCGAATTTTCACCGGAAGGGGGCTCGGGGGGCTCCTGAAAGTTGAAGGTGCTAGGGCTTCCACCGGAAACTCATGAATATATCGTAAAAATTGACGACGTTTATCGCCTTGTTCCGGGAATTTTTCATGATGAAAAAAAAAAAAAGTTTTTCGGCAGAACGCACAAATTGGTTTAATTTTATTTTCACCTACAAAGAATTAATGAGGAGATGTGCAACACGTTGATTCCCACAAATTCGTATCCTCTGAATTCGTTTGTGAAGTCAAAATTTTGATGGTGTATGTTCTTGAAGAGGGCATTCCAAAGAGTAAGCTATTTTCAACACTAGGTTCAAGCAGAATTTTTTCAATGTGCTGAATCGAAATTACTGAATTCCTTCCAGCAATGCATACCCTGAACCCTTCTTTGGAAGTACCGCGTGCGATTGAATGTGGAGTAAGTCCTGAAACACTATCAGAATTTTTCTTCTGTGATGCTACTATCCACTCTCGACCGGTGCAATTAGGTTCCTACACAGCATGCGCGGAGTGTATACACGATGCAGGGTATTTTCTCGGTTCAGTCAAATTTGTCATGATTGAAATTGTGTCATAATATTGAAATAACGTGAAAATAATAAAATAAATAATCTCCGGGACAAGGCGATAAACGTAGTCAATTTTTACGATATGTCCATGAGTTTCCTTTTTAATTGATAAAACGAACTGGTAAGCGGTTTGGTGGAAGCCCTAGCACCTTCAACTTTCAGGAGCCCCCAGAGCCCCCTTCGGGTGAAAATTCGGCGTGGCTCCACCTCTTATCTAAGAGAGGTGCTCATTCTGAGTATGTGTACCGAATTTCATGCTTTTATCACCATTTGCAAGGTTCATTCACCTAGTGCCCCCACTAAATGAAAGATGCTGTGCCATAAATTAATTTGGGATTTGCGATTGAGCCACCCGCGTTTACAATTTTACCAGAGTTGTCACTGCACCCTCGTATTGTCTACTCCCGTCTCGTACTGGCCACTTTTCGACACGCAAACGCGTATCGTACTAGCGCTTGACTTGCAAGACACTGGAAGGCATTGCTGCCATCTCTAGCAATACACCCTACAGTACATCCTATAGTTACACAACTAACATAACCATTATCGGTTTTCTACATTTTTATGATCTATGGTCAACACCTTAGAACTATTTATGGATGATCTGATTACCACATATGGCATGGTGGTGGTATCAACTTGACATGCTAATTGAATGCTGAAAGTTGATGCTTCCGAAAGTTCTGAAAGCCATAATTCAAAAACCGTAACATAAATGATTGAGGTGTCAAATTGTAAAGAATTGAATGGGCTTTCCATCGCATATATGTATACCTTCTAACCTTAAGTCAGTTGAAAATTAAGATATTGATACAAAACGGTTCTAGTTATCGTTTTTGTTTTTAAAATTTACGGTAAAAAACCGATATCAAAAAGTCAACTTCACACAAATTTTGCACATGTGATTGTCAAGTGAGTCCCCAAGATTAGTCAGTGACGGATTTTGACTCCAAATTTCCACAACACTGATTAATTCGCAAGAGGTGTCGGCATTTGAATTCTATGATCAATTTAGAAAAAAATACTCTTGACAGATTTTGATTAGAGGCTTCGTTTTTGAGATATCTGAGTCCGGATGTTTGAAAAACATCTCGAAAATACCGCATTTCCAAGAGCCTCAAAAATCAAAATCCAAGAAAATCATCATGATTCTCTGATAGAAATAAATTTTCTAAGCGTTTTGAGTTATGAAACCATTATTTGAGCTGAAAAATAGCAAATTTTTTTCTGGTGCCATGACAGATTTTTCAATAAGGAATCATCTCACAAAGTTTGTAACAACCAGTACCTACCTGACACCTTGTGTTCAGCAAGTAGCTGGACTTTTTTGAATGTCCCACGCAATTCAGGAATCAAGGTTATGAAGTCCCTTGGTGATTAAGGCTGTATTCTCAGCCGAGCAAATTTATCTTTAAGATTCCTCTCTCAAAAATTGAGATAAAAAACTCAAGTTTTTTTATATGGTGTACTGAGTGTATTAGAAAACTTAATACTTTTTCGATTAGGTGGAAAATAGTATATTATTCAACAAGCGGGTAATGATTGCTTCTTACTCATGAGGATGAAGTTTGCCGACACGAGCCTTGGCGAGTGTTGTAAAGCATCCCAATGAGTGATAGCCATTACCCGCGAGTAGAATACTATGCTTTATCCAGTCTTACTGAAAAATGCAGTCATGTATGCGCGTGATAATGCGAGCATTATTCAATAGGATTGAATAATAGATATTTATTTCACACAATCATTCTGTACACGGAATATTAAAAAAAAGAAGAAAATTGAAAAAAGACTAAGTTACCTGGCGTCGATCACGATGGTTTCTATAGGCAACAACCACGCTGCAATCAGCCCACTTTTACGCCAGCGGGGGTATTAGTACTTCAATGCCGCCGCGCCGCTCAGCACAAAAGTGCCATGTTATATGACGTTTGAAAATAAAATATTTTTTTCTTTTTTGTTAGCAACTTTTTTCAAAAAACGGCTCAGTACTCAATTTTCTACTTCTCTCCAAATTATAAAACATTTGATAATTTTTTTTGTTTGCCAAAAAAATGTCCCAGCAATCCTTTAGAAACTTTCGCAGTGTATTAGGGCTATTCAGCTTCTAAAAAAATGTGGGGTAATCCAAACGAAAACATAGTGGACAAACATTTGATGGAATCCCATAAAAAAATTTATATCTCTTCATCTTTATGAGAGAGAAATATTGATACCCTGCGTTTACAGCCTTAATGCAAGATTTGAAAGACTTGGATTGATTTTTACGTTATAAACTTTACGCAGGTACTGTAAAAAGTCCCTCTTGTGGTACAACACTGTTAAAATAAGCGTGTTTATAAAAAGGATCTGTGAGACTTTCAGTACCTCGTTCAGTACAAAGACCCGGTGAACAGAGTATATTCATACTGTATTTCATTTGCGAGTAAAATAGATGGCGTGCAAAAAGAAAAGTCTATAACTTACACTAGCAAACCCGCCAAACTTCAGTTGGAGTAAGAGCGGTGGACTCGTTCACAGCGGTGTGGTGAAAATTACCTTGGGTTCCACAAGAATTTTACAAGCAGATTGAATTTATCATCTATTACGCTGATAGTTGCTATGCACCATCTAGTAGGATGGCCAGTTGCTTAGTTACTATGAGAGTGATAAAATTATCGCGTTGATAAAAGCTTGGTGGAACTGGAGTTATAGAGTTGCAGAGTGTACCTTGCTTGCTTGCTTATTCTGTGTACCAATGAAAAGCATGGCTAAATAAACACTCCCTGTCGAAACGTACACTGTTCTCTTGAATGGAATAGACTATAGACCGGAGAAGTGTGACGTCACAACATGGCAACATGGCCGGCGGTTGACATTTTCTGGAGGCAAACGTCAAACGTGACATGACCGTGGGATGCAGGGCAGGTGGCATGCACGTGACGTTTCTGTGTTTGTGTTTGTCATGTGTTTGTCAAATTTTTGCGAAGGTAAACAAAGGAAATGAATATAACAAAAAAGATTCATATTTTGGGCTGTATTAGGTGGAGGAAATCAAACTATATTGCTATAAACTAAAAACTGCTAACTATAAACTGCGTTCCATTGCTCTTTGCCTCTGAGCATCTCATGAACGAGATTGTCGACGGCGATTCTCCTGCCCAGTTTTTCTTCGGGGTCTTCTCGCTGTCTTGATGGACCGTTACAATGAAAACGAGCGTGTTCCGCGTTGTCCTGACGCTTAGGCTTTTGAGGCTCCCCAGTATTTCTTTCATTCGACTTTGACTTCGACTGCCGTTGCCACTGCTCGACGAACTGCTCTTCTGCGTTTCTGCTTTCTGGTTTGCTGATGCTGGTGGGCACTCCTAGGCTTGTTTCCTCTAATCGCAAGCAGGGCGAAGAGTGGGATACCCGAGAGCGCTCGTGCTGCATCATGCGGAACCGTTCTGTAGGCACTGGTGATTCTGAGTCCAGCTTTGCGCAGCTCTCTGTCAATGATTTGTGCTATGTCTGGCCTTTTTGCAACCAAGTCCGCCTGTATGACGCTGGCTGTCTCTTGGGCTGGCAATTTCAGCAATGCTCACTGCCATTTTGCACTGACTTTTGTTGTAAACCTCCAGAAAATGTCATGCCAAACACAACCAAACATAAAAACGTCACGCGTTCATGTGACGTTTGCCTCCAGAAAATGTCAACCGCCGGCCATGTTGCCATGTTGTGACGTCATCACTTCTCCGGTCTATAGTACCTACATCTTAGTGTAATAATGACGTCATCACACCTGCACGGAGTACACTGGTGTACTCCAGGTGTAGTCCCAGGATGGAAAATGCTGTTGCATTTATTCAACAGAACCATACTCGTGGAATGCCACTAGGTAGAAAAACTATAGGTTATCCCTTATCTCCCTTATCCTCTTCAAAGTATGATTTCTGCGTTGTTACAATTATTATTGTAAAGCGGCCATGAAGTCATCGAGACTTATAAATTGCACATTTTCCCACAAGTTCATTTTAATTACTCACTGACACTTTGCACTGTTAATAATTAGAGGTTAAACGACTTACCTGTAAGGAAGTTCAATCCTCAATTATACGAGATGGCCCCGTCCGAAGAGATCACACATGTAGTTTATGTTTCGGCGCTCGTTTTGGCGTAATGTTTCAAGAAATATGAAATAACTGTTTCATAACCATGCCCTCCTCATGCCACCTCTTATATCATAGCCCACTCACTCGTCATTATGTTTTGTCCCTCATCAGATCGCGTCCTTTTCGGGGTTGTTGAGGAGCGGGTGGGTGTGATCTCTTCGGACGGGGCCATCTCGTATAATTGAGGATTGAACTTCCTTACAGGTAAGTCGTTTAACCTCTAATTATACTTCGATGGCCCCGTCCTCAAGATCACACATGTAGATGTTTAAAGTTTAGGACGCGATCTGCATCCTGCATCACTGTGGTTTCTTAAAACCTTGCGCGATGCCATCTTAAGTAAGGTCTCTAGATGTATTGCAGCAACAATTTCTCATTTCACATTTTGAAAAATCCATTTTTACTAATACCTTTCAAGAAATTTAAGAATTATCATGATAAAACAAGCTTCAATCACTCAAGTAATTCAACAAAAACTCAAGCGTATAGGTAGAGTCTTGAGTTAGCACATATCAGCAATAATTTTATGCAATAATAAATACAAATGTAGTTTGGGGTTCTAACTTCTGAATCATGAAAATATGTCAGTACCTATTGTAATAGGCAGTTCCTATACATTCTGGAAAACTATACTTTTGCCAAAATGGCATTAGTTCGTGTTAGCTTTCAACAGTGCTGCTATTGTTCTGATAAATTGAAAGTTTCGCGGATTGTGCGTTCTCTATCATTGGTTTATTATAGACTTTAACCCGAGCTTTTAAATTATACATTAAGGTCTCGTTTGCAAACGGCCAATGTGGAGGCATGTCGGGTAGAATGAGACTTGGAGGTTGCTGATTTAGGTGCATCCCTAATGTTTGATGCTATGCAGTTTTTAGTTTTTCGTGGAAATACGTTGCAATTATTTTGGCTTGATATTTTGTGGGAGCTGATGTTTTCATTAGATCCACCGACACTGATTTTATTTAGATTAGATCCAAGACATGATTTGGATTCCATGTTATTATATCTGGGAACCATCACCGTCCTTTATTTATTCATTTATTTTTTCTCTTTTGCTGGATGATTTTATTTTGCAAAAGGGTGTTTTTTAAGCATCAGGTTTATGTTGATTGCGGGTGTTGTAATTTCCTCCTCCAGCTGATTATTTGTTTCAAGAATCGATAACTTCCTGTAATTTGCGGCCCCACATTAGTGGCATTAGTGCATTATGACCATAATTTTTTATCCGTTACATTGTCAGTATTAGGTACTTCTACTGCATCTCGATGACCATTTCTGGGAATTATTTTTTCCAGGTTGTATAAAGGCTTGGTGGACTATCTTGTGGCCACCAAGGATTAAAGGTCTTCCTGATCTTTTTTTTTTTCTTTTTTTTTTTTTTTTTTTTTTTTTTCAAAGAGGCAGCAAGTTTTGACTTGAGGGGAATGCAGTCGGTTCCGAGATCATGAGTTATTCCAATGCCGGATACCATCAAGATTGCGTTTTCCAAATGGGAATTGATATAATTCCTTCACATCTTTTGACAAGTCTTACGGTAGCAAGATCTAAAAATATGTTCACATCAATTGATGATGAACAGGTCTGCTGCACTCCATTGCAGCTTAGTGTTGGTGAGCAATAAATTTTTGTTATGTTTATTTTGGTAAGCTTCAAGCAAATAGCTCGGTCTGAGGAGAGCCAAACTTCTTGAAGTTACGTCCCGTACTTGAAGTACGGATGTAAGCAGAACTGAGTTTAAATGTTCTTTTGACAAGATTTTCAACGGCGATCCCGTTGAATTTTGTGTTGATGTATATCGCGAAAATAGAAATTTTACTCGTTTTGCAGCCTTCTCAAATTTGTCGAGTGATATCGGATATCGTTCAAGTCGGAGTATTTTATACCATCTGTTCTAACAATGTGCGACATTGCAGTTGTGCCATCTATTCATAGCGATTTGTCATTGCTGCTACTTCTACCCTTGGAGGCTTCAGGCATTGAAATGCTGTCAGTATTTTTTAGTATTACTATTATCAACTTATTTTTCTAGATTTTCGCTCCTTGACAGTTCCATAGACCTCTTACTATTTCAAAGCCAAGGTAAGCACTTGCTTCTGATAGGCTCCTTTTTCTAGTTGGAAGATTATTTGACCACCATGGAAATTCGTTTTGAAGGTATTCTAGTATGGTCATAGTTTCATCATAATTTCCATGGAATTTTAGTAAGGCTATTACTTTTTTGAGTTCACAGTTTTTGATTGTATCTATACATGGGAGCGGTCGGCCAAATTTGATACTGAAATAGGTATATTTTATACTCATTAACTTGGCAATTTCTTCTATCTTGACTCCTGAATTTTTCCGTTTAAGGATTTTTGTTTGTTACAGCAAACATGTTTCCAATTTGAATTTTAGGTAGGTGCCTATCTAGACATTATCATTTTTGTGGCGTTAAACATCAAAACTGCGTAATTTGAGTATAGGTTTAATGACACTGCTCTCATAATTGATCCAAAATCACAGTGGGAATAGTAACGGAGTAGTAAATATTGTCGATATTACGAATACATTCAGTTTTGATTTGCCCAAATCATGAAAGATCGTCCACATATGACCGCAGTTAGTCCAGCTGCACTTGAAGGGTCCATCACAGGATTCACAGGTTTGAATAATTTTATAAAAACCTACAGACAAGAGCAACAGGCAACAGGACTGTTAGTTGTAAGCTATTTGGGAAACGTGTGAACATGAACCCATGAAGCTATTTTGATACAAACATCACAGGTAATTCACGATCTATTTGTTTATTGGCCATAAAAAGTGGCATCGTCTGGGTCTATAGATCCTTCTTTGAAAGTTTTCAAATGGCAGGTTTTTCACTCAAGTATCTACTACGGAAATCTTGAAATTTGAAATGTGAACGTGTCAGGTAATTTTTTGATATTACAATAAATCGATTTTTGCAATTTGACTTTTTCCTCAAACAGCATGACGATCTGAATTTTCCTTCTTGACGTCTTTACTTTTTTGCAATTGCCTCAATTTTAAAAGGTTGTACTCTCCTCAACATCTAGGGAACAGTTTGATTTTGGAGATTTTTTCTGGTTGCGATAGTTTTTTGTGGAGAAAATCAAAATATGCTTTTCCTCCAATCAGATTCAACACACTTCTATTTTGGGTGATTAATTCCCAATTTTCAGTGAAAAGCTTTACTCCTGTTGCGTAGTTTACCTCTGCTTCATCTCGCGGTAGTATTTGCTGTCCCTCCTATTCTTTCTTGGTAACGTGTCCCTCTTCGGTGTCGTTAATCTTCGTTTGTACTCGTTGTAACACCTATGTTCCTCCCCTCCTTCTTTTTCCAATTTTTCTTTTAGGCTCTTTAGCCAATACAAGTATAATTGTGGTTTGATGTTGATGCTTGTTGCTAACTAGGTGCCACATTGTTCTCTGGATGTCATTTCTATATTCCAGCGACTCACATTTTTCGGCGAAATTAGAACCAGACAGGCAATTTTGTCTAGTAGCTGCTGCATCGCAATTTTTGTATGAAGTCGTTCAATTTCTAAGTATGGCTGTTTTTTCTTTGTTGATATCGGGTAGAACATGTCAGGCAACAGCTCTCCGAGTCTCTAATAGCTCATAGCATAGCTTACGTTGCCATGGCCTTTTGTCCTAGAATTTTTATAATAGCATTGCAACTGACGGGCATGGATAATGCCCTTTCTTATGGTGTCTTGCAAATTCTGTTAAAATTTAATTTTTCTGTCGTCTTCACTTGATGAATACTGGTGTGAATGGATTTCTGGGTAAAGTGAGCAGAGCAAGCTCGCGTACATTCGGGTACTTGCAACTACTAAGAGTGTTGCATTAGTTTTTTCCCAGCATTTTCGTTCAATTCCTAAGAAACGTGAGGCTCTCAACGTGCAGCCAAGTCTGCAGCTACCTCCTGTCCTTGTATTCTGTGGATCTGACCTGAGTAGATTTTCCAGATAGTCCACCGGCATATTATTGTCCTGTGCAGGTTAGTTAGCGTCTGGGAGATTTTGGCTTTTAGCTGAATGCAAACGGAAGTTTCCAGAGCCGGATTCACTCATTGCTTTTGCGGAATTTTCCCAGTCGCTGTCTGCTCCTGTTGCACAAAAATTATTTCTTTGCAACTGTCCGTGAAGGAACGAATCTGGTGTGGAGAACATTTGGCAGACGTCGATTTTTTTTCACATTTTGCGGTGACTATGATGGACGGATATTACTCACGTCTTTAGTTTTTATTGAATTATTCCGCTTTATTCCTTCGCAACTGTCCATGTAGAAACGGACCTGGCGTGGAGAACATTTGGCAGACGTCGATTCCTTTTCCCATTTTGCGGTGACTACGAACGGATATTACTCACGTCTTCAGTCATTATTGAATTATTCCGCTTTATTCCTTCGCAACTGTCCATGTAGAAACGAACCTGGCGTGGAGAACATTTGGCAGACGTCGATTCCTTCTCCCATTTTGCGGTGACTACGAACGGATATTACTCACGTCTTGAGTCATTATTGAATTATTCCGCTTTTTCCGCGTGTGCCTACATTCTTAATCAAGTTATTACACTGATTAGAAGTGGTTCGCACTTTCGCGTGTGCCTACATTCTTAATCAAGTTATTACACTGATAAGAAGTGGCTCGCAATTTTCCACCAAATCCCAGTCAGATTTTACTCTTATCTGGATGTTTGGGTACTGTTTGCTTTTTTGGGCTGACACCTGGTGTTTTTTGGCGTGGTCGAAACACTGTAACATGATAAAAAGTATTATAAGTGTGTCACTTACTTGTGTAAAATTTTTCCAGCATTCTTTGAAGCCTTCTCATTTCATTTTAGGTAGTCTTTGACTCCAACGATTTTCCTTATTCTTGAATTCGGAATTGCACTTTTGTCGGTTTAAGCGCGCTCGTAAAACATCCGCACCTTCCGAGCGTAAGAAACATAATGACGAGTGAGTGGGCTATGATATAAGAGGTGGCATGAGGAGGGCATGGTTATGAAACAGTTATTTCATATTTCTTGAAACATTACGCCAAAACGAGCGCCGAAACATAAACTACATGTGTGATCTTGAGGACGGGGCCATCGAAGTATAATTAATAATAACCAACTGAGTATTGGCACAGATGATCCCAGTTTAATAGCTTAATAAACACAATAATGAAGCCACTTTTACTGCGATCGGATAAAATATTATGGCATAAACGCAAACAATACGACGCGAAATGGAAGAGCGTAAAATAACCTGTCCGTATAATTTTACTACCGTTCAATAATTTAATCCCTTATTACCATTTGCACACGCAATATTTTAGTCGAGTCGATGTAACATAGGTTGAAATGGTTATTTTCGATATGAAAGCGCAATGTCTGGACCGAAGTTCTGTTTGTTAGGCATGAGGCGCAGCCGAAAATATTCGCAATCGTTTCATTAGATACATCATAACGTTCAAAGTAATCATAATCAAGTATACAGGTTTTCTGACTTTAATCCTATTATTTTGAATTTCAAGGGTGGATAAATCGAACCATCAAAAATGACTCTGACTTGAGCATAAAAACATGCTCCGCAAACGCTCAATAAGTCGGTAATTTTTTTATTTTGTATGAAAATATGTTCACATCAGGAATGTCAGTCTAATGAAACGATTACGACAAAATGTTGCTCGACCCTCAAGCGCTGTGCCATGTCAGGCCCTCAGCCTCTTTCGCAAAATTCTCAAGAAGCGCTTATGCCTCGGTGAGGCTCACGCGTAGGATCAAGCCACTCAGGTGCCTGCCGGTGAGAATGCCGACAGAACCGCCCACCGTACCAAACAGAGCGAGGCATAATCACAAGAAGTGAGACCAGTGGTGGAACCACGAACACTTGACTGTTGTCGATCTCAACAATTTCCCATTTATAAATGAATGAATAATATTTATTGATCCCGTTTTGGACATTACAACAATTGTATAGAGACAAGTCGTTTCCCCTCTACACCCCTCACCCTAATTTCCTCTTTCCCCTCTGCACCCTTCACCCTTTAGGAAAGGAAAAGTTGTCGAGGACGACAACTGTCGAGTGTTCGTGGTTCCATCACAGGTGGAAAACACCGCTTTAAAATTGAGTGTCTACATTCGTTCTCGAAGGTAAACACTAATTTTCGTGAAATGCAAGATAACTGACATTCAAGGTTGAGCTTATGAACGGACATCGTCCGTATATTAAGGAACGAAAAGAGAATGGCAATCACAATCACTAAACACTTACACCACTTTCATACTTCATTCAAGTTCCAACATTCGATGTAGTACGCATTCCTGGTGAGGAGTTTCCGTGATACAACCGAACATGTTTGAGACAAAATATGCCTGTCAAAACAGGGCAGTAAAACTTGTCTACTGGAAGTCGTTGCTTGAAAGCTGGCGGAGTTTTTACGATGATGAGCGGAGCTTTCGTGCTTATCTTTACGTTTATTCATATGAAATAAAATTGAAGGACAATAGGGTAGTTCCTGCTATTTTTATGTAAGGAAAGCATGCGTCGATTTTTTGACAGACGGCAGCCTGACAATTGACAGCGAAATCCTCGGACAAAAACGTCAAGCACATTTAATAAGAGAAAGAGAAAGGTTAGTGGTTGGTGATAAAGCGGCAAGGAAAGTTTGAACATGTTAGAATGCAAGAAATCGAAGGTTCGTGTGGATGCAAAGAAGCATTGTGCGTTTGGTGATTGTGTCACTGAGTCGCGATACGTTTTTGTCGACACAAGCGCCATCTACTGAGATATGCGCAAACTAAACCTCACTCTTGTCATTTCTTCAAAGTTTTTTGACAGTCGGCAGTCGACAGTCGCCGGATCCCAGCTGGGTGATCTGAACATGCGCCCCAAGTGTGCGACAGTGGACGAGAACATCCTTATGCAAGTATTTAAGCTATTCATTTATTGATACATTATCAATCATATTGATTGGGAACATTGAAAAAACACTGTTGAACTTAGCACTCAAACATGGCTTATTTTTTCGGAAGTTGCTTTTTCTAAAATGTCAATATAAAAAAACTGACTTCATAAATGGCTTCAGCAGATGCAAATTCGTAGAAAATGATACACAACAGTTCACCTTTCTCTTGCATGAAAAAATAAATGAAAACTAATTTTTTTGACACTGAAGATTTTTTTAATATGAAGGACATTTATTTGAATCAAAAGGAGAAAAAGGAAAAAAATTAAAAAACACTTACTGAAAGATCCAGATTTTAGAATCCAAGCCAGAATGAGAAGCTCTCCTGCGGCTGCAAGGCAAAGACCCGCATGAAGGACAGTGTTGACATGGTGACAACTGCGATCAAGGTTCAGAATGCAGTCGAATGATCAACATTTTAGAGGGTTGTGACGATACTCAACCGTGATATGTAGAAGTTCCTGCAACTTCGATTCAAGCCCCCAATCAGAATTCGGCGTGGCGCCATGTCTACATTAGAAAAGAGGACAACGAATATCATGTTTCCAGAACAAGACCAGTCCAGAATTAATGATATTCGAGAACGATAACTAACTGAGCTACTTATATTCATGTCAAAAGTGTTCGTCCTGAATTAAACCTAATGTGAAAGTTAAAATGTAACGGGGGATAGTTTGAAATTGCAGTGCAAATTG
Source organism: Anaspis maculata (assembly GCA_949128115.1). Classification (NCBI taxonomy): domain Eukaryota; kingdom Metazoa; phylum Arthropoda; class Insecta; order Coleoptera; family Scraptiidae; genus Anaspis; species Anaspis maculata. The sequence continues at coordinate 55,613,119 of OX421963.1, read as the reverse complement.
ATTTAGGGGAACTTGAATATATTTAAAGAACAAATTTATGCATCGATCCGAAAACCAATCGCCCAGACGCGTTTACATAATAGGGTTAGTGCTTGATGTGCATCAACAAATAATCGAATGAAGGTTGTGATTAAATTCTGGTAGTTAGGTACATGATGATGATCGTTACAATAACTAGATGAAGAAGGGGTGATGCCGAGTGCCGATGCCGAGGGTGTTGCGGAGAACACATAACGGGATTTATGAAATACTTGTTCATTGATATTTTTGTCTGTTGCAGAATTACGTTTTGCGGGATAACGATGAAGAATTACGTGGAAGCTAACGTGTCCCACAAGTCCCATACAACAATAAAGTACGCCATGAAAATGCTTAGCAGCTCATCAGAGACTATTATTTTCATGTTTTTGGGAGTCGCTACTGTTGGCAACAGCAAAGACCACGAATGGAATACTTGGTTTGTCGTGCTCACCATTCTATTTTGCTCAGTTTATAGGATATTAGGTAAGTGCTCTTATTTTTCTCATACGTGATCAGTGCTACTATTCAATAACCTCTGACCAAAAGCTAACCAAATTCAACTAATCCTTAATATAGCTGGTGTCGTGTTCTCGCGACAAATGCAAAATATCGCGGGTCTTGTCGACACTACCCACTGAGCATCAAATGTCATATAAGCATTGATCAACGTTAATTCTGAGTTAATTCTGAAACTTCCTTTGACGAACGGCATGCAAACATCATTTTTCAAATCATGGTATCTCAATCATAACATGAATGTCAAATGAACGTTTAAGTAGAACGTTTCGAACATGTTCTTTTTGGGTGTGCCTTGAACGTTAAAAATCCTACAAAGCTTTGCTTTCAAGAGCAAAAAAAAACAGCTAGATTCATAAACAGCTCAAGATACTTGATTACTGTTTGACGTGCCTTCATTGGGGTTGAGAGCAGATATATGTATGGTCACTTTCATTTCTCTACTAGTTTTGATACTTGAAATCGATACATATCTTCAACTGGTAATTTTTCTTTCACACTGTACATGCCGCCGTCATGGCTCGTGCCGATGGCTACAAGCCTCAGTAGCCAGCCAAAGCCAAAGCCAAAGATAATGGTTCAAGTAAGACCTATACCAAGTGCGTCTCGGTATCATGAAATTCAAGGTCTATACAGTTTCCAGCATCTGACATCTGAAGTCCGGACTGTTTTACTTTTCTTGCACTTTGTAGGAGATGGAGTGGACTGGTATGATGAAATGTGTAGGAACTCTCTTGTACCGGGTGGGCCATAATAAATCGGAATACTTTTTTTTGCCTATAAAATTTTTATTCCTTGACCGATTTTGACGGGAATGGTACTAACGGAAAGCCAATAGATTAGGTCGTACACCACAAAAGTCAAAATGGCCGTCACTTCAAAATTCAAAATGGCGAAAATGTTTGAATATACACCTTCTTTTGTTTTCGTTCTTTTTGTTCAAAAGTTATGAAAACAGTGAAAACAACAACATACTCGGAAAGAATGGAGTTTTTCTCACAATTCAAGATCATTCCGAGTTTATTCGGTTCATTCGTTCTGGAGTTATAGCGAAATTAAAAAAGGCCTACTTCACATGTTCTGACCAGAAATGATGGTTTTAAATTTTGGTTTCCTGCCTATAAAATTTTTATTCCTTGACCGATTTTGACGGGAATGGTACCAACGGAAAGCCAATAGACTAGGTCGTACACCACAAAAGTCAGAATGGCCGTTGCCTCAAAATTCAAGATGGCGGAAATGTTTGAATATACACTTTCTTTTGTTTCCGTTCTTTTTGTTCAAAAACTATGAAAACTGTGAAAACAACAACATAATCGGAAAGAATGAAGTTTTTCTCACAATTCAAGACCATTCCGAGCTTATTCGCTCCATTCATTCTGGAGTTATAGCGAAATTAAAAAAGTCCTTCTTCACATGTTCTGACCAGAAATGATGGATTTAAATTTTGGTTTCCTGCCTCCCAAATTTTTGTTTTTCGGGACCGATTCCACTAAAATTGGTGTCAATGGATATTCAATTAAGATAAGCTTTGATGGCAATATCATGGCGATCGAAAGAACCTGATCTACTCCAAGATGGCGGACAAAACTGAAAAATACAAGTTTTTCTGTATTTACCTGAAGATAACGCAGCGCTTGATCTGTTGAAAATCATAAAATACGACACAAACAAATTGTTTCATAACTTTTCCATAATATTACTGTTACAATACTGAATTAATATTAATGGAACTTAATTAACTGGCGTCCACCAGTGATTTCGAACTTTTCGTAAAGATGGCGCAGAGCCTTGAAAAAAAAATCAGGTTCTTTTGATCGCCATGATATTGTCCATCAAACTCATTTAGGTAATTATTGGGTATCCATTGTCACCAATTTTTGTGGCTATAACTCCAGAACGAATGGAACGAATAAGCTCGGAATGGTCTTGAATTGTGAGAAAAACTCCATTCTTTCCGATTATGTTGTTGTTTTCACAGTTTTCATAGTTTTTGAACAAAAAGAACGAAAACAAAAGAAGGTGTATATTCAAACATTTCCGCCATCTTGAATTTTGAGGCGACGGCCATTCTGACTTTTGTGGTGTACGACCTAGTCTATTGGCTTTCCGTTGGTACCATTCCCGTCAAAATCGGTCAAGGAATAAAAATTTTATAGGCAGGAAACCAAAATTTAAAACCATCATTTTTGGTCAGAACATGTGAAGTAGGCCTTTTTAGCGCACTTCTCCAAACGGGAAGGCGCTTTTGTCCTCGCTTTGTCCGTCCGTCCGTCCGTCCGTCCGTCCGTCCGTCCGTCCGTCCGTCCGTCCGTCACAGCATCTAGTCCTAGACGAAAAGGTTTTTGCGAAAAAATTTTACTCCATTGGGTAGCTCATGACCTCGTATCCCGAACCAAGAAAAATCTTGACGAAATAATAATAAACAATGACAATAAGAACAATTTAGTGTGACGCGGCATCGCCGTTGAATGCTGCATTTCAGAAGCCGGCCTGATCTCGAAAGTTATCACATGCGAGGAAGTACCCGATCTTATCATTTTACATACATACATATGCGGAGTTATATTTAGAGGATGATTTGAACTTCATTTTAATGAAAATTTCACATCGGTGCGAGGAGCAGGCCAATAGTTATTAATTTTTGAAAATGACTCCGAAACTACGGCTCGGCCGCAAATGATTTATTCGTTGCTTGCTGGTGCTTGATATCCTTTCCTCCGAACAAAACGAAATTCAATACAGAAAATATTCCAACTCGAATGGGTAGCTCATGGCATTGGTACGCGAATCGAGAAAAATTTTGCCGAAATAATCATGAACAATTACAAAAATAACATTTTGGTGTAGGGCGGCTTCGCCGATCAAGTGCTGGCATTCGCGGTAAGATGTCGAAAGCTGCGATATGCAGGCAACTACAATTTCTTAATGAAATACATCACTGCATGTACGGCATTATATTTAGAGAACAATTTGAATTTTCTTTTGACAAAAACCCCACTTCGATCCGACCGTCGGGTCAATGGGGCCTTGCAATTGAAAAACTCAACGTGAGGTCGCCACTAGTGTAGGGGGCGCCTACTTTGATGAAGCGGCCGTAACGACGTGAAAAATAGGGCAGTTTGAGTAGTTTGACCAGTAACTGACAGTGACTGGAGACGTCAAGCAAGAAACAGAGGTTATCCAAATTTCAAATCAAGACATAAAATGACGGACGTCGGTCGCTGAAGCGTCAACGCCGTCAAAATTGTCGAATTTGCCCCCAACGGTTGTGGCGCCCTCGGTGTGTAAAAGTGGCAGTGCAAGGCCCCATTGTTATCCATTTTTGAAAACGACCGCAAAGCCACGGCTCGGCGCATATTACACGACCCTACAAATTTAAAATCAGACGTGCCGAAATAGTAATAAGTGAACATTTTGAAATAGCCAATACTAGGTACCTAAAGGATAATGACACTCAAATTACGAAACATGTTCGCTCAATAATAAAAAAAAAGTAGGTAGGTATCACTAAAAATCATGTGACAGGCTACCATTTTTTCGGTTTTTCGATAAAAAAGAAATGTTCCAATTCAAAAGTGAACCCGATATTCGTGTTCAGGAGGTCGAAATCAGTTGGAGAACATTTTTTTATATAAGTAACAGAATGACGCTTATGTGGCCGGTTTGTCTGTCTGTCTGTCCGAGTCCGTGCAGAAATTAAGACGCTGTACTCCTTCTCGAGAATTGAAACAAGAGTCTTGGAAATTTTTTCCGATTAATAGCTGATGTCCCCAAGGGTGGCCAATGGGCACTATTTTTGTTATCCATACATCGTTATCATTATTCTCAAAAAACAGAGATCTCCTGTGCACTTCGATGAAGTTGAACTTCTCCTCGAGAAATAAAGCTACAGCCCTTGAAGATTGAACTTTATCCGGTGGATAGCTTAGGTCCTCAAGGACCAAATAGGCAGGTTGGCTTTCATAATTCGGCCGCCATCTTGGCTGCCATATTGAAATTTCTTATTAGTGGAACGATTTGTCATGAAACTTGAAACTTACCCTTGTCTAGTACGATCATTCTTATTTTCAAGCCAAATTTCATGATTGCCCCACTATCTTGGCCGCCATATTGAAATCTCTTATAAGTGGAAGGATTTTCATGAAACTTGAGAGTTACGCTTGTCTCGTACGATCATTCCTATTTTCAAGCTGAGTTTCATAATTCTGCCGCCATCTTGTTATGAAAATACATCCCTACATGTACGGGAATATATTTAGAGAACAATTTGAACTTCCTTTTGACAAAAACTTCACCTCGATACGACCTTCGAGTCAATTGTTATGAATTTCTGAAAACGACCGCAAAACTACGGCTCGGCGCATATATGACGCTTATGTGGCCGGTTCGTCTGTCTGTTTGTCTGTCTGTCTGTCTGTCTGTCTGTCCGTGTAGAAACTAGGATGATGTAGTCCTTCTCGAGAATTGAAGCAAGAGCCTTGGAACTTTTTTCGATGGATAGCTGATGTCCCCCAAGGGTGGCCAATGGGCACTATTTTTGTTATCCATACATCGTTATCATTATTATCAAAAAACAGAGATCTCCTGTGCACTTCAAAGAAGTTGAACTTCTCTTCGGGAAATAAAGCTACAGCCCTTAAAAATTGAACTTCATCCGATAGATAGCTTAGGTCCTCAAGGACCAAATAGGCAGATTGGCTTTCATAATTCCACCGCCATCTTGGCTGCTATTATTGAATTTTCTAATAATTGCTATATTGAAATTTCTTATTAGTGTAACGATTTTCATGAAACTTGGAGCTGACCTTTGTCTCGTATGATCATTTTCATTTTCAAGCCAAATTTCATGATTCCGCCACCATCTTCGCCGCCATGTTGAAATCTCTTATAAGTGAAAGGATTTTCATGAAACTTGGAAGTTACCCTTGTCTCGGATAATCATTCTTATTTTCAAGCTGTGTTTCATGATTTCGCCGCCATCTTGGCCGCCATATTGAAATCTCTTATTAGTGGAACAATTTTCATGAAACTTGGAACTCACCCTTGTCTAGTACGATCACTCTGATTTGCAAGCCGAATTTTATTATTCTGCCGAAATTTTGGCCGCCATATTGAAATAGTTTGCCCAAATGACGGTAGAGTAGAACCCTAGTTACTTAACATCTTGCGTTCACTAATCCTTCAAAAAAGGAAGTGCGCTACTGAGCCTCATGCCTATGAGGCATATTCGCTTGTTTAATTTCGCTATAACTCCAGAACGAATAGACCGAATAAGCTCGGAATGGTCTTGCATTGTGAGAAAAACTCCATTCTTTCCGATTATGTTGTTGTTTTCACAGTTTTCATAACTTTTGAACAAAAAGAACGAAAACAAAAGAAGGTGTATATTCAAACAATTCCGCCATCTTGAATTTTGAAGTGACGGCCATTTTGACTTTTGTAGTGTACGACCTAGTCTATTGGCTTTCCGTTGGTACTATTCTCGTCAAAATCGGCCAGGGAATAAAAATTTTATAGGCAAAAAAAAGTATTCCGGTTTATTATGGCCCACCCGGTAGATAATGAAATTTCCAACAATTTTCAGCAGAGCAGCACTTTGTGTCCAACTGCCATCGATAAACGTGAAAACCGATCCTCAATTTCATTCTGAGGCCATTGAAGCGGAAGCACACACTAGATTTTTGAAGAGTTTCACTACCTATGTTAAACTACATGCTTCACCGAGCTTACAAGTACACAAAATGCCGCCTGGATTTAATTTTCGCCTGCCATTTTTCCTGTAATTCCTGGACTATCTGTGGAACTTTGTGATTTGCAGCGTCAAACTCTTTTAATTAATGGCCTCACCTATCTCTAGTGGAATTGAAACTCAAAATCATGAAGCTTTCTCTTTTCCGGGAAAAAATCGTTACATTTCAATTAAACAATCGAGATAATATCTGACGCAGAAGTCTCTCGCTCACCCTGTCTTGCACAAAGAACACCTACAAGTTGCTTTTGAGAGCTTGCCTGTTCCGTAAGACTAATTGCTAATTTTGCGATGAATTCGGTACCTATTTTTGGGTCATCGTGCAGAAAATTTACCAATGTTGTTTTGAGTTATAAGTACTTGGTTTTTTAATTACGCTCAATCGAAACAATGGAATGGATTCAATATTCAATCTGATACTTCTGAAGCTGAAGGCTATTAAAAACGTTTCGCATGAACAGGTCGACCTGCGCACAATTTCCAATTAGCAATTTGTTTTTCAAGAACATCATGAATACAGCATTGGAAGAGATGCCCTTATTATTATATCAGTGGTCCATGGACATGATCCAAGTTTTGTTATATGCTAGCCCCAGCTACAAACAAAAACATTTGCATAATGTAGCACTTTGTGACACTGTAGGTAGTGTAGGTGTATAGGTACAGTGTACACAGAGATAGCGATTTTTTGCATTTATTTTATCAGACTTGTAAAACATATGGAATATTAGATATACTCATAGGTACAATCATACCCATTGCCCATTGGAGCGTATATTATAGGGATAAGATGTCACATCAGCTGCATGAATGACTGCATGAATCCGTTGTACCGTTCTAAATTCTTGTTTATACGAGACAATTCATCTCGAATTTCTAGTTTGGTTATGAAACGCGAAATGCTTCAGTACGTAGCATTTTTTCAGATAAAGAAAAACAAACAAACGCTCCGGCAGCCTTGGAGGCCAAGAGAATGGCAGCGAGCCGCCAGCGAGGGCAGCGAGGGCGGCGAGGGCGAGACTGATATTGAATACGTACCTAATCCCAATAATACAGATGCGAGAGAAACTGGAATGTCTGGAAAATTTCAAAATGATGGTTAGAGCTAGAGCGCAGTGAAAACTTGTGAAATAGTTCACCAAGGTCACAACCTTGGACAATTTGATCTCTAGTATCTTCCGACAAGATTGGATCATCTTCCACTTCCTGCGACGTTCTGAAACGTTATGGGTGTGATAATCAAGTCTGAGAGCTCCTTGGAAGGGTAATTTGCCGAGATAAATGAAACGAATCGCGCTGGAGGGGCTCTGGGTCCCTCAAGGAGCATTCTTCAACCCAAGTTTATTAGAACGTTTCTCTTTTTTTTTGTCACAGAAAACACAGTTGATGATTAATGTGAGAAGTCTCAGACCATCGAACCGACCGAGCAATCACCATCGAAATCCAGCAGACACGTGTTCCGACCTGTTTGGGTCTGATGAGATCACTGATGAGACTCAAGCAGGTCGAAACACGTGTCTGCTGGATTTCGATGGTGGTTGCTTGGTCGGTTCGATGGTCTGAGACTTCTCCTCACATTAATCACATATCTTGTCCCACGCTCGGAGGTCAGAGAAACGCCTTTCTTTCATAAAGGCATCGACACTAATCAAACACAGTTGATGTTATCACTTTGATTCCTGTATTCGAGATTTGGAAATTATGGAAGAATCTCATAGGTAAAGTTTTATTCAATGTGATTCGTCTCGAAAACGGTGCGTCGAATCGAAATAGTACAAAGGAACTTTTCTTTCATAAAAAACTCTGATTTTCCAGATTTTCTTATCAAAATTCAGAAAAAGTTATGAGGGACGGATAAAACTGAATTCCCCATCCCCCCCTTTTGGACGTCCCTGATAGAATGTGGAAATTCTTTTCACACCATTGCATTACCTTGAGTTTATAGCACGTAGCGGGTGAATCAAAATTCGACATTTTATCTTGGCACGTTTCAGAGATATTTGCGAAAAACCACCATCAGATTTCTCCCATCAAGAGGCTCTAGCTCCCTTATGGGGCATTTTTCGACCCATGTTCATTGGAACTTTCCCCCCCATTTTTTGAAGTAGAATAAGCTGGTGAAATATCGCGGTTTGATTTCGAGACCCTCTATGTTCTATAGTATATTATTCAACAAGCGGGTAGTGATTCTTCTTACTCATGAGGTGCAGTTTACCGACACGAGCCTTGGCGAGTGTTGTAAAGCATCCGAATGAGTAATAGCCATTACCCGCGAGTAGAATACTATGCTTTATCCAGTCTTATTGAAAAATGCAGGCATGTATGCGCGTGATAATTGATAATGCGCGCATTATCCAATAGAATTGGATAAAATAAATTACATAATCCAATACATGAAATCCTGGCACTAACGCATGATTGAATCGAGTAGGTAATGTACAGGTGTTCACGCGAGACAGAATATACCCCCACATAAAAACCTTCCCCTTGAAGATAAATATGAAAAAACTATTCTGAAACAATTTTCCCCTTAGCTTCTGAATATGTCAATTATAATTTTCCATTTCATGCCATATACTATACAGGGTGTTGCAATTTTTGTTTGCTTTTTTCAAACACCCTGTATTTTATCAGCACAATCGATCCACATTGTTATCGTGATTACAAATATGTATGACAGTTCTTAATTTTTTTCTGAATAACGGTGACATCTCAAGAAAAATTTTTTTTTTAGAATGATCAATTTATTTTAGGAATCAAATATGTCCTGTTCGGTCATTTGATGTCATTCCATGCCATTTAAAAGTGAAACAGAATATCCTGGACATATCTGAACTGTAAAATGAGTCCATCATTCTCAAAAAATAGATGTTTTTAGAGATGACATTGTGAAATTTTATTTTTTTTCCAAAAAAACTTTAGAAGTCAAATGCATATTTGTAACTATGATAACAATGTGGATTGATTGTGCTGATGAAATACAGGGTGTCTCGAAAAAAAGCAAAAAATTTGGGACAGCCTGTATATGGCACGAAATGGAAAATTATACTTGACATATTCATAGACTATGGAAAAAATAGTTGAAGGGAAGTTCATAATCTTGAAGGGGAAGTTTTTTAAGGGGGGTATCCGTCTCTCGTGAACACCCTGTACTTGAGTAAATCTAGAAAAACATTCAAGTTGGTCACCAATGATTGTTTATACTGCATTGCTTCGCCGCCGCATCCCTAGTCTTATCAGAGCGGAGCGGAGGACTCGACTCGAGTCCTTTAGGCAATCAACCCTTCGATAATTTACTTGCAATTAAATCTAACAGTTTTGACAGCGAAATTATCCTAAATTAACGACAACCTCTCTCTTTTGTTCCAGGTGTAATAATATTTACAGCAATAGCGAATCGTTTTCGGCTCCACCAGCTGAGTCAGGTGGAGAAATTTGTGATGTCTTACGGCGGTTTGCGGGGAGCTGTCGCCTTTGCGCTTGTTCTTCTCATCAATCCGAAAATAGTGCCACTTCAGCCCATGTTTATGACCACGACCATTGCGGTCGTCTACTTCACCGTCTTCTTTCAGGGTATTACGATTAAGCCATTGGTGAAAGTTCTGAATGTGAAAACGGCAGAGAAGAGGAAACCCACAATGAACGAAAGGATACACGAAAGGGTAATTTAAATTTCGTAACGCGCTCAAAACATAGCCATCATCATCCTTCCCAGATTGATAATATTACCCGTCGGCTTTGCGTCGCAACATCAACCGTGACCCGCGAGAGTATGAGATGATGTTATTTTCCGGAAAGTTTTTACGTTAAAATTTTCTACAATTCCATTTTTCATCACCACCATCGCATTGTACCATTTTTATTTTTCTTTATTCGGTTACAGCCAACGACAAAACCTTGTCTTGCCTTCAGCGCGCGTGAGGAAATATGGGTCATTCTAAATTGCTTAGGTACTATTACGGAAAAAATTATTCGCATGGCTTCGATATAGTAAGTTGGCTGAGATTCCAAACTTTTATTGTATTGAACCATTCTACAATGTCAGAATTTTAATTGATGTGGCGAAGTCAGAAGCACGTTGTTTGTGGACTGAAACACTTTCTCATCACGTTCCAAATATAGTTTCAGATGATATATTCATGAACGAAGTTCATTCTCCCAAACCTAATGTTCTTCCGAGTGTTCTTCAGACAAGAGGGGTTTTTATGTCGCTATAGAATTTCTCAAACCAGCTTCCCTTGGGTAGACAACTCCTCGTCGTTCTCATATAGACGGGAAAATCAGTTTCTTCCCTAGCTTCAACTACCGTGGTGAAGAGATAGTTCCTAACATAGAAAGTTGACTAGAGAATCGTCCTCCCTCTGGGTGGACTTTTTTTTCCGGTCCGCACCATCAACGCGTGCCAAGGAATGCGCTTTGAAAATCCACAATAGTACCTACCTACTTACTGCTTTTCGTTACGGCATTGAGTGGAAAATTATAGGAGTCATTTCGGACCACACTGGAATACTGGATGATGGTTTTGGCAAAGCGTTCGCTTATTGATGTGACCCACATGGTGAGGTGGTAACTGTGACTTGATCTTGGAGAATTTTCCAGAAATAAAGAACAAACTAACACAGAAACAAAGTCCTTCCTGTACTTCACTCTTTATATTAGAAAACGATCCGCTGCAAAGCTAGCTTCGGAAGTTGCTTGTGGAGTGTCGTCATCTAGAGGCCTATGACCTCGCCTATGACCAAAGGTTGCAATAGCGCCTCCTCATTGTATATTTTCACTTGACGTTTACAGTCCGATTGTTTATTCCAAATTCGTTTTAAGCAAAAAATCAAAACTGTTTTACTTTGTGGGTTTGTGTTTGTGACTCTAGTTAGCATTATATTAAATAATGTTACTCTTACTTTTTGAAGTGAAACTTCTATTCTCGCGCTTTGATCACAACACACAACTAACGCAGAACCACACATGGGAGTGAAATTGGTTCATAGCATCAGTGGTTGTAACGAACGCCTGTAACGTTGTCTTGTCTGACCTTGGGGCGACCAGCGTCGTCCCAGGAAATGGAAGAATGAGCTGTTCGCCGCGTTCGGTTCTATTTTTTACTAATCGCCGACACTGGACTGCTCTTCGTGTTGTCGTACTGTTGGCCCGACAGGAATGGTTCTCGACTTGGCTTGAATAGATTCGAGCGGATGTATTTTATTATAGGGATAGTGAGGTATATTCAGGGCCGGGCCTAGCAGGCGTGCAGTGCGTTCCGGCGCGCAGGCGCGTATGGCAGGCGGCAATTCATAGGGGCGGTAATATAATAATAAAGTTGAATTTCGAAGGATTCTTTTCATTCCCGCATTTGGTGGGGCTCTCCACTGCCGGTGAGGGGGGCGGCAATTTTTCGGTGGCACGCAGGCGGCCAGGCCCGGCCCTGGGTATATTCTTCAACGGACGTTTACAACTCAAAAATTATATCGAATGCCGCACACCCAAATGTAAACACAACTTTCAGGTACCTATGTATCTATTAAGCAGGAAAGCAAGGGTGGATGATCAAAGCCCAGAGGGGAAAAAGAATTTTCGACAATTGAAGCTGAAACAGTTGCTTAATGTTCTAGATGTCAGCTGATTGTATAGCGATGTTATTATACTGGTTTGATAATCTTATGTTTGGAAATTGATTTTTGACATTATTCTTTGTTAATTTTTTGAATGGTTTGATTCCACCTCAATTAAATATGACATTCTAAATGTAAGTACGGTGGCGAGCACATAACTGGAAATACTCATATCAATTCTGTCAATATTTCAATTTAACCTACGGTCTTATTTTGATTGGAGAAGATAATATCGTAGGAACTCTGGAACCACGTAGTTACCTCAAATCACATTCACGAGGTACCTACCCACATACCCATGTAAATACCTATGTATTTTATATTTTCTCAATTAAAATTAATAATGGATCAAGTTTTCCAAACGACATTCTTATACTTTGTGGAGATTATTAGATTGCCATGCTGTGCCTGCCAGAACACGGTGTCCACCGTGCTGTAATAAAACGGGGAAAATCGTACAGTAAGAAAATCCGTCACGATGTCATATTCGCATAATTATTTGTGGAGAATATTATTGATGAAAATAGATATTAATTGTATTAGGGGTATGAGTGAGACTTCATGTGACGGAGAATAGAAGTTTAAGCGCCGAGCGCAGCGAGAAAAGAAACAAAAGAAGTCTAATCGTGCAAAAATCATGTCGAAAGTATTCTGCCCTTTGAGTGACTTATAATAATGATGATAACAATAATAATAATAATAAGATTGATAATAAGAAAAACAAGAAGATACAAACCGTCAGGGAGCGGAGCGGGAGTACGAAAAGGACACCTCTTCGAACGTTGTTTGCTGATTCATATCTATAGAAGTTTCACTTTTTCCGAGGGTGACTATGGTCACGCACCCACGTTTTTAACTTACAAATCACTTCCAGAAATTTTATGCAAAGACATCAAACTATTATGTATCCTGAGTATAGTGGGTTCAACCCTACTGTGGTTCAAGTGAACTGCGATTTCCCGAATTTCTCCTGTCCAAATGCCTCGCGTGGCGAGACTCCCAGCCAACTAGAATCATACTAGGGTTGAATGTATGGCACAGAGTCTACATACAAAATACAGTTTTCCACGGGGGCTTTTTAACAAGTCCCCACCAGACATAGGATGCCATATGGAAAAAAGTCTTAAAGTCTTTATTCTGATCTCATTCCAGTATCTCGTACAGATATGACGGTCGATAGATTCACTCCTAATAGCCGGAGAAACAAAACTTTCCTCCTTTCTGTACAAATTCAAACAACTGGAAACAAATTAATTTATTCCTTTGATTTAACAATGAACAGTGGACACTTTTCAATACTGGAAGAGGTGTCAAAAAGAAGCGTATTATTGAACCGTTTTTCAACCAATAGAGACAATTTATTGCTACTAGAAGGTAGGCGAACGTCAGTTTGGACAGATTTTCTTTGTTTCATGTGATATTTTGACAGGAAGGGTTTTAAAGATGATATTTTGATCATTTCATCGGATCGATAGCCCGCGGAAACGTTCATCTAAGAAAACTGAAAAATCTGACTCATTCCTGCATGAACTTCTTGCATGAATTTCATCAAAGTAACCCATTATTCATGTTATTCCTGCATAAACATCATGTTTCCTCCTATGGGCCGTATTCATACCTACATTTAGGGGCATTTCTCATATTTCAGTGTTCAAAAATACATTATTGCGATTGGGAGCGATTGTATGTACTTAATTGCAATTGATTCGCGAGTTAATTTGTATTTTTGAACACTGAAATATGAGAAATGCCCCTAAATGCGCATCGCTCTAATAGCGCTTTTAGCTTGAAAGCGAGGTATGAATACGGCCCTATGTGTTTTACTCTTCATATTTTGAACGTTTTCAGTTAATGGACCACGCTATGGCTGCCATAGAGGATATTTTGGGACAACATGGGAATTTCCATATTCGTGACAAGTGAGTAGAACAAATTTAGATATCGTAGTTTTTACAATCAATAAATAATCAATTATAACCGTGTACCTTGTCTCTCACGAAATTTTGAAATGGAAATTGTATGTCCCACTGGGACTCACCAGGTCTGAGTTGGTCCTACCTAGGTAGTTCGGACTAGGTACAGTTCGGACAAAAAGAGTGACCGGCTAGCTCGCGGGTAGTTCGAATTATTCTTTCAATGTGATAGGATAGGACCCAATTTAGGATAGAACACAAATGAATCGCTGAGTGCAGAGAAGGAACTGCTGACAAATTTTGAATAAGTTGAATGAAATAACCCACTTACTTTTCTGGCATCCAAGACATAATGGGTAGTATTAATAAAAAATAAGCATAAGCATTTGCTTGGATTTCATAGGCATTGCTAGGGGAAGTCTGCTTAGCAACTTCTCAAAAACCTAAGCAAATGCTTATGCTTATTTTTCGCGGCCTGACTTGAGAGAGTGCTTGGCGGTAGCCACCTTGGAAAGTTTCGAATTCATAAAGTAGGAACTTTTTGATAGTGGTACCTATAGTAGGTAAAGATTAAATTTGTTTCCAGGAGCCTTTCTATTCATAGAAATACCTACTTCGCAGCTTTTCACTTTGCCAAACTTCTGGGCAAAAACTGTATCTTGACATAAATAGTTGACATAATTTGAATAATTATCTTGAGTGCTCATTGAGATATCTCCCTCATTATATGTATAAGGAAAGATTACATAATACCTATTGACTTTACGTGAACGTGGAATCGATTGGGTGTAACAAAAACAATATTTTGATGTTTTACTATGTGTAACAGATCATGGACCGGGAACAATGTAGTTTTAGTGTATAGTTTTTCTCCTGTGGCTATAACTCCTTCGATTCTGGTTTTTTTCGACGGGGGCGGCGTGTGGGGACGGCGTCGGTTGTAACTATTTTTCCTGTAATGTCAAAGGGACAAGAAACGCGATTACTTTTGTCCCGTTAAAACTTTTCTGTTCTCTGGTTTTGTTTTTGTCTTCAGGGGCATCTGTGTAACTCGCTTGCTTCCCGTTTTTGGCGTCTGGAGCAGGAGCGGATTTTTTAAACGATAAATTATTAAGTGATTCAAAGGCGTCTGAAAGAGTTATCCCAAACGCCACACACAATCATGCATTGCTAAGGCGCCGACCCGACTCTCGGCGACAATAAGTGTTTCAGAGGCGTCCGTGAGAGCTATCCAGGAGCTATCTCAAACGGACCAACAGTACGACCGGCGAAGTGCGAGTGCATCATTTGCCGGCGAGACGGCGAGCACACACACATGTGTTGCCAAGGCGACCCGACTCCCGGCCAACCATACACACGAACGCTAAAGCATGACACGAACTTGTTACAGACAGACAAACCTAGCGCTATTCTTATGTATATATATATATATGTATCTTATGTATATATTAATACTATACCCAATTTATCGGTTTATGCGAAAATGTATAGGAAGCTGGGAGCTACGGTTAGATACTCATACCTAAAGTTGAAACAGTCAAATATCTTCAGAATAAAATTTTGCAGATTTTGCCCTTTCCTGCATATTTAGTAATTTTAAAAAAAGCCATGCTCAGTAATATCAGTTCTGTGATTATCGATAAACTCAATTCGGCAATTATTTTTAAGTCCGCAGTGTGAAAAGGATGACATAAAAAGAAAACTACATCAGTGGCATGAAAACAAGCCAGAACATGCAGTGGTCTCTTCCGCTTAGAATTTCTAATTATGGTCTAATACTGATATCGGGTGTTTTTTTTCGAAATTGTGAATTCCAATTACAGCTGTGGAAGTGAGTACGTATTGTTACGAAGCTCGCGACCATCCCGGCTCTTTCTAGAGAAATCTAGCATTACGCGTTGCATTCGGGAAGCATCGAAAGACTTCAGCGGTAGGTCACGACACGTCGAGACTTCTGGCGGAGGTGCCGTAGAAAATACGCGTATATTCTCGACGCAGATACCAGAGAAATCCTCGTGTGCTGTAAACATCATCAGGAAGCATCCAGAACCTTCGATGCCACTATAAGAGAGGAGCTTGACCTGGCATCGAGAGAGTTTGAATCGAGCGATCGTGGCGTCAACACCTTAAGCGACATTGTGAATTTCTAAGCGATTAATAATTCTGTGCGTTATTTAGTTGTGTCGGTAGTAGCTAATAAAGTGCAGTTTGTTTACAAGTAAATCAGCGCATTTAATTCCGAGATAGGCGAACCCGAATATCGTAACAGTATTATGCATTCAGCTTTTATTTGCAACAAAGCAGGCGAGCCTAGTTTGACAGAATCCACTCTGTAAAAGCGCTGTCAGTGGAATGCCACAGTTAAGGTTATGAATTATTATTTTCTGGGGTTATCGCTTTACTTCAAAATCCACAACAGCGCTGCAAGTTCAATTCTGATTGATTAAATGTCCGAATGACATAGACTATCAACCGCTTGTCATTCTTCAAGCGCAGTGGAAAAGTTCTTGTCAATTTTACAGACGGGACAAACGAAGTTGTACATGGGGTGCGATACAAAGAGAGAAGAGAAATTCAAAATTTGGCTGTAATCCGGCCGGTAGCGCGGCGGACTTCGTCGGTGAAAATTTTCATGCGCTCTTTAGTACCACCGTGCAGTCACGTCAAGGGGAAAATTGTGAAACGAGAAGGAAAAAAGGGTGCCAATAACCTCGCTGTTGATGCGTCCATAAAATGGTGGGTGGTGTGGGAATCACCCGGCGTCGTTCTTAGCCTACTAAGACGGCGCTAAGGAGGTACTGCCAGTGACTACACGGATACCCGCCCACCGCGCAAAAAAAGTTTCTTGTTTTTTGTTGTTACATGTTTTTTTATATATTTTTTTCTTACTTTTTTTTTGCGGTGGGCGGGTATCCGTGTAGTCACTGGCAGTACCTCCTTAGCGCCGTCTTAGTAGGCGAAGAGCGATCCGGGTGATTCCCACACCACCCACCATTTTATGGACGCATCAACAGCGAGGTTATTAGCACCTTTTTTTCGGTGTTCTTCTCGTTTCACAATTTTTCCCTTGACGTGACTGCACGGTGGTACACGCCAAGGTACTAAAGAGCGCATGAAAATTTTCACCTGGCCCAGGCCGGATTCGAACCCACGATCCCTGGAATTGCTTCCAAAGACGGAGTCCGCCGCGCTACCGGCCGAGTTAAAAGGACAATAGTCTTATTCAGTAAGAAGTATACGTCGAAAATGAGCCAATCGCCTCAACTCCGGTCTTGTCTTGCTCAAAATCTCATCCATTCCACCGGCTTGCCAATTCACCGACACGCTGCATCTATCACCGACTTGACGATTCTCAGGCCATCCCACCCACATGCGGATTCACCGTTAAAACAATTCACAGACATGCATGCTAACTCACCAACCGACAGGTCAGTTCACCAAGTTGGTGTGTCAGTGTCGATGAACTGGCATATCGGTAAGTTTAGCATAGAGGTGAATCGGCATGTCGGTGAATCGCCCATTTGATGAAGTGGCGTGTCGGTCACTCGACAAGTCGGTTAATTGTCCTGTCGTGAGTTGGCGATTCGGTGAGCTGTCCGTTGGTGAAATGGGTGTCGGTCGGTGCAATGTCCTAGACCTATACCCAGCTTAATGTTGGAAGCTCAGGTCAATCCGATTTCAGGTAGAAGGACCAGTGATTGGGACGCAACCTCTCTGATGTAGATTAGGTACCATGTACGTCTTCTTTACGCGTAAATTATACGTAGTTTACGTATCCAATTGTTGGAACGGTGTTTGCATACTTGGGGTAAGAAATTGAACAGCAGTTATACAAATGCTCCAAAAGTGCCGGAAAAACGTTGAAAAAAAAGATTTCAATTTTTGGAAATATAAAGGGTCAAAAGGTGGTCCTTCGACTTATTCTATTTTCGTTATTTTGAAAGGATGTAGTAAACTCTTCATCAGACCAAACAGCAATTTTTTTGAACATTTGAATGTGTTTTGTACCAGATGAGTCATAAATCCTAAAAATCTATATTTTTTTAAAATGCCTGTGAAAAAATCTAGAGGTTATAATACTCATGTAGAGCAACAAATTACACGAATAGTTTCCATATATGAAATTTTCTACATGTATTTTGTGGAGAGACCGGGATTTTCAGGATTCACGATTCACCCTGTATAGCAAAACAAAATAACAAAACACATTCAAAGGTTCAAAAACATCGCTTTTTGGTTTATTGAAAAAAACTAAATGAATTCTTTCAAAAAAGCGAAAATAGAGGGGGTCGAACGACCACCTTTTGACCCTGCATATTTTCAAAAATGGAAACCCTAAATTTTTTCAACATTTTCCTGATACTTTTGAAGCATTTTTCTAACTGCGGTTAAATTTTCTACCCCAAGCTTGCAAACACCCTGTATAGGATATTATTGATTAGAATTGCGGCGTATTCATCGATCCTCGTTCATCGAAGGTAAAGTTCTCGGTGAAGTTTTTATAACGTGGCATATGAACACGGGTAAAGAGGTTCGCACAACAGTATAGCCAGTGGCAACTGGCAGATAAGTTGTTATCCAACATAGCATAAAAATGGAGAAAAGTCCAAAAGTACCTATTTAGATAGTCTACGTTGTCTACCATAGCCGACCATAGTCTACATATTCTACGTTGTCTACTTGTTTTTACGTATGTAACGTAGAATGAACAGATTACGCGTGGTAAGTGGTAACGGGTACAGCCTTGTTGCACTGGGTACGGAAATATCGCGTAAGAATGGATTCGAATTGAATGGGGTGCTCGTTTCAAAGACGATCATTTTTATTTTCCTCCGGTGCTTGGCGGATGCATCCACCTATTCTGCAAGTTTATGTAACGGTGCTGGCCTTCTTATTTTCAATAACGCGAAGTGCTTGCGAAGAACGCACGAATGCATTTCCATTTTCGCGCTTGGTTTTGTGAAACGATTTGCGTTATTGAATAAGTTTTGAAGAATAAGACAGATTTGAGTTATGTAGGGCGGATGAGCCGTTCAGTTCTATTACTATTATGTGCCTGATGTATACTAATGCAGAAACCAACAATTAGAAACCATACTTCACGTGTAGACTGATTAATTTGACGCATAATCAGTAAGCACACACCCAAGGCAAATTAAATTTTCATAACTGCGTTACTCGGCGTTTATTTTGTTTGTGTAGGCTTTTGTCCGACTTGGCTCTCAAGAGCATTTATTTCAAAACATTTGAGTTTCATGTGC
The DNA here is from genome assembly GCA_949128115.1 of Anaspis maculata. Lineage (NCBI taxonomy): Eukaryota > Metazoa > Arthropoda > Insecta > Coleoptera > Scraptiidae > Anaspis > Anaspis maculata. The sequence continues at coordinate 55,594,047 of OX421963.1, read as the reverse complement.
GATATCCCGTCGACGCTACCTACTCGTTTATATTTTGAATTTTGAGCGATGATTTTACAATAACAGCTGTTTTCCAACCTTTCAGAATACAGTTTCCCTTTGCGTAGGTATATACCTATACAGTCTACACCCCGAAGCAAAAAAATCCATTTAAAAGTAAAATTGGTGAGAGGGCGCCCGATTGTGTAACCAGCAATTTTTCAATCTTTAATAACCCGCGTAAAAGCGTTTATGATTCTCGATGCTGAAATTGCGTTTCTCCACGCTTTGTCAATATTTGCGATTATTAAATGGCACGTTACTACAGATTTTGTAGGTAAGCACATGTTTTCCATGATAATGTAGAATTTCCAGTGCCATGAAAATCAGCTACCGCGCACCGGTGAGTATATAATATCGAACCTTATACCGACTTGCCGAGTAGTGATAACCATGACCAGTCTTCTTGCAGTCTTGATTTCGGTCTTGCAGAAAACTAAGCAAGACCAAGATCAAGAGCAGGTGTGCAAGGCCAAGACCATAACTAAATCTGCAAGACTTAGAAAAGAGCAAGACCGATTTTGTTCCTTGGGCTTTTGCTCAATCACGACGGGGCAGGCAGGGCGGGCCAAATAATCTGCCGGCCCCCCTTAATATTCTCAACTTTCGCTCCTTAGGGGCTCCATCTCACAATACCGCCCAGGGCCCCCAATTCCCTTAGTCCGCCACTGCCGATTGGCGATTTGCAAGTCTTGTAGCTTTTGAACTGCCTAAATTTAATATGAAGCATCCCTGGTATACACAAGCCTGAGGGTTGTAAACCGTTGACTAACGTGGTCTTGGTCTCACATTCGCTTACCTATCAGATCATCACTAGCCGGGATCCACATGACGTTGAAATTGCTTCAGTGGAAGAACTGAAAGACAAAGGATTTGCCGAAAGATTCAAATGGAAATCTGAAAATGAGCTGAAAGAGGCCTAAATAGGGAGACCTTTCGATTTTATTCTATTTTTTTAAGGCTCTACAAAGTCCGCCACTGCCGATTTGGCGATTTGCAAGTCTTGTAGCTTTTGAACTGCCTAAATTTAATATGAAGCATCCCTGGTATACACAAGCCCGAGGGTTGTAAACCGTTGACTAACGTTTAGAGGAGGCCTAAATAGGGAGACCTTTCGATTTTATTCTATTTTTTTAAGGCTCTACAAAATGATACGTAGGAATAGAATCTACGGCTAATATGACACCAGGAAGATGGAATACCTAATAATATTTACTTGGGAAGGGGGGTGAGGCGCATATCTAAGCTACTTAGTGAGGAACATCAGGGAAGCCGTGGGACGTAAAGGGAGACGGAACTTTTTGGGCAACATCGGTATTTAATTCAGTAATTTTGATTTATTTAGTAACTTGTGAAAATGGAAGCCTCGGTGGGAGGCACGCAAAAAGTTACTGCATTTTGAGGTCCTGCAGCGAAATAATTATGGCCAACGGGTCAACTTTATATACCAATGAAGTGATTTGATCCGAAGCACTCAAAGTTTCGTTCTTGAGGGTCCCAACTCCCAATCTTTGAAGGTGCAAGAACATCTACAAAACGACCATTGAGTGAATTGTTAGTATAGTAGGTTCACCTGTACCGTGATTCTAGTCGACTGTGAGATTTTGTTTTTAAGTTTCCAAATCTGAAATATAGAAAATCTCCAAAACTTTGCGGTTGGCTGCTCTGGCTTCATTTAGCGTTCGTCGTTCGGACCACTTTTGGAACGTATTTTTTACGCATGTCCTCTGCAGATAGACGGAATATTTTTGCGGGACGTGATGTCTGACGCTTTTTTCCATTATATTGGGAAATGTAGTAATTTTTCGACCTGTTTTCGCCAATGAACAAATAGATCAAAGCAGCTTTGACATTTGACAGGTGTCAAAATTATTTCTAACCTCTTGAAGCCGGTTCAACTTTAGGTTGATTGAAACTATAAAAGTACTAGGCCTTCGCCCAAAAAAAGGGGTCCCGCATGGAATCATCAATCCTTCCACCTCTTGCAGTCGAAAAGACACGACGAATCATGAAGCACTATTGGCAAGACAAAGAACATCTCAGCAGGCCTGCAGTTGCAGCAGGATTTACGTATAAAAAGTTAATTGAACCGAATTTCAAAAAACCCAGCCGCTCAAAGTTGCGTATTGGACCAAAATTTTTGTGAGTACCTTCAGTTTGTAATTTGCTTCCGTTTTGGGGCTTGGCGGAACGATTTTTGGTTGGCCTTGAATGGCCGTCGTCAAGATGACTAAAATTGAAGGCGGTCCCGTAGGGTTCTGGTGTCTTAATGACGGTAATACAGCTCTGCGCCCCTCTAATCGCTTTTCCACTTATGACAAGGTCGGTTTTCCAAGATTTTAATATCAATTTGATAGGAAATATAACTTTACTTCCAGAGAAGTCAGTTTCACACCAGGTAAAAAGGCAGCAAGCCGAGAATGCTGGAGTAGAAAATTTGCCCAGCCAATTAGAGTCACAGTACAAGTGAACCTACTATAGCAATTGTCGTCACATAAAAAAGAGATCTTGCTGCAGTCTTGGTTGCAACAACACAATACGACCTATAGGAATACGTATATAGAAATTTTTGTCGAGACGGCCTTTTCTAGTCTAGGAGCTTATGTAATCCTATGGGATTTTGAATGAAGGAGCATAGCGACTATGTGGGATACATTCCTCAGATGGCCAGCAATCACACCTGGGTGTTCTGCTTGAATTTCTTGCAGGGGATTTATACAGGGTGAAACAGAAAAAATAAATCGAAATTTGTAGCTCCAGACTGAGGAAAGATGGAAAGCCTGAACTGCAGATGTGATTTGATTCTGTGGTTATGTTGATTCCTGCCGAATTTGGTACTTATCCATCGAATAAATTCTAAATAAGCTTTGAAGTTTGATCTTTCAGTATTTGACAGATGACATGCGGAGAAATACTTTCAACAGTTTTAAATACAGTTTCTCATGGGCTTTCAAATGACATATTGCAAGTCAAGTTCCGTGACAGATGCTTTCTGTCATTTTTAATTGTGACATTTCCGTTCAACAGATGACAACCAAAACGTAATAATAGGCTCATTCGACAGCAAAACTATGTCCGCATATCGAATTTCAAGTCGATCGGATCAACGTTGCAGCTGTTATCGTAGAAGATTATAGACACATTACATACACACACACACAGCTCCGTAATCTACTCTCAAAAACTTTGTCATTTATTCATTCAATATCTATCCAATGGATTGGAACCAAATTTGGTGAGAAGCAACAAAACAGAAGAACCAAATTGAGCCCGCAGTTGCAGCTTTCAATCTATTCCCAGTTGGACGTTACGGGTTTTCAAATGTTCTCCTGGTCACTACCACCGGAGACGGCCGCTCGCTCAGATTTTGACCAGGCGACCTGTGTTTGGTGTAGGACTCGACTTGGCCGTCTTTTTCTGGTGGAGTATTAACTTTTTTCGAAAAATTCTAACTGATTTTGTAAGTAGATTGCATTGGGCGTCGTGTAGGGTCGTTTTCAAATGCGGCACGGTTTCGATTTAAGACATTGTGAAGGCACTTTTCCAAGGGGAATTCAATGTTGCCAAAATCTTCCTTCTAGCTTTCAAAACAACCGAGATATGACATTCAACTTTTTTTTCTCTTATGGGCGCCATATTGGATTTTGACATTTTTGAATACAATTTTTTTTTCTGGTTACGACGATGTGTAACATGCCACTGTTGAATTCATGCTTTAGAGCAAAAAAATTTTTAAAATTTTCCAAAGAGTGCTTTGGAAACAAAATCAGCATCGACAATAAAAAAAAAAACGTAAATGTCAAACATTTAATAAACAATGACATGTGGCACATCGTTCTAACCAGATAAGAATACCGTATTCAAAAATATCAAAATTCAATATGGCGCCCATTAGAGAAAAAAGTTGAATGTCGTATCTGGGTTGCTTTGAAAGCTAAAATAAAGATTTTGGCAGATTTGGATTCCCCTTGAAAAAGTGCCCTGACAATGTCTAGATTAGAAAAGGCCACCTTCAACCGTTTTTTGAATAAAAAATAAAAACAAAAATCAAAATCCTGTTTTTTTCACGATATCTCAAAAACGAAAATCGATACGTCAAATTTCTTTTTGGATCATTGATCGTCATGGAAATGCGCAACTTTTTTCTAATTTAACCGACTTTGTATCTCTCAAGATAAGCGAGATACTCATGCTTAGCCTCGAAAAACGGACACCCTGTATAGTTTTTCTCCTTTTTCTCCTGTTTTACCCTGTATGAATCCGTTGCAAGAAATTCAAGCAAAACACCGGGCGAGGTGTGATTGCTGCCCATTCAAGAAATGTATTCCACATGGTCGCTATGCTCCTTCATTCAAAATCCCACGGGATGCTTTTCAATTACATAAGCTCCTGGACTATTCGGGTGGGAAGTTAGAATTCGAGAAGAAGATATTGAAAGAAATTTGCAGCATCTTGATAATAAATGAACACAGAATTGAAAAGTGTTTCAGAAAAATTTTAATTTCAATTAAAAGTCAATCAGGCTTCATTCAAAGCTCCATCATTTGATTCCGATGTCGATAAGCCAGGCTTTGTATTTCCGACTGGAAAACTCTCGGAAAATTAGGACAAAAAATTGTTGGGGAATGTTCAAGAACCTGTTGATTGAATAAAAATTGGTGAAAATCTGTTCACGGATGGAAAATTTGAAATTGGCAGTTTTTCCAGAGGGGTAAACTGGAAAGCCGTTGGTCCGATTGAATTTTCTCCTCAATAATTAGATCAATCTTTTCTCCAACTATGACTCACAGCACGTCTGCACCTAATGAATATCTCGTGGAGCTTACCGCAGGTCGAGGTTCGCACTGCAGTTTAGTTTGGAGGGATGGAGGGCCCCCATTTTGTGTGCTGCGGGTTAGATCACTTTAATTGGTATAGAGTTGACATGACAAATCTCGTTCCAGTACCCCAAAATGCAGTACCAGTAGGTGTGTATTTAGATATGTACCGCTTCCACTACAAATTGTGATTGTATTTGAACTTTGCGACAAAATTTTTTGTTGCAACCTATACTACTTACGAACATGTCCTAACCGAAACGTGTAATTTGTTTGGTAATTGATTGATTGACTGAAATTTTTTGCGGATAATAGTCACTAAATCTTCAAATGAAACTTTTAGTTTTAACTTATAAATAGGTTATCCTGCTTTATCTTATGGTTCAATGTAAAATTTTTTGCTGTTTATGTCACATGAAAAATGTTTTTTTTTCAGGTTCAAGCGCTTCGATAACCAATTCATAAGACCATACTTACTGAGAAACCACCAAGGGGCCGAGCCGAAGATTCTGGAGACGTATTCCAAACTAGCCATGCGAGATGCCATGGAGTACATGAGGCGGAATGCTTCTACCATAGGTAACATTTCTGGTACCGAAAGCATGTCCGCGATCTTCAAGAATTACACTGCTGGTAACCTCAACGGCAGGTGCGCCACCACATTATTAACCTGGTAAATTAACAGCGCTGACCTCTTTTGCCACACGTGCCGCTCTATAAATGCTATACTGACAAACTAACTTACTTATATATAATGCATATAATGTTTGATATTTCTAGAAGTATCCGTCCCGAGTAGTCGTCAGTGCTTAATTTGCTAGAATTGCTTTTGGTAGAACTCGTAAAACAAGATTAGCCTTGGTAGGAAGTGTAGCTGAATTTTTGTCTACTTATCTGAATGTAAGGTCAGTTCCTACAATATCTCCTAGTTACAATGAGTTTTCAACTACCTATGAAGGTATACGCTGACTGCTAGTTCCTAGTTCCAAAGTTCCCGTAAAAAAGTGTCCAAAAGATCAGCTGCATTTGAATTTTTGTTTTAGTTCTGAAATAGCTATAACTGCTGAAGCTCGAACCCCACTTGGCCCACGCCACGACACTCTACGCAATGCAGTACATACAAAACGATGAAACTGTCGAAACGTCATTGATAATAACACGTTTTTTGTTGTACCACAATTTCATGCGTGGTGCATTGCGTGGGACCCTTGGGGCTCGGGCTTGAGATATGCTGATAAAATGATGATATTTTACAGCTCCAGTTTTAGCCATCTAGACTCGAGCACGTGGAATATAGATATGCAGGAGCTCGAATACAACCCTTCAAAGAAAGATCTAACAGACGCCAAAATTCATCATCTTTTGGCTGAAGAACTAGTCAAACCGTATCGGCGGGTGAGTGTAAGTCACCTCCTCCACTAACCGTTTGCTTTTGTGAGATGTTTGCACATGGTCAATGTTGTACGTATTTCGCTAATTCACTGCACTTTTGATCAGAGCATTGTCTTTCACTCAAGTCTGAATAAGTCGCCAAGTCTGTTACTTGTGGATCAAGATGAAGGACAGTGTTTTTGAATCATTTTGACGAAGCTGTTTTGTACTCACTCATATTGTAGCAATGAATGTTTAATGCTCTTTTGTCCATGATATTATTTTTTCAATGTAATAATGCTTCGTTAAGAACCGGGTATGAAGTTGCAATTACGGTTGACACCAGTGTCATTATGAGTATAATGGGTCGTTTACCAATGATCGCAGAATGCAAGGGTGCTAACGAATCAGGCACTATTAAGGCACAAAAAACCTTAGTGGTCAGAACACGGGTCAGAATCTTCTGTAGTTGATGTTCAGTAATCGTTGTAGATGTAGATGGGGATAGTTAGGCGTGTATGTAGTCTGCGGACTGTTAACTTTATGATGCCCAATTATGATCGAAGGTCGGAATATGCATTTTCAACTTCTATTGAATTTTCAGTTTTGGAGTTCAAGTTACGATGTCATGAAAAAATACTTAGAAATACTGTCATAAATTTACTTAGGTAAATAAGAAACAATTACCTACCTACTTAGGTACGCTGTACATAATAAGGTGTCAACTGTCGTCTTTCATGTTCATATATTTGGGAACTCCGCATGGCGCACGAAACCACGCCGAACTTTAGCTCGTTATGAAAATTTACAACATATTATTCATGTAAGTAGCGAAATTAAGAAGTCGGTATTAAAAAGTTTTCGCTTCGAGAGACATCGTCCTAAAATGCAAATTTCCTTCAACCCCTGACTTCTTAAAATTTACCAAGCCGTTGGCGCCCAAACTTTCTATCGAATCGATTCAGCGATCACTGAATATTTTGAAAGTTGAACCGACTCCTGTCGGTCACCTGTATATTAAATACCGGGTGATCATTTGAAAACTATCCACCTGCAATAACTCCAGATTCCTAGTGAATATTTTTTCGAGCAAAAACAGGTCGATTTTTATATCGAGGGGGACATCCAAAACATACATTGGCAAATTTCTATATTCACCCCCCTCGCCCCCACTCACCCCAACTTTGAAATTTCAAATGACACTACCTACCTTGCGATACATTAAATTGAAGCAAATTGAATTTTATTTCTGAAAAAAATATTTTCAAAATTTTCAACCTCACCCCCTTTTCCCTAAAAATTCTATGACTGTCCTATTTTATATTCTGGGCCCCTCATTTTTTTCTCAATCAAGTCGGCGCATCCTAGATAGCATCGAAGAAGAAAATTTGCGGTGGAAAAGTGCCACCCAAATTCACCCCTTTGCTCTCCCCCACCTCAACTCCCAAGTTTAACAAAACACCACCTACTTTGTGATACATCAAATCGAAGGGAATTGAATTCTCTTCCCGAAAAGAATTTTTTTGAAGTTTTCTACCCCTTCCCCAATAAATTGGCCATTTGGAGTATTCTAAGGAGGAAATGGGGGGCTTTAAAAATTGTGAAAAAATCTTTTTCAGGGAGAGAATTCAATTTCCGTCAATTTGATGTATTACAAAGTGGGTATTGACATTTTAAATTTTTGAGGTCAGGTGGGGGGAGCGAAGGGGTAAATTTGGGTGGCACTTTTTCTACAGAAAATTTTCTCTTTCGATGCTGTGCAGGATGACGTTTACTGCATTGAAGGGAAATGGAGGTCAAGAATATTAACTTGGACACTCAGAGAATTTTAGGAAGAACAGGGGTTGAGGTTGAAAAATTTCAAATTTTTTTTTAAAGAGAATTTAATTCTCTTTAATTTGATGTATCGCAAGGTAGGTGGTGTCATTTGAAATTTCAAAGTTGGGGTAAGTGGGGGCGAGGGGGCTTTAGATATAAATTCTCCAATGTATGTTTTAGATGTCCCCCTCGATATAAAAATCGACCTGTTTTTGCTCAAAGACATTTGCACTAGATATCGGGAGATATTGCAGGTGGATAGTTTTCAAATGATCACCCGGTATATATCGGCGGGACGGCGCCACCTGAGAGTAGACGTTCTGAGAGGACAATTCTTAGCTCGGGTAATAGCTGGTCTTCTCACATAAGCTTCTTGTCCTCTACACAGTCCTCGTCAAAACCCGCATATGATACAGGTTAACTGTAGGTATGTATGTATGACTTAAATTCTCTCTCTCCTCGCGAGACAGACTTAGGTACCTATTTTCAGACTTACGAATTCAATCAAGCGAGCACCTTCCTTCGGGCTGAAAAGACAGTTTGTGTTAACTTGTCAGATCCATAAACGGACAGATGCAAAACCAACCTGACGTTCTAGGAATACCAAAGTGGTCCTAACACGTGCACTTGTGGGAAATTCCAGACTATGGACTATACTGGTCTGTTCTCAGTTACGGTCTCCTTGCAGCACGGTAGATCTTGCCAGAACCACCCCATTTGCACTAACAATTGGACCCCGGATACCTTCATACCTTTTCATTTATTATTTTCTTTATACCTATAGGTACTTAATTTTTATTACAGTTTTTAACTGGGTCAAATACGAATAAATAAATGGATCTGATCGATTGGCAAGAACAGTTTTCCATATCCCTATCAAAGGGCACAAGATTCGAGCGTCGTGCTGCGTCCAGTAGTTCTGATCTAACCGACAATAAAGCATCGACCTTGCAGCAGAAGTATGACAACTATTTTCTCACACACGTCATAAAAACATTCCCTGCTGTGGTGAATTCCCCGCCAAATGAAAATGTAAATCTGCCAGAATCAAGGAAACCCAGAGGCAGCAGAACATGTGGAAATGTAGGAGTGACGAAGTTTTTAAATAACTTTCCTCTAGCACCGAACTAGTGTGCGTTTTAGCTGCCAGAAAGGATTGCGAATAAAGAATAACTAAATTGGATCCTCAAATTGAATCTGGATAAGATCTCCGTTGAGAGGACCAATGGCATTATTGTGCTGTTCCCAAACATTATAGCCCAGTCTTTATAGATAAAAAATCGCCTAAACCTTGAATAAAATAGTTACAGGCTGAATTTTTGGTTACGGGTCCTATGTATCAAGAGAAACAACAAATCAAAATTCTCGGAAATTCTCGGTCCAGGAAAATTTTTGTGGGGAGGGCCCCGATACGTGAAAATCGACCGTTTTTCGTGAATAACTCGTAAACGGTGATTATTATCGACCAAAATGTCGAGTATTATAATAATAATAAGGTAGGTAATAAATATAATAAGGTATACAGGACGGTTCATTCGCTTTCACGACCAAATTAATAGTGCGATTTTGTAAAAAATAACATTCCATTACCACTCTGTTATGTAAAAAATCCCGACGGCCATTAGCTGTTGCCAAGGTATTAACAGCGTAACAGACCTTCCATGGAATGTAATTTTCTGGAGAATCGCATAATTAATTGCTAGTCAAATTCATTTTCATTTTCAATATTTTATAACTTTAGCCCAGGCGCCAGGGAGCAAAAATCAGCTCAATAAGGAAATAATTGTTTCCTGGCTGGAGACTAGCTTAAAACGATCTGCGTGGCTTAGGTTTCGACATACTAATTTCCCCGCTTTCGGAAATGTCGGCGTCATGTCGCCATCATCAACAAGAAGTGCACCAGCGTGGTTTTTGCCGAATATCTAGATTTTGGGCCATCTGACAGCAAAAGATGTAAGAAGTCATTTTGAAACCAATGAAATTCCCTACGGAATAGTTTTTAAATGACCTTTCTGCAACCTATGGTTTTTGAGATAGAGCTTCTGGAAGCGAGAGGCATTGTCGTAAAAACTCCATGGCCCTTGACTCGAAAAACTAAAATGTCGATGTGACAAAAAAAATTCAAAATGAGATTTCTCGAGAATCCTTCACGCTATAGTTGCGGTGATGGTCTTAAACTCCTTCTCTTGAACCGTTGATTACGAATATAGAAAAGTAAAAAACGTCACATTGTACATATACAGGGTTTACTGAGGGAATCAAATCAGATCAGAGAAATTTCACATATTTCTTCGATTTAGCCTATATGCGACACTCTAAGCACCTAACACGAGTCCAATATCAATATGGATTTGCTCTGTAAGCTTCACTTGATACACTAAAGAAGTGGTCAGCCCACAGCTTCACTGTAAAATGTTTTGAAGGCCCTCTGAAATCATCAAAAGATTGAAAATTTACAGTACCAAGGAATGTATATAACAGTATATTATATACCAAGGGACCAAAGTGAATTTTTAATTTGGGGATTTGGACCCAAAGGGCCCCCGACAACAAACTTCACCCAAGGGATCAAAAATTCACTTTGGTTCCTTGGTATATAATATACTGTTACATCCATTTCTTGCTACTGTAAATTTTGATATTTCAGAGGGCCTCCAAAACATTTTACAGGAAGGCTGTGAGTTGACCACTTCCTAAGTGTATCAAGTGAAGCTTACAGAGCAATGCGTATTGATATTGGAGTCGTGATAAGTGCTTAGAGTTTCGCATGGGCTAAATCGAAGAAATATATCAAATTTCTCTGTTCTGATTTGATTCCCGTAGTACACCCGGTATATGTACGATGTGACGTTTTTGACTTTTCAATATTCGTGATCTACGGTTCAAGAGGAAGAATTTAAGATCATCACCGCAACTATAGCATGGAGGATTCTCGAGTAATCTCTTTTTGAATTTTTTTTTGTCACATCGACATTTTCGTTTTTCGAGTCAAGTGGCCATGGAGCTTTCACGACAATGGCTCTCGCTTCCAGAAGCTCTATCTCAAAGACCATGAATTGACCTTTCCAATTTTAGGAGATAGAAAATACATGGATTTTCGAGGTCACCTTTGACGTTTTGACGTTTATGACGTTTGGACGTTTCGTTTCTGACTTTTGCGGGAATTTTGAATCGGAGAGCTATACTGTTCCCATTATCATGTGGGGAAAGTCACTAGAGCCCATAAGGGAGTTTTTAATGGACGAAGTAATAGAGTTTTTTCGTAGTAAGATGCACGTGTCTGGTGCAGTGTGATTCCTGCTGGTGCTGGTGCTGGTGCAGCCACACTTCCATCAAGTTTGGGTCTTTCGTGAACCGGTGCATGGTTATGCTGGGTGTATTCGTCTTATTCTTGACTCGCATAGAGCGACACAACACCCTTGAACCATTTCTGTATCTTCTCAGTTTTCCACTACATATAACACACACTTATTGGTAAGAACGAGGGTAAGAACAAGTGAAATCATGAAATCCATGCTGAAATCAAATAGATACACGACAGAGCGCTCGTCACATTCGAAAAATTTCCCATTGTCAGAAACGAAATGTCATATCTCAAGAAACATAGGGCGCTTTCCAATAACTGCGACAAGACGGATACACAATGTCAAAGTGCACTTGCCAGCTCAATTCTAAACTCAGCCTCGCCAATGTTTCGATTGTGTCGACATGTGGTGCTATTACTGCTATTAGAACGCTAGCTGTGTCGAATTGTGTCCTTATACGCCTTATTGGGAAGCGCCCAATGACCTCGATTAACCGTATCTTATACGCATGACGTCACAGTAAAGAGAGACAACGGAAAATTGGAGACCTCAATTGCAGAAAATTGATTGAAAAACCAAACTGTAAGGAATTTCATAGGCTTCAAAATGACTCCTTGCATCTTTTGCTGTCAGATGACCCAAAATTAAGATATTCGGCAAAAACCACGCTGGTGCACTTCTTGTTGATGATGGCGACATGACGCCGACATTTCTGGAAGGGGGGAAACTAGTATGTCAAAACCTAAGCCACACAGATCGTTTTAAGCTAGTTTCCAGCCAGGAAACAATTATTTCCTTATTGTTTTCCCTGGCGCCTGGGCTACTTAGGTATATGTCATTTGGACAATATAAGCCTAGTAGTGCGGCGGTTAGTAAAAACCACCTTGCATTTTGTGATAAAAGCATGAAATTTGACACATACGCTCTACAGACTGTCCTTTACTATTTACGAGGCGGACCCACGATGGATCCGCCGTGCAGCTGTCAGAATTGTCATTTGCCTACCTTCCAGGGGCAAAAACTGTAGTCGGTTATCGAGCTGATTCAAAAGTGACGTCTATCAATGCAGTAGACCTTCACAGTATAACTTCACCAAAACAGATGTCAATATTACAAAAGGAGGGGGAATGGGAGGGGATAGTTCTAGCCGCGGCACAGATTTTTTTTTATTTGTTAATTTCGGAACAAATTGACAAGTTTGGTGTCGTTTCCGACTAAATTACATCTTCTGAGTTCAAATTGGATGTTGTGATTGCAGTTTGAAGAAAAAAAGATTTTGTTGTGTTAATAAAAATATATTTCAGAAAAAATCTTAGTCTTTTTTCATTTTGACTTTTATCTTAATTCCGGGCATTCGAAGTGGAAATCCTTATTTAGTTCACTTCTTCAAAGCTTCCTGTACATAAAAACCATGTACGAGACCTGATTTTTACTCTTACAAGATCGTGAGCCTCATTTGTTCCTAAAGTCGTAGAAGTAATATCCAATAATTTTATTAATTTTCATGTACGAATGGAGGTGTGCGTGCAAAGCCTTGCAGTTTGTGATAAAAGTCTGAAACTTGGCATACATGGTCTATGGACTGTCCTTCACGATATAAAAGTTGCACCCATGACGGAACCGCCGTGCAGCTGTCAGAATCGCCGCGATACCTTAGCACGCACACTTCCATTCGTACATGAAAATGATTGCATATTACTTTCACGACTTCAGGAACAAATGAGGTTCACGAAGTTGTCAAAGTAAAAATCAAGTCTCGTACATGGTTTTCATGTGCAGAAAGCTTTGAAGAAGTGAACTAAATAACGATTCCCACTTCGAATGTCTTGAATTAGAATAAAGTCGAAATGAAAAAAGCCTAAAATTTTTTTCTGAAATATTTTTTTCTGCTAACAAAAGAAAATCTTTTTTTCAAACTGCAATTGCAACACTCAATTTGAATTCAGAAGATGTAATTGAGTCGGAAACGACACCAAACTTATCAATTTGGTCCGAAATTAACAAAAAAAAAATCTGTGCCGCGGCTTGAGCTATCCCCTCCCATTCCTCCTCCTTATGTAATATTGACATCTGTTTTGATAAAATTATACTGTGAAGGTCTACTGCATTGATAGACGTCACTTTTGAATCAGCTCGATAACCGACTTCAGTTTTTGCCCCTGGAAGGTAGGCAAATGACAATTCTGACAGCTGCACGGCGGTTCCATCGTGGGTCCGCCTCGTAAATAGTAAAGGAGAGTCTGTAGAGAGTATATGCCAAATTTCATGCTTTCATCACAAAATGCAAGGTTTCCCTAAAAAACGGTCGTTAACCGCCACACTATAGTGGATTCCAGTGACGTAGTAGTCTATTACAACCTCTGATCCTTATGACCAAGAAGAAGCAAAAGGAGCCGACGCGACGGCAGACGTATAGATTGAATTTTAGTCCAAAATTTGGTGATTATAGCCCTCCAAAGAGCCGCTGCCTCTACTCTATCGGCTTCTTAGCCCAAACTCTCTACGAACGTGACTGCCAAAAATTCCTAAATCGCCGTGGATAAATTATTGGAAGAAATTCAATCCGACATAACTTGAATGCTGAATGTATACGGCAAGTTGGCAAGTATGCATTTCGTCTCCTGTATTTCCGTATACTGGTTGATGGGCAGCTCTTAAGGTGGGTTCAGTCAGCTTGGTTTTAGTTTTAGTCGTAGTCGTTGTCGTAAATTTGAAAGTAGAAAGCACGCGTCATATGCGCGGCGTTCATACAGAGTTTTAGTTTTAATTTTAATCGTAAGAATTCCGAACTTTGTCGTGAGATACCGACTTGCAGGTTGCGTAATTATCAGTATAAGGTATGAGCATGGATGGTGATGGTAATGGGTTGTATGTATTATAAAAAAAATAGCATAAGCATTTTCTTCGATTCAGAGGAGTTGTACTCCTCATAAATGTAAGCAAATACTTATTTATGCTTATTTTTTGACGAGTTTTTATATTAATACTACCCATTATGAACACGGACCGTATGAAGATGAAGGTTCGCGCAGTATCATTCGAGCTCCTATAGTCAGTTTGCACATTTGAAATTCCGCGCCTGTTTTCGCGCCTCTAGCGGTAGAAAAGCACTCCTTTGGAGGGTAGACATGCGCATGTCACGTTGACAAGCGCTTTAAAAGTCCGTGCCGCAAGATTTTTGAGTGACTGATTGTGAGGTGTGATGGATAAATATAAATATCTTTTGGGTTCAGGCCGGTTTCCTTCCGGCATAAAACAGCCGGTAATGCCGGTAAAGGGAAGATGCTGAAGGAAGCAAGCCATATTTTCAATCTTGTGGAGGTAGCAGGCCAAATAAAGGCGAAGGTAATTCGCCAGACCTCAGTCAACTTGCCTCCTTATGATGTAGTGCCAACTTGGTACCATCTTCCAGGGAATCTATAAAATACCACAGATCTTTTCCCTGTATTATAATATAATAGGTGTTACGGCATCCAATAACACAACAGCCCAGTTTCGATTTTTTTGGTTGTATCATCTTACAACTCTGTAGTTTGCTTTCTTACTTTCTTGAAAGGGGAGATGATCTGTTAATGAATTCAAGGTACTTACCTAGTAATAATAAGGCTAAAACCTACCTCAGAGTCACATACAGATAGCGAACTGAAGTTTTGCGACACCACGGTGTGACAAAACCGTCATCAATTGACTTCTTTTATGACAATGATAATTATAATACCTAGTCTTTTTGATTCTGAGCAATGATGCATTTTAGTTCATCCCTCCACAATGGCGCTGGGGGCATATCTGCTAATCGCCTATTGGTCAATTCTTACGACTAAATCTTGTTGTATGAACGCTCTTCTCTGTTACGACAACGACTAAAACTAAAACAGCGACTAAATAAGCTGACTGAACCCACCTATAGTCTTGGAACCCGAAGGAGGTAGAATCGTGTCTTAGTAACGGTAGGTCCTAATTATCTGCCATCTTGCGTTCACTAATCCTCTAAAGAGGAAGTGCGCTACTGAGCGTCACGCCCGTGCGCCCGTGAGAGCATGTTCGCTTTTTAGAAAATGACGCTTATATGGCCGGTTTGTCTGTCTGTCTGTCTGTCTGTCTGGCCGTCTGTCCGTGTAGAAATTAAGAAGTTCTACTCCTCTTCGAGGAATGGAGCTAGAGCCTTGGAACTTTTTCCGATGGATAGCTGATGTTCCCAAGGGTGGCCAATGAGCATTATTTTTTTGATCCATACATAGTTACCATTACTATAATTATCAAAAAACAAAGATTCCCTGTGCACTCCTAAGAAGTTGAACTCCTCTTCGGGGAATGAAGATAGCTAGAGCCTTGGAACTTTTCCCGATGGATAGCTGATGTCCACAAGGGTGTCCAATGGGCATTATTTTTTTACCCAAACATTGGATAATCATTCTCACTTTCAAGCTAAATTTCATGATTCCGCCGCCACTTTGGCTGTCATATCAGAATTTCTTATTAGTGGAACGATTTCCACGAAACTTGAAACTTATCCTTGTCTCGTATAATCATTCTTATTTTCAAGCTGACTTTCATGATTCCGCTGTCATTTTGGCCGCCATATTGACATTTCTTATAAGTGGAACGATTTTCATGGAACTTGAAACTTACCCTTATCACGTTTGATAATTTTCATTTTAAAGCTGAATTTGATGATTCCGCCGCCATCTTGGCCACCATATGAAATTTCTTATCAGTGGAACGATTGTCATGAAACGTGAAATTTACTCTTGTCTCTTATGAACATTCTTATTTTCAAGCTGGACTTCATTTCTATCAATGACAGATCTGCACTAAGAAAATGCGCTTATGCGACTCATTTTGGCATGTAGATACTGAATCCTATGACACCCTGCATAGGTTTACGGAAGGATGCAAAACGGAGCTATTAAACCATATTAGGTACAGAAATATAAATATGAGCAGTTTCCTTTAACGACGTTGCTGCATTCAGAGAAATTCTATTCATTAAAAAGATAAATTTGCGTCTTCCGCTCTCCGTGTTTCATTGTTGCTGGTGCTGTGGCGCCATATTCATGTTGTATCTTGTCCCTGGAGACTTCTTGCTGGTTTTTCATTCCATGGTACAAGGTTGATCATTTTACATTGTCATATTCGTTCAGATCCCATTCCATTAGGTATATGCGGACTGAGATGCTATTTTACAAAATAACTTCATACCAACTGGCACAAGGATATTGTGACACACAAGACTGAATCAGAACCTAAAATGTTCTCGTGTAAACTGAGCTCATTTCTCTTACTTACAAGTAGTTTATCTGAAAATATAACACTAGCTTAGCAAGTTTAATGCGTTTGATGATAACAGCACTAAATATGCCTGTCTCCAAGTGACCGATTTGTGAACTTTTTCAATAACGAATGTTGACCAGCGTCACAGCCGTTACCAAAAGATAACATCCTTCGGTAAAGATCCTTTTCTTTCCTATTTCAAGACCAACACTTTGTGCACTTCATCAGAGTACAGTGGAAATGTACTTGTACCTTTCTTTTTGAATTTCTAAATTTCTCCTAGCCGTTGCCACCCGAGAGAGCCTCTCGCCCGTATTTTGACCAGGACTACTCGCCTTTGATGCAGGACTCCACTCAAAAATTCATTACTGCTCGGGGATCAAATTATTTAAAAAAAATCCAACTGATATCGGAAGTCGATTAGATTGGACGTCGCGTCGTGTAGCCCCATTTTCAAAATCAGCACGGTTCCAATCTTCTTACGGTAATTTTTTCAAAATGAGATTAGCACATTCCGTGAATTTGAAAAAACTGCAATGACATGGGGTGAGCCCCACTTAATTATCCATTTTAAGTGTAGACATGGTGGGAATGGAGGTTGAAGAAAAGATTGAATCAATTTTTGGAGGAAAAATTTTCGAAATCGGACCCACGCCACGGTTTCCGAGTTTTCATTTGTGGAAAAACTGCAAATTCTCCAACAACTGTTTATCGCGTGAACAGATTTTCAGCAATTTTTTTTAAAACAAGAGGTTACTGGCTCTTGAACATTTTCCAATAATTTTCTTTCCAATTTCCCGGGAATTTCCTTGTTGAAAATATAAAACAGGCCTGGGTTATCGAAACCGTACGTAAATGATGGAATGATGGAGCTTAAAGTGAAGCCGTAATTGACGATCTTCATAACAAGATGATTTGGAAAAAGATTTGAGGTTTTCCCGAAAAATTCAAATTTTTTAAATTTTCAATTGTTCCTGCAAATTATTTCAATCTTTCTGTGATGCCAATTTCAGATCGTTTACCTTTATCCATGTACCAATGCGTCTGAATGCCTCACTTAGTTTTCTTCCTACATAATTTGGTTCCTGATGAAAAACTGCAAAACTTTATAACTTTTTAGCTTGTGAACAGATTCAAAATAACGTTTTTAAACAAAGGGTAAGTGATTTTTGAACATTTTCAGGAAATTTCTTCCAAAATTCTCTAAGTTTTCCAGAGTTTTCCACTTGAAAAAGAGTAACTGGCCTAGCCTATCGAGACCAGTCTCAAATGATGGAACTCAAAATGTATCCCTCATTAGAGAAAATATCTCAATTCTTCAATCTTCTTCTCAAATTCTAACTTACCTCCCGAAGTCCCATAATAAAATTTCCATCCATTCCTTGCTACTCATCGGGGAAGTTTTGGGGTAACACAACCGATTTTTTTCAACGTTCACGTTCGTGAGTTTTGTTTTGCTCAATTTCTGATGCTTTAGAAACTACGTCTGGAAGCCTCGCAATAACCTTACATCTAAACATTTGTTTCCAACCTGCAACCTTCATTCCTGCAGATCTCAAGCAAATCTGCGATCAATTTGTTTCTCTTTATAACTCTAACCGTGGGTTCCACAAAACAGATAATTTGAGATCAGTTAATTTGCGATTTTTGTTTGTCAATTTGTAGCTGACTGATCAATGGTAATGCTGGTTTATCCCTCAATAATGAAAAGATGACGGGTCTAGTACAGTAGATTTTAGGCATTTTTTGTTAGTGATCACCTAGGATTCAGCAGAAAAAAGTCCAGTTAATCTGCAATCAGCCTTGATCGCTGATCATCTTTTTGTGGAACTGACGGTAACACTTTACACATTCTATACCTACTCAAGCTTTTGGTGGTTGGTTATAGGGCACTGGTGCAATCTGACAGGAATGAAGATATAGACGTATTTACTTTAGCAGATTTATTGACAACTCAATAATACAAAATTACATAATATGCCTGTGCGACACGCTAAGAAAGAAAAAGGCAGCTTATGAATAAAAAGACCTAAAGACCCGCTTGGTCTAAATTATTCGTGAGCATTTCAATAAGTGGTATTGTCGTATTGTTTCATAAAAAAATTGTAAATTGACATTATCAATGTTCTTGAATTTATTTGACTGCATTCACGTCACGTGCGGAACGGGCATTTCCCCACAGGCATTTCGTCGTCTCGAAAGACGGATGCGTATTAGGGGTTTGAAGGATATGATCGGTAAAATATCTTCGAAAAAGCTCAATATGTAGTGAGTATTGATGTGTATTTTTAATGTAGTGTAGTCATGTTGGTTGCTTCTAACATTCTCCTGAATAAACTCCCGATCCTTGCAACTTGAAAGCCTTACGAAACAGTTTATTTGAGCTCCGTTTGATTGCAAAGGAGTGTATAAGTACCAATAACGAATTAGTAATGCACATGGTTGTTTTTTTTTACAGCACCGCCGACTGAGCTACAGCAGGCATGCTGTAAACGACCGCGATCTTTCCACCCAGGTAAATTACAGGATGCACTTCAATATGCGGCGATTAGTGGCCGACAAGAAACACCATCACAAGCGGCACAGCAAGAAGCTCAACAAGGTATGAAGCTTGAAATTCCCACTCCCATGTCGATTTCTCGTGCACACACACACATTAAGCTATCTATTGAAACGTTTCTGTTTGATGCTATTTCCGCAGGATGGAAAACATAACCACGTCAGCTTTCCAGAGTTCCAACAGAACGGCACTGCCAAGCAATTCTCTCACGGTAAGTTTTAAAAGTGTTCGGCTTAGACCAGGCTGATTCGAGCTTTAATTGATTTTCATCGTGCCTCAGGTACCTTAGTATGGGTATTCAAATAATTCGAACGATGTAAGAAATTCTGTCAGCCTGGTCTGATTATTCCAAGTCTTCAAATATGTTACCTACCACGTTACCATTTTGCCATTTGGTTCATTTCTTATTGTCTATCATCCAGATTACATAAGCGAAGTTTTACACGAAGACGATACTGAGCCGAAGTCCAGTAAGGAGGACTGGGACAGTCCCATCACATTTACAGCAAAGTCGTCTCGTGAGTATCCAGAAATCGATACTAGTTGAACTTACACTATTAACTGATTCCAGTGGCCGGAAATGCTGTTGAACTGGCTGGTTGTTTGAACTATGCTTACGTTGTGTATACGAGAGCTGAACTGAGGAAAAAGCATGCGTCTGTCTATCTTTTTATCGAACTGTTTTTTTTCGTTTCACTCACCTACGGTACATGACTTGAGCTTCTTCTTCAGTGTCGTTGTGTGCTTTTCAGTGTTTTTTGCGGATATAGGTATGTTGTACCAATGAAAGAGTGCGGGTAAAAGCATGAGATTTTGTACAATTTCAATGATTCAAACTGGTGGTTTTCTCGGATCGTCTAGTGTTCCATCGGGTCTTAGGAACCGGGCCAAGTTATCAATACTAGAAGCAGTCTATTTAACTATTGGTTGAAGCGGGACGCTGTAAGATCCCGCTAACTAGTAACAAATCTTTACACAGTTAAAAATTGAATATATTAAAGTATTTACTTATTCTAACAAATAACAGACCACAATAACAATTTTTAGATATTATTGTACAGGATCTTTGATTGCTTTTGGCTAAAAACACAATTTCATCAGAAAAGTGGCGAAGGAACTGGATTAAATCAACTTTTCTTGCACAGCCAGATGCGTTTCAAAAAATTACTTCGCAAATGGGTTGCCGATGATTTCAAACTTGCCTAGCACTCCTTTCTTCTTCACTCACCGCAAAGTTCAATAATTTAATTCAAGTTCCTTCGAGTGTCACTAATAATAACGATATCGTATCTCGCTGAAGGGTCCTCTTTAGCATTGAGGTTTTCGACATAAGTTTGTTTTTTTGTTAATGGGGCTCGTATTTTAGCAAGCACGGAAACGGATGTCAGCGGAAGTTTTGCTAGTCAGATTGTTCCCTTGATGGGACCGAAAAGTAAAAAACCGACGTTAGCCGAGGGTTGCCTCCCTTGGCGCAGTGATGCCAATGGTACGATTGAACTGAATAAATTCGCTTGCTTTAGCTGAATATTGTTCACTTTCATACATATATCCCAGAATACTTGGTATTTCAATAATTTTTGTGTAAAGTGTTACTGCAGAATTCAAGAGGATTGTACCGTGGGGATAATACCAAGTATTTGAAAAAGTCGTAGGTAGCATCCTTTTAGAGTAGATTTATTGTAGTTCGGGGGCATAGGGTCAAAAAAGACCTTGCCGTGTGCAGCTTCATAAAGGTGTATCTCAATCGACTCTTGGATCTCAAAAACTATTAAAATTTATGATGTAACATATAATTGGCATTTGCTAGTATGATGGAGGCGCCGAAATATGCTTTATCTAGAAATAAGAGAATGGGTTGGTTCATTGGTTGTTCAACTGATTTCAGTAACCTATTATATGGTCATTTTGTGGAAAAATGAACTCCCTATTATCTTTTTGTAATAAGTGTGCAGAATTTTTTGAAGGTTGGGTATCCGATTTTCAGAAATTTCAGTGGTATACGATATTTTTGAAACTTGGCTCCATTGAAGATTCTGTGTCCTTTCCGGAATGTATGCCTTTTCAATTCATATCTCTGCCATTCTGCCATTCTCATATCAAGATGTGAATTTTTCAAAAATGTGTTTCCAATATGGTGCAGCGGCCAGAGCATTGCTGTAGAGATACGAAGTGGGAAAATGGATATTATTGGAGTGAGCACTTTCAAATCTATCGTAATGCTGAGACTGCTGAATTTCAAAGATATAAGATAACTTCCAAAACCGATACTTATCTCAGAACCTATTATCATGGAGAAATCACTCTGGCGTGATCAAACCACAGAAGATATCTCGACTATGGCTGAATTACTAATAACCAAAATAAAGAAGTGGCGAGAGAATAGTAGGGCACAATGTCTTCCACAAGATGGATAAATTGAAAAAAAAGCGCTCAAGATTTTCATGAACTTTCCTTTTTTTATCAGACTACCGTAGGATGTAGATGTAGATTAGAGGTGGTCGTTTAGTCTCGGAGGATTCTTTCTGCACTGCGACCTATAAGATTTTTTGTGCGTGACCAACCGTAGGATACAGGTGGTTTTGTTGGGTGCATTGTTCAATTTCGAAGTTTATAAGTCCTACTGCTGTGAAGTAAGGGCTTCAACACATATCATCACTAATATGTCCTCTTCCGCTTATGAGAAGTTTTTATTTGTCCGGCTTCATTGAAGCAAATTCTAGAAGATTCATCCAAAAGATCTTATTTCCTCAAAACAGCATTTTTCGCAGTTTTCAGTATAGTCCATGGGTTAGTGACAACTGCAGATTTTGTACAAACTGCTCGCTCTATGATGAAGGTGTAAAATTTAAAGTCTTATTTTCAAATGTTAACGTCGAATTTTGTCTGGTGAGGACTGGAGGACAACTCAGCAAATAATACTGAGAACTGAGAAGACCGCAAAATTTTTGGAAACGGAGGATTAGAATAACATCCTGTTAAGTGGTTGACGTCAACGTAACAGTTTATAACTTTTTGGTCTGTGGCAAATCCTATAACTTCATGGCAATAATATCAACCTCAAACTTGAATTGTCTCGACAAAATACTTCTAACAAAAATATACTTTTCTCCCGGTAATCCGATTAAAAAAAAAACATGAAAATTGCCTTTCCAATATTATGCATCTTGTAGAAGAGTAGACGACATTCTTGTCTCTGCAATTTTTTCCTCATAATATCTGATGGTAATCCAGCCATTTTTGCGGGATATTTGGTATAAAACGTTGCGTCAAAGTGATTTTCAGCTCTGTGCTCCAATCTAACCTTAAAGGAGACCACAACACAAAAATCGAGTCTATATTTTATTTGACTTCCTTATGGGAAAGGTAGATCAAGAGTAATACGGAACAAATCTAACATCCAGTTCCACCAGCGAATTTAATCATTGTTAACTAATTGAGATATTTTCTCTGGCGAATATTGGCTTGGTGACCACAGAAAACACAAGTTTCACGTAAGATTATGGCAAAATGTTCAGACCACAATAGCTTGTATGCATTTTCCCTGGCCATTTAACCAGCACTGACCTTAAATGCATCAGAAAAAATGTCTCAATTAGCTAACAATAATTAAATTCGCTGGTGGAACTGGATGTAAGTTCTCTATCGAGTTCGATCAGCCGATAAAACATTTTGAAAATATTATCGTGACGTCACTTGGGAAGATGTTTTCACCTAGATTTCCACCTCCGATTTTCACCTATCACGTTCCCATGGTCTTGTTATTGCTGTGGTCGTTTTGACAAACGTCATTGTCTTCAAACAATCAGTAATAATAATTATGGCAGGCTTGAAACCGTCGTGGTCTCATCGGCAACGACATAGGTATGGGTATGCCCGTGAGTAGCTATAGTTAGCCCGTGAAAATTTGCCCCTATGACGTCATTGTCGTTCTTAATTATTACCGCAGCGCCCGCCACGAGATAGGTAAATTCACAAGACTCTATGCAATCGCTCTAGTTTTTTTAACTCTTTCATCTGAGGCCAACTTGTATTTTGTGTTGTGGTCTCCTTTAAGGCTGTATACGCAGGGTATCAATATTTTTGTCTCTCAAAAATAAAGATGAAGAGATATAGAAATTTTGATAAGATTCCATTAAATGTTTGTCCCTCGGTTTGTCCACCTTGCTTCCATTTGGATTATTCCACATTTTTTCAGAAGCCGAATAGCCCCAATACACTGGAAAAGTTTCTAAAAGATTGCTGGGATAATTTTGGTAAACAAAAAGATAATCTTTGTTTTTTTGAAATAAAGTTGAGTATCTATGGAGTGTAAAAGAAAATTATTTTCCCACAAGATGACGTTTCAAATGTTCAAATTTGTTAAAAGGCAAATGAGATGCAGCAGTTTCCTTATTACCAAATGAATGAGCTCATTTTGGCGCCTCCGCCATATTTGTCTGCAGCAGATTCAAATTTAATATTCTACGATGATTCTCATAATCCTTGATGTTCCAGGAATAGATGGAAATATATATCTCATACACTTTCTATTTTCAGTAGAATGACTTATTGGAGCAAAAATGAAGTGACAAGCTGAGGAGCTACGGCTACGGCTGATGGCACCTGCAAAGTTTTAGAGCAAATTTATCAGCGGCCGTCGGCCGTAGTCTCCCAGCGCTCCAACTTGTCACTTTATTTTTGCTCCAAAAAGTCATTCTACTGAAAATAGAAAGTGTATGGGATATAGCTCTATATCTCTGCACACGGTACGACGTATGCCCCCATACAATAATTATTATTGTGTCCAAGTTGCAAAAATCACGCAAACTTCGTGTCCGTTTCAAATTGCTTCGTATCTTGTTTCGTTTCAAGTGTTTAGCGCAAGTATTCAAGTATTTAGATTTTCTTATTTAATAATCATGATTGTGAAGCATTCAAAGCCTTGAGTTTAAAAGTATACTGACTCGTGCCTTTGTTAGATGACTTTCATTTAAGTCAATTCATGTTGAAGTACAGTCCGGGAAACTTGATTACTCTCATCCTGAAATGCACGTCATTCTTTCGAAAAAAACACCGACTTTGACGAATGAATTCAATATGACTGGACTAAAACTTTGCAAGAAGTCTGAACAGCAACTTATGCTAAAATTTCCAAAAACCAGTTCTTGGTGGATTTTTGCGGTCCGGTGGTATTTAAGCTCTTTGGTACCACTTCACTGATGGTCGGATTTTAGTGAATTTCTACTTTCAAGTATAGATAGTCATCCGAAATAAATTTCTAGCAAGTTAGAATACCTCAACCCGTTGATGACTAATGAAAATCCACTGATAAAGTCAACCTTTGAAGAGCTGTGTCAGTGGCTGTAGCCCTCTCACAAAGCAGAGTTTTTTAAAACCAAGGTGACAGGCAGTCACATGTTTTCGCCATCAATTACTCTAGTATAGACAATACAAATAGAGAAGACCATATGTTATCACCACCGTCGTCACGGATATTGGGGCATCAAAAATCAGCCAACCTTTTTTTGAATGATGGACTCGCCTGGTTCCTACGCAACCGTAAAAATCTGTGATGACATATGGTCTTTTCTATTTGTATTATCTATACAATTTCGTTTAATAAAATATGTGCTCATTCGAAAAAACGCAATTAATTTTAGGGTGAGAGTAATCAAGTGCGTAGCGCACTATACAGGCTGTTCCGGAAAGAATAAGCCAGAGCTTATATTCAATGTCAGGTAGAGGACATCGAGGTGAATCTAGATCAGCAAGAAAAAATTGTTTGGTAATTGGTTACAAAGATACCCTACAAGGTGTTGTCTATGTTTGCGCTCAAATTTTGAGAGACGTGAGACGAGGCCCCGCAAATGAAATAATGTTTCACTTTTGATTTTTCATACATAGCTACTGAATTTTGAGCAATTTTTTGAAAAGTTTCAGTCAAATAACTTCGATCCCAAAAGTTTTGTGAAAATATCGCTATGACATGCAAATGCATGCGCATATGTGGTCGGTTTTTCTCCGGGGTTTTTTGCTTGTCACTACTTGTCACTTGTCACTCGTTCATTCGAAAAACCTATTCTTGTTCACTTTCCAGTTGAAAATATTTTGCTGCTTTCGATTTAAAGATCTATATGGAGCCGCTCTGATCGCACAGAAGACTTCCAAATACTAGCACACGTTTGTTGGCTTCTCATTTTTGGCTGGAACCACAAGCTCTCACACTATGTGAAGTGAAGTGAAGGGAAGGTGAAATCCAAATTTGATGTGAAATCGCTGTTGATGCTTGATAAACTGTGTTAATTCCTGGATAATTTCTGCACTTCACTATTGAGAATGAAGTTGGATTGATGAAATAAGGCGGTGTGGAATTAATTCCAGAAGGTCAATTCTTTGACAGAAATTAACCATTCAGGTCTATTTTGAAAGCTACCGGAAGGTACCATGAATTAAATATGAAAATATTTCCAAACCAAAAAAAAATCAAAAAATTGATTTCTATTTAGAAAATCAGATCAAATCTGATTCTGATTCTGGTTCTGAATCAGATTTATTCTCAACTGAGTAAATAGTTTTATGATAGTCATTATATGGTATGCAAAAGCAAATATAAATTCATAAACTACCTCCCCGTTGCTTTTAAAGAAGACCTGAATGGTGAATTTCTATCAAGGAGTAAGCCCGCTGGAACTGACTCCACAACACCTTATTTCACCAATCCAATTCCATCCTTGAGTATTAGTTACTCTGGCACTCTGGCCAAAACTATTTGAGCGTTCAGGTTCACTGTAACTGAGCTCAACTGTAGAGTATCTTTTTCAAATATAAAAAATTGTTATCAAGCAAGCTGTTTTATCAGGTATGACTTTACAAAATCATTTGTGGAAAGGATTAAAAAGATGAATCAGACTAGAAATAGATGAATTGCTAAAAATACGAGGTTTTAAGAAGATACAGTTGTACAAAATGTAATTGAATTGAATTAATTGAATCAATGTTTTCAGCTATTTAGCATAGTAGTGTGCATGTTGAGCATTTTCTAACTTACTGTATTCACCATATTATATTATTTTTTTAGTACCTATGTATTTTCAAGGACGTTGCGTTATTATTTCAATCAGTTTGTAAACCATCGTTGAGAAACCATATGAACTGAGAAAAAGTAACGAAACAAGAACCGATTCTCTACAATTTTCATGTCCAACCTTTGCACTCTATTATGTGTTTAGTTACAGATGAGAGTATTTTCTCAGATACAGGAAAGCGCATGTCAAGAGGTTCCATAGATGGTATGTACACATTTTTCTTTTCTACACCGTATGTTTGTTGTTAAAAATGTTTTCCTTTACTGATTTATGCTTCATTTTAAAATAGAATGCATGTTTAAGCAGTTACGTGCACTTTAATAATTTATACAAGAATCGTTGAAGGTCTATAGAAACGACTTGTAACGTATACCTACAGCACAGCCTACAGTCTATGGGGTGTCGCAAAATTCAGTGCCGGAACCCTAAACTTTCTGCTTGATGTGAAGACCCCTGTATCATATTTGGTTTTGCGAAAATTGATAGTTGTCCAGGATTCTTCCAGCCGTATCTTTAGAACCGCTGTACCTACCTATCTTTGGTTGATCTTTCACTCATTTTTTCACAAAAGACAAAAGCATTGTGGGGTCATCACATCAAGTGCGATTTTTCAATTTATAGATATCCAGTATCCTTCGAACTAGTCTGGTGGCGCTGAAAAAGTAAAAAGCAGGTTCACAATAAAATAACGAACAACTGAGAATTGCTATACCAATTAAAATCGTACCAAACAGTAGAATTTTTATTTTAATTGCAACGTTAATTGGATATAATGATTGGTGTTGTTGATACACAATACGGATAATTGGATGAAATCCAGAAAAAATCAATTTGAGAAAGAGGTTTTTGTTTTTGTTGCATCAGTTTGATGAATGACGTAAGAGTAACTTTATGTAAGTCCTCACGTGTGCGTTTGTTTACGAACAAACTAGTTAGGTAGTTATATCACCCTCAACTAGAGGGTGCTTATTATGCACACAATAGCAAAACAGTTTACCTAACAGATGATATAGCTACCAGGTGCCCCATTTCTAAAGCTTTTCACAGAATTAAATGATTTGGCTAAATGTACGTCATTCATCATCATAATTATTTGCAAATTCGAAGTAGAGAGATATAATGGATGAGGATCATATAAAAATATTCTGAGTCTATAGGTATACCTGCTGCAGGCAAAAAAAAAACTTTAGAATGTGACACCTAGTATCTGCCGAACGCCAAATAAAAACTCATTGTACTTCTAAAACCGTTAAATTTCCATCAGGTGGAGAATTAATGCGCGTCACGACGCCTACTGCGACGGAAACGATGCTGCCTTGGAAACGCGAAGAGGAAGAAGGCTCCGTGCCCCTGCAGCAATCCGAGTTTCCAGCGTGGGCTTCCAATAAAGAATACCTAGCCTATAACTCTCCATCAGCCACGTTTTTAGGTAAATATCTCTATTTTTAGTCCTTATTCTTATTGTTGGCGGTGAACTTCAATTCGTCAAAATGTCAATTCAAATTGGAGCCAAAAAAAAAGACAAGCGGATGTCTATACAGAAACGATTTTTTTTGCACGAGCTTTGCAGTCTTGGGGCTCTCGAGAAGACAGCAATAATAAAAATGCGCGGTTCAGAAGTAAATGGAGTCTGGATGTTTTGCTTTCATCCCGACGCGTCCCATTAAAACGTGCCGGTCCATTGTGATGTTGTCAATATCAGTAGGCACCTACCCACCTGCGTAATTTTGTTTTTCAAATCGAAGTGAGCTTGGATGACACACGAGTAATAACATGTGAAAATACACGTGAAAGAAATATCTACCTACACACTTGGGATATAATGTAAGTGCTTAAAATCGAGCTGAAAACGTCGCGACATGTTATTTTCCAAATATCACATTGTTGTTATTGGTAAGTACCTACTTATCAGGTCAAAATTTATTTTACTCGTACTATACAGTAGTCGGGGTGCTACGATTTTGAATACCGCAAATGAATTAGACAGGATGCCCTTTGGCATGATAACTACTCATACCAAAGTGATTAATTTTCTCCAAGGATGCGTCAACATTTCCCACTCAGAAAAAAAGATGGCGACGATTTTTGACAGGACCTGAATTTTTGTAAAACATAGGCATGTGGGATATGTTTTCTTACTAATTTTGACCTTCTGAACACGAATATCGAGTTTATTTTTACATCAGAAATCAAATCGACCTAATATTTCACATCTGAAAACCGCAAAAACAGCAGACTCTCGCTTATTTTCGAAATGAAAATTTTGTATGCCATTTACATCGATTTCCAGCCTTGAGCTCGTTATATAGATCCCACGAAACAAGTTAACAGTGTAAGTTCTGCAAAATAACTCTACAAACATCGCCAGGGTGCGCCCCAAAACATACAAAATATGGGCTCTGGGAGCACATTTTTCTGCGGCTGATTTAAGGGATGTAAGTGTGAAATGGAAAATGTTTTGCAATACATTCCACTGTTTTATATAGTAAGCTTACATATACTGAGGATTTATCAACATACAATGACAATTTCAGATAAAAAACCAAAAAAATATATTTTCATGATTTGTTGATAACTTTTTTTCAATAATACTAAAAAACGTAGCTTTGATTTTGATGATGTTTTCCATCAAGGTAAATACATCAAGAGACCTTTTTCACCTGAAACAATTACCTTAGCTCAAAGTTTCGGTATAGCGACTCATAATTAAATCATTTTTCGTTAGACTTGCGGTTGCCAAACATCAGAAAAGCGTCTTTTGATTTTAAAGTTCTGTCTTTACACTTGTTCTAGAATGCAACATACGGCTGATGATGAATCTTTGGTTCAAAGTTTTCTACGAGTATTTCTATCTCGCCCATGAACTCATTCAGGTGTCTAGAAATTTTCGGACCGGATATGCACCAACGGCGAAGGGCAGTAGGATCTTCAGTGTTATTACCAATTTAAAATTTGTTGTCTTGTGTGTGTTGGAATTTGCGAGAATGGAACTATAGTATTATCAGTGAAGGCGCAAAAACACCTAGGACGTAAACAGGGATAGAAAACGGACGTGGAAAACATATGGAAAAGTGATCAGGTAGGCACCAAGACCTTTTCAACATTACGACTCTTATTTTGCAACTATAGTACCTATGATACACGGTGTATGTTTCATGCTCTTTGGCTTGTTCACGTCCTAGACGCTTTTGAGCCTCCATTAATAGCTCATTACTTTCATTCTCGCATTATTCTGACACACACACACAGGAGGTCCTACTGAACCTTTGCCGTTGGTGCATATCCAGTCCAGCAGACACCTGAATGAGTTCACGGGCGAGACAGAAAACTTGAGCCAAAACCTAACTATCAGCCGTATGTTGCATTCCAGAACAAGTTCAAAGAAGGACTTTGAAATTTATAATAGACGCTTTTCTGATGTTTGGCAATCGCGGATCTGACGAAAATGGTTTATATTATATGAAACTTTGAGCTAGGGTGGTTATTCCAGGTGAGAAAGGTCTCTTGATGTATTTACCTTGATAAAGGACATCATCAAAATCAGAGCTACGTTTTTTGGTATTAATTGTACCTGTCATAAAAAAAATTATCAACAAATCATGAAAATTTGTTTGTACGATATTTTGTTTCAAATCCCTATGGTATGTTAATGAATGCTTGGTATGTCATATTAGACAGTAAAACATATTGCACAACATTCTTCCTTTCACACTTACATTCCCCATCCAGCCGCAGCAAAGTGTGCTCCCAGCGCCCATTTTTGGATGATTTGAGGCGTACCCTGGCGATGTTTGAAGAGTTATTTCGCAGAACTTAGACTGCTAACTTGTTCTATGAGATCTCGATAGCCAGCTCAAGGCTGGAAATCGCCGTTGATGGTACATAAAGTTTTCAGTTCAAAAATTAGCGAGAGTCTGCTATTTTTGCGGTTTTCAGGTGTGAAATATGAGGTCAAGTTGATTTCCAATGTGAAAATAAACTCCATATTCGTATTCAGGAGGTCAAAATTAGTGAGAAAACATGTGTCACACGCATATGTTTTATGAAAAATCCGCTCCTGTCAAAAATCGTCGCCATCTTTTTTTCTGAGTGGGAAATGTTGACGCATCCTTGGCGGAAATTAATCACCTTGGTATAAGTAGTCATCATACCAAAGGGCATCCCGTCTAATCCATTTGCGGTATTTTGCTATTTTATGTCGCGTACCACCCCGACTACAGGGTTCGGCGATGTAATTGAACGGTTTTCAAAAAGTTGAATACCTTTCCCATCTATTCCTGGATATAAATTCACCGTTCAGGTCTCTTTCGAAAGCTACAAGGATGTACATTGATTTGAGCCTATTGGCATTTCCAAAATCTGAAAAAAATTGGAAATTTTGAAATTTGGAAAAATTATTTTGCAGCAGAGTTTTAATTAAATAAGATTTCAACAGATCATGCTTATTCCAGAATGTTGGAAAAGCGAACTGATAATGTAGAGAATAAAAAGGTGACCAAGAGAAACTAAAACAATTGCTAACATCAAGCTAACAATCATTATGAAAACACACAGATTTTTCATTTTCCCCGAGAGCCAAGATAACGGTGGAATATACGTGAAATTTCCAAGGGACAAAGTTGTAAAGGATGCAGGTAGAGGCGGGGACTTTTAGTATGTTTATCAGTATACCTTAGCGAGCATCCCTGTCAAATTTCTGAAACTCCGACAGTTTTCTCTACTTTTCCCTATTTGACTGGCTGAAATTTGTAAGGATCAAGTTTGAGGACTAATAACTTTCAAATAAATCAAATAATTTTTTTTTAGCAATGTAAAGGCTGTGTTTTTGGCACCAGGTATGCTTTCATTTTGTATCGTTACTTTTTGTTATACAGGGTGGATTTCAACATTTTGATTGATTCTTTTATACTATTTTGGATAAGGCACATCAATATGGGGCTCATATACAGTTTAATAACCTTTGGATCTCCTGTATGTCCTTTGCTGATGTCTTTTGTTTCGAAATGTTTCCTTCAGAACCAATTAACAACACTTTTTGGCCTCAGCCGAAATTGGAATAATCTGACCACCCAAAGGAATTGAAGTTTTTAACCCTATTCAAATCCCCCTTCTCAATACTCTAGTCCTTTTAACCTCAGGCTTAACAGTAACATGAGCCCATCATAGATTCTGTGAGTTCAATCATATCGAGCATTCCAGAAGCTCGTGAAGGCACAATACTGATGAAATCTTGTCTTATGTGAATATCAAAACTGATTGATGGTCAATTGAAACCTTTACTTCGCCCTGTTCGAAACGTTAAACTCGAAAACCAAATTTTTGCTCAATGTAAAAAAAATTAAAAAAATAATTTTTGCAAGAAAATTTTCATCTCAACTGTCACGTTTAGCTTTGATGTAGACTGCCAACATCTTCACAAATTTTGAAGACAATATCTCTAGCATAGGCAAAAAATCACTGATTTTTTTATTTTTTTGCAAGGTGATTTTATTATCATCAACAGATACGAGAAAAAATCGATATGAAACATTTTTTGTAGACAATTCTTGCCAGACAAGCCTTGATTTTTGATGAAACCTAATTAGCTAAATATCTCTGATGATTAGCGCAATATAAGCAGAAAACTGGATCGAAGGACCATTTTTCCAAGATGGTGGCTCGAGCTCAATAGGTAGAGTTGGGGACTTTTAGTATGTTTATCAGTACACCTTACCGGACATTACTGTCAAATTTCCAAAACTCCAACAATTTGTTCCCTCCAGCTTTCCTTATTTGACTGGCCTATCTCGGAAGAAGGTGGAGTTAAATGAAACACGCTCATTGCACAGAGAGTGAAATTTACTTGAAGCAAAATTAGTGCAAAATTATTCTTTACGGTTCTTTTCCCCGAAACACCTAATATGTAATCGACAGAATGGACAAAATTAACAAAAACAATTGAAAACAACAAAACAAAATATGTTTAGTTGTCAAGTCAATGAAGAGGGAAAGTGACGAATTCGGATAAATAGCACTCAGTGGAAGAACTCGTCAAACAAACCCATGAGTTTTGCCCGAATGAAGAAGACTCTCAAATATGTGACAAAATGACAAACGACTCACTGATAATTCCCGGTATTCACTGTAAGTAATTATTAGTGAAACAAAATCGCATATACATCAGAAGACAAATGTGAAAAAATCAGTAAACAGTGCGTAATAAAACCAACAATAATGCAAAAAAAATCAACAATGCATAAAACATGAACAAGACAAAACACCGGTGTTAGTAGGATCCTGTAAAGGTACCTACACCAAATATCTGACAAAAATAGCAGCGAGCATCAACGAAAATGACATTGAAACGTGAGTCACCAAAGACGACAAGACAATGACATTTACATGAAAATCAAATCATAACACAGACAAAAATACGACGCACAAAAATTACAGTCAAGTAATTAAATAACAATCAAATTACACACAAAATCGATGAAATGGTCATAAAATGATGAACATTATATGAACAGACAAGATCAATTCGTGTAAAATCAGAGCACGGCGGGCAGACAAAAAATATCGTGCGTGTTTGAAAATAGCTCACAGAAGAAAGAACGCATATCGATGAGCGTGCGAGAAAAACGCACTTTTGAGTGAATCCTGCAGTAAACTGGCAAATCAAAAAGTGTCTAGCAAACCTACAAGTAATAAGCAAATAGTAAAAATCAATGTATCAACTTACAAACCGGCACAAAGAAAACAAACACATGTAGTGACCCTTCAAGAAGCTGACCAAGTCTCCCCATCGCATTTTCGCGCGTTTCCCCCGAAACCGGGCAAAAGACATTAAAATCTCCCTTCGCTCTTCACACCGCTCGGACTTCCAGGCCGAGCACACGTGTGTACAAATATGGATTCAGGCGCATTTCGATACAGTTCGAAAACATACAAAAGGAGAAGTTTCTGAAACTATTGCAGCCAGCGCGCTTATATTAATACATTTTAATACGGTAAAATAAGGCGAAACCTCACAACCTTTCTCAGGCGTGAGTGACTTTTGAGCTTGGAGGCTTTGTAGCCTATCAAAAACCAGCAAATACAAGTGTCCATGCATAACTCAGCGCTTTTTGCTAATGGACAAGTCATACCAAGCCGAGAAACGCACATGAACCTAAAGGATAGAAGATATCATCATCTTTGTTGCGAGAAGAAGTTGAAATTACGCAAGTTAGCACGAGCCGTTTTCGTTCTGCCAGCGGAGCTACTCAGGGTAGATCACTAAACAGAGAAGTACGAGTAGACATATGTACACCAGTCACGTCCAAGTTGGATCTAGTGTCTTTGTCTAAGTGCACTAGTGCATGTCCTGAGCACTCGAGCTTGCAAAATAAAAGCGGCTACGGTTCTATCTATAGCTACTCGTTCTATCTGATAAATATTTCCAACGTTGCCTCTCCTTGCATAAATCCTCAGTGATCATGACGAGCTGAATTCAGTTCATTTGAGTCATGAACTTATAAAAACAGTATAATATCCACACAGCTTGTAAAGAAAGAAGAAAAACTAATCCTCGAATAAATTTCGACTATACACTGAAAACTCATGGAGCATTTTTATACGAAGTTGTTGATGAAATTTGCTTCAAACAGTTGCTCGGTAAGGAAATTCAGGTGCTACGGCAACGCCGCCTCATCCTTGCAATATAAGTTTGTCACGTGTAATGGACACATTACCGTTCCTATGACAGCGAAAAAATATTGCTCTCTCGTTTGAACCTTGGTGTGTTTTTCGCACACTGGAAGCATAGGGATTCACTTGTCCATAAACGAGAAGCGCTGAGTATGCATGGTCTAAGCAAATAAAATACAATACAATACATCATAAATTCGTTCCCAGTGACTAAGGTAAGCTATTATCCACAAGTGAATAAAAATAAAGTGAGTCATTATGCACAAGCAAACGCTCGTGTATCAAACATCTATCTCACTTGTTTATAATGGCCTACTTCTCTCACTTATAAGAGCTGTATTCCTTTTGCCATCAATCTCAGATATTCTCATCTCAGTTTATAGTGGTGCAAACTGCAAACTGAAATTGTGGTAGAAGGTGAGCGTCTGATTCAATCTACTATTGTTCTTGTATATAATCTGAACTTATTGGTTATAAACACTTATAATAAGCCCGCATCAATGATTTTTCAAGGTGGTCTGGAGAACCCCCGCTCATCAGTCATCGGACTGTTTCGGCGCGAAAGCATAGGCTCAGACCAGCTGAGCAGCTGTGAATCCACGCCTCAGAAGGAACGACGAGGATCTCTGGGTCGCAGTGTTCTTCTCATCGAAGACGGCGAAACGGACCCGCTGGGTGTGCTTCAGAAGACAGGAACGTCGACCGGTAGTATACCGCCTCTGCCTCAGCCCCCTCAAACTCCAGGTCAAAGGAGACAAGCCCGTCGAGGCTCCATGCTGGAGCTAAGCGGGTGTGTTAACAATGATGAGATTTCTCACATGTGACACTTGTAACAGACACAATGTAAGAGACGAGTTGCCTTCCTAAGAACTTCTGAGTGTTGCGTTGTCTACCTGAAACTACTACTACTACTCTACTAACAATATACCACCTTGTATATAGTATATTATGAGTCTGCACACGTCACACATATCCACACAACACTTTCACAACTTACTACTAACAACTGTTGTTAATCTCTTTCTCTTTTTCGCTTACCTACCTACTTCACTTTTCTAGATGTATTATCATTATTCTGTTTCATCTTTAGTCATGTATACTATGATAGTTGATGTTTTATTTTGTGATTGTTATTTCTTCAATAGTTTATTTCTTGTGTGATAAAGCAAGCTGTTCTTACAAAATTTTGGTGAGGACAAAATAGAGCAGCTTGCGTGTGTTCTTTTGCTTGCGCTTTATGTTTTTTCTTTACTTTAGGCAGCCTAAAAAAGTTCGGTTCACAATCTATATTCAAGGCCATATTTCATCGCCAAGGTCAAGCCGCATAGTGTGCGGTCCATAATCAATTTGGATTTGGACGACCAAACTTTACTTATGGTCTCCATGTACCATGTTGTAGAGTCGAGATTTGTACCTCGTTTGAATCCACATCAATTTCAAATTTCTTGATTTTTTCTTGACTGAATACCTGAATAATACGTATTCAGGCAGAGGTATTTCCTTTTCTTAGAAAAAGTCGAGGAACTGTCCTTGAAAGAAATGACTCAGTAAAATAATGAATCACTAAAGGCGTTTCCGATTTGCAAACAGGAGCTGCTTGGGATAAGTCATTAAACCCAGAAAGTACCCCGATCACGACCCTGATATTTACCGTCCGTATCTAAATGTCGGCGATACGGCATGGGTGGATATGCACACAGGCTACTATAACGAAAGTCAAGCATTAGTACAGGAAAAATAGCAAAAAAATCGGCCAAACCTCGGAAAAAATATGGACGTCCTGAAAATTTGATATTCTGTTCAGAATTGAGTGCTCTACAACATATTCAAAATCGCCAAAAATCGCACCCGGGGGTTTTGAGTTATTGGAGGGGGGGTGAAAAATTGCAACTTAGAATGGAGGGGATGAAACCTGTCAATCCATTGGAAGCAAATACGTTATAATTCAACGCATCATATCCCGTTGATACCATTTTGGCACAAAAAATGTCGATAACTGTTGAAGGGGGGTCGTGGGGGGCGAAGCCCTGCTAGGTGGTCCATTTTGTTTTTCTGGCCATGTAGAACCGATCACGGCAAGTTTGGTATCTTTTCCGACTATATTCAACCTTCTGAACTCGAATCTGATGTGTTAATCTGGATGAAAACAAGTTTGAACAAGTTAACTTGAAAAAACTTGTTTTTTCTTTGACAATTTTGACGAATTTTATTTGCACTGTTAGAGGGGTTTATCTTTGAATAATTTTCAGGGGCCATTGAATTGAAGTGCATTCTTCACGAAAATCATCTACTCGATCTTTGACTTTGTTTCTCGAGTTTAAAAAATCGATTTGAACCTGAATCGACCCGGCGCGTCGTCTACTACTGACCAGAACACTACAGCATGCACCTTTCAATGAAAATAGCTCAAACTATTGAAGAAAAAACAACTCATCTTTGGGAATTTGATGATCTGTCCAGAATTGGATTCCCTATAACATAAACAACGCCGTCATGAATCGCACTGCTGGGTTTTGAGTTATTTGAGGGGAAAGGTAACAGTTCATAGAGTACGAATCTTGACAAAATGTTATCCTCCTCCTCGAATAACTCAAAATCCTGCAGTGCGATTGATGGCGATTTTGTCCATGTTATAGGGAATTCAGTCCTGCACAAATCCTCGAATTTTCAAAAATAAGTTATTAGTTTTTCAATAGTTTGTGCTACTTTCATTTAAAGGTGCATGTTGTCGTGTTCTGGTCAGTAGTAGAAGCGGCGCCGGGCCGATTAAAGTTCAAATCGATTTTTTAAACTCGAGAAACAAAGTCAAACATCGAGTAGATGATTTTCGTGGAGAATACACTTCAATTTAATGGCCCCTAAAATTTGTTCGAAGATGAACACCTCTAGCAGTGAAAAAAAAATCGTCAAAATTGTCAAAGAAAAAACAAGTTTTTTCAAGTCAACTTGTACAAACTTGTTTTCATCCAAATTAACACATCGTATTCGAGTTCAGGAGATTGAATATAGTCGGAAAAGATACCAAACTTGTCGTGATCGGTCCTACATGGCCAGAAAAACCAAATGGACCACCTAGCAGGACTTCGCCCCCCCAAGGCCCCCCTTCAACAGTGATCGACATTTTTTGTTCCAAAATGGTATCAACGGGATATGATTCGTCGAATTATGACGTATTTGCTTCCAATGGATCGATGGGTTTCATCCCCTCCATTTTAAGTTGCAATTTTTCACCCCCCCTCCAATAACTCAAAACCCCCGGGTGCGATTTTTGGCGATTTTGGATATGTTGTAGAACACTGAATTCTGAACAGAATATCAAATTTTCAGGACGTCCATATTTATTCCGAGGTTAAAATCTATCTTTCTTGTACTACATCGCCGGCAGTAGCCAGAACCCGGATGGGTGACTGGTGGGGATAGCTGTGCGCGAAGAAAGCGGACGCAGCGTAGTGTACTTGCCCAAGGGGGCTCCATTACCTGTACACGCACATGGACGAGATGATTGTAGGTAGTAGCATAAATCCATAGTGCGGCTCGGTGCGTTCGACACCTCGACACCCAGATGGGTAAAAGAGGTTACGATTATATATATCTAAATTTCTACTCTCTGGAGTAAGTAATAGATGCAATAAAAAGCCATGAAACCCTCAAGGTCGGAAGCGCCTCTGACATAGAAGTTCAGTTCATGTCCAAATGGATTGTGAAGATAATAATGATTTCAGGTCTAGAACAGAGCTGGATGATACCTCTGAGCATGAGAAAATTGTTCGCTTGAAATCTTGGTTATAGATCACAACCGCAACATACCTTATTATTGTACCTTGTCACTTGTTGTTTTATAGTTTCATTTATATCTATTGATGTTTATTCATTCACTTACCAACAAAACAACAGTCATTTTCAATTGACGTGAGATTAAGAAACAAAAAATATACAAAAACAATTTTTCTAGTAGAACAAAAAATATTATTTTTATATTATATTTTTGTACGACAAAATGATTAGAGCATGTATATTTTCGAACCCCCTATTGATTACGATATGTTCTTATTTGCCCTTAGGTCAATAACTCGTGATATTATTCCGGAAGAAACTTCAAGAAGTACACCCAACAGGCGTCCTTCGTGGCTTCCACAGCGTCTCACACCTCGTCCAAGTATTTCTAAGCAAAAAAGCGTAGGGAGTACTCTCATGGGGACCGTTTCGTCTCCTTCTTCGTCGTCAGAATCAGCAGACGATGAAGACATTGAATGTCTTATGAAAGCCAGCGGATTTTAATTTGTCTTATGCAAGCCAGCGGATTCTAATTTATAGATTAAAATGTAATCTAGACGCTTTTCAAACCAAAGATTTCTTGACACTGGAAAATGTGGAATTGATTTAGGTTTTAAGCTGAATACGCGTCACGTTCTTGCTGTTTGTTGCCTAAAATAGAAATACGTATTTTTTATAGCCAAAGCCATACTTAGCAATACTTACTTCAATAAATTTCATCAAGTTGCTAAGTTTTTTCGATGTAACTATAAGCTGTCAACCATTCCAATTTTTAGCTTTTTTTTTCTAATGAAACATGCGAATTTAATCAACCTATCCTGTCAATAAATACCGTGATCAAAATGTTCCTGATTAGAGGACAGTACCACAAAATCATAAGAAACTTTTTGACAAAAAATCACATATTACTCTAATGCGGAGTTTTTGGTCACACAAAGCTGTTATTTTTGCATAAAAAACCGAAAAGCAAATGAAAACTGCATAAATTGTGATATAGTACTTAATAGTCAGCATTTAACATTTTATTTCGCTCTTAGGGTTACGTGAAAGCAAGTGTAACATAATTACCTCGTACTTGATAGATTTTTTTTCAAGTGTAGTTCTAAGCTGACTGATTCAGCAGCCGGTACAATGTAGATCCAATAATCGGACGGACTGAAGCGGCTCGGGTATTTGCCAAGCTGGAAAAACGTCCTGAATGATGTCTGAAGCTACAGATCTTCATGGAC
Organism: Anaspis maculata; assembly: GCA_949128115.1. Classification (NCBI taxonomy): domain Eukaryota; kingdom Metazoa; phylum Arthropoda; class Insecta; order Coleoptera; family Scraptiidae; genus Anaspis; species Anaspis maculata. The sequence goes on along the minus strand of OX421963.1, from coordinate 55,555,131 downwards.
ATTTGCTTGATTGTCCCCAGTGTGCCAGTCTGATCCTGTTAGTTAACTTAATTCTCTTGTATATAACCAGCGTTAAAACCTAGCGATTTCGATCCAATAAATGTAGTTATTGTTATTGTTAGAGCAACGATTTCCCAACAATAATTCATTGTTGTATTGCGCATTTTCTGAATGCTGCAAAATATCACTAAAAATAATAAAATATTAGATACTGTAGTCAATCATATTGTGGTTTTTAGGACAAAAAAAAACAAGTGGACGAAAAACCATTCACTTTAGACATGGTGATCAATCTTTCACGGTCTCTAAGTACTTGATTGCCCCAGTTTACTTAGTTATAAGTATGCGAGAACTGAAACAATTATTATTGAGGTCGTTGGTGAATGAAAAAATTAATTTTTATACTATAACAACATTACTAGTACACTAATATATTATATAATATAGAGAACAGTAGTAGGTAGGTAAGTAGGCAGTACCTCCCGTACCTACTTAATATTAAGAAAAAGTCAAATATGAGAAATCAAGAGAAAAAAGTAGGATTGTAAAAAATATTGATTGTGCCTGATAAAATGATCTGATAGACTATTAGTATTTACCCGAAGCACTAACTCTTGTTACTTTTCGGTGATGATGATAAATGATGATAAAAATGACGATAATTATATTGTTGGCCAGTCATTCACTGTATTTTGACATAATTAAGCTTGTACATATTATTATTCTTGTAGGAGGAAAATCATTTTTTCAGCTGACAATACTTGTCAATTTTAGTTGTAATGTAAGGTTACACATTATGATATGAAAATTGAACCTTGTTATTACTGAAAACTGAATAAACAACAACTAATTATTTGTTAATTGGTCTTTCGTTTCACTCCTTATCTCGGGATGAACTGTGCTGAAATATTGCTGCACAATCATGCATGACTGTGTTAATCTAAGGGATAAAAAATCATGTTCTAAAGCAAAACGATGTTGTCAACTGTTTGGTTTTTTATACGACATGTCTAAAAGCGAACTCTTCAAGTGCACCTTTGTTGATAACAAATCGTGTTGGTCCAATATTATTGGGCTGTGTACAGAAATAGTTTTCATTTCTGAAACCGCGAACCGCGCCCCCAGATCATTAAGCATCAAGGTTATCTCTGTCAAGGTTATTTTTGAGCGCACTCTTTGAACATGTTTACAATTCTTTGGGAGGGTTTAGGACCGCGGGTCTCAATTATTTGAGAACTTGAATGAAAAAGGTACACATTTAACTTCGGTCAGTTCCGAGGTCAATTCATAAACAGGGTGTCCGTTTTTTGAGGCTGAGCATGGGTATCTCGCTTATCTTGAGAGATACAAAGTCGGTTAAAGTAGGAAAAAGTTGCGCATTTTCATGACGATCAATGATCCAGAAAGGAATTTGACGTATCGATTTTAGTTTTTGAGATATCGTGAAAAAACAGGAATTTGAGTTTTTCTTTCAATTTTTTATTCAAAAAACGGTTGGAGGTGGCCTTCTCTAATCTAGACACACTTTTTCAAGGGGACTTCAAAGCTGCCAAAATCTTTATTCTAGCTAGCGTTTAGCGTATAGCGTTTTTTTTTTAATCATGTAAAAAAAAATTTTTTGTCTTTTGTTGGCAGCTTTTTTTAAAAAAACGGCCTTGTATTCAATTTTCTACGTCTCTCAAAATTATAAAACAGTTGATCATTTTTTTGTTTGTCAAAAAATATCCCAGCAATGTCTGACAAACCTTTCCAGTGTTTTAGGGCTATTCGGATTCGGCTTCTAAAAAAATGTGGGGTAATGGAGGTAATCCAAACGGAAACAAGGTGAACAAACATGGAATGGAATGGAATCCAATCCAAATCTCTACCTATATATCTTTAGCTTCATTCTTGAGAGGAACATTGATATTCTGCGGAAACAGCATTGAATGGAAATTCTAAATCGGTAATTTTTTTTTAATAGAAAAAGTGAGTAATAATTATTAATATTATCAACGAGAAAATTAAAAGTAGATGACCTTTTTCATCGTCGGTATCGAGAATGCATCGTGAATTTGATAAGATACAAATTGATCTGTATCATAGACGATAATACACGATTACAGGTGTTAGGTATTACCTATTATTATTATTACTCATGAACGCTAGCGGTAGGATATAGGAGCTATGCAACGTGATTTTGCTCCATCATACCGCTAGCACTTTCAGATACCTACCCAAGAATCCCAGTCACCATTAGTCACTGTAGCCACAGTTCACCGAATTCACTTTCAACGCACAAAGCATTTTGTATGTGGAAGTTGATTTAAATATTATGTAGGCCTAGCCACCACCGCATCCGCATGTGGCCACTGTGACAGGTTATCATCTAGTTTTCATTGGAAAGATGAAAACACACTTGAACCATCTGTACTTAGGTGGTTTTTCACCGCATAAAACACAGTGAAGTGAAATCAGAAACACGGTAACAACCTCGGTAACAACTGAAGAATATTGTTACGAGCGGCGATTCCCGTGCATTATGGAGCACACCTGATCTTCATAGACTCTTCCCATTAGATCGCAGTGTACAAGTGCGGAGCTCTGTACATTTCCAGAATATACGCGATAGCTTAGCGAATGAAATTTACGTGGCGACTTCAACGGTCAAGTAGCACACATCCGTTCATTTGGCGGAGGTGCCGGATTTACATTACGCTGGTGATGCCCGCGAAATGTGTAGGATTTTTCGGGAGTCACCTAGAAACCGTATGGTAAAATTTGCTGGAGGACCCGATGGAAGATTCGAGATTAATAGTCGGAGCTATATTAGGGCACCGATCCTCGGCCTACGAGTCGTATTGAACCCGGTAGCGAGCGGATAGAAAGCGAGTAGTAATCAGCGATATTCCCAAGTAAATAATTGTTGGCGTGTATTTATTGTAGTACGCAGTAATAAACGGTGTGTGTTTTAAAACGATCGTCTCAATTATAAACGAACCTGAACGCGAAATATGTAACAACATGTTATTGTTGACACTTTTTACAAAAATTGGAAACTCTGATGGATAAGCACCGAGCTTACTCTGGAAGGAATTTCCCCAGAAATAATTCCACCACAACGAACTTCCATCGGAAATTATTTCTCTTGGAGGGAATGCAGTATCTCAAAACACAATATCGAATTTTTTCCTTCTTTTAGGACGTGACCGGACAATTTATCTCGCGGACACTTAATCGCGAAACAATATTTTGCCCGTTGTCTTAGCTCAAATAAATCCACTTGTGTTTTCTCGTTGCTTTTCGAACTTTAGTAAGCCCCCTTATGTTTGATTGTATTATTTAGAGCCCTATTGCAACCTGGTTTCTTCATGTCTTTGAAGCCCTGCTTAGTCCCCTTGCATTATTCCGAGCAATTCTGCTAGTACACCAAGTTTTAAGAGCACTAGTAAGCCCCTTCTACCTTCATGTCATATTCGGGCTATATAGCGCCCCTAGCGCCCCTTCTCTAGTGAAATTGTTGAGCCCTAAATAAGCCCTCTAATGTTTTGCATAACTTTCAGACTTTCAGTAAGGCCCCTTTTGCAATCTTGTCATCAAAAGCTCAATTGCGCCCCCCCCCCCTATTCTGTCTTCAATGTAATTTGAAGCCCTGGCTGGACCCCCTTACATTTTCCGTGACTTCCGAAGCAGCAAGCAGCGTTGTGCCATCATATCATGTTTGGAGTCCTATCGGGCCCCATTGTATCTTCAAGTGTAGCTGGAGTCCTGTTGAGTATCCCCTCATGTTTTTTCACGGCTTTCCGAGTAGGTACCAGTCCAGTATGCCCCACTCTGCATTATTCTGTTATACAGAGCTTCATTTGGCCCCCTTGTGTCTTTAATACCGTTTGAGGTTCTGCTGAGCCCGCTTGCACTTTTTTGAGGCTTTCGAAGCACTAGTATGCCTCTTGGGCCTGTATGCCACCCCCTTGCGTCTTCAAGGATAATTCGAGTCTTAGTGAGCCCCCTTATGTACTTCATGGCTTTCACAATTCCACTGGGCCCTCTTTTTCCATCTTATGTTATCCAGGCTTCAATGGCCCCTTATTGTGTTTTCAATTTGATTTGAAGCCTTGTGAGGCCTCTTTTGCCTTCTTTTGTTATATAGAGCCCCTTAGGCCCCCTGGTCCCCTGGTATCAGCAGTATCGTCTGAAGCCCTACTGAGCCCCCTTGCATTTTTCCGTGCCGTTTGGATTCTGTTGAGCCCCGTTATGTCGCAATGTGTCCTTTGGAGCCTTAATGAGCCCCCCCTTGTGTTTTTTCATGGCTTTATTCCGAGTTCCAGTAGCCCCTCTTTTGCCTACTTTTATTATACAATATACATGGTTTAATTGGTCCCCCTTGTGGTTTTCCCATGGCTTTTGGAGCTCTCTCTAGTTCGGTGAATTCATTCTATGGAAATTCTCTCCGAAAGAATTTCATTCCGGTGGAATTGTCTCTGGGGAAATTCCCTCCAGAGGAAATTATTTCCAAGGGAAGTTTATTCCGGTGGAATTACTTCTGGGGAAATTTCTTCTAGAAGGAATTACTTCCGGGAAATTAATTTTGGGGAAATTCGTTTCGGGGAAATTCATTCCTGGATTCATAGCAAAGGGGTGAATTCGGGTAGCACTTTTCCACCGAAAAATCGAAAATTCCCTTCTTTGGTGCTGTTTAGGATGACGCTGACTAAATTTTAAAAAATTGTGGGGTCCAGAATACAAAATGGGACAGTCAGAGAATTTTTAGGGAGAAGGGGTTCTGAAATTTTGAAAATATTTCTTTCATAAAGAGAATTTAATTCTTTTTAATTTGATGTATCGCAAAGTTAGGGTAGGTCATGTCATTTCAAATTTCAAAGTTGGGGGAGTGGAGGCGAGGGGGCTAAAGATAGTGTTATGTATTTCGCGTACGGGTTCGAATATAATTGAGACGATCGTTTTAAAACACACACTGTTTATTACTGCGTACTAAAATAAATACACGCCAACAAGTATCTACTTGGAATTATCGCTGTGATTACTACTCGCTTTTAATCCGCTCGCTATCACTTTGCATTCCAATTCATAACTGACTGTCGCACTGAGGACGGTGCTTTTATATGCCTCCGATTAGCGTTCCCGAACTTTCCATCATCTTCCAGCAATATCCATAGTGGCCCGGCATATAGTTTTCTAGGCGACTCCCGAATAATCACACACCTTTCGCGTGCTTCCCGTGTGTTCTGGTATGTGGCAACGCCGCCAAAATGGACAGATGTGTCTTGATCAGGCGTTTGAGTCTCCATGCATTTCAATGCCACCATGCACTTTCTAGAAATGTTCAGAGCTCCGTGCATTTGTACACGGCCGTGGAAGAGTCTAGAAATATCGCGTCTTTCCAGATTGGACGGGCATCGCCGCTCGTAACAATAGCTTGCCAATGTATGTTTTAGATGTGTTCCTCTATTATGAAAATCGACCTGTTTTTGTTTGAAGAAATATTCACTAGAAATCGGGAGTTATTGCAGATGGATAGTTTTCAAATGATCACTGGGATATGAATGAGGAGCTCGGGGGAAAACACTAAAAGCGTGCTTGTGTAACTCGATGACACAAATCATTACTTGCCCAAAACCGCGAAAACTGATACAGTTAGTAGGAATTAGTCATAGTAGGGAATACATGACATGGAGTTTTGGAGAGGCTAAGCAAGGCTATTCTAGCTGTCTAGATTAACGAACGCTCGGTGCAAGCTTATCTGTAGATGAAACTGCAAAATAATAACAATGAATCACTTTGTTCAAATTTTGCCAGATCACCAATAAACTGGAGATCTAGTGAGAAATGAAAACATTTGAGGAATCCATGATTATACAATATCATTGTTTGAAACATTCCATATTGCTTATTGCAAATGATTTTTTCTTTCCTGATAAAAAATGCCAATATCTGATCTGATGCTGATAAGAATGATGCGCTTTCTCATAAAAGGCAGGCATGTTCCATTGATTTCCTAAATGTCCAATGGACTAGCAGACAGAGTAGTGTGATTGAAAAACGTAAGAAGTGGGAGTGAAAAGTGATAAACAAAAGAAACCAACTATAGTGATCAAAGAAAGTGAAATAACTTATGTGAACATGGGGAAAAAGAACTATGTTATTGGTTCCAAAGGGGATGGGGATGAGAAAGACGGAAAAGAAAATGTGTTATCACCGTAAGTTATTTAAAAATTATAAAAAATGAGGAATCATATAAACAATCCCTTCTCTTGTTTTTATTTGAAGAGAATTCACAGACATCAAAGATGAGAACGGAGACAAAGCCGTTGAAGAGAAGAAGACACTGTCGTTCTTCACTTTGGTACGTTGGAATCAACTTCAAAAAAGACATTTTAATATTAATGGTGTTTCGTAATTTAGTACCGATACGCGACTGGATGGGATTTGTTCGGATTCTTCATAGCAATATGTGCTGCATTAGGTACAGGAGCGCTCCAGCCTCTGAACTCCATCTTGTTTGGTGACTTGACCAGCACGATTGTGAATTATGGAATTACGTTAGCCAATGGTACAAAGGACCAAATACTCGACGCTCAAGACGATTTCCTTGATGGAATCAACGATTTCGCCGTCAATAACACTTTGATTGGAGTGGGCATGCTGCTTCTGAGCTATATCTCCAATGAGCTCTTCAACTACAGTGCTCTGAGGCAAATCTACAAGATCCGATCTCTGTATTTGGAGAAAGTGCTCAACCAAGATATCTCATGGTACGATGTCAACAACACTGGAGACTTTGCCAGCAGAATCTCAGAGTACGTCGAAAAAATCTAAGCCAGGAGCTAAGGCAATTTACTTACAAAACATTTGTTTATTTTACAGTGACTTGGTGAAACTAGAAGATGGGATTGGAGAGAAAATTCCAATGTTTACGACATTCATTGCAACGTTTGTTGCATCTTTAGTCATGGCGCTGATCAAAGGCTGGGAATTGGCGTTGATTACTCTAACTTCCTTGCCTGCAGCAATGGTAGCTATTGGGATCATTGGAATTGTAAGTTTACAAGTTTGTCTTGACAGATGAGAAATAACTACTGTTTTGTTGTATACAGTTAACGTCAAAGTACGCCAAAAAGGAACAAGATGCTTATGGCTCAGCGGGATCGATAGTCGAAGAAGTTTTGTCCTCTGTGCGGACAGTGATCGCCTTTGGTGGGAAACAGAAAGAGATCAATAGATACGACACGCAGCTAGAATCCGCAGCTAAGAATAACATCAAAAGACAAACGTTCACGGCCGTTGGTTTTGGCCTTCTCTGGTTCTTCATCTACGGCAGTTACGCCTTGGCCTTTTGGTACGGAGTCAAACTGATTTTGGACGAAAAGAATGAGAAGCACCCCACCTATGACGCCGGAAACATGGTCACGGTATTCTTCGGAGTCATGCAAGGAACCATGAATTTTGGCATGGCTTCGCCATATATTGAAGCTTTTGGCGTGGCCAAAGCTGCAGGACAAAAGATTTTCGAAGTGATAGACAACGTTCCCATAATCAATTTGTCCAAAGGCGTGGGTGAAAAGATAGACAATCTGAAAGCCAACATCAAGTTTAGCGGCGTCAAGTTCCGTTATCCATCTCGTCGTGATGTTCCGGTGAGTTTTGCATGGCTGAGAAGTGCAAATAATTGTTATCAACAATGTGGGGATCTAAAAGTAATTAGATGGTTATCTAAACCCGACTCATCTGATTGACACTATGTTCTTTGTAATTATCTCTATCGTAAAAAGTGAATGTCATCGGGAGGCATATTGGGGATTAAGCTTATTTAGGAGCGTTGGAGATGATACTCATCTATAATCTGTTATGGATATAGTATATTCGAAAGCCCTCCCCCTCTCCAACTGACAGTTTGACGATAATGAGAAGGTCAGTTCTGAAAAAAATATAGCTCTACAACAAATAAGGGAATTGTTGGAACGCTCTCTTGTCAAAGACTTCCTTAAAGTGTTATATACATACATAATATGACCTTGCAGTGTGTGGGAAAACTTATTTTGAAATAAAATTCAGCCCTAGTGGCGGCTATATTGATTTCTAAGAATTACTGATGACCATTTAACACTGTGCATCATGTGTATCTCAATTATATTGCAATTATTTGCAATTTTTGTGCTGTTGTGAGACTCCATAATTTATCAACTCTGCGGTGTTTCAGATCCTCGAAGGACTCGACTTGGAAATCAAATCGGGAGACACCGTCGCTCTGGTGGGCAGTTCAGGTTGCGGAAAATCCACGTGCATCCAGCTCCTCCAACGCTTTTACGATCCTGACCTGGGTTCTATCACTATTGACGGCAAAGACATGAAAGATCTCGACCTCACCTGGTTACGCAGCAATATCGGCGTGGTCGGCCAAGAGCCCGTTCTTTTCGGAACCACCATCAAAGAAAACATCAGATACGGCTACCAGGAGGCTACCGACGAAGACATCAAAAACGCAGCCGTTAAAGCTAATGCCCACGAGTTCATTAAAACTCTTCCTTTGGGCTACGACACGATGGTTGGAGAACGAGGCGCTCAAATGTCCGGAGGACAGAAGCAAAGAATAGCCATTGCAAGGGCTCTGGTCAAAAACCCGAAAATTTTACTTCTCGACGAAGCTACTTCAGCTTTGGATACCAACAGCGAAGCGAAAGTACAAGCTGCTTTGGATTCGGCCAGTAAGGATTCCACTACGATTATAGTGGCACATCGGTTATCTACCATAAGAGGTGCGAACAAAATCGTGGTCATTTCAAAGGGCAAAGTTGTAGAACAAGGCACGCACGAAGAACTAATGGAATTGAAGAGCGAGTACTATAATTTGGTGACGGCTCAAGTGAGCAGTGCCGAGTCGCAGGACAAGTCGCAGCAAGGCAGGAAGTCTTCCGCGATAGAACTTATGAGGCAAGGATCTGTCAATTCGGATAAAATTGAAGTGAGTTGTTTTTCTTCGTTCATAGTAAACACTGACGCTAACGAAATTTTTTTTACAGCATAACGAAGAAGCACCAGATGAATCAGAACAAAAAGCGGAAAGCGTGTCCATGTTCAGAATACTCAGCATGAATAAACCGGAATGGGTCTACATCACGATTGCTTGTATTGGTTCTATTATCATGGGATGTTCAATGCCGGTCTTCGCAGTCCTTTTCGGTGACATTATAGGAGTTTTGTCTGACCCAGATGATGACTATGTGCGGACTCAAACAAATTTATACAGCATATTGTTTGTGGTGGCTGGCGTTGCTAGTGGACTTGCTACATTCTTTCAAGTGAGTCACGTTTGAATTGCCTATTCTTATCCGAGATCGGATGCAAAGTAAATGCTCAATTATTTTTTTTTGTGAACTTCCAGATCTACATGTTTAGTATAGCCGGCGAAAAGCTTACAAAAAGAATGCGTAGCATGATGTTCCGTGCCATGTTGGAGCAAGAAATGGGATGGTTCGACTACAAGGAAAATGGTGTTGGAGCGCTTTGTGCCAGGTTATCTGGAGAAGCAGCTCATATTCAAGGGGTGAGCAATATATCTCTTTGAATCCGAACCCTTGGAATTTTTCTTACAAATAATGAATTACAGGCAACTGGTCAACGCCTTGGAACAATCATGCAGTCGCTATCAACTCTTATTCTGGCCATCGGCTTATCCATGTACTACGAATACAGGCTCGGTTTCGTAGCCTTGGCCTTCACGCCATTCCTCCTGACAGTATTCTACTTCCAAAGTAAACAAATGCGGGGTGAAAATGAAGCCCATAACAAGTCGCTGCAAAAATCAACCAAGCTTGCGGTAGAGGCTGTCAGCAACGTTAGAACTGTTGTCTCCCTCAACTGCGAAACAACCTTTCATGGGCTTTATATGAACCTCCTTGTGGAACATCACAAAAAAGCGCTCAGAAGCACCCATTTCCGTGCATTAATCCTGGGCCTGTCTAGGAGCATCATGTTTTTCGCATTCGCTGCTTGTATGGCTTACGGTGGTCAACTTATCAAAGACGGAATGGATTATTCAAAAGTGTTCAAGTAAGTTGCCTATTTATTCAGGGAAAATTTTGCCAAATATCTAAACATACTGAATGCTCCAGGCGGGCAAGGGTAAGCGTCATAGGTCGCTGTCAGCAAGAAGAGAATAAGTTCTATCTTATTAGATAAAATGTTACTGAAGCCTAGAAAAAAAGTATTATAAGTCTAAAAGTTGCCCAGAATGTCCCCCACGCAATGCTGATCAACATAATTATCAAAAGCCCCCGGGTCGACAAGTGTGGGCATTGTGAATTTTTACGAGTAAAAAAGAAATCAGTTCGGCCATAGTCATAGTGGCAATTCTCTAAAACTTGAGCTACGCAAAATTTCAAAAGATCTCGATTAGCCTAAATACCCCTTAAGCAGTGCTGATCAACCTACTAAATCAGAATTTTACTCAACTTGAGTAGTCATTATACAGGGTGGCCCAACGAAAACAGAACAGAAGGGCTTTCGGGCATTTCACATCATTTTTTCGAAAAAAAGCTCAGACAGGTCGATTTTTATATCGAAGGGGACATCTGAAACGTACATTGGCAAATTTTTATCTTCAGCCCCCTCACCCCTACCCACCTCAACTTTAAAATTTCAAATGACACCATCTTCTATGCGATACATCCAATCAAAGAGAATCAAATTCTCTTTCTGAAAAAAATATTTTCAAAATTTTCAACCCCACTCCCGATCTTCCCAAATTTCTCTTACTGTCCCATTTTATATCCTCGACCCCTCAATTTCTTCAATTTAATCAGCGTCATCCTAAATAGCATCTAGGGAAAAAATTTCAGTGGAGAAAAGTGTTACCCAAATTCACCCCTTTCTTCTTCTCCACCCCAATTTCAAAACTTGACAGACACCACCTACTTTGTGATACATCGAATTAAAGCAAATTGATTCCTCTTTCTGAAAACAATTTTTTTGAAATTTTCAACCCTTTACCTGATAAATTGAACATTCGGAGTATTTTAAGGGGAAAGGGGGCTTTTTGGAAATTCTGAAAATATTTTATTTAGGAAGAGAATTCAATTCCCTTCGATCTGATGTGTCACAAAGTAGGTAGTGTCATTTTAGATTTTGAAGTTTAGGTGGGGGAGTGAAGGGGGAATTTGGGTGGCACTTTTTACACAGAAAATTTTCTCTTTCGATGCTGGGCAAGATGACGTTGACTGTACTGAAGAGAATTGAAAGATCAAAAATATTACATGGAAACTCTGACAATTTTAGGAAGAAGGGTGGTGGGGTTGAAAATTATAGAAATATTTTTTCAGAAAAAGAATTTGATTCTCTCCAATTTGATGTATCGCAAAGTGGGTGGTATCATTTGAAACTTCGAAGTTGGGGCGGGTGGGGGTGAGGGGGCTAAAGATAGAAATCCGCCAATGTATGTTTCAGATGTCCCCCTCAATATAAAAATCGACCTGTTCGAGCTTAAAAAAAAAATGAAGTGAAATGCCCAAAAACCCCTCTGATCTGTTTTCGTTGGGCCACCTTGTATTTATTTTAGGCTTCAATCTATATTTTACCTAAAATGCTTAAAATTTTGAAAAACACTCTCAAGTCTGCTCTTGAAGTTGATGAATAATAAAAATATATATTTGCAGGGTATCGCAATCGCTGATAATGGGCACAGCGACAATAGCCAACGCCTTGGCTTTCGCACCGAATTTCCAAAAAGGCTTAGAAGCCGCAGCCCGGGCCATCCAACTGTTCAATCGCGTCCCAGCCATCAAGGACGAACCGGATGCTGTGGAGAAAGACTGGAGTGCAGGTAACATCGAGTACCAAGACGTGTACTTCAGATACCCCACCAGGCCCAACGTCCCAGTACTGAGAGGACTGGACCTGTCCATCATCAACGGGAAAACCGTGGCCCTAGTTGGACCCAGCGGCTGCGGAAAATCCACGATCATCCAGCTAGTCGAACGGTTCTACGATCCCGAAGAAGGCAGACTGCTCATGGACGGAACCGACAATAAAAACATCAAGCTCTCTTCCATCAGAGCCCATATGGGAATTGTTTCGCAAGAACCGAATCTGTTTTCCAAAACGATAAGCGAGAACATCGCTTACGGAGCCAACGACCGACTTGTGTCTCAAACGGAAATCATCGAAGCTGCCAAGAACGCCAACATTCACAATTTCATCTCGTCTTTGCCCTTGGGGTACGATACCAAGCTGGGAGAGAAAGGAACTCAACTGTCCGGGGGACAAAAACAAAGAGTTGCTATAGCCAGAGCTTTGGTTAGGAATCCAAAGCTGTTGCTTTTGGATGAAGCGACCTCGGCTTTGGATACAGAAAGCGAGAAGGTATGTTACATTTGTGCTGATGAGTTTTCTGTATACTCTGAGTGCTCTGTATACTTACATTTTTTTTTTTGCAGGTCGTACAAGAAGCTCTGGACAAGGCAAAGGTTGGAAGGACTTGTATTACAATAGCCCATAGACTGACTACTATCCAAGACGCAGACGTTATTTGTGTGATAGACAAAGGTGTAGTGGCTGAAATGGGGACTCATTCTGAATTGATAGCTAAGAGAAAGCTGTACTATAAACTTCATTACCTGCAGAATAAGTAGTGCCAGAACTCTGCTCAAAAGTTCATGACACAGGAAGAACAATGGTATGATAAGACTGATATTACTTGATTTACTAGAAAATGTACGGATGAGAATTTTCGATTTGAAACACTACCAACTATGCAGTATTCCAAGTTTTTTTTTGGGTGCGTCTCATTGTTGGTTTCATTAGAAAATGTAAAACATCACTGTTGTGGTTGTTTGTTTGCTAGGTATAGCTGAATTATACATGACTGAGTTCGTGAAATTATTTATGTTATTTATTAATTTACTTGGAGATAAATATCGACGAGTTTGAATTATTAGAAAAGCTTAATAAAGTATTTATGATTTATGATTGAAATTAGAAAGAATGTTGATGTGATATAAAAATACAGTAGTCAATAAATAAATGTTATATTAGCAGACTTCACCTTTTTCGACACTTTTTGTTCTAAAATATCCTCGAAAATATCGCATCTTGACGTAAAGATGGTTTTGTAGTACCTAAGTAAACTAACAGATGGAAACTTGAACAACCTCCTTCACTATCATATCACGAAAAACGACATTCTATTGTCGCTCTGTGGGACATAATCAGATATAACATTTGGATTTTTTGGTGAGTCACCTTCACACCTGAAAAATAAGAGACAAGAATTTTCGATAAAATTTTATTGTTACCCATATCGAATAATATAATCTCTACAATATAGGGGAAGAGAGGCGAATATAGACCGGTGGTCTAATATCGACCACACCACTGTGGCCCACCCTGTAAGTTTTTTGAAATCATGACATAGAGTGCCATGTAGCATTTTGCAACTGAACTCCAGCACAGCTGTCGGTCAGCCATTTATTCAAAGTGCTTGACTGACAGAAACGGATTATTGTTTCGAGCCGATATGATTCAAGTTCAGGAGTGTTCATGATAAGGTATTGCGGACTTTTCATTGTAGTTAGACTTGGGTCTCCTGGTGCAATGTACCAAGGATTATTGATAGTAACTTTGTGTAGTAGGCCTAGTTCCATAATCTTTATTACCATGTTCTTCATCATCAAAGAATTGTTTTTTGCTTTTGTTGTCGGCCAATATCGATCACGATGGTCGATATTGAACAAATGAAGTTTTATACATCATTTTAGATGCCTCGCAAAAAATATCGGCGAAGAACGAATCGTGCCTCGTGTGGTGCGAAGATGAACTGATGAGGTTCTTGAGAGTACTTACACAAAAATTATTTTTTATTTTCTCTGTTATTCTTTCAGGTTCCTATCATGGGCGCCGCTCATTGGTAAATGTTAGGAATAGGGAGGCAAAATCAAAATAAAACTAGACTTTTTTTGAAAACAGATGTTTCTAAGCATGCAGACTACAAAATAGCAAAGGAAACGTGTGATCGATATTATACGACCTGGTGGTCGATTTTATCCCATTGGTCGATATTACGTACAAAACGTACAGCCTCGACAGTGCACATGGCGACTGGTTTCGAATTTTTTGCATTAAGTGGTCGATATTCACCTGCTCTCCCCTAACGTGTTATCTCAGATTAATGGAGAGCGCTCTATTATTATTTCAACCGATATGAAGTGATAGAAGAATGAATCTAATCTTCTGTGATTTTACAAAAAAATGTGAAGGAGCACATTGGTTTAATTCTTTTCAAATTAAACAAGTCTAATTATAGGGTCGCGAGGTGTAGTGTTGTGCTCAAAAACTCCACGCATGCAGATTCACATCAATTAGGTAAATTTCATTCGTTTCATTGTTTTTATGATCATGATTAGAATTCGATTAATCCATATAGCTGTTTGAAATTTATTATAAACAGTTGGGTTTCATTGTGCACATTTGCGAAATCCAAATTACGCAAGGTTACCTAACTGCACGTGCACTATTTTTAACTTCCACCGATCTGAACGTCTCAATCTGGCTTACTTCTTCACTTAAGTCTACTAAAAAGTTGGTATAGGTACTTATGTATAGTAACACAATTTTAGTGTTGAGCATTTGCATTCATCCTGATTGGTGTAAGTCACTAGATTAAGGTGACCAGACGTTCCGATTTGATCGGAACTGTACCGTTTTCGGGAGACACTTTCCGACGCAACTTTCTGTTCCGTAAATGTTCCGATTTGGGTAACTGTTCCGTAAATGCTCCGATTTCCGATTTGAGCAACAAACATTTCAAATATTTTTCACCTCTTCTATATTTTCGGTGAATTTGGTTGAAATTTATGTAGATTGTAGTTTATTCACAAATAAATTTATTTCGATTGGCACCCACGCTATGCAAGTGAGTCTCGACCGAGGTTTCGACTGTCTGCAGAATGTACCGTATGATCAAAAACTTTCTTACTCAAGAGAGGCTGTGTCTGGCCAAAATTAGCCTTGTTTGCCTGCCAATGACCAGGACCACAGCCTTCCTTGAGTAAGAAAGTTTTTGATCATACGGTACATGTTGTTTCAAAAAAGTAATCTTTTATTAACAACATTAGGTATTTCATTATTATTGGTATTATTATATGAACACCGTTGGTTGAGAAGGGGGCAAATGAAGGACAGCACTTACCCGCCCTCCTGGTGATTTTTTTCGCAAAAAAATGATAAGAAAAACTAAGTTTCGGACTCGGTTTCAGAAAATATCCCCAAATATCGGTCTATTCAACAATGGACAGACGCGAAAAAATGAGGAATAGATGGTTGGTAAGTAGGTGCCTGGAAGTTCTGAATCAGCGAATAAAAAGTACGCCCAATTTAAAAAAAAACAAAAAAAAGTGTCTCCCCATGTTCCGATTTCTTCACTGAGAAATCTGGTCACCTTACACTAGATTCTAGATCAAAATTGTTCTAATTGGTTCTATCACAATGCCCCAGTTGGCAGCTCGGCCTTGAACTTCAACTTCGGAAACTCATTCAATTTTTATAGAAATTCACGTGTTACGAATTACGATACCTTTCTTCAGAAACATACAAGATCACCAACCTACAGGGTGTTTCAGTGACCTTGCATAAAATTTCGGGAGGTGATTCCTCCCAAAAATATAAGTCGAAAAGTAAGAGAAACCTAGAAAGTAATTTTTCCCTAAGTTGCTTAATAAGCGAGCGAGTAAGCGAGTTACAGTCTCTCAAAGGTACAAAGTGAAACAGACTTTTTTAATATTTGCTCAAGAACCGTCAAAAGGAACAACTTTAAATTTGGTGTTGGAAGGTTCCTCAACAATGCAAATGTACATGCAAAATTTTAAACAAATCTGGCCTGTGATGGCGAAGTTGGCGAAAAAAAATATGTCTGCAATCCGTTCGTGTTTTTGCTTGCACATTTGGATAGACTTGTTCAAGACTAAACTTTTATACCCCCTGCATTTTTCCTTTTCTTGAACAAGTCTATCCAAATGTGCAAACAAAAATACGAACGAATTGCAGATTTTTTTTCCAACAGTTAAACCTACCCCAACCGCTGATTCCGCCGCCACTGGCCAGACTTCTTTGAAGTTTTGCGTGAACATTTGCAATATTGAGTCACCATTCTACACCAAATTTGAAGTTTTTCACCTTGACGGATCTTGAGCAAATAATTGTAAACTCTGTTTCACTTCGTACCTTTGAGGGGCTGTAACTCCCTTAGGAAGTGATTTAGGAAAAAAAGTTACTCCTACTTTTCGACTTATTTTTTTGAGAGGAATCACCTCCCGAAATTTTATGCAAAGTCACTGAAACACCCTGTATACACATACATATTCAATTATTGTTTCATATTTACTTCAATTAATCAGTGGTTCTCTACTAACTTGATGAACACCCGAACATCTTTGAACGCATTCAAGACATTCATTTTTAGCGCACTTTCCCAAAAAATGGGAGAAAGGCGCTTTTAGCTTCACTTTGTCCGTCCGTCCGTTCGTACCCGGGATAACTCCTCGGGGAAGAAAGATATCAATGTGGTGTAAACGCTGATGAATAGTACAAATGTCCAGAATGTCAAGTTGACTTTTAGTTTTTTGTTATTCTGCCGTCATCTTTGATCCGCCATCTTGAATTTCTCTAAAAGTGATCCGATTGAAATGAAATTTGCAGGCAATGTAAACCACATATAAGATCTATCCAATTTTCGACAATTGATGCCCCGCCGCAGTGGCGCCGAACTCATGAAAAGTTACTATGGCGAAGAAAATTTTAGACCCCCCCTCCTATTGCCACCCTACGGTTGGGCTTGGGGGCCCAAGAGACTTCCATGTAGTTAGCGCCGCAGGCGATTTTTTTTTGGAATAATGATAATAACAATATTAACAATAATAAGCAAAAAAAAGGGAAGCCGCTGACCAAATTGTCCACAGATTTCATCATCTTCTGCACAAAAATCAAAAGTTTTTTGTGAGATCGTGAAATCGTAAGATTTTACTAATTCATTTAGTTGGCTGTTCAAATACCGTATGATCTAAACCGAGATCGGAACCTTTTTGCCTTTAGTCTAGGAGTGCTATGAAATCATTAATTATCATTTTATAATGTATATCAAAGGTTGGCCATGATCGAGAACATAATGACTGAATAAACTGTTGAATGCCATTATTGTCGGTCTCTGAAAATGTTTGAAACTAAATAAAAAGCTCTCATTATCAAAAGTTATTTTCGAAATGACACAAAATTGGAAAACGAAGAGTGGTCGTATTCCCCACCGACATGCATTGAAGATTGCCAAACAATATGCAGATGTCACTCTGCATGGAGTAAATTGCTGAAAAGGCAAAAAAAAGTCATGAAGTACTTGAAATAAAACGGTTTCGATCATACGGTACCTGGTACATCTTAAATAACTGTCATTCAGATTCAAAGTGCCTAATAATCCTAATATCCAATGAATTGCTGGTTAAATCTCTCTTCCTCTTCTTTTCCTCCCTTCTTCTTCTTTTTTCTTCTCCCTTTTCCCTTTCTGCCCCTCCAGACCCCCCCCCCTCATTTTGAGGTATGGCGAGCGCCACAAAAAAAGGTATATTCGGCGCCACTGCCCCGCCGCCATCTTATGTTCTCCATATTGAACATGTTTCAAAGTGATAGAACTAGGAAAATTATGCCTCAACGAAAAGAGATATCGATGTGGTGCAAACGCCAATGAAATGCGTACGTGTCCACCATATAAAGTTGACCGATGATTTTTATCACTTGGCCGCCATCTTTGATCCGTCATTTTGAATTTCTCTGAAAGTGGTCCGATTTGAGTGAAATTCACAGGCGATGTGAACTCCATCAGAATACATCCGATTTTGGACAAATGATGCTCTGCCGCCATATCGAAATTTCTTATCACTTAACGATTTTCGTGGAGTTTGGGATTCACCTTTGTTTCGTATGATCATTCTTATTCTCCAGCCAAATTCCAACAATCAGCCGCCATCTTGGCCGCTATATTGAAATCTCTTATTACTGGAACGATTTTCATAAAACTTGAAACTCACCCTTCTCTATAGTACGATAATTTTTAAGCCAAATTTCATGAATCTGACGTTATTTTGGCCGCCATATTGAAATTTCTGCCCAAAAAACGGTAGAACCCTAATTAACATCTTGCGTTCACTAATCCTTCAAAAAAGAAGTGCGCTACTGAGCCTAATGCCCATGAGGCATATTCGCTTGTTTATCTTGTTAGGTAGGTAGAGGAGAGAACAGAACCTACATATAGTGGGATGGATTTTTTAGTGTTGCTGTTCGGGGCACGTTTAGTTTTCATTTATTTAACCTACGTTTCAAGTTATCTTTTGGTCACAAATTTGATTTTATTGAAATGAAAAAGTAATCATGCGAACATACAGGGTGTCCGTTTCTCGAGGCTAAGCATGGGTATCTCGCTTATCTTTAGAGATACAGTTCGGTTAAATTAGAAAAATACTTGCAAATTTTCATGACGATCAATAATCCAAAAAGATATTTGACTTGTCAGTATTAGTTTTCGAGTAATCGAGAAAAAACAGAAATTTGAAATTTTTGTTTTTATTTTTCATTTGAAAAACGGTTGAAGGTAGCCTTTTCTAATAAAGACATTGTAAAGGCACTTTTCCAAGGGGAATTCAATGTTGTCAAAATCTTTATTCTAGCTTTTAAAACAACCGAGATATTTATTTTTTTTAATTCGTTTATTTAACGTCGGCCTATTTCCGCAACGAGGCCTAACACCGACGCCGGTGAATGCTTTCCTCCACTATACCGGAAATTTTGCCGAACCCCTGTGTGTTCCAACACAGGGTAGGGATTTTTAACGACCACCAACATCGCATGGGGTCGGCACCATCGTTCGTATTTTACGTGCTATGCGACACACGGCGCGTCTTGCATTCAGCAAGCATTCCAACTAAACCAAGAAGCTTGTTTTTCGAGGCCGAAAATCCGTCCCCGGCGGAGATCGAACCCGCGACTTCTGGAGTGGTAGTCGAACGCGCTAACTAACCACACCACAAGCTCCTGTACCGAGATATGACATTCAACTTTTTTCTCTCTTATGGGCGCCATATTGAATTTTGCCATTTTTGAATACAATATTTTTTTCTGATTACAAGGATGTGTCACATGTCACTGTTGAATTCATGCTTTTGAGAAAACAATTTTTTTTTTTTTCAAAGAGTGCTTTGGAAACAAAATCAGCACCGACTATAAAAAAAACGTAAATGTTAAACATTTATTCAACAGTGACATGTGGCACATCGTAGTAACCAGAAAAGAATACCGTATTAAAAAATATCAAAATCCAATATGGCGCCTATTAGAGAAAAAAGTTTAATGTCGTATCTTGGTTGCTTTGAAAGCTAGAATAAAGATTTTGGCAGCTCTGAATTCCTTTTGAAAAAGTGCCCTGACAATGTCTAGATTTGAAAAGGCCACCTTGAACCGTTTTTTGATTAAAAAATGAAAACAAAAATTCAAATTCCTGTTTCTTCACGATATCTCAAAAACTAAAATCGATACGTCAAATTTTTTTTTGGATCATTCATCTTCATGAAAATGCGCAACTTTTTCTTGATTTAACCGACTTTGTATCTCTCAAGATAAGCGAGAGACCCATGCTTAGCCTCGAAAAACGGACACCCTGTATACATATGAGCTCAAAAACAAAACAAGAAATAAAAAACATCCGAAGAAAAATCTTAAATTTTGATGATCACTCGATTAAAACCAAGATTCAATTTCTGCTGGCTTTCTTATCATTCCTCCGGATAAAAAGGGTCAAGACGACTGAAACGAGGGTCAAGGAAGTAGCTTCATAATGATGTCCGCGAAGTTATTGAAGCAAAATCACCGACTGCCCTGTTATGCACCACCCTGATTTCACTGCGTTCATTCAGAGTTTTAAATTCGCGGTCATCAAATATTGTCTATAATTATTTCATATGTGAACTCTTCAGAAACTTGCATTAAGTTTAGCAGGGAAGTACCAGTGATAAGGTGCTTTCTTTTTACCTTTTACCGCAAAACTCACTGATCTGATCTAAGTTAGAGAGAGAGAGAGAGAGAGAGAGAGAGAGAGAGAGAGAGAGAGAGAGAGAGAGAGAGAGAGAGAGAGAGAGAGAGAGAGAGAGAGAGAGAGAGAGAGAGAGAGAGAGAGAGAGGAGAGAGAGAGAAAAAACGACAAATCACATGCGTGAAAGTGAGATACCACTAACAACTTAGGTCAGAATACTTAGTTTAGGTTGTAAAAAGAGAGCACCTTTAGCACCTGTTATCAGGGCTATTTGGATATTCAGGGCTATTAGTCTAGGATCTTTTCGGATAAAAAGCAATGCTAGAGGCAAGTCATGTTAAAGTTTGGCAACATACGTTTTAAGGGTATTTGGACCCCGCTGAATACGAAAACCATTGTTGCCAAGCCGAATTTTGCACTGGAAGCCCGCAATGGGGGGGTAAAGGGGAGGGAAGACCAAAAATCACTATTTTTCACCATTTTTGATGTCGGGACTGCGACCTGTCATTAACGTGGAGTGAATTACATCATATCTTGATTCACTGATGTCTTATACTACCATATTGACATAATTACTGTCAAAATTTCTAGAGGGGGAAGACTGGTGGGGGGAATGTTGACTGTGTAGATGATTCTTCTTTTCTCTCGACTTTGAGTAAATATAAACATGTTTGGTATCGTTTCCGACTGAATTCTATATTCCCTATTCAACTATGGTGTTCAAATTGCAATAGAAGTGAGTTTGAACAAGTTTTACATGATAAAACATGTTTTTTGTCAATAGTTTTTTACGTCTTTCAACTGTGTTATTTTACTGCAAATCGGCATTTTTTCTCAAAATTATTGCGTAGTTCGTTAGTCTCATGTATTTACCATGATATAGGCATCCAATTGATTTGCCTCTACTTTTTTAAATGTGAAGAAAAAAAAATTTTTGTGGAAATTCTTTGGCCCTACTTTTCAACTTTGTTTTTTGCTGTATGATGTATGTAAGATCAAAACTCAAGTTTTCCATATTTTAAAAAGTGAAGACACACTTAGTATGTGAATGTATTGTGTAAAATACACCAGACTAACGAAATACGCAAGAATTTTCGAAAAAACTCCGATTTGCATTGAAATATCATAATTTATAGAATTAAAAAAAATACGCTAATGAAACTGAAGAGAACTTGTTGTAATCGAAGGCAGATTCATTACCCTAAACGTTAAGTTGAACAATACAATTATAGGTTTTATCATTCACATTTATTACATTCGATTTCAAAATCTCTTCTACCTCTTCCCTGGGTATTATTAGAGGAATGCGGCTTTTTCGAATATAGGTACATCTCATGAACGTAAATTTTGAAGAGTTGTTCTTTTTTAGAGGTTGATGGTAGAGAACACCTGCCCAAGACGTTCGAAAAAGGTAACTTTTCTTGGAGGTTTGATAGATCATCTCACGGAAATCCAAAAAAGGTAACCTTTTTTAGAGCATAATCAAACATACCAAAGAAAATTATTATTATTATTTTTTTTTTGGAGCTGAAATAGAACTTCTTAGAGAAGTTGGAGAAAGGTAACCTCAAGGGTAACCTTTGGAGCTTTATAATTTTATAAAACATTTTGAATAAGGTCTAAAAAGGTAACCTTCTTTGGAGCTTAAGAGAACATCATAGAGAAGTTTGAAAAAGGTAGCCTCTTTGGAGCTTAATAGAATATCTCAAAGAAGTGCAAAAGTGGTAACATATTTGGAGCTCAAGAGAACATCACAAAAAAGTTGGAATAAGGTAACCTCTCTGTATCTTAATAGGGCATATCAAAGCTGTTTGGAAAAGGTAACCGTTTCTCGAGCTCAATAGAACATCTCAGGCCTCTCTGAGAGGACTCTTGCCTACTGGGCATCAGGCTCTGACATGAAAAACTCTTCTTTTGAAAAAAAGTACATTCTAGAATATCTCAGCTAAGGTTTTCTTTATAATGATGAGGTGGAGGACCACAGTTTTTCATCATACAATAAAATAATAGCAAAAAATAAAGTTGAAAAGTAGCGCCAAACAGTTTTCACAAAAAAATATTTTTTTCATATTTTTAAAGTTAAAGGCACATCAGTTACATGACTGTATTGTGAGAAATAGACCAAACTAACAAACTACGCAAGAATTTTGAGAAAAAAATGCCGATTTGCAATAAATAACACAGTTCAAAATGGTAAAAAAATATTGACGAAAAAACATGTTTTATCATCTAAAACTTGTTCAAACTTGCTCCTATTGCAATTTTGACACCATAATTGAACTGAGAATATGGAATTTGATAGGAAAAGATACCAAACATGTATATATTCACTCGAAATCAAGAGAAAAGAAGAATCATCTTCACAGTCAACATTCCCCCCACCAGTCGCCCCCCTATGGAAATTTTGACAGTAATCATGTCAAGATGATAGTATAACACCTCAGTTAATCAAGATACGATGTAATTTACTCCACACTGATGACAGGTCTCAGTCCCGGTATCAAAAATGGTGGAAAATGGTGATTTTTGGTCTTTCCTCCCCTTTACCCCCCTCTTTGCGGGCTTCCGGTGCAAAATTCGGCTTGGCAACAATGGTTTTCGTATTTAGCGAGGTCCAAATACCCTTAAAACATATGTTGCCAAACTTTAACATGACTTGCCTCTAGAACCACTTTCCAGGCCACTTTTTCAAAAATGATCCTAGTCTATATTCCGTATGGATTATAATAATTGACTCAAGTCAACATTGATATTGTGACACTAAATTGTCAAACTAATAATGAAACATCCCTGAATAAAACACAATGGAAAAATAAATTGAAAAAACTCTTCCATCCTTCTCACAGTAGTGTTGCCGTTATAGGTTTTTCAACTTTCTTTAAATTACACCAAAAAATTATTGGGACTTCTTTGGCCAACCGGTTTCGCCGCTAGGCATTGTCAGGGTTGAGAAGTGCATTTTGTGAATAGCCCTGATTGTGACCATTGTCACGAAATTCGACAATAAGCATGAAAAAAGTGCATGCTGCATGCCAGTACTCACAACCAGAGTGCTCTTAAAGAAAATCTGTTCTAGATGCAACAGCGAGAACTATGAAAATATGGCATACAAGTTCAAGTGAGCTTACTGAAAAATTTCTATATGCCATCTACCGTGTCCAACTATGCAACGGTTACCCTGATGGGTGAAGGACCTTTTCTCCAGTATTATTATTCTTCGAGTTATTCATTTATATTATCAAGAAAAATAGGAACCAGGTTTGCAAATAAATTGCAATCACATACTTGACTAGGCTTTCAAATTAAGCTTGAACCACTTCTTTTGACATTTCGAGAAACATGCATGGCTAGACATTTCAATTGAAAGAAACAAATAACTGCGGCATTGAAAACGCAATCCTAGTTAGTTCGACCAGACGTAGTATCCCAGAAAAATGTCCCAATTATGGTTTGTTGCCCTTCATCTCTTGCTTCTGAAACTTATCTTCAAGACATCTTGTTTTGAGTTTTTGTCAAAACTTCGTCATCTTGAATCGATTTTATCTTCAGCAACTTATCAGGTGACTCAGTATCTTTTAATCAGCTCCATGTCCATACCTACCTCTTAAGATAAATCCTAATGGACCCACATGACAAAACAAGCATAATTCAAAATCGACTTCAACGCAAAGTCTCATTTCAAAACTCAAAATCAGACTGAAATTCCCTCGGAAATTCCCCACTTAAAGGAGGGAAATAATTATCCTTTCTGAGTATGGGGAAAATATACTTATCCAATATTAATTGAAAAGTCAACAAAGACTAGGGACTGGTCAAAATTACATTGACTGCGTGGTCAATGGATTCCTTTTCGTCATTTCCAGTTATTTCGACCAAAAGAAATCTAGAAATCTAGGCTGCACAAAATAGGTAGTGGCGTATGATCAAAAACTTTTTTTTCTCTAGAGTGCTATGAAATCATCACTTTCCCTGGGTTGCATCAAGGCTCAATCAATATAATACGAGATTAGTAAAATTTCTTTTGGTCAGTGCTCGATGGTGAATGATAGGAATTCTGGTTTCACAAAAGAGAATGATCCAATGATCGATTAGCTAAAGGCTTTATGCATTTCCCATGGTCAACCGGTCAACCTACTTAGATTGGCCAGATTGAAATCCATTCAATCTCGTATCAGCTTTAATTGCCTATTATTTTTTTGGTGCAACCCAGGGTTTATTTATCAAAGATTGACACTGTACATAATGGCAAAATGCCAAGGTGGTTATCAAAATGCAGATGTCACTCTTTGAAGTTAATTTATTGCAGTATTCACAACATATTTGAGATAGGCGAAAAAAACATAGCACGAAGGAAGAATATGGAGTAACCGGAGTAAGAAGAACAAACACGCAAATGAATGCACTTTTTAGGGCCGAAGCGAACACAACATTGTTGATAAACAGAGCTGTCAAACTACTACAGAACTGGACCATCAGACCAGAACTCCACAGACACGTGTATCGCCTTAATTGGGGGTTCATCAATCGCGGAATGTCCTGTCCGGAAACTCACACTTTATGAGTCTCTTAATAGTGTACTTTAGCGATCTTTTGACTGCGATTTCACCGGATCGTCCCGTCCGACCCGTACACCTACGCACTAATGATCCCTCAGTAGGGGCGAAAACGCATCTGCGGAGTTCTGTCTTGGGCTTGATGTTCCAGTGTTGTAGTAGCCTGAGAGGTCAGTTTTCTGTTTCTAATGGGGCCTTGCAATTGAAAAACTCAACGTGAGGTCGCCACTACTGTAGGGGGCGCCTACTTCGATGAAGCGGCCGTAACGACGCGAAAAACAGGGGAGTTTGAGTAGTTTGACCAGTAACTGACAGTGACTGGAGACGTCAAGCAAGAAACAGAGGTTATTCAAATTTCAAATCAAGACATAAAATGACGGACGTCGGTCGCTGAAGCGTCAACGCCGTCAAAATCGTCGAATTTGCCCCCAACGGTCGTGGCGCCCTCGGTGTGTAAAAGTGGCAGTGCAAGGCCCCATTGAAGTGAATTACCAGTTAGCAATAAATCACGTATGCATCCCATTAGCAGAACTAGCATTACAAGGCTATCTTTTATTATTTTTTAGTATCTGTACATGAAATCACAGAAATCAAAGTAATAAGTAAGAAGGTGAAATAAATAAACAAAAGAGAAGGCAGAAGAAAAATTGATCAATTGATTGGTTATCAATCAAGATTGACCACTTCGAGAGTTGGGCACTTGGTCGTCTTGTTAACAATAAGTGTCGATTCGATTGAAATGTTCAAGGTCTCACATCTGGCTCAAACCCACGTCGGGTGGGTCGCGGTGCTCTGGCAAGTGTATGCTGAAGATGGGTGAAAATAATACTTACCACTACTAAGTAGATACCCTCATAATCGATGAATCTTCCTACTATACTACCATACCTACTCATATTGATGAACCTATGTATTTACTATGGACAGAACTACTACTACGAACTACTATGAACGGCCTGTTCCGAGTACAATGAAAAAGTACTCGAATACTGAATACAAGTACTCTCGTATAAAAGTACTCAAGTACCAAGTACAAGTATCGATTCGCTGTACTCGAGTACCCAATGAGTACAAAGTACCGCGAGTACATGTTAGTTACGAAATGTTGGGAGTAACGGTGGAGAAGTGGGGCTATTAAGACTCAAGAGGCGAATTTAGAAGCACTAATGCAAAACTAAGTACTAGCCGGCCTATCCTCGCACTCAAACTCCTCTCCTATAGTTGGAAAGAATAAGAGAGCTGACTTGTTATATTTTCAGGACCACACCAATAACATTCCCAAAAAATGTTTTTGGACATATCATCGTCGTTTTTTTTGTATACTCGTTTGTATACGTTCATTGATTACTCATACATGATTGTTACATGTGCTTGGTTACATAGAAAAACATTTTTTCACTATTAGCCGTAAAATACGTCAATATCAATCTGTTCCTGAAACACAATGTCAATTTTAATAGGTAACACATGATGAGGAAACCATGATAGCTTCAGTGCCTTATATCTCTCAGCTTAGCTTCGGGATTAAATCTGGCGCCTCAGCTATAATAATACTTTTTACACGACCGGGTGTAAAGTGAGCCTTTTTACCCTCATTTTGAGGCGTAAAGTGGCTCATTTAGCCCGAGGGCGTGAAATTTTTACTTTTACGCCCTCGGGCTTTGGTTTTTTAAGCGTCAAAAAACAAATGCCTGTAATTATCATTAAATGTCACAAACTAATAAATTTGTTGAAATGCACAGCTCAGAGGCATTTGGGACACCCCCAAAGGCGAGGAAGGGTGTATGGTTTCACTTATTAAGCTTCTTGTTGAATTGTTTGCTTTGAAAATACACAAATTCGAAACTCCAAAAGTGAGGTTATGTGCATTGACGGCTCTGGCCGGATTCCTATTTCTCAGAGTTCCGTGCTCAGTTTTCTTGAGGGGGCAGGCGAATACTAAATTTGAATAGCCGTTTTCGATACAAGAGCGCGATTTCAGGCCCGAAGCCGTGGTTGCCATCATAAAACGTGTAGCCGAATGTCTCTGAGCCGAATGAATATTCTGGTTTGTAGGTATCCGTCTGCCTGTCTCTTTACGCAGGCTGTAACTTTGCGGTAAAATCCGTGTCGTCCTTAACTGAAAGGGTTGTCTTCAGCATGGAAAACACGGACCACAAAGTAGAAGGCTTCACCACCTTGGATCTTTCAGCTAAGTATAGGTATACCTCGAGGTATACCTACCTACGTTCTCATGTATTTTTTTTTTTGGACTTCTTCGGCAGAAGATCAAGTGTGGCTCGAGAAGCCATCGCCATCGGCGGCGGCAGCGCCTCAAAAACGAAAATTCTTGCTGGATGCTTTTTAATAAAAAAGACACTGACGCTAGTGATAATTATTAAATGACAAGTGAAAACAAAATCCTAAGTGCCCATAATGTCATTGCTATCTAGATCGATCTATAATCGCTTTTTAGTTTTTCGGCTTTTATGGTTCAAAATCAAATTCAAAAAAAGAATGGGTCGTGTAAAAAACGTTGTATGCAGCTCAAGCGTAAACCCTGTTTTAGGCCCTCTGTCTGAATGTGCCCTCGCTATGCTCGGGCACAACTTACATACATCGGGCCTAAAACAGTCGCTTTACGCTCTTACTACATAAATAACTATTGTCAACCTTGGTCTATAATATTCTATTACATGACTTTCTACTCTTCATATTCAGTGGATACTTTGCATACCTTATACCCATTCTCCAAAGTTTGTTTCGGAAGCACTGAAAAATATATTATTCATTCAGACGTTTTTAGCGCACTTGTCCAAACGGGAAGGCGCTTTTGTCCTCGCTTTGTCCGTCCGTCCGTCACAGCATCTAGTCCTAGACATAAAGGTTTTTGCGAAAAAATTTCACTCCATTGGGTAGCTCATGACCTTGTATCCCGAACCAAGAAAAATCTCAACGAAATAATGATAAACAATTACAATAATAACAAATTAGTTTAACGCGGCATCGCCGTTGAATGCTGCATTTCAGAAGCCGGCCTGTTCTCAAAAGTTACCACATGCGATCAAGTACCCGTTCTTATCATTTTACAATAATACATATGCGAAGTTATATTTAGAAGAGAATTTGAACTTAATTTTAATGAAAATTCCACATCGGTGCGAGGTACCAGTCAATAGTTATAATTTTTTGAAAATGATTCCGAAGCTACGGCTCGGCTGCAAAAGATTATTCGTTGCTTGCTGGTGCTTGATATCCTTTTCTCTGAACAAAACGGAATCTAATACAGAAAATATTTCAACTTGAATGGGTAGCTCATGGCCTTGGTACGCGAACCAAAAAATTTTTTTCCGAAATAATCATAAACAATTACAATAATAACATTTTGCTGTAAGGCGGCTTCGCCGATTAAGTGCTGGAATTCGTAAGATGTTGAAAGTTACGATATGCGGGTAGCTACATGTTTTCATGAAGATACAGTACTACATGTACGGGATTCTATTTAGAGAATAATTGAACTTTCTTTTGACAGAAACTCCACTTCGATACGACCTTCGGGTCAATTGTTATGAATTTATGAAAACGACCGCAAAACTACGGCTCGGCGCATATACGCGTCCCCACAAATTTAGAATCAGACATGCCATTAACACTATTTAACATTTTTAAATAGGCATCACTGGGTAGGTACCTGAAAAATAATGACACTCAAACTATGAAACATGTTCGCCCAATAACAAAAAAAAAGTAGGTAGGTATCACTAAAAATCATGCGACAGACTACCATTTTTTCGGTTTTTCGATAAAAAAGAATTGTTCCGATTCAAAAATAAACCTGATATTCGTGTTCAGGAGGTCGGAATCAGTTGGAAAACATTCTTTTATAAGTAACAGAATGACGCTTATGTGGCCGGTTCGTCTGTCTGTCTGTCTGTCTGTCTGTCTATCTGTCTGTCTGTCCGTGTAGAAACTAGAATGCTGTACTCCTTCTCGAGAATTGAAGCAAGAGCTTTGGAACTTTTTCCGATGGATAGCTGATGTCCCCAAGAGTGGCCAATGGGCTTTTTTTTTGTTATCCATACATCGTTATCATTATTATCAAAAAACAGAGATCTCCTGTGCACTTCGAAGAAGTTGAACTTCTCTTCGGGAAATAAAGCTACAGCCCTTAAAAATTGAACTTTATCCGATGGATAGCTCAGGTCCTCAAGGACCAAATAGGCAGATTGGCTTTCATAATTCCGCCGCCATCTTGGCTGCCATATTGAAATCTCTTATTAGTGGAACGATGGTCATGAAACTTGAAACTTATCCTTGTCTAGTACGATCATTCTTATTTTCAAGCTGAATTTCATGATTTTGCCGCCATCTTGGCTGCCATATTGAAATTTCTTATTAGTGTAACGATTTTCATGAAACTTGGAGCTGGCCTTTGTCTCGTATGATCATTTTTATTTTCAAGCTTTTCATGATTTTGCCACCATCTTCGCCGTCATATTGAAATCTCTTATTAGTGGAACGATTTTCATGAAACTTGGAACTTACCCTTGTCTAGTACGATCATTCTGATTTTCAAGCCGAATTTCATTATTCTGCCGAAATTGTGGCCGCTATATTGAAATTGTTCGCCCAAATAACGGTATTAGAGTAGAACCCTAGTTACTTAACATCTTGCGTTCACTAATCCTTCAAAAAAGGAAGTGCGCTACTGAGCTTCATGCCCATGAGGCATATTCGCTTGTTGTTTGTTTGAGCAGGTATATTTTGGTATATCAAACATGCTGACTAGGTATATATCTATATAGATGACTGTTTGGTCGATTAGCTCAGAGACACAGGTGGGTGCAGGTGCATCAGCATCTCTTGCGCTTCGCTACGCCTTCTGTTACATAATAAGTAAATATGTGCATTATCCTGAAGGAACGAAATGGCTCTAGACATATTTATAGCTTGATTAATTTACACCAATTGATGACATTCCTGAAGCTCATCAATGTTCTAATCGATATATCACCCACCGAAAGTTTGTTGCTCGACACACGACTCTGTGCGTCACACTTTAATTTCACTAATCGAAAAGCTGAATACCAACACAATGTCTCTGTTCCGCAGGATATTCAAAATGGAAAAGACCGAAAAATACAACTTAAGTTCAAAAAATGGCGAATCGAAAAAAGGAAAAAAGAACGGAATATCACCGTAAGTATTCATCCAATTGCTGCACACACAGATTTTGTAAAACATTTTAATTTCAGCGAATTCGTTGACCCCAAAGAGGATGAAAAACCGAAAGATGAGAAGCCCAACCTCATTCCATTCTTCAGCATGGTAAATGTTTTCCTCTCCATAATCTTGATATTATTAACATCCGATTACTCTATCTCAGTTTAGATACTCAACCGGATTAGACAAATTGCTGATGTTTATTGGCTTCTGTTCGGCGATTGGAACAGGAGTTATGCAGCCACTGAATACGTTACTGTTTGGCACACTCACGGGACATATTATAGATTACGCAACGACTTTAAAGAATGGCACAGATGAACAAATTGCAAAAGCTGGAGATGTATTTTTAGACGCCATACAAGATTTTGCCATCTACAATTCTTGTATTGGCGCCGGAATGCTGATACTAAGCTACCTTTCAGTGGAGATTTTCAACTTTGTAGCGCTGAGACAAATTTTCAAAATTCGTTCCTTGTATTTGGAGAAAGTGTTGAACCAGGACATCTCCTGGTATGATGTGAACCACACCGGAGACTTTTCCAGTCGAATATCAGAGTAAGTAATAAGTATACTGCTTCAAAATAACATCGAATAATGTCTTGTCTGCACGTACCCAAAATATTAAGAAAACTACTTATTGATAAATCAATTTCATGGCTTTCTTCATAGTTGCAGCGGTACGCTTTTTGATTCTGCATTTTGTGATACTGCAATGAAATTTGGCATATGCAAACTACATAAAATTCCAAGTGATTTGACCCGCAGCACTCAAAAATTTGTCCATTAGGGGGCGACTGGGGACCCCTTAAAATTTCAAGATGTCAGAACTTTTACCATGCACCATTCAGTACCGCCCTATCTACCGTACAGGACCAAAACAACTTTATTCTTGACCATCATAACATTTTGCGTCATGTCAATTCCATTCTTTTTATAGAAAAAAAAATAATTTTTTTTGCCTGGTCAACAAATTGAAAAATATTTTTTTCTTGGACCACAAATGGGTTGTTTACTTGTTCTTGTGTGATCATCGATGAATCCGCATCCCCTTGATTCATTTATGAAAAGAAAACTTTTGCAGTGCTATTTTTCAACAAAGCAGTGACCTCAACTTACCATTATTTTCAACATTACCTTTTTCAATGTTTTATTCTGGTAAGTATGACTATTTTCATACTAATATATAGCTTGAAGTTTTCTTCAACGATGTTGATGATGAAACAGCCTCATATTCCACCTGGAAGCCGTACATAATAATTTTTCTGCAAGGCCGTCAGATTTGGCATTTTTGATTTTCTAGCGGGAGCGGCCAAAATGCCGATACACATGTCTCCGCCCGAGAGCACCGGTTTGCTCTAGCGGGAAACGATATTCACGCCTAATAATTTTGCATTTTGTGATACTGAAATGAAAGTTGGTGCGAAAGTATCGAAACCGGTGCTCTTGGGCGGAGTGGTGTGTATTGATATTTTGGTCGCTCCCGGTAGAAAATCAAAAATGCCAAATTTGACGGCTTTGCAGAAAAATTAGTATGCACGGCTTCCAGGTGGAATCTGAGGCCGTTTCATCATCCACACCGTTTAATAAAACTTCAAGCTATATATTAGTACAACAATAGTCATATTTATCAGGATAAAACATTGAAATAGGTAATGTTGAAAATAATGATAAGTTGAGGTCACTCCTTCGTTAAAAAGTAGCACTGCAAAAGTTCTGTTTCTATAAATGAGTCAAGAGGATGCGGATTCATCGATTATCACACAAAAACGACGCAACAACTTATTTGTGGTCAAAAAAAAAATGATTCTATAATTTGTTGAACAGGCAAAGAAATTTTTTTTTTTCTATAAGAAGAATGGAATTGACATGACAAAAAATGTTATGATGGTCAAGAACAAAGTTGTTCAGGTCCTGTACGGTAGATTGAGCGGTATTGAATGATGCATGGTAAAAGTTCTGACATTTTGAAATTTTGAGGGGCCCCCAGTCGCCCCCTAATGGACAAATTTTTGAGTGCTGCGGGTCAAATCACTCAAAATTTTACGTAGTTTGCATATGCCAAATTTCATTGCAGTATCACAAAATGCAGAATCAGGGTCATTTCGCTAGCGTAGCGCTGCAACTATCCTGAAAGTAAGCTATGAAAATCATATGTATGAATCGTAATGCTCAGTTTATGATGAGCGATACCCGGCGGAGCGGAGCTGAGCTGAGCGATTTTTTTTTGTCTGGACCAATCCTGTCCATTCATGATGTCACGTCCCCGCATCGTAATTGGCCTAGGCAAAACAAGCGAATATGCCTCATGGGCATGAGGCTCAGTAGCGCACTTCCTTTTTGGAGGATTAGTGAACGCAAGATGTTAAGTGATTAGGGTTCTACCGTCTTGGGCAAAAAATTGCAATATGGCGGCCAAAATATCGACAGAATCATGAAATTCGGCTTGAAAATCAAAATGATCGTACTAGACAAGGGTAAGTTCCAAGTTTCATGAAAATCGTTCCACTAACAAGAGATTTCAATATGGCAGCCAAGATGGCGGCAGAATTATGAAACTCAGCTTGAAAATAGGAATGATCGTACGAGACAAGCGTAACTCTCAAGTTTCATGAAAATCCTTCCACTTATAAGAGATTTCAATATGGCGGCCAAGATGGTGGGGCAATCATGAAATTTGGCTTGAAAATAAGAATGATCGTACTAGACAAGGGTAAGTTTCAAGTTTCATGACAATCGTTCCACTAATAAGAAATTTCAATATGGCAGCCAAGATGGCGGCCGAATTATGAAAGCCAACCTGCCTATTTGGTCCTTGAGGACCTAAGCTATCCACCGGATAAAGTTCAATCTTCAAGGGCTGTAGCTTTATTTCCCGAGAAGTTCAACTTCATCGAAGTGCACAGGAGATCTCTGTT
The DNA here is from genome assembly GCA_949128115.1 of Anaspis maculata. Taxonomy (NCBI): domain Eukaryota; kingdom Metazoa; phylum Arthropoda; class Insecta; order Coleoptera; family Scraptiidae; genus Anaspis; species Anaspis maculata. Next base: position 55,522,402 of record OX421963.1, on the reverse strand, counting down.
TTTTGAGAATAATGATGTATGTATGGATAACAAAAATAGTGCCCATTGGCCACCCTTGGGGACATCAGCTATTAATCGGAAAAAAGTTCCAAGACTCTTGTTTCAATTCTCGAAAAGGAGTACAGCGTCTTAATTTCTGCACGGACTCGGACAGACAGACAGACAGACAGACAGACAGACAAACCGGCCACATAAGCGTCATTCTGTTACTTATATAAAAAAATGTTCTCCAACTGATTTCGACCTCCTGAACACTAATATCGGGTTCACTTTTGAATTGGAACATTTCTTTTTTATCGAAAAACCGAAAAAATGGTAGCCTTGTCACATGATTTTTAGTGATACCTACCTACTTTTTTTTTGTTATTGAGCGAACATCTTTCGTAATTTGAGTGCCATTATCCTTCAGGTACCTAGTATTGACTATTTCAAAATGTTCAATAACTATTTTGGCACGTCTGATTTTAAATTTGTAGGGTCGTGTAATATGCGCCGAGCCGTGGCTTTGCGGTCGTTTTCAAAAATTGATAACAATTGACCCAACGGTCGGATCGAAGTGGGGTTTTTGTCAAAAGAAAGTTCAAATTGTTCTCTAAATATGATGCCGTACATGCAGTGATGTATTTCATTAAGAAATTGTAGTTGCCTGCATATCGCAACTTTCTACATCTTACCGCGAATGCCAGCACTTGATCGGCGAAGCCGCCCTACACCAAAATGTTATTTTTGTAATTGTTCATGATTATTTCGGCAAAATTTTTCTTGATTCGCGTACCAAGGCCATGAGCTACCCATTCGAGTTGAAATATTTTCTGTATTGAATTTCGTTTGGTTCGGAGGAAAGGATATCAAGCACCAGCAAGCAACGAATAAATCATTTGCGGCCGAGCCGTAGTTTCGGAGTCATTTTCAAAAATTAATAACTACTAATCGGCACTTCGCACCAATGTGAAATTTTCATTAAAATAAAGTTCAGATCATCCTCTAAATATAACTCCGCATATGTATTATGGTAAAATGATAAGATCGGGTACTTCCTCGCATGTGATAACTTTCGAGATCAGGCCGGCTTCTGAAATGCAGCATTCAACGGCGATGCCGCGTCACACTAAATTGTTATTATTGTCATTGTTTATTATTATTTCGTCAAGATTTTTCTTGGTTCGGGATACAAGGTCATGAGCTACCCAATGGAGTAAAAATTTTTCGCAAAAACCTTCTCGTCTAGGACTAGATGCTGTGACGGACGGACGGACGGACGGACGGACGGACGGACGGTCGGACGGACGGACGGACGGACGGACAAAGCGAGGAAAAAAGCGCCTTCCCGTTTGGAGAAGTGCGCTAAAAATCGCTCCGCTCCGCTCAGCTCAGCTCAAATCGCGGCAAAAAATCGCTCATCATAAACGAAGCTTAATTGGTCAAAGTTTGATCTGCGATGTTGAACTCGATATGACTCATAAAACGCATTATTTCCAACATATATCTTGTTCACTTTTTATTTTTAGTAGAATGACTTTTTGGAGCAAAAATGAAGTGACAAGCTGGAGCGCTGGGAGAATACGATTGATGACCGCCAATAGTTTCGCTCCAAAACTGCAGGTGCCATCAGCCGTCGCCGTCGCCCCCCTGCTGGCGGCTGCTGCTGAAAAATAAAGTGACATGCTTGTCACTTTATTTTCCCTCTAAAAAGTCATTCTACTGAATTTAAAACCTGAACGGCATATAATTATCAATTTCCATAGCTTACGCTAATTGAAAAAGCCATGAAGTTTACTAAACCTACGTAGATTTCAAAGGCTAAAGCGTTACATCAAGTATGTATCAACTAACAGTTAATTTTTCCGTAGCGATCTGGCTAAACTCGAAGAGGGCATCGGTGAGAAAATACCAATGTTCGTCCATTTTCAGGCAGCTTTCGTCGCTGCCCTCATCATGGCATTGATCAAAGGATGGGAACTTGCTTTGATTTGTCTGACATCGTTGCCCTTGTCCATGTTGGCCATAGGAATCATTGGTGTTCTAACCACAAGACTAGCGAAGAAAGAGCAAGATGCATACGGTTCCGCTGGGGCCATAGTCGAAGAAGTTCTAACATCTATAAGAACAGTGATAGCATTTGGTGGACAGCAGAAAGAAATCGCAAGGTACGACGCGCAACTGGAATTTGCAAAGAAAAACAATATCAAAAGACAGTCGATGACGGCTTCTGGTTTTGGACTACTATGGTTCTTCATATATGGAAGTTATGCCTTGGCGTTCTGGTATGGAGTGAAGTTGATTTTGAGCGAAAGGGGAGAGGCTCATCCAACGTACGATGCCGGGAACATGGTCACTGTATTCTTCAGCGTCATGACAGGAAGTATGAACTTCGGCATGTCCTCCCCATACATTGAAGCTTTCGGTGTAGCAAGAGCTGCGGCCAGTAAAGTTTACCAAATAATCAACAACGTTCCCATCATCAACTTGTCTAAAGGAGTTGGGACAAAGATCAACGACTTGAAAGGTAACATCAAATTCAAAGATGTCAAGTTCCGATATCCATCCAGGCCAGAAGTTCCAGTAAGTATTTTGTTTGTTGATGTTAATGCAATTCTCAAGTAGCAATACGTTCCAGATATTAGAAGGATTGGACTTGGAAATTAAATCTGGAGATACGGTAGCTCTCGTCGGAAGTTCCGGCTGTGGCAAATCGACTTGCATTCAACTAATACAACGATTCTACGATCCAGATTCTGGAGAGGTAAACTAAGAAATGGGTACATCTTTTTCTTTGTCCACCTAATGGTTCATTGTTACTGCTTCAGATCACAATCGATGGAGAAAAACTGCAAAATCTCGACTTGACGTGGTTCAGGAGCAACATTGGTGTGGTGGGTCAAGAACCTGTTCTTTTCGGGACAACAATTGCTGAAAATATCCGCTACGGAAATAGAGAAGCGTCCGAAGAAGATATTAAAAAAGCAGCTGGAAAAGCTAATGCTCATGAGTTTATCAAAACGTTGCCTTTGGGCTATGAAACACTGGTAGGAGAAAGAGGAGCTCAATTATCTGGTGGGCAAAAGCAAAGGATTGCTATAGCCAGAGCTTTGGTCAGGAACCCAAAGATTCTGCTTTTGGATGAGGCCACGTCTGCTCTGGATACGAACAGTGAAGCAAAAGTACAAGCTGCATTGGACTCGGTAAGGCCATGAATTTCTGCTGTGTGCAGACTTATGAGATCTCTACACATTTTTTCCCAATTTCACTTCTCATATGATTCTGTCTTACGTATATGTTGCAACAATTCCAGGCTAGCAAAGAATGCACGACAATTATAGTAGCTCATCGTCTATCCACCATTAGAGGCGCAGACAAAATCGTGGTCATCTCCAAAGGTCAAGTGGTTGAACAAGGTACACACCAAGAGCTGATGGAACTCCAAAGCGAATACTACAATTTGGTCACTACGCAAGTAAACAGCAGTGACGCTTTAGAAGGTTCTGGGGATGAAAGACAAAAAGTTGACATTGACTACATGAGACAAAGCTCTATAATTTCAGACACGGCAGAATACGTGAGTAAAAAAATTATTCAAAGACATTATTAAATGGAACAATTTATATTCTTTATAAATACTTGACAGGGTGAAGAAGTCGATCAAGCTGAAGTAAAAGCAGAACAATCTGTATCTCTCTTCGAAATATTGAAGATGAGCACACCTGAATGGCCACAAGTTATGATAGGCTGCCTTTCTTCCATTGTAATGGGATGTTCAATGCCTGTCTTCGCTGTACTTTTTGGCAACATTTTGGGTGTATTAGCGGATCCTCGTGAGAGCTACGTTCGCGACCAAACGAACTTGTACTGTATTTTCTTCTTGGTTGCTGGTGTTGCATCTGGAATTTCAACGTTTCTGCAGATTTACATGTTCAGTGCTGCCGGTGAAAAACTAACCAAGAGGCTTCGCAGTGACATGTTTAAAGCCATGTTGAGACAAGAAATGGGATGGTACGATATTAAAGAGAACGGTGTGGGTGCTCTTTGTGCTCGGTTATCCGGGGAAGCAGCTCATGTTCAGGGAGCTACCGGCCAACGTGTTGGAACCATTTTGCAATCGATGGCTACGATATGTTTGTCGATTGGTTTATCGATGTACTATGAATATAGATTGGGTTTTGTGGCTTTGGCTTTTACACCCTTCATTTTGGTAGCGTTCTTCTTCCAGAACAGATTAATGCATACCGAAAACGAATCTCATCACAGTTCTCTACAAAAGTCAACAAAGGTAAAATCTACGAATAAATAAGAAATTTTGGAATTTAAATGAAATAAATGTTTAGTTAGCAGTTGAAGCTGTTGGTAATGTAAGGACAGTAGTATCTTTAGGCTGTGAAGAAACATTCCATATGTTGTACGTTGCATATTTGCGCGATCATCAGAGGAGGGCCTTGAGAAACACCCACTGGCGTGCTTTAGTACTTGGTTTGGCTAGAAGTCTGATGTTCTTCGCTTATTCGGCATGCATGTACTATGGTGGGCATTTGATTCACTATGAGGGACTCGATTACTCCGACGTTTTCAAGTAAGAAGGTTACATTTTCCTCATCCATAATTCAAACTTCATTAATTTTTCAGAGTATCACAATCACTCATCATGGGTACAGTATCTATAGCTAATGCCTTAGCATTTGCTCCAAACTTCCAGAAAGGTTTAACTGCTGCTGCGAGAGTCATCAAGCTACTGTCCAGAGTTCCTCTTGTCAGGGACGAACTTGATGCCAAAGACAAAGATTGGGTAAGTTCTTGATTTCTTAGGCTTATTTGATGGCTGTTATGCAAAATTTGTATTCCAGGGAGACGGCAGTATCGAGTACACGAACGTGTACTTCAGATATCCCACAAGGCCAAACATTACAGTACTAAAAGGCTTAAATATGTCAGTCCTTAAAGGAAAAACTGTAGCTTTAGTGGGACCCAGCGGTTGTGGAAAGTCCACAATAGTTCAACTAATAGAACGATTCTACGATCCCGATGAAGGTTCAGTCATGATTGAGGGTGACGATGCCAGAAACATAAAACTTTTCAGCTTGAGATCACAGATGGGAATTGTATCACAAGAACCGAATCTGTTTTCAAGGACCATTGGCGAAAATATAGCTTACGGAGATAATTCCAGGGAAGTCCAAGAGGATGAAGTTATCCAAGCAGCAAAGAACGCAAACATTCATAACTTCATTGCCTCGCTCCCTCTGGTATGTATAATTTGATTATTTAGTCTTTGTTTGATTAAAAGTATTAAAAAGTAGACTAAAATAGATAGGCGCTTTCCTCTAATGCCCTAGACAGGCCAAGACAGTAAGGCCAATTGGTGCCAGTTACTTGTTCTTCCCTATTTACTGCAATATGAATAGTAACAAATCGCCTAAGGGGAAGGGAGCAACTGAAGGAAGGGGAAAAGGGAAAGGCACCGAGCATCACTTGATCCTATTGTGTGGTTTGCGCTCGAGAAGAAAGTGCTTATTGTTTTTGATTACAATTTGGCCCTAGTTACTGACTTAAAAACTTACAGGGATACACTACAAGATTAGGTGAAAAAGGTACTCAACTTTCTGGAGGACAGAAGCAAAGGGTTGCGATTGCTAGAGCTTTGGTCAGAAATCCGAAACTTCTATTGCTAGACGAAGCTACGTCAGCTTTGGATACAGAAAGTGAAAAAGTCGTTCAAGAAGCTTTGGACAATGCGAAAGTTGGACGGACTTGTATAACAATAGCTCATAGATTGACAACTATTCAAGATGCAGACGTCATCTGCGTGATCGACAAAGGTGTGGTGGCAGAAATGGGAACTCACAGTGAGTTGATCAAACTGAGAAAACTCTACTACAAACTTCATTCTCTACAAAACAAGTGATAATTCTTTTTTCTTCTCATTGTTCTATTTTTGTACTTACAATTTTTACTGTTTTTTATTTGCATAATCTTAAGGCGAAACTATTTATTATTGACTGAGAAATAAATGCGATTCCATCAACATAGGTTGTTATCGATCACTACTATACTATTATTCCAAGTTTCTGTTAAAAATTCCATACTATATGCCTATTTTCCGAAATCTGGTTTCACATTCGGAGACTACATAAAAAAGGCTATGACTCCGGCTGATCGAATTTTTTGGCTTTATTGAACTGTGTCAAGAACAAATTATTGACTTCAAATATTTCGCCTAATAAAATATTTCGTCATAACTTTCGAACGGACTTATAGAATCTAGTGGAATTTAACAGGTATATTCTAGTGTTAACCCTTGAAATACCGCGTCATCGATATATTTGTTAACTGCAAAAACTGCTGGGTCGGACTGAAATTTTTGCCTCCGAAGTTTTCAACACAAAGGCCAGCCTTTATGCATTTTTTTCCAAAATTCTGCATGGCAAGTAAAAAATAATGGCATGTAGACATTTTCAAGATAAAAATGTTTTATACTATGGCGTTTCAACAAAAAAACGAGCCACCTTGAATGAATCCTTGCCATAAAAATCTTCGTCAGTTGACGTTTGGAAAATGTTCCAAGACCCATAAATTTTTGATTCGAGGGGAACACTTTTTGACGTAAAATTCAATCTTGGAAAATCATTCCCTCAAGAAACAATGCCTCAAGCATGGTAGCAACTACCCTTAATCCTAATTTAACTGTTTTTTTTATATTTATTTTCGTGATGGTTGTGAAAAGAATCGAAAAACCTTTAAAATGAGGTATCACTCAACCCGACTCAACCACTATTCCCGTTGAAAAAATTAGGGTAATAGCAACCACGCTTGAGGAGATGATAGTTCAATATTGGATTTCACGTCAAAAGATGTCCCGCTCGAAACAAAAAGCGACGAGTCTCGGTAAATTTTTTTGATTACAGCTGGCAAAGCGAGTGGCAAAGTTTTATTGAAGGTGACTCGTTACCATTGGAACATCTGGCATATGTATCTGTAGTATCCTATAACAATTTGAGGTGCTGTGCATACAGGGTGGTCCATTCTAGCGTAAATATCCCATAGCCCTCTTACCGTTCAAGATGAAGAAAAAGATGTAAGAGAAAAGTTATATGGTTTGTTGAAACCTATAACCTAAAATTATTTTCAGCTATACAGGATGTCGCATTTTGACGGGATCAACAAAACGTCAATTTTTGTCGACGTCAAACGTCAATAAAACACCCTATATTTTTTTTGCATTTTCATGTTCAACCTTTCCAACTGTATTATGCCTGTCTTTTTGTTTTCCAATTGTGGGGCAGTGCTATCAACTAAAAATTGAAAACTGAAAAAAATCGCATTTTCACAGTTTCCTTGGAAAAATCGTAGCAGTCTTGCTTTTCAAAACTAAGAGATGAAGCTTGACATGGTGATAGTCAAGTCAAAGACCAATATCACAATGTCAAAAAATTGCGATTTCTTGATACTTCTTGATACTTAAGTTCACAAAAAAACTTCTATTTTTATAATTTTCAAAGTATCATAACTCATTTTTTTTAAATGGCATGCCCCTAACTTTATAACGTTATCTGATAGCTTTTTTTATCCTCTTCTATTTTTACTAGGGTTACCCTACCCTTAAACTTTATTTGTCTTGAGATAATCGAAAATTTTCACAAAATTTGCAATTTTTTCGTTTTTTTTTTTCAAAAATTGAGTTGACCGTGATGAATGACAGACAAGCCAAATAGTACGTAACACTCAGTTAGTCAGTCTGAATATTGTCGAACAAAGAAAAATGACTTTACGCGAGAGGAAATAATTGATATGATATTATAATAATAATAATAATAATAATAATAAAGCGACTTTTTTCGGCGAAGTTTAGCTCAAAGCTACTCTAACACTTGACCGATATTCTGGTAATAATCCAGATATCCAGGATCCCACTTTGTTATCTTTTTGTGTTGTAGCCTTTTTTTTTGTTTGACAGTACTCAAACTGACTAACTGACAGCTGCGTACTATTTGGCTGGCCTGTCATTCATCACGGCCAACTCAATTTTTGAAAAAAAATAAAAAAAATCACAAATTTAGTGATTAGTGGTACCCCTAGTAAAAATGAAAGAAGATAAAAAAGCTATCAGATAACGTTATAAAATTAGAGGCATGCCATTTGAAAACAAGCGAATATGCCTCATAGGCATGAGGCTCAGTAGCGCACTTCCTTTTTTGAAGGATTAGTGAACGCAAGATGTTAAGTAACTAGGGTTCTACTGTACAGTCATTTGGGCAAACAATTTCAATATGGCGGCCAAAATTTCGGCAGAATAATAAAATTCGGCTTGGAAATCAGAATGATCGTACTAGACAAGGGTGAGTTCCAAGTTTCATGAAAATTGTTCCACTAATAAGAGATTTCAATATGGCGGCCAAGATGGCGACGAAATCATGAAAAACAGCTTGAAAATAAGAATGATCATCCGAGACAAGGGTAACTTCCAAGTTTCATGAAAATCCTTCCACTTATAAGAGATTTCAACATGGCGGCGAAGATGGTGGCAGAATCATGAAATTTGGCTTGAAAATGAAAATGATCATACGAGACAAAGGTCAGCTCCAAGTTTCATGAAAATCGTTACACTAATAAGAAATTTCAATATGGCAGCCAAGATGGCGGTGGAATTATGAAAGCCAATCTGCCTATTTGGTCCTTGAGGACCTAAGCTATCTATCGGATGAAGTTCAATTTTAAGGGCTGTAGCTTTATTTCCCGAAGAGAAGTTCAACTTCTTCGAAGTGCACAGGAGATCTCTGTTTTTTGATAATAATGATAACGATGTATGGATAACAAAAATAGTGCCCATTGGCTCCCTTGGGGGACATCAGCTATCCATCGGAAAAAGTTCCAAGGCTCTTGCTTTAATTCTCGAGAAGGACTACATCATCCTAGTTTCTACACGGACAGACAGACAGACAGACAGACAAACAGACAGACGAACCGGCCACATAAGCGTCATATATGCGCCGAGCCGTAGTTTTGCGGTCGTTTTCAGAAATTCATAACAATTGACTCGAAGGTCGTATCGAGGTGGAGTTTTTGTCAAAAGGAAGTTCAAATTGTTCTCTAAATATATTCCCGTACATGTAGGGATGTATTTCCATAACAAGATGGCGGCAGAATTATGAAACTCAGCTTGAAAATAGGAATGATCGTACGAGACAAGCGTAACTCTCAAGTTTCATGAAAATCCTTCCACTTATAAGAGATTTCAATATGGCGGCCAAGATGGTGGGGCAATCATGAAATTTGGCTTGAAAATAAGAATGATCGTACTAGACAAGGGTAAGTTTCAAGTTTCATGACAATCGTTCCACTAATAAGAAATTTCAATATGGCAGCCAAGATGGCGGCCGAATTATGAAAGCCAACCTGCCTATTTAGTCCTTGAGGACCTAAGCTATCCACCGGATAAAGTTCAATCTTCAAGGGCTGTAGCTTTATTTCCCGAGGAGAAGTTCAACTTCATCGAAGTGCACAGGAGATCTCTGTTTTTTGAGAATAATGATAACGATGTATGGATAACAAAAATAGTGCCCATTGGCCACCCTTGGGGACATCAGCTATTAATCGGAAAAAAGTTCCAAGACTCTTGTTTCAATTCTCGAGAAGGAGTACAGCGTCTTAATTTCTGCACGGACTCGGACAGACAGACAGACAGACAGACAGACAAACCGGCCACATAAGCGTCATTCTGCTACTTATATAAAAAAATGTTCTCCAACTGATTTCGACCTCCTGAACACGAATATCGGGTTCACTTTTGAATTGGAACATTTCTTTTTTATCGAAAAACCGAAAAAATGGTAGCCTTGTCACATGATTTTTAGTGATACCTACCTACTTTTTTTTTTTGTTATTGAGCGAACATGTTTCGTAATTTGAGTGCCATTATCCTTCAGGTACCTAGTATTGGCTATTTCAAAATGTTCAATTACTATTTCGGCATGTCTGATTTTAAATTTGTAGGGTCGTGTAATATGCGCCGAGCCGTGGCTTTGCGGCCGTTTTCAAAAACCGATAACAATTGACCTAACGGTCGGATCGAAGTGGGGTTTTTGTCAAAAGAAAGTTCAAATTGTTCTCTAAATATAATGCCGTACATGCAGTGATGTATTTCATTGAGAAATTGTAGTTGCCTGCATATCGCAACTTTCTACATCTTACCGCGAATGCCAGCACTTGATCGGCGAAGCCGCCCTACACCAAAATGTTATTTTTGTAATTGTTCATGATTATTTCGGCAAAATTTTTCTTGATTCGCGTACCAAGGCCATGAGCTACCCATTCGAGTTGAAATATTTTCTGTATTGAATTTCGTTTTGTTCGGAGGAAAGGATATCAAGCACCAGCAAGCAACGAATAAATCATTTGCGGCCGAGCCGTAGTTTCGGAGTCATTTTCAAAAATTAATAACTACTAATCGGCACCTCGCACCGATGTGAAATTTTCATTAAAATAAAGTTCAAATCATCCTCTAAATATAACTCCGCATATGTATTATGGTAAAATGATAAGATCGGGTACTTCCTCGCATGTGATAACTTTCGAGATCAGGCCGGCTTCTGAAATGCAGCATTCAACGGCGATGCCGCGTCACACTAAATTGTTATTATTGTCATTGTTTATTATTATTTCGTCAAGATTTTTCTTGGTTCGGGATACAAGGTCATGAGCTACCCAATGGAGTAAAATTTTTTCGCAAAAACCTTTTCGTCTAGGACTAGATGCTGTGACGGACGGACGGACGGACAAAGCGAGGACAAAAGCGCCTTCCCGTTTGGAGAAGTGCGCTAAAAATGAGTTATGATACTTTGAAAATTATGAAGTTTGATGTTTTTTTTTGTGAACGCCCGTCAAGAAATCCCCATTTTTTGACATTGGGATACTGGTCTTCGACTTGACTATCACCATGTCAAGTTTCATCTCTTAGTTTTTAAAAGCAAGGCCGCTACGATTTTTCTAAGAAAACTGTGAAAATGTGTTTTTTTTAGTTTTTAATTTTTAGTTGGTAGCACTGCCACACGTTGTTTTCACCCCCTGCACTACAACAGCCACTGACCCAGCAAATTATTTGCCAAAATTAAAAGAAGCAATGAATATCATACGGCCAGTGTCACCTCGAGGACGGAGCGAAAACAACGTATTTGTACACCAAGATCTAAAGTCCTGTGATTATGTTTTCGTTGGTATTCCCAAGAAAAATTTCAGTTTGCAGCAACCATACGAGGGGCCTTACAAAGTCATAAAAAGAACGCAAAAAACATTTTTTATATTAAAAAATGATGCCGAAGTAGCAATTTCCATTGATAGATTAAAGCCGGCATATACAGCAATGTCCCCTGCACCTGACGTCACCGTCACAGAACCAAAAAAAACGGTGACATTTCAAATAGAAACTTTTCGGGAAGGGGGGTATTTGTAGGTACATTGTTATTGTTATTACGTAGAGATTGTTGGCAGTTGCCTAAGAAATATAATAATAATATAAAAATTAATAAAAATATACACGTTGAATCATTCCATATTTTAATAATAGCAAGACTATATGCTATAACCACCCTGTACAAAGAATACCAAAACAAACTAGGTAAAATGTATAACAGGGTATAAAGGTGAAAAAACTTTCAATTCTTGAGTCAAAAAAATGTTTTTATCCAGACTTGAATTGAAATTAATGATATTATATCGAATTAATGCAAATCAAATCATTCAGCAAGTTGAGCGAGAGTTAAGGACCATGTTAAAGTGTTAAATGTTGATGACATCTTTTGAAGATTGAAAATTACATAATAATTGGAGTGATGAATAATTTTTTTGCCGCAATTCCATTGCGCCAAACAATATTATCAGCCAGAAGCACAGCATTTTTCATGTAGTTTGCTGGTGTAAAAAAAGTATTTTGAAAGAAAATGCTAACAGGATGGCCTTTGTGATGAGAATTTGGGAGACAAATTTCAAGCCCGATCCTGCAGTTTGTAGTCAACAAATAGATCGATGACGCGGTGTATCAGTTGCTAGCACTAGACTATACCTGTCAAACTTCACTAGATTCTATTACTCCATTCGGAAGTTATCACAAATAAAAATTTTATTAGGCGAAGTCATCAATTTTTCCTCGACGCAGTTTAATGGCGCCAAAACAATTTATCAGCCGGAGTCATACCCATTTTTATATAGTTTCCGAATGTGAAACTGAATTTCGAAAAATATGCATACAGGGTGAAATTTTTTGACAGAAACTTGAAAAAGAAAAAGAAATTCAGGTCCTGGAATTTTCAAATTGATCGATAGTGCAATGTATCAAGTGTCGGTAGTAGAACGTACCTGTCAAACTATCTTTCATTCTATCAATTCGTCCCAAAGATATGACCGATCAAAAAATCAACAAAGTACATGAATTACCCTGTAACTTCGAAACTATGAGCGTTATAGAAAAGATCCAAAGCTAGATTGTGACTTGTTTTAAAAAATGCACCTGCCTGAATCAGACACCTGAATCAGGAAAATTGGAAAAAAAAGCCAAATGGAAAGGCTAATAGGTATGTTATCTTTGTCCGTCAACGACGAAAAGGAAGACTGTATACTTGTGCCATCTCTGTAGAAAGCCTATTTGCTATAAATGCATCAGAAAAATTTGCCTAGCGTAAAAAACAATTTCATGTGTGAAATATTAAGGGTGGTATTTTTCGGCCCGACAAAAAAGGGTAAAAAAAAAACGACAAAAAAGGTGAAAATCACGGCAAAATAGTTGTTCACGCGACAAATAAGTATTTTGAACGCCAGACATAAAACGTCAGAAAATGTTCGACTAACAGCAAATTAGGTGTTTATCACGGCAAAAAAAAAAAAGGGAAAATTACGACAAAATGAGGGTTTGCACGACAAAGGAAGATCCAGGAGGGGAAGTTCATTACAGATCGGTACGAGGGTAGTTCCTGTCATAGATTTTTCCACATACCTACGTCGAAATCAAAACGTCACAGTCACGTTGCGGTCATGCAAGTCTTGAAAGACTGCGTTGAAAGTAGAAGCACTGATGAATCCTTGCCTGTGAAGAGAAGAGGAGGAAGGGGAAGAGTTTTAAATGGGAGAAAGTTCTCTTCGCACGGAGAAGCGGAAGTATAATGTTTCTTCTGAGAGATGGTGGAGCAAGTCGTCTATAAAATCGACTTTAGATGGCAGAGGGTGAACTACTGCTGCTTTGCCGAAAACTGTCGCCAGCAGCATCACTTTTCATGGCTTTTAAACTTCCAGTAAGGCCCCTTCTGCAGTACTGTGTTATCGAGAGTTCTACTGGGCCCCCTTATTTTGTCTTCAATCTAATTTGAAGCCCTGCTGAGCCCCCTTGCATTTTCTGTGACTCCCGAAGCAACAAGCAGCCTTGTGCCGTCATGTCATGTTCGGAGCCCTATCGAGTCCCCATTATTGTGTCTTCTAGTGTAGTTGAAACTCTGTTGGGCCCCCTTTAGTTTTTTCATGGCAGTCAGAGTAGATAGCAGTCAGCTCTATTTTGCGTTATTTTGCTATACAGAGCTCCATTGGACCCCCTCGTGTCTTCAGAAAGAGAGTGCATGGTATTTTCAAAAAAATCCCCTCCCTCTCGCCCCCCTTTCCGGTTTTTCCTTTCAAACAACCATTGTCAACTTCAAAAGACTCGACATGATCACATTTGACGCTCAAAAATTGGATCAGTGCCGAATAAGGTCATTTATTGTTGAAGATTTTGGTGCCCAATTCTTCACGACGCGAGGTTGGGGTTTCTGATGCGTTTGAAAAAGTTGTGGGCGGGAACCGGTTTCTGTTTATTTTCCTCCAAGTAGAAACTCCTTCAAAGAAAAATGTACGGAAAATGCTTAAAATTTTCCAAAAAAATTTGATAACTTTTAATTTTGTTTTTTGAAGTTTTGAAAATTAGATAGTAACGCCCATACATCTTTCTTTGAGAAAGGCGCATGCCGAGTTTGAACTTTCTATCAAAGAAAAAGATACCAAAAATGATTTCTACTAATTTTCTCATGTTTACGGGAAACCATTTTTGGTACCTTTTTTTTCAATAGGTACTTCAAATTTGGCATACGACTTTCCTGAAGTAAGTCGCTGTGTCGCGGGTGTTGCTATTCAATTTTCAAATTTTCAAAAAACAAATTTGAAATTTCTTTTTGGAAATGTTGTAAATTTAATAGGATTGCCCGTTCATTTCTCTTTAAAGGAGTTCCTACTTGAAGCAAAATATAAACAAAAATCGACTCCCGTCAACAACTTTATTAGTCACATCAGAAACCCCTTGAAGATTATGATCAATAGATTAATATTTCGCTATTGATTATTCAGATATTAGTGAATCATCAGATAGAATGATGAACTATTGCTGTTTTTTATCTAAACAAACAATTATTCACGTGTCCACGTCAGAATATTTGGAGAACATTGCACAATGGCCCAAAATTTACATCCGATCAAAAGCATAATGTAATATGGATTGATATAAGTTCGAATGTATTATCCTCGGGTGGGGGGAAGATTTTGATTAGGTATTATCAATACTTGAAAGCTGGATAAATACTACAGGACAGGTGCGAATGGGGACAAGTTAGTGGACACTTTTATGTTTGGTGAGAAATGTGGAAGTTTCTTGAGATTTTGAGACAGTAAAATCTTGTGAATACAGTGAATAACCTTGGAGCCTTCTCCCTGGAGTAGTATTTTGTACTTTCACAAATCGATATTTCTTCGTAAGTATTGTATTGCTTCGTCCAATCATAAACTGGGACACCGAGCTTTTTTGTAAAAGTACTTTTTGTGTGTAATATACCTATTATTACTTATGTATACGTTACTACAAAATGTCTGTTATTTCAGAAGCAATCAACAATCTATGTGTCTATCTATCTAATAGTATTTTTTGGCAGGATAAAAAAAAACAAAAGTGAAGAGGGAGTAACACGGTAAGAGAAAAAAAGAAAAGACAGAAGTAAGTACACATACAAGAAAAAAGAAAAAAAGAAGAAAACAAAAATAGAAAAAAAAAACAAATAAGACGCAAAAAAAAGAACAAATAAGGCGAAAAAGACAAAACAAAAAAAAATCAACAGGCGAATTGTCGAGTGGAGACAAAGAGGCAAAGGCGAAGCTGTCAAGTGAGTTTTAAATTTGATAAGAAGGTTTGAAAGTTGAAAGTGTTTGATTGGAATCGAGTTTTTTTAAATATAAAAATCACTGAATGGGAATGAGAGATATCTGGTAGGTATAGCAGCTGTCACCAGAGTAGGGCCTTGGAATTGGAATTGGGACCTCTATAAATCTCGCGATTCGGTCCGACTTTTTTGGAGGACTTTCTTAGAATCATTGACATTGATTTCCAATAATAGATGTAAGCTTTTTCCACGAAGCTCAATAATATAGGTCTGAAGAGTTTTTCACACGAGGACAGCCCAGAGGCACAGGCTAGGTGGGTGGTCGTGTGGCTCTGGCTGCCTGGTGATGAGGGCGATCCGGTGAACTCAATAATTATCATCTCTTCACCACCTATTATTGCTACTCTTCTTGAAGCCGGATATCTTAACCGATATCGCTTACTGAAGATTCGTTGGATGGCGCATAGCACTAAGCGTGTCTCGCACTTGAACTTCACTAACAAAACACTGAAAACATCCATGTGTCTTCATTTCACAGGAGGTTCAAAATGGAAAAACGTGAAAACTACAATACAAATTCAAAAAATGAAGACTCTGAAAAAATAAAAAAGAACAAAATATCACCGTAAGCATCAGTCTAACTGGGAATATACTGCAAAAAAACAGATTTAAAACATTCAGTTTCAGAGAATTCGACGACCCCAAAGATGAGACACAGAAGGCGAAGCCTAGCCCCGTCCCATTCTTTAGCTTGGTAAGATTGTCTATAGGAATCTATTCAAATTTCAATAATTTCTTATTTGAATCATGAACCATTCTAGTTCCGATTTTCAACCGGCTTGGACAGAGTGCTGATGTTTATTGGCTTCTGTTCGGCGATTGGAACAGGAGTCTTGCAGCCTTTGAATACATTACTATTTGGCACACTGACAGGACATATCATAGACTATGCTGCAACATTAAACGATGGCACAGATGAAGAAATCGCAAAAGCTGGAGACGTATTTTTGGACGCAATTCAAGATTTCGCCATCTACAACTCGTGCATTGGCGCTAGCATGCTAACATTGACTTACATTTCAATAGAGATTTTCAACTACGTGGCGCTGAGACAAAGTTTCAAGATCCGTTCCACATATTTGCGGAAAATGTTAGGCCAAGACATTTCTTGGTACGATGCAAATCATACTGGCGACTTTTCCAGTCGAATATCAGAGTAAGTAAAGTTATAGAGAGTATGAAAAACCAATGTTTTGAGTGAGTGCAAGCAAGTTTTTCCACAGCGATCTGTCTAAACTTGAAGATGGCATCGGCGAGAAAGTACCAATGTACATACATTTCCAAGCAGCGTTCTTTGCTTCAATAATCATGGCCCTGATCAAAGGATGGGAATTGGCTTTGATTTGCCTGACAATGTTACCAGTGTCTATGCTGGCCATGATAATCATTAGTGTTCTAACAACCAAAATGGCGATGAAAGAGCAAGATGCATACGGTTCCGCCGGCGCCATCGTCGAAGAAGTTTTGACTTCTGTAAGGACAGTGATAGCATTCGGTGGACAGCAGAAAGAAATCAGAAGGTACGATGAGAAGCTGGAGTTCGCGAAGAAAAACAACATTAAAAGACAGTCGATGACGGCTTCTGGTTTTGGATTGCTATGGTTCTTTATTTATGGAAGCTATGCCCTAGCTTTTTGGTACGGAGTAAAGCTAATTTTGAGTGAAAAAGGAGAAGCTCATCCAACGTATGATGGTGGAAACATGGTCACTGTGTTCTTCGGCGTTATGATGGGGAGTATGAATTTTCGCATGTCTGCCCCATACATTGAAGCTTTCGGTGTGGCAAGAGCTGCGGCTGGTAAAATCTACCAAATCATTGATAACGTTCCCATTATCAACTTGTCGAAAGGAACTGGTAAAAAGATAGAAGACTTCAAAGGTAACATCAAGTTCAAAGATGTCAAGTTCCAGTATCCATCCAGGACGGAAGTTCCAGTAATTATTTCCGCAGGCGATACAAACTTTCTTCTCACGCATTCACGTTTCAGATATTAGAGGGAATAAATCTGGAAATCAAATCTGGAGACACGATAGCTCTTGTGGGAAGTTCCGGCTGTGGCAAATCGACGTGCATCCAATTAATTCAACGATTCTATGATCCAGATTTTGGACAGGTGAATCAAGAAATACCTTTTCTTTGCTTCTCTAATGAATGTTATTGTTTCAGATCACAATCGATGGAGAAAATTTGAAAAATCTAGACTTGACGTGGTTTAGGAGCAACATTGGTGTGGTGGGTCAAGAACCAGTTCTTTTTGGTACAACAATTGCTGAAAATATTCGCTACGGAAATAAGGAAGCGTCTGAAGAAGATATTAAACAAGCAGCGGTAAAAGCTAATGCTGATGAGTTCATCAAAACATTGCCTTCAGGCTACGAAACACTGGTAGGAGAAAGAGGAGCTCAACTGTCTGGTGGACAAAAACAAAGGATTGCTATAGCCAGAGCTTTGGTCAGGAACCCGAAGATTCTGCTTTTGGATGAGGCCACGTCTGCTTTGGATGCAAACAGCGAAGCAAAAGTACAAGCTGCTTTGGATTCGGTAAGTCCATGAGTTTTCTGCAGCGCAGATATACAGTCTTATGAGATCTCTACAAACTTTTTCTTTATTTCAATGCTTATGTGATGCTGTCTCACGTGTATTTTTGCATTCTTGACGACAATGAACCATTCCAGGCTAGCAAAAAATGCACGACAATCATAGTAGCTCATCGTCTAGCCACTATCAAAGGCGCAGACAAAATCGTGGTCATCTCCAAAGGCCAAGTGGTAGAGCAAGGCACGCACCAGGAGCTAATGAAGAATCGCAATGAATACTACAATTTGGTTACCGCACAAATTACCAGCAGCGATGTTTCGGGAGGTTTTGGAGATGAAGAAGTTGACATCGAATATATGAGACAAAGCTCTGCGATTTCAGACACAGTAAAATACGTAAGTGGTGAAAAAATAGGAACAAATTACGATTCCGATTATTTTACTTGACAGGGCGAAGAAGTAGAGACAGTGGAAGCAGATTCCGAGAAGTCGGTGTCTTTCTTGCAAATACTGAAAATGAGCACTCCTGAGTGGCCAATGGTGCTCATAGGTTGCCTCGGTTCCATTGTCATTGGGTGTTCCATGCCTGTCTTCGCTGTGCTGTTCGGAAGCATTTTGGGTGTGTTAGCGGTACCTGATGAGAGTTATGTCCGTGACCAGACAAATTTGTACTGTATTTATTTCGTGGTTGCTGGTGTGGTCACTGGGATTTCGACATTCCTGCAGATTTACATGTTCAGTGTTGCCGGTGAAAAGCTGACCAAGAGACTCCGCCGTGAGATGTTTGGAGCCATGTTGCAACAAGAAATGGGATGGTACGACAGAAAAGAGAACGGCGTGGGAGCTCTTTGCGCTCGCTTGTCTGGTGAAGCGGCTCATGTTCAAGGAGCTACAGGTGAACGTATCGGGACCGTTCTGCAATCGCTGGCTACCATATGTTTAGCAATCGGTTTGTCGATGTACTATGAATACAGATTAGGTTTCGTGGCTTTGGCTTTCACGCCCTTCATTTTGGTAGCGTTTTTCTTCCAGAACAGGTTGATGAATTCTGAGAACGAATCTCATCATACTTCGCTACAGAAGTCAACTAAGGTTCCTATAATGTAAATTATGAATTTTGAAATTGTAATAGAATAATTTTTTACAGTTAGCAGTTGAAGCAGTTGGAAATGTGAGAACAATAGTATCTCTGGGCTGTGAAGAAACATTCCATATGTTGTACATCAAATATTTACGCGATCACCAGAAGAGGACATTGAGAAACACCCACTGGCGTGCCCTAGTGCTTGGTGTAGCTAGAAGTTTGATGTTTTTCGCTTATTCGGCATGCATGTACTATGGTGGGCATTTGATTCAGTATGATGGACTGGACTACGACAAAGTTTTCAAGTTAGACAGATGACTTTTACTCCATTACATAATATAATCTGCAATCATTGTTTAGAGTATCACAATCAATGATCATGGGCACGGTATCCATAGCCAATGCTTTAGCATTCGCCCCGAATTTCCAGAAAGGCCTAACAGCCGTAACGAGAGTGATCAAGTTACTGTCCAGAGTTCCACTTATTAAAGACGAGCTTGATGCCAAAGATATAGACTGGGTAAGTTCTGTTTCTTCATGCTCCTTTTATATGGCGATTATGTAACAAAAATTCCAGAGCGGGGGAAGTATCCAGTACGCAAACGTGTCCTTTAGATACCCCACAAGGCCGAATATCACAGTACTCAAAAGTTTGAATATGTCAGTCTTCAAAGGAAAAACTGTAGCCTTAGTAGGACCTAGTGGTTGTGGCAAGTCTACTATAATCCAACTAATAGAACGATTCTACGATCCCGATGAAGGTTCAGTTATGATTGAGGGTGACGATGCCAGAAACATTAAACTTCCAAGCTTGAGATCACATATGGGAATTGTATCACAAGAGCCAAATTTGTTTTCAAGAACCATCGGCGAAAATATAGCTTATGGAGACAATTCTAGAGAAGTCCAAGAAGACGAAGTTATCCAAGCGGCGAAGAATGCAAACATTCATAACTTCATTGCGTCACTTCCTTTGGTATGTCTTTCAGTTTCTGTTTGATTCGTAAGGAACCTAAAAACGTGTATTTAGATATTGATGGTTTCGTTTAGACTCTCGTTGATTACAGCATTTTACAGGGATATGCAACAACACTGGGTGAAAAAGGCACCCAGCTTTCTGGAGGACAGAAGCAAAGAGTTGCGATTGCTAGGGCTTTGGTCAGAAATCCAAAGCTACTGTTGCTGGATGAAGCTACATCGGCTTTGGACACAGAAAGTGAAAAGGTCGTGCAAGAAGCTTTGGATAAGGCGAAAGTTGGACGGACTTGTATTACAATAGCTCATAGATTGACCACGATCCAAGACGCAGACGCCATCTGCGTAATTGACAAGGGCGCTGTGGCCGAAATGGGAACTCACAATGAGCTGATCAAGTTGAGGAAACTCTACTACAAACTTTACTCTCTACAAAACAAGTAGATGGTAATTATTCTATCCTCACTAGTTCCACCAAGCTCTCTGGATATAATGATCTACTAGCGTCTACTACAATCATCACTAGCGCAGCTATTGGCCAAATTTAAAATTTTACGCGAATTAGAAATTTTCACGGCGATAAAATTTAAGCTATGTGGTCACACCAAAATAGGTTTTTCAATCAAGCAATCATCTGAATACATCTTAAAATATATTTACAAAAGAGTATAAAATAAATATTGTTAAATAATAAAATAAAAATTGCATTTTCATCGATCTAATAATTTGGTTATTAGACGCGTAGGTACATTCTTAACAATAACCATTGTCACAGCCATTCAAATAATAGGTAAATGAACACATCCACAAAAAATATACAGCCTTCAAAGACATGTTCTTTGGTTCGATCTTAAACTCGAATTTCTTGAAGAAATTAAGTGAAAATCAATTTCTGCTCCGTACCCGTTCCGTATTAAAAGTAGAGAATAAATACTTAAAAGTTAAAACTGCAACATGAAAATTCACTAGACGGCCTAGACGGGTCTACTTCGACTTTTTCCCATAATTGATGTACTTGTCGCACCAATTGAAGGCATCTTCTTCGTTTTCACAGCACATGGGATAGACTATGGGAGATTTCGTTTGCTTTGCGCATCTCTGGCAGACTTCTACCACGCCGTGCTAAAAAAAAGAAAACAATGAAAACCTCAAAAAAAAAATAGCTATGTAATAAAAGTGATAAGGTGTGTCAATGTACAAAGGTGTACAAAGGTGCAAAGGTGTGCAACAATAATAATTTGTAGTATGTTTTCATACACACGATTTCGTTTTGAACTCTCCACTTGATTCTACAACGAGTGCATATAATACAAGATACAAGTACCTATAACATGTATTTTGTTCCACTAACGCTGGATTTCAGAGAAGATTAAGCTAATCACGGGTTACAGGATTTCGGTAAATCACAGCTGACGGATTCATGGAAAACTTGAGGTTTCTTTAATATAGATTATACAAATTTCAAAGGTTTATTTTGATCAATAAGTTAAAATTTGTCAAAAAAAAACTCCGTAACCATATCGTTGGTGATTGGGCAAATACACGTATCTGCAAAAAAATCTACAAATGAATTTGTACTTCAATTATTTAACACTTACAATAAAATATTGACTTTTTTCACAGAAAGTGTTGAAAATATTGGTTATTTCTCTTGTTCTCTGTGTGCATCTGAAAGCCTGATAGCTGATTCAGAGTTTTTTATTTTACGCAGTTTTAATTGCTCTCCTGTAAAATTTACTCAAAATCAGATACGTGTATTTGCCGAATCGCCTACGATATATCAGTTTGACTACCTTTTCGAAAACCGGCGGTAAGGGCGGAAATCTTGATATTATTTTTTTTATCTATTGGCGAAGACCCGTCCAGGTCCTTTACTTCAGAAGTGAAACAAAACATCTAGATTAAGTGGAACAGAAATCTAAATGTGCCCTTAGTGAACTAAACCAGAGTATTGGTTCCGCATCATTCATCACAATCTTTGATTTGATCATCCAACTATCGGGAGCAATCAAATCAGGTAGATCGATTGATAGTACCTACATACATACGTACTATGTTTGTTATCCAGCAAGTTTTTTGCAAAAAAAATCCTAAACTTCAATTTGAGGAAAAGTCAAGGTATGCAATCTCCGGAAAAAAATTACTGGCTGATATCGTTGAGTTAAATGATGAATCACTTTTTCAAAATTTCGCTTTTTTCGATAGTAAGGCAAAATATTGTGATTAAAAATTGTTCAGAATTTCCGTGAAGGGAATGGAGCACGTGTATTGCAACAATATCTTTTGGAATTAGAAACCGAGCGATGCGTGATTCTTTATGAGTAAATTAGATCCATCCGCATGGCGCCTCCCGCTCTATTATATTTTCGAAAACGAGATAATTTTTTTTCGTCTACTGATTAGCAAATTTCTCGATAAATGTTGACTTTATGTCAAGTCATATCACGTTAATTGGGTACAATATAATTGCCAGTCTATGGGTGCAATTCAAAAAAGAAATAAAAAATAATTATTTATTAAGAATTTCTGATGAAATTCCACAGAAACAAGTCATCAAAATACTCCGTAAGATTCCAAAAATAAAATAAAAAATACGATCGCAACTGATAGTAGGTGCTTATTGCTAAACATCAGGTATGACTGCATATACTTACATCGTTATTTTTGCACCTATCTTCACGGAACTGCTTCCCATATTCTTGGTACTCCCCTGGTCTTGCGAGGGTAATGTGTGTCACCATGATTACAATGATCAGTAATTGGCAAAAGCTCACAGTCTGGAAAGAAACAAAATTTAAATAATCAAGATCCTTCTTCCATTTTTAGAAAATTATCAAAAGTACTTCACAGTCGAGGTGAAAATAAAAAAAATGCGATCAGAGGTGCAACTAAGTATAGGGTGATAACTGCATTTTATCTGGGACACGAAAAATGCGGGAGCAAGGCACTTTATATGAAGTAATTGTTATTATTAACGCAACAGCCTTTCAGATAAAATTCATCATAATAATAAAACAATTAGCTGGGTTGATTAACCCATTAAAAAATGATATGGTTTTAGGTTTTTGAAAATTTGAAAACAAATCAGCCACGCGACGTATCTTTCCCCTACCAGAGCGTTACAACACCAGGAAGTGTTGTTTCTTCTAACAATTTGACTTACATTTCAAGATAAAACGCAAGTTTTTGTTATAGCAACACAAATTATTTTTGAAAACAATATTTCCAGTGCGAATTTGTTTATGGGAACTTTGTGATCTGTTTATGTTGAAGAATTAATTAGAGCGCGCATCGTGGGACAATAAATCATCCAGAGATACTTTTCACCATAATAAAAATACGTAAAATATCAATTGCCACAAGCTCGCTGGTTAATTAAATAAGTTCAAACAGGCATTGGTTTATCTTGCGAAGCGACGCGAATAACATATTTAATGAGCTTGAAGTGCGGCTTCACATTATTACAACTACATAAATACTAAATCGGTTAACATTTTGCGAATAAGTATTTGGCAAGAATCTACGCCTGTAATGTGACTTATCGAAATCACGCATTGGCGAGCAGATTGGGAAGATTTGAACTCCGCAAGAAATTGTCCGGTAGCTCGTCCGGTAGGTAACAAAGAAAAGGGGGATAACCTCGGGGATAACGAAGGATTTTCTTGAAGCTAGACTCCCTTAATGATGATCAATTATAATAGATGACACAATAATCAATGGGAGGCGGAAAGTTTCTGCAAAAATTTGCACATCTGCGAATCACTATCAGTGAGCTATCTATAATATTATTAATATTAAATGTTCCCTGTAGAAGCGTGGCGCGAAGGCCGCAGAGCACCGATAAAGGCCATCTTTCGGATTTGCGAATAAAATGTACAGATGGGTAGACATTGCACAGCGACTATTGATCCTCATCGTAGTCTTTGGAATCGATTGAAATGTAGAGTTGGGGCTGAATTTCAAATGAACTTGCAACATATGCAAATGGGGTACTTGCCAATGAAACAGATTTGACTGAAAATACTCCCAATCATCAACCAGAGTAATAAAGAGTATTTCCTGAAAATTTCCGGAAAATATATCCATTGGTTAAAAAGATTTTTTTTTCGATATTTTTTCAAAAAGTTGGTAACAGTAGGGAAACTTCAGTGGAGTTTTCATGTCTGTATTTTTCAAATATTGTGATGCCACTCTAACAGTTTTTCGAGTTTTCAATCCAACAGTGCTTTTTGTTTAGTTTTTAAGTATATTTTTGACGTCAGAAATATATTTTCAAAACAGGCATTACGGCCGCAATTTTTGGAATTGAGGAGAAAGAAAAAAATACGGGTACATTATATTTGACCATACTATCGATTAAGCCAATAAAAAAAAATTGGGCCCATTTGCACGCTGTTACAATGTTAAAACGCGATTAAAACTACTCATAAATGACCTCCAAATAGAGAATTTCTTCGCTTCAACTTTCGTCTTGCCTTTGCCATGGACCTGTTTTAGGTTTAGAGCCAGGAGAGAACTGCAAATCGACTTGACAGTTTTCGAACTTGAAATTGGGCCCTTAACACTTACACCGGTTGTATTTGATACAAAATTACGTGATGCCAATATTTTTCTGCTACAGGCAATGAGAAAAGAAAGTGCCGCAATTTTTTCACGATTCAAATCAATTTTTCCCGCCACCAGATGGCTGCCAAATGCGGAATGCGTTGAGAAGGATTGGTTGCCATCTTGTGGCGGGAAAAAATGATTTGAATCGCAAAACTGGACTTTCAGCTGCTGGTGATGACATCGCAGATGCAGAGGAGGAAGAGAGCGAAAAATCACAGCTAGTTAAGATCACTTCAGAAAGATAAACAATAGGTACCTATACATGCCGGAGGTTCTATCTACAGCAAGTGAAAAGGTTTCTCCACTCTTCAACCAAATAAAAGAAATCTAAAAGAATTTTCTTTTAGGTGTTCCAGAAAGTAACATGAAAACGAACTGGTCTAGACATGGATGGAGCTTTGAAAGTCCGTGACGTGAAAATGAGTCACATTTGCCAATTTCGCAGCAGTTGAAAAATGTGTGTGATAACTTTGCAAAATGATTACACTTACGCTTATGCAATTTGACATTGGCATTGAGAGAAAATCGACATTTCGTTGTCCTACAATACACGTAGTTTGGCTTTCTTTGGATATTGCGGTATTGGTTATGACCGGGTTGTACCTACTAGAACTTTTTTATAAAATTCAAAAGCTTTATTCCAATGGATTATTGTTTCAGATGCTCTAGGTTTTTCTTATCGATAATCCTATTCAAAATTACAACACATAATTGAGTCGTGAGCTGTTACTTCTAATTTTATCGTAATGTTAGACTTTACTCAGCCTTCGGGGAAAAAAGCTCTTGAAGGTCTATCCCATATGTCTATTTACATGTGGGATCACGTGTCTAGAGACAACTCTCGTGTCGTGAGTAATTTCAAAAAATTATACAAGAGTTATCATCGAAACCAAAACATTTAATAAATTATTGAACATTATGTCAGACCGCAAAAAGTCAAGATAATTATTGCATCACGGAATCATGACAAAATTTTGGCTTTCTCGCGGATATGCTTTGGCTTAGGTAACTAGCGATAGCTTTTATTTTAATCGCTGAAGGTAAAATTTTAGATTTCCGTATGAATGGTTTCTTGGAATCTAGCCGAGCTTACTTGGATGTTACCTCATAATTACGTCCACACAACAAGATTGTCTTGTTGGTGTTCATAAACAAATCTATGATATAAATAGAAAATAGGATCAATAGAATATCTTGCAAATATCTCATGGACAATAACAGACGTTACAAAATTACAATAATAGGAAGAGCATAAAAGTTTTGCCTAGTTTCACTTAATTTCTTATCCTTATCATGTTCCATTTATGTCACTGAACTACTTTAATGAGAAAAGATCCAAGTGCAAAATAGATCAGTTCTGTAATGCCAAAACTGAAATTTCGGAATTCCATTTTCAATCCACGTTCCTGAAACCAGAAACAGATGTCTTTTTACCGAGTGCCGCTTTATATTGTGATTTATCACTTGACAGCTATATCAGTTGAAGTAAATAAACATCTAAAAATATATTTTAATCAGTGGATTGTGATTTTTGAATTCTCATACTTCAGCTTTTTTTCTGTTTTTCTCCACAGGAGGCGAGCATGGGATGATAGAATCAACCCTGTAAGAGCAGTGTCAGTGGAATACCAGAGTTTGAGTTATGCATCATTTCCTGAGGTTGTCGCTCCACTCCAGAATTCACAACGGAGTTGAAAGTTCATTTCTTACTACTCAATGTTCAAATTACGTTCTATCTGATCCGATTTTCATCGGTTCCCAGCAGGTGGATAAGTAGATAGGTACAGACTTTGGTAGGTTTTGTGATTAAGTGAAAATGTAAATCATATTATGTGTTAATTCACTTGGCCCCAGTGCTGCCCTGGTACGAGCTGGGCATCAGGAAATATATCTATTGCTTTGATGAGAACTTGAGGAACTCGCACGCTTACATTCAAAGAGATCTTGGCTAGCAAAAGAGGGAAGGCTGTGCTGTGACACCATGATAAACAAGCCCGACATTCCTTTACTTTCGGCCATCATGCGTCTTGATCTCGCTCTGCTCTCTTCCACTGCATGGTATTGATACCTTTGCTGGGCGTTTTTTCTTCTTCTTCTTCGGTGGTGTTCAAACCCCAAATGAAACTTTTGCTTCTTTTCCTTCAATCAGGTATTTGACTCTGGCAGCTCAAAAACGTTAGGCACAACAGACTTATCTTTTGTGGAAGAAAGAGAGAGAGAGAGAGAGAGAGAAAGAGAGAGAGAGAGAGAGAGAAAGAGAGAGAGAGCTCGCAGGACAAAGATAGCATTTCTTGAACCTAGAGAGCCCAGCCCTAGAGAGCTCTAAAAAGTTTAGCAGCTTCGCTTATGAATCCGGCAAGCTATCAGAAGTATCTTCCGCCAACTGTACAGGTTTGTGGCTGCAGTCCCGCAGTTGGAGTCTCCCGTTTCGCTTTTATTAATTTATTCGATTTGGCTGTGATTTAGACGACCTATCCTATGTCCTATTGACAACTCAAGTAAGGAAATGTTATTTCGGCTGACAGCTCCTCCGCCAATTGTACAGGTTTGTGGCTTGTCCTGGAGTTTGAGTCTCCGAGTTTCTTTTTTATTCATTCGATTTGTCTTTGATTCACATCAAGACATACACGTCTATGGACACTTAAGTAAGGGAGTGTTTCTTTTTTGACATCCACACTGACGTTAAATTGACCGCTTAGAAGGTTCCTGTCATTTTGAGTTGTCCATCGTTGGCTGTCGTTGGCGATTTCAACGGTTTAAGGCTGCCTGCTGTCTGCCGAGAAGCTGCTTGAGCTTCTTCAGTGGGTTCTCATGAGCCGTATTGCTGTTAATTGCTAAAGCCGTTAGGATGGAAAGTTTTTGGTTTTGTGATGTGTCTTCTGAACGGGCAATTCTACGTCATGTATCAGATGTTTTTTGATATATTTTGTAAGTGGAGAGTGTCAGCGCTGATGCTTGAATTTCACTCGGCTAGCCAAAACCAAGAGTGTAGATGAACCAGGATGTCTACTGAACTAAAGGCTGTCCCAATATGTATGTCCAAACTTCCAAAAAATACTACGGCAAGGAGGCTTCGAATATAATTGTCAAAATTTGACAGTTGTGTTCTGTGAATTTTGCAAAATCAACATGGTGAGATATAAAGTTCAACAGCGCTATGAAATCTTCATTTATACCATCAAA
Organism: Anaspis maculata; assembly: GCA_949128115.1. Taxonomy (NCBI): domain Eukaryota; kingdom Metazoa; phylum Arthropoda; class Insecta; order Coleoptera; family Scraptiidae; genus Anaspis; species Anaspis maculata. The sequence goes on along the minus strand of OX421963.1, from coordinate 55,494,808 downwards.
ATGCTTGTCAGTTTTCCAGACTAAACAGTCCGGAATATTTTGAAAAATTTCAACACCAATTGGCCACCAAAATCATGCGATCTCATGCACAGTCACCCCTTTGGACTACTTTCTAAAAGGTAATGTGAAATCTCTGGTCCATGCAAATTAATACACATGCAATCCCAGAGCTGAAACGCGACAGTCAACACATTATTGAGGAAATTCCACGAGATATGTGTGAAAAGTTTTTCAAATTGGGTCTCCAGAATGCACTTAACCAGGCAGAGAAGAGGAGGTCATTTGAATGACATAATTTTTTGAAGTAATTAAAATGAAAATAACCGGATTAGCACTTGTACTTTTCGATTTATTCCATTTGAAAGTTCGGAAATACTTATTTGGAAAACCCTTTATAAAACTGAGCAGGAAAAATGGTTTTGAAACTGATACAAAAAAGACTCATATTATGACTCACTTATGACTCATATTACCGTATTTGAATCTCTTTTTGTTGTAAAGACAAGAAAGGAAATCACAGGATCTGATAGTATTTACCATTCGCGATTTTAACTACAGACGGTCCACTTTAGTTGCGAACGTCAGTGTCAGTGTAATTATACAGGTGTTCCGGAATAAGTGTTACAAAATTCACAGGGAGATAGAAAATTGAAAAATAAGGGGACTTTTCTTGATTAACATACTCTCGCAAACGTATACTTGATAACAAAGATACAGGCCTCCAACATTGTTTTTTGAAAACAGTGTTTTCAGCATAACTTTTGAACCGTTTAACCGATTCCATTCAAATTCGAACCAAAGTTTACTAATAGAGCTGTATTACACTACACAATTTCTTGTACAACTTCTTATACAATCTGTCAGTTAAACAATCAAGTTCATTGTTTTTTTGACACTATTTTGGCAGATTGTACAAGAAATTGTACAAGAAATTGTGTAGTGTAATACAGCTATTAAACAGGTCTATATTGAACCGCTGAAAGTCATGCACATAGCCCATATATAGTTAGTTCCTAACAGAAAGCAGCTAAGCTCAATCACGAGATTCCTATTAAATCAAACTCCAAATACTCGGTGGACATAGGAGGCGACTATTGAGCAACTATACATTGTTTTTAAAGTCAATAATTCATAAAGCATCTGTCATACATTATCTTTATCGAAAGGTATTATATTGGAGCATCAGCAAATGGTGGCGCTTCGCCTGGTTTTCATATTTCATGTCTTAAGCTGGATTCCCAGATGCGAATATTCGGACAGAAAATGTGAAATTCCAAGTCAAAGTCCTCATATTGACCAATCATAGCCCTCGAATTCAAAAATTGACATAAAAAAATTGCATTAGGTATGTCCGAATATTCGCATCTATCTGAGAATCCAGCTTTATCATCAATTTGAGAACGTTTGATAATAATCTTTGAAGTTGAGCTTGATTTGGTTTACCAAAAGCAATATTTGTAATTCAAACGTCAAATTTCAAGGCACCCTAGATGCGCGTTATTTTAAAATAATGCATATGAAGTGTCGTGTCCCAGACAGGGTCAGATTGTAGGAGAAAAATGAAATAAATTCAAAATATCTGTAACTTTTTTGTCTGTTAGGTATTTTCCTCCCTTCCTTGCTTTTTCAACGTGTCCACTAATTTTTTTATTTGTTATAGGTATTAGCAACGAATAGGTGGGAGCAAAGCGAGAATCAAACCAGCAAATCATATGAGATCTAAGAACTTCTAGCTGAGCATGCAACATTTTCTTGTGGAATATCACAAAAATATCAAAAACTGAAACCATTATTCGATAGGGCAAGTGACAAACGAAACGGTAGGCCTTTCAGTGAAAAATAAGTAGGTAACAGCATAGCAGCCAAGAAAAATGCGTAAAAACGGTAGGTATGTGACGGAAGGGTACAGAAAAGTGGGTACATTTACACCTCTTCAAAAAAAATTGTATTGCAACAAGTACGAATTATACAATTTTTGAATAATATAACTGGAAACTCCTCGGGCAACTTCTATTTATTCAAATAATGAAAAGATGTTGGGAGAGTAATACAATTCAGCAACTTACCTTCAATGAGTGGGCCATTGTTTTTGTGATGTCAAACACTGATGCAGGGACGTAACAACAACTCAAAACTTCACTAGAAACAAAGTGTCGTATCAGCGCAACTGGAGATTCCCGTACAGGCACTATGTTCAACTTTTGACATACTACCGCATACTAAAGACAAATTATAATTATATAGGACAAAATGAAGTTCCAAGTCCAAGTTATTATTATTATTATTACTAATTGAATTGATAACTGATCACGCCGCCACTCGAAGTAAGGGGAGACAGCAGACATGTTTCACATTGGTTACTCCAGGAAGTAATCGAACTCGGAGCGTGTGGAGCTTCTTCGCTTTATCTTTTCAAAAACAATAATAATAAGTGCACATTTTATTTACAGAGACGCAACTCTACCGCTAACCGCCATGAGCGGGTTAATACAAATTAACGGATTTGTAAACAAGCAATTTTGATTTCACTTTTGTTTTCGTCAGACATAAATAAGCGATAATAATCTAGCCAATTTTTTTTTTCATTTATAATTCCTCGAATTTTACTGAAGATTTACCAGAAAAATGGCCAATTAAGGATCAAATTGGAATTGGTTGTGTTGATCGACCAAAAGAGAAAAAATTCTGAATTCCTGACTAGTAGAGTAATGCACGATTGGGACTAGTCCGGGGTCGCGACCTAAGACATTGGAAGAAATGCCCTGAGTCAACAGCAGAGGATTATAGTTGTTTTTCATTGTTTGCAGGTGTTTGATAACCCCAACTGTCATCATCTTTGTCTGGTCACGACTTGGGCACAATGGCCAAATATCTATTCGCATGTCTTCAAGGTCATTATTTATTTTTGCTTATTAGTCTGTGCTATTAGCATATTCGCATCTCAAAAATGTTTACAATAACTGCTAGTTTAAAACTAAAACACGATAGTTCTATTAGGTACTCTAGGGCAACTCAATGCGTGCGAGTTTTTGCAATGGTTTCTGGGTGCTTTGATAAATTTGATGTATGACAAAGTAGGTAGTGTCATTTTGAATTTAGAAGTTGTGGTGGGAGGGGAGGGGGGGGCGAAGGGGTAAATTTGTGTAGCACTAGTTCCACAGATTCTTTTTTCCCCGATGCTGTGCACAATAACGTCGATTGCAATGAAGAAAATTGAGAGGTCAAGAATATGAAATTGGACACTCGAAGAATTTTAGGAAAATTGGGGGTGGGGTTAAAAAATTTCAAAATATGTCTTTCAGGAAGAGTTTACTATTTCTATAGCATCTGAAGATACCGAAATGTTTTGGTGCCACTTTCAAAATATCATCGTTCCAAAATGACGACCACTTGATTTTGGTAGCATGGATTCACAATCAACTTCCGCCAATTTTCCCCTTCAAACTATATTTTCGTAAAGGTCCTGCTACAGAACAAAGATTGATCTCATAGATATAAATAATTCAAATAGTTCATTATCTATCTGTATATCATATCAGTATTCGATCCGAGGCCACCTTACTTTGAACTAAGTAGAACTTGGGTCATTTTGAACTTTGCTACGCTTCAGTGTAGGAATCTTGAATTCGCAGAAGTGGTTATTATCTTGATTTTTTCAACTGTCTGGCAATTGAATTAACTTGCGAATTTTTGTACTTTGGTTATAATCAATCGTTCCAAAAGCCAGCAGTTCCTACAATATGAGTCAGAGTTAAGGCAAAGCAGTTTAAAGTCTCGTTTATAACGCTGTTCGCTGATTGGTTTAGTTTCCAAAAAATTAAGCAATTGTTTGCCACGAAATTTCTGGCAAGCTCACAAAAAATTGAATAAGCAATATATACCAAAAGAATTAAAATAAAACAATAGTTGTTCCCAGTCTTCGGGACAACACTGGCCCACTGGCCGGCTATCTATTTCAAGGTGGGCCGATAAATTCCGCTGTCCTAGGGGACCAGAGCTACAAAGCAAAACAAAAGGGCGCCCAGTAGGCCAGTCAAATAAGGAAAGCTGGAGGGAAAAAACTGTTGGAGTTTTGGAAATTCGCCAGTAATGTCCGGTAAGGTGTACTGATAAACATACCAAAAGTCCCCAACTCTACCTATTGAGCTCGAGCCGCCATCTTGGAAAAATGGTCCTTCGATCCAGTTTTCTGCTTATATTGCGCGCTAATCATCAGAGATATTCAATTAGGTTTCATTAAAAATCAAGGCTATAAAATTGTCTACAAAAATTGTTTCATACCGATTTTTCTCTCGTATCTGTTGATATTAATTAAATTAAATTAACAAAAAATTTTTTAAAAAAAGCGATTTTTAGCGCACTTCTCCAAACGGGAAGGCGCTTTTGTCCTCGCTTTGTCCGTCCGTCCGTCCGTCCGTCCGTCCGTCCGTCCGTCCGTCCCCGCATCTAGTCCTAGACGAAAAGGTTTTTGCGAAAAATTTTTACTCCATTGGGTAGCTCATGACCTTGTATCCCGAACCAAGAAAAATCTTGACGAAATAATAATAAACAATGACAATAATAACAATTTAGTGTGACGCGGCATCGCCGTTGAATGCTGCATTTCAGAAGCCGGCCTGATCTCGAAAGTTATCACATGCGAGGAAGTACCCGATCTTATCATTTTACCATAATACATATGCGGAGTTATATTTAGAGGATGATTTGAACTTTATTTTAATGAAAATTTCACATCGGTGCGAGGTGCCGATTAGTAGATATTAATTTTTGAACATGACTCCGAAACTACGGCTCGGCCGCAAATGATTTATTCGTTGCTTGCTGGTGCTTGATATCCTTTCCTCCGAACAAAACGAAATTCAATACAGAAAATATTTCAACTCGAATGGGTAGCTCATGGCCTTGGTACGCGAATCAAGAAAAATGTTGCCGAAATAATCATGAACAATTACAAAAATAACATTTTGGTGTAGGGCGGCTTCGCCGATCAAGTGCTGGCATTCGCGGTAAGATGTAGAAAGTTGCGATATGCAGGCAACTACAATTTCTTAATGAAATACATCACTGCATGTACGGCATTATATTTAGAGAACAATTTGAACTTTCTTTTGACAAAAACCCCACTTCGATCCGACCGTTAGGTCAATTGTTATCGATTTTTGAAAACGGCCGCAAAGCCACGGCTCGGCGCATAACGTATGGTCCGAAAGTTTTGGGAAATAGTTCTAAGCTAATAACTTTTTCTGAATAGTCTTTATTTTCGTACTTGATAATGCAGAAATGACCATCATATATAACAATAACAAATTCATATTCAACATATTGAAAATTGATCATTATATTCGATGAATCTCAATCATCTTCTGCCATGTTCCATGATTTTCTGTATCAATTTCTCAAATGCGAAATTCTCTAATGTTATTGAAAAATGTGACGCCGTAATTGGTCTTCATTCGCAGCTTCCAATTCCTTGTCGTATACTATCCTGCTCAATACTTACCAGAAATCTTATATTGGTCGAGCTTGCGGTACATTGGGAGGCAGGAGCTCTGAGAAATTAATCCTGCTGTTGTCCAGAGAATGATCGAACATGGCAGAAGAAAACCGAGAGCCATCATAGATGATGGCCCATCTTCAATATGTTGAATACGAATTTGAAATTGTTGAAGATGATGCTAGTTTTTGCAATATTAAGTTACAAAATTAAAACTATCCAAAAAAAGTTATTAGCTTTTAAAAAATTTCTCAAAACTTTCGGACCATACGTTATTACACGACCCTACAAATTTAAAATCAGACGTGCCGAAATAGTAATTGAACATTTTGAAATAGCCAATACTAGGTACCTGAAGGATAATGGCACTCAAATTACGAAACATGTTCGCTCAATAACAAAAAAAAAGTAGGTAGGTATCACTAAAAATCATGTGACAAGGCTACCATTTTTTCGGTTTTTCGATAAAAAAGAAATGTTCCAATTCAAAAGTGAACCCGATATTCGTGTTTAGGAGGTCGAAATCAGTTGGAGCACATTTTTTTATATAAGTAACAGAATGACGCTTATGTGGCCGGTTTGTCTGTCTGTCTGTCTGTCTGTCTGTCTGTCTGTCTGTCTGTCTGTCTGTCTGTCCGAGTCCGTGCAGAAATTAAGACGCTGTACTCCTTCTCGAGAATTGAAACAAGAGTCTTGGAACTTTTTTCCGATTAATAGCTGATGTCTCCAAGGGTGGCCAATGGGCACTATTTTTGTTATCCATACATCGTTATCATTATTCTCAAAAAACAGAGATCTCCTGTGCACTTCGATGAAGTTGAACTTCTCCTCGGGAAATAAAGCTACAGCCGTTGAAGATTGAACTTTATCCGGTGGATAGCTTAGGTCCTCAAGGACCAAATAGGCAGGTTGGCTTTCATAATTCGGCCGCCATCTTGGCTGCCATATTGAAATTTCTTATTAGTGGAACGATTGTCATGAAACTTGAAACTCACCCTTGTCTAGTATGATCATTCTTATTTTCAAGCCAAATTTTATGATTGCCCCACCATCTTGGCCGCCATATTGAAATCTCTTATAAGTGGAAAGATTTTCATGAAACTTGAGAGTTACGCTTGTCTCGTACGATCATTCCTATTTTCAAGCTGAGTTTCATAATTCTGCCGCCATCTTGGCCGCCATATTGAAATCTCTTGTTAGTGGAACGATTTTCATGAAACTTGGAACTTACCCTTGTCTAGTACGATCATTTTGATTTTCAAGCCGAATTTCATGATTCTGTCGATATTTTGGCCGCCATATTGCAATTTTTTGCCCAAGACGGTAGAACCCTAATCACTTAACATCTTGCGTTCACTAATCCTCCAAAAAGGAAGTGCGCTACTGAGCCTCATGCCCATGAGGCATATTCGCTTGTTTGCCTATGGCTAGAGATATTGTCTTCAAAATTTGTGAAGATGTTGGCAGTCTACATCAAAGCTGAACGTGACAGTTGAGATAGAAAAAAAAATTGCGAAAATATTTTTTAATTTTTTTTTTGAATTAAGCAAAAATTTGGTTTTCGAGTTTGACATTTCCAACAGGGCGGAGTAAAGGTTTCAATCGAACATCAATCAGTTTTGATATTCACATATTGTAAGACAAGATTCCATCACTATTGTGCCTTCATGAGCTTCTGGAATGCTCGATATGAATTAAACTAAATGAATAATCGCTAAGTCCAAAAAGTGTTGTCGATTGGTTCTGAAGGAAACATTTCGAAACAAAAGACATCAGCAAAGGATATACAGGAGGTCCAAAGGTTATTCAACTGTATATGAGCCCCATATTGATGTGCCTGATCCAAAATAGTACAAAAGAATCAATCAAAATGTTAAAATCCACCCTGTATAACAAAAAGTAACGATACAAAATGGAAGTAGTGAAGCATACCTGGTGCCAAAAATACAGCCTTTACATTGCTGAAAAAAAAACAAAATTGATCGATATATTTGAAAGTTATTAGTCCTCAAACTTGACTTTACAAATTTCAGCCAGTGAAATATTGAAAAGTAGAGAGGAGTAACTGTCGGAGTTTCAGAAATTTGACAAGGATGTTCGCTGAGGTATACTTATAAACATACTAAAAGTCCCCGTCAGTACCTGTTGCGCTTGAGCCGCCATCTTGAAATAATGGTCCTTCGATCAAATTTATTACCATTTTTCCAAGATGGCGGCTCGAGCACAACAGGTAGTGGCGGGGACTTTTAGTATGTTTATTAGTATACTTTAGCGAACATCCCTGTCAAATTTCTGAAACTCCGACAGTTACTTCTCTCTACTTTTCCGTATTTCACTGGCTGAAATTTGTAAAGTCAAGTTTGAGGACTAATAACTTTCAAATAAATTGATCAATTTTGTTCTTTTTTTCAGCAATGTAAAGGCTGTATTTTTGGCACCAGGTATGCTTCACTACTTCCATTTTGTATTGTTACTTTTTGTTATACAGGGTGGATTTTAACATTTTGCTTGATTCTTTTGTACTATTTTGGATAAGGCACATCAATATGGGGCTCATATACAGTTGAATAACCTTTGGACCTCCTGTATATCCTTTGCTGATGTCTTTTGTTTCGAAATGTTTCCTTCAGAACCAATCGACAACACTTTTTGGACTTAGCTATTATTCTTTTAGTTTAATTCATATCGAGCATTCCAGAAGCTTGTGAAGGCACAATACTGATGAAATCTTGCCTTACAATATGTAAATATCAAAACTGATTTATGTTCGATTGAAACCTTTACTCCGCCCTGTTGGAAATGTCAAACTCGAAAATCAATATTTTGCTTAATTTGAAAAAAAAATCAAAAAAATATTTTCGCAATTTTTTTTTCTATCTCAACTGTCACGTTTAGCTTTGATGTAGACTGCCAACATCTTCACAAATTTTGAAGACAATATCTTTAGCCATAGGCAAAAAATCGCTAATTTTTTGATTTTTTTTTGTTAAACTAATTTTGTCAATATCAACATATACGAGAAAAAAATCGGTATGAAACAATTTTTGTAGGCAATTTTATAGCCTTGATTTTCTATGAAACTTGATTGAATATCTCTGATGATTAGCGGAATATGAGCAGAAAATTGGATCGAAGGACCATTTTTCCAAGATGGCGGCTCGAGCTCAATAGGTAGAGTTGGGGACTTTCAGTATGTTCAACAGTACACCTTACCGGACATTACTGTCAAATTTCCAAAACTCCAACAGTTTTTTCCCTCAAACGGAAAATTTTGTTCTAATTTGACTGGCCTACAGGGTCTAAGGCCGATAATGTGACGATTGTCGACCGAGCCAATCGACAGCTGTGCGACTTATAATTTATTCAGACAAAGAAATTAACGACAAAAGGAATAAATTCAAGTGAGAGTTTAATCTGAGAAAAATAACCACTGTGCAACAAAAAGGAGCTGAAGGCTCCTAAGGAGTAAAATCGTTGCAGATTAAGGCTGAATTCTCAGGAGGGCAAAATTATCTTGAAGATTTCTCCCTCAAAAATAAAGATAAAAACTCAATTTTTTTATACGATGTACTGAGTGTATTAGAAAACTTGATATACAGGGTGTTTCAGGAATGATAGCAAAAAATTTAACTAGATGTCGTCAAAATACATATGACGAAAACCTATGTACCATTTTGCAAAGTTCGGCCTAATGACGAAGATACAGCCCTCCAAAGTTGACTTTTTTCGGATTTCAAAAATTTGTAGCTCAGGAACGTTTTGACAAATATAACTTGAATTCAGCAAAAGCATCTATCACTGCCAAATTTGGAAAGACTCCAACCAGTGGTGTAGGAGTTATGAGGGTCAATAATTTAGAAGCATCCGAAGGAAAGTTGACTTAAAATGACCCCTCATAACTTCTACGCCACTGATTGGATTATTTCCAAATTTGCAGTTCGATAGATAATTATGAAAAACCAGCTTACGCTAAATTGAAGCTAAATTTGGCGAAAAGTTCTTGAGTTACAAATTTTTGAGATCCGAAAAAAGTGAACATTGGAGGGCTTTATCTTCGTCATTAGGCCGAACTTTGCAAAATGGTATATCGGTTTTCGTCATATTTTGACAAGATCTACCCACAGTCAAATTTTTTGCTATCATCCCTGAAACACCCTGTATAGCGTTTCTCCAATTATGTAAACAACATGTTTCTTTTTTGTTGACAACTTTTTTCAAAAAAACAGCAAAGTATTCAATTCTCCACGTCTCTCAAATATATGAAACAGTTGATATTTTTTTTTTTTGGTTGGTTAAAAAAGGTTCCAGCAATCCTTTAGAAACTCTTCCAGTGTTTAAGGGTTCTGAAAAAATTTGTGGTATCCAAACGGAAACAAGGTGGACAAGCATTTTATGGAATCCCATCAAAATCTCTATATCTCTCGTATCTCTATACCTTGCGAATACAGTCTCAAGTTAAAGTAGGTATCAAGTTTGGAAATTTCAGAAGTTTAAAAAAGATCATTCAGAACAGAAAATTAGCTAAGTGAGCTACTCGAAAAGTGACTTAAGCTACAAATTACAGTACTGTTACGGATTTGCGCTGGGTACTTTTATAATTGAGTGAGGAACGTTTAAACACACTCTGTTCATTACTGCGTACTACCTTTCTGGTACCTACTACTAAACACACGTCAATTATTATTCGCAGTGAGATGACGTTTTAAACAACTTCGCTGTTATACTTCCTCACTGTTGCTGTGAATTTAAATCTGGTCTCGGTCGACTCGTCTCTGCCTATATACTCCAAGCGTTACCTTCGGAAACTTCCCACACTGTTCTTCGGCATGATCTAGCATAGCCCCACCAGTGAATTCGCTGGGGCTCGGATTCCAGAAACATCCATCAGATTCGCGTATATACCGGCATGCTGTGGAAAGTCTGCACCTCCGCCATTTGCGCAGATGCGTGTCTTAATCGCTTATTGAGGTCTCCAGCTTGATCCTACATTCAGAAGCATCGCGTTAATACCGGAATCGCACGAGGGCCTCGTAACTCGTAACAAAACACTCAGAAGGTTAGTCAGAACAGATGTGGGTACTTGGAAACTCAAAAAAAGTTTTCTGTCAGTGGTCCCTAACACTGCTGTGCAACTGTAGGTTTATCAATAGGAATATTCCTTTCAAAGTTGTTTCGTGAGCATGCGCCGCAGATTCCATACAAACTGCGACTTTTGGGCATTTTAATAGCACAAAATAGCTATATTGCCGGTGAGATTTGAATTTTGAGTTTATTCCAATACAAAATCGAGTTTAAAATGCAGTCTAGAGAAAAAACACACGTTGAGAGTGTGAAGAAAACGGAACATTAGCTGCATTCCTTTGTTATCGATCTCAGATATTCTTACCTCAAGTTGGTAGTGGCTTCTCACTCGAATCCTCGTACCGATCATAAAATCACAAGCGTACCTCTATTGCCCGATTGCACAAACGTGGTATCAAATTTTAGTTCGGTACCGAACAGCGGATCAAATATTTAAAAGTGAAACAAAATGCAAATCCGATTACTTCATGGGAAGAACATGATGGGAAAACAAAATATGGCCCCTTACGATTATTGTATACAGGAAAAAAGTTTAAGTAACACGCACTTGTCGCTTATTGTTTATTATAAAGAAAAGATCTAACAGTTCTGGCAAGATTTGTTCTACAAGCCAAAATTAAGGCCGTCTCACCTGTGTTTTGGTATTCAAATAATCACTTGGAGCCATATTTTGTATTCCTGTCATAATCTCCCCTTGAAGTAACTGGGTTTGCATTTTGTTCCACTTCAAAAATTTGATCCCGTGTTTAGTGCCGAACTAAAATTTAATACCACCTTTGTGCAATCGGGCATAAAAGTATCGAAATCGTAGACTTCATCGAACCTTCATTTTTTCCACCAACTGCAGCCAAAACTGTCGACTTTTTGAGGCCATATACCTATGTATTATTACATGTAAAAGTTCATTATTGCTTACGCGTCATTACGCGTCAGTGTGGTAAACTTTGGAAACATAGCAATGAAATTCAAAATAAAATGCAAAAAAAATCACCAGATCGTGAATCGTGTCTTGAATAACGTGATAGAAAAATTAGACGATCACGGGTTGAAAAATCAGACGATATGAAGAAGTTCCTCCTAAAAATTTTGTTGAGAGTGCCGGTGTATTTACTAAAATGCCCCCACGCCCAGCTCCACGCCCTTCTGTGAAACAGCCCTATTTTTCAACAGAAATGTTGTGTTGTGGTCAATATACACTATACAGGGTCCTGCAATAGTGCGTCAGGCTTTCCTAGCACCCTTCCCTTACGGGATAGAGAAAAAGGTGTAATACACAAAATTATTGATTTAAAAAGTTCTATTTTGTGAGATTATCTTTTGGTCTTTTGCTATACAGGTGTTCCATTTTTGCGCTTTAACAAAAACAAAGATTTTTTGAATGGAACGCCCCACTTTTGATTCAATTCTTTTGTTCAGCTTTCTAAGCTCTATTATAAGTGTATTTTGTTTTTTCTCAATATGTAGCAGTGCTACCAACTAAAAATTGAAAATTGTTCTGTAATCTCAAGGTTCATTTCGAAACATCGTAGGGGCGTCGGTTTTTGGAATCAAGGAATGAAATTTGGCACAACAATAGTCGAATAAAAGATGAATAGCGTCGTGGCAAAAGACTTGAGACTCAGTGATACAGGGGGTGCACTTTTTTTCGAACTTCGATAATTTTATTAAGTAAGTCATTTTTTCCAAATGGAATGCCCCCTATTTTATCTAACCATTCGATAGCTAGTTTCATCCTGTTCCAGTTTTACTGGTAGTTCTTTACTTCTGAATTCTATAATTCCCGAGATAGTCGATAATTTTGATAAAAATTATCGTTTATTTCTATTTTCATATTCTGAGTAGTAATACAGAAAATCATATGTCAAAATGTACGCACCTCGCAATTCGACAGTTTGGAGGTTTTTGCAGTCGCGAAAACTGCTTTACTGAGCTCAATTTGAATTCTCTTTTTTTCTTCGTGCGACAATTTTTATTTTAGTGCATTACTTCAGATGAATTTTAGGCGGCCATCAATGAAAAAACTTGTTGTTAGTATCAAACCCAAGGACGTATCAAACCAAGCAAAATGTGTCATTATGATATTGTTGATTATCACCATGGCCTGCCCAGCGTGAAAAACTCTAATAAACTGCAATTTTTATCAAAATTATCGATTATTTCGGATATTATGAGATTCAGGGGTGGGGTATCCCTATACTGAACATGGAAGGGGAGAAAAAAATAATTGAATGGTGGAATAAAATAAGGGGAATTCCATTTTGAAAATAGTTTATTATTCAACAAGCGGGTAATGATTGCTTCTTACTCATGAGGATGCAGTTTGCCGACACGAGCCTTGGCGAGTGTCGTAAAGCATCCGGATAAGTAATAGCCATCACCCGCGAGTAGAATATTATGCTTTATCCAGTCTTATTGGAAAATGCAGGCATGTGTGCGCGTGATTATGTGTGCATTATTCAATAGGATTGGATAAACATGAGTTAAGGCACTTTGAAATTAGCGAAAAAGAATTTTGCACACCCTGTATCACTGAATTTGAAGTTTTTTGTCATGAAGCTATTCATCTTCTATTCGACGATATATTTTTTAATTTCTTTTAATTTTCATTTTCAATTTCTTTTCAGTGCATATTTAGAGCCGTCCATTCTCTTTCAAGACTGACCTTTTAACAGTAAATTTCTGAAGAAGACGAGGAAGAAGAACAAGGCTGTTTCACTTGAAGGCTTGAGCGCATTTTATATAGCAAATTGGCCGGTGTTCACAGCAAAACTTTTGAAAAAAATTTCCTCGAATCGGAAAATAATAGCACCGTTGAAATGAAACTTCAAAATGACGCCGAACTCCTACTATCATATTGAATTTTCAAAGTTGTTGGCACCCCGGCTATGGGGAATAAACAGCACGGTTGAACTAATACCACCTAAACGTCCCCCATGAACAGAAAATCGACCTGTCCGGGCTTTTTTCAAAGAAACACGGTCAAGTGCTCAAAAACCCGCCGTCTGATGGGCTTTCGTCGGGACATCCTACATATTTCTTTATAATGAGACTTCAATAATATGTAGCAAATATCTACTATATTATTGAAGCATTTCCTCCAAATTGAAGTGCCTACTTCCTATTGATCGAAAGAAATACTCCAATTAGCAAAATGTACTGCCGCGCTAGTAGGTAACTTTTATACGTAGGTATCTATACCTACATTTTCCAAAACATTGACCACAACATTGGTAACAAGAAACACCACAGAATACCCCGCAAAGATTCCATAATTCCAAAGTTACCCGGATATGGGTTATCTCATCATTAAATATTTATTTAGACGCTGATTCAGCAATTTAAAAAAGTTTTGAAAAAGAAAAGTTAGTTTTCATCGGAGAATCCATTAGCTAATCGAAAATATTGACTGCACAGCTATTTACCGCGATACCAGCATTCCTGCATAACTGAATCTTTAGGAACCATAATGTTTTCATTACAATAATATGTAATGATGTTTTGCTATCATGTTTGCAACAATCGATGTAGTTGTCAATATCCTAATTTTAGATTTGTTTGGCCTTAATGTATGTGCCTACGAACAAAGATTGAAGAATCAACGATTGAAGTCACTTCGGTGAAATTGAAATCGCATGAGATGTTGGAATGATTGCCATCCCTCGAGTACCACCTACTTACATAATTTTTTTTCGTTTTCTTCATAAATCTCAAGATTGGTATTGAGACGGATCTGTTTGCACTGTTTACCACAACTTCACTCTGAATTTTCCATTGGTTATCTCAGATTAATTGAAAAATGAAGATGTTTTGTTATTGATTCTGAAGTTCAAAACGAAATATTTTACGTTCAAAGTTTTTACGTTAGATTTAAAAAAAAATCTATTTTTCATAAGTATAAGAATTGTGTAAGTATATCTACCTACACCTACCTATTATACAATGTATGTATAAAATAAAATGAAGAGATATGGAGTTCCAAAATCCACAAAACTGCACTCCATCTATGTTTATCTCAGCTAAACGAAAAATACCGTGCCTAAGGATTTCTACATGGATGTTTTGATTTCTAGTGATTTTCAGTCAAGTGTGTTGTGCTTCTAAATTGCTCACCACTCAATGTGTTTGCGACCGAAAATTTTGCTCCTTTTCAATACGTGCAACTTTTGAATCCCGCCAAATGATTAGATTAGGTTTGAGGTGTCCGGTTATATCATCTCCCGACAGTCCATCCCATAGATAAAAAACTCAAAACCCTTCAAATTAAGTTTGTACAGGGTGATATGTGAACCAATGCAAATTTTCAGTGTATTCAACTAAACCCCGTTTGTGGAAACCATGACGAGGTAAGACATAAAGCTTCATAATATCATGGTTGAAACTGGAAAAAAAACAGTTTTTTTTTCACAAACGAGGTTTAGTTGAACACATTGAAAACTTGCACTGGTTCACATGAAACTGTGTTCAAACTACCGAATCAAAATATTTGGTGGGAATCGAACGTTACATCGTTTTGAAAAGAGGCAAAATTTTCGGTCGCGACACATTTTAGTGGTGCGCAGTTAAGCCGCATCCACATAGGATTAGTGCAGTTGGACTGCAGGGGAACTGCGTAGGTGATAAACCAATCTTACCACGAGCGTTCACATAGAATTAGTGCGGAACTAGCAACTTGACACGTCAGCTGCCGACCTGACGCAACAACCGTCAAACGGCTCTTTCTTGTAACGTCTAAAACTTGGCATTCGCATCTCACAGCAGCAGATTCGCATTATCAGTCAAGTCATCACGCCGCAATGATAGCTTAGCAACAGAATCGTGCATATATAATCAATTTCACGGCTATCTGCATTAGAGCAAGCTATGGAAAAATTATTTTTTGTTGGTAGGAATGAGTAGGAATCCATAACCGTCGTCGCAGATAGTTTGTGTAAATGTGGGATGTGAAAAGGTTAGGTATTGTGGCAGATGTCATCCGTCGCGCGGTGTGATGCACATCAAGTCAAAATGTTTAGTTTTATTGGGGAAAACAGATAAACACGTGTTCCTCGGAGTGTAAATTTGCTAAAAACCGTCTTCACGGGTTGGTGGGTCTTTGCTTGTGCTCTGGTAGTGGCGGCCAGTGAGCCAGTGTATAAAATGACGCCAAAGGAAGTCAGCGGCAGCACTAAAGGAAAGAAAAATTATTGAAAATGCCTGTCCAGTGGCCCCAGTGAGGTTGAGAAAATTCGCTTCCATGGACATTGATTTATGGAGTTGCACTGTACAAGACAAGACAGTCGAGACACGACGCGTGAGTGCACTCTGTGTTGGAAGATCTTCTCAACATGAAATTATTGACCATTTCATGTATGTATTCCCTTCTTCATCTTCTTCTGGCTTGTATGCTGTTTTAGTGTTGTAGAGCACGTAGTACTTCCTACTATCAGTCTTACTTCCCTTTAGTGCTACCGCTGACTTCCTTTGGCGTCATCATATGTAGGCGTCATTTAACACACTGGCTCACTGGCCGCCACTACCAAAGCACAAGTAAAGAGCCACCAACCCGTGTCCAGCTAATTGACACTTCGAGGAACACGTGTTTATCTGTTTTCCCCAAATAAACTGAACATTTTGACTTGACGTGCATCACACCACGCGACGGGTGACATCTGCCACAAATGCCACAAGACCTAACCTTTTCACATACCACATTTACACAAACCTTCTACGACGACGGTTATGGATTCCTACTCATTCCTACCAACAAAAAATATTTTTTCCATAGCTTGCTCTAATGCAGATAGCCGTGAAATTGATTATAGTGATTGGCGATGGCAAGAAAATTGGCAAGGGCACTGCAGAATGCCAGAAAATTTCAAACTTCTGCCATCCCAACTGCACTCCCACTGCCACTCGGTTCTTACCGTAAGTCTATGTGAACGTTCAATGCAAAAACCTATAGTTTAGCTTTTTCACCATACCGTTGCCACTGCACTAATCCTATGTGGACGCGGCTTTAGTTGATTCGCATCGGCCGATCGCGGCCTGAATCGCAGCCCACTGAAGTCACGTGGGAATCAGACAGACTGTATAAAAAAAAAGTGAGACGACCGTTTGAAATTCCAATAATCATGGAAATAGATGAAGACATGTCTATTTCTATTCAGCTATTCTATAGGTATATTAATTAGATATTAGTAGTTATCTAAATGGAGAAGACTAATTGCCAATAATTAAAAATCAAGAGATACATACAATTAATTAAAAGTTGCATGGAAGTGGCATTCCTTCGCGATTTATTTAATTGCACAATTATTATTGAATGCACAACTTCACAAGCACATTCCAGAAAATCACGGGTTTTCCTGTTATCTGGTCATTCATTCTGTTGGTGTTAAACCAAAGAGCAATGATAATGTAAAATTCTGGAATAACAAATTGATTGAATTTCGACACAAAATATGTTTTCTTAGTAAGAAGCATTTTTTTCTCAACTCGTACGAAAGAGGAACCAGTTGAATACAGCAGATTATTATAATAAGTGTAGTTTTGATCCCACTGCGAGACTTGGCCTGTAAAGTGGAAGATTAGAGAGCTTCTGTTCTTCGTATCCCCTACCCGGTTGTCTTGCCCCCCTCAGGATCTGGGGCGATGTGGTAAGCATCACGCCCAAGACAACCTTATTAGGTATCTTTTGGCTTCGGGGCCGCTCGCCGGGTAAAATGATCATCGATTGCTATAATAAATTTTCACCGCCACAGATGCCGAGGATCAAACTCACGATCTTAACATCATCAGTCCAACACTCTAAAGGCTAAATTTCAAGTCTGATTTGCAACCGATACAAAGATGCATGCTGTCCAAAAAGTCAAAACGTCAAATTTTGATTTCGATTCACATTAGCCGTGAGATCCGAATATCAACCAAATGCGGCCAATGCTAAATGTTTGGCCACAGAAAATTCGTAAAATCTTGAGAAAAAGAATCATTCCTTAGTTATGTTCAACCTGGATTTTTGCCGACAACTAACAGGAGTTTTATCAAACAAAATTTCATACCGTATCTGCTTTGGTGGAGCCCGAGGTGACAGACGATCATAGGAAAAGCCAAGGGAAAAACTTAGTTACGAACGAATCAGCATGATTTGCGACAACACAACTCACCATTTATTTCTAACCTGGAAACTGAATTGAAAGTCCAACTTGATCGCAAATAAGAGACAAATATTTTTTCCAATTTTTAATGTGAAACCTATAACGTATGTGTATTGAATGCAATACCTATCTATCTAGGAGCTGAATTTAAAACTCCGTATCAACACAATCAGAATTCGAAGCTAGTAGATCCTCAGGCTGTGAAGCCTCTTCATTCTCTTCGTCTTCAACTAATTCCATTTCGTAACCAATCCCGCGGAAAGATGGTTGCTCGACGAAATGTTTAGCCTGTTGAGCAGAAAGCCTAGAATATTTCTTAATCACCTTGAGAATTTCGATCCTCGCATCGAACTTGACATCATCGTTCATTTTCTTCAACTCAGGCAACAAAGATAACAAAAAAAGTCTATCACTATCGTCTTCATCGGCCATTCTATCATTTCTTCTCTCCATCAAAACTGAGAGTAACTCATTTTGGAACGCACGTTTCGAACTTCCAGAAGTAGTGGGTTCGCCAGGTGTTGCACTGCTGTTGGAAAGGCGGTTGCGGTGAGCGCTCTGGAATGGTTTGATTATCGTATCATTTGAAGAAGGGCTTGCGCCATTCAAGCTGTCTGCTTTATCTTCTGGCAATATGATATTATTTACACCCTCAACTTCAAAAACGTTCACCCTAAAAATATTGCAAATTAGTTAAAAATTCAGGATAAGTGAACGTGTTTTATTAACCCAGCGTCTAGAATTTTTCTTTTGTTAAGAACTGGAATGAGAAACAACAATCGGTCGTAGAAGACGTACCGCCTCTTTTGTTTGTAGGCGGCTGATGGCTTTGTAGAATCCTTATTTCGAGCTGTTTCTGATTTGTAATCTTTGATGAAAGCATCTCTGATGCTTCGCCACCTCACTTGAACTTCTTTAGCTGTAACGAATGCAGGATGAATCGTTATGTTATAATATTTTAGTGGAAGCGGTTCAAATAATTTTCTTCAAAAGAACCCGCAACTAATGGTGAATATGGGCGGCTCTGTACAAATGATAAGACCTTAAGAAAAAAATCTTGCTCGAGGACACAAAGAATGTATTCCTCAGGAATCAAAATTGCGGGCATTTTGGGAGAAACTTTGAAAACAAAAAAAAATCAATTTTAGAGATTGAAGTGACGATTTGGACTGATAGGTCACATACAACGTGTCCCAGAGAAGTGGAATCACAAATTTAAAGAGAACTTAAAAAGAACTTTAAAATTTTACTTATTCTTTACACCAACTTTATATACTTACCGTCAGTTCCACAAAAAAGATGATCAGCGATCAAGGCTGATTGCAGGTTAACTGAACTTTTTTCTGCTGAATGCTAGGTGATTACTCACAAAAAATGCCTGAAATCTGTACTAGACCCATGATCTTTCCATTATTGAGGGATAAACCAGCATTTTCATTGATCAGTCAGCTACAAATTGACAAACAAAAATCGCAAATCAACTAATCTCGTATTATCTATTTTGTGGAACCCACGGTTAATCACTATTTACACACTATAGCTTTTTGGCTCTGACGACGAGGGGCGAGAGACCCTTGACATTAAAACATTCACCTTGAAGGAAGACTGCGTTCAGTTTATGCATCATGATACTCACAAATCCTTGTGTGACATATGGCGGACCCTTTCCTGAAAGTGGAATCACCTCCATATTTTTCCTCCCTGGCACTTCTTCCGAATATTCCTTCAAAGGGCATAACGATTTTGACCATTGCAGATCTGTTTGTGACATTAATTTTTATTACGATTATCATTTTTTTTACGGATGACAATTTTTTTGGCATTCTTTGAACAATTTTTTTCCATCAACAGCAATAAAAACTAGTACGTATTTTTCTCCATTATGTTAACATGATTTTTA
The DNA here is from genome assembly GCA_949128115.1 of Anaspis maculata. NCBI lineage: Eukaryota > Metazoa > Arthropoda > Insecta > Coleoptera > Scraptiidae > Anaspis > Anaspis maculata. The sequence goes on along the minus strand of OX421963.1, from coordinate 55,475,199 downwards.
TTTCTATCATTTCGTCAAAGTATTAATGAGAAGAACAAAAAGTATGTTACCACAAAGAGAAAATTAAGTGAAATAATTTGCAAGAAATTATTGAAAATTGTGTTTTGGAAAATATGATTTTTCCGGGAAAACCTCAAATCTTCTCCCAAATCATCTTACTGGAACAATCGTCAATTAGTTTAAGCTCCATCATTCAACTTCGGTCTCGAAAATCCAGTTTTACATTTTCAACCGGAAAATCCCTCGGAAATTGGAAGCAAAATTGCTGGAAAATGTTCAAGAACCAGTAATCTATCTCTTGTTACTGAGGTGCATAAAAAATTTGATAATATGCAGTTTTTTCAGAGAGAAAAACTCGAAAACTGGGTCCGATTCCGAAAATTTTTCCTCGAAAAATTAATTCGATTTCTCTCCAACTTCCATTCGAGCCGTCCTGGTCAAAGCACGGGCAAGAAGCCCTCTTGGGTGGCAACAGCTCGCAGAAATTTTGAAAATTCATAGCGTCCGTCTAGAAAATGGTGGGAAACTGCAACTGCAGACCTAATTTGACTCGTCTGTTGTGTTGCTTTCTGTCAATTTTGGCTCTAATCCATAAGATTAATTTTGAATAACTGAATGGTGAAGTTTTAAACTTTGACATTTTTTATTGTTTGACAGATGACAGATAGGGAATACTTCCAACTGTTCTAAATACAGTTTTCCAAGGACTTTCAAATGACATATTGCAAATCAAGTTCCGTGACAAATAACTTTAGTCATTTGTTGATAGTGACACTTTCGTTTGACAGATGACAGCCAAAAACTAATCCGGTTATTCCAAAGTGAAACCGCATGTCTGTATATACCAAATTTCAAGTCGATCATATCGGTTCGGCAGTTATCCTGAGAGATTACACACACACACACACACACACACCCACCCACACCCATCCACCTACCCACAGACAGACATCATTCTGTAAATGGTCTTAATCGTCTAAGGGGACCTCAAAATGGATGTATCCGTCGAAATCTCGAAACTATCTTTTTGCACGATTGCAATACTTTCCCTTCCATGTTTGATGGGGGCAGGGCCGGCAACAATAGTGGTGCTGACGTGCTCAAGCACCACACGTAATCCGAAGAGGTGGTGCTGAGCACCACATGTGAAAAATGCTAAAATTGAAATTGGCGCCATAGCACTCCAATTTACCAATTTTGAGAATTTTTGTTTTATTTTGAAAGTTTTATTTATGTATCATTACCCCTATATTATACAAGTGTCCCAGAATGCGAAGTAGCCAACGGCCTATGGAAGTCCAGATGACACTAAAAGACCTCTATATTTTTTTTGCGAGAGCTCAATATTGAACGAGATACAGCTCTTCAGAATTCTAATTTCTTTTATTGTTTTTTCATGAATAATAATTCATAAACGGGTGAAAGTATTTGGCTGAAATTCGCCAGAGTCTTGTTTAGAATGGTTCCCCACTTTTGGCACAATTTTACTTGATTTCAACCCACAGAGTATTTCAACCAGTGGTGAAACAATTGAAAATTGAAATAAAAAAAAAATCGGATGCCGGAAAAAATATGTAGGGGCCTCTAATTTCTTCCGGGCTATCTCCCATATGCGTTTGGCTACTTTATTTTGGGACAGCCTTTACCTATAGTATATTTTATTCAAATATGACGTGTGCCTGAATATTTTTTTTTCAAAGTCAGACTTCTAAACTTCAATCGCCTGCGCCGCTGATAACCCCCCCCCTCACAGTCCTTGTTCTGAAATATTCAATAGTCAGCACCACACGTTCAAATCCAAAGTTGCTGGCCCTGGATGGGAGGAGGGGAGTGGAAGTTACAAAAAATTGTCAACAGTCAGAAAATGATGACGATAGTGAAACAAGCGAATATGCCTCATGGGCATGAGGCGCACTTCCTTTCTGAAGGATTAGTGAACGCAAGATGTTAATTACGGTTCTACCGTTCATTGGTCAAAAATTTCGATATGGCGGGCAAAATAGCGGCAGAACCATGGAATTCGTCTTCAAAATCAGGATGATCGTACTAGACAAAAATAAGTTTCAAGTTTAATGGAAATCGTTCCAAGTTTCATGGAAATCGTTCCACCAATAAGAGATTTCAATATGGCGGCAGAGTATCATTTGTCCAAAATGATGTATTTTGATGGAGTTCATATCGCCTGCGAATTTCACTCAAATCGGATCACGTTTAGAGAAATTCAAAATGGCGGATCAAAGATGGCGGCTAAGTGACAGAAATCATTGATCAGCTTTATATGATGGACACGTACGCATCCGATTGGCGTTTGCACCACATCGATATCTCTTTACCTTGAGGCATAATGCTCGATCCTAGTTCTATCACTTTGAAACATGTTCAATATAGAGAATACAAGATGGCGGCGGGGCATCAATCGTCAAAAATTGGATGAATCTTGATGTGGTGTGGTTTACATTGCCTGCAAATTTCATTCCAATCGGTTCACTTTTAGAGAAACTCAAAATGGCGGATCAAAGATGGCGGCAAAGTAACAAAAAACCAAAAGTCAACTTGACATCCTGGACGTATGTACTATTGATCAGCGTTTTTACCACATCGATATCTTTTTTCCCTGAGGAGTTATCCCGGGTAAGGACAGACGGACGGACGGACGGACAAAGTGAACCTAAAAACGTTTTTCCCCCATTTTTTGGGAAAGTGCGCTAAAAACCAATATCACCAATAGATTCGCAGTGGTCAAAATCGTTACGGACGTATATCCCTTGAAAGAGTTCCTCAAGTGCCAGGAAAAAATATGGAGGTAATTCCACTTCTCTGGGACACGCTGTATAATGGAAGCAATGACAAAACATATTATGTTTCAGCAATTTTTTAGTGATACACAGGGTGCTTCAGAAATCATATGTAAGTAGGTACAGCTATTTATATACGGTATGTTCATTAAAAACTTCAATAAAGGGAGGCTGTGACTCAGGCCATTCGATCCGAAAACGGCCAGGTTGTCATCGGTCCACGGCCTCCCATTATTGAGTTTTTAAAGTTTGCGATAGGATTAAACTGCAAGAGGTGCCCCTTGAGGAAGTTATATACGACCCTTCAGAAATGTTTCAAAAACCCTTATCTTTACCTTTCCAATGATCATTTCGAATAATTGAACCATTTCCTGATGCCAATTTAAAAAAAAAATGTCGTGCTGGAAATTGTTACATTTTTATTTCGATTATTGCCTATGACCATTATCAGAAGTACCAAATGAATTCTCACTTTTTCGATAACGGGCGAATTTAAGACGGCACGGGGACGGTAGCAACACATCGCATTTAAGTAATTCTTGACGTCAATATTTGCGGAAATATAAAATTTCACCCAAGTATCTTGAAAAATCAAGAATTCATCAATTATTAGGTACATAATATTACTTACATTTATATGTCCTTTCTCTAGGATTCATCTTGTCCCATTCAAAAATAACGGCCGCCGCCACTTCTTCCCATGATCTTGCTTTCTTCGCACGATCCTTGTAATCGCCCGAGTAACAGTCGTACAACAAGGGACGCTTCTTTACTTCGGCAATTAATAAATTGCTGTTGATATAAACTGATTCAAGTTCGTCCGGATCCATCTCTCTGATAGTAAATTAGATTTTATTGAATGCAGAACTACCCGAAGGAAAATGTGTATTTACAAGCAATATACCCACCTAATGTAGGTACGAGAAAAAGTATTATTAAGACGTAACTTACGGACGTCGTTGACTGTTCACCTTGGTTGTATTTACCATACCTACATAGCACACTACACAAAGTACGGACCCACGCGGCACGCACGCACATCCGTGTCCAATCGCGCGGATGATGAACGCGTCTCGAGCAGTATCGACAGAGTTTCGGGCGTGCTCGAGAATCCAATATTGCATCCCAGCAGCCTGTGCTACGGCCTGTTTATGGCGTGTTCACGTCCCAGCAGTCTATGAATCCCAGGTCTATGATCCAAGCCTTGTCCAAGAATAGTTAGTCGCTTTTACGAGTATAGTGCTGGTTGTAAAATGTTTGGTATGATTGTGAAATACTGTAAATATTACTTTACTTTAATGCGTAATCTCTCACGTTAACTGCCGAGTCGTTAATCCAAAAGATTGATCAATTCTTTTTCTTCTTATGCCCACTCTATGGAAATTCGCAACGCAGCCGCAACGCAGAGCGGAACGTTTCTGATTGGCTCGCAAGGTATTCGCAAAGCCATCGCAACGACGCGGAAAGGCTTGCGAGCCAATCAGAAACCTGCGTTGCGTAATTTCATAGAGTGGCCTTAAACGTTGCTCTTGCAGAAGATTTTTTTAATTCTTCTTTTTCTTCCACGCGTTTCTTTCCCTGTTCTTGCAAAAGATTCTTCAATTCTTCTTGACGCTTCCTTTCCTCTTCTTTCTCTAGCTTCGAGACGCTTCTTCACCTGTAGCTGCATCATTTCCATGATGCTTGCCAAAATGTCTTCGACTCCTGCCTTCGACATGGTCTCCGGCATTCACCAATCAGTTACAGAATGTTGCGAACGTCCTGTAGTCGCAGGCCGATGAATTACTCTCAATTATTCCCGCTTCTGACACCAAATGTTACAGACTTCGCGCTGGAGTTCCTTTAAAAGTTGAAACGATCATTTTTTAAAACACACTGTTCATTACTGCGTAGGTAACTACTATGGGTGAACGTCAACAATTATTTGCGCTCGTTGTTGCTTTGGATTTATTACTGGTCTATCGGCCGATCCATCGGTGTTTATATACCTCTGACTGGTATTCTGGAAGTTTCCACCGGTTCTCTAGCAAATTCCACATTGACCGCGACATATCGCTGTACTAGAATGATAGTAAGACAACTTGAAAAACATAGTTTCGAGTAATCGCAACTTGAACATTTCAGAAGCACAAAAAACACTCTTTTTCTCAAAATTTCAAAGAGTTTTTGAATTTCCAGGTGTATTATATCGCCCTTGATAAATCTGTGAGGAATGCATCATGAAATAACGTTTACTCAATGAGAAAAAAATCAAAAAGTGAACATATCCTTGTATATCGCTAGAAATAATAGTTGGAAGTTGTCCGGTTTTTTTGTTTTTGTAAGTTATCCTACTATTCGTCAGGAATTCGTAGAATGATTTGAAATTTATCCCTTTTTTTTCTCAAGTTGTCCGAGTATTGCACAGTAAGCATAGCCTGGTTCAACATACTTTTCATAGTTATCTTCAAGTTTTGTATGATATGGAATAAGCACATTAGTTTTTGGCCTGTCATCTGACAAACAGAAGTGTCACTATCAGAAACTGGAAATTCATTTGAAAGTCCTTGAAAAACTGTATTTAGAACAGTAGATACTGTTTCGCTAACTGTCATTTGTCAAATATTGAAGAATATCAAAGTTCATATAACTTAATCATTTGATTATTCAGATTTTTTATCAAACTTTTTATCCTGTAAACCGATTTCACGATTTTTTCAACTTTTAGCGGTCTTGGCCATAGCTATGACCAATATCCGTCTGCTACTGCATCTATAACCATCGTTTTCGTTCTTGTTCTATCACAAAAACCGTTCAGTTCTACCCAACATAAACTGAGCTGTGTAACGAAATCATGGCAATGTACAATGGAGATAAGTAGAAATTATTAAGTCTTCTTAAACAATTTGCGGAAATCTCTGGTCAAATAGTGGGACAACTTAGAGAAAAGAAGAATATTCTACAAACGCATGAGGGTATGTCGAGGGGTATGTTTTGTGAAATAGTGAGTTAAAATGAAATATCTGAAGACTTCTATTGAATCGGTTGGTTTTTTTTGTATAAGAGTAGATATCTATCACAGTTAGGTAACTACTGAGATAACATGAAAAACAAGGACAACTTGAAATTCTCAAATCAGATTTGTTGTCAAATTGGGACATGTTGAAATGTCTTCGTATTATACCAGGAAGCAAGATCAAATTCGGTATTTTTCTTAGTAGAAGAAATAGAACATTTCAAGATGTTCGAGTATTAGACTAGAACTGTTTGAAAAACAAATAATTATAACAGTGAGATATCCATCTTTCATGTAAACTGCTCGTCAAAAGTTAAGCATAGACCAAAATTTGCTCCAATTTCAAGTAAGGATTTCTTCGGGAAAAGATATCCGATTTGAAAAAAATGTATGGTGCTTGGTAGAGCTTTTCTTCAGCTATAAGACGCTATGTCGATTCACGTCACCATTGACTTTGTCCATGTAATACAGGATGCTTAAGGAAGGAGTGTCAAAAGTGTTAATTTTTGAAGTCGTGGAACTTTTTTAGAAAAAATTCCGGATTTTTTTTCTCTTGACTTTTAGAAAGCGGATATCAATATCTCGAAACGGTTTTTGACTTTTGATCGTATTCTGTTTCTTCAAAGAGTTCTATATTTTTTGTGAAAATTAGATTTTTTGATGCAGAATTTGCTAGAGCGATTGCTTTTTCTTGAAAATTCACAGAAACGTACACAATTGCTGGATGAATCATACCATGAGAAAATTGACCTCATGGACCTCCAGCAGAGGTTATCCTCTGGACCTCTTCAGGAGAGATGCCCAAGGAAGCATGCTGCGACATCACTTTGACACTTATTGAACCCAGCATGGATAAAAATGCAAGACTTGTCACCATACGTTGCATCAAAATTACCATGGTTACCAATTAGTCCCATCATGAGTGATTTTGTTACTGCCCATGTCACTGGAAATTTCCAGAAGTGATATCTTCTAGACGAGTAGAGATAGAGCCATAATTCTTTTTTTGATTTAAATCAGAAACATTATTGGTCATTCGAGCATGATGTGCAAATTTTTCACGTTCATACTTTTTCAGTGGTGGGGGGTAATTTTGACGTTTGTCATATCGGAATTTTTTTCTTGTACTTGTCATCATTGAAATGTCGACATGAATATATACTGTCATTTTCAGCTGATCAATTTAAAGTTTGCGTTTGGTGTTTTCTTCCTCAAAGTCCAGATTTATTGGGGAAAACTTTGTTGGTCTTCTCTTTCACTACTGATGTGGAAGTGGTAGATTACATTCATGCTGACATTTCAATGGTGACCAGTACAAAAAAAAAGTTCTGACATAACAAACGTCAAAATTACCCCCAACCACTGAAAAAGTATGAACGTGAAAAATTTGCACATCATGCTCGAATGACCAATAATGTGTCCGATTCAAATCAAAAAAAGATTTATGGCTCTATCTCTACTCGTCTAGAAGATATCACTCCTGGAAATTTCCAGTGACTTGGGCAGTAACAAAATCACCCATGATGGGACTAATTGGTAACCATGGTAATTTTGAAGCAATGTATGGTTACAAGTCTTGCATTTTTATTCATGCTGGGTTCGATAAGTGTCAAAGTGATGACGCAGCATGCTTAATTGGGCATCTCCTTTGAAGAGGTCCAGAGGATAACCTCTTCTGGTGGCCCATGAGGTAAATTTTTCTCATGGTATAATTCATCCATCAATTGTGTACGTTTCTGTGAATTTTAAAGAAAAAGCAACAGCTCTAGCAAATTCTGCATCAAAAAATCCAGATTCCACAAAAAAAACAAGAACTCTTCAAAGAAACAAAATACGATCAAAAGTCAAAAACCGTTTCGAGATATTGATATCCGCTTTCTAAAACTCAAAAGAAAAAAAATCCGGAATTTTTCCTAAAAAAGTTTCACGACTTCAAAAATTAACACTTTTGACACTCCTTCCTTTGGCATCCTGTATATCATGGATAAAGTCAATGGTGCCATAAGTCGACATAGCATCTTGTAGCTGAAGAAAAGCTCTACCAGCCACCATGAACTTTTCCAAATCGTATATTTTTTCCCTAAGATATCCATGCTTGAAATGGGAGTAAACTTTGACCTATGCTTAACTTTTGACGAGCAGTTTACATACTTCCATGATGATTCTGAGTAATTCGATTTTATTCCCAGGTAGAGAATAGTTTGGAGCTCAGATTTTGAATTAATCCGAAAATCAGAAAGAAGTGATATCTTACTATCATTCTAGCACACCGATCTGGCTTCGAGGCGAATCTTGAGCAATTCTACACCTTTCGCGTGCATTACCAACGTTTTCTTGCACAACGCCTCCTCCAATTGGGCTGTGTATCTTACCCGCCTATTGATATCGTCATGTAAATTACGCCCTGGCCTAGACCAACCTATAGTACCTGAAGGCTAACCTTCCACGTCACACTAATCGAGCACATATCATAGGTAGCTGTGCTTCAGCCGAAAACAGCCCCATTCCCCTGCATGCGGATGGAGCACCATGCAGCAGCCTACCCTATTTCACAATTTAGAAACACCCAGTATTTATGATAAGACTATCAATCAGTCCCAGTAGTCCCACCAAAGTTTTATGGGCCAGTTGCTCAGTTACTATGGGCGCGATGAAGTTACGCCCGCTGGAACTTTCTCCATCCGAATCATTCCGATACCTTAAGAACTCATGCCAAAAAGCGGAAGCAGAAGAATAGCCCAATGGCTGACAAAGAGGAATCCAAAACTCTGAAGAAAATCAAAGAAAAGGTTGAGGATGTGGTCAAATTTGGAAGAGAAGGCCCTATGAGCCCTAATAATTTCGTTATTCAAAAATATTCAAGCAAACTGTTTGAGGCAGAATAATTCGCTTGAATATTTGTATTCTATGCAGGGTGACGCAAAAACCTCAATATAATTTTTCTACAAAAATGTCCCCAAACTATTCAATTGTGGTCCTCTCCACTCAAGAATGGAGTTGGATTAGTGAAATAGGGCATTGCGGAATCAATTCCAGCGGGCGTTTTCCTTGCCAGAAACCCACTATTCAGTATTCAGGTCTCTTTCAGAAGCTTTCGGAAGCTATTTTTAATTGAACATAAAAACATTACTAAACTCAGAAATGATTTTTCCAAAATTTTAGTTTGATAATCTTGATCTTGGAAAGAAATCGCCTGACGGTTTCAGTATATTATGTAGATTTGAAAAAAAAACGAATACAAAATGTTTTGGTTGCGATTTTTACTCTCATTTTTCGAATAATTAGTCCGATGAAGATGAGAGGTAAAAACGAATAAAGAAAAAGTAAAAAGTTGACTGCCTTCATTTTGAATAAGTAAGTAGATCTCTAGAAAAACTCAAAATAGGTTTTGCAAAAATATTATCATTGATGATACTTACGTTTTGTGATTCCAGCGAAGTAGGTATTTGCCTCAGAAAAATTAAAATACCTTCGTCTGTCCTAAGTATAGTGATAACAATGTTCAAAAACATATACTATTTTATTTATACAAAAACCAACAACAACGTCTTCCCGTTGGGGAACCAATTCCAAGGAAAAATACTCCATCTGTCACTTGCTAGTTCAAGTCAGCTCGGCACTCAGTTTTTTGAAATAATCCAAGTCTTCCTTTCTTATCGAAGGTCTTACTGACTTGACAGCAGATTTGAAATCTTCCAAAGTCAGAGATATATGGTCCACGCCCGCTTCTTCTGCACTCACATCCGAAGTTGCTGGAAAAAGTCATGTGGAGTAAAATAGAAGTTTCACAAAGGTTAGTTAGTTATGACATAAAATGGTAATTGAAATCAATAACTGACAGAAGCATAATGGGTGGTATTAATATACCTAGATGACACAAATGTTAATATTTGAAATTCGGTGTTGGAACAGATATTTTTGATACAAGAGCGCAATTTCAGGCCCGAAGCTCTGTTTGCTAAGAGGCCGAGGGCCTAAAATACCACAACGCTCGAGTATCAAAAACTTTCGTCTCAGCGGAAAATAATCTTTACTTTAGATATAATTTCTTCAAACATTTTTTGTAATCGTTTCGTTAAGGTCCCGATTTACTGACAACCCGGTCGGACAACATTATTGGTGTGTGTTTAATTTCACACTGAGGCGTGAGCATAGTCCATATAGCAAATCAACCGGCACCCTCAACAAAAATTTTAAGAAAGATTGATAACTTTGTTCATCTGATAGGAATATATACATACAATAATACATACCATTTTCTATGGTATTTATAAATCTTCTGACAGCCAACATCCAAGCACTGGAGCAAACGCCATAGAAGTCGGCACCACTGAAGTTTTGGGGACACAGTTCAACTATATCTTCTAAACTTAGATCAGAAGCAAAAGTGAACCTGGCAAAAAAGAAATTAGGATTTAAATAAGTGTATCAAACAAAACTTACTTCCGCGTTAAAGCTGCAACCACAGATAACCTCGAATCTTTATCGATGGAGGGGCCCACATAGAGTAACTTGTCGAATCGCCCAGGTCGAAGAAGAGCTGGGTCGATCAAATCTGGTCTATTAGTGGCACCTAAATCGAAAGGTTTTCAACAAATTAGGTATTCGTTCAACAAAGGCAGAAGTTGGAGCTTTCAGTCTTTCAGAACTTACCGATAATGAACACATTTCCAGATTCATTGAGACCATCCATTTCGGCCAAAAGCTGGGACACGACTCTATCCATCACACCGCCGGAATCCCCAGAGGCCCCCCTGTTGGGCGCGAGTGAGTCCAACTCATCGAAGAAGATTATGCAAGGCGAAGCCTGTCGCGCTCTTTCAAACACTGAGTCAAAAATGCAGATTAAAATTAGGTGGGCAAAATGGAATTAATTTACCGCACCTTCCCTAACGTTCTGTTCCGACTGCCCTACATACATATTCAGTAGTTCTGGTCCTTTCACAGATAGGAAACATAAATTGCATTCAGTGGCCACGGCTTTTGCTATTAGAGTTTTTCCGGTTCCCGGTGGCCCAAACAACAAAATTCCTGCAAGCACAGTAATAATTGATATTATTCAGCTCAGAGCTGCGAACTGTGGCGTTTAATTTTTGGTCACAAGAAGAAAACTTACCGGATCTCTTTAAACCAGTCGTTTTCAAAAGCTTTGGATGTTTGAGAGGTAGTTTTATCGTTTTTATTATTTGGTCTTTGACGTCGTTTAGTCCTCCAACGTCAGACCACCGGACTTTTGGTACTTTCGGAGCGCCGAGGCTTTCGTTGTAATTTGAATGCATGAAGTCTGCAAAAAAGAAACACGATGATTGTTGACGCTCGGAGCATGAAGCCTCCTCACGGTAGACTATGAATTTTGATTTTTAGTGAAATCATCAAGAAATTATTCAGAAAGTTGCAGCGATAGATTAGGTAGGATACACTACTAGGCAGTATAAGACAAAGTTATCATCCAGAAGAGGAATCTAAATCTGCATTTAGGCTGATTCTCCAATCTAGCTAGATGACGGAATTTTGAAAGCTGAATCAAATGATCTACAGGATGGGTCACTAAAAACGGAACAGGCGTATTCTTGACCAGTCAAAAACGACTCAAAAAAAAAAAACCAGTCGGGCAGGTCAATACTATTTTGGTGAAGGACAACTTTTGCGAAATAACTCACCTTCAGAACCTGGATTGTTGGTTTGAGAAAAACTCTCTCATACCAAGAGATAATTTTTTGTCAATTTTCTTATACGCTCACCTACATACACTCCATAGAGAGTGTTCCAAAAATAAGTACCCAGCTATATATCTTGGTTACAGCTTTCAAAAATACGAGGTTTGGGATAAGAATGAAATACAAAAGGTGCCCCCTAAGAAAGTTATGGCCCGTTGAAGTCCAATTTTCAAAGTCGTTTTTTTCCCGCAACTTTCGACCGATTTAACTGTTTAACCGATTAGAATCAAATTTTAACCAAAGTTTGCTGACAGAAGTCTCTATCGAACGATAGCAACGGGTTTCATGGAACATTTTTAGGGACGAAGATAATAGGGGGTACCCTACCCTTTTCTCCCCTATTTTAGGTTCTTCTTGTTATTCTCGAGGATAGTTCTAATTTTTGAATTTTTGATTGGAGGCTTTATTCTTAAGTTTTGGCCGTTGATAGTTTCGCTTAAAAACTTTGCAGATGCCATCAGCCGTAGCCGTAGCCCCCAGCTTATCACTGTATTTTTGCTCCAAAAAGTCATTCTACTGAAATGAACGTGAACGAGATATGATACCGTATTTTGTGATCATAGTATACCGCGGCTACCACTAGAAACTGTGTTGCTAAAGTATAGAACAAATAATAAGTGACAAGAGCATCTTTGATGGTTCCGATTTTCGTAACAGTGGTTACGTTTTTCCTCCGTGGTCAACTTAGCAGAGGTCGCACGATGTGCGAAATCAGAATGATATTTTGAGAGTCAAGATAATTTTCCCTTCTTGTCCTAGGAATATACAACAGGGAGGAGTAACACTGATCTTGGGGGCGGGGAGAAATGCAGTCGAAAGATACAGCGTTTTTGAATTCATAAGCTTATGGTCATGGATAACACATTATTAGTATGGAAATATGGTGATGTTTCTCAGACTTGAGACATGCTTACATCGAGATGTATGCATAATTATTGAAGTTCAATAAATCAGAAATAAAAATCAAACCAAGACAATTTGGATACACACCGAGAGCATCCAGAACGCTTTTGTAATGTAAAACAGCATCAGTCTGTGTGTCGCATTTAACCAAAGCATATTGAATGAGCGCTTTCAGGTCCTCAAACAAAAATCCGTTGGTCTGTTTGGCCAAATCATCGAAATCCACTTCAGCTTTGACGTCGACTTGCTCCAAAATCCAGCCAAGAATCCGTTTTCGTTCCTCTTCATTGGGCGCCTTGACTTCGAAAGACTTTAAAAATATTCGCTTGAGTTCCACAGGAATGTCTTTATCGTTACTGGAGCAAATCAGAATGATGGGATATTCGTTGTTCAGGAACAGCTTATCGACTTCATGCACGAAATGGTTGATCAGTCTTTCGTCGTACTGGCCATCGTTGTTTTTTCCGAAATTCTGCAAGCAAACCGAGAAGCGTGGAGCATTTTATTATAATAAATAGAAGTGATTTTAAATTGAAACCGAGATTGAAACAGTTTTTGATTCCTGTCTTATGTTGCATGGGGCGAGGGGGCTACGCTACAACCAGATTTATCAGTTATATTACTTTATCCAATCCTATTGAATAATGCACGCATTATCAAGCGCATACATGCCTGCATTTTTCAGTAAGACTGGATAAAGCATAGTATTCTACTCGCGGGTAATGGCTATTACTCATTCGGATGCTTTACGACACTCGCCAAGACTCGTGTCGGCAAACTGCATCCTCATGAGTAAGAAGCAATCATTACCCGCTTGTTGAATAATATACTAAAAACTGCAAATGAAAAATTACGTTTTTTGAATATTATGGCGTTTCTCAAGTTAATAATAATAATAATATAGGCCTTTATTTGTGGCGGAGTTCAGCTTGAAGCCTGAGCTCCAGCTGTTCTTACACACAACCACAGTTCAGGGAATAATGGAATATATCGTTATTATATATTCTGGAATATTCTTATGGACGTCCAATGAACATTCTCAAGACGGACATTTTGTGGCTATGGATATACTTTGAATATTCCTGAATATCCAAGAGTATTCAGGGAATGTTCGAACATTCCGAAAAGAATATTCATGTAAAAAGAATATTCATAGAAAATCCTGTGCTATCTGGGAGGCTAGGGTAAGAATAAACTCAAGACAAAAGGTCTTTGGGGCTAGATTTCAATTCGGAGATCCGCCCGCGCAAGTGTAGCGTAAGTCTGGTCACTATGGCAACATAACACAATTTGACGCGATGATTGGCTTATCGATGCCGTAAATGAGTGGCGTAAATTGCGTCGCCAACTTAAAATTCGGCCCTTGGTTCGGTGTTATTTATCCACTCTTGAAATTCTCCCGTTTATTTGAAAGCGCTGGGGCATTGATTGGTCAAGAATCGAATCGCCTCACCCTTGAGAGTAGGGGAGGACAAATTCGTGCCGCGATATAGGATCACGTAGAGGGTGTGGTCATAAGTTATGGGGCCAAAGCGAACGGAAATCTGGTCTCTTGACTCAGGAGAACTCAAACATAGCAGGTACGTCCCTGTACTGTGTTTTGTTACGTACACAAACACGGACAGGGCTTGGCGGCTAACGCCACCGGTACAGAATTGATTTCCAGGCTGGGTCTTGTGTGTAGATGTGTTTGTGTGTGCGTTCCTCCTGGAGGATCAATAAAAGTAAATCACAGCTTTGTTGTTGGAGATGCAGCTGTATCTCACCGCTCAGATAGCAAACTAGAGTAGTTTGTCTTGAGGAAAGAAAACTTCGCGCCTTTTTCAAGCGAAGCATCCGCAGTCCAGGATTATTCAAACGTGTTTTTCCGGACTACGATTGAGATTTGAATTTTTAAAGCTCTTGTCTGTTTATTTATAGACTACCAAAAATACGAGCATGTTTTCAGCTCGGTGGAATTTGAGAGGAGTAGATTAGCGATTTAAATCCATATTCTTTCACCGTATTGTTCTACTAGAGCCGAAGTGCAATCTCCAGGAGTTTATAACTTATAATTAATTATGATCTATCAGGTGGTTGGTACCGCCAATATGTTATTCTCGGCCCGCTATTTTCACATTGTATAGGTATAGCCCAGGAAAGAAATGCAGAATTTAAATGAAACCCGAAATAAATTAAGGAAAATTTGCGGATCCCTTCAGAATTTGATGGGGAAGGGGAACAACATACTAAATGTACCCATCTGTCCGAGTCTTGGCATTTTTTCTGTGGGAGGTCGAAGGTACAAGAAGTTACCATTTTCAAAGTTGGTGCTTTTTTGGTGATTTTTTCATTCCGCTTCACATTTTCAAGGTCGAGGAACCCGATGTGATAGTTTCCAGGAAGTGTAATGCACCAGTGGCGTACTAGACGGCTGCGAAGAGGCCGAGATGCGATTTTTCATGAAGTCGTATGGTAAATCGTGACTATATAACACCTTTTTTGACATGTTTGGTGTCATTTCTAATCAAATCGCACATTCTGATCTCACAAGCAGATGTGAAATTCTGATAGAGACGTGTTTAAACCGGTTTTATCAGAAAAAAAAACATTTTTTTTACCCTCAAATTTGATGTTTTGTAGCTCTAGTTTCATCAGTGTCCAATGTATTTCTAACTATGATTTTGATTTAGACAATTATTGGTTTGGGCTATTTTACATACAAATATAATTCGCTGAACTATTCACTGTTTTTTACAAAGTCACGAAATGATTTCGTTTCTTGAGATGTATCATGTCAAAGCTTGATTTGACAAAACGTGCTTTTTCACAAGAAAAATCAGGCTACGATCAGAACGTAGCTCTGAATTATCACTTTAATCCTTTTAGGGCATGAAAATAGTTTTCTCTATCAGACAAAATTAAGGAAACCAAAATCGGAGCCGTATTTCAGTTATCACATCATTTTTCTTCCAATGCGGAATAAACTTTGCAAAAAAACGCGGAGTTTCGATCTATAGCTCTGTCGTTTTGTGCTACATTTCCACCGTGGTTCAAAACATCAATGATCACAGTTTTGACATTATATTGTTCAATTGAACACAATTTGAAGTGGGTCACCCGAAAAATGGTTCGGTTTTTACTCTCTGCCAATCTCTTGAAAATTATCGGATTTTGAAATATTCACACCAACTTCAAGATAAATCCTTATACTTTCACCATCTGCAAGTGATTGTTGATTCGTGCTAGCGACATGTTTAATAGATAGATAGATAGATAGATATAATCATTTATTTGTTCAAGATGAAGACAGGCTTACATCATAAAATGCCTTTGTGGAGGCGTTGAACGTGTCAGTAAAGATAATTAAATAAATAAATTAACAAATATAGGCAACATCACAAATAGTACATATTAAAATCGTTAACAGAATCGATAAAGAATGCCTTGTAATTTTGTACTTTTTTGCAATGGTACGGGAACTTTCGTGGTCACCCTGTAATTTTGGATTTTGCTGTATTTGGTAACCAGTAGTATGAGAAACTCATTGTTTTTTAGCTTCATGCTCCAGGTTGCATAGTTAATGATTAAGTGATTTTTCGCGCTACACTGCTTCTAATTTTCACAGGTGACTTCAAATATTCAATCAAGTAGGTATTCAAGTTGAGTTGATCAATTTGACAGTTAATAATGTTGCTATAAACAGTTTTCTCTGAGTTTAGCAAAAATGACTTTGAAAACTGTAACAATAACAATACCTAATAAAAAATGTAACAATGGCAATATTAGGAATGAATCTCTCGTGAATAATTGAATCAACTCAATGATATGGCTTAACTTATCGCCCGATATCAATCCAATTGAGCACATATGAGATGCTCTCCAAAGAAGACTGTCAGCACTACCAGTATAACTCACTACAAGACAAGAACTTACTGGATGCTCTAACCGCGAAGTGGAGAGAAATCTCTGTGGCAATAACCAATCAATAACCTGTTCAAAGGTATGTTTAGATCCTACCAAAAAGTAGTGCGGTCCAGACCAGGTCCAACTTTGTATTGAAATACGGGGTGTTTATAAAATACTGTGATCGCGGCAGGCTTGGGTCAGGCCGAAAAACGTAGTAACAGGCGCAATTGTAGTGATCGAGAGGGGATTCCAAAGGCGATGCGATCACAGACGTTTATAAACACCCGGTATTTTGCCCCGTTCATTTTCATTGCTCATAATTCAAATATAATTTAAAAAAAGTTCGTATAAATCAACGTGATAAATAAGTAACTAAATAGGAAAAAAAACATATTTTTGTTACTAAGCAACGTAAAGCATCAAACTAAGAAAATATGAGTTCCTCATACTATTGACTACCCCATACAAAAAATCTCAAAATTATAGAGTGGTCACAAAAGTTCCTGCACCATTTTGAAAAAGTACAAAATTGCAAGGTATCCTTCACCACCCTGTATTAAGCCTGTCGCTGTCACAAGCTAACAAGCATTCGCAGATGATGATAGTAGGAAGATTTATCTTGAAATTGGTGTAAGTTATTTCAAAATCTGATGATTCTCAAGTGATTGACAGAGAATCAAAAACGAGCAATTTTTCTGATGGCCCACTTCAAATTGTGACTAGTATATTTAATAGATGCATTTTATAACTAGATCAGGTCTGGGGACTGAGCCGGCCATTCAATAAAGCCTCGCCGGCCAATCCACCTGAGTTACCTACAGATTCAGCATCAGGACATTTTTTATTAACATACTTAATTGCAAACTTCTTCATAAGTACGTGTTTTATTGTCTTCACAGCCCCTAATAATAAGAATAATAATCAGAATCTCTATTCTTTCTGATTCATTTTAAATTTGGTTACGGACTAATAAAATTACAAACTTCTTGTCACTGCGACGTTTCGCCCACAGTTCTGGGCTTTCCCAGGCATTATGACAATAAATGAAAGTTGATGAACAGGCAACATCATATTGAGGACAAACAAACCAACTTCAGATATCAACAGTAAATAACAGTCAACACACTTATTCGAATCAAATTCAGATACGTCTGCCAATTTACACTACATACCTATTTGTTTTATTCACTCTAGGCAAGTAAACTGAATAAAGATTGTGGTCCACCCAAAAAACTCGCTCAGGTTTGAATGAGGATATCGTGACAAAAAATGAAGCGATTTGAAAAAAGGCGGTGTTAGTGATTCAAGCGTTCTTTTGACTGCAAACTTCATATTTGGATATCCTGTTTACTGATATACTGTATGACATACAGGGTGACAAAAGAAGGAGTGCAAAGTGGTTCATTTTTAAGCGTGTGTAACTTTTTTAATAGTATTTTATGTAACAAGTACGCAAAATGAATCTTTTGCATACAAATTCATTCACCCAAATTGATAGAAAATTCACTGAGTCACTTTTGAAAAAAATCTTTTTTTCGAAATTTTTCAAAACTTCATCAATTTTTTCACACTTGTTCTGTTGACTAACCTATGAGTGTGATATATGTTTATAATTACGATGTAAAGAGAAATCGATTCCCATACAAAATACAGGGTGTCCAATTTGAGAAAAATTTTCGATGTTGCACCCTGTAAGCGATATACCACAGAAAATGTTTGTCAACGGATTAAAAGCCCACTGAAAAAATTGTATAAGAATCGTTTTCAATTTTTGAAATAATGATTGAGGGGATGTCTTCAAGGAGGAGTGTATACTTCATACGCGAACACCCTGTACAAAAAATAGAAGGCGGTAAAATGTCAGAAACCGTTTCAAGGTATTGATGCGATGTTCTCAAGAATATAATTGGAAAAAATCTAACATTGTTTAAAAAAAGTTACACACGCTTAAAAATGAACCACTCTTCACTCCCACCTTTGTCACCCTGTATATCATACAGTATATAATCAAACACGATATCCAAATATGAAATTTGCAGTCAGAGAAACGCTTGAATCATCAACACCATCTTTTTTTCAAATCGGTTCATTTTTCGTCACGATATCCTCATTTGAACCTGAGCGAGCTTTTGGAGTGGATCACTTCAATCTTTGATCTGTTTAGTAGGCACTAGGAGTCACAATTCGAACACGCGCTTGCACAGCACCAGCACCTAAGAAATCCAGATTGTCTGAAACGGTTTTTGTGAGCTTCAGCATCCGTACTTAGAACACTAGTATCGTTATCGCAATAAAGTCTTGTTTATTTGGTTGAAACCTAATTTCAAAATTTCACCTGTTTTCGATATCAAAAAATTAATATCTCCAGAACTATTGACCCAAATGGCATACATGTGCCTATTTTTAGAATCTCATCAAATCTGAAAACAAAAATGGGGTGTTGCTATTTAAAAAAATATATCGATGACGTCACTGTTTGAAAACGGGAAGGAGATGAAAAATAAAACTGATCGGAAAATGTTTCTTCGAAAAAAAATCAACTCGACCTGTCCAAGAGTTTTTCGATATTCCTGACAGGGGAGAAAAAAATCCATTGTTCCAATTTTTTGACGCACACTGTATAAAATTCACCAGAGAAAATCCTCAATATGATACTTCATGATCAATTGTTCGCCGCAACTGAAGGTAAGAAAATTAAAAAGTGCTCTAAGAAAAATCAAGTCAAAAAGTCCTACTAACTACTCGATCAAAGAATTTTTTTTGATGAAATTTTTTAATTCTAGTCCAAGCTGCGACACAGAAAAATGCTTAATTGAATTATAATTATTATTGAATGTTTCGTATAAGGCTGTGATTTAGTGTATTTTTCCTTCTCATGCATTATTGGAAAAATGAGAAATAGATAATTATGGTAGGTAATCGCAAAAGAAAAATAATTTGTTTATTTGATTTTTGGACATCCCGTGTGCTAAAACGTCGAGGCCTGTCAAAAAAAAATCCGTGTCGGTCGGTCTGTTAGTCTGTCTATTGATTTCTAACCCATCTGACCGATTTCGACCAAATTCAGTATGCACGTAGCGTCTACGGTAGAAATGTGAAAATAAGCTTTTCAGCGTGATCTGTCAAAGGGAAATGTCAAAAATTACAGGTAATTTTGATTCAACGATTTTGATTTTTGATAGTTCATTTTGAAGCCCTTGGAAAACTCTATTCGAAACGGAGAATGTGAAGAGGCAGGAAGGAGCGTTCGCCATAAAACTTGCGACAATGTGGTTGTTGCAAATGGCGAATGTTTGACAGTTTAACATGCGCAGAAGAGCGGCCGGAGCCAGTCATTTCCGTTCAGAGATCCCGGTGGCGCGCTTGAATTTCTAACCCTCGATTATATACAAATAAAATACGTACGAATGGAAAGCAACGTTGTCTTTTTTTTTTACCATGCACCATTCAGTACCGCCCTTTCTACCGTACAGGACCTAAACAACTTCGTTCTTGACCATAATAACATTTTTCGTCATGTCAATTCCATTCTTTCCATAGAAAAAAAAAGATGCCTTTGCCTGGTCAACATATCAAAAAAAAATTTTTTTGACAACTTATAGATTGTTGCGTCGTTTTTGTGTGATCATCGATGAATCCGCATCCCCTTGATTCATTTATGAAAACAAAACTTTTGCTGTTCTATTTTTCAACGAAGGAGTGACCTCAACTTACCATTATTTTCAACAATACCTATTTCAATGTTTTATCCCGATAAATATGATTATTGTTGTACTTACTAATATATAGCTTGAAGTTTTCTTCAACGGTGTGGATGATGAAATGGCAACATATTCCACCTGGATGTCGTGCCTATTAATTTTTCTGCAAGGCCGTCAAATGTGGCATTTTTGATTTTCTACCGGGAGCGGCCAAAATGTAAATACACCCCACTCCGCCCAAGAGCACCGGTTTCGGTACTTTCGCACCAACTTTCTTTTCAATATTACAAAATGCAAAATTGTTAGGCGTGAATATCGTTTCCCGCTAGAGTAAACCGGTGCTCTCGGGCGGATTGGTGTGTATTGACATTTTGGCCGCTCCCGCTAGAAAATCAAAAATGCCAAATTTGACGGCCTTGCAGAAAAAAAATTATGTACGGCTTCCATGTGGAATCTGAGGCCGTTTCCATCATCCACGTCGTTGAAGGAAACTTCAAGCTATATTTTGGTATAACAATAATCATACTTACCGGGATAAAACATTGAAAAAGGTAATGTTGAAAATAATGGTAGGTTGAGGTCACTCCTTTATTGAAGAATAGCACTGAAAAAGTTTTCTTCTCATAAATAAATCAAGGGGATGCGAATTTATCGATGATCACACAAAAACTACTTAAAGGGGGACTGTGGGTAAAATTTTGTGTCAATTTTAAATTTTAAATAGCTGCGGGATGGCATTAGTTGATTTTCAGTCAAAATTGCATCGAAAAATTCCAAGCCGTTACGAAGTTATCGTAAATTTTGTGGGCTGATTATGACGTCATACTGCGCACCGGAAAGGACAGGTCGGCAGGCCAAGGCACCAAGAAACAAGTTTACCAAAAGGTAGACGCAGGTCATTTGACTTTAATTTCAGTAAGGTGAACCAAATTTCAGTAGATATTTTTAAAAACATAATTAAAGTGCGACTCTATCTGTCAAAGAAATACATGACGAAAAATGTTGTGATGGTCAAGAACAGAGTTGTTTAGGTCCTGTACGGTAGATAGAGCGGTACTGAATGGTGCATGGGAAAAATTCTGACATCTTGAAATTTTGAGGGGCCCCCAGTCGGCCCTTTATGGACAAATTTTTGAGTGCTGCGGGTCAAATCACTTGAAATTTTATGTAGTTTGCATATGCCAAATTTTATTGCAGTATCACAAAATGCAGAATCAAACAGCGTACCGCTGCAACTAGATGGATTGAAACCAAATTTGGCAGGAAGCAACACAACAAAATAGTCAAATCAAAGCTGCATTGCAGTTTTTCACCATTTTCCAGTCAGGCTTCATGAGTTTTCAAAATTTTTCCTAACCATTGCCACCTGAGATGGCCTCTCGTCCGTACCGTGTTTTGACCAGGACGACTTGCTTTTGATGCAGTACTCCACTCAAAAATTCATTCCTGCGCGGGGATCGACTTTTTTCGAAAAAATTCCAACTGATATAGAAAGCAAATTGGATTGGGCGTCGTGTACACCCATTTTCAAAATCGAAACGGTTCCGGTTTTCCGACAGTGATTTTTTCAAAATGAAATTTGCACATTTCGCGAGTTTCAAAAAACTGCAGTGCAAACTTCGAGATGCGGTGGGCCCGAGGGTGGTTTCCACTAAATATTCATTTTAGGTGCAGACACGCTCAGGATGAAAGTTGGAGAAAAGATCGAGTTAGTTTTTGGGAGAAAAATTTTCGAAATCGGACCAACGCAACGGTTTTCGAGTTTTCCTCTCTGGAAAAACTGCAAATTCTCCAACTTTTTATCCCGTGAACAGATTTTCGCCATTTATTTTTCAAACAGCAGGTTACTGGTTATTGTACGTTTTCCAACTTTTTTTTCAATTTCTCGGAATTTCTGGTTGAAAATGTAGAACCGGCCCGGGTTTTTGAGACCGAACTTGAATGATGGAGCTTGACGTGGAGCCTTAGTTGACGATTTTTACAATAAGATGATTTGGAAAAAGATTTGAGGTTTTTCCCGGAAAATTCAAATTTTCCAAAACACAATTTTCAATTTATGTGCATTTTTTTACGTATACATATTTATGATGAAATACTTTGTGAATATTGTAATTTCTAAGCAAACAAATGAATACGTTATTATTCAACTCCCAATAATCGTCAATCTTTTTTTTCAATTTTTTTTACAAAGAGGGAGGCAAAATCGGCCCTTTGTATACGTTTTTGGATTATGATTGTAATGAAATGTTCATATTGATTTTACTCGGAAACGGTGCATATGATCAGAGTTAAACAAGAGCACTTTTTTTCGAAAAAAAAACCTCATTTCATAATGTCAAAATCAAAATTGAAAAAAAAAACAATGCATGCAAAAAAGTTGGTTTTCTTTTTACGTCGATTACAGGTCACCAGAAATCCTGAAAGGGGTGCAGCGTTGGATTTGGAGCGATAAAAAAAAAGTCAAGCGCTAAAAAACTCAAGAGAATCTACCAGTATGCACAGATTAGTTATGTGGTTGTTTATTTACGTCAACGCAAGTATGCATCGGCATCGTTTCAAATGGTGGGCATTTGCTTGGTGAAATTTTTGAGTATTGAAGTTTAAAATGAATTATAATGAAACTTGAATGTCCATTCTGTAATCTAATAAGGGAAAAATCATAGCGGTATCTTGCTTGGCTTCCTCATAATTATTAAAGAATAAAATTTCGCTAGTCTTACTAGGTCACCCTTTATTATAATTATTTGTTGATGAGTTTTTTTTGCAGATCTGAAGAACAGAAAGCTCCAGACTAAAACAATAGTGTAATATACTCACTTCAAAATTCCGAATTTCCAAAACACAAGGTGCAGCCAGCTTTGTACAAAACATAATGTTCTTCATTTTGGTCTCATTTTGAGCATACACATTGGCTGTCACATCAAAGTTGTTAATTATGTGTAAATGCATTCCAAATTTTTCAACTAAGTTTTTCACTAGCACATGTTTTCCGCTACCCTTCTTGCCTTGCAACAAGAACACTGGCTTGAAACTGCCGACACCTGAAGAAGAAACCAAATTTATTATTTTCTGATGTGAAAATTTTGTTCATACCCCTTACCTTTGTGCATAAAAGGGCCGACAGCTTTCTCTAAGCTCTGCGAATACTTTTCCAACCCATAAGGCGATGAATCGTTAGTGACAGGTAAGAAACTCTGCACATAAGCAGTTTCAGTTACCGCAGTCACATTAGCTACACACAAAAAAACATTTTTACTTTTTTCACCTCTCACTATAACCTTTCTACATTTGTAATAAGCTTTGTACTCTAAATTCATCAGTTTGGCGTGGCCATAAAAAAGTTCTCTTCCATATTCCCCACAAGGAATCTCAATCAAGTCGCCGGCGCGTACAAATTTAGGGGTTTGGAAATAGTTTCGTAAGATGGTATCACTCATGTAATTGCTCCAGTCATTTGGGGTGTTGATTAGGGATAGTTCCACTTTTTCGGCGAAATTCAAGGTATCTTCGTCGCATTTTTTCAATGTACAACTTGTGGGATAGCCCAGATTGTGAAGTAGAATTCGACTAGCGTATACGGTATCCGGTTCACAGCTTTCGGGTCGGACAATGTGCACTATTCTTTTGGTCACTTCTCGTCGTCCATTTTCGACTATGAGGACTGCGAATTTCCAGTTCACGGAGCTGGCAACGGTGTTGTTTACATCGGAACAGTTTTCGTCAAATCTCCTTAACTTCAAGTAGAATTTTCGAGTTGGTTTGCGAGCCTCGCACCACTTGTAAAACATGTAAAATATGAAATGATAGGGTTCAAATTTTGGGTAAGCTATTTTAGAAATGAACACTAAACATTTCAAGTCTGAGCGAATCATTTTTGATTGACGAACACTTTGGAACAGAGTACAAAAATACAATGCATGGGGAAAAAAATTGAGGTTGGAACCGTCTGACGCGTGCTGTCAAGATGACAGCTGGAGCAAGGCTGGAGCTGTCACAGGAGCTGTGTTGTCGTGTCGTATGTGGTGTTGTCTTATCAAAACAAAACAAAAGCGGCATCTTTGCGGGGTAAAAATCCCTAGAGCTCGGGGTAACTGCAAACTCTGCACTACAACTGGACTGGAGCTTTGGAGCTTTTTCCACTATTTACAATGCTTTCCCACTTTGCTTGCACTTGCACAGGCTAGTAGAAGCCATTTCCACTGAAAACATGCTTTTGATTTAGCGGCCAAACAGAAAGTGACACTGCTCGCTAATAAAATCAGTTTTTTTTGTTCCCGGAGGATTCCGGGAAAGCTCAGATAAAAATAATGATGACTCATTGGGAAAAGCGCAAACGCGTGAAAATTTGAATGGGTAGTAACCACCCTTGTTTGTTCATATTCGAGTCATGCAATATGCTTTGGCCTCAGTCATTTTTAGAACAGATAAATCCTACTAGTGTTTAGGTCTATAAGCAGTATTGTGGGTTTTATTTTGTAGATTTATAAATATTTTCTTAGAAGTGAGTATGATAATTGTGTGAAGGCTTTTGTGAAATAAAAAAATTACGCTTAATTTTTAATTGTTATTTGAATAATGCTTCTTTACCCTGTGTGTATACACTGTAACGACCCGTTAGTTTTGGCAGTTTTTTCTTTTTTTTTCCAATCATTAAGCAATTTTAAATTGTTTTTTAGTTGTAACTTTACTCATGGTTGAGAAAGGGTAACGTACTATTCATGACCTCTACCTACACCGTCCTATCGTGTGTGGATTTATTACAAAATAATGGGTTGCAATACTAGCCAGGAGTCCGTGCCGAAAGCGGGAGAAAGCGATGAAAATGCCGAAGAAAAGAAGGAAATGACAAAAGGTTAGTAAGTATTTATAAGTATTAATTTAAAAGCAATATTGAAACAAACCAATCGTCCAAGGTTGTACCTAGGTACTGTCTATAATATCAAAATCGATGCGCACAAAATGATAACATTGTAGGTATAGGTAGAGGTACCTACCACTACGTATTATCTTGCATTAACTATTAAGTACTAGGTAGGTATACTTAATTATATTATCATCTCACAGAATTGAGTGCTCATAATCTGCGTAAAAATATTAACGGGTAATTTTCCATCGTTCCTCCACGAAACAGTCGTGTTTTCATAGAGTCACGCTTACATCTACAGGTGTAGAGGGTAGGTAGGTAGGTATCTACAATAAATTGTTTATATGCCTCAACACCTGTTCCTTTTTTTCAACTTCATCGATCACTCGAAGTGGAGTTCGACGGTCAAATTAATTATGCCATGCTAAGACCTCAGTCACACATACGACAATAACCCATAATTAATCAAGTTACAGTAGGTAATTAAAACGAAATATTTATACAGTCGCCTCTATTATGGCTTCAATTATGTAATTATTTCGGACACTCCGCGAGAGATCTCTAGCTGAATAAATCAAGAACCCCTGCTGAGAATTTCCATAAAGAGTAACAAAAAAGAACTGCGTACGGTCCCTATGCCAGGTCCAATTGAGGGCAGACCTCCCATACATATCTATTGGGCTCTATGGTGACATATCCCATAAACTGACATTCTCCCCACTGGGGCCTGTAGATTTTCTACTCTACAGGGTTCTATATGGTGCTGGGGTTATCCCCTACTTGTTTTTTCCTATACACGTTTCGCAGGGCTCTATGGTGGCATGACAGCGAGTTTGTATTACCTGTACCCTCTGTATCCCACTGACACCTATACAATTTCTACAGGTTTGTACGGTGGCATCCATGACTTGGCGTCATCCCACCTGAAACCTATAATATACCTACCTGCCTTCTTCAGGGCTCTATGACAACATGCCCCACTGTGAGTCCTATACCAGGTGATCATTTGGAAACTATCCACCTGCAATAACTCCCGATTCCTAGTCAATATTTCTTCGAGCAAAAACAGGTCGATTTTTATATCGAGGGGGACATCTAAAACATACATTGGCAAATTTCTATCTTCAGCCCCCACGCCCCCACCCATCCCAAAAATAAAATTTCAAATGACACTACCTACTTTGCGATACATCAAAAATTGAAGAAAATGGAATTCTTTTTGAAAAAAATATTTTAAAATTTTTCAACTTTACCCCCCTTCTCCCTAAAAAGCATCATCCTGAATAGCTTTAAAGAAGAGAATTTTCGGTGGAAAAAGTGCCACCCAAATTGACCCCATTGCTCTTCCCCACCTCAACTTTAAAATTTACAAAATACTACCCACTTTGTGATATATCAAATCAAATTAAATTAAATTCTCTTTCTAAAACCATTTTTTTTTAAATTTTCAACCCCTCCCTCATTTAACTGGACATTTGGAGTATTCTAGTAGAAAAACATGGGTTTTAAAAATTTCGAAAAAATTGTGTTCAGGGAGAGAATTCAATTCTGTTTAATTTGATGTATCCTTGAATGTATCACAAAGTAGGTATTGTCATTTTAGATTTTCAAGGTGAGGAGGGGGGAGCGAAGGGGTGAATTTGGGTGAAACTTTTTCCATAGAAAATTTTCTCTTCCGATGCTGCTTCCGCACATGCGTCAGTCACTTTTAGACGTTTGTGTCCATAAAATGTCCGGCAAATGCATCTGTAATGCGTCAGACGCGTGCCCGACGAAAACACGGACGCATGTCCTAAATGTACAGTCCGTATTTTCATCGGGCACGCATCTGACGCATTACAGACGCATTTGTCGGACATTTTATGGACACAAACGTCTATAAGTGACTGACGCATGTGTCTGACGTGCGTCGACGCATGTGTCGAGACGCGGACTGGACATTTAGGACATGCGTCCGTGTTTTCGTCGGGCACGCGTCTGACCCATGCGGACACATGCGTTGCGTCCATGAGGACGCATCATGGACACATTACAGACACATTTAGTGAAATTGTTTGACGGGACTCGTATAATTCTGCCGGGTTCTGGAACGGCGCCTCCACCAAAATGGACAGATGTTTCTCGATCGAGCATTGAAGTCTTCCCATTCGGTTTCACGTAAACGCGCGCTTTGGAATGCACCAGAACATTATTCCGTCCGCACTTCTACACTATACGATCTAATGGATGGAAGAATCCAGAAAGATCGCGTGTTAACCAATATGCACGGGATCGTCGCTCGTAACATTATTTTGGTTTGTTGCTTTATGCCGGTCTTGATGACATTCCATGTGATAGATTTTGAAGAAATGAATGTCAAAGTTTTAAATTTTGATATTTTTTATTAACTCACAAACGACAATTAGAGGAGTACTTCAAACTGTTCTGGATACAGTTTTTTAGGACTTTCAAATAACATATTGCAAGTCAAGTTTTGTGAAATAAAACTTCTGTCATTTTTCAATAATGACACTTCCACTTGACAGATGACAGCCAAAAACTAATCAGCTCATTTGACAGCAAGACCCTGTCTGTATACCAAATTTCAAGTCGATCGGATTAAACGGTGCAAAATTGGATTTTTTTGGGGGACTTTTGACAACTGGCAGCTCCCAAGACGACTCGCTTTGGGGAGGCAGACTGGCGTTTCAGCAACTACCATGTGAGTGGCTATCACCACAAGAAGTATGATGTGGTCAGAATGACATGCTCTCAAAGGCCGCTCAATATGAGGAGTTTGCTGGTATTAGTTATTTCTTCCTAGGCCTTCCTACTAGTTTCTGAGATACGATGATCAACTTTGTTAGCGCACTTCTCCAAACGGAAAGGCGCTTCCGTCCTCGCTTTGTCCGTCCGTCCGTCCGTCCGTCACGTCACTGCGAAGTCAACAAACAGGCGACAGTGAAAAAACGGGAAATTGCTGAGCAGCCAACTGTGCAGTCGGTGTTATATATGCATGTTCTATTGTAAGCACTCTTTTTATCATCTCAAGCAAGACAAACTCGGAACGTGTTGGTTGAATATCGTGACCCAGCTGGCCACAGTAATTAACACCCAAAACAAAAATGATGTTATGACACATCGTTGTGCAGGTGATAAAATGACGAGTAATGTCCAGCAGATGATGAACAAGAGGGGACCCAAAATGGAACCCTGCGGCATTCAAAACAAAACATCAAGTCATGACCACTGACCCAAAGGATCTGTTCACGTCCTCTCAGACAGGACCCGATAAAACAACTGAAGGAGCAGAAAATCAAATGGCGCTTAGTTCTGATAGAGGTATGTTGTGGTCCAAACCAAACGGTCAAAGGCTTTCGAGAAGCCAGTGTAAATATCCGTCGTCTAATATCTTCAGGAGCTTTTGCTTGCTTTGCCAGAGATAGGCAGCTTGGAGCTCGTCGAATCGGGGCCATATTTGGCAAAACAAGTTAGGGTGAATAATGTTTCACTCTCTTTGTCATCTAGGTAGGTATGTATACCTCTCTTTGCATAAAAATTCCCACACGAACGTATTAAGCTATTCAAATTAATAAAGCTATGTTGCTATTATTGCATGGAACTAAGCACTAGAGGATCTATAGAGTCTAATCGGTCTAAACGGGCAAGCAGCTAGTGTCGAATCATGATCCACCAGTGCGTTTTGCTTGAAATGGTGGTCTAAATTTCATGTACCTACGTAGTAAAAAAGTTGAAAACTTTACCCTATTGCCCTCACTTATATCGTGCCCTCACTCAATGTACCTACCTACTTACATGAATCACCAAAACTGTTATTAGTTTTATGTCTAGAAAATATAAGTGGGTAATGCTCTATCAGGCTAACAAGGCCTTTTCCAAACCAATACGAGCTCTTCAGGCGTCTGAGTTTATTTTTTGAAATTTTTTCAAATAGTCTAGGATGATTTAATGAGCAATAGGGCTTGAAGTTGGGAGAAACGATTTCGAAGTCGGGCATCATACTGTCTAAATAGACGACAAACAACAACTAGCTGAACGAGCATTCAGCAATTATAATGTTTTTACCCGTTCTGCTCTCAAATGAGAAAAATCGTTATTCCGCTCTCACCTCTGTCATTATGAGCCTGTTAAAATTAACCCCTGATGGCCTGGGCTCTTTCTAAAAATAGGACTGCAACCACCTTAAACCTAATTGACATTCTTCCGAAGCCGCCTTGGCATTCAGCTCAATCATCCATCGGATAAATATAAATTATAACAGAGATTTGTTGTGTGAGATCAATAAAGGAGCAATATAGGTCAAATTTCAGGATATACCTCTACCGACCCACGGTTGTGGGCTTTACACACATCACAGATATTATTATGACGTATAGTTTCGTAATGTTCCTCAAAATGTGCGTGAGCATCACAGATGGAGCTGTACGCTAACTAACTGCTTCAATCAAATGTGAATAATATTAATTATCATCAAGCAGCCGATTGTGAAGCCAGCGCGTACCAAGCATACGTACACGAGTCCTAGTTTCGAAACTTACCCGATTGTTGCATGAGGTAGAGGTAGGTAGATACTCGAGTTATCCGAGGAAAATATTTGCATTTTTGTTTCGTTCAACACTCCCAAAATGATCATCCACATTTCAGCTCGGCAGACAGTACGAAGTATCAAAGAGACTTTTTGATCGGATCCAGGGGGTCCATAATGAGATTATTAGAATTTTAGCGCACTTTCCCACCAGGAAATGGCGCTCTTAGCTGCACTTCGTCCGTCCGTCCGTCACGCGAACTACTCAGGGAAAAACGTATCGATCTGGTACAAACGCTTATCGATAGCCCATTGCTTTCGCATGTCAAGTTGATTAAAATCTTGACCAAATAACAATTTGAGAGCAGCAACGCATGAATGACGAACTCGTGAATTTATGATTGAAATTTTCGACAAGCGGACAGGAAGTTGATCTAGCGAAAAAAAGTACCTATATGTACATGATAGGGATTGAAAGTAGAGAAAACTTTGAAGTTTATTTAAAAAGAAACCACTCACATTGATATAGTAGGTTCACTTGTACCGTGATTCTAGTAGGCTGGGCAAATTTCACAGTTTGGCATTGTAGACTTCACGTCCAACTGCCTAGTGTGCGCCTGAGCGTCTGGCTTCGGAAGATAGGTTATGTTGGTGTGATGGTGTGTTGACTGTTCCTGTCAAAAATGAAAAATTTACCGAAATCAACTTTGCAAATTGCAAATATGGAGTGGATGTAGTTCACCTTTTACAAGTTCCACAAATTTCTTGTTCCAGTACGATGTCCTGAGCAGTGAAATCAAGTATTAACGCCGATGAATCCCATCCCCACAAAAATTAGGAGGGTTCAGCTTCCCATCGTTTCCAGCCTTCCAAAGTGTGGGTAGTTCTTTTAAAAACCAGGAATAGTTCACAATGCTTCCATATCATGTGGTTTTTGAAAATAGATTCACGTCTTCTCCGCAAACCTGGACGTTATGGGGTACATGCCCAGCACCTATTCCGCCCATTTTTTCTCCCAGAAGCGAGTTCTTGATGGCACTCTCGAGGACTTTAAAATGGGCACTGGACGTTATTGTTCAAGACACAAGCTGAGGCGCAAACACAGTTTTCACAGTAATGGGCATAATTTCACCACAATTTTCGTGAAACTCGTGATTTTCCATCTATTTGACACTCGATTTGACAAACGGTAAAGTTGTTGATTTTGTCGTCAAGCTTAAACTTTCAAATATCAATGCAACCAACTGCCAAGTTCTAGGGAGTTTTCAAATATGAGATTTGAAAACTTAGAAACAAAATCTCACAGCCAACTAGAATCACGGTACAAGTGAACCTACTATAATATTTTAATATTGAAATTGTAGTTAACTGTGATAGAGTTTAGTTGTGGAACAACGTAAGAACAAGGCATAACGCTGCACTGTGATTAAATTTTGATGGAAATTGTTGGAATTCCACACATTTATACCATGTAAATGTAATCTACAGGGCATCTCAATTTCACCCTCTTGACTTGAAGGGTAGATACTACGCCGCTCTCACATTGCATCTTGTTTGAAAATAAACTTAGGTAAGTTAGGCGATACCCGCGCAGTGGTCTCTGATTTCTAACGTGCGGACTTTATTTGCAACTGCCAAATTTCAAACGTTCGTATCGTTCTCAAAAGGATTCAATATGCCTTGTCCATTGAAACACTTTCACATTTTCCAAAATCGCCATTTTGAGTTTCCACATTTTCGAGCGATTCAGTTCAAATTCTAAATGTATGCCCATGCCCATGAGATCCTGTCATGTTCAAAGATAGTTTTGTTTAACTACAGTCTTCTGTGTATATCAACAAAACTCTAAAGATAATCCGATTTGCATGCCTTACACCTTTACAGCATTCATGTTGGATTCCGCCGAAAGGTGCGTCCATTTTTTGATCAATTCCGGTTTTAAACCAGATCACGGCGTTCCCATTTAGGATGAAGCTGTGGGCGGACCCCTTGGATATGGGGGAGACGGCCCTCTACGAGCATATGGAAAGCTCTTCGCCGTTCCTCAATGGTTTTAGGGAAAAAATCAAGAGGTCCTCAGCAGTCCAATATATATATTTTTTTAATAAAATAAATTGTTTTCCTCCTTCTCAACCTTCTTTTTGGTTATTAACATTATATCAGTTCGGTTCATCAATACATTATACATTTCGATGTCACAGTAAATTTTTGCTCAGAAAATGTGTTGTCGCCGCGCCGGCCGGATTTGATCCTGGGACCTCCAGGTTGGTGTTGTGCTGCGTTAAGCTTCTGAGCTACCGGCCGGTCCAGCAGTCCAATTTTGAGGAATTAATGGCGTTGTGAAGCCTTTATCAACAGTTTAGGAGACCACATATTGTATCAGTTTGCATTCTAGGTTGACATTTTCCAAATTTGTTATAAATAAAAATTGTATGTCGATATTTTTGAACAAAAATAAAGGGTTTTTCAATTAGGACGGGTCGATGTTGGTATGGAATAAAACAAGCTGTGTGTGAGACGAGGTGTGAGATAATAACGATTTTTTTTTTATTTGAACTTTGGTTAAAATTTCGCTCAAATCGGTTCAACGCCAACGCAACGGTTCAAAAAGTTACTGTAAGAATTATTGTTACGATCGGCAATCCTGGATAACACGCGATCTTTCAGACTCTTCCCGTTAGATCGCAGTGTACAAGTGCGGAGCGTTCTGGTGTGTTCCAGAGCGCGTGTGTAGGCTTTTTCCCGTGCAACTGTATGGAGACTTCAGCAGTGGGTCAGGCTACATCTGTCCATTTTGGTGGCGGTGGCACATACCAGAACACACGGGAAGCACGCGAAAGGTGTGTGATTATTCGGGAGTCGGCTAGAAAACCATATGCCAGGCCCCTACGGAAACTGCTGGAGAATGCATGGAACATCCGAAATGAATTAGTCGGACCTATATAGGCATCAATCGTCGCCTCACGAGCAGTTATGAATAGGGATGCGAAGTGGTAGCGAGCGAATTAAAAGCGAGTAGTAATCACAGCGATATTCCTAGGTAAATAATTGTTGGCGTGTAGTTATTGTAGTACGCAGTAATAAACAGTTTGTGTTCTAAAGCGATCGTCTCAATTATAATCGAACCCGTATGCAAAATACGTAACATTATTTTGAAAAGTCAATTTCGACATTCTGTACCTTTTTGAGGAGATATTCTAGGACTGAGTTTTTTGACTTCACTTTTTATGGAAATCATCCCTCATAGTTTGTAACAGCCAGTACGTAACACCCTGTATATGGCGGTGCGGGGTAAAAGTTATAAGATATGGAAACACCAACAAATAATACGAATCGCTTCTGAATGAATAATTTCGAAAGTACTATGCATCATAACAGGGCGATTCAGATGCATTCTGCCGAGACGAAGCCCCCAGGATGATCAGAATCCTGGAGGTCGAAAAATAAGATTGATTGTAACACCTATACAAAAGCTAAGCCCTAATGATAACTGTTTTTACTGACAAAGTTTCCTCACTTGAACTCATAATAGTTTAGACACTCTGTATTATACAGAGTGAATCACTGAAAATTACAGAGACATTTTTTGCCAGTCAAAATTAATAATCGATGAGAAAGTGGGACAGGGGCAAGTCAATTTTACGTTCGAATGACACATACAGCTTTTGCGATATAGCTCACAAAATCAAGCAAATCGCTCCATTCTTTGGCGCTCTGACCACAACTTCTAAGATCTTTAAATGGCATGATAGGGTGTGTGAGCGTGATATGAAACATGATAATTATGTTTATCCTACATAATTTTCAAGATTTTTCATTTATCTAACGGTGTTATTTGTTTTCCGATTCAAGTCAATTTTTTTTTCCAAAATATCGCAAATAAGTTTTTTATAAGGTTGTAGCGTCTTCCAGGAAGATGATGGAAAAAGGATTTTTTTGTATGAAATTCTCCGAATTTTCAAACACATGCGACTTGCGTGATGATTTTCTCAACATTCACAGGAACGAAGGACGTTTTAAGCCGGTGGAAGTTGACCTACATAACACGCGGTGGGACCGCATCAGGAGTTTGCCAAAGGCATCGCAATGGACCATTCCGGCTGCTTGTATTTGGGTTACGTTTTAGCGTGAATTTCGTCGGTTCCGCGAAAAACGGCTGAGGCTAATTTACAAGTTTTGCAGCAGTGTCACTTGCGCCTCCAGCGCCGTGTAATGCTTTACTTAACTTGATACTATTGGATTTCAACAATGAAATAGTTGGACACGGACGTGTACCAATTTTGATGGGGCGTTTTAAAGGGTGTTTTGTGAAAGAACTGGTTGGGAATTGCATAAGGACACGGTAGCAAATACTTTTATTTATTTTATTTATTTATTTTATTTTTTTTATTTTTTTTTTAATTTAATTGTCTTATTTTACGAGGCGGCATTCAGCTATAAGCTGCTCTACCATGCAACCTCGGGGACAGCACAAAATATCCATGGATGAAGTAGGATTCGAACCCACACAGGGCAGCGCGAATGGTTTGGCTTGCAATCACCTGTACCACTCGGCTACCACCGCTCCACCACACTCAAGGGAGGCTGTGGCCTGGCCAAAATCAGCCTCGTTTGCCTGCCAATAGTGTCGATGACCATTGACCAAGACCACAGCCTCTCTTGAGTAAGAAATTTTTTTTGATCATACGGTACATATTAACCGACTTTACATGCTGTAGGGCTCGATTAATTTTATCTATGTATTTACTTTGGTTTGACAATGGACACTTTTAGATGCTGAAGCGGTGAATTAAATTATTTTTGTATAGGTATCTACTCTGTTGCAAATGCCCAACATAATTCATGTATATCCCAACAAAAATTTCTTCAGATTTGTATACTGACTGGGCTTTGTTGGAGACATTTTTTTTTTTAATCGTTTATTTAACGTCGGCCTATTTCCGCAACGAGGCTCAACACCGACGCCGGTGAATGCTTTCCTCCACTATACCGGAAATTTTGCCGAACCCCTGTGTGTTCCAACACAGGGTAGGGATTTTTAACGACCACCAACATCGCATGGGGTCGGCATCATCGTTCGTATTTTACGTGCTATGCGACACACGGCGCGTCTTGCATTTAGCAAGCATTCCAACTAAACCAAGGAGCTTGTTTTCGAGGCCGAAAATCCGTCCCCGGCGGAGATCGAACCCGCGACCTCTGGAGTGGTAGTCGAACGCGCTAACTAACCACACCACAAGCTCCTCTGGAGACATTGGGTTACGTTGGAAATCAGGTTTTATTTTAACTTGTTTGAGTTGGAATTTCCAGTGTTTGAAACTTTGGGAAACATCTCAAAGTCGCCACTTTCCAGGGCCCAGATTTTTTTTTCTGGAAAGTTCTTCAGCAAAAATGGTGTTCCATCAACCTAAAACACCCAGAACAGAACAAACACTCATTCCAGTTGACGAATCATGAGTTTTCTTGAATTTTAATTTCTAGGCCCTGGAAAGAAGTAGCGATTTTGAGATGTTTTCCAATGTTTCAAACCCAAATAGGTATCTCGAAAATGGAGCCTCTGATCAAAATTTGCGCAAGAGTAACTTTTTTCTTCAAATTGAACGTATAGAATTAAAAAATTAGAATCATTTCCAAAAACATTCGGGATTCTAATGTCTTCGCCCTTGAAAATGTTTAATAAAACGCGTTATTATTGTTCAATAGAGACGTGTTTGAGTTAACTTTGGTTTGAATTCGAGTGAAATCGGTTGAGCGGTTCAAAAGTTATGCAATAAAAACTGTTTTTAGAAAACATACTTTGAAGGCCTTAATCTCTGTTAATATACGTTTCCAAGGGCATGTTTACGGAGAGGAGTCCCCTTATTTTTCAATTTATATCTCCCTGTGAGTTTTGTAACACTTATTCCGGGACACCTGTCACCTCTATAGCATTCAACGTCAACTTAATCGCAGGGTAGAGTCAACCCTGAATGGAAATACTGATAGGCCCTGGTGTCTTCCAGCAGTGGAACTTTACTTTCGTCCCCCTCCCCATGAAACGTTCATGGGCTAGTCTAAGCTTAAAAAAAAATCAGAGGGAACACTAGGACTGATGGCGTACAATAATGGAACTTTTACGACGCCCTTGCGGCGAAGTGTCCAATTGTCCATGTCTAATTTTTGTCCGTGAGGCGAATGGTGGCAAAAATATTGCCAGTGCCCATGCTTTTAGATGGTGCTGGTTTGGCTGGAGTGGTTCAAAAATAGGTTGTGTCACCCCAAAACTTTCCCGACTAGTATTCAGTAACCTATGTAAATTTTTGTTCAAAACGTCCCTTTGGGTAGGGAGTTGGAATTCCAGAAAATAACTGGAAATAATTTGGACAAAATTATCTTTAGTCGAAAAATTTCCTGGAGATTCGAAAAAAATGTTGAAAAAGGTTCAAGAACCAGCGAGAGAACCAGTTACCTTTTGTTTAAAAAAAATTGTTGAAATCGGTCCACGGAATAAGAAGTTGGAAAATTTGCAGTTTTTCCAGAGAGGAAAACTCGGCAACCGTTTGTCCGATTTCGTAAATTTTTCCTCAAAAAATTAGCTCAATCTTTTCTCCAACTTTCATTCGCAGCATGTCTGCACCTGAAATTGATATTCCGTGGGGCCTACCGCCTACCGCATGTATGTAGAAGTTTGCACAGCTTTTTTTTCAAATTCACAAAATGTGCAAATTTCATTATGAAAAAATTACCGTCAGAAAACTGGAACCGTGTCGATTTTTGAAATAGGCCTACACGACGTCCAATCCAATTTACTTTCGACAATATCAGTTGGAATTTTACAAAAAAGGTCGATCCCCGAGCAGGAATGAATTTTTGAGTGGAGTCCTGCCACAAAAGCGGGTCGTTCCGGTCAAAACACCGGCGAGAGCCCCTCTCGGGTGGCAAGGGCCAGGAGAAATTTTGAAAATTCATTACGTCCGACTGGAGAATGGTGGGGAACTGCAACTGCGGCCTTGATTTGAGTCTTTTGTTGTGTTTCATCCTGCCAAATCTGGTTCCAATCCATCGGATAGATTTTGAATAATCAACTGGTAAAGTTTTGAACTTTGACATTAAATCAGCAGATAACAGATAGGGCAATACCTTCAACTATAAATAGAGTTTTTCAGGGGCTTTCAAATGACATGTTGCACTTCAAGTTCCGTAAAATATATTTTCTGACATTTGTTGACAGTGACACTTCCAATTGGCAGATAAGTCAAAAAATAATGGGCTCTTTCCAGAGAAAAACCATGACCGCATGCCAAATTTAAAGTCGATCCGGTCAACGGTTCGGCAGTTATCGTGGAAGATCACAGACAGACAGACAGACATCATTCTGAAAACAGTTTTAAATCGTCTTGTGGGACCTCAAAACGGATATATCCGGTGGAATCTCGAAACTTTTTTTTTCTGCACGATTACAATACTTCCCCTTTCATGTTGGGGGGGGGGGTCGGAAAAGTGAAATGACATTCAAATGTCACAATTGTCAAAGTCGTCAAACCCATTGGCAATTCATCAACGCAGGTGCAGGTCACTGTGGTAAGGTTCAAAATTCAAAGCTTGTTCTGTCTTATTTAGGATCCGGCCCGCCAGCTGATCAGTGGAGACAGGCCGGGGTTCTTATTAGATGGTCGGGGGAGCCACAGTATTGTGACCGTATTCCCCAAAAAACCATATCTAGCACCAAGCAATGACTAATACAATACTGAAGATAAAGCAATGATTGGATTCCAAATACAAAGTTTATTTACAAAAGGTAACGAAAATGAACAGGTGCCGGTTGGCTAATTCTACAATAAATGAAATAAAAGAGATTGATATGTCAAATAATATTGTCGAATAATGGCACAACAAAGTTTATGTTACGTTCGGAAAAGAAGTTCGGCTTCAGCACGAACCGGAATTTAGGTGAACGTTATCTGTTCCAAAGCGTAGGTACCTGTCGTCCGGTTTTCAACAATACCATGTAACAATTCAAGCCGAGGTGAATTTAAAACGGCACGGTAGGTACCTAAGTTGATAAGCCACCCCAGAGAGTGTTATTGGCTTCTTTTTCTTACCTTAGCAAT
The DNA here is from genome assembly GCA_949128115.1 of Anaspis maculata. Lineage (NCBI taxonomy): Eukaryota > Metazoa > Arthropoda > Insecta > Coleoptera > Scraptiidae > Anaspis > Anaspis maculata. The sequence continues at coordinate 55,437,721 of OX421963.1, read as the reverse complement.
GTTACAAAAACAATAATAATTTTATACATGAAACGTCGTGGATGTAATTCTGAGATTTTCCCATCAAAATAATAATTACTGACTTTCAAGTCAAACTAGGACCTTTCGCCCTATAACATCTACGTTAATTTCAAAGACACCAACAACAAGGTACCACGAGACTGTCGGTGGCAAAACTACAGAATTTGTGTACGGATTTCAAAAGATAAAGAGTGATGTTAATTTGAACAAAGCGCATATACTCTTGGCAAATGGTCGAAAATCGCAACAATTTATTCGCGAGCAGACTGAATTTTAAATTCTACCCTTTATTGTCCCCTGAAAACTGTCAATCTATTTTTCTTCCGTCTTTTTCTAGAACGGTACTCGAATAGTGTTCAGCCAAATATCAACGTGAAAAATGATTATCGTTTACGCATTTGTAATGAAACACAAGTAATAGAGGGAAAATAAAGCAACACAATAGGCGAAACTCCGCCGCTTACTTGAACAAAACGCAAAGCTGTAAACACGGTGACGGCTTCCTGACGGCCGCGATCGACAATTTGTCGTACGATGAGGCTTCCAGAGTCCAGATGACTAGACTCGGTGTAATAGAAGATGGGGTCTACACTAGTGCGATGGGACTCGCTGGGCGGTTTGGAAAATCTTGCACTCAAACCAAGGCTGGATCGTTCTTGTTGGATCGTTTCCTTCACAAGGAGAGAGTCACTCGGGAAATTCCCTGTTGCGTAAATGCGACGATGTCGATGACGGTGACGATGACGGTGACGTGGACGGCTTGCTGGCAAAATCTCCAGACTTTGAAACGGGATGACAGGAAAATAGAGATGTCGGGAACTTGATCGTAGAGAACTTGTGATGTAGCAGAAAAAACTGAGTGGTGGGTAAAAGAAGAAACCTACAACAATTCACTCAACTCAGTGTCGACTCCAACTCGAAAATATGACAAAAAGAGGAACCAAATCAGTCTTTACTTCACCTCCGGGTGACAGACGGTTTCGTTTGATGCGCCAGGTGTGGTTGTACTTCTTGAGACGGCAAAACAATGCCAACATCGGGTCCAATACCCTAATCATCCAACGTTCGCCAAATAAACCCGCAAAACAGGCGGTTTCTGACCTCGAACTAAAACAATTTCGAAAACCACTCGAAAGGCAAAAACGTGGATGACAGCACACAACTAGGCGACATCTCCGATGCGAGTTTCAAATTGAAAAGAAAAAAGTAGCTACGTCGCTTCGTTTCATCAGATTCTGCCTACAGGCGCGCGTTGGGCTAGTTCTCATCTATAGCTAATTGGAGAAAGACACGCGGAACTCGTTTGCCGGAACGGCCACCGCAAGATAACGAAATTCCCCAAACTACTAGAGAATGAACGGCAGGACAGAACTGGACTGGCCCAATCGGTCCAAGTACCAAAAACAAACAGAAGCAGAAAACGACGTAACAAACTTTACAAATATACTGCGCGTATTTTGCAGTGAATATTGCGAGTTTCTTGTAAATTAAGCACTAAATTCTTCTGCATAGCATTATTGGTAAATCGATAATTCAATTCAATGATTTGATGATTCAATTATCGATAATACCTAACACTAACTACCTACCAATGATGCTAGACAGGAGAGTTTGGTACTTAATTTACAAGAAACCTAGTGTCCGAGATGGTCCAAAAATTGTGATGATGGGTAAAGGCTATGTTTACGCAATGGTCTGTGCCAAATTTCAGCCTAAACTAAGCAATGCTTACCTGAATACTTGAGATTTTCTGGATTTCAGACACCATCTTGGGTTTCTTCGATTTTCCTCAGTGCTTCGATGTCATATATTTTTGCAGCAAAATGAAGAGAAATAAAAGGTCTCCAAAATGAAATGAAGCTCACCGATCCAATCATGTCTCCCCTCATATAAAATCGACCTGTCCAGGGGTTTGTCGATGAAAAATTTCTCAGAAGAGAAATTAGGGGTGGGGAATTTTGAAATAAAAACCCTGTATGTGTAGACAGGTACCTACTTCTGAAAGCAATCAATAAAGTTCCAATTGGAAATTCACCCTCTCCCACACCTGTCTCCTATACGTACCCACCTACTCACCTATATATTCAAATGCTAATGAAGTCACCCAAGAGAAACTTCAAGTACATAAAACCTATTGTATTTATTTGACAAATTTGCCCGCGAAACTTCGCACTTCTTCAACTTCTTTACCTCACACCATACCCAAAGAAGCTTACCAACCGTCCGCTCGTATCTCCAGTATCCAGCGTCAAACAAAAGTTAGAGCCCATTAACAATCCTTCTTGTAAAATAATACCGGTGCGGGGAAGTTGACTTGATATTTTTCTAAGTTACTCCTGCAGCTTCAAGTTTCTAAAAATTAATTCCAACCAGAAACTTTTCCAATTTGTTGTATCATTCCAGAGCTTTCGCAGGAATAATGATTGTCCAGGATTCTCTTTGAATCGAGACCGGATTATGTGCGATTAAAAATTTCCGGAAATTCCGCGGATTAAGCGCGGCAAAAGACGTAAATAATTGAAAAGCTGCCTATGCTTTTGTCAAAGAGAAGAACCTCATCCCGGCATTATTTAATAAATTTGTAACGATTAACGCCGGACTGGGCCGAAAGCTCAACGGCGTCCGACGCGAGAAACGGCGTACGTTTCCGGGCGCTTCAAAGAGCTTTTCAAAGCTCAGGACGGCGACGTGCGTCCCGGATCGATCCGGGTGAGCGTTTCCCTGTATATAACGTGAGAATGCTGAAATTTTGCCATACCAAAATAAATTTCCGTGCGAACAGTACGTCCGTATCGAGTGTTGCCCATCAGGTGAGTTTATGTTCGTTTTATTTTTACGATGACCGTAAAGTCGCTCTCTTGTATATTGAGTCTTTAAAAATTAAGGACGTGCATTTCTGTTTCTCTTTTGTAAACAATATAATAATATGTGAATCCCTCTGATTTTAATGGTGTGTCGGGAAATTTGATGTTTGAGTAGTCCTGGATAATTTCATTTCCAAGCGACTGCAATTTATCGGAGGATGTGAAAAGTGCTAAATATTATGCGAGGAAGTGGAAGTGCCGGGACCCCAGAGCTTGCATTATTGCTGAGAAAATTTCAACAAACAGTAGTTTTTGCAGCACAAAGTATACGTTATGCAGCGTTGGCATGTTCGGAATTTCGGGAAAGGAATGAAGGGATGGGGACAATGGGCAGCTTCCGGTACGGAAGAAAACGTTGGAAATTCAGGACGCGTCGTGGAGCATCATGAAAGATTAATTAGAGAGTTGTTGTGATTTTATTATTCTCTAGCTTGGCGAGACTAGGCTAAAAGAAGTTATAAGTATATTTCTTCAACTTTACTTAATCTAAGTGAAGTTGTAAAATAAGCAGCAGATTTAAGAATCTCTGGATGTATTTTAAAGACCAGGCTCACCAAGAAACAGACTACAGAAATAAGAATTCAAATAGAGAGTTTTCCTTGCATTTTACCAGCAACAAAGAAATAAACTGTCCGAAGGAAGTTATGTGGGATACAAAAATCGTCAAGGTATAACCGAGTTTTATAGGTAGGTAGGTCGATAGGTGCATCACGTATTACATACCCCTACCCACCCCTACGTACATCGGCTGCAGCTATGTTGCAAAATTATCAACGCTGTTGGTACCTACCATTGTTGGTGATGCATTAGGTATAATATGCATACTATAGTAAAATTTTTACAGTCAATAGGCCCAATTCTGTAATGCTGGGTTCATACACCAAGTTTAACGCTCAAGGATTGAGGAGTAATGCCTAAAAACTAGGCCAATTACCCTAGAAGTTGCCACCCACTCAGGCATTTATTAGGCGTTATTCCTTACGCCGTACGCCTGATTTTGGTCTATGAACCCAGCATAAGGAATGCATTATTGAAATTATAAGTTTTACACTATGCGATTCGTCGAATGACAGGTCGAACGACTAGTCGAATCACTCGAATAAAGCATGTAATTTCATGTTCACACTATTTATGGAACTTATCGTTCGATAACATCGAAAACTGAAGCGGCTTGCGATTTTCAGTCGCACGACCGGTCGATTCGTTCAATCTTTCGACGAATCGCAGAATGTGAACCAACTTTAAAGGCCTTTAAAAAAAATTAAGCCGATCATAAACTCGACTTCGGGCCGTTACCAGGTGGGCAACCTCGGGTTCCACCAAAGCTGTCACACTGTTAGTGGAATTTCATTCGATCAGTTCCAATTACTTGATGGATACAGAATTTCCAGTTTCATGAAACAGAACGAAAGAATGATCTATTTTCTCGATGTTTTTAGTCCTAGCGGTATAAGCAAAATTTCATAAAAATGGCTCTAATTGTGACAAAAGTGTGAAATTTGGTGTGTGGACTCCTAAAAGCATTTAAAAGGTTTTTAGAAGGGGAGCCAAAAAAAATTTTGGTTTCAATTTTTTAATTTTTTGTGACGTCATTGTTTTCCTTTTTTTTTCTCTTTTTGAAACTATTTGAGATTTTTGACTTTTGTCTTTGTACTATGGTGAGTAGTTGCTTATTTTAAGAATCGGAAGAGAAAATTTGCGAAAAAAAATCAATTGAACTGAAATGATGACGTTTTTTGTAAAAATCAAACTTATCCATTTTTTTCGAAAAATATTGTGAATATGTAAAAAATAGAAAAAGGCAATTATTCCTCCAAAAACGCCCTATCATAAGTTCTTGAAGTGTTTCTCCAAATTCCAAGCCGTTTTCGAGATATTTGGAAAAATGTTATTTCTTGCAATTGTTTCTTCGTATTAGCTCCTATTACATCAAATACATCACAGGGTTCTTTTTTCTTGGAAATATACTTAGGAATGATCAGACCGAAGATTTCATAGTAGTTTATTTAGTTTAGTTTAGTTTTTTTACATATTTACAATATTTTTCGAAAAAAATGTAAAAAATTGATTTTTACAAAAAACGCAAACATTTCAGTTCAATTAATTTTTTTCACAAATTTTCTCTTCCGTTTCTTGGATTAAGCAATTATTCACCATAATACAAAAGCAAAAGTCAAAAATCTTGAATAGTTGCAAAAATGAAAAAAAAAAAACAATGACGTCACAAAAAATTAAAAAATTAAAATAATTTTTTTTTGGCTCCCCTTCTAGAAACCTTTTAAATGCTTTTAGGAGTCCACACACCAAATTTCACACTTTTGTCACAATTAGAGCCATTTTTACGTGTACCGCTAGGACTATTTATGAATTTTCCTTGGTCATATAGTATTGGTCAGAACAAAATCCATTTTGACCATTAGGTACTCAAGTCTTTTTCAATTCTAAACCAGCAAGTAGTACCTACAATAGTTTATTGAAAGTCTATATTTACTCGTTTGATTCTTTCCACCCTGCTCAGGTCGAGGCTCAGGTTCTTAAAAACGTCAAACGAGTTGAAGCCTCTAAAATGGAATCTTAACGTCCCTGAGCAGAGACTATTGGTGCTATTCTCTAAAAAATTACATTCAATAAAGGCCCTGTTACGTTATTACCTAGGCAACAGCCAATGGGCGACACGAATTTTTACATAACAGAGCGTTTATGGGATGTTATTTTTCACAGAATAGCACTATATATTCCATTTACTTGTTTATCAAACTTATACCTACCTTGGACCTACGACCCAGCACCGAAAAATAGAAGCTAGTCGAGGCAGCGACCTTTCATGTTTTTGCCAAAAGCTCACTTTCCCCAGTTCTAGCCGTTTTACTTTGTAAGGGCAAATTAAAGGTCACAGTGAATTTGTCGGACATCCGCACCCACGTTTCGGGGGTCAAAGACGGAGTTTAGGTCAACTGTGCGCTTTCGGTCCCAGTGCTTGGACCATCAAACATCCGGCACCACATTGTGGCTCGGTGAGTCCGGCTGGTCTGGGAGGGGTACAATGGGCCCAATAGTGAAGCCTACGTGCCAGGTAGAACTATACGTTCCATCGACTTCACCGCAATAAATCCAGAATCCAGAAATGATACAACAAAAAAAAAAGGATTTCAGCGAACGAAGAAGCATAGATTTCATTGCCGAGAAAAATTGAAAAGTCCTGTTGCAAACTGAAAAAAGCTTTCTCGAAATGACAGATCAACAAACATGTTCAAACTTATCAGCAGATACGCAACCATCGAAATCGCTAGGCCCCTTGAAGGAAATTTCTAGAAAAAAGGCACAGGGAGAAAGAATATCGGGGCGAATCCACTTTCCTGGGACGCGCGGAACTTCATAACCGATTAAGCCCTTAAAGTAGAAGCAATCGATTCAGAAAAATATATTGTGATGGGTAAGGTATGAACTGGTAATACAGAGTGGCTTTAAGTTATTTCACAAATTTCACTGACCTGTGGCAGAAAAGTATGCAGACTATTAACAGGAGTGTGGCAGAATCTTGTGGTTCAATTTCAAGTTTTGTTTGACAACACAACCACCGTGCTCAGTTATCAACTTTTCGTGCACGGTGCTACATATTCTGAAAATTGCTATTTCATTTCTTTATTTCAAAATTCCTGTACTGTTTGAAGCAGTTTTAGTGAAAGTTGAGTTGAAGACCAAGTTTGAAAGTACTGTTTTCCGTCATGGTCAAGCACAGCCGAGAGCACAGCTCTTTGCTGTATCGACTACGTCGATAGTCAAACACTTGTGTCAACTTGAAACTGTAAGCTACAACATGCTGCCATGCCACTTCTGGCGTGGCAGGATGACATGCACAGAAGCCAGTGAAATTGTGACATTACTAAACAAACACCCTGTACCTACTATTGGGAGTGAAATACGCTCGGCAATACCTTATTAGTTCTTAGTTTATATTGTAGGTGATGGAATTTCATGCAGTGGAGCGCAAGAGGAGGAAGGATAGACGTTTTCAATAAAGCAGTCGCTTGTTTTCAGGAAGTCGTCACTAATAGGATGCGCAATTGCGCAGTAGCTACGAACTCCAAATCAGACTAGACCGCTAGTGGGAGAGTTTAGCGGCCATAATCCAAAACTGCAATGCTATTGTTCCATATACACTTTTTTTGACAGAATAAAATTGACAGTGACACGGTCGAGTTGTTTTGTTGTCATGAGAAAATGTGGATTTTCTAGTTATATTATAAAGAACTAACTGTTCTATAAGCTCGGTTTCTTTTTCTCTTACAAGAGGAATGACCTTTTCGAATTCCGATCATATTTCGGACAAGTACTACACCCTGTAATCTTTTTTCCAACCTATTGTTATTATTATGGTATTCAAGTCATGGAAACAAAATGTATATGGAACAACGCTGCCATCTATACGATTAGCTCAGCTTAAACTCTAATAGTTGCTATGAGAATGGCTCCTCATCCTCAATGGGTCTCCAGAAAGTAGGCCGTGTTTAGTTTATTGTAGATTTTCAACCGCCAGTTTCGCCAAGGCTCTATGAGCGAATCAATTTTGTCACGCTCTAGTTGCTATGCAACAGCTAATAGCTTAACCATAAGTGCCTATGAGCGCGATAAAGTTAATTCCCTCATAAGACTTTGATGGAGCTGGCTGATGCAAGTCTTTCGGTTTTTCACTAATAATTCCCATTGAAGTCAGCATTGACAAATGTCATGATGTTACATCGCTTATCCAATTAATCTATTAGTTTTGGGAAGTGTTTCAAGAACAAACGCGGTCATTTAAATAATTGAAACAATAGATAGGTATACTACAATGGACAGGGAGCTGGTGCCTGAAAACTTACGTCATAAGGTACATGATTTTAACCTCGTAGCTCTAATGTGCGTTGATGAGGATGTTTAAAATTTCTTTGTCTTACATGTCAGACCGGGGGCTTCAGGCTGGTATAGGCTTGTCAGTTTTCGAAAAATATCAAAAATTCATGTCATAAGGTACATGAATGAAACCAACAGGCTTTTGTGTGGGAACATCACCTTAATTAAGAATCGGGTCATAAGACAACACTTTTGGAGGCTCTCGGTCCACAAGACAAGTGAAATTTTCAAAAAAGGTCAAAATTCACCTCCTCTTGGAGACTTCTCCTTTGGCATAATTTTAGGAGTGGAAAATGATTCTCACGTGACTTTTTACGCAGGTTTCGAATCTGTCCACAAAAATTTTCTATTGTACATCGCTTACAGGGTGCAACATTGAAAATTTTTTCTCAAATCGTACACCCTGTATTTTAACATGTAAATCGATTTCGTTTTTCATCCTAATCACAAACATATATCACACTTGGTGGATCAGTCAACAAAACGCCTGTGAAAAAATTGATCAATTTTGGTCCTTTTTTGAAAATTTCAAACTTGTCTCATGGACCGAAAGCTCCCAAAAATTTTGTCTTACGACCAGATTTTCGTCGTATGACAATTTTATGACGTAATTTTTTTGCCATTTTTTCGAAAATTGACAGGCTCATACCAGCCTAAAGCCTCCGGTCTGACATTTAAGACAAAGCAATTTTTAACAAAACGCACATTAGACCTACAGGGTTAAAATCATGTACCTTATGACGTGAGTTTTGAGGCACCAGCTCCCTGTCCAAAGACCACGGTATAAATGATGCTATCATTTGTTAACTTGAAACGAAGAAGTCGTGTCATGAAGAGAAGTTTCTGCTGTTTCCGTCTCCTCCCGCCCAATAAATTTCCCTTATTTTCCACGGGGACAAATTTACGAATTAAGCTCGGCTATCTCACAAATCTAATGAATACAAACGTCCTACGAAAGTTAACTCTTGGTCCTTTGAAGAATTCTTTATAGCCATCCTGCTAATTAAAATTTCCGAAATAAAAATAAAACAACTCTCCAGTCAACATTGTCAACAAAGCACTCAGTTTGCTCCGGCGTTTCGTTTGATTTGGCAAAATACCAATTCCGAAGATTTTGACTGTGTGTAAATAAAACGTAATTAGTTTTAGATCGAGGGAGGCCTCGAGCTCTCGATAAGCATTTTTTTCTTATCACAATATTTCACTCCAGTGTAAGCGGCTCAAGAGTATGCCCATTTATTATCCTCCTCGTCTCATAAAATGTCTTTTGCCCTCTATATAAAACACTCGAATTAACCTTTCCTGTGTTATTAACCTCTTGTCTCGGTTAATTTCCACCGAACATTGCTCGATGAAAAATTCAGTCTCTTATCCGACTGCTGGGAAATTGGGGTCGTTTTTTTTTACCAAAGCCCCGCAAACAGCAGGCATACAGCTGCTATACAGAGAAAAAATCACCTGGTGTCTGTGTTTCACACAGCAGGACTGATTTTTTATTTCTGGGTCGAAAGCGATGGAATTGTGGAGGAGGCGATGTGAAAGGATATTCTGTGGTTGCGGCGGACATGAAAAAGGGTATAATAGAGATGAAAATTACGGATCACGTGGCCAGGTGGAAAATTAACCAGCGGCCACATAGAGAGGGGACGGGATGATTTAAAATTGGGGTAAATGAGCATTAATCATGGTGCGGTCAAGTCCACCCCTCATTTGTTGAAAATTATGTGGATAAGTGATGCTGACTGGTGGAATTGTAAAATATTACCTCTTGTTTATTCATCAAATTTGGGTAAACAACAAATTTGGGGCTTCACAACGTGCCGTCATTTGGCATCATTCATTTGGCTGGCAGCGCAATTCGATGTCTTGATCTACTATACTAGTGCTGTCATTGACTGGAACGTAGTGGCATCTATTGATCACTAAAACAAAAAACCTGAATGCCAGGTTATCTTAATACCTAATTTACAATGCAACTTCACCTACATGGCAGAGATAAAAACCTTCAAAGTATTTTTTTTCACGGTAATAATATATACACGATAGATAGAGCAAACAGAATAGATACTCACGCGATTATACCTACCCAGATACAATGACCTGTATGTATAAATGGCGTAAAAAGTTGGAAATATCAGTAGGGCGAGGGCGACTATACGGCATAGACTATAGGTACTGTCATCGAGGAGATATCTTGTCTATATTTAAAACTCCAATCGATATCCTTGTGGCGTATTCAATTATTCTCACCTATTTAGGTAGACGTAACACCCTTGCCCCTTTCAGCGGAATGGTATAGATATAAGGCCGAAAAAAATATCCTCGTCGATTATCAACATTAAGGGTTAATTAATAGCTTACAATGAAGTTTGAAGCTTCAACGGTCTCTAGTACTAAAGCGGCAACTAGTTATACATAATACATTGCTTTTTGAGATTTCTCAGAAAATTGTAAAAAAAATCAATATTCGGATCTGTAGCGCCATTATTAACATCACTCTGCATGTCTTTGAAAAAAATGTCGCTCATTTGTATGCATCTATACTTTTCTATAACTAGAATAATGGTTATAAATTTAATTGTGAGTGAAGTAATGTTATTAGGTAATGGCGCTGCAGATACGAATGTTGATTTTTCTTTCAATTTTCTGAGAAATCTCAAAAAGCAATGTATGACGTATAGACACCCGTCAAACAGTTTAGGCATAAATGTAGAGACCCAAATCAGATTTTGACAACTCGTGATTTGTGACAGAATGATTCATTTTTAATTTGTTGAAAAGAACTTAGCAGCTTTTTATTCAACGATATGGACCAAGTGATATTTGACGACATAAGCTGTCTGTTATTTCACTAAAATGACATTTTCCACTGAGAGATATCGACCCAAATCTTATTTTCACGTCTACGCCCCACACCCCACATGCGTACTTATTTTTGTTGACATCCGTTAAACGGTTCAGACATAAATGTGGAGACCCAAATCAGATTTTAGCACCTCGTGATTTAAGACAGAATTGAAGTTGAAGATCTATTTTCAATAATATTTTCAATCGACGGATCTCGTCGCTAGTCTTGATTTCACATCTCCGCTTATAACTTACATATGTGTGAAAAAATTTGGTTGAGATCCGCCCAACGGTTCAGCTACATTGAAGTCTCCATTAAATACGAATGCGTGCAGACAGACAGAGCGACACCAAAATAAAAATTGACAAGTCTTCACGTTTTGGCATACGATAGGATTACAAGGAACCCGCAAAGATGCAAATAAATTGTGAAAGAAACTGTTCACCATACCTCTCATCTGCGATGACCGGTAAAAATAATATATAAACCCCGATTGATAGAACCATCATAGCTTTAACGTCCTATATTTAATCTGGCGCCTCAGCTATGATGTTACTCCATTAACCTAGGTATGTAACGAGGTATGTAATATAGTATTATGACACACGGGACGATACTCAATGGTCGTTTTGTAAAAATTCTCACATTTCAAAGTTTGAAGGGGTTCCATTGGCCCTCCAAGGAGCGAAATTTCGAGTGCTGCGGGTCAAATAGCTTATTTTGATATAACGTACGCTCATGCCAAATCTCATTGCCCTAACCCAAAATGCGGTATCCTTTTGCATACCGCTTCAACTATGGCCCTATGAGACAAACTGATATCTAACCAAATGGAAGTGAGCCGTCAAAAGCAATAATCATCATACTTAAAACATTTATCACCTATTTAATGACTTAATATGATAGTAAAAGTGTCAAATTCTGCATTTTGATTGTAGGTTTCTTTATCTAGCATAATAGATAATATATATTGCATATGAGTACATGAAATAACATTTATTTTGCGCATTACTCGTGTATTGAAATGTCCGATAAAATATTTGATATATTATGTGTATTAATTTATATTGTTACGAGTTGGGAGGCTCTCAAGCGATTCCACTATATTCGAGAATAAAAACAGAAAACAGATGCGTATATTGGTATATGTATTCGAGGATTTCGAGGCGGTGCGGTTCCGGAAGGTTCGAGAACGCTGGAGATAAAGACGTGCGAGTAAGACACATCTGCACAATTGGCGAAGGTGCGATGCGTCCAGAGCTGCTTGCCGGAATATACGCGAATCTGACGGATGTTTCTAGAGCCGCAGCGAAAGTATACCAATGCAATATACCATAGGACGCGTGGTAGGCAAACTCAGTTTTTGATAAGGGTATGGTTGTACCTAACTGACGATCAAGTCTGTATCGCTCCAGCTGCAGCAATTGAAAAACTGTAAGCATCCCTCATGAAACTCGACAAATCTGGAAGAATCCTCTAAAAAATTGAAAAACTCTCTTACTGCACTTCTATTTGACGCCCCTGAATGGTGGACAACCTGAGTGGGACGAGAAGAGAGGTTTAACACCTTCCATGAATCGTAAAATTATTGTAAAGCTGAATGAATGAATTAAATAGAATAGAATGAAAAATAACTGAACTAAACCCTCCTTTGATAATTGCATCAAGGTCGTAGGTGATTTTTTCCAATTGTTTGGATGTAGGCAATCAACGAAAGGTTAAGTAAGATGCCTTCACAGAATTTATATCCATCACCTTGAAGTTGAGAAGGTCAGAGGAGCTTCCAGTATTATGTCGATATCACTTACTGTTTTGAAGATATGCCATATATGGCTTTATATAATACTTTGGAAAAAGCGTGTACCAAATTTCTTGGTTGTATCACAAACAACAAGAGCAATTAGTGAACAGGTGGTACAGATTTTTTTTCTCAATCATCTGGCACCTAATTAGTTACGGGGAACTTTTCAGCATGTCGATGTCGGTATCACTTGCCGTTTCGGAGATAGGCCGTATAGGACTCCAGGGAAAACATGATTACTTTAACATGTGCCTTAGGGGGAAAATTCAACTGGGCATCACCATCTCTTGTTTTGTTCGGGGTACATACTTTAATGAGTACGTGTACAAAATTCCGTGTTTGGAACACACTTTGCAAGGTGTGGGACTGTGGGTTCTTTGCTTCCCGCACTATTAGTCCAAAGCAAGCAAAACAATGGTCTTTGAAATTAATTTACTCTGTTTTTCATATTTTTCTGGTCATGTCTTGGTGTGTTTTCATAGAGAGAAGTTCGTAGCATTATTCTTAAAACTTCTCTCGCAGAAATTTACTTTTCCCAATATTTATTATTGAGGCCCAATATACGACGAAAGCTAAGGATCGGCCTTTTGATACAATTATTTATACCCAAATATTCCTGGTAATTGTTCGAAGTCCTCCCGCTACACAATCCTGGTTTAAACTTTATTTATCAACTTTATACGAGTTGAATAATGATGATAATGATGTGGGTTCTTCATACTCGTAGAAAATCTGGGGAACTAGGCGGCATCAAGAGAACGCGCCAGCCACAAGGGCCGCGCTTTCAAACAAAGCAAATAAATGTCGAAATGGTGGTTTAATGAACCGACTGTGCTCTTTCTCTTCCTGTTTCTTTCCCCTAGCGATTCGTTTTTGTGGAATAATATTTATATGTTTACTTTTGAGGAAGTGTCCCCCACGAATTAGAAGAAGCAAAATATCAAGCATAGAAACTTTCCGAAAAATATCTTCAGTTCAGGGTAGAACCGAGGGTAGAACTCCAATTTATATGCTGGGGAAGTATTATTTGCAACCAAAAGTTTGCACGCCCAAGTTATAGACGGGTTTTCACTGTGGCTTTAGAATGCCTGATGGGAGTGATGGGGGTTAGTTACTCAATATTGTAAAATTCATCTCACTAGTCGACGTGCTATAGGCAAAAAGAAACTGCAAATGATGATGAAAGCAAGCCACTCTTTCAGTGGCAGTCATTCTTTAGAACAGGTAGGATTGATTTGGCCCTCAGCACTTATTTGCCACTCATGCAGGCTCAAGATTTGGGCCTTTTTCCACGATTGGGGGGCGGTTGAATTCTTGTTCCATGGAAATGTCCAGGACCATCAGCACTTGCGAGCGTCGTTTTTATTGGAATTTAGATGTTAAAATCATTAATGTTGCACGCTTGCTGTTCAAGTTGTGAACACTTGAGAAAATCCGTTAAGCGAGTCATTTTGTCCAGGAATTGTGGACGTCAAAGAGTGGAACGGAACGGGTATTCGTCCCCATTTCATTTTCTTTTGTGTCCAGCCTCGTGTCCAGCCAGCTTGTGCAATTCAGAACTTCATCTGCGATGCAAATAAATCGTCACCTTTAGATATCCTTCTGCTCAACTTCGCTGATTATTATTATTTCGTATGGATTCAGTACATTGCACAATAAAGAAAGAAAAATGTATAAAAAGTATAAATAAATGATGGGTAAATTGGTGAAAAATCAAAGTTGAATGTCAAGATTTTCCAGCCATAGAAGTGCCTCCGGTGTCAGAGTAAGGAATTCTGTCACTGGGCCTGGATATAATCTTGTCGGACATTGACTCACTATGTGGTCCACCGTTTGAAATTCAGCTCCACAGTCGCAGCGGGGGCTGTTGGTCATGCCCCACTGGAACAGTGAGCTGGCATATCTTCCGCAGCTTGTTCTGACTCTATCTACTTCGCTGATGCACTGCACTGTCGCTGTGAATTCAATTCTGATCAGATTTCTGACAATTTCGCTATTTATTAACTCGCGTCGTGTATTCGAGAATATTCCAGCGCCTTCTGGAATGATCTCACAAGCTCTGGTCTAGTTCATTGTCGTTCCGGCATATTCCAACGTTGCTCGGTAATCCGTTCGTGAGAGTTCTAGAAAATCCCATCGGTTTCGCGAAATCGCGACTATTCTGGTGAGCTCTCGAAGCACGGCTCCAACGAGTTCCGTTATAATATGAAAACTAATGAAGACATTTACCAAGAGCTTTTAAAAAACAACGATAAAAACCATTAGGATTTTTAAAAACCAACAGGTATCACAAAGCCTAACTCTCAATTATTGTGATTGACCTTTCCAATTTTAGGAGATATCGTGTGATAAATTGAATTCCTAATTTTTACCAGGCTGTGCCCAAGCCAAATGCAGCTTTGCACCCCCATATATTTTTTCTGTTTTTATCTGAAATTGTCAATTTATGTTGATAAATCCTAGTATATGTAAGTTTACTATATAAAACAGTGAAATATATTACAAAACATTTTCCATTTCACACTTACATTCCTTAAATCAGCCGCAGAAAAATGTGCTCCCAGAGCCCATATTTTTTATGTTTTGGGGCGCACCCTGGCGATGTTTGTAGAGTTATTTTGCAGAACTTACACTGTTAACTTGTTTTGTGAGATCCATTTAACGAGCTCAAGGCTGGAAATCGCTGTAAATGGCACACAAAATTTTCAATTCGAAAATAAGCGAGAGTCTGCTATTTTTGCGGTTTTCGGATGTCAAATATGGGGTGGATTTGATTTCTAATGTGAAAATAAACTCGATATTCGTGTTCAGGAGGTCAAAATTAGTAAGAAAACATATCCCACATGCCTATGTTTTACAAAAATTCAGGTCCTGTCAAAAATCGTCGCCATCTTTTTTTCTGAGTGGGAAATGTTAACGCATCCTTGGAGAAAATCAATTACCTTGGTATGAGTAGTTATCATGCCAAAGGGCATCCCGTCTAATTCATTTGCGGTATTCAAAATCGTAGCACCCCGACTAAAATATTTGTGCATCAATGTTGATATTTCATATTGTCTCTAACGAGGTCTCTAACGAACCAAGTTACCAAGTACCTACCTGCTTAAATAGGTATACTTATTTTGAAAGTTGTAACGCATTTGAAATTGAAACACTTCTAATGCAAGGTAATGGTAAATATTGATTGCAGGAGCTTGATTGCATGGAATGGAAGCAATTCAGTTCATTCTTATATTATAACGACACAAAATCGATCCATAAATTGATTGCTCCCCAGACATTTGACTGGTGGCTACCTTACCTACTCCAACTAGGTATTATGCATAATGAAGTGCGAGCTGTCGATTCCGTTCGTGGTTTATTTCTCAAGGGAGTGCCATCAGCCATCAGCAATAAATAAACGGGTAAAGAATTTTAGACGAATTTTAAGATCAATACTCAAAAACTCCACACCCTTCCTACTGTGGGCCATTCCAAGTTGGGCAACTTTCCAGAAATCGAATGTCAGCTGAAAGTTACTAAACAAGAATTGAATGTATTGGAACGAAGATGGCGTAGGTGTACATTTTGATCAAGAGTTGAACGATGGGATGCGATT
This sequence comes from Anaspis maculata, assembly GCA_949128115.1. Taxonomy (NCBI): domain Eukaryota; kingdom Metazoa; phylum Arthropoda; class Insecta; order Coleoptera; family Scraptiidae; genus Anaspis; species Anaspis maculata. The sequence goes on along the minus strand of OX421963.1, from coordinate 55,421,696 downwards.
TTCCTGCATAAAAACATGATTGATCCTTCATCTTTTTGGAGGCGGCCTAGTAAGGACGAGGCAAAACACACCATGATAAATAACAGTTGTTTTTCTGATAGAGAAATAGGAAGTCGGACACAACTTATAGGGCGGGAGTGAGCAGAAATAAAACCTAAACCAAACCCACCAGAATGTCCTTATTTATAGACCTATCTCAATCAAGAATCTCCAAGATATAATGTTCGCGGACCATTATTCCAGCGGATTGAACGCGGAACAACACGAAATTTCTACATTATTCCCGCTTCCATTTGCACAAAGATTTTCGCAATTACTCGCGGTTCGATTTTTTAAGTGCTACCCGGCGGCGTCTGCACTCGGTTACAAAACGACACAAAAAACTTCACGACGATGTGGGGCTTTTGAGTTGCGTGTTTTGTTACCTTTAGGGAATTTTAATTAAGTATTTCCAATCGGACGAGTCGTCCCGTGTACGACGATAACAATAATACAATGTTGAAACTTTGTAAACTACTAATTAAATCACGTAAAGCGTTCGTATTAGCACCATGGTTGTCATTATCGATTCGAAATCTAATATTGAAGCTGGGGGAATTTAGGAGAGCTCCATTGTTACCAATAATGGTTGAAAAATACAAGATTCCTACCTTCCACGAGTTATATCGTTTATACTCGTACGTGTTGTAGCGGCAAATTTATTTTTCTCGAGAGTTATAATAAGGTATCAATCATTTTTATTTCACTCTACGAAAAGTGCCTCTATTCAAATCATGAAAAATGGCTCTCGAACGTGAATCTCATAGACATTCATAATTTTTTCAAGAATGCAGTGTGGAAACTGGAATTGGTAGGAATGAGTGGAGTGGAGATTGATAGGGATCAATACCTACAAGTCGGACTTATGTCCTGGACGACATAGCCTTTTCTCTTGCCATAGGTGCAGGTACAATGCCGAGTGCAATTTTTTTTGTTTGAGCAAATAAATTGTTGCAGTACTTCCGAGAGTTCTTTACACCTTGTTTCTTGTTTAAAGCCTAATGGTGCTACTTCCACCTTGCATTTACCACCAGACAACTTTGTTCTAACTAAACGCTCTCTGTTGTAAATACCGAATAGTTATGAGCGCTACATTCACTACAACCTGCTACCTACTAGGAGCTCAAATATGGCACCTCAAAACAACGGAAACTGGGAGGCAGCCAAGACACAACCTACGACATGAGAAGAAAACTCACGACTACGTGTATATTTAAACAACGAATGAGAATTTACAGAGAGAGACTCTGTTTAAGTAGCGAACTTTTAATAACATGTCTCAAGCACACAGCAGCTTTGGTGCTCAATTGTACTGCAGCTGGAAGTCGAGAAGACCCCAAAACTAGTATAAAACTAAAATAATTGGGCTGTCACGTTTTTTTTTTCCATTTAAAATCTTATACTTAGCTCGAGGAGGCTGACGCGGGATCGGAGGGGTCTTTTGATATGTTATATTTGAGACCTTTCAGGATAGATCTTGCATACTTTTAGCCGGTCATCAATTTATTCTCGCTTCTTATCTATTGAAATAGCACCTTACTGGGGTATAATCCTAGTCTAAAATAGGGCGACTGCAAGAAATCGTTATCTTATTACCTCCGACAGGTACAGAGGTAGGGTGAAGGTCGGAGTGAATTAGCATGGAAGTTAACACGGAATACGTGATTTGTAATGACGGAAGTCTGAATTTATTTCAAATGCCATACTTACAATTGACATTTCCATTTCCAGAAGAAAGAAAAGACAGTATTTTAAAGTAATTTTTTTATGTTTTGACATTTTTTATTCGTTCTGGCAGCATAGTAGATGTTGGCCAAAGAATTGTAGTCATCAGCATAAATTAGAAATTCACTCATTTATTATGTGGCGAAAGTCACTGAAGCCACTGAGACCATGTTCAGCAGAAAATTGAAGCATTTTTATGTGGAATTTGATTTAAGGCGTTTCTGATGCGACTAAAAAAGTTGTTGACGGGAATCGGGTTCTATTTTATTTCTTCGTCAAGTAGAAACTCTTCCAAAAAGAAAATGTACGGGCATTGCTATCTAATTTTGAAAATTTCCAAAAAATTTTGAAAATTTTTGATTTTGATTTTTGAAAATTCAAAAACCAGATAGCATGGACAATGCATCATTCCTCGAGGAAGTCGCATGCCAAATTTGAACTTTTTATTTAAAAAAAAGATACCAAACATGATTTTTCTCGTAGACATGAAAAAGTGAATTGAGAGAAATCATTTTTGATACCACTTTTTTTAAATAGAGAGTTCAAATTTGGCATGCGAATTCCTTGAAGAAAGATGCATTGTCGATGCTATCTGGTTTTTGAATTTTCAAAAATCAAAATTAAAATATTTTTGAATTTTTTGGAAATTTTCAAAATTTGATAGCAATGGCCGTACATTTTCTTCTAGGAAGAGTTCCTACTTGACGAAAAAAATAAAATAAAACCGATTCCCGTCAACAACTTTTTTAGTCGCATCAGAAACCCCTTAATATACCATCACGGTCACCACGGCCTAGCCACCACGGTGTCAGTTCGACAGTTGTCATCTGGTTGTCATCAAAAACTCTACTTCTCTAGTTGGTTTCCCGGGTTTCTCACCACGTGAAACGCAGTTAAGTGGAGTCAGAAACCCGGTAACACCTCTCACAAAATTGGTTATTGTTAGCCCTTCTTCCTTCTTTGGACAGTGACGTCATCGGTCAGCTCCCCAGGTTAGATTTTTGACAACTGGTCAATCCATAGACGCTCGCCTTGAACGGACCACAGTGCAGCATATGTGCCACCTAAACAGAAGTCTTCCAAAATTGGGTCTTATTACTTTGGTTTCTAATAGAAGTCGATTTTGTGCCACTTGTGCTTTTTTATGACTGATGACGTGATGAGAGTGAGAATGCTTGTTAAATGTGAAAACTCTTCCATGACTGTCAGGAAGGAAACGTCGCAGATATGTCAAAACATGATCTCTAAATTGCACATTCACGCATGACGTCACAGCAGAGAGAGACAACGAAAAATTGGAAACTCCAATGCCCGATTCCACAAATAGTGCAGTAAAGATAGTCAAAAAAGACCCCAAACCTTGAAAAAATTAAATCATAAAATTTTATAGCAGATATCGATTCAGAAATTCATCCTCCACCACATACTCAAAATCCCCAAAAATCCCAGTTGAGCATTCTTCTTGCGGCGCTGTCAAAGTATATCATGTTTGCTGCAACTATAGTCCGAAAATTGTATTCTCGTTTCTGTCACACTAGAGCTACATTGTTGGCTCAGAGCTGTTGATATACACTGCAAGGCATGACCAGACCTTCGTTCAAACTTCTAACTCGTATTTCCCGAAAAAAAAACACGGAAGTCGCTTCGAGAGTAGCTTCAATTCCCAATCAACAGTGTTGATTAAAGATAATCGGAGGGTTAATGACCAAGTTAATTAAAATCTGTTTGATTTGTGATAGAGGCATGAAATTTGGTATTAGTGGTCTTCATGGTCTACTTTTCAAATGTTTACACGACGACTCGCCATATTTTGATTAGGGGGGCCCAAGGAACCCCTTAAAAATTTGAAGTTGCAGGAACTCCCACAAACCACCGGTAAATATCGTCACACATTTCAAAAAGTAGTCATTTGACTCTACACCAAATCTTGACAAGATACACAACAGTTGTCGACATGTACGCATTGTTCTTCGGGTTAAAAACAAAATTCTTCGGAGTGTCAAAGAAAAAACACAGTTTTTAATGATTTTTCCATCTTAGAAAATGTGAATTGATCTGCTGTGTATCATTATTCACTAATTTGTATTTTCCGAAGCTATTCATGAAGTCTGTTTTTTGATACTGTCATTCTAGGAATGACAGCTCCTGAAGAAATAAGCCAATTCAAGTGAGAAGTTCAACAGCGTTTTTTCATTATTCCCAATCAATGTGATCGACAATTTGTGAATGACTGGATACCTGAAACTGTTCTGTAACTTAATTCCTTTTGACTACACGCGGAATCAAGCGCAAAAGCCAAGAAAAAAATGTTTTTTACGTCGCCCACCATCATGAAATTTGTGCCCCTAAGGCGTGTTGAAAGTATTTTTATACCGTGTATTAACTCGATCTCAAAGCTTTGAAGTATTTCACGCCTCAATCTTGATTCTTTGTGCCTTCTACTTGACAACTGCAGATCGTATTGACGTTTGTCTATACTCATAAGTCTGTATTTGCTGTTGTTTCGCCAAAGTAGCATGAAATTTGGTGCACTTCTAACAGTGACAGGTGACGGTTAAAAAAATTTCGTTCGGGGCTTTCACGCATCACTTCTCATTTAGTTATACTCAATAAAATTATGAAACAGTTGAAGCTATTCACCTAATAATGAATTGTCATCATATTGATTGGTAAAATTGGAAAAAACGCTGCTGAACTGAGCACTCGAATTGGCTGGTTTCATCTGGGATTGTTGCTTCTATAAGATGTAAATATCAAGAAATTGTCTTCATCAACGGCTTCGGCAGATACGAATTAGTGGATAATGATATGCGGAAGATGAATTTATTCCCCTATTACATGAAAAAATTATAAAAACCTGATTTTTTTTTGACATTCCGAAGAAATTTTTTTTCATTATGAAGAACAGTGCGTACATGACGACAACTGGTCTGCATCTTGTTGAGATTTAACGTAGAGTCAAATGATTACTTTTTGAGATGCGTGACGATTATTAATGGTGGTTTGTATGAGTATCTGCAACTTCAGTTTTCAAGGGGGCCCCTAAGCCCCCCTAACCAAAATATGGCAAAGCGTCATGGCTACATTTGAAAAGGGGACCATGAAGACCACTCATACCAAATGTTATGCCTTTAGCACAAAAAGAACAGATTTTATTGAATTTGGTCACTAATCCCCGAAGTACACTTAATTACCACTGGTAATTGCAGATTAAGCAAGTTACGTGTTTTCTTTTGCGGGAAATAGGATGTCGACGGTTCAGATGACGTTCTGGTCATGCCCTGGAGTATATGACAACAGCTCTGAGCTAACAATATAGCTCCAATGTGACAAAAGCGAAGATACAATTTTCGGACTTGCTGCGGCAAACATGATATACTTTGACAGCGCCGCAAGAAAAATGCTCAAGTGGGATTTTCGGGGATTTTGAGTACATGGTAGAGGATGAAATTCGGAATCGATAACAGCTTCAAAATTTTATGAAATAATTATTTCAACCTCAAAACCTATCTTTACTGCACTAAAAGGTGGTCACAAATTTTAGTTCGGTACTAACGTATGGTCCGAAAGTTTTGGGAAATTGTTCAAAGCTAATAACTTTTTCTGAATAGTCTTTATTTATTAACTTGATATTGCAAAAATTAACATCATATATAACAATAACAAATTCATATTCAACATATTGATAATGGACCATTATCTTCGATGGGTCTCAATTTTCTTCTGCCATGTTCCATAATTTTCTGTATCAATTTGTAAAATGTGAAATTCTCTAATGTTATTGAAAAATGCGACGCCGTAATTGGTCTTCATTTGCAGCTTCCCATCTCTTGTAGTATACTATCCTGCTCAATACTTACCAAAAATCTTATATTGGTCGAGCTTGCGGTACATTGGGAGGCAGGAGCTCAGAGAAATTAATCCTGCTGTTGTCCAGAGAATGATCGAACATGGCAGAAGAAAACTGAGAGCCATCAAAGATGATGGCCCATCTTCAATATGTTAAATATGAATTTGGTATTTTCAAGGATGATACCAGTTTTTGCAATATTAAGCTACAAAATCAAAACTATCCAAAAAAAGTTATTAGCTTTTAAAAAAATTCCCAAAACTTTTGGACCATACGTTAAACACGGGATCAAATTTTTGAAGTGGAATAAAATGCAAATCCATCTACTTCAAGGGGAGATTATGATGGGAATACAAAATATGGCTCCAAGCCATTATTTGTATACAGAAAAAAAGTTGGAGTAACACGCACTTGTCGCTTATTTTTTATTACAAAGAAAAGATCTGGCAGTTCCGGTAGGATGTGTTCTACAAGCCCGAATAAAGGCTGTCTCACCTGTGTTTTGGTATCCAAATATTCGCTTGGAGCCATATTTTATCTCCCCTTGAAGTAACTGGGTTTGCATTTTATTCCACTTAGAAAATTTGATTCCGTGTTTAGTACCGAACTAAAATTTGATACCACCTTTGTGCAATCGGGCATGATTGCAATGCAGGTCACAGGTCCTTTATTATCATTTGAGAGTGGCAGTTTCAAGATATCTTTGGCGTGGGCAGTCACATACATGCTTTCGCCATATTATTGAGGCACGTGTATTTATGTACAGGGTGATCCACCGACATTCTCCCCCCCTCCTGCTAGAATTTTTCCCGTTGGAATAAATTGTTAGGGAAAGAAATTTTTTTCAACCATTTTTCCCGTAGAATTCAAATTTGGACAGATCTTTTTTGTAACTTCTATGTAGTATACAGATGTTTCCAAAAAACTTTAATTTTTTTTCGACATTTTATATCTAAATATTGGAAATGATTCGGCTTCTTCTTTTGTGTCCATATATGTAATTTAATATCTGAATAAGATTATATACAGGTGTTCAGATTTACACTTCTCACCTAAGATTTCTCCCCCCGATTTTTTTTTCAAGAAAAACGCCGCAACAGGTCGATTTTCATCGATGAGAATTTGGCAATACGTGTCCTAGATGTCCCTCTCATGATAAAAATTGACCTTTTCCGGCGTTTTTCTTGCAAAAAAAATTGGCGGGGAGAAATCACAAGACATCGGTCTTTGAAAGATCATTTTCGTACGACATCTCCAAAACCTACAATGATGTTCCTGAAGAGCTGAAATCATGTTCGGTAGCGGGTTTCGGAAAGGGTCTCCGTCGGCTTATGATGAGTTAATTCTTGAAGGGCGTTTGCGACATTATTTATTTATTGTTCAATTCTTAAAAGGCGTTTGCGAGTTAATTTTGTTTATTTGCATATAGGGTTAAGTGGTAGAGCAGGGGGTGTGATTGTGCACCCACCTGAACTTCGCCCTTGATTTTTCATTGTTTATTTGACTTTAATTTTTATTTATTACACTGGAAAATCAATAAAGACAGTTTAATATTATTATTATTATTAAATCTGGGGTGGCAAGTGTGAGAATGAACTTCAAATCAATGAAATCAAATTATACATTTGGACTCGGAAGAAAAACCGCATTATTTCATCTATTTAAATACAAGGTGTCAAAAAGTTTGGAAGTTTTTTTTGAATTTATTCCAACGGGAAAAGTTTCAACAGGGGGGTTTCAATCTCGGTGTTCCACCCTGTACGGTGGGCAGCACATAAATTTAAACACTTGTCAAATCTCTCGATTTTTGAAATCAAATTACGACCTTATGACTATGATTTGAGAAGATCACTTGCTGTTGAAATTTTGATGAAACATTCTAGGATCTGTGGAAATGAGTAGTTTCCTCAAATCACATCTACGAAGTGTGCCATTTCAAACGCAAAATTGACAGTTTTGAAGAATGTTTCCATTTATGCGTTCGCGTCTATACAATATACATACTTGAATTTGACCTGTGTTTTTCACAAGAATGTTCCTACCTAACTACCTGCCTACTAACTGTCTCGAATTCCTGGAATATCCCGCACAGAATTATTTCCCAATCCTTTTGTTACACATCTACATTAATATCCGCATTCACACAAATCACACCGTATTCAAAGATTACAAAGGAGGTTTTAATCCAATCAATGAGACCAAATCCAATAATGCAACAGTGGAATGAATGTACAAGGTAGTAAGGTACCTAATTAATTATTTCTATGCGCAGTCTCTAGTGTGACAATCATAAAAATGATCGCTGATAATAAAAAATATTCGATAATTCTTCAACCATTCCTCGACCCCGCCTGGAATTTTCTGAATGTGATATTTCTCAACCGTCGACTTTTCCATTCCTTCCATTTTCTTTGCTGCAGTAAACGGCATTCTGCATAGAGTGCCGATTGGGGAGAATTCTAAGCGGAAATAGTGCTACCCAAAACTTCTCTTCGCTTCCACCCACCCCCTAACTTCAAAAAGCACTACCTACTTCGCGATGCAATATGCATCAAATTATACTCCATAAATTGATAGTGGGCTACACGGCACCAGTGTAATTCTTTTTTAAATGTTAAATATATTAGTTATTGGCTGAAAAAGACACATATTGTCTATTTTGTTGGCAACAAATGATTTTACATCATCAACATGGGTTGGGTTGCTCCTGCACTGAAACTAAGTTTATTGTGCCCATTTTTATAAAAAAAAATGAGTTGACAAAATTGGCACCTACTGCTTTGTATTTGCAGTTGTAAGTGCTTTGCCATAAGTGACACATCCACGGGCAAGCTGTTGAAGAGAATTTAACTTTCCATTTGAAAAATTGACACCGCAGTTCATTCCTGCAACCGGCAGTACGGCATGGTGTAGTGATAAACAAACATCGCAGTCGAAACTGACTTGACGAAGTCAAGAGCGTACCGGCGCAGGGCGTGAATGTGTCGGACATCCGCACCTGCGTTCGTGGGTAAAAGACGGAGTCCAGGTCGAACCGTGCGTTTGTCGGCTCCAGTGTTTGGATCGACCTACCATCAAACATCCACGCACCACTTTGCGGCTCGGTGAGTCCGGTTGGTGGGGCACAATACACTTAGTGCTTTAGTGCAGGGATAACCTAACCCACAATGATAATGAAATGATCACCGCAGTTTGAGATACTGATGCTCAATCATTTTTCGTACACTTAAATTGGTGAAATAAGGCGTAGCGGAATCAATCCGTGCGGGCTTTTCCGTGACAGAAATTTACTTTTCAGGTCTTTTTGGAAAGTTACAAGGATGTACTTTCGTTTGAATCAATAGACATTTTCGAAATCCAAAAACATTCAAGTTTGGGAAAAATTATTTTTGGATTTTCAAAAAGGTCTATGGGCTCAGACCTAGGCTCAAAACAAAGTACAACATCCTTGGAGCTTTACAAAAAGACTTGAATGGTAATTCCTGTTAAGAAATAAGCCCGCACGAATTGATTCCGCAAAACCTTATTTTACCAATTCAACTCCTTCCTTAATATCCACTTAACCAATTATCTGTATCTTGCTACAGCGGCGTGCTATAAGGCCGTGCCACCTCATTCGAAGTGGACAAGGAGCTGAGGATTCGCTATAAACCAAGCAGTGTACAAGTAGGTACACAGCTCAGGAAGACGTAACCCGGCACTTTTTACATGAGTCTCACACTAGGTGTCACCTCTGAGATTTTAAACCTGTCAACTATATCTATTGAAAGCTCGTTTGAAACAACAACATTATTATCTATCAAATTGGTATTTGAAACCACGTAAGTGAATGAGTAGATGCTCACTATCATCGTGGTGAAAGAACTTGTCGGACAAGTTGACATGAATATTAACTTGAAATTACTTGATTGTGTTCATCTACTTTGCATTGCTAATGGATTCATTATTTAGGTACACTGAAAACAGTGCTCTAATGGGAGAATATTGTTGAACTATTTTTCAACCAATAGGAGCAATTTATTGTCAATGGAAGGTAGGCGAAAACCGGTTATGAAATGTCACCTGTCAAACGTTTCTATTTTTAGGAGCCAGAATTTCCAATTTCTAGGCAATTATTGAAGAAAGATAGATGAAATAGTATATTAAACTACTGTATGTTTGTTGAAATCATGAATTAGGGCCAGGGCCGGCTTTAGGGTGTTCTTTAAATGATTATAGTAATATTGATAATGATGTGTTTTTTTCTCAAACAATGGTATTAGTGCCCCACATACATGCTTAGCTAGTCTTGTCAGATTGGGTCTCTGTGGGTCTAGTACATCAAATTCTACCTTTGCGCGCAGTAACTTTTTTCTCTACTCATTTATTATCAATTTGAACCTAATTTTAAAGTTTGAAGCTAAATTTTGAATTTGAATTTGATGAATTATTAAAAAATATATTAAAAAAAGCCAAAATATTAGTGTGCGGGACATTTTTGGATGTATGGGGGACGAGCACGAACCTGTAGTATAGCTGGACTGCTAATTCCCCAGATTCCCCCAACAAATTATGACCCCTCCTCCGGAAGTTGCCATCTTATTATGCACCGGTACATGACCGGTACCCAAAACGTTTGGTAGCGGCCTCGAGAGTGGCTTTCAATATTCAACGGAGCCGTTTTATGTATTGATGACTATGACTATATCGTCTATTTTATAAATATATGATTTTAGTGTATATTAATATAATTTTAAGGTAAATTTGTTACCGATCTATGGAGATTTGCAAGAGTTTACCGTTATTACATAGAACGTTTGAGGTTCACTGGAATAATTTTCGCTCGGTGACAGTCGGTGCTTGGCTGTCAGTGCCGCGCTATCTTGATCTGGGATGATATCTTGATTTCTGGTTTTGATTTCTGCGACTTAATGTACCTATATACCGTTCACTTTTTATTTTCAGTAGAATGACTTTTTGTATCAAAAATAAAGTGACAAGATGGGGGGCTACGGCTACGGCTGATGGCACCTGCAAAGATTTGGATCGAAACTATCAGCGGCCGTCAGCCGTATCTTCCCAGCGCTCCAGCTTGTCACTTTATTTTTGCTCCAAAATGTCATTCTACTGAAAATGAAAAGTGAACAGGATATACCTAGGTACACTCGTAGAATCAGACCGTTGCCGTGGCAGGTGATGCCAACCCTTGAAAACAAAAACCCAACGTCCACATAATCTCATGGCAGCGCCCGCCTGGCGTCATTTCCCCCTCTGTTATCATCAGTCCAGCTATATTACAGGTTCGTGAGGACGAGGGACAAAAGGATCAGTTGCGGGACAATCCCGCAGAAAACAGGTCGTTTAGCATCCCTGCGCCAAACTTCGGAAAGGCGCCTGAGCGCCCTTTATCTCTCTATTATCTCGAAAAAATTTCATCTGCGGCGCTTTTTTACTCACAATTTGTGCAATTTTCAATCATCATCAACATTATTGTTATCATTTGAAAAAAAATCGCTTGAGATGCTATTTTTTCATTCATAAAAGGCATTACAGAACTTCGCCTTGAGAGCCAAAAGCTGTAAAGCAGGCCCTAATTAGGGCAGGCTGTGAACTTCGATACGTATGACCAAAATGTATTCCATGACGACGGCTCATCATGTTGACATCAAATTAGAGTGATTATTGATAAGTTCACGACATACGTTTTTACTTTGATAGCCTGCCCTAATTCATGATGTTAACGAGCATACGGTATAATACATATGCCGTACAAAAAATTAACACCTCTGCTAGAATCTGACACATTAAAATTGAAACTATAGTACATTTAACAGCTCTCTGTGATTCGAGTGACTTCTGGGCATATTTTCTAGTTTAGCATTGCAGGCTTGTCGCCTTCTGACCTAGTGTGGAACTGGCGTGTTTGGAAGTTATGTTGTCTGTCAAATTCACATTGGAATCCTGGAATCTGAAATACATAAAAAATTCAAGCGTCATGCGTAGCGATGCGACTCGGGTGCCGCGAGAGCCAAATACCCATGGCCCCCGATGTAATTCTGTAGCTGCGTTGGTTGTTTGGTCCAGAAATGCTGAAGCGCTGCCAGCCCATTTTTAGCGGAAACAAAGTAGAAGGTCGAGTAGAAGGTCGATATTTCGATTTGCACACTTTTTTTTAAACTACTTTACTATTGTATATGTTTGTTTCGGGTATAGGACAATTAATAGCACAAAATTTAATTCGTGACCGATAAACCGCGTCACTTTAAAAGGGAAATAATTATTTTTTTCAACTGTTAAATGTCAAAGTGTCCTTCGATTTCTCAAGTGATCGAAGTGAAATTGAAAACGGGTCGGGAAAATATGGCCTTTTCCAGTAAAATAGAGCCAAGCGTCTTTTATCACGTCTTGCAAATATTTCCTGTGCATATGTAGAAGGAATGTGAGAAAAATACGTTCAAAAAATTGTCCAGACGATGTCGTGTGCTGTCGTAGATCACCTTGCCAAATTACATCACAATGCACTTAACTGCATACTCTCAGGGATTTGCTTTGATTAATAATTGAATTTTTTTTTTGAAAAATTAGAAACAAAATTTCTCAGGTCATAAAATAAATAAATTCATAATTGAAGCAGACTGGTGCCCTGACCAAAAGTAGCTTCATATCCCGTAATCTGACCATGTCACCGATTGCCTAAATTATTATTATTCTTAATAATAATATTAATAATAAAAAAAGATAAATTATGAATTTATCTGATCACATGATGGTCTATATGTGTATCATACCTCTTACACCTTACGATACCTACCTAACTGCCATTCAATGGTGAAAAACCCTTGTTATAAACTATGAAACATCAAAAATGCATTGACTCTTGCAAAGTATGCATACAAATCAAAAGAGAGCACTCCTTGTCATAAAATCGTACTGGAGTTTTGAACTAACGCCAACTAACACACATAAAAAAACCACTGGCTGTTGATGTAGGTGGGTACCTATCTCCAGCTTATAAATTTCTCAAAAAACTTTCGACAAAACATTGTTTTCAGCTAAAGCACAAAACCTAAAGTTTTCTCGGTCGGTAGGTAGGTACACTTACTAAAGCTCTCACATAAAAGCGAGTAACTCCTTTGGATGTTCAAAAATTAACCAGTTACATATTATTAATCGAAAGTTTGCGTTAAGGAAACTAAAATTCAGGGTTTGATGCGCAAACTTCATCCTATAATTACGTCGTTAATGATCGTCGTAGAAATTTTTGTTCAGGAACTGGTAGTAAAAACTGTAATTTAACGATGGGTCAGAATTAATTCCCTATCGTAACTGCCGTCTCTTTTCCGTGGCTTATGAGTTATGTTTGCTATAAAAATTGGAATATCTGCAAACCCGCACTTTCTAATCTTGTAAGTTTCTCCCTTTTATTTATATTTTCTGTTTATGATAAATGGCTGTACCAGAGAAAAATGGAACAAAGAAACCCCAGATTAATGATATGCCTGAACACCTATTAGATATTGTTACGTAACGTGTACAATATTCGCAATTCAGTTTTTTTCTCCCGCCACCAGATGGCTGTTTCAAGTTGATTATAATAGGGCCACTCAATCAAAGTAGGCCATGGAAAGTATCCTCATGGTCATGAGGATTCTTCCACGGTCTCCTCTGATCTAGTGACACTAGATTATAATGAGCTGTGACTGTGATGAACACCATAGTAGTGTCAGCTGAAGTGACTGAGCTTCCAATGACATCAGAGTGACATAATAATGGCAACCAATCATTATTGCCTTCGCATGCCGCTTTTCGTAGCCATCTTGTGGCGGGAAAATCTTATTTGAATCACGAATATGAACATCACTTGCTTGACATAGTATCGAAACAATAAACTGCAAAAACTGCAACTGATTTCCTTGTGAATAGGTAATTCAAGGTGCCTTGATGAAAAAAAAAACTGAATGTTATTCAGGTTGACTATAGAAATGTCAATGCCTGATGTACAATAAAGAAATGTTTCATGTTATTATGTTCGATGTTGGATTGTGGAAACAAGCCACAAGGTTTAACTTCCGGTACCATTACGCCATGCTGACAGCAATAACTGGATTTCGAATTTCGATCCCACACACCCAACCAACTTCAACCTTCAGCCTTGTTATTTTTAATTGCATTATTTCACAAAGAACATCAATTTGCAGGATAATGCCGGCTAATCGTTTCGAACGCAAAATTCGAACGTCAACTTCTAAAGCCTCGCGATCGCGCGAGACGGCGTAGCACAGTAGGGCAAATTCCGTTGGTGTTTATGGGAAAAGATTTATTCGGGTTTTATCTGTCTTATCTCGAAGCCCCCCCAATTTTTTTAAGACGGCCTCTTCAATCAAACGAGAAGCTCTTGGTGGAAATTCAAAATACTTTAACATTTCATCGGGCGATGGTGGAGAACTTCCAAGGCCGCCCGGGTCGGCGATGGGTATGTTATAATTTGTATTCCGCATATTTCAGGGATCTCGAAATATGGTGCATACTTGTCTTTTAGGTATGTAAATAAGCCCCGGTCTTTTCACCTTCGGGATAATGCGGGGAATGAATTGCGGTGGGTGGGTAGCAATAATTGTTTCCCAGACCCTTGGCAGTAATTCTCAAAGTAGAAATAAGTACGTTGTGGAGTTGTGAGACGGGACGAAGCACACAAGGTAGATTATGTATAATAGGTCACTGTGAGTAATACAATAATAATATCAAGGTGAACACTTGTGGTTTCCTGAATTTCTTTAGCAGACAGCTCTAATAATCGATTGTTTAATCCCTGCTGTTTTCAATACTTTCTTAATTGATGTTAAACACTGATCTAGTCTCTTTATAACATGCAGTAGATATGGAATGATACCCTGTGATCAAAAACTTTTTTACTCCAGAGGGCTATGATTTTTTTGCCTTTTTCAGTTACGTTGAGTACTGCAATTAACTTCAACGTGACATCTGCATTTTGAAAACCGTCAAAATGCAGTGACACATCCACTAACCTTCTTGTGCCCAACAAAATAAGGCAAGACTATTTCCAAAATAATTTACCAGGGGTGGGTCAGGCTGAGGTGTGGTGGTGAAAATAACCATAACTTTTTTTAATGTGAATTGTTTTCAAATTCAACAAAAAATTATGGGATATTGGAGCTTTCTACCAAAAAAAGGTCCCTCTGTTCAATCTCGGTAGACGCACCGTTTACGAGATATTTGAGTTTGAATGTACGAAAACGTGGTCAGTAAAGCTGATTTTTCAATTAAGATATTCAAGGCGAAAGAAAAACTATTTCAAAGCATCTTCATTTTTGTTTGGCATTTAAATTTTGTTAGGCATAAGAAGGTTATTTAATGTGTCAAGTTTGATTGATTTCCCTTGAACGGTTTCGGAAATATTGAATAAACACCATCTTCAGGGTCCCACCTTTAGGGGTCTGTAGCTCCCTTAGGAAGCGTTTCCGGACCCATATTAATATGGGAACTTTTTTTCTTGTTTTGATGAGAGGAGGCTGCCCTAGAACGTTGTCGGTGTATTTTCGGGACATCCTGTAGTCCCAAATTGTCAATGACAAGTTGGTATGTTTTCAATGACCGTGTTGACAGAGGCTTGCAGATTGGAGGTGGTCGTTTGGTCTTGGAGGATCTTTTCTGCACTGCGACCTATAAGATCTTTTGGACGTGAGTGACAGAGGCTGTTATCCATTACCCAAGAGGCGGTAGAATATCATGGATAGTAGGATAGTACTACATATTAGATAATCATAACAATAATAAAAGGAAAATCTGCAAGAATGTTCTAAGCAATGTTCAAAAGTTCGGACAAAAGCGGAACTGAAACATAAACAGAGATATTTGAAGCTCACTTTCTACCTAAACTACAACTAGTCAACCCACTAATTTCGTAGCTAATCCTGATAATGGCATCGTAAAGAGGACGGGTCACATAAAATGGCCAGATAGTTAGGAATGCAAATAACCAGGGATGCTAATGAGTTTCATTGAATCAGAGATTGAATACTATGAGCTCGACTATGAATTCGGGTTGGGATGTAGGTAAACAAATCAGCAGGTATCTCTCTTGTATACAGGATGGTCCGACTTTCATGTCATTAAATTCAAGGATCGATAGAGAATGAAAAATGAAGTGGACTTTCCCCAGAAAACATATTTGAGAAATGCCTGATAACAGAGATACAGCCCTTCAAAGTTGGAAATAAATAGGTAATCATTTTTTCCGCATAACTTTTGAACCGTTCTACCGATTTGATTCAAAATAGAACCAAAGGTTTACTGGAATTATCCCCTGTCGAACGAACAATCATAACATGTTCCATCAAAAAGTTTCAGAGGCGTAGACATTAGGGGGTGTCCCTACTTTTCCCCCCTATTTTTTACCCCTCTAGTTATTTTTGAAAAATGTTAATAATTTTGGATTCTACGTTCAATTTTGAAGAAAAAATCACGATTACAAAATTTTGATTGGAGGCTTTGTTTGGGAGATATTCAGGTTTGAAGGTTTGGAAAACATCTCAAAAGCACAACTTTCAAAGGTCTAAAAATTAAAATCTAAAAAAACTCATGATTTCTCAGCTGAAATAGGTTTTCTAGAATTTCTAAGTTGATAAACTACCATTTTTTCCATAACACAAGAAATTTTACTTTTCTGGATGTTTTCCAAAGTTTCAAACTCAAATATCTCCTAAACGAAGCCCCCAATCAAAATTTTGTAGGGGTGACTTTTTCTTCTAAATTGAACGTATAACTTAAAATTATGAACAGTTTTCAAAAATAACTATGGGTGTGAAAAATAGGGGGGTAAAAGTAGGGACACCCCCTAATGTCTACGCCCCTGAAACTTTTTTATGGAACATGTGATGATTGTTCGACAGGGGATAATTTCAGTAATCCTTTGGTCTTATTTTGAATCAAATCGGTTGAACGGTTTAAAAGTTATGCGGAATATTTATTTCCAACTTTGAAGGGCTGTATCTCTGTTATTAGGCATTTCTCAGATATGTTTTCTGGAGAAAGTCCCCTTCATTTTTCATTCTCTATCGATCCTTAAATTTAATGACATAAAAGTCGGACCACCCTGTATACCGATATGAAACTAAAATGGATTATATTATTAAAACTCAGCAGGGTGGTAGGCCATAGAATAAGTGTAAAAAATATGATAAATTAGCACGTGAAAAAACTCAAACCGAGACTCAAGTATATGGATTTCGGTAGATTAAAATTTATAATTTTGCAACTTAAGGCAATCCTTGAGGTTTCACAAATCCTTATACTGGTAAAGATAGACTCATTGTCCTTGCAATGTCCTTGCCAATCCAGATGGTCGTTTCGGCCAATCCAGTCGCAGTGGCATTTCAACATGGTAAGAATAATGATACATTTTCTACCAGTAGGGATATGTGAAACCACAGTTCAAAGCTTGTAAATTATAAACCAAAATTGGAAGGAAGTTTTGAGGCACGAGGACTCTAACCTCAAGATCGGTTGGCAAAGTTACAAACTGAGTTACGACTGCAGGCGTCGTAAATACAGGGTGTCAAGAGAAAAATTCATATATCCGTAAAGATGGAGTTTAACTGGTGAAAGGCGGCCCTGCGGAATCAATTCTAGCAGGCTGATTCTTTGACAGAAATCCACCAATCTTTCTCGAAAGCTACCGGAAATTACCATGAATTGAGCATAGAAACATTTTCAAAATCATGAAAAAATCTAATTTTGAAGACGCTGTTTTTGAGTTTAGGGAATGTTTTCATATGCTTAATTCATGTAGCTTTCGAAAGAGACCTGGATGGTAAATTTCTATCGGAGAATAAGCCGCAGTTCACTCCACAATGGAGTATTATACTAAAAAAAAATTTCGATTGAAATGGAAACTAGATTGAAAAATAATTGACCCGTGTTTTTTTATTAAGTCAAAACTCGTATCGTTTGGGCGCAATAAATAAATAACATCAACTAGTTCTGACGTCACAGCGAGTCGCCGCCTATACTGCCTGTGTAAATGACGTCAGAAATAGGCAGAATATAGGAGTTTCGTTTATTTATTACGGCCAAACGATACGATTTATGGCAAAATAAAAAAATACGGGTCAGCTTTTTTTCAATACAGTTTCCGATTCCATCGAAAACAAAATATTTTTCCAAAAGTTTAATACTCTATTTCAACTCCATCCTCGACCGAACTAGATAGATTCGCGAGAATAAGTACATATATTCACAATTTTCTCATTTCATATTATAATCTTTATTTCCTTCGACAGTTTTATATAGCAATAAGCAGCAGTCCAGCTCTATGTATTTACTTGTAAAGTCAGTGAGTACCATCTAAAACAGCTTTCGCTAATCATATTTCCTCCTACGAGTTCGATATGTTGAATTTAGCCAAACTTACCGAAGTTTACTGAGAAAACAATTAATATTCTTTTGAGATCGCGACCAAAAGCAATTCATGAATTAACTAGTACCTGGTGTCACCAAAGAGTGTTGCGTTCCCTTATCAAACGGGGAACAAGCGATATTTAATCCAATTTCATACAACCTCTCACGTAACTTCGCTTGGCAAACACAACAGGTCCAAGAACAACATCAAAAGCAGGTGGAAAATCAAAGTGAATAGTAATTAGATTCATTACGCTCTGTCGTAATTGGACGCGACTAATCCTCAATAAAGCTTGGGATTTGGGAACTCATTATGGAAAACTCCGATCTCATTCCTTGAGAGCCGAAGTCAGCAAATTTTCTGATTTAGATAGTGGTTACACGGTTGTAAAAGTATCGATCTGGTCCTCATTGTTCCAGATAAAAGAGCGGAGACACCACTTGCCCGTTACTGTTGTCATCAATATTTTAAATAGTCTCGGTCTACTAGTAGACAAGAGCAAGCTTTTGGAATATTTGAGAGAAAGCTTCTGTTCGCTGCCTGCTTCAACTTCACCCTTCACTTCTCTTCCTCTTTATGCCTTCATATTCACAATGATGATGGATGGCGATGACGGAATTGATTCAATGAAATTAAATCGGACATGAATCCTGTGTTTCCTTCTTTACCAAATTTGTGCTGGAAACTCCAATCAATTTATCAAAAATTTTGTTCAAATTCTGTTATAATAATTCAAGAAGACCTCCACATAGGTACAAAATTCAGTGCCTCGTGTAAAACGCAACAATTATTCTAGGGCGACATGGCAGACGGGACGCAATTTGTTCGATTCTTATTGTTTCTGCTTTTTGTGTGCACCTCACGTGTGTGAGGTGATTTGTTTGTTGGTTGCAAATTAATCCCCAGCATTAGTCCAATCTATTTTGTGTTTTTGCTGCTACCTATTTGGTAACGGTATGCTATTTTCCATTCTATATGGAAAATGAAATGCTAATGAGCCTTCTCTCTGTGGGAAATTTATAATTCAGGCGCGGTAACCATGCACGGCCTGTACGACAAAACAAAAGCTAGTGGTGGGAAATTTGAATTGAGAAACAATAACAAAGCTACTAAATTTACAATTCAATTGAAAACTCAACATGCATGTCGTTCACTTACAAAATTTCAACTCTGCTTCGAAGCCCTTAGTGGGGGGGTTAACGGCCAAGAATGGAATGATCTGTGCCGAAATGCACAGACAATTCCGCTAATCCCCCCTTTGCAAGTTGGAATTTTGTTTCCACAACCTTCTTATCCACGTTCAATCAAATTTTAGTGATTCCGTGCCCTAAAGCTTATCTTTTTATTACAAGAGCGTTGTCTGTTGCAGGAGATACCAAACCCGAATCTGCCAAAACTATTACGTTAACTTCGAACGGGACAGCGTTATCAGGTGGAGACAACAACGCAACAGCAGATCATAAACAATCGAAAGAGCAGAACCCAGAGGCGGAAAGTGAGGAGGAGCTCGAAAAGGCCGCCGCTAAAATACAAGCAGCTTTCCGTGGTCATCAGACCAGAAAAAGTATGAAACAGCCATCCAAACACGAGGAAGCGGAACCTACTCGAGAAGAATTAGAAAGGGACTTTCGGCCTGAGGATACCGGTGAGTTGAAGCTCGCTTCTTTTTTTTCGTAGGACACTCCAACTTTCACCTGGATCCTGGATGGTAAAAACTATGACGTTCACGTCGGCGGAGATTGATGTGTGTTTTTATTTATTTTTCCTAAGAACGAGAAGGCAATCAGGAGCAATATATATTGCGTTAGCTTTAACCATCCGTGGGGGTTTATACCTGACGGTGATATTAGGGATAAGTATAGGAAGGATTCAAGAGGACGAAAAGGATCCTATATCAAGGCCGGCAAAAAAGTAATAACCCAGCGATGACAGGACCGTATCCTTTTTTGCTTCGGACCCTCGAACGACACACCCCAAAGAGGCTTTATATTAGCTAGTCATCAATAAATTATACTTCAACATACCGTCGTCGTCACAGCGCCTACAACATAACATATTAAACGAAGTTCTCATAGTTTCAGCAGTAAAGTTTGCTGATTTTGTTCCGGGCAAAGGATGTACCCCGGGATGTACTTACAACAATTGGTGTAAATCGCTCAATTCATGTCTCAGGTATTAGTTTTTCGAGAACAATTATTATGGAATAATTTACAGGGGGATTTTTGTGAGTGGGAAGGGTGGGAAGGTACGATCATTCAATTTTTTTTTGCTCATTGAGGCAGTTTTGTAACGGTGAACCTACTGTTCGGAACCCTCGAACAACGTGGGTAATTACACTTGTACGGAGTACAGCGTGCTTCTGGTGCAGTCCCAGTGCAAAAAAAATTCCATTTATTCACAATGAGTTCGTAATCGATACATTCCTAACTTTCAAAAGTTGGAAAGTGAATGATTCCTCACAGGTTGGAAAATAATGTCATTTTTAGACCACGGGTGTAATACTACTTAAAAGTAGTATACGAAGAAAAATTTGGGACCAACCACTGTATCCATATTTTTCGCGGAAAATTTGTTTTTTTTTCAAGTTGCATCTCGAATTGAATCGAATCTATCCATTCATCCATCGAGCCCTTGTGAGGTGCTCTTGTTAGGAAGCAAATTTTGTTGAAATCTGTCAAGGTACTTGAGTTACCCCATCATAGATGTTCACGCAGCTTGTAGTTTTCAACAATAAATGACTGAGAGAGACACAAGGTTTCAAAATAGCGCACACTTGGAGGTTTCTTCAATAGGCTATTTCGTTTGGGCAGGTGCGCATGCGTAAATGCGCCAAATTTTGAAAACTTTCGTACACCTGTCAGTTGAATGGCCACGCCGCATGCTCTGTCTACCCCCCTGGCCAGCTACTGGTTCCTGGATGTCACTTTTACACAGACCCCAAATTATTTGTGGAATTTAAGGTGCACTACAAGATTTTCTAGTGTTAATGTTCAATATCGGACTACGAAACTATGAAATTCGCGCCACATACGCAAACCCAAACGAAACGACCTATTGATAACACCGCTTTTGATACTGCATTGTTTCTAACAATTCGTGGTTCAGTGGAAAGGATAAGTAAAGGGCAGTTTTGACTGATGAAATAAAATTATTGGAAAACGAGTTGAAAAAATCTCAATCCGCTGGGGCACAACTTACAGTTCTTCGGGCTAGAATAGTCACTTTACTCATTTGCTACATTAATATCGTTGTCAGGTGGGAGAATGACGTTTGTGTAGTGAAACCGATTTTACAGAAGAGCCATATTAAATTTGGAGTTCCTTTGAACCATCATATTTCATGTCAAATATAAATATTTAGCGGCACTTTTTCAATGGTCATGTTTATTTGCAAACTATTTGTCTCTTGTGAATTTTTGAGGAAGGTCGTAAGAAATGACTCGACAAATAAGCCGTACCTAAGTGACAACATGTGGTGTTCCTGTTAAATTGTCCAAATTTATATTGCTCACATGCTCATTTGTCAAAATCTTCAAGCGAAATATACATGTGTTCTTTTCATTTAGTGAGTTTATACAATTATTTCCATTGTTCGTTCACGTGCGGGCTTTTTTTCAAATGATTTTTATTTCTACCTCAAAAAATAAAAACAAAAAAATCAACTCAGACAAAGGAAGTAGAACTTCAAGGATCTGAAAGTGCAAAAAAACTCAGTTTTGAAAAATCTACACAAAAGTTGTTCTTCCGCCTAACTGCAAAATAGTGCATGGCAGAATAAGGTAACATTTCACTCCCTGCTTTCTCATCCAACAATATTCAAGTCTTAGAGATAGCGGTCTCGGAGCATTTATCTCAATAATTGGGGCTGATATGTTGGTAATAGCTTTGCAAAGATCGGAAAACTTTCGTTTCAGATTAAAAGAGATGTGCCTCGTCGAGCCCACGGAAGTGCACATCTTGAATTTCACTGGGCTCCTTCCAGTCGTGTTAAGGGCACATTTATACTTAAAAGCCTAATTTCTCTTATCAGTGAAAGATTCATAACAAACGTTCGCTGGTTACAGCTAAACAGTCAACCTCACAGCCAACCAGCATTTAAGCAACTTCCACATCTGCGCTTCTCTGCTCTTGTTGTTGTTAACAACCAGGCATACCTACCGAGATACCTACTTACCTGTAAAAAAGCTGCTATGCGCTTGTTCCTGCTTGTGCAAGGGCTTGGGAAAAGCTGTGTCATCAATCACTTACATTTTCCAATACTTCATCATCAGTGGAAAATTGAGTCACATTTAGAGAGAAAAGTGAGTAAGGGGGTTGAAGTGTAGGTACTTCAAGCTTTTCGCCAAAAGAGCGAAACCGCGATGAAAGGGGGCTCCAGTTTCGAATTTCCAGCCGCCGTCAATACATGTTATTTCAAAAAGAATTAATTTCTTATTCTAACCGCTGAGCTCGGGCCTTCAAAGCTTTTTATTGCTCACCTTGAAAGGATGCCTAGCGTATCCATGAAATCATTTATCAATCGGGTATGCAGAGAGTTGGATGGTTGAAATCGAAAAGCTAACGACCGGCCCTTTAGATTTGAGGGAACGTGCTTTCAACGGTCTCCAGTGCTAAAGCAGTAACCAGTTATACCTCGAGTTATTCATTTTATGTTGTGGTTGTCGAAGAGCTCTGGTTATTACAGATAATTAACTATTCATTACAATATTCGAAAAATACAGACATAAAAATTTCAGTGAAGTTTCCGTACTGTTATCAACCCTTCGAAAAAAAAATCGAAAAAAAAAATCTTTTCAACCAATGGATATAAATATTTTCCGAAAATTTTCAGGAAATACTATTTATTACTCTTGTTGGTGATTAAAAGTATTTCCAGTCAAATCCGTTTCATTGGCAAGTACCCTATTACAGTTTGGGGGGGGATATCAATGGACCGTTGCACTGAACTTGTACTTTTCGCCCATGATACAGTTGATGCTTTGCGATACCTGGAAAGAATTCTGGAACCTATAATCTTTCCTCTGTCTCATCAAATAGGTGAACAATTGGTGTATATAGACGATAACGCAAGACCACATCGACCCAACGTATAGTGAATAAATTTTTCCAACGTGAGAATATCACCAGAATGGAATGGCCGGCGCTTCCACCGGACCTGAACCCAATAGAAAACGTGTGGCATGCTCTCCAAAGAGGGATATTAGACCGCGAACTTGAACCTCATGGAATTGAAGAGCTGGGAACTGTACTTCAACAAGAATGGGAAGCCATTCCGGGTGACTTTATCAATCATGTTATCAGAAGTATGCTACGAAGATCTACGAAGATGTCAGGAGGTGAAAAGGAGTAGAGATGGCCCTACCCGTTATTGATTAGTTTTCATTCACAATTATTCAACAATGGGGTACTTGCCAATGGAATAGATTCAGCTGGAAATACTTTTGATTGCTAGTATAAGTGATAAGAGGACTCTACTGAGAATTTCACAAAAATCCCGTCATTTTCTACAGCAAAAAATGAATTTGAAAAATTCCTCCAAAAAGCTTCGCGCCAGGACAGGGATTTTGAGTGAGGTTGGTCTGACTGTGTGACAATGGAATAATCAAGAATGTCAGGGATGTCACTGTGACAGTGTCATTTTGAACATGCTGTCGCAAAACCGATTTCCTATCGAATTCCCTTACCGTGAGCATTTAGACAATAAAGTCAAACAAGGTTTCGAAGAAACTTACTCCAGAAACCTCTCATAATACTGTCTCAGTCGAGATAATTTATTTCCAGGGGAAAATCTGGAAGATCATCAATAGCACAGAAATAAGAGGTTGAAAATGAACAGTGAGCTTTTATAGGTTCATCATTAGCATACAATTACGGATAGGTAATACTTAAGAGCTACAAGAGGTCCATGTCGGAAGGACGCGATGGATCTCCAAATAAAATGTGGGGAGCAGGAACACAGATGTCCGAAATGAAGCCGAGGGCACGCCAGGTCAGAGCACGGGTGACAAACATGCGGGAGGCTTTTTGGTGAACAGCACTAAAGACTAAAGAAAGAGACTAGTTAGGTTGACCAAGAAATGAACAAAACGAATAGGTACTTATCGCGTAGATCGAAGCCTCGATCAAAGCAGTCAAAGGCAAAAAAAGGGCACAGGAAGAAACTACGGTCGGCGGTTTGACGTTGTCAGTCAGACTCAGATCAGATTTGAGATGATACGATTTCAAAGTTTGAAAACATCACCTTGACGACGTTATATCATTGCCAACCCAACGAGGAAAAAGAGCTCTTCTATGTTCTATATCTAATATATTTGTGACGTCACAAATATATTTTTAAAACACGCATTGCGGCCGCAATTTTGGGAATTTAGCAAAAAGAAAAAATACGGGTACATTATTTTTAACCATACTATCGATTAAGCCAATAAAAAAAAATTAGGCAAGTACCCCATTGTTACGCGTTGAAAAATTCGGCTAAAACTTTTTGACGCTTTCGTATTTTTCTGTACATATTATAAATAGTTGAAAAATTATATCTTTTGACACAAATGACGATATAACAAAATCCAAAAAAAGTATGCAGTGCTAAGACATGAGGCTTTATGATGACCTTGAAATGAAATATATAGGATGACCCATTTACCTCATGTACATCAATAAATTTAGTATGAAAATCATGGCTATACAGATCACCTGTAAAATCACTATCGGTGATGACAAATAATGGCAATTACGCACACTTGCTGCCGGAGGAACGCCCTTTCTGGCAACAAAAAAACTCAACAAGATACCCCCATCTATTCAAATGTTACAACCTATAAAAGTAAGATATTTTTTTGGCCGAACCACTTCAAAAAACGATCATTGTACTATAAATGTCCAATTCAATGGAGGAAGGGTTGAAAATTCAAACAAAATTGTTTTCAGATAGAGAATTCAATTCCCTTTAATTTGATGCATCACAAAGTAGGTGGTGTTCCGTTAAATTTTGAAGTTGAGGTGGAAGAAAGCAAAGGGGTGGATTTGGATAGCATTTTTTCCTCCAAAAATTCTTTTCTGCAATGTTATCTAGGATGATGCTGACTAACTTGAGGAAAATTGAGGGGTCCAGAATATAAAATAGGACATTCAGAGACTTTTTAGGGAGAACGGAGTCGAGTGGTGAGGTTAAAACTTTGGGATTTTTTCTTTAGAAAGGGAATTCAATTCTCTCCAATTGGATGTGTCGCAAGCTGGGTGGTGTCATTTGAAATTTCAAAGTTTGATTGATTGATACATTTATTTCCATCGAGATACAACAGTGTTTAGTTGTTAAAGCTGGGGTGAGTGAGGGCGACGGGGCTGTATATAGAAATTTGCCAATGTATGTTTTAGATGACCCCCTTGATATAAAAATCGACCGTTTTTTGCTCGAGGAAATATTCACTAGGAATCTGGAGTTATTGCAGGTGGATAGTTTTCAAATGATCACCCGGTATATAAGCACCACGGAACGGCCCAGGCAGCAGTATTGAATTGGGAGTGATCAAGAGCGATAAAAATCGAGTAGTAATCGGCGATATTCTCAAGTGAATAATTGTTGGCGTGTATTTATTGTAGTACGCAGTAATAAACAGTGTGTTTTCAAACGATCATCTCAATTATAAACGAATCCGTACGCGAAATACGTAACAATGGTCTGAAAATTGATCGACTCATTTGAGAATTGAGTTTTTTGCACAAACTGATGCTGCTACTGGATATTTCAGGAACGGTCGAAGATATCTTAGAACGGATTGTTGCCTTTTCTTGGGCAAATTCAGGAGTGAATATGGTGATTTATCTACAGATAGCCACCTTAGATCAGAACTAGCTCAAGTGTTGAGATGCAAATTTTACAGCAGTTTTTGAAGTGAAACTTCTATTCTCGCGCCTAGATCACAACACACAGCTAACGCAGGAACACACATGGGAGTGAAATTGGTTCATAGCATCAGTGGTTGTAACGAACGCCTGTAACGTTGTCTTGTCTGACCTTGGGGCGACCAGCGTTGTCCCGGGAAATGGAAGAATAAGCTGTTTCGCCGCGTTCGGTTCTATTTTTTACTAATCGCCGACACTGGACTGCTCTTCGTCTTGTCGTACTGTTGGCCTGACAGGAATGGTTCTCGACTTGAATAGATTCGAGCGGATCTAATTTATTATAGGGATAGGGAGGTATATTCAGGGCCGGGCTTAGCAGGCGTGCAGTGCGTTCCGGCGCGCAGGCGGGTATGGCAGGCGGCAAGTCATGGGGGCGGTAATATAATAATCAAGTTGAATTTCGAAGGATTCTTTCCATCCCCGCATTTGGTGGGGCTCTCCACTGCCGGTGAGGGGGGCGGCAATTTTTCGGTGGCACGCAGGCGGCAAATAGGCCAGGCCCGGCCCTGGGTATATTCTTCAACGGACGTTTACAATTTTAAAATAAAATCGAATGCCGCACACCCAAAGGTAGACACAACTTCCAGGTACCTATGTACCTATTAAGCAGGAAAGCAGGGGTGGATGAATTAAGCCCAGAGGGGAAAAGAATTTTCGACAATTGAGGCTGAAACAGTTGCTTAATGTTCTAGATGTCAGCTGATTGTATAGCGATGATATTATACTGGTTTGATGATCAAATTTTTATGTGTGGAAATTGATTTTTGACATTATTCTTCGTTAATTTTTTGAATGGTTTGATTTCACCTCAATTAAATGTGACATTCTAAATATAAGTACGGTGGCGAACACATAACTGGAAATACTCATATCATCTCTGTCAATATTTCAATTTAACCTACGGCCTTGATTTGATTGGAGAAGATAATATCGTAGGAACTCTAGAACCACGTAGTTACCTCAAATCACATTCACGAGGTACCTACCTACATACCTATGTAAATAATACCTATGTATTTTATATTTTTTCAATTAAAATTAATACCGGATCGAGTTTTCCAAACGACATTCTTATACCTTGTGGAGACTATTAGATTGCCATGCTGTGCCTGCCAGAACACAGTTTCCACCGTGCTGTAATATAACGGGGATGATCGTACAGTAAGAAAATCCGTCACGATGCCACATTCGCATAATTATTTGTGGAGAATATTATTGATGAAAATAGATATTTATTGTAAAAGGGGTATGAGTGAGACTTCATGTGACGGAGAATGGAAGTTTAAGCGCCGAGCGCAGCCAGAAGAAGTCTAATCGTGAAAAAGTCATGTCGAAAGTATTCTGCCTTTTGAGTGACTTATAATAATAATAATGATAATAAGATTGATAATAAGAAGAACAAGATGATATAAAACCGTAAGGGAGCTGAGCGGGAGTACGAAAAGAACACCTCTTCGAACGTTGTTCGCTGATTGATTCATATCCATAGAAGTTTCACTTCTTCCGAGGGTGACTATGGTCACGCACCCACGTTTTTTTTTGTTGAATTTTATCCAACACAAGTCAAATTAAGCAAGTTTTACTATCGATTACTTCAGCTTAAAAAAATGTAAATAAAACATAAAATCCGATTTTTAATAAAAATGGACTTAAGCTAGTTCTGATCCAAGGTAGCGAGATATTAATTGGTTTTCGTTCACGAAATGCAATTTCGTCATTTGTATTTTCATCTGCTCTCTGTATGCAGCGTCTGCACCATTGAGGGCTGTGGCATCACGTCTAGATTGAAAAAGTAGGTAGGGTGCATTCAACATTTCTGCCAAGCGACATTGAGGCATCACAAAATTCAATGTCGAGTTTCAGCCGGACTATAACTGGTTGACGCTCTATAGTACTGGAGACCGTGAAGACTTAAGCCGCGAGTTGAATAGGGTTGTTCCTGTGCTGCTCATAGGAGAGAAGCATGCGCCGGTTTTTTGACAGTTGACGGCTAAATCCTCGTACAAACAAAATAAGAAAACAAGTACATTTTTCACTTTCTTTTCCATTTAGTTGTTTGTTTGTATGAGAATGCGCCCGACAGATTTCAGGCTGACAGGCTATCTGAGCATGCGCCGTAGTGTGCGGGAACATCACTATTCGGTCGAACTCAACACGAGTGCAAATAATAAACCAGCTTTTAGGAACAAATCTCAGTCCGCTACTCATAATATGAAATTGAAAAAAGATGGACAACTACTGTTTCTTGTTTCTAAAAGCTTGAGTCTACTCACCTAATGGCCCACGGAAGCTATCAGCTATTTTCCGAGTGAATAAATATAATCTGACGGAGCAGATAAAAGCTATTTCCCCTTGACTCGCTCAATACGTTTGTTGACGTTCAAATTATTGGTAATACTATGTCTATACTTGATCTGCAACAACGATTTGGATTTGTTCGTACCTATACCGATACCAGAATCAGGAGCTCTATTCTTCAACTCGCCAAATTGTAACTGCCTTACATCTTCCAGAATGGCCGTGTAAAACATTATGATTGGTAACATCTTAGATTACTGTTCAGGTGCTCCTTTTTTATCTCCGGTAGTTTACCCATTTACTTCCGTCAACTTACGTTATGGAAGGAGGGCAAATCTGAGATTAGTGGAAGTCGTGATATGACTGCTCGGAATTTCTTTGCTCTAGAATTTTTTTTTCTTTTCACGTTCGCTAATCACCACCTGCCGTTTTAGAAATTGCAGGGCTACGCAAGATCTGGGTTTAAATTGTGAAGTGAGTATACTTTCCAGAATGCGTCACGCCATAGTCTTGAAAAATTATAAAATCGATATAGCTTAGCGCCTGGGAAGTACACCCAGAGCTAGGTATATCAGAATTCCCACATTTATGTTTTTCCACTTGGAGAAACCGGGCATAGTTTGTTTGGTTTTCCATTTTACTTGATATTAAATGCATGAGGGGGTCCACTTCACCAGCGAGAAACATCTCGAAAGTTAGTGGATATTTGACAGGGTTTCCCTGGAGGCTTCTTCTTCCGCATCTCAGTGTCAGATTGAGGAGACTGGGGATTTTGCAGCTGGAAGAGATTGCCAGAAAAAAATTTAACTTAACCGAGTTTAATATTATAGAACGGTGAACGGTATAAATGATCACGCTTTCACATTTCGGCACTGTTTACCTTCGAGGGACATGAAAGGAAACTGTAAAAGCTAACGCCTCCTTTTTGAACAAAATTCTGTTTACTTTTGGTGATGTCTGCGGAATGTTTTTTCGCGGGAGAAAAGCAAATAATATCTAAGTATATACTTAGGTGGCAGTAGGACTAGTAGGTAAAGGTATAGAGTATAGTAGGTACAAGAGCAAAAATTCTGTTATACAGACTACAGAGAATGTCTCTAAGGTATCGCATCCGACAGTAAATACTACAGTTCATGGTGCGGCCACCATACTCTTACTGCCGTACCTACATGAAATCTTCGATGAAGCCCACAGAAATTAAAACAATCTCCATTCACTATACGGGGTGAGCTATAAGCTAAAAAAATCCGATTTTTTTGTGGGGTAAATGATTATTATTGATTATGGACTCTGTTATGAATATTAAACCAATAGAGTTGGTGAAGATGTTCCCGCACATGTACGATGAAGAAAATGATTATCAAGAGAAAGTAGTGGCTGACTCTGTACTAGAGTACGGAGGTGTATTATTGACCATGCCATTATGTTTACTCTCACGGTTTACGGCTTCAGGCTTAAGTTACACCATCCATTATAATTATAGACAAAGTTTTAGAGAAATGTGGTGTAGTCTCCAGTGGTCGAAATTTTTTCAGTCGTAACTCATAATCATAACCATAACCAGTTTATTAAAATATTTTGGAATAACGAAGCTTGAAGAGGTCGAGAGATCATTGCAATGTGTCTAAGAAGTCGCAAGAATTTTTTTTTATAATTTTTTATGAGCTTCATATGATGGTATTTACAGGTGTCCCATAATTAGCGTGCAATACTTTACCAGCAGATTCTGCGACCCAAACTAAGAAAAAAAGTTCCCATAAACATAAGTCGAAAAATGCTTCATAAGCGAGCTACAGCCCTCTTAAAGTGGTACCCTGAAGATGGTTTTTATTAATTGAAAATTACAAAAAAAAAATAATTGAGCGTAGGCCATAGAACACGACCCGGTCTTATTTTATTTTTTTCGTCAAATAGAAACTCCTCCAAAAAGAAAATGTACGGGCATTGCTATCAAATTTTGAAAATTTACAAAAAAAAAATAGAATTTTTTTTATTTTGATCTTTGAAGATTAGAAAACTAGGTAGCATCGACAATGCATCTTTCCCCAAGAAAGTCGCATGCCAAATTTCGACTTTCTATTTTCGAAAAAAAGGGTACCAAAAATGATTTCTCGTAGACATGGAAAAGTGAATCAGTAGAAAACATCTTTGGTACCTTTTTTAAAAAATAGAAAGTCCAAATTTGGCATGCGACTTTCTTGGGGAAAGATGCATTGTCGATGCTATCTGGTTTTTGAATTTTCGAAAATCAAAATTAAAAATTTTCAATTTTTTTCTTAATTCACAAAATTTGATAGCAATGCCTGTACATTTTTCTCTTGGAGGAGTTTCAACTTGACGAAAAAAATTAAATATAGTAGTTTAAAATACGAGTTGGCTGTTACATAAGTGGTTTTCAGACACGAAGCCGAAATTTGCAGAACGAGGGCGCAGCCCGAGTTCTGTAAGAGGCTGACTGTCGGAAAGCATCTTGTGTAACAAGCCACGAGTGTTGTACAACATTTTACGTGTTTGTTTCATTGCAAATTTAATTTTTTTTGTAATTTTTGAGGTTATTCTGACAAGTGTCAACTTGATTACATAAACTGTAATATCCATATACAACTTATATAAAAGTCATAACATCTTATGTATTATCACAACAAACACGTAAAAACCTATTCCCGTCAACAACTTTTTTAGTCGCATCAGAAACCCCTGTAACACAACTTTCAAACACACTGTCACTTATTTCATGAATCTGTCACCCTGTCTCAATAGCACATTTCGTGGAACTTGCCCAAGCGTGATATCGAATATTGACGGATAAGCGAGTCTGCCGTCAACTGTCAACTGTCGAATTTTGCGCGAGTTCCGTTCTCTCAGAGACTCTCACCTGGGACTCTCTGACTCTCATCAGTTCTATATAATCCGTACTACACTTCTGTAGCGAAAGTTGCCTAAAAACCACGATTTTAAGCAACATTCACCACATCAGTGTACTGCGGAATGTATTTTACTCCCAGGGACTTTTCTCACACAATTCAAGAATAGCGGCCCTGCTCTCTGTTTCGTGATGCGTGATGGCTTCATCCTCAAAGAAAGTGCGAATTCGCTTAAGTGAACATGATGTGCCGGCTGTCTGATTTGCAGCCCCCAAAAGTGCACCATTTTGTAGCGCCGTGTTTTAAACGATGCACGTTCATTCCCATGTGGAAATTAGCACGTTGGAATTTCACGCTTTGTTGGTTATGTCGGTTTGTTATTGTTATACACAATATTGCGTGACCGCTTAGCGCATGCGCTAGAAAACGAGGTGATTCGTTCTAAGTCTTCCATATGTTACGCTGTAAAATAGGTGATTCTCAAAACTAAGCTTAATGGATTATGCGTCGTTTTCAAGTAGAAGTGATTACATAGAAAAATCGGTGTAACCCTCGCAACCTATTCATGAAAGCACATATGTGAGAGGTCATTTCCAAATGCCCCAAGTTACGAAATAAAAAAAACATGGAACACTTCAACCATAACATTCAAATTTACCGCAAAATTGTCTGGGGATATTTCATTTAATCAGTGCTGTATTGTATTGACGACAGCATGGTGTGGCGACAGTCGGTCCTCTGAATGACACAAACTTTTTTGACCGCCGAATATCCATTTTAAATCGGAAGGCTTCACAAGTTGCTGATAAAACTGGACAAAATGTCAACGTCAAACACAGAAATCAATGTCATTGTCGAATTCTGGGCCGCTATTCTTCAATCGTGTGAGAAGAGTCCCTGGGAGTTTTATATAATCCGCACTACATTTCTGTAGCGAAAGTTGCCTAAAAACCACGATTTTAGGCAACATTCGCTACATCAGTGTACTGCGGAATGTATTCTACTCCCAGGAACTTTTCTCACACGATTTAAGAATAGCGGCCCTGGACATGCGCGATGGTAACTTGTCACCGTTTTCTTAGTTCGCATGACATCCGTGTCGGAGCGCCACTCCCGCGCAATATTGTGTATTGACTCGCAGAACTGTCATTTTCTGCCAAAAATCTCGTGCATGCGCTCAGCTCCGTGCAAAACGTGTGACCTTGAAAATTCCATGAAATGACCTATTATTTTTCCGAAAACATAGTAGT
Source organism: Anaspis maculata (assembly GCA_949128115.1). Lineage (NCBI taxonomy): Eukaryota > Metazoa > Arthropoda > Insecta > Coleoptera > Scraptiidae > Anaspis > Anaspis maculata. The sequence goes on along the minus strand of OX421963.1, from coordinate 55,389,372 downwards.
CGTGTTCCATGGCCTTAACTCAATTTTTTTTTTTGTAATTCCATTATGAATTTTTATGACAGGTATGGTAATTTTCAAATCGATTGCACTCGAGAACGGTGCGATTTTACTCGACTCGGAGTTGAACAAGAGGACGTTTTTCATGCAAAATGCTTTGACGTTTCATAACTTTATGCTGAAAGTTGCAAAAACGACACTTGAAAAAGTTGGGGTGATTTTACCCCCCACCCCCCACAGTCTGACCCATTTCTGGATAGAATTTTGAAATTATTATTATTGCATATTACATATTAGACATCAAAAGATTGGCCAATGTGCAAAATTTCATGATTCTGCTGTCAACAGTTTCGAAAATATTGAATAAAAACCATCCTCAGGGTACTACTTTTAGAGGGCTGTAGCTCGCTTATGAAGCATTTTTCGACCTATGTGTATAGGAACTTTTTTTTCTTATTTTCAACCGTAGAATCTGCTGGTGAAGTATTGCACGCTAATTATGGGACACCCTGTATATACGAGTTTCATAAGACATATTATCGTCACACGACTGGTTTTGGGGGACGACGAGCTTGCGAAGAGTGTTTCAAAGGAGGGAGTGTGACAATACGTCTTATTAAACAAGTGTAATATACTATTTAATCTACTTCACTCTGATAATCGCCCAGAAATTGTGGATTCTGGCTGCTAAAAATAGAAACATTTGACAGGTGACACCTCCGCACTGACGTTCGTCTACCTTCTATTGAGACTAAATTGTTGCTATTGATTGCAAAGCAGTTAATAATTATTCTCCATCAAAGCATCGCTTTCGGTGTAATAATGAATCCATTAGTAACGCAAAGTAGGTAATAGTATATTATTCAACAAGCGGGTAATGATTGCTTCTTACTCATGACGATGCAGTTTGCCGACACGAGCCTTGGCGAGTGTCGTAAAGCATCCGAATGAGTAATAGCCATTACCTGCGAGTAGAATACTATGCTTTATCCAGTCTTATTGAAAAATGCAGGCATGTATGCGCGTGATAATGCGTGCATTATTCAATAGGATTGGGTAAAAGTATATTGTAGCATACCGGGTGATCATTTGAAAACTATCCACCCGTAATACACCTATCCCGTCGGGGAATTTGGGACCCAGTGCGCACGCAATATAACTGTATTTAAAATTGAGGTTGGCAATTCTGACTGGCATCGGTACATATTATCTACATACTCTGCACGCTACTCTGTCAATTTCGTAATAACTAAAATTAATGATAATTATGGTTATGGTATGCAGGATAAAATGTATGAAACTCACCAGACAGAACTGAAAATTAACCTCAACAAGGCACAGATTTCGTAAACAACTGAATCAACACAAACAGTCAATGCAAACGGGTAACACACAATGAGTAGGTCTAAACCGTTGACCCAGACATGTGCAGTTCAGCCTACTATAAGTTAAACAACCTACTACCAGAATAGCCAATCATGTCCAAACCCCAAATAAAATTTCCCCATGACACCGGCGCACGCAGGGGGTTCCCGAGTTGATATCGCGATGGGATAGGTGTATAGCTCCCGATACCTGGGGGATATTTCTTCCAGCAAAAGCAGGTCGATTTTTATATCGGAAGGGACATCTAAAATACACATTGACAAATTTCTATCTTCAGCCCCCTCGCCCCCACTCCCCCCAACTTTGAAATTTCAAATCTACCTTGCGATACGTACAATTGAAAAGAAATAAATTCTCTTTCCGAAAAAAATATTTTCAAAATTTTTAACCCACCCCCCCTTCACCCTCAAAAATTCTTCGAGTGTCTCATTTAATATTCTGGACCCCTCAATTCTCTTCAATTTAGTCAGTGTCATCCTAGATAGCATCGAAGAAGAGAATTTTTGGGAGAAAAAAAGGTCCCCGAATTCACCCCTTTGCTTCCCCCATCTCATTTCAAAATTCAACAAAACACCACCTACTTTGTGATACATCAAATTAAAGGGAATCGAATTCTCTTTTAGGAAACAATTTCCTTTGAATTTTCAACCCCACCTCCATTAAATTGGACATTTGAAGTATTTTAGAAGGGAAACGGGAGACATTGAAAATTTGGAAAAAATATTGTCCAGGAAGATAAGGGTGCGATTCTCTAAAAAATTACATTCCATAAAGGCTCTGTTACGTTGTTATTTCCTAGGCAACAGCCAATGGCCGACCCGAATTTTTACATAACAGAGCGTTTATGGAATGTTATTTTTTACAGAATAGCACCTAATTCAATGTCCTTCAATGTGATATATCACAAAGTAGGTATTGTCATTTTAGATTTTCAAGGTGAGGTGGGGGGAGCGAAGGGGTGAATTTGGGATGTATTTTTTCCATAGAAAATTTTCTTTTTCGATGCTGTGCAGGATGACGTTGACTGCATTGAAGATAATTGAGAGGTCAAAAATATTTAAATGGACACTCAGAGAATTTTAGGACATATGGGGGTAGGGTTAAAATTTTTATAAATATTTTTTCAGGAAGAGAATTGATTTTGTTCAATTTGATGTATTGCAAAATAGGTGGTGTCATTTGAAATTTCAAAGTTGGGATGGGTGGGGGCGAGGGCGCTGAAGATAGAAATTAGCCAATGTATGTTTTAGATGTCTCCCTCGATATAAAAATTGACCTGTTTTTGCTCGAAGACATCTTCAATAGGAATCGGGAGTTATCGCAGGTGGATAGTTTTCAAATGATCACCCGGTACTGTCGGAATGCCATACTTTTGAAACAAACAACCCTGTCTGTGAGTTAGATATCCAATCGCAATTTTTGCAAATGCGCAACATTTCAAGTACGCATGAAATATACAAAATATGTGGAGCTCCATGCGGAAGTTTTGGAATGGAATCGGAATATATGGTCAAACTAATAGTTTATTCAAAAACCCAACATTTGCTCTGAGAATTCAATAGAGGCAAACAATGTAAATATAGGAACAGTGAAATAGTGGTGCAATTTGGGTTGTATGTTTAGCACTATTATTCGGAGCCAAGAACAAATAACAATGGACCGGTTTCGTTAAACCTCAGAAAGTGAACATACTCGGAGCATAAGCAATTATAATGGTTTTGCGTGCCATTGGGGTGGAACTAATTGAATTAAATCCATCGTGGTTTCCTACATTGCACCGAATTTTTATAGCTCACTTCGAGCCATTTAGATCTTGGAAAAACAACAGTTTCAAAGGTCTAATCATACGCGAGAATGGATCAACATAATTTTACGCCCGCGAAGTTGTGCCGAAGTTTAAATTTGATTATATTCCACCGCAATATCTTTAGATTGGCTGATGGTATTCCCCCGCGTGCCCACACACACTGACACAGACAAAATTCCTTGGTATTTTTTGCCCCCTGCGAGTTTTCATTAGCATCAGGTTTATCAGCATAATGCCTGAATTCTTTGTTGTCAAAATTTAAGCAAAACTGATGCGTCAAGGGACTGTGATAAATGATGCCACATAGTTGGACAAAGCTGCTGATGCTCGTTTTATTCGATATTTTTCAGTTAAAGAAAGATATATGTATAGGCACCTACCCATGCCGATTTTCCGTTATCATAAATCAACTCTTCAACATTTCGTCGTCCATACGGTGTTGGGAGTGGAAAGCTCAAAGATAAATTACTTCCAGTGCGGCGTTTTTTGACAAATGTAAGTGCTACAAAGTTTTTAATTTAACTGGCGAAATTAGTATTTCACAACATAACCGTGTAGCACTTGTAATTTTTTCTAGGGGGAAAAAGTAATTTTCTAGAATAATCACTATCCATTTACTCACATCCATACTATTGATTAATCATCAAGTCATGGTTTAATTATTAAAGTAGGTACCTGCCTAGCTATTACTTAGGTATATTGATTAGTATCAGTGTTAATCATTTTCCATAGTTACAATTCACCTGTTCAGGCCTGGCTTGATTTCAAGTCGGAGATAGGGTATACAGGGTGATTCATGACTAAACCGACATAGCTCAAGAATAGATACAGTTTCTTGAGATGGACCAGAAACAGGCTTCAAAATTTTTCTAACCTCTTCCGTTTTAAAGTTACAGGGTGATTTATGTATTTTGGTCGAAACTTCAATGAACCGTATCTTTGGAACGGATAGGTGAAATCAAATGAAACTTGGTAAGCATGTTCTAGCAACGACCCTTGATACAATGCATCATCGATAAATCCAAAAACTTCAGGACCGGATTGAGAAATTTTGTCCCTTAAATTTTTGTGGGAAAAATCACCCTGTATCATTTTTTTGCAAAAGTCGTTATCATGTTCTGAAACTACATGGAAAATGCTGCAAATTCCGCAAATAAAATTAAATGGCGCAATTGAACTGTCAGAAAAAATCAAAGATTTTGAATATTTTGGTGATGAGATTTTTTGTGAATGATCATTTTCAAATAACTGCAAATGATCTTCTATGCCCCTGAATTTCCGCCGTTTCTTGAAAAAAATGTATCATTTGTGATTGTTTCGTCCCAACAAGTTTAAGTATGTTTGCCCCTGGAGGTTATACAACCAATCATACATCCTTTGACCAGAGGTTTCCTCCAAAGTATCCCGTGCGCCATCTCTAGGCTTAAATCACACACCCCCAATGTTTTGCGGCGATCGTAGCCGACAGGGCTTCGGGTACCTTCGGGGCGAAATGCAAGGTGGAAGGTGGGGGGAAAAAGTGGAGTTTCGAGAGTAAACCACATGGCTCTTCCTCTTCTCTGGTCAACCGCCAACGAGTAAGCATCGCTTTTTTCGCATCTTCGACGCCGTCGATATTGAACTGTTGCACCCGATGGAGAGCAGAACTGCTTAGTTAACATCGCATCGGTTGGCCAGAGCATCCCCGAAGACACCGTCATCGTTGAGATGCCAGAGAGGCGCCATCCAGCCATTTTGTAAGTTCCTTCGTAATTTTCAAGGGGTTTATAATAATTCTTGTTGTTTCGTCAGATATGTGCGGCCAAAGTGGCCCAGGGGGAAACAACGCCGGCATCCACCAAGCATTTGTAAATAGCCAAATTGTAAATAATTCATGTAAATAAATTTGTAAATACAGTCAACGCCATCTTGTTTGCTTTAGTACTTTAGTGTAAAAATAGTCTTTGTGGTTTTCTCAATTAATAGTGGTATACGGAGCCTCTACACTTCATGTACGCTCCAGTGATTGTTTTCAATTTTTTTAGCGGTAAAAAAAGTTCCGGTTGAATTTTCAAAACATTTTTCTCTACGTCCCCGTACTCCAGCTCAGTTCAATGAATATATTGACTTATGCGATGAGACAGTTGAAATTTCAAATCAGAATGGATGATTTTCGATTTTTTTGGAAATAATGATTTAAAATGATACAAAACCCAAAAAATAACTTGAGCATTATTTTTTTCCTGATGAAGTTCAATTGCGCCATATAATTTTATTTGCGGAATTTGAAGCATTTTTCATGTAGTTTCGGACTATGGTAACGACTTCAGTAAAAAAAATTACACAGGGTGATTTTCTCCACAAAAAATTAGGGGACACAACTTTAAAATCCGGCCCTGGAGTTTTTGGATTGGTCGATAATGCAATGTGTCAAAGGTCGTTGCCAGAACATACTTACCAAATTTCCTTCGATTTCACACATTCGTTCCAAAGATACGGTTCATTAAAATTTCGACCAAAGTACACACATCAAAAGAATCTAGTAGTCCGGCGGCTTAGTAGATGGATCATGCACGTTGTGCCGAAGCTAATTTTATTTTATTTTTGTGAAATATGGTTCAGAATGAAAGTTTTGAGGGGTGGAGCCATTCTCAATTTTTATCAGGGGGGGAGGGGGAGGGGGTTGTTCTGGCTTTTTGGGGGCTTTTTGGACCTTTTCTTTTGCACTCGATGGAGTGAGCGTAAGCAAGGTGTTTTCTAGATCTGTGATATATCAGGATTTTTTCAAGTGGTGTGGGCACCCCCTTCTCTTTTTGGGAGGGGGCTGGGGGGCTCAAGTTGACACATGTGGCCGATTTCCACTTTTTCTTTGATTTCAAACCAATATCGGCAAGTTTGGTATTGTTTCCGACTAAATTACATCTTCTGAACTCAACCATGACTCAAAAAAATCGATAGCGACAAGTTTAAACAAGTTGTGCGGAGAATATCGTGTTTTTTTTGTGCTCCTATTTGAAAACATTTTTTGGGGGTGTTTTAGACATTTGTGGTTGCATTCCATTTCAGGTCTATTATTTTGAACTATTTCGCGCCTAAAGAACGTATTTTAGCAGAGTCATTTGTTTTTGTAAGAAAATAAAAAAATAAATTTTCAAACTTGTTTTGAGCAAATTTTTTCATAATTCAATAACGTCTGAAAGGTTATAAAAGTTCATAATTATGGTCTGTAGTGTTCCTAAGGAGTTCTGCGGGTTGGAAAGAAACCATAATCCCGAAGGGCGGGAACCTTGATGGGGACGTAGAAACTGGGGGGCGGGAGGGGTAAAAATTTTCACTCAAAGTTTATGAACGGGCTAGAAACAATCTTTGTTCTGTTTTTCTGTTTCTGTTTTATTTCGCTAAAATTGATCTTAAACATAACTCAAGGGAAGGGGGGGGGGAGAATCTTTCAATTTTGGGCTTACTGACTATTCAGAGATCATAACTGCAGCAGCACTAGCGGCAGTAGCTTGAATTTTGCGTGGGCTTTGCAGGGATGATTGGACATTTCCACTAGGTCTGTGCACCATCGAACCCTCGAGCAGGGAAGGAAGTGAAGAACCCTCATATACGTGGTTCGGCCTTTAATTTAGGCCTCATCAGTAAGGGAAGAATCTCCAAGCAAGGATGCTCGATTAAGACGGGAGAATTAAGGTCTGGATTAAAAAAAAACTGCCGAACCTCTCATCTGAACCTCTCACCTCTCCCAATCAATGAAAAATGGGAATGCCCCCCCCCCCCTATTAAAATCTTCCTACTAGATTACATATCATACAAACCTTTTGCCTCCTATGTTGATATATTATGTTACAGCAAAAGTAGCCATCAAGGTCGAAATCAGAAAATCTCTTCCCCTACTACCCCTCTTTAAGATGAGAGTGATTACAACAAAAACAGCTAGCAAGCCCAAAAGTAATCCCCTCCCCTTGAGATTGATGTGAGCCCAATTTCACTAACATACTCCAATAAGATCATAAAATCATAAATCATGAAAAAAATTGTCTCTTCATAAATTGCCTGTTCATAAATTATGAGTCCCTGCTTGAGCGTTCGATGGTGCACAGACCTGGTGGAAAAATGTCCCATCACACTCGCAAAACTTGGGTTGCTGCTGTTGCAATAGTCATTTTTCAATTGTCACCAAGCCCAACATTGAATTCCCTCTTTTGAGTTTGGTTTAAGACCAATTTCACAAAAATAAATAGGAACAGAAACCGTGAAAAGATTGTTTTTAGCCCGTTCATAAATTATGAATAAAATATTTCACCCCCCTCCTTTTCTTTTCTTTTTCAAGACCACAGACCACAGAAGACTTTTCAAGAAGACCACAGACCACTACTATAAACTTCCATAACCTCTCAGACGTTGTTGGTGAATTATCAAAAAATTTGCTCAAATCAAGTTCACAAAACATTTTTTTAAATTTTTTCCAAAACAAGAGACTGTGCTAAAATACGTTCTTTAGGTTCAAAATAGTTCAAAATAATAGACCTGAAATGGAATTCAACCACAAATGTCTACAACACCCCCAAAAAATGTTTTCAAATAGGAGCACAAAAAAACATTATATTCTCTCCACAACTTGTTTAAACTCGTCGCTATTGATTTTTTTGAGTCATGGTTGAGTTCAGGAGATGTGATTTAGTCGGAAACGATACCAAACTTGCCGATATTGGTTCGAAATCAAAGAAAAAGTGAAAATCGGCCACACGTGTCAACTTGAGCTCCCCAGCCCCCTCCCAAGAGGGGAAGGGGGTGGTTACACCACCTAAAAAAATCCAGATATATCACTGATCTAGAAAACACCTTGCTTTCGCTTACAACATCGAGTGCAAAAGAAAAGGTCCAAAAAGCCCTCAAAAAGCCAGAACAACCCCCTCCCCCTCCCCCCCTGGTGAAAATTGAGAATGGCTCCACCCCTCAAAACTTTCATTCTTAATCATATTTCACAAAAATAAAATAAAATCGGCTTCGGCACAAAATGCAGAATTCATTTTAAATATGGCTTTAAGCCGCCGGACTATAGGGGACAAGCAAATTTAGACGATTTCTGAAATCATCATAACTTTTGATTGCCGTCAGCGATTTCATATCGGTTTTCAGTGTTCGATAGCCCAATTCGTCGTTTTTATGTCTTGATCACGTCGAATACGACCAATGTTTTATAAAGTTTCTACAGGGTGATCAGTGGAACAGTGTAAAATTGCCGAAAGTTCAGTACTAGCGCGATTTCCCAAAAACAATTTTTCATGCATTCCAGTAGCAAAGTTATGAAGACTGGTGCTTCACCTCCAGTAACGTTTTTGAATTTTGTAAATCAAAGGTAAATTGCCAAAGATATTGATCATTTTGTGGCACCATGTTGAACATCCAAGAAAGTGATCAGATTTCATTGAAACTTGGATCACGCTCATGTCTGGTTTAAATAATTGGAATTTCAGGGTCAAATGTCTCTTTAGGTCACTTTCAAGCCGCCACATTGAACTTTTATGTAAATGATTCGATTCTAGGGTGTTTCAAGTTTCATTCAAATCGAATTATTCATGTAAAAAGTTCAATATAGCGGCTCGAAAGTGATCGAAAGTGAAATTTGACCTTGAAATTTCAATTACTTGAACCAGAAATGAGTGTGTTCCAAGTTTCAATAAAGTTGGATTACATCCTTCTTTCTTGAAAGTTCAACATGGCGGCACAAAATGATCAATATTTTAGGCAATTTACCTTCGATTTTCAAAATTCAAGAACGTTACTGAAGCTGAAACATCGATCTTCATAACTGTGCTTTTGGAATGCATGAAATTTTTTTTTGTAAATCGCGCTCGTACTGAGCTTTCGGTAATTTTACACTTTTTCATTGATCACCCTGTAGCAACCTTATAATACATTGTTTATATTTGACGTGATCAAGGCATGGAAACGAAAGATTGGGCTATCGAACACTGAAAACCGTAAACCGATATGAAATCGCTGACGGAAATCAAAAGTTATGATGATTTTAGAAATCGTCCGAATTTGCTTGTCCCCTAGATTCTTTTGATGTGTGTACATAAATCACCCTGTAACTTCAAAACGGAAGAGATTAGGAAAATTCCGGAGCCAGTTGCTGATCCGTCTCAAAAAACTGGATCTAGTCTTGATCTGTGTCGGTTTAGTCATGAATCACCCTGTATAAGGGCTAAAATTTATGGGGACATAGCTTGCTGTTGATTACTTGGGAGAGTAGGCATTATTGTCACGAGTCGCGAGGCTGTCGATCAGTTCTCGTGCGTTGGAGAACAACCGCATGTTTACTAGCAAATTTAAGGCGAAGGTTCTGGAATATTCTAGATTGGTGGAGGCGCACCGCGAAGATCGTTCCGGACGGATCATCGAAGTCTCCAGTACACCAGAGCGCCTATAATAAGCAGCGGCAGCCGCACGACGCGGCAATTTACAGTTTACTTTTGTTGGCGATGCGATCAGAGGACGAGCGAAAGGTACATTGGTGATTATTGTAACTGTACAGTGTAATACAAAATAAAGTGCAGTTTAAAAGCAGCACAATCAGCGTTTGAAAATCGAAACAGGCGAACTCGAAATCCATTACAACTGGTTTCAGAAGTGGGATATTTCGAAATTTTCAAATTTTGACTGTTGATTTGAAGAAAAGCTATAGGAGGATAGCTTTATATAGGATAGAATAGTGGATGGAATGGTGAGTCTTCACTGTGCTTGATTGGTTAGTGGCAGCCACTGAAGAAAATAATGCCAAAGCGCCGCCGTACTAAAAGAAATGGAATGAAAATGCCCTCTTCCCGGGGCCCCATCTATAAAACATTTTTTCCCATATGACCCATACCTGATTATGGGTTTCTGTTATCTACTAGTAACTTCAAAACTAATAATGAAACGTATGTATGAAAATTAGTAAAGTGCCAATTTGTTAGCAAGTTTTAGCGCTAGTTGTGGCGACAGAAGTAATTTGTTTTCGGTGTTGAGTTTAATGCCACACTGAAACTTGAGTGCTCTATTACTGGTATTAATTTGCCACTTTAACGAGGATTAGATTGTACGAGCACAGTTAACCGCCGCCATGCCGTTTCTGATTATTACTAAACTAAGCATACACGGTTTTAAAGTCAGTTTTAACAAAATTATTGAAATTAACCTTTTCACCTAATCTCTTACCATCACGTGAAAACTATATGCAAATCCCCGCGTGCATTGTTTGACTGGAATATTCGCTAGCATAGGCACTTAAATCCTCCGTTTTTCAACGTGGCAACCATTTATTAAATTCAAATTATGCGTACGGCGATACAATCATTCGAAGTCTGAAAGGGCACCACTCCCGTGGCTTGAAACTTGCCGGTGGAGAGCACTTAAAGGATTTTCCTCGTCATAAGACAGTGTTATTAATTTTTCCGTGATGCGAACCTTGCAAGTGGTTTCTTGAGGCAAAAATCCATTTCTTGGCATAATAAATTTTCTCCTCTGGCGTGGCGGGCACCTCATCTGCTAATTTGAAAAGCCCCTTTCTCGATGGGTAAACATGAGGTTCATTACGGATTATGTGAATGCATAAATTGCGCTTTTGGACCCCGCTTGTAGGTAATTAACCTCCTTTATCATTATTGTTTTCATTCCGGTGTGATGTGATGAAACTGGAATTCGGGAATGTTTCACCGGGCATGCTTTCCTGGCTTCTCTGGACCGCAGGACGAGAAAAAATGCACCAGGAGAGACCAAAGCAATATCCGACCGAAAACGGAAAATTGCTGAATTTTCCACAACAAAATGAAAACTTCATAGTAGGTCACGATATAGTGGTAGTGGTGGCATGCCTGGTAGTTTGGCCCCTATTGTCTTTCCACTCAATTAATTACCGCGTTATCTTCATTTTTAAAGCCCATTTCGGGCTTTATCACAGACTTGATACCAGGTTGTATCTGACTTTGACAACCATTATGTTCTTCAAGCACTAAGCAGGCCAACAAGAAGGATTCTGCTAATTTATCATTGTTTGGTTGTCTGTTATATCAGTATATTATAAGATGGAACATTATGGAATGAAAATGGCACGACAGATACGATATTTGACATATTCCTTATATACTGATGCTATGCAGGGTGCTACAATACTCGCAAATTCGAACTCAACAAGAAATAATATAAAAGCCCAAATTCATATTTTTGAACACCTGTACGTATCCGTAAATGTATGTATTGCCTAGCACTACCATTATAATCAATGCGGCTAATTGAACTAGAGCAAGTTCCATTGATTCAACCACTGATGATGGACAGGGAGCTGGTGCCTCAAAACTTACGTCATAAGGTACATGATTTTAACCCTGTATACGTCTAATGTCTAATGTGCGTTGATAAGTTTGTTGAAGATTTCTTTGTCTCACATGTAAGACCGGGGGCTTCAAGCTGGTATAGGCTTGTCAATTTCCGAAAAATGTCAAACATTTGTCATAAGGTAGGTACGTACATGAATGAAACCAACGGAATGTTGTGTGGGAACATCCTCTTTATCAAAAATCGGGTCATAAGACAAAATTTTTTGGGGGCTCTCGGTCCATAAGACAAGTTTGAAATTTTCAAAAAAAGGCCAAAATTTACCTCCTCCTGGAGGCTTCTCCTTTGGCATAATTTTAGAAATGAAAAACGATTCTCACATGATTTTTTACACAGGTTTCGAATCTGTCCACAAAAATTTGTAATTGTACATCGCTTACATCGCGGGAGCAACATCAAAAAAAATTTCACAAATCGTACACCCTGCATTTTAACATGGAGATCGATTCCGTTTTTCATCCTGATTACAAATATATATCACACTTGGTGGGTTAGTCAACAAAACGCCAGTGAAAAAATTGATGAATTTTGGTCCTTTTTTGAAAATTTCAAACTTGTCTTATGGACCGGAGGCCCCCCAAAAATGTTGTCTTGCGAACAGATTTTCGATCAAGGGGATGTTCCCACACAAAATCCAGTTGGTTTCATTCATGTACCTTATGACGTAAATTTTTTGCCATTTTTTCGAAAATTGACAGGCTCATACCAGCCTAAAGCCCCTGGTCTGGCATGTAAGACAAAGCAATTTTTAACAACCTTATCAACGCACATTGGACCTACAGGGTTGAAATTATGTACCTTATGACGTAAGTTTTGAGACACCAGCTCCCTGTCCATGAGTCACTGGTCAAAAAATTGAAAAAATCAACTTTTTCTTTCCCGGTCCTCCACCAACATGGAAGGAGAAGTATTTTAGTAAGCGAGTGAGAGGAACTGTATATTTTCCGAATCAGGGCACAAGCGGAATATTTTCTTAAGTATCACAGGTTAAAACCGAATCATCCTGTATAGTGTACGATACCTCACTTCATGTCGTTGATTTAAAGGGGCAACTCCTTGCTCCCTGGGTCATTCTAAGACGGAAACCACCGAGGAAAAAATACCAACTTTTTCTCAAGCTCATATTCTTTCATCAATAATAATAAAGGAAAACTGTTGCTTCAATATTGTTACGATATCTCGCGTACGGGTTCGAATATAATTCAGACGATCGTTTGAAAACGCACACTGTTTATTGCTGCGTACTACTACAATAAATAACGCCAACAATTATCTACTCGAGTTATCGCAGGTGCTTCGCTTGTTTCGCACTTGCGACCACTTCGCATTCCAATTCAATACTGCCCTGGGCTGCCGGCTGATGCCTTATATAAGGCGTCCGAATAGTGTTCCCGAACTTTCTGTCTACTTCCAGCAAATTCCATAGTGGCCCGGCATTATGCGGTTTCTAGATCATTCCTGAATAATCATACACGTTACCCGTATAATTCTGCCGGGTTCTGAAACGGCGCCTCCGCCAAAATGGACAGATCTTTCTCGATCGAGCATTGAAGTCTCCTCATTCGGTTCCACGTAACGCGCGCTCTGAAATGCACCAGAACATTCCACACTTCTACACTGCGATCTAATGGATGAAAGAATCCAGAAAGATCGAGTGTTTACCAATATGTACGGGATCGCCGCTCGTAACAATATGTATACTTATAACGTATTCAAACACTTGAGGTTTCAAAGCAGTTATTCTTATTTGTTTGCCTTCTATTGGGAAAAAAAAACTTATTTTCATCATCAAATCCATCACCCTCGTGAGAACGAAGTCCTTTATAACAAATCTGTTCGCACAGTTAGTCATGAATTAAGATCAAGGAATCATCCTTTCAAAAAGAAATGCGATTAGTGAGGAATCCTCCATCCTGTATATAAAACAGTATTAATTCTGATTCAAAATTTATAGGTATAGTTTATACTTAATTTATACTAATTAATTAGGTATCAAGATACTGCCCATACAAATCTTTTGATTAAGTGAGAGGCAAACGATTTTTAGCGCATTTTCCATCTTGATGAAAATCGCTATTGCAACCGCTTTGTCCGTCCGTCCGTCCGTCCGTCCGTCCGTCCGTCCGTCCGTTCGTCCGTCCGTCCGTTCCTCGAACTCCTCCCAAACTAGACGACCTAGCTTTCTAATTTTTTCGCTGTTACATAGCTGCCACTCCCAAAGGAGGTCTAGGCTATATTGGATGTCTATATTGCGCCGCCAACATAGATAAAACCGCCCCCGATAAACTTGAAATAACACAATATTGCACTTTCTACCAGACCTGATGCTCTGGTGTTCTCATTTTTTGAATAATACATAGTTGCCACTTATAAACGTAAGCCAAGAAACATTCCTTCTTCAATATGCGCCGCCGACATGAAACAAGCGAATATGCCTCATGGGCATGAGGCTCAGTAGCGCACTTCCTTTTTGGAGGATTAGTGAACGCAAGATGTTAAGTGATTAGGGTTCTACCGTCTTGGGCAAAAAATTGCAATGTGGCGGCCAAAATATCGACAGAATCATGAAATTCGGCTTGAAAATCAAAATGATCGTACTAGACAAGGGTAAGTTCCAAGTTTCATGAAAATCGTTCCACTAACAAGAGATTTCAATATGGCGGCCAAGATGGCGGCAGAATTATGAAACTCAGCTTGAAAATAGGAATGATCGTACGAGACAAGCGTAACTCTCAAGTTTCATGAAAATCCTTCCACTTATAAGAGATTTCAATATGGCGGCCAAGATGGTGGGGCAATCATGAAATTTGGCTTGAAAATAAGAATGATCGTACTAGACAAAGGTAAGTTTCAAGTTTCATGACAATCGTTCCATTAATAAGAAATTTCAATATGGCAGCCAAGATGGCGGCCGAATTATGAAAGCCAACCTGCCTATTTGGTCCTTGAGGACTTAAGCTATCCACCGGATAAAGTTCAATCTTCAAGGGCTGTAGCTTTATTTCCCGAGGAGAAGTTCAACTTCATCGAAGTGCACAGGAGATCTCTGTTTTTTGAGAATAATGATAACGATGTATGGATAACAAAAATAGTGCCCATTGGCCACCCTTGGGGACATCAGCAATTAATCGGAAAAAAGTTCCAAGACTCTTGTTTCAATTCTCGAGAAGGAGTACAGCGTCTTAATTTCTGCACGGACTCGGACAGACAGACAGACAGACAGACAGACAGACAGACAAACCGGCCACATAAGCGTCATTCTGTTACTTATATAAAAAAATGTTCTCCAACTGATTTCGACCTCCTGAACACGAATATCGGGTTCACTTTTGAATTGGAACATTTCTTTTTTATCGAAAAACCGAAAAAATGGTAGCCTTGTCACATGATTTTTAGTGATACCTACCTACTTTTTTTTTTGTTATTGAGCGAACATGTTTCGTAATTTGAGTGCCATTATCCTTCAGGTACATAGTATTGGCTATTTAAAAATGTTCAATTACTATTTCGGCACGTCTGATTTTAAATTTGTAGGGTCGTGTAATATGCGCCGAGCCGTGGCTTTGCGGCCGTTTTCAAAAGTCGATAACAATAATTGACCTAACGGTCGGATCGAAGTGGGGTTTTTGTCAAAGAAAAGTTCAAATTGTTCTCTAAATATAATGCCGTACATGCAGTGATGTATTTCATTAAGAAATTGTAGTTGCCTGCATATCGCAACTTTCTACATCTTACCGCGAATGCCAGCACTTGATCGGCGAAGCCGCCCTACACCAAAATGTTATTTTTGTAATTGTTCATGATTATTTCGGCAAAATTTTTCTTGATTCGCGTACCAAGGCCATGAGCTACCCATTCGAGTTGAAATATTTTCTGTATTGAATTTCGTTTTGTTCGGAGGAAAGGATATCAAGCACCAGCAAGCAACGAATAAATCATTTGCGGCCGAGCCGTAGTTTCGGAGTCATTTTCAAAAATTAATAACTACTAATCGGCACCTCGCACCGATGTGAAATTTTCATGAAAATAAAGTTCAAATCATCCTCTAAATATAACTCCGCATATGTATTATGGTAAATGATAAGATCGGGTACTTCCTCGCATGTGATAACTTTCGAGATCAGGCCGGCTTCTGAAATGCAGCATTCAACGGCGATGCCGCGTCACACTAAATTGTTATTATTGTCATTGTTTATTATTATTTCGTCAAGATTTTTCTTGGTTCGGGATACAAGGTCATGAGCTACCCAATGGAGTAAAAATTTTTCGCAAAAACCTTTTCGTCTAGGACTAGATGCTGTGACGGACGGACGGACAAAGCGAGGACAAAAGCGCCTTCCCGTTTGGAGAAGTGCGCTAAAAACTGCTGAAAACCGCCCCCAATCACTTTAAAATGAAAAACATAAACCCGAAGACATAGCGATCTGATTCTTTCGGTATATAAATAGCTGACTAAAAATGGGAAAGGATAGGCTACTTTTGGTTAGTCGCCGCCCCCAGATTCCGCCCCCAAACGATAAGAAGTGCAACTTTCACAAATGTTACTGATTGAGATGTTCCCTCAAACATTTAGGAACTGCCAACTCAAATTGTGCAACATTTGCTCAGCCAAACGCTGCCGCTCCCACACGCCGCCCCCAAAGTAAGAGAGAAATGAAAAACATGAACCCGAAGACATAGCAATCTAATTTTTTCGCTATATGGATATCTGACAGAAAATGGAGAAGAATAGGCTACTTTTGATATGGCGCCGCCTCCAGCTTCCGCCCCCAAAAGAAAAAAGTGCAACTTTCAACAATTTCCACTGATTTAGCTGATAATGTCACCTCGAACATTTCGAAACTCTTGACTCAAACTGTGCAGGAATTTCTTTGCCAAACTCTGCCGCTCCCACACGCCGCCCCTAAAGTGAGAGATAAATGTAAAACATGAACCTCAAGACATAGCGATCTAATTCTTTCACTATATTGATAGCTGACTGAAATTGGAAGAAGATAGGCCACTTTTAATAAGCCGCCGCCTCCAGCTGCCGCCTCCAAACAAACAAAAAATGCAACTTTCACAATTTTCACTGATTGTCATGTTTCCCTTACATTTAGAAACTCCCAACTCAAACTGTGCAACAGTTACTTTGCCGAATGCTGCCGCCCCCACACGCTGCCCTCAAAGTGAGAGATGAATGAAAAACATAACCCTGAAGACATAGCGATCTAATTGTTCCGCTATATAGATAGCTGACTAAAAATGGGAAGAGATAGGTCACTTTTGATTAGTTGCCGCCTCCAGCTCCCGCCCCCAAACAAAAAAATGCAACTTTCACAATTTTCGCTGAATGTCATATTTCCTTAAACATTTAGAAACTCCTAACTCAAACTATGCAACAGTTACTTTGCCGAATGCTGCCACCCCCACACGCTGCCCTCAAAGTAAGAGATAAATGGAAAACATAAACCCGAAGACATAGCAATCTAGTTTTTCGCTATATGGATAGCCGACTAAAAATGGGAAAGAATAGACTACTGTTGATTAGTCGCCGCTCCCAGCTCCCGCCCTCAAACAAATAAATAATACAAAAACAAGTGTGGCAAGACTTAGAGAGAAATCCCTATCCTTAAAAAAATATTGATGAGTGAAAGAATTTTCATTCAAATCTATTTCATTGGCAAGTACCCCATTCTGATAACAAAATATCCCAATGAGTTTCGAATGAAGAAAGTGGGCAAGGAATGGTGTTTCTCCTTCAACCAAATTTCCTCATGTTCACAATATGCCTCTTCGAGAAAATGCGCTACTGAGACTCACGCACGTGAAGGCATACTCACTTGTTTTTTTCTACTCGCCAACTTGCTGTGGAACGCTCTTGAAATGTTATTTTCTTTTACCCATTAATTTAGCACAAGAGACGTTATGGACACATAACTGACATTCGTATTTCAGATCGAACATCCACAACATTCGCAATAAAACATGGGATTATGGGAATGACATTTTCATGGTGGCTAAATTGATGTCATAAAACTTCACTTCTACATGATTATACTATGTGCACCCTGGGTCTAACCTGTGTTATAGTCTCTACTATGAATGAGGCTCTTGAGATGAGCCTATATCCAGAGACCTTTTTGCATGCCTATAAGAAAACTAAGAAAGAAGTTCCGTGTCCAAATAAAGTATAAACCAATTAATGACTGGCATAGAAAATGTTTAAAAGTTGAGTATTTTCCGTGTTTTCATATCAGCTTTTTTCCAACATCAACTGGTTTGGATAAATATTGTATAAGGTGCCTGGGGATTAAAAGACCCCCCTAAGAAGAAAAAAATCACAGTTATATAGGTACATAATTTGAAAATAAAACAATGAACAAACTTAAAAAACCATTCTTTGACAATAAGGCACATCTGGGCCTTATTACCGTACTGGGCCTTATAACCACCAGATACCTTACTCAACTATTTTGAAACGTTTCTTGTCAAACTAAGCCAAATTGTGAGGGAGAAATACAGAAAAAGAAAATCGAATACCTATCTTATACTAACCTGTAGAACACGTGAGTAGGTACAGAGTTCACAAAATTGGCACCGCACCCTTGATACTGCTTTTTTCCTCAAAAATTCCGAGGCAGGCCAATTTCATATTCAAGAGAGACACAATTAACATAAATTCAATTTTGTTGCTTCATCCTCTTGAACAAGGTGACTAACCTTTCAAAAATTTCAAAAGCAAATTAGGGTCGAGTAACACATTATTTTGAAAGCCTTCCAACTCTTTTTACTTTGGTGCAAACCTGTTTTCAAGTTACATTGTTGTTGTTGTTGTTGTTGTTGTTGTTGTTGTACAATTGCATTACATTGTAGAATTAAAAATGTTACTCTTTTAAATTTGAAAATGTAAATTGAACAGTTTTTAAACGAACTCGTGGTGTGGATAAATTTTGTTTAGTAATAAAATAAAGGGCACTGAAAAGCCTTCAAATGCTGGATCTACAATTTGATATGAAATTTTTGACTCGTTCAGGAGGATGGAGCAGAAAAACGGGGAAAGGGGGTTTTGAAATGAGAGCCTTGTCTTATATATTATTGCACTTTCCAACAGCTCCCTATTATACATACGGGGTGTTTATAAGAAACTGTGATCGCGGCAGGCATGGGTCAGGCCGAAAAACGTTGTAACAGGCGCAATTCTAGTGATGAAAGCGGATTCCAAAGGCAATGCGATCACAGACGTTTATAAACACCCGGTATTATATTATTCACCCTCAAATTTTCACCAGTTTCAACGAGCATGGTCTCAACTGCCGACTTCTTAACATTCGATGATGGAAAATATCCTTGCACGGCGCAAGTTGCTTTGCTGCAAATTCCTCAACGTTCCCCACACCGCCGACCGGGTGATGGTGTTAAGGTTTCTCGTCTTCATTTATTATTATTAGTGTCAGTATATTAATGGAGGAGAACCAAGTTTTGTTTATTTTTCTATAATGAATGGACACTTTTGCTTTGTTAAGCAGCTCAATTAGCGCTGAGCCTTTAGAGCCACCGGGAGCTCAACTTGCACAACTTCCATTACATTTGCTTGTTCCTACATAGGTAGGTACCTATAACAAACGATGATATTTCGAAGTTCTCCCCATACCTCGTTACGAGGGCTACACCCAAACGTGTGTGAAGTTACGTCTATATAGTTCAATGAAATGTTGGTCTATTGTTTATAAATACTTGAAACCTCACATGAACATCCCTCTTGTTTGGTCACATCCGCCTCGTTTATTGATTGTTGGCTGCTTCACCTGAGTATTCCCTTCTCGGACGCTTTAAATATAAACTCATCGCATAGGTACAACAATTTGGGATGTGTGTAGCGAGCTCCCCAATTCATAGATTTGTATTCACTTTGTGATTCACGAACTTTAATTAGGTCGCATGCAGGTATAGAAAGACCCGTAGAAATTTCCTTTTGAAGCCAGTGGGATGCTTATTGCCATGCAGTTCCAAGTGCAATTAGGTTGAGTGCAGGTGATGTTTCAACACTTGGTGCTAGATTGCATTTGTTTCATTTTTTCAAAGCTAAAAGCGTGTTCACATGCGGAGCCCATTATTTTGCATTTCAACACCTTTCGGATCGTTTCGATTGGCCGATTTTCGGCGACTGGGGATTAATATAAATGGAGGGTGCTAGAAGCAAGCGCTTCAATAATCGATGTGGGCTATTAAGCGGACGGCAAAATTACCATACCAATCTTTCGTTTTGTTTTAGTTTCGCAGTTAAATTTTGGAAGTCATTGTTTCGTTGGCATTTCGTTGTTTTGATGAAGTGCAGCGCATTAGGACTGAATTGAAGAAGCAAAATTATTGTTTCAACAAAATAAGAAACGTAGATAGGTAGGTACCTTAGGTACTCAAGTATATCTATTCCACCCACGTTCAGTTACCTACCGTTGAAATGACTAAGTTCGAATTAAGCTCTCGACGTAAGGTGCCCTTGTAAGGCAGGACTGAGAATTTGCCTCCATAGTCCATGCGACAGGTAGTTACCAAACTGTGTTTTTGGAAGGTCCACAACGTTTCTTAATGAAATGTCACTAACTGAGGTCAATAGATCAACATTTTTTGATGAGCCCCGTCAAAATATGCAAATTTAGGGTCCCTGTGGGGACAGAGGGCTAATTTCAATTTTGAGCGCGGTAACCAGAATTTTCATTCCATTTTCAATAATCAGAAATCAGTCTTAATGGGGTCAGAACCCACTTCTGACGATAAATTCATATTCGCGATGAATTAAGATACCACAAATATTGTTTGGAACTCTACCTACAAGGTTATTCAAAAGTCCGGAACAAAATTCATAACTTATGACCATTTTTTTTAAACGGTCGAACAGGTCGATTTCTAAAAAGGGCAAGCCGTTTTTCCATGACACGTGTCATGATCTACCGTCAACTCCTTGACCCCTAGGCACCCTTAGTATTTTTTTGAAATGGCACTCTATCGCTTGGGGGGCTGGTTGGAAAGCTTGTTAAAAACTGTATTCAGATCTACCATTGAAAATACACACATCAAAAGAATCTAGAGGACAAGCAAATTCAGACTATTCCTAAAATCATCATAACTTCTGATTCCCGCAAGCGATTTCATATCGGTCTTCGGTGTTCGATAGCCAAATCTTCCGTTTTCATGCCTTGATCACGTCAAACACGAACAGTGTTTCATAAGGTTGCTACAGGGTGATCAATGGAACAGTGTAAAATTGCCGAATGTTCAGTACGAGCGCGATTTCGAGCACAGTTATAAAGATAGGTGTTTCAGCTTCACTAACGTTTTAGAATTTTTGAAATCGAAGGTGAATTGCTAAAGATATTGATCATTTTGTGCCGCCATGTTGAACTTTCAAGAAGGAAAGAAAGTGGTCCGATTTCATCGAAACTTGGAACACACTCATGTCTGCTTCAAGAAATTGGAATTTCAAGGTCAAATGTCACTTTCGGTCACTTTTGAGCCGCTATATCGAACTTTTTACAATAATGATTCAATTTGAATGAAACTTGAAACACACTAGAATCGAAGAATCTGCATAAAAGTTCGATGTGGCGGCTTGAAAGTGACCGAGAAAGACATTTGATCTTGGAATTCCAATTACTGAAACCAGATTCAAGTGCAATCCAAGTTTCAATGAAATCGCATCACTTTCTTGGAAGTTCAACATGACGGCACAAAATGATGAATATCTATGGCAATTTACCTTCGATTTTCGAAATTCAAAAACGCTACTGAAGCTGAAATACCAGTCTTTATAACTGTGCTATTGAAATGCAGATGAAGATTTTTTGGAGAAATCGCGCTCGTACTGAGCTTTCGGCAATTTTACACTGTTCCATTGATCACCCTGTAGAAGCTTTATAAAACATTGTTCGTATTCGACTTGACCAAGACATGAGAACGAAGGATTGGGCTATCGAACACTGAAAACAGATATGAAATCGCTGACGGCAAACAAAAGTTATGATGATTTTAGAAATCGTCTGAATTTGCTTGTCCCCTAGATTCTTTTGATGTGTGTAGTTGGACGCTTTTCAACGAGCCCCTACATCCACAAGCCATAGGGTGCGATTAAAAAATTACTGAGGGTGGCTGGGGGTTAGGGGGTTGACGTTAGATCAATACGTATGATGGAAAAACGACTTACTGTTTTTAAAAATCGACCTGTTCGAGCGTTTGTTTTTCAGAAAAATAGGGCAAGAAATTATGAATTTTGTTCCAAACTTTTGGGTAACCCTGGGGTTCTTCAAAACTTTATGGAAAAGCGTTCGATCTAATTTTCAATAGTAGATCTGAATACAGTTTTTGACTAGCTTTTCAGGAGTTTTTATGTGAATTCATTTCCTGATTTCTGCTTTCTTACGAGTTATAGCATAACATACGGAGCTGCCTAATGTGCATCCAAGCGGCTGCGAAATTTGACATTTGAGTTGAAAATATTGCTTTTGAAAATTTATAAGTGTTTGCACAGAGAAAAATATGTTATTAAATAAAATAATTGTGACAATGTACTACACAATTTGGTTCTAAAATCGTGACAGGGACAATTTGTGCTAAATATTGGAACAAAATTGTTCTTGATTGATTGTAATAAGAATCAAAACAATTTTAGGTGAAAAATTGAAACAATTTGTACTTACAGTGTTTTGTGAGAATATGCACAATTTATGCGACTTTCTCATACATCTGTACGTGATTCCGTGCACCAAAATGTGTAGAAAATGACTATAATGTGTTTAAATGTTCGTGAGAAATTTCACCAATAAAAGATTGAACAACATTGTGCAACTTATTTGAAATTGATTTTTCTCTGTGTAGATACTCTTGTTGTGGAAAACCGCAACATCATTTTGAAATGAAACAAATCATTTTACAAATAATATTCTTCATATAATTCCACAAAAAAATTATTATCAAACATTCAGCTGAGTGAAAAATTGTTGAGAAGCGCCCCCGGTGACATTTCTCACACTGATGATGGTTTTGACCAGGTAACACATGATTAGGTGAGAACTGCGGCTTTATCCGGGAGAATTTTTCAGAAATAAAGAACAAACTGGCACCATAACAAAGTCCTTCCAGTACTTCACTATTTATATTAGAAAACGATCGGCTGCAAAAGCTGGTTTCAAAAGTTGCTTAATACTGAGGCGTCATCTCATCCATCTCGGCGTATCTCAAAAGCTTACGATGGCGCCTTTTTGTATATTTTCACTCAATGAACATTCTCAAATAGGCTACTTCGTTTGGGCAGGTGCGCATGCTTGAAGGCTCCAAATTTTGGAAACTTTCGTACACCTGTCAGTTGAATGGCAACGCTGCATGTTCTGTCTAGCCGCCTGACCAACTACTGGTTCCTGGCTGTCACTTTTACACATACCGTAAATGCATCTCTTCGTAGCTTCTTTAAACTTCCTTATCGGTACATCCATTTTCAACAAGTTGTGTTCTTTCGTCAAAACATCAGCAAATGAAATGTAACTCAGGTAGAAATGAGAAGTGTGATCATAATTGTCACAAGTGACAGTTGGCGCCGATGTCTTTTTGTCTTGAGCGCTGTTCGAAGGGACCTATTGATGATCACCTGTAATGTTGGCTCGATTTGGCTTACCGAAAGCATTATTTTCAATTCAAATGTCGAATTTCACGGCCGCCTAAGATGCACATTATTTTGAAACAACGTAGATACATGTACCTGCCAAAACATGAATAGTTTAGTTAGGTCCATAAGTAGGTACTCTAGCCCTTTATACCTACCTTTATGATCTCTCCCGTTCATTGATCGGGCTGCTCCCGACTGTTTTTCACCTCGCTTTTTCGACGACAAATTAAAAAAATCAATTAGTGACATTGCGCCAGCATCAAAATGGAACCGATGTTTGATGCTGACGTCAAATGTTGATATCGGTGCAAATTTACGTAGGTATACCTTCGGAATATAACTCACCATGGGGCGAATTTCGTGCCTGCCATTTAATTGGCTGGATTCTGTGTGTTACGCTTTACGTCAAGGGAGTAATCGACGATAATTCAGAACCAATTTGTGAATTTTGTCGTCAAACTATCAACAAATCAAAACAATCACATATGGCTCCGTACCTGACCCCCCCCCCCCCCCCCCGACCGCCTCCCGACCGAACCGGTGCTAATCAAGCATAAATTTAATCATCGAAATGGAAGTCACGTTTCCATTTCTACATGCAATACTCGTGCCCGCAGAGATAAAGGATAAAGACCCACAGCTACGTAGCTTGTTTGGAAGATTAGAGCTGAAAAGCGTCCTCCAAGTTCATGTTTTTAGAAGACGTTTTCCGCGTCGCAAGAAAAATGAATTAATGTGCACTCTCGCGTAAAGAGAAATTGAAACACCGTGAATTTCATCGGGCATGACTTCCGGTGAAACGGAGCATTTCTTTTTGATTGCTCTCAACTTATTCAACAGCGACGCCTTTTCAGGGACACTGGACAGGCACAACCATCGGGCGTTTATTGATTTCGGTGTTATCTCCCCAGTTTTTATTCATGTAGTTCAGTTTCCAACTGGGCGAGTTTATATAATTGAAAAATAAATCGGAAGCCATGGAATATGACATCATGCTGGAATATCGGTCGTAAATATAGAGGGTGATTCCTGAGTGACCTTGCACAGATCAATGGCAGATCAGGATTCTAAGGCAAGTCAAAAGTCATAGTGAACTTTTTTGTCCATTGATTTATGATACCTACATCAGGGTGTTTTGACTGTTTTGTGTTTGGAATAGTAGGTTGGAACTGAACAATAATAATACTTCTCTGTTAAAACTTGTTAAGATGTCATACTGAATAAATAAAAATGCAGGATCCGACTACAAAATCGGTTGCCCTTATTATTTGGTGACAAATGTAGGTATGCGGATGAAAAAATGCTAAAAAAAGCTCTTTGCTGGAAAAATGTAAGCGGATTCGAAAATTTGTAGAAAAATGCCACAAAAATCATTCCTCAATTGAAGTGGTACCTTGACTATTTTCGAGGTAAAATTTGTG
Organism: Anaspis maculata; assembly: GCA_949128115.1. Lineage (NCBI taxonomy): Eukaryota > Metazoa > Arthropoda > Insecta > Coleoptera > Scraptiidae > Anaspis > Anaspis maculata. The sequence continues at coordinate 55,364,765 of OX421963.1, read as the reverse complement.
AATAAGTTTTCTCTTTCGGCCGGGCACACACGAGTAATCTATTCATTATTCGACGGAATTCGAAGTGTTCTTTGCTATTGGTATTCAATCAAATATATCTGATCTGAGGTAATGAAAGTGTTGTCAAGGAAAATGAGTGATTGGATATTGGTGGGGAAAGAGTTATTTGTGTACCTGCCTTAGAAAACTAACTGTGTAGTGTGTAGTTTGTAGTTTTTGTGTGTTGTATACCTAAGTATAAAACGTATTCCCAGGAAAATGCGTTGAAACTATACCAACCTATTCACCTTACTATCTCACTTGCCAGTCTCATCAGACTTCTTTCCAATTTCCACCCAAATGATTTCGATTGACTTTCTATTGCTGTATTCTGATGCTATATACGGCTAGTGATATTTTTCTACTTCTTGGATGAAAGAAATAGTTTCGCTGAGATCGTCCTTCATTTGCTCTTTGTCAATTCTCTTTTTCCCAGCAAATACCGGGTGTTTATAAACGTCTGTGATCGCGGCAGGCTTTGGTCAGGCCAAAAGTCGCAGTGAAAGGCACGATTTGAAAGAGTGATAGGAGATTCCAAAGGCGATATGATAACAAACATTTATAAACACCCGGTATAATAACAACATAAATATCAACCAACGTTTTTTTCATCTTTACTAATCTATGCCAATGAAGTTTTTGCGCATACATCATCAACTAGTATTCTGAAAATTGTCACAATCCGCAAATGTGGACAAACCACGGTGCAAGAAAAAATATCGAACGAGTTGATTCTCCTGGCATGAATTGCCCAATTCTGCTTTCCTAGTTTATAGATGCAACCGCCTCTTGTTCCAAATGCGCTTGGTTTTTTGTTTAAGACGATCAATCAAAAAGCGCCATCCAAGAAAATTTCCGGGTTTCTTGGAATAACTTGTAACTGTAAGCTTTACAACATAAAAACCATGGCCGATAAGTGTACAAGACCCACAAACACAAAAATTATTATGGACCGAGTGATGGACTCAAAGCAGAAGTGGACCAAGTCCATTTTTCACTTTCTTTCAGCTGCACCGATAATCCCAGACATGAAAGTCAAAATTAATCGCATGAGATTTAGTATTCTTGTTGAAATACTCTTTTCACATCGATAACTCGGTTTTAATTTTAAATAGATTTGTTCCACGTCTGCTTTTACTCCTTCATATGAGCATTGCAAATAACGTAACTTGCAGAAATGTGATTGATTACCTTCTTTATTTTGCAGAATTATGCCACGCAGCTACAAAAATTCAAGCCTCGTTCAGGGGTCACATGTCCAGAAAAGAAATGGACAAGAACAAGGATGATGGAGGCGTTTCTCCAAATAAAAGTAAAGCGGTAAGAAAAAACAATTTCTTATAAAAAACAGTTCCTTTTTGTTCGGATTCCACAAGCTTTTGACCGCACTTTTGACGAGTGTTAGATTAAAATCTTCTGGAAAATGAATCTGTAGGTACCCGAGAGGGACTATAAGAATCAGTGTAGGTTTAGTTATGGTATCATCTACACCGATCTTGCGAGATTGGATTTATGGAAATGAGTAAGTAAGTAGTTATGCAACCGTAAGCAAATAGCATAAGAAAAGCACAACGCCGGATTTGCGATGTGTCCACCCAAACGGTAAAATAAAATTCCTGCAGGTTGTAGGAGAGCTTTCCTCGGAGCATTCGGATGCAACAAGCCAATAAAGTGAAGGGTTGCTATTTTTTGACGCTGCAGCAACAGGACAACATAAAGTCTCGTTCATTGGGCAACCCTGATTTCTATGAGATATATATGATCAAGCCCAAGTCCCTTAACAAGAAATAAATCACAATTCACCTGAAAAGAATACCCCACTAAGCTGAATACGGCTGTCATGATGGCGGGCAATAAAAATAATAGAATGGCAACATCATATCAAACTTATCGATTCATCAATTCGAATCATGGCCGTACGAATCTGACTTGACTTGGGAAGATAAGTTGCTCCCAAAATATGAAGGAGACATCCTCAAAACTGCTAAAGCGAGTTGTTTCCTTAGATCACTTTCACAATGTTAACAGCCTGAATTCGACAACAACTGACACTTTTTGAAAGTTACCATTCTATTCGTGATTTGAATTGATTTTTCCCGCCACAAGATGGCTGCCAAAAGCGGAATGGGTTGACAATGAGTGGTTGCTACTTACTATCACTGGCAGTTCGATTGTCACTACTCATTTCAATACGCTCAGTTATTGATGACGTGAGTTGGTGTAGATCAGGGCGCCGCCGCCGTTGTCTATGGATACGAACCCGAAATGACAGTTGACGTATGGCATGACAATGCATGGAGAGAACAATGATTGACCATCGAAAAATTAGTAATTTCAAAACCAATAAGTACTACCATTGTATAACTATTACTAGTAGGTCAGCCTCGAATTTAGGATTTTGTCACTAGATGTCGCCTAGAGCAATTGAGGTCTCCAATTTTCTGTTGTCTCTCTTTACTGTGACGTCATGCGTATAAGATATGGTTAATCGAGGTTATTGGGCGCTTCCCAATAAGGCGTATAAGGACACAATTCGACACATTTGGACACAATTTGACACAGCTAGCGTTCCAATAGCAGTAATAGCACCACATGTCGACACAATCGAAACATTGGCGAGGCTGAGTTTAGAATTGAGCTGGCAAGTGCACTTTGACATTGTGTATCCGTCTTATCGCAGTTATTGGAAAGCGTCCTATGTTTCTTGAGATATGACATTTTGTTTCTGACAATGGGAAATTTTTCGAATCTGACAAGCGCTCTGTCGTGTATTTATTTGATTTCAGCATGGATTTCATTATTTCACTTGTTCTTACCCTCGTTCTTGCCAATAAGTGTGTTATATGTAGTGGAAAACTGAGAAGATACTTACAGAAATGGTTCCAGGGTGTTGTGTCGCTCTATGCGAGTCGAGAATAAGACGAATACACCCAGCATAACCATGCACCGGTTCACGAAAGACCCAAACTTGATGGAAGTGTGGCTGCACCAGCAGAGATCACGCTGCACCAGACACGTGCATCTTACTACGAAAAAACTCTATTACTTCGTCCATTAAAAACTCCCTTATGGGCTCTAGTGACTTTCCCCACATGATAATGGGAACACAAGTGGGAACAGTACAGCTATCCGATTAAAAATTCCCGCAAAAGTCAGAAACGAAACGTCCAAACGTCATAAACTTCAAAACGTCAAAGGTGACCTCGAAAATCCATGTATTTTCTATCTCCTAAAATTGGAAAGGTCAATTAGCTCGCAAGAAATCATCAGCGCATATGAAAAAAATTAAAATTTCTGTACCAAACCATCAACATCTATCAGTAAGTTGGGCGCCACGTTGAAATTTGAAGACAGCGTGATTTATAACTAATTTGAGCGACCAAACGACAAATGCTGAACACGCCACCTGCCCGTGCTTTCCGAAAATTGCACAATTTGAACGGCGGCTGGCCTACTAGGAGTAGTTATACAATGGTACTACGATAATATGAATGAAGAGTGTTCATGTTGCCTTGCCTTTGCAACTGTGAGGAGGGATAAATTTCTTGCGGGATAGATCCTTTTCAACAATAAAAAATACTTTTTCACAATGGAAAGGTTGTGCCCAAGTTCGCGTCTATATTTTACATCATTGTGCAGACTTGGTGTTGATGATCTCATCTAACTTGCTCAAAAACGAGCAACTCGTCTAAGATGAGCGAAAACCCAGAATACAGTACAATCTAGAATGAGACACATTGCACAGCAAGGCTATAAAAATATCAACCAATATCAAGGCTTGTTTTCGCCTGGACTGGAGACTCACCCCCGATTGAAAGAAAGTCAAATTTGCTTCGGAGCAAATTAGCTTCGGTACCAAACTCGGTATCAAACAGTGGGCTATTTGACGGCGTAAACAGAGACGTGTCAGTCGAGAGTGACGACTGACAGGTGTCAAACAAGAAAATTGAATAAAATTTGGAAATGGAGAGCTGAGATTGTGCATGAGAAAAGGTGCACGGAAGAAACTATTATGCCTTATTCAAAGCGAGTATACGTTTGGGTTTCAATTTAATTATAAGAAGTCGAGAATTTTTGCTAGTGGGTTTAGGAAACCAGTTATACAGGCCAAAACATATTTTTTGGTACGATTAGGGTCTGTGCGATTAGATTTAAAATAAGACAAGAGAAAAGAGGCAGCCACTTTCAGTGTGTGGGGTTTATTCAAGAAAAACTTCGACAAATCCGGTATTAAGTTTCTTCCCTGCCCCCCACTTTCTTCGCTGTTGTCCATGCTGACGACTCCTGCAGTATTTCCTGCCGTCAAAAGCTGTTCTAGAGCTACTGAATCAGCACTGGATATCACCTCGACACATATATGCTTGATATAATGTCACTAGCGGCCCAGGATGGGGTACTTGCCTAATTTTTTTTTATTGGCTTAATCGATAGTATGGGTAAAAATAATGTACCCGTATTTTCTCTTCTTCCTAAATTCCCAAAATTGCGGCCGCAATGCGTGTTTTAAAAATATATTTGTGACGTCACAAATATATTAGATATAGAACATAGAAGGGCTCTTTTTCCTTGTTGGGTTGGCAATGATATAACGTCGTCAAGGTGCCGTTTTCAAACAACAACAACAAGATCTGAGTCTGACTGACAACGTCAAACCGCCGGCCGTAATTTCTTCCTGTGCCCTTTTTTTGCCTTTGACTGCTTTGATCGAGGCTTTGATCTACGCGGTAAGTACCTACTCGTTTTGTTCATTCCTTGTTCAACCTAACTAGTCTCTTTCTTTAGTCTTCAGTGCTGTCCACCTAAAAGCCTTTCGCATGTTTGTCACCCGTGCTCTGACCTGGCTGACCCTCGGCTTCATTTTGGACATCAGTGTTCCTGCTCCCCACATTTCATTTGGAGATCCTCACATGGATCTCTTGTAGCTCTAAAGTATTACCTATCCGGAATTGTATGCTAATGATGAACCTATAAAAGCTCACTGTTCATTTTCGGCCTCTTATTTCTGTGCTATTTGGTGATCCTCCAGATTTTCCCCTGGAAATAAATTATATCGACTGAGACAGTGTTATAAGAGGTTTCTGGAGTCGGTTTCTACGAAACATTGTTCGGTTTTATTGTCTAAATGCTCACGGTAAGAGAATTCGATAGGAAACCGGTTTTGCGATAGCATGTTCAAAATGACAGTGTCACAGTGACATCCCTGACATTCTTGATTATTCCATTGTCACACAGTCGGACCAACCCCTCTCAAAATCCCTGTCCTGGCGCGAAGCTTTCGGGAGGATTTTTCAAATTCGTTTTTTTCTGTAGAAAACGACGGGATTTTTGTGAAATTCTCAGTAGAGTCCCCTTATCACTTATACTAGCAATCAAAAGTATTTCCAGCTGAATCTATTCCATTGGCAAGTACCCCATTGTTCAAGCTTCGTCACACGACCACAGTCCCAGTACTCTCAGTTGCCCACAGCACATCGTTGCCAGCGAAGCACTCACTTCGTCGTTGTCGCTACTTTGGCCGAGCAATTCTTTGTAATAAGGAGCTCCGCGTTGTTGGTGGAAACAACAGCTTTGTTTCCGCCATACAGGGCTTGTGGAGGCATCAGCAAGTTTTCGCAGTTCCAGTGGGTAACTCCTATCGCCTGAACCTGGAATTGTTGTTCGACATAAAGCATCTACGGAGGCAGTTTGTCATATTCACTTGATCGAGAGCCTGTGCATGGATTTATGCTTTAATTCGGTGCAATGATTTGCATATTACTGTTCAAAACCCGAAGAAATAAATAATGCTGTTAACCTTAAATTCCTGACGCTTCTTTGACTTTGACATCTCGCGAGATACATTTTATCTAGGAGGAAGTTTTTTTGATCGGCAGTGACACAACGAACTGCACCTGCTACTTCTTGTTCTTCATCAGAAGAATAAAAATCGGAGACGATAGAAAATTCAAAAGAATGTGTCGAATCTGACATTTTAGGTACCTACTTACGCATAAAACGACGCAAATAGTTCAAATGTGTGACAACCTCATCCACAGCTTGTTTGGTACCGTTGATTGATACCCTCTTCTTGCAACCGAAGTACATTTGCTCCGCAGAAAACTCAACTACCTCGTTATTGCAACCGGGCATTAGAGCCACAGTTGATAAGAAAGTAAAAACCGAAGGTTCCCACTGTTCCCAGGTGTGCTAGCAAGTTTTATATGTAGGATTTTATGCAGTTCCCTCAAACCAATTCTCTGACGAGTAAAAAAAAGCGTAGTTTAAGAACGCTTGCATCGAAAACTTCTAGTTTTTCAATTGAAACAGCCGGAAGCTTTCCGTCAAATCGATCAGAATTTATTTGATAATAAATATTAAGCATCCAAGAGAAATATAAATCAGGGAAAAGTTTTATTGCCTACTGCCACGTAATTAAAATTAAGAACCTACTTACACAGACTTTATCTGCACATTAATTAGTATTCGTTAAAGCCGTCCCTATTTATTAATAAGAAGGGTAAAAGTTTAATTAGACAGAGTAGTCGGAGGCGCTTGGAAACGGTGGAGCACTCTTAATTTTCACCGGTAGAAAATATTCCTGTGTTCAACATTAAAAGCGTGAGACAACAGTTATAATTATTGGTAGGTGTCTACTTTAGATTTTGATGACCCAAGTTACCAGCATCGAAAGTGGAATACGACTCGTCTCAGACGACGAAAGCTCAATAGATGTAACGGCTGTAATCTAACGTAAACTCACGAAACTGAATTGTACCTCTATCCTATTTTCTCTCCATTTCCAGTGTTGGCTTCGGACCATTCGTCCTTGCACATAAGGGTCGATATATTTAATTTATCCCTCCCTGGACTACACCATCATAACTCTCTATTTTCTTGAAATAACCGCATTTATACCACGATAATGTCTTGCTAATAATGGAACAGTCCGGCTTAAGGGGTTTCTGTAATTGGGACAAGATTATTAATCGCGGTATTACGTCTATAGTAATAATAATTATAAGCCCCGGTCCTAGTCCTAGTTCGAGCCTTTAAAGAGAAGCGCATACACTACACTTGGAACTTGGAAGTAAATAAAGGCTCATCCGCGCGCACAGAGCATCCTTTGATGAGAGTACAAGCGCACTTTTCTCTGTGCATACAAATACAATGATGCCAACCAGACGAATATTTCACTCGTGAATCCTTTTGTAGTGAAACTTCACTCGGCTCAGAGTTCAAATAAAATTTCAAGCTCCATCAAAGGATGGAGAAGCAAGAGTTATCGCATTACTTCCAGCTTTTGTTGTTTGTTATTGCTGGAAATAATTCCTCTGCGGTGCTTACGCACATAAATCCGTGATTCTCACCGCCTGACAACTTATAAAAAATTCCCATCTACCTTCACGCCGGCACCTGTCAATAAAACCCCAATACAGGAGATCCATAAAGGGATCTTATGGCCCACATTCACATTTCTATTCGCAGAATTACTTTCGGTCAGGTTGAAGTGGAAAGTGGTCATATTCGGAAGGTCGATGTCACATTTTTTCTGAATAGGCCGCACCACAAAAGGGTACCTAATCAGGAATCGCCACGCAATTCAATTTCACCGCAGGGTTAACGTTTCCAATTATTTAGAAGACAAGCATCAGTCTGCATTTCGTGATGTTTGAATTAAGCGAATGTGTTCTGGAGGGAGGCCATTGATTTATCGGAAAAACAAAAGATAATTAATATGTCGGTTTGGGCCAAGCCATGCGAGAAAGCGTATGATAAAGGATTCATATCACAGAATTCAAATTTGAACAGTTCAAGAACGCTATAGACTACCACCTACCTAAACAACCACTAAAAGAGTTTTTTTATTCACCTTTTCTTTCCCTAGCCAGCTCTAAAAATTGTGTTCGGCCCTCGGTTCGGCCGTAAAGCTTCTGTTTAATTTTTCATTCCATTAGCCTCCGATTCGCCATTGTCGAAGCCTTGGGATGGTACCCACTGATTGGAAAATAAACATCTAGGTCTGGAGTAATTTCCGTATTTTCATGACGTGAACGACAATGCATTTTAATTAGTTGTAAGACTCTGCGGCACCAGAAGCTGTTTTTTTTTAAGAAATATTAAAAATTTACGGGACGAATCCCCAAAACTGGTGTGTGCTTTCGCCTTGAATAGAATCCGACGAGGAATACGATAACAGGGTCAAATCGTAATGAGACTTCTCACCTCCTGAATTTAGAATTTGGACTTTGCAGAGAACCACGTAATGAGGTGTCGCTTTTATTCAATTAAGCTCTTGAATGATTTCAGAACATTCTACTGTCTGTTCATAATCTCAACAAAAGTATCTAGTCGGCCTGGTACCTACAGACATGAAAAAGTGAATAGTAGCAAGTAGAAACGACTTTAGGTACTTTTTTTTTTAATTGTCCAAATGTCCAAATTTGGCTTGCGTCTCTCTTGAAGAAAGATGTATGGGCTTTTTGGTATCTAGTTTTCAAAATTGCAAAAACCACATCCATTTTTTGATGGGAATTTTCAAAATTCCAGAAAATTCAACAGCATTGCCCGTACATGAAGGAGCTTCTACTTAAAGGAAAAAATTGACAAAAACCGATTCCTGTCAACAACTTTTTCAGTGACATCGGAAACCCCTTGAGGCGCTTATAAAAATCTGGATCCAGAATTCCGATCGCTCACGTCACGTGACGGATCCATCGATGATTGGATGGTATATTTCCGAACGCGACATGTTTCCAAGAACAAATCTCACACGGTTTTAGGCAGCTATCGCTATATTGATGTAATGCGGATTGCATAAAACTCCCATTCACTCGTAGTTAGAAATCCACTTCAAATCCACCTTTCCCATGACAGCTTCACGCATACCTGTGAGCGTGGAACTAGCGGTCTGTAGTAGCTGTTTGCATTAGCAGGAATCTGCGCTCACAGGTATGCGCGTGGGTGATTTTTGGGGTTACGGTACGTTCAACGGCCACATTTTATACACTTTATACAACCACGAAACCAACTCTGTTGCCTTTTACTCATGATTATAACTATTATTAGTCGCCACTGAAGGGGAAATCACGATCAAACTCATAGTTTCTTTGCAGTTTAATTGTTTAGGCCGTACTACTTTTCTTTGCGGTGCCTTTCTTAGGCCCACGCGCAACATTGTTTTGTTGGTAAGTCTTTAGAGTCAGTGTGGCGTACCTACTCTTATTTTCCACTGAAGTGATGTAGGCAACCAACAATAAAACAACGATCTAGAAACTTTAACTGGTGTTGCTCCTTCTTTTAACGCGTTGTTCCTTCTTCACTTTTTTTTTGCAAAAATTTCTGGGTAATCCGCAAATTTTACTTCAGATACGCACCGTTCTGAGTGGTTTGTCATTTTTTTTTTATTTGCGTGTGGCCGTTACCCCTACAGTAATCAATTGCTCGTATGCGAAAGCTGGATTATAGGTTCCATATTCATATTCAAAGTGTTCATGTTAAACAAATAATTTCTACGGAGTATAAAATTTTTTATTGATTTTTAATTGTAATAGAAGATTTGATCTACTGTGTCTTATTGTTCACTAATTCGTATCTGCCAAAGCCATCTAAGAAGTCCGTTTTTTGAATCTGACGTTCTAGACATAACAACTCCCGAAGAAATAGGCCAAATCGAGTGTTAAGTTCAACAGCGGTTTTTCAATTGTTCCAAATCAAAAGGATCGACAGTTTATTATACATGGATGGATAGCTAGAACTGTCCTTCAACTTTATTCCATATGAATAACGTAGAACGTGCTAATGAAAAACTACTAGTCACACTCTAAACTGAACCCTTGAAAATGTGGCAGGTCTTCACGTCACGCGTGAGACACCAGAAACGGTAGTTGTTTTCGTTTATAACATAGCTCAAACGATGAAAACTAAATGAATGAAGGACGTTGACACACCTTTGCAAGTTGGAATGACACTTCGTTTAGTGAGACAGATCTGCAGCTACATGAAAAACACACTAAGTGAGGTTTGGGATTCAGCAAATCCCTAAGTGAAAAGCAACGACCCATCAATCCTAGCTTTGGCGTCATCCGCAGTGTTTCGTAATTATCCGATTTATGGTTTTATTGAATATTTTTCATTCAATTATGGCATTTCAAACTGCCATTTTTAATGTAATAGTAAAAGCCATAAGTAAAATGGTTTATTCATAAGTGAATTAAATATGTTTTATTTACCCTAAAACTTTTAGAGCCATAAAAGCTCTCAGTAATAAAAAGTGCACTTTGCAAAGGGGAACTATGAAATGTGTAATTATACGTGGATGTTTTATGGACAGAAAATCAATCAAGTTCTTTTTTTCACCGTTTCCCAGTCTGGCGGTACAAATTTTCGCTATTTTTTTCCTGGATGTCACTATCCACGACGGCCGTTCACCCGGGTTTTGACCAGGATTAACCGCGTTTGGTGCCTTCAGACGTTCTTTTTTTCAAAATAAAACTTAAACATTCCGTTAATAAAAAAAAATCAATGCAAACTCCTAAATACGGTAAGCCCCCCGGAATATTCATTTTACGTGCAGATGACTTGATGTGAGTCTCATAGATTGAATTAATTTTGGAAAGGGGGGGGGGAGAATTGTAGAATTGTTGACGCGATTTAAATTTGAAACACCCTGTATTATTCAACGAGCATATAATGATAGTTATAATCCACAAGGGTGTAGTATGGGACACGAGCGACAGTGCGGTCCTCCAGAGATGGGTTGTAAATAGGGATGGGTAGTAAATAGAAATTGAGTATGAAAGGAAAAATGGGTAGTATGGGAATGTGAAGGAATGGAATAGATTATATGGGTTGCATGAATATGGGAGGAGAAATGGGTGATATGGGAATGGGTAGTATGGGAATGAATAATACGGGTAGGGGAGACATGGGTAATTGGGTATAATATGGGAGGTGTGGGCATAGTAATAATATTATAAGTACTTAGTACCGTAAGTACCGTAAACCGTTCAATGATTGAGATGCAAGGCACTGAATGACCACCTCACAAATTATTTTGCCACCGCAGCAGGATTGCAGCACGCACCGAGTTGGTAGATGGTGGACGACAGCCCGCCAAGAAGACAGCCAACCTGCAATCAACACAAGTCGACTTGCGTCGAGACTTTTTCGGTAGTAGATTCAGAACCACTGATTTCGCCGCTTCTAGAATTTCCGGAGGTTCATATTCTACGTTTTCGTAGGAATTTATTCTGGCTTCGTGAATGTAGCTAAATAAAAATTTACAGTGACAAGTACCTGATACATTTTATTTGACATTTGACTAAAAATCAAGTCATCTCATAAGCCTCCTTGATATGTTACGTTTACGGAAATTGTCATTTGTGGTTGGTTGGAGCCATTGGGTTATGAGCCCATAACCCACGGGGCAGGGCTTTGACAGTGAGTTATGAATGTCAATAATTAATCAGAAACGCATAGATGTTATGTCAGAATTATTCAATAGGAGTAGGTAATAGTATATTATTCAACAAGCGGGTAATGATTGCTTCTCACTCATGATGATCATGAGGATGCAGTTTGCCGACACGAGCCTTGGCGAGTATCGTAAAGCATCAGATTGAGTAATAGCCATTACACGCGAGTAGGATACTATGCTTTATCCAGTCTTATTGGAGAATACAGGCATGTATGCGCGTGATAATGCGTGCATTATTCAATAGGATTGGATAAAAGCTGTTTTAACCCAAGATTTCTTATTTTTTGTCATAAGTATACAAATACGGAATAAATCTTAATCTTGGAAACCTCCAAGTGGCTGCCTTATGCTAGCCTTACATTGAGCATCAAATGCTGCAGCTTTTTTTGCTGCAAAGTTCTGATTGAAACTAACGCCTTAAATTGCTGTCAATGACCAACATGTGACCAATGAGAGCTCAGCAGCTGAAAAAGCTGCAGCATTTGATACTTAATGTAAGGCCACCGCACCATTAACCTCTCTCAGCATCCAAAGGGACACTTAAAACAAAAACTTACCTACGTCTATGAATACTCGCCGGGAAAGTATTGTGGTGCCAGAACAGATCATTTTATTTTTTTTACAAAACGATTAAATCGATCAACTTTTTTTGAAACGCTTCAATTTATTCAGTTGATAGTTGCTAAATAATAATAATAATAATAATAATAATTTCGTTATAGAATTGTTATTAGACAGACCTAAGGTTGCCTTATTCAAAGTTCTTGATTTAAATAATCACATAGGTACCAATTTCGGTTTATTCTTCATTGCTTTTTTGTTTTTCAGGAGGACGCTGAAGAGCTTGACATTGATCTATCGGACCCGGACTTGAACAAAGCCGCTGTCAAGATCCAGGCTTCTTTCAGGGGCCACATGGCTCGCAAAGACGAGCATGAGAGTGAACAGAAATAAACTTCTGCGTAATAAGTATGACGTATTAATTTAATATCCGTGTTCGTTACCGTTAGTGATTATATTTATTGAATTACTGTTTAAAAAATGCAGAAACATAATTTACCGTACCTACCTAACATTGTATTCTTCCAATTTTTTATTGTTTTTGCGAATGAATATTCTAGATGGCACTTGAATATTTTCTAGCAAAATATTCAACAGAAGCGAAATTGAACAAAAAAGCTAGGCCCTTCTGGTTCGAGCCCCTTAGACTTCAGTAAATTATTTGAAGCAAGAAATGATAAATTATTGAAAATCCAATTGTTAATTATGCAAATAGCTATATTGAAAAATATAAGTATGTTATGGATTCAAGCTTTAACAATCCAAAGTCTGTATAAATTAAAGAAAATCCCAATCTAACTAAACCATTCAACTTGGTGCTTAGAAAAACTGAAGATGCTTTCAACTTTACGGACAAGAAGACTTTTACGGAATAGACTGGAATCGAAATGAACATGTGGGCACAGTGAGATAAAAAAAAGTTATCCTAGTAAAAGGTGATCCTGCCCTGCTGCCGTCAATGGCGACTGCCGTAGACGGCCTTTTCCCATTCTAAGACTTTGACTAGGATATTTTTTTATCTCACGGTAGGTACTTATACAAGTTGAATGGAATGGAAAGTACTTCTTCGGACTTACTAATATAATCACAATTTTATAAAATGTAACCCATGAATATTTCCATCGCTTCGTGAAAAATCAGCTATTATTGTTATTGACAAAAAAAAATCACTTTTGAAGCGCATAGGAATGTTTTTGGCAATTTAAGATGATATTTTATTCTGAGACTATTTATATTAAACTTGAAATTGTAAAAGTAATTTTCCACTGTTGTGGACTGACTTGTAAGCCGCCCCTGATCTTTTCTCGAAGAAAGAAAGGGAACACAGGTATAATCAACTGAACCTTTTTCGAGTAGTTCACTCACTTTGACTTTAAAGGTACACTTTTGTACTTCTTGAATACATACTTTTTAAATTGATACAATTTACCTCAGACTAAAAAAAAACAGACTTTACACCTTTTGTAATTTTAAACCACCCCCAAGGAGTTCATTGGACTTTGCATGATGATAGAAAAGTTTTACTATAGTATGCAGGTTTCCAAATTTTATTGCCTTATATACCTAAATTACTACTTTTAAGATAAAACATGATATATTCAAAACCATTTCAAGCTGATTTTTTTCATCTCGAAATTGTTGTTAGGAAAACCTTTATGACATATACCACCTAAAGTATATAACACTGTAAAAGTATCTACATAGTTAATTATAACAATTTTCCTGTGATTGAGTGGCGTAACAACTTTCTAATTTCACTTCAACCCTGCTTTGATAAGTACAACTTGTTATTGTGAAGTAAGTAGATGATGTATAAGCATTATAGAGCAAAGTGTACAATGATTTTGTATTGTATGGAGTAAAATCTTCGAGAATTATTTCATCAAATGCAATTTATTTCAAGTGGTTTTCTTGCAACATTATGTATTGTTTTTGTCCATTTAAACATAAAATGTCAAATAAAAAACCTATAATTTTGTTCCGTTAATTTTAAAACTATTTACCTGCCCCATTCACTACAATTGTCATCGTGAAAATGCTCAGCTTTCATTTTCTTTATCGACGGTGGCAAATCGAACCTCTGCTCCAACTGTTCTGGATATGTCCAAGATATCGGGACTATGTTCAAATTGCTTTTGCTGCTCTTCTCGTAATACTTTTGCAACCATGACTCAACTGTCGGTATCCGAACCTGTTTATTCTGTTCGTGTTGATCCACTAAAAAAGTTCATGTTTAGTTAAAGCCTGATGAAGGTACCTAAAGCGTATCGTATATATTTATTTCCTAATGTTAAATATTTATTATGGTATTATTTCATTGGTACAACTGCAGAATGGTTTCGAAATTTTGTGGCGCGAACGTTCAAAGATGATATCTATGCCGTTTTGCTGTGCTTTTTCTAATCACACAACACACTAGAGCTCAGGGAAACCATCATTTTTGCTGCTGACAAACAAGAATTTTCTTGGATTTCAATTTTTATAGTCCGGACGTTAAGGGCAAAAAATCAGGGGGACCTTGCACTTTTATACCAAGCATTGTTACTTTGCATGCCTGTTACTGAGACCACCCAGGACCAATCTGGATTTGGGGACATCGGCGCAAATCGTGCAGACACTTTATACAGGGTGGAGTAGAAAAAATTTGTTGGAAAATCGTAAATCTTGAACCATGACCGATGGACGTATGTAAATCAGGATATTGATGACGGATTTCATGCTCATAAAGAGGCTGCAAACAGTTTTGGAATATGTTGAGGCGTTTCCGAAACACGCTGGAAAAAGTGAAAGTCCTTAATTTTTTTCTTTTTCCAATAAATCAGTTGTTTTTGGAGATATCGAGCTGCAACTTGATATTTCACCAAACAATCATGTTCTTGATGAAACGCGATGTGGGGACATCGATAAAGCCTGCTAGATTGAATACTAAGATCTTCAACTTTTTTTCCCATCGACAGCGCCATCTTCAAATTGCCCTTCGTGGAATGGGGTGTTTCGCCACTGAAGAAGACGATAGATGGAAGCAGGGGCCAACCCGGGTTTATCACTAGGTTACTGTTGGTTGGTAAGCCTACCTGCTCCATGTTGGTATCTCGTATCTCTTCAGCCCGTTTGTGTGTCTGTCAGGGATGTGTCTGTGTGTGTATGCGTAACGCTATATTGCCTAGCAGCATCATGCTACACCCAGCACTTTGTCACCTGCCACTGATCACTCCAACAATGAAGATGACAGCAACGACCATATGACTGACATTTGCTGAAAAAATATTGAACGTGGGGTTGTACTGGTCGGTTTTGGTGATTTTCGAGGGCTGAAAGGGCCCAATGACCGTGCAAATGATTGCCAGAGGGACCGTCCGGGAGACAGCACTCGAAGAGCAGTTCGCGGGCCCGCCGGCGCCGGCCGATTTGAAACCTATTGCAACCTACCTGCCACCGTGCCGTGTGCCCCACTGTCCATGTTCAAGAATACAATCATGCTCTTCTTCAAAAACATCTATACTAAAGACCTCTACTCTGAAAGCCAAGTGTACGTAGTTTTTTCCATCTAATTCCTTCCTCACCTCTGACGACACACATCCATACTTGACTTGACATGACAGCCGACCCGGCAGGCAGACACCAAAGTCAAAAGCATGGATGTAGGAATGGCTGGATGGAGCATTACGTCAAAAATGCGGTTCCCAAACCGGAAATGTCAGAAAAGGCCTCCAAAGTGAACTTGATTTAGTGGGGTAACAGTGGCGCACAATTATTTTTTCAAGGGTTTGGCATTTTAGCTGTCACAAAACGTAAATCGCCACTGCCATCACGTACATTGAGAAAATTTGAAGATAATAAAGAAAAATGCGGCCGAGGTAGTGACTAAATCGCGTTGTTGTTCAGTTGGGTCTTACGAAAATGCAGGTCAGCCAATATTATAACAGATCAGCAAGAGACCTTATACAGTTATCCGGCCGGGCAAGGCTGCAAGAATTTTGTGCCCTGTCGCCGCCAGTAGCAACGCTTTGGGAACTTGGTGCTTATAAATGTGACCTTTTATTCATACACCAAGGAGGTGAAAATCCGAAATTGAACCCCTCTGATTGAAAAACCACCCTGGACTAGTTCAGCAATGTCGTTGAGAAGCAGCCATTGAAAGGACTTGGAGTGGAGCAACTTGTGATTGTGGCCTGAAGCTGCTCGTAGAAAATCAAAGGAGTCTGCTTATATGGGCTAACCTACAAGAACTGATCTATTTGACCTGCAAAAGTGACTGGCCTCCACTTCAAACTCCTCAAAACTCCAAATCAAAATTTTCCAATTTTGAGCTTGTTTCAGTACTGAATAAAATTGTGTTTACACGTACAAGTGTAGTGTAAGGTTTGATTGGATATCTGGATGAAACAGGCAATTTATTTCAAATATCAAGTACATAGGCGCTTATACTATAGTTAGTAAAAGACAAATAATTATAACTGCTATCTACGAACATGTTTTTAATATCAATCATAATGAAGAAATCACTTCTGACTTCTGGAACAGTAGACAGTGGTATCGACACCAAAGTGAGCAACAATTTCACAGGAATTTCTTGACCTTAAGAATCATGATTACCTACAATAAAGTGTGAGAATCTCAGTCTGAGCTTAATGCAAAAGGTTAATACTTGCAAGATATAACTACTGAGTATTGAGTTCTTGGTATATTGATAACCGAGGACTCAATCACTGATATCTCAACTTTAACATACATGATTGTAGTACCAGTGACAACAAAAAAACAGACCACTGTCATTCATTATTTCACGGTTTTTGCAACAATTTGGACTCCAAATGCTCCTCAATTAGGATATGTCCATATCTTGGCTGTTAGATGCAACCGACATGTCCAAATTGGAGGTCGTTTGGGCCAAATTGTTGAAAAAACCGGTTGAGTACTGAATGACTGTGTCCTCCTTTTTTGTCCACACTGGTACCAATTCAAAAGGAACTTCAAGTGCTAACATTCAAACTGGTGAACTGAGTGGAAAACATTTTGAAAGAACTTGGCCAAAGTTTTTCAAAGTTAGGTAGGTTATAGCATTGTTGTACCTAAGGTACTTATTTTTACAACTGTTTTTGCAACAAATTCCAACACAGTTACTAGGAAAGGTAAAGCGTTTGTGCAAGCATAAGCTTTTGTTGCATTATAAAACTTTCAACAGGACAAGATGTTTCGGCAGCATGGCAGCTTCGATGACGGCACAGTGAGCCAAGTCTACCCCAGTCTTCCTCCATTTGAGAACGGCAGTAGATAGCAGCCAAAACGCAGTATCCTAACTAGTTTTTTTCGAGAGTTTTTGCCATTCCACATTGCACTTGGTGAAGTCTTGTATCAGTCAGCAAATTTTCTTTCAGGCAAGTATTATTTATTAGCTTGGAAATATGTCCGAAAACGAAGCCGAAGAACGGAATTCTTCATCTAAAACCAATCCATTCAACGTATATCCCCGAGCATCTTCATCTTCATCTTCATCATTCAAACGAGCATTCAAACTTCTAATTTTATTTGAAGTGTTGACTTGGGAGTTGCCGAGTTTTCACTATTTTCTGCAAGAAATCAGAACCTCATTAAAAAATAATCATGTAGCCCCCGTTTGCATCAAAAATTTGATCATGAAATAGTAAATCGAGCTTTTTTTGCTGAATTTTAGCGTAGTACCTGATGAAAAATGCAGTTTTACAAAAAAAATATGGGAAAATGTTCATTTCTTAACAGCTTAGATGCATCGCCTGTGGTCAGTCAACTGGCAGACCAAAGAAAATCCTCAATTAGCTATTTCATGATTAAATTCTCATGCTGCAACCGGGGGTAGGTTTAATAAAGATTGCAATTTGTTGGGCGATTTAGCCCTTTTTCCTAAGATGCCTGATGGATGTAACGCCACTGAAGGTGCTGTCAAATCGCATAAGTGAGGTTATGTAAGGTGGTGGAGTGGAGCGTTTTTCGGGGAAAAAATGAATTAACATGAATATTACGGCCAGCAATTCATCAAACTTGACTTACCGATGAAGCGCAATGCCCTCTGAACTTGAGGTTGTGGTCCGCAACAGCCCGCACAATTTACAGGACACCATCGTGGACAACTCTGCAAAATGAATCGGATTACAAACGAACTGTACTGGAACTGGTAGAAAAAAACATTATTCTCGTTGCTGTTATGATAGATCAGACATTACTTACTCAGAATTACAAATTTTGATGCACTCAATTCCACTTATTTGGACTGACGCGATTTCTGTGACAGCCAGTTGACGGTTTCGAACAGCGTGTTGATTATATTTCAAAAATCAAGTTCACCTTGGAGGCCTCGCTTCCGCTTTAAGCCCCGCCCCTCAGCTCAAAATCGGGTACCAAAAATTCAATTGTTTTTGGCTTTATGCTCTATCCAGCCATTCCTACATCCATGGTCAAAAGGAAAACCCCCTCCATGAGAGAACCGTTCAAAAAGTAGTGGGAAAATAACCCGGGTTAGTGTCACTTGATCAAAGAAGGCCGTGAAAGAATCCGTGTAGGGACAACTCTGGTTGCTATGGCCAGACCGAGTTCCTGTCAGTGTCAAAATCGCCAGTGGTACGCGTCGTAGACTCGGTGGGGTTCCGATTTACCATAATTATTATTTTGGCGCCGAGGTACAATTTCTACGAGAAGATCTGCTTCGCCCCTTCATGAATTTTGAATTCTCGCGCGTTGGTGATGGTTACATGCACTTGCCTGCCTGGTGGCCGCGCCAAACGCCACTCGCGGAAGTGTTGTTTGTTATTGTTTCGCCGGCGCGCCGGTGGCCCGTGGAGCTCATCTCCCAACTTCGGTGTGCTCTCTGGCTTAGAGTGGCCCCCCATCCCCATAATGGGTCCACCTGGCTTGATGTTTGGCCGTGCTTGTGCTTCCACCCAGCATCAGCTGTCTGATTTCTGCTCTCTGGATGTGCAGTATGCAGGTTAGAATAATTAAATACTGGTTATTTGATTCGACTTATTTGTTATAGCAAATTGTTTTTGAGTATGTTATTCTGTTCCAGGCAAGACACATACATAGTCTTTGGACATGCAGATTGTGACCGAGTAAACCTTTGCGATGGAAATTTGTCAAAGCTCGACGTCCTGCACCAGAATTTCCTGTGTACAATTTAAGAGGAAAAGGCCAGTGAACCTTGGTACACACATTGATGGAAGACCGAGTGAGAGACAATCGGAAATATTACTCAATTTAGGTAGAAAAAAACATGGAATCTGATGGAGTTCCGATGATGTAAAAGTGAATGTTATACACCGCTGAGCACAGGGGTTTCTAAATGCTTGCAGCAAAAACAGGTACAGACACTATTATTTTACTCCATTTACTTTTATCCAATATTCTTTTTGAGATAGTAGCTGTGGTATGTGCTGATACTCCAACCTGCTGGGGCTGGTGACTGAGGCCGCAATCAGTCTAAAACGTTCAGTTTTTCACCAGGATCAAACTGATTTGACGGTTTGAGTTTGTGCTTTGGAAGCTTCGTTTTTGTCGACCTTTAGCAAAAACAGGTAAATACAGGTACATTACAGATTCAAATTACCAATTATTGCACAAACGTGGTATCACATTTTAGTTTGGTACCAAACACAAGATCAAAGTTTAAAAGTGAAATACATGCAAGTCCGATTACTTTCAGGAAAGAACATGATGGAAATACAAAACACATCTCCATACGATAATTTTTGCGCCGAAACAAACTTGAGGTAATATGCACTTCTAATTTATTTTGTATTACAAAAAAAGATGTGACAGTGTAGGTAAAATGTGTTTTAAAACCCAAAATAAGGCCGTCTCACCCGGGTTCGGGTATCCAAATAATCGCTTGGAGCTATATTTTGCATTCACATTATATTCTTTCCTTGAAGTAACTGGTTTGCATTTGATTCGACATTAAAAATTTGATCCAGTGCTTGGCACCGAACTAGAATTTGATACCACTTTTGTGCAATCAGGCAAAATTGAACTTTCCTAATTTACACTATCTGAAACGGACGTATTTTCATGATTACTGGATTTTATCTTTTTCTTATTTGTTCAGGTATCACCCAGACATGGAACGGTGCACCATCGGCTCACACCAGACAGGGTTTGACTGTAAGCTTCTGCAAGTGAGAACCATGATTCTTTTCAAAAAAACTTTCTGCAAATTCATGGGATTTTCGTGAAGCTGCCAGCGTAAGCAGGTACAGCTTCATATTATTACTTTTCTATTAAAACCTCAGTTTAAAGTTGGATGTCCTTTTCGATATAAAAATCGACCTATTGTTGCTCGATAAAAGATTCACTACAAATCAGGAGTTATTACTGGTGGATAATTTTCGAATGATCATTCAGTATACTTAGTATAAGAAAGATAATTTTCAACCTCGGCAAAAATGTGGACGTCCTGAAAATTTGGTGTCATGTTCAGAATTGAATGTCCTACGACATACCCAAAATCGCGCACCCCAGGGTTTTGAGTTATTGGAGGGGGGGGGGGGGGGGTGCAAATTGAAATGGAAGGGATGAAACTCATCAGTCCATTGGAAATACATCGTACTTCGACGCCTCGTACCTCATTGATACCATTTTGGCGCAAAAAGTGTCCATCATTCTATCAAATTCAAAATTTTATTGCTTTTAAGGATGTTATCCTTGAAAGCCGATAATGTAGCAAGGATCTGGTTACATTATCGCTATGTATTACAATTAATTGAAACTTAAAATTTAAAATTCTTCTATTTACAATGAAATATAGCATGTAGATTACAGGGAATATTCCGCTGAACAAAAAAAAAAATAAACAACTAAAACCAACTAGGAAAAGAAAATTATTCATTTCTGCAGAATGCCCGGATTCTCAGCGCAAAAAATGTCCATCATTCTATCATTGTTGAAGGGAGGTCGTGGGGGTGGCGAAGCTCGGCTAAGTGGATCTTTTTTTCTCCGGCCATAGAACCCATCACGCCAAGTTTGGTATCTTCTCCAACTAGATTCAATCTTCTGAATTCGAATCCGATGTGTAAATTTTGATGAAAACAAGCTCTAACAAGTTAACTGGGAAAAACTTGCTGTTTCTTCCACAATTTTTTTACTGTTAGAAGTGTTCATCTTTGAAAAATATTTTAGAGGCCATGTGGAGCTACATATCATCCACTTTATGTATAATTTTGTTTTTCGAAATTGAAAAAATCGATTTGAGCCTGAGCCGGCCCAGCGCGGCGTCTGCTAATGAACCGAACAATACAGCATGCACCTTCATATGAAAATAGGAAAATAGCTCAAGCTATTGTAAGATTATTAACTCATCTTCGAAAGTTCGGTTACCTGTGCCGAATAATTTCCCTACAACATGAACAAAAGCGTCATAAATCGCACTGCAGGATTTTGAGTTATTTGAGGAGGGAGATGACATTTTTTCAGGATTCATACTCTACATTTCAAATGCGAACTGTTACCCCCGTCCTCAAATAACTCAAAAACCTGCAGTGCGATTCATGGCAATTTTGTATATGTTATAGAGATTTCAGTTATAGAGATTTCGATTTGCAGAAATCCTCAAACTTTCAAAGATTAGTCATTATTTTTTCAATAGTTTAAGCTAATGGCTACGTTTACACCAGAGGACTAAAGCCGGACTCACCTAAGCACTGACCTAAATTCCACCTAATAAGATCCTTCACTTCCAGCGTTTACATCGGTCGATCTGTTTCAAAATATGGTCCAGGTTTGGTATATAACAATCTTCTTCTCTGCCACCTTTGGAGATTTAGTCCACGGCTAACAAGAGACCTGACCCAAGCTACTTGGTCCTTGTCCGTGATCGTTTACACCACTTGGACTAAATTTATTTGGGTCGAATTTAGGCTTAGGTCGCGGACCAAAGCCACGGAGTAAACGTAGCCATTTTCATTTAAAAATGCATACATGCTGCATCGTCAAAGAAAAAAACAAGATTCTTCAAGTTGATTTGTAGAACTTGTTTTCGTCCAAAGGACCCCGCACGATTGTTATGGAAAATGGCTCCCGGTTAAATTCTCTGAATTTTCTATATGTTGTAGTTCGCATGAGATACTGATCAAATACCGTGAACCCCAAATTTGAATAATGGACAGTTTTTTACCCACAGGTGGTTGAAGTTGGGAGGTTCTGACGGCTTGAAAATTATATTATGACGTAAATAATTTTTTACATTTGGTTCCTCTTCAAGTTGAGTTTCATGACAATTGTATTTATTTGAGAAAAAAATATCAACCCCCTCCTTCACCCCCATCCTATATCTACAATCATAAAATTCAGTATTACTCACAAAAGTCATGCAGATGGCTTCTGCGATTTGAATTATGAATTTTAACATAAAAATTTTTTTTCATCCCTAATAGCCCAGTCAAAATAGGTTTTAACCGGAAATAAATTCGGAAGTTGACGAAATTTGGTGGATCGATGCAGAATTTAACGTAAAATAACATACAGAAATTCCCGAAAATTCCAAGGCTTGGCTTTTTTTCTAGGACCTATAAAAGAGCGCCATCCTTGAAAATTTTTGATTTTTTCTGAATAACTTGTAAACTATGACCTTTAGGACACAAAAACCATAGCAGCAAATGTAGCCTGTTGAATTCCCAAGAGATCAGTACTGAACTCATCACTTTGTGGTCAATAGTCTTCGAGATACAGCGTCTGCAAAAACGCAGTAAAAATTACTCAAAATTAATTTCCGGATTTCACGTAACAATTTGCATAGTGTCAGTTCAGGGGCTGTAACGTGGAAAGAAAATTTGCGGATTTCAATGTGTTTCACATGTTTGGGAAGCCAATTCAACATTTGGTATCACACTTTTGTCTAGAAGTCGCCAACTTGAAAATGGTACTTTTCCTCGACCTTTGAAATCGATACTTGATGTCCCAAAGAATCCCCAAAAATCGATTTTTTTCATACCATGCCATTTGCTCAATTTTTCACTAAGGGCAAAATCATCCAGGGAATATATGAAGAATTGAATACTAGACAACATGTTTTGGGATCTTTTTCCTAGTGATGGTTCCTGAGTTATATGGGTTGAAAGACTAAAACGACCTATTTGGAAAAAAAGATAGGTGGTCCGGACACCAACTGCTGAATACTGTACGGACCTTGCATCTGATGATACAAAATGCCACTTAGCAGACGTATTGAATATATTGATGTATTTTCCACGTCTGCCAAGTGGCATCTTAGACCTCAAATGCAAGGTCCTTGCAGTAATCAGTAGTTAGTGTCTGGATTACCTATTTTTTTCTAAAAAGATCGTTTTAGTTTTTCAACCCATATAACTCAGGAACCATCACTATGAACGAGATTTCGAAACATGTCGATTTTTTGGTATTCAATTCTCCATATATTCCCTGGATGGTTTTGCCCTACTTGCAAAATGAAGCGAATGGCATGGTTAGAAAAAAATTGTTTTTTGGGGATTCTTTGGGACATCAAGCATCGATTTCAAAGGTCGAGGGAACGTACCATTTTGAAATTAGCGACTTCTAGACAGAAATGTGATACAGAATGTTGAATTGGCTTTCTAGACGTGTGAAACACATTGAAATCCGCCCATTGCTGTCCACGTTACAGCCCCTGAACTGACACTGTGCAAATTGTTACGTAAAATCCGGAAATAAATTTTGAGTACTTTTCACTGCGTTTTTGCAGCCGCTGTATCTCAGAGACTATTGACCACAAAGTGATGAACTTAGTACTGATCTCTTGGGAATTCAACAGGCTACATTCGCTTCGCTGCTAGTTCTGTTCTAAAGGTAATAGTTTACAAGTTATTCAGAAAAAATCGAAAATTTTCAAGGATGGCGCTCTTTTATTGGTCCAAAAAAAGAATCCAAGCCTTAGAATTT
This sequence comes from Anaspis maculata, assembly GCA_949128115.1. NCBI lineage: Eukaryota > Metazoa > Arthropoda > Insecta > Coleoptera > Scraptiidae > Anaspis > Anaspis maculata. The sequence continues at coordinate 55,340,809 of OX421963.1, read as the reverse complement.
CTAGGAATTCCAGTATGTTATTCTACGTTGAATTCTGCATCGATCCACCAAATTTCGTCAACTTCCGAATTTATTTCCGGTTTGACTCGATTTTTGCTTAATTTGACTGGACTATAATGTTGGGGTGGCGATTTTCCCATTTCTTAATTTTTCTCGCTCAATTTGGCTGAATTTTTGGTATCATGTACTTCTACTCCTGCTGAACAAAAAGTTCCCATGCCAAAACTTGATCCTATGTACAGTTTTTGGTCTACAGAGGACTGAAGTTGAAGATTTGAGATCATAAATATTGAACTTTAGTCCCCTGTAGAACGAAAACTGTTGATAGGATGAAGTTTTTGAAAGAGAACTTTTTGTCCAGCAGAGCTAGAAGTAGGACTACACAATACCCTCGACAATACCAAATATTAAGCCAAATTAACCGAGGAAAATTGGAAAATCGCCACCCCAACATTAGGGGTGAAAAATAGTTTCATGTCGAAATTCATAATTTAAATCACAGAAGCCATTTTCATGGCGTTTGAGAGTAATCTCGAATTTTATGATGGTAGATAGGAGTTGGAGGTGAATGAGGGGGTTGATATTTTTCTCTTGAATAAATACAATTAGCATGTAACACAACTTGAAGAGAAACTGAATGAAAACTTTCATTAACGTCATAATATCACTTTGAAACCGTCAGAACGTCCAACTTCAACCCCCTGTGGGTAAAAAAACTGTCCATTATTCAAATTTGGGATTTACGGTATCTGATAAGTATCCTCGTAAGTATCTTATGAGCTAGAACATATCAAAAATTCAGATAATTCAACCGGGAACCAATTTCCATAAGAATCATGCGGGGTTCCATTACATACCAGATTTGAATTCAGAATATTGAATTTAGTCGGAAAAGGTACCAAACTTGTCGTGATCGGTTCTATATGACCAGGAAAGATCGACACCTCGATCGACACTTTTTGTGCCAGAATGGTACCATTGAGATACGGTGCGTCGAATTACGACGTATTTTCATCCAGAGTGGATAGACGGGTTTCATCCCCTCCATTTAAAGTTGGAATTTTGGCTTCATGTTGAAGGTGGGTTCAGTCAGCTTATTTAGTCAAATGTTCCAATTTAAAATTCAAAGATGCGACTAAATAAACTGACTAAACCCATTAATTAACAACACTTTTCTATTCTAGCCCTGATTTTACACTAGATCAAACAAAACTTGAGTGTTGCCAAAAATACTGAACATTTTCTTTCCTATTTCTTTCAGACGTTACACATACACGGTTTGACTGCAAACTTCTGGAAGTAGGAACTATGGAAACCTTCTGGATAATAACAGGAATCTCAACGAGCTTCAAGCATAAATAGGCATAGCTCATCACAAAGAAGGAACTCAGAATAAAAATAGTTCTTTTATTCAAAACATAGTACCCAATATTTGGCCTGCACGTGCAAAATTTTGGTCCTATTCAAAAGATTTTCTGGAGTTTGCTGATGAAAAATGGAAGAGGTCTAGAAGAACAGAAAAGGTGGACTTGACAAGTCGAATGAGAAAAATGATGATTGGAAGGCAAAGAAGATGGAATGAAGAGAGTTTGAGGCAGTGACATTTTTTTGACAAAAATCATTGTACGATTCTGAACAGTGTCGAGATATAAACTATCTTAGACCTAGCTCGGAAGAGCTCTCTAGCGCCTTGATGTGTATAATAATTGAAATTATCTCATCAATATTTTTCTGTATTGATTTATTTTAATATAATATAGGTACTTATATTTCTTAAAGCTGTATTACACGACACAATTTCTTGAACAATCAGCCAAAATAGTGTCAAATAACAATGAACTTGATTGTTTAACTGACAGATTGTACAAGAAATTGTGTACTGTAATACAGCTATTAGATCGATGTTTCTAATGTAAATGTATACGTATTTTTTTACATAATATAATGAACTAATTACTAGCTTCATTTCAAAACTGTTGTAATTGAGCTCTATAGCGTTTTCTAGTTGCATGCACCCACTGTATTGCTATGCATCACTCAATTATTTTCATGTTCAGCTATGAGACACAGACAAAGCCCTGTAAATAATCCTAGAACAGATCAAATTCACGTTTATTGTCAATTTAAAAAAAAAACTACATATTAAAATAGGTATGTACCTAGGGATATTTCTACATATAAAAAGATCGTTCAGCAATTGTAAATCTGTCTCCTCGATTAGCTCGATTGGCTCGGACTTGTTCATCACTTGCCAATAAACGGCTCGATCCACTCGGATTGGCGTTTTCCATTAGCTAATCGCAGCACTCGGAGTTGGATCTTCCTGCTCCGATTCCCAATGGAAGTGGATCGAGCCGTTTATTGACAATTGATGAACGATTCCGAGATAATCAAGCTAATCAAGGAATAGTAGGAAGGACCTGCCACACGCACAAGCTTCAACTAGCGCTTACTTGTACGGTATAGTTTGAGCAAGTGATATGGGAACACTATAGGTATGATGTGGCCACACGTGCAGGCAAGTTTGTGCAAACCCTCAGTTTCAAGTCTCCCTTCAGGCCGAAGCAATGTTGCCTTTGGAAAAGCTCTTACTGTTGCAAGTGTTCTATTTGAGTAGAAGCAACAGGAGCCCCTGCTCAAAATTGTGCAAGAGTCGGGTCCTGAAAAGAAGAATGGATTAACGTATAAATTCAATTGGCTGGCATGGCCTGTGACCTGTGTAATTCAATGAACTTCGTGGGGGACCTCCTGCAGTAAGCTCGTACGTCCATGATTAGGCTCTGCGACTGTGGATACGGCTCAACAGCTGTCCACAGGCTCAATTTATACTGTTCGACCAAGTTTGCACAGTCCACATCTTTCCAAGTCAACGGTTGTTCCAAGTCGCCCTTTGTGGCTTGCACGTGCTAGCGTTTTGTCTTTATCGTCCACACGTACAGACTTCTCGATACAAGCCGGTTTGTACAAGTAAGCGCGAGGTAAAGCTTGTGCGTGTAACAGGCCCTTGAAGAAGTGAAATGTGTCAAACAAGGCTAAATATTTCTCGGCAGTCTGTGCAGGGAAGTACGACCACAGTGACCACACGTCGATGCCACATGCTGATGCTGATAAGCGGTGAGAAGTTGGCACTCTCTGGTGAGCCTGAGCAGGTACAAAATAAGCCCATGCCTCTCGTGGTAGTTGAAGATTAGGCTAATCTTTGGTTGGAGGTGGCTCTGGAGGTGATGATCGCTGATCGGTGCTGTGCACAGGCCAGGAGATAATGGTTTTGGCAGGAAACATTCTTCGATGTGGACATCACTCAATCATGCAAGCCAGAGGTCAGGTGTAGATTCCTCCTTGCTCTTGGTTTTCTTACATTCGCATCTCGCAGCACGTACTGGCGCGAAACACACCCCGACACACCGTTGTCATTTATTCCCGCTATTACCGCAACTAATATTCCACGTTGGTACGACAAGTGAACAATACTTGCGGTCGAAGAAACTAATCATGAAGCACGACATTCAGTGAATCTCTTCTATACCGAGTTTGTGTCAAAGTGACAGGAACTCGACGAATTTTGCTAGTTACGCCACTGGAAATTCCGAGTTCCTGTCACGATTTTCCTTGGCAACTGTCACCACGTTTTGACAAGTTGTCCGTACCCGTATGAGGATTCTTTCCACGGCCTACTTTGATTGAGTGGCCCTAACCCGGGTTGGCCCCTGCTGCCATCTATTTGACAACTTGACAACTGCAGAGAAAACACCCCATTGACCTTTCCAATTTTAGGAGATAGAAAATACATGGATTTTCGAGGTCACCTTTGACGTTTTGACGTTTATGACGTTTGGACGTTTCGTTTCTGACTTTTGCGGGAATTTTGAATCGAATAGCTATACTGTTCCCATTATCATGTGGGGAAAGTCACTAGAGCCCATAAGGGAGTTTTTAATGGACAAAGTAATAGAGTTTTTTCGTAGTAAGATGCACGTGTCTGGTGCAGCGTGATCCCTGCTGGTGCTGGTGCAGCCACACTTCCATCAAGTTTGGGTCTTTCGTGAACCGGTGCATGGTTATGCTGGGTGTATTCGTCTTATTCTCGACTCGCATAGAGCGACACAACACCCTTGAACCATTTCTGTAAGTATCTTCTCAGTTTTCCACTACATATAACACACTTATTGGCAAGAACGAGGGTAAGAACAAGTGAAATAATGAAATCCATGCTGAAATCAAATAAATACACGACAGAGCGCTTGTCAGATTCGAAAAATTTCCCATTGTCAGAAACGAAATGTCATATCTCAAGAAACATAGGGCGCTTTCCAATAACTGCGACAAGACGGATACACAATGTCAAAGTGCACTTGCCAGCTCAATTCTAAACTCAGCCTCGCCAATGTTTCGATTGTGTCGACATGTGGTGCTATTACTGCTATTGGAACGCTAGCTGTGTCAAATTGTGTCCAAATGTGTCGAATTGTGTCTTTATACGCCTTATTGGGAAGCGCCCAATGACCTCGATTAACCATATCTTATACGCATGACGTCACAGTAAAGAGAGACAACAGAAAATTGGAGACCTCAATTGTTGAAAAAACAACAAGTGACAACAACAAACATATACGAAAAAAATGGGGAAAAACATATACGACATATAATGAAAAAACAGATCCTGAATTGCGCCAATGACCTCTTCGCCGAAGAAACGTTATCAAGTTAGTTTTTCTTGATTTCTCTTCATTTACGTGACAGTCACGATCAAATGGAACTTTACATCGATGAGATGTTTCCGATATTATAATTCACATTATTTTGTGAAGCCAGTCACTAAATTTCATCATCATCAGCCAAGTGGAGTTCTTCTGGCAAACAGTTGAACAAAAACTTTGTCCCGATTTTTGTGAAAAATGCAAAACCGGTAGGGTCACGTCGTCGCCTCAAACCCGATTGAAGAAAATCTGTTACCAAAAATGCAACCAATTTAAACTGGAAGAGTTCGAAGGAATGTGTTCTGTAGTTTGAAGCTAAACCAAAATGTATTGTTCCATCCTAGTTTTGCAGGAGCGATGTCAAAAATGTTGCTACAGCTCATATTTGAGACGATTTTTGTTGAATATGGTCAGAAACGCTTCAAAGATAAGCTGTATCAACATTTTTGACGGCCCTCCTGCAGAACTAGGATGGAACAATTCATTTCGGTTTAGCTTCAAACTACAGAACACATTCCTCCGAACTCTTCCAGTAAAAATTGGTGGCATTTTTGGTAACAGATTTTCTTCAATCGGGTTTGAGGCGACGATGTGACCCTACCGATTTTGCATTTTCCACAAAAATCGGGACAAAGTTTTTGTTCAACTGTTTGCCAAAAGAACTCCACTTGGCTGATGAAGATGAAATTCAGCGACTGGCTTCACAAAATAATGTGAATTATGATATCGCAAACATCTCATCGATGTAAAGCTTCATTTGGTTGTGACTGTCACGTGAAAAAAGAGAAATCAAGAAAAACGAACTTGATAACGTTTCTTCGGCGAAGAGGTCATTGGCGCAATTCAGGATCTGGTTTTTCATTGTAAAACGATCGTGTGTGTCCAACAAAGTTGTCACTTGTTGTTTTTTCAACAATTCCACGAAGGGCAATTGAAAGATGACGCTCTCGATGGGAGAAAAAGTTGAAGTATCCAATCCAGCAGGCTTCATCGATGTCCCCACATCGCGTTTCATCAAGAACATGATTGTTTGGCAAAATATCAAGTTGCAGCTCGATATTTCCAAAAACAACTGATTTATTGGAAAAAGAAAAAAAAAAAAGAAGTGTCACTTTTTCCACCGTATTTTGGAAACGCCTCAAGATATTCCAAAACTGTTTACAGCACCTTCATGAGCATGAAATCCATCATCAATACCCTGATTTCCATACATCCATCAGTTATGGTTCAAGATTTACGATTTTTCAACAATTATTATCTACATCACCCTGTATAAACAGTCTGCACGATTTGCGCCGATGTCCCCACATCCAGATTGGTCCGGGGTGGTGTCAGTAACAGGCATGCAAAGTTACAATGCTTGGTATAAAAGTGCAAGGTATTTCCCACTAACGTCCGGACTATTAGGCTTTTGAAAGTGGTGTTTTCGTGTTTCGAGATGTTTTTGAAGTTTAAAACCCGAATATCTCGAAAATGAAGCATCTAACAACAAATTGGCAACTATCACTTTTCCATCTAAAAACGTATATGTATTTCAAAAATTGATATCACTTTTCAAAAATAACCAGGGGGAAAAATAAGGAAGAGAAGGGGATGGTACCCTCTATTTATCTTCGCAACTGAAAATGTTTGATGAAACGCGTTGCTATTGTTTGATAGAGACTGACCGTCAATTCCACAAAAAAGATGATCAGCGATCAAGGCTGATTGCAGATTAACTGAACATTTTTCTGCTAAATGATAGGGGATTACCCACCAAAAATGCCTGAAATCTGTACTAGACCCATCATCTTTTCATTATTGAGGGATAAACCAGCATTTCCATTGATCAGTCAGCTACAAATTGACAAATAAAAATCGCGAATCAACTAATCTCGTATTATCTGTTTTGTGGAACCCACGGTTATTCAGCAAACTTCATTTGAAATTTAATTCAAATTAGTTGAACAGTTCAAAAGTTGCAGTAAAAAAAAACGATTTATAAAATTGAGCTTTGAGGGGCCATAACTTTCATAACCTCTTGCAATTCATTCTTATCGCAAAATTCATATTTTTGAAAGCTAAATCCGAAGATTATGTAGCTAGATACCTCTTTTGAAACAACCTGTTTAGTCTGCTGTTTATACTGAAAGTTTCATCAAACTATGTTTCAATGTCTTAAAGCGTTTCTGAGATATCCTGAACAGTTTTTATTTATAAAAAATTCAAGATCTATTCTGCGTTGAAAAACTTAGAGATTGACAAATTTTCCAATATAGTGAAGAAAAGCATTCACCGGCGTTGGTGTTACACCTTGGCAGTAGAAGTAAGCTTACCATTACCAGAACGTACAACAACACATTATACCTAGGAATGAAAAGCTTCTGCTTCAGCTTCTGGACACGTTTTTCGCCCATATAATGTGTTGTACGTTCTGGTAATGTTTACCACTGATTTAAATTAATTTTCAGTAAATGATTCTGAGGATGGCTAACTATTATAATGGCCGAAACTTAAGTCAATAAATAAAAACAACATCATTCTTGCGAAGAAGACATTTGAACAGTAATAATTTTGAATTTATTAGTTGATGTGTCATAAAGGGCACAACAAACTTTCAATTTTACAGTGATGATTTCACTACCAACGTGTTCCTAATCCAATTTAAAGCTGTTCTAGGTACGGATGAACGCGATTCGTGTTCATTTGGTTTGTTGAATAATTATTTAATTCACCACTATAACACTGGTGATTACGAAACCAGCCAGTGTTTACTGTGTTGTACTGAAGGACTCGGTAAGTCATAGCTGTGGTCATAGACTCAGAGGTACTTGGCTAGTTAAAAAGGTACTCCATTAGTCAAACTGCACATTAGCACAGACTGTCAGTTTTGTGAATTAATTTTTTTCTCGCAGCGCTTTTTCCTTCTTTTCAATAGTATATTACATACCGAGACGGGAAATACATCATTACTGCTGAGGGCACCAGAAAGCCTCCAGCCCGAAGCTGGAATGATGTATTTACCGTCGAGAGTATGTATACTATTTTACTCACAACCATGTACTCAGCTTGCAGGATTACAGGCGTTCAAAAGTTGAAATCAGAAAATTAACTTTTTGTCATAACTTCCAGATAGGCCGATTAATTTTGCTGAAACGTGGTTCAGGAAATAACTTCAACATTTTTCTTCTTAAAAACCTCTGGATCATCCGCAAATATTCTTTCACGGAACAATCTAAAATACTGCTATTATCCATTTTTACTTTTGGAATTACCAAATTCGTGGTCCCCTTCAACACAACAAGACCCGAATTTATTTCTATAATTGAATCTAAATGGTAGAGTCGCTGAAATACACCAATGACCATTGACCAGAGGTCATGACATGTGTGTGTATACAGGGTGATTCATGGGTGACCTTACATAGGCTAATGGGAGATAAAAGACTGCGAGGTGAGTCAGGATCTACAGAAGGAATTTTGTTTTCTCTATTGGTTACGAAGATACAGGGTGTTTTGTGTGTTTCGTATGAAACTTTGATAAGCGATATTTCTGAAACGGTTAGTGATATTTTGTTGAAATTTACCGGTAATATTTCTCTGTTGGAACTTATCCAGAAGTCATATCGGATAAGTCAAAACACAGGGCCATGCTCAAAAAAATGTGCTCCTTTTGTTATTTGATCAAAAAGCACATTTTCTGACCGCTTTTTTAAAAAATTGGTATTGGATTCGAAAAGGTAAGAAAAAGTGCTTCAAGAATCACTCTTTAATTTAGATGGCACACCTAAATCGTTTCAACTAGAGAGACTGTACTATAGAGTGACGAAGCTATGAAAGAGATATATCGGTATTCTCTGTCAGTGTCTCGGCATTTCCTGGCCTCGTCAAAATTTAAAACAAGTTAGCTGGGGTGGGCGTGGTTGCTATTGACATTTGTCATTTTCACGATTTGTTTACAAATTTGAATTGTCATTATTTTGCATGCCGAAATCGCCGAAATCCAGGCTAAAAGTGCCAAAACGAAAAAGGTGCACCGTGAAGCAGTACAAGAGTCGGGAAGATGTGATGTTTTCCTTGCCGAAGAAACCATCAGGTATAGAATCTTGCAAAATTGATGAACTTCTATTATTGTGCTTTTTGGGCTTTCCAGCTGTTCGGGGCCAGTACCTACTGAAATACATAATATACCTACTGCGCGTACGGCAATTACAAATCTATCTTCACGATGGGGTCACCACGTCGACGGTTACTGCATTCAACGATCAACGGAATTTGTGTTCGAGGGAATGAGTTGGATGATGAAACCTACGTTCGACGAAATGCCAGCAGTACTTGAAATACGGTGATCGAAAGCATCTGCTATGTATGGAACACAATATACATGCCTAAAGCAGTTTTTAAGAGTTTCTGTTAAATTTAGTGAAAAAATCTGTGTTGAAAGATGAAACGGTCGACTTAACCTCAACAAAAATATTGACAGCTCATGTCATGCATTTTGACTGTGACGCAGGGTGGTTTAGTAACAAGCAATGGCACCACACCCTGACGTGCAAATACCCTAGTGCTCTAGCTTTCTCTCTCTCTATACCCTCTCGCTCAATGACTGGGCTTGCGTCTCTCTCTGGGTAACCAGATCCCAGGTCTCTCTAGTTTCAACAATAAAATAAAAAGTAAATCTTGTGGGTATAAGCTTCCATTTTTGACCGGACATATTGACTCATTGTTTGACTGAATTCATTCAAATTCATTTTTTAGCTTGTCTCTGTAGAATAGAAGAGCTTGGTTGAAAGAAAAATTCCATAGCCGAAGATTTTTTTTACGACCAAATAAAAGGTGCGTTCAGTCAGCTTATTTAGTCGCTGTTTTAGTTTTAGTCGTTGTCGTAACAGAGAAGAGCGTTCATACAGCAAGATTTAGTCGTAAGAATTGACCAATAGGAGCTCGAATGATACTGCGCGAACCTTCATCTTCATACGGTTCATAATGGGTAGTATTAATATAAAAACTCGTAAAAAAATAAGCATAAATAAGTATTTGCTTACCTTTATGAGGAGTACAACTCCTCTGAAATCGAAGCAAATGCTTATGCTATTTTTTTATTGATACATACAACCTATTGCCATCACCATCCATGCTCATACCTTATACCGGTAATTACGCAACCTGCAAGTTGGCATCATACGACAAAGTTCGGAATTCTTACGACTAAAATTAAAACTAAAACTCTGTATGAACGCCGCGCATATGACGCGTGCTTTCTACTTTCAAATTTACGACTACGACTAAAGCTGGGTTCCCAGATGCGAATATTCGGACAGAAAATGCGATTTTATATGTCAAATTTTGAATTCGAGGGCTCTGATTGGCCAATATGACGACTTTGACATTAAATTTCGCGTTTTCTGTCCGAATATTCGCAACTGGGAACTAAGCTTAAAACTAAAACCAAGCTGACTGAACCCACCTTAAGTATAATTTTGGGTTTTACTTTCGAATTTGTCATTTAAAAAATGGTCGGCTCTGGAATTTTTCTCTCAACCAAGCCCTTCTATTCAACAGAGACAAGCCAAAAAAAAAAAAATTGAATGAATTCAGTCAAACAATAGCTGCGTTCGGTTATTACGTCAGATGCCCGATTTACATCTACATCGTTCGGTTATTGCATCTCAAGCAAATCGACGCAGATCTGAAGCGTTCGGATATTCCCTGCCAGACGCGTCAGATGTACATCCGTTTGCTCGGAGGTTTTTGGCCGAGGTCCCAGATCTTTTTTTGACGTATGTCAACTTGTCATTCCGCGTTGCTCGTTTGAGGTTAGGGATTAGGCATATTTCCGCATTTGAGTAAGCAACAAGTGTGACACTGCTGGCTGGGGCTGGTTATTTGGCGTAAAAATGGCAGAAGGAGCGAAAGCGAAAGCAAAGTGGCGATTCATGGTAAACAAATTCGACTAAGCGGGAGCGCACGCCGTCAGCTGTCAACTGCTGTCAACTTAACTTATTGTTTTACCTGTCATCTGTCATTATTTCATCTGCATCGTTCGGTTTTGTCAAATCATATTTTGGTCACGTGACTAACAACCAACACATATCAGACGCATCTGCATCGCCTCTCACATGTAATTACCGAACGCAGCTAATGAGTCAATATGTCTGGTTGGAAATGGAAACGTATACCCACAAATTCTACTATCAATATGCGATATTCAGCGGCACGGACATGCGCTGTAGGTTCGCAAAGCTAGGGGATGGAACTCATGCGTCTGCGCGAGCTAGGAAAAGTCAAAACCTGCAAATTTTCAGCCACCAATTTAACAAAGAAAAATAGATGACAAGAAACTCCTGATTTCCATGCTAGATTAGGCGAAATTATTTTGTCCATGTGCATTGCTGTCGAAAAAATGCATTCCGCGCGTAGTGTTCCGAAAAGAACGAAAAAGCCATTTTCAGTGTATAACTGGTTGCCTAGAAGGTGATGTTTGTTTGGGAACACACATGGAATGAAACTGCAATGTTTTTTTCGTACGGTTTTTGCAGTCAGGCACTCAACAAACTCCCCGTCATTTTTGAAAGAAGAAACAGAAAACACAAAACACAAAACCTTTGATATAACCCGATAAGATTTCATTTACTTGCAGTTTCATGCCATCGACAGACAGGATGGCAACCGTAAGGCAGAGAAGAATACTATAAATAGGGCGGTATTTTCAAAAAAACACTAACTGATAAACACGTTACCATATTTTCGCTCATCGTGTATCTAAAACTGATCCATCATTGCTGGTCTTGAACACAATGAAAGATCAAGAAACACTCTTTTTTCCACAACTTATTTGGAAGTTCCATTTCCAGCCGTTTCAATAATATACAATGTTGAAATTACGCTTTTTACATGTGTTAGCATACGGCACTATTCTCAAATCCCCTCGCATGGTTGCACAAGCGCAGAAATGGCACTGAATCTCGCCTATTCTATTGTCGCGGTTTAGGTGTGCCATCTGAATATGCGATATTCAAAGGCACGACTTGCGCTGTAGGTTTGCAAAGCTAGGGGATGGAACTCATGCGTCTGCGCGAGCTAGGAAAAGTCAAAACCTGCAGATTTTTAGCCATCGGTTTAACAAAGGAAAATAGATGACAAGAAACTCCTGATTTCCATGCTAGATTATGCGGAATGATGTTGTCCATGTGCATTGCTGTCGAAAAAATTAATTCCGCGCGTATACCTAGTGCTCCGAAAAGAACAAAAAAGCCGTTTTCAGTGTATAACTGGTTGCCTAGAAGGTGATGTTTTTTGGGAACACATGAAATGGAACTGTAATGTTCTTTTCGTACGGTTTTTGCAGCCAGGCACTCAACAAACTGCCTGTCATTTTTGAAAAAAAACAGAAAACACAAAACCTCTGATATATTATACATATAACCCGATAAAATTTTAGTTACCATTTGTTTACATGCAGTTTCATGCCATTGACAGACAGGACGGCAACCGTAAGGTAGAGAAGAATACTAGAAGTAGGACGGTATTTTCAAAAACACACCAACTGATAAACACGTCACCATATTTTTGCTCCTTGTGTATCTAAAACTGATCCATCATTGCTGGTCTTGAACACAATGAAAGATCAAGAAACACTCTTTTTCCATAGCTTATTTGAAAGTTTCATTTACAGCCGTTTCAATAATATACAATAGGTGAGTTCGGCTTTTCGTCACGGGGTTGGAGTGGAACAGGAGCGGATTTTTGTCACGTGGTTTAAAGAGCAAAGGGAGTGAAAATTACTGAACGCACCGAGGAACGCGTAAATGTCAATGTCACTAGTTGTCAGTTGTCACTGTAGTGTCAGTTGCAAATAGTTGGGTTATAAACAAGTTACAAGACAAGGAAAAGCATAAACAAACAAGCAACAAAACAAAACCAATTTTTTTCCACACATTTTTTTTAACGGAGTTGGAAAATTCCTCATCAAGGCTCTTGACCAAATCTAGGAGGAAGAGGGTATTTTCTTGAGTCCACATTTTTTCACCACGACGGGCCTCTGGCTTTCCTTGGGTGTTTTCATTCGCGAGGTCCTTGGGTGATGGGGTCTCCTGCTCAGTCTGCTGCGGTTGCTCTTCCTCCACATGTGTGGACATGAAATGGGCCTCAATGGCAGGCAAAGGGCCTGACAACCCGCAGACGCCCCAACAGCCTACTGGAGATTCCATTCTGTCAAAATAATGCTGTCAAACTGATCACGCGTATTGTGCGCATGCCTGCTCCACAAACCCCACCTATTTATGTGGTGCTTTCGGAGTGAACTCTATTTGCGCCGAAACGAAAAGCCGAACGGAAAAGCGAGTGACGCCACCCACTCCGAAGGGAATAACCGAACGGCTTATGTGTGTACGGAGTAAAAAGAGGGAATGGAGTTGAATTGCCGAACTCACCTAATGTTGAAATTACGCTTTTTACATGTGTTAGCATACGGCACTATTCTCAAATCCCCTAGCATGGTTGCGCCAGCGCAGAAATGGCACTGAATTTCGCCTATTGAAGAATGATTCTTGAAGCATTTTTCCTCAGCTTTTCGAATCCGATAGCAGTTTTTTTGTAAAAATGGTCAAACAATGTACTTTTGATCAAATAACCAAGGGGCACATTTTTTCTAGCCCGGCCCTGGATTTTAATTTACCTTCCGGATTAGTTCCAAGAGAGAAATGGGTAATTGTTCCGTATGCGGTGAAACGCCAAAAATTCGTTTTTTTTCGGGAAAAAAGACTCTAACAGATAGATTTCACTCCAAAGAACACGATTCCGTTGTCGGAGCCGGGGTTTTACAACTATTTCTTTTGATTTTCTAACCTCAAAAGTTTCACCACATACGGAACAATTACCGCGGGGATATTATTCCGTATACGGTGAAACGCTTAAAATGCATCAATTTTGGTAGGAAACGACACTCATTTGTAGATTTTACTTTCAAAAACACAGTTCTGTTGTCGGAGCGGCACTTCTCATTCGCTTTCCATCGAATTTTATCTTATAAGTTATGAAATCTGTTAAATAGTGCGCCACTGTTTTACGCGAGGCCATACGTCAAAGTCTGACAGATGATAGTTAACAGAACGGCTGAAATTGCAAAAAATTCGTGAATTATGTGATAAATGGTCTCTTATTGTTATATTAAACAAGAATTCATTATTTTTGTTGAAGTCTCCCCGTCGTCTCAAGTATGCTCCTTCTTTTTAGACCTGCGCTAGTGGGTAGGGAGTTGGAGTTGCCTTGATTCTGCTTTTGTTTTGTTGACATATGACACATATTCAGTGGCGGCGCGGGGTAATTATTATGAGCTGTAAAAAGTGAACGTTTTTTAAACTAAAAAAAAACTTGTTGAGAAATGCATCTTTCCGACATTGGTATCACGTTCTTTTAAGTGAAATCTATCTATGAGTGTCATCTCCCACCAAAATTGATGCCTTTTTGGTGTTTCACCGTATACGGAATAATATTCCCGCGGTAATTGTTCCGTATGCAGTGAAACTTTTGAGGTTAGAAAATCAGAAGAAATAGTTGGAAAAACCCGGCTCCGACAGCGGAATCGTCTTCTTTGGAGTGAAATCCATCTGTTAGAGTCTTTTTTCCCGAAAAAAACCGAATTTTTGGCGTTTCACCGCATACGGAACTGTTACCGAGAAATGTTACTGGTGGATTTCAACAAAATATCTATAGCCATTTCAGAAATATCACCTATCAAAGTTTTAACACACAAAACAGGCCTGTATCTTCGTAACCAATGGAGAAATCAAAATTTCTTCTGTGGATCCTGACTCGCCTCGAAGTCCTTTATCCTCTATCAGCCTATGTAAGGTCACTCATGAATCACCCTGTATTCAGGTATAGCTATATTTTTTTCGGTCTTTTGTATTTGTAGTGAGATGTGAAAGATCCAACTTCATCACACCAAGGAAGGCTTGTATTTCTGGATAATGGAAAATCAGCTTTCTGACTAGTTTCCTACCAGCATGCAATACCATACCATAATAGTATACCCTATATTCCATAACAGGTACTTCTATTGATGACAAACCTTGTAACTTAATATCCCAAAGCTGATCGGGAGTATAGTGAGTATACTTGCATATTCCAGAAAACTGGCAAGTTCCGTTGCTCAAAAATCGTCTACAAGGTGTCTTTTCTGTTTCTTCCTTCAATATAGTTTTTGGATCTGGAAAATACGCCTCTTTAAATAAGTTCCAACAAGGCCCAAGGTCAAAATCTGAAAAGAAACTCACCTCTGTACATTTCATAGTGCAAATTTCTCAACTTGATGTGGTAAGAGCTGTACAAATGCTTTTTTCTTGCGTCCAAGTCATCGATGAACGATTTGTCACAATAATCACAATAATATCGGCGACGCATTTTTTTAATTTCAAAGCTAGGATTTTCACCTGTTCTTTAAAACGAGTACGGTTCGTTGGACGGAATTGTTGTTGGACGGAATTGTCGCTCGACGGAAAAACGGGAGGGGATATTTGCTGCATGTGCTGAGGCAGAGATATTCCAGTGGCTCTAAAAGATTGCCCATATTGACAACACACTGTTTATTTAGTTGCCTACCTCCGCATCCGCAAGCTAGTCGGCAAGCTTTGTTTTGTTCTCCACATAGGAACCGCACTTTTCCGTAACACAAACAAACCGTAATTTTCTTGAAAATGAGGCAGGTACCTAATTCGAGTTTTCAGATGCAGATTGAAAATTGAAGCATATAAGTATTGGATAGAAAAAGACATGATCGATAACGCTGTTTTTAATTATAGCACCTCTACCTATATGTTCGATGCTATTTTTCCGTCGATTTACGAAAGTCCCGCGACCCCGCGTAAAATTCGTAAACATCGGAATAAATATAGCAACAAATGGCTTCAATCGGGTTTGAAGAACCATTACCCAATATTCAACAGCTACTATATAGGTACTGGATTTTATAGGTAGGTAGGTACTTTATCTCTGTTTTTGGCATAGAAGTGAAGAGCGTTTTATTTTGTGATGTTCATAAAAATCCAAAATAATTATCCTATATGACGTAAAGTATTAGGTAGTCTTGACTAAATAAAAATTAAAACAAAAACTATCAGGTAGAGGTATCTACGTAAAGTAACTGGAAGAGTAAACCCCGAAGACTTTGGACACACGAGAAGAGAATTGATAGCTTGATATTTATTCCCCTCGTTATTCCCATTCTACAGGTGATTAAAAAAAAACTATCCACCTTTGATATCGGGCTGTACAAATTTTTCCTGTAAAAAACCAAAACAGCTTCCAAGTTCCAGTACCTACCTATATTATCAACGATGTTGTTCCATATATCCCCCTAGGCAAGGGTGGCTATACCCTTTATAAAATTTCAAATTAGACTAGAGGGGTCGTGTTATACGATACATCATTGTAAAAAAGCCTATACCTACTTTTTCAGTCGAAGTTGATAAGGCAATTTGTGCATTTTTTTTTTAATTACCTGCCTCTGTGATATTTTGTTAGGTAGGTACTTTAAATACTTAATTGACTTTTTGTCATGTTTGTGTCAAATTTCATTTTGGTAACTCTTCTGATAATTTAACGCAAATGTTGTTGGCATATAGATGCCTACTTTGTTAACCTAAGCTGATGTGGCAATAGTTTTTTTATTTTTTTTTTATTTATTGCAATTTTAGCAGTTTTGTTCATTTTCTACTAGGTACCTTTTTTAATAGCTCTGTAGGTCTTTTGGGAAAAAATACTCCAATATGCTATAGGTACCTTGTTCTTATTTACGTCACACTTTTATCACAAAGAAATTCAAAAATAATGACACAACTCAAAATAAAAACAAAAAAAGTCTCGTGAAACCAAAAATTCACAACAAAAGGTTTAATTTATCGGGATAACTTGATCATAATGAAAAGTGCAGTTCAAATTTTGGTTATATTCATTCAAATATGGCCTGAGGTCTTAATACTGAAATTAATAATTTTCAAACCGCGCTTTTGAGTTGCGCCCGTATTCCTCATATTACGTTTTTTTAACAAAGGCAGCTAAAAAAATTTCAATATTTTTTCTTTCACCAACTTCCATTCCAAAAATAAAACTACTGCCACATTCAACTATCACTAATTTTTTACCATAAAAATAACCATAGGAGCTGATAAGTTGAAAAAATACGAAGGTGCAGAGCGGACATCTGAGTTTTTTTATGATTTCGGAAAAAAAACACGAAATTTTGGGAGTAAAGTCAGAATTCTGAGTTTAAAGTCGGAATTCTGAGTTTAAAGTCGGAATTCTGAGTTTAAAGTCGGAATTCTGAGTTTAAAGTCGGAATTCTGAGTTTGAAAGTCAGAATTCTGTGATTTAAAGTCGGAATTCCGAGTTTAAAGTCGGAATTCTGAGTTTGAAAGTCGGAATTCTGAGTTTGAAAGTCGGAATTCTGAGTTTGAAAGTCGGAATTTTGAGTTTCAAACTCGGAATTCTGCGCGCGCACAATTCCGAGTTTCAAAGTCAGAATTCTGCGCGCGCATCGGCAGGAATCGAGCCGGTTGATTAAATGGCCTCTCCGCGCAATACGAACACTTGGTACAATCGAACCACTCGATGGCGTCGGCGGCGAAATGGCTCCACCCGAATGAAGTTCCTTTGTGCTTTGAACTCGGCTTTGAACGATGAGCCTCGATAAGAACATTCGGCGCATTGTACAAAAGCAACAATAGCATATTACATAGGGTTGTGAATAATGCTATATGCTATTACAGCTGTGTCACGTTATAACGCAAAGGTGGAGGGAGGGAGGGGACGGCGCGCAATTAACATTGTAGGTATCCATGTGTTTGTCTGTAATGTTCGTATAAGTCGAAACGCTTATGGCTCTTGTAGTTGCAGTAGATGCAAGAGAACTGTTCCTGTTCGACAATGGCATTCTACAGTTCGGCTGCATGCAACATTTTTGTAATTCCTTTGGACGTGTTGTTTGAGTTGGAAGAAGAATTCAGTCAGTCCGATGCGAACATTGCGAACAGTTGAACGTGTCCACAACTTGGGTTGTTAGTAGGTACCTACCTAATCACGTTGGTCGGAATTTGTCAGTGACACCAAATAGTGCCCCAGTTATGCGCTTGACAGCCACGATACTGCCAGCCAAACGAAAACATTACTGCGCTGCGCTTCGGGATTTAAAGAGGCGCCGCAGCTATAATAGGTAGCATATAGCATTTTTCACAACCCTATGTAATAATATGCTATTGCTGCTATTGTACCTACAATGCGCCGAGTGTTCTTATCGAGGCTTATCGTTCAAAGCACAAAGGAACTTCATTCAGGTGGAGCCATGTCGCCGCCGACGCCATCGACTGGTTCGATTGTACCAAATGTTCGTATTGCGCGAAGGAGAGGTGTATGAAGAAGCACTCTGTGGAAGAAGCACATGATGACGCACGCTACGGACAAAGAATTAACCAGTTCGGCTGTGTGGAATGTTCGTATCGTGTTAAGGAAAAAAAGGGTTTAGACTCGGGTTTAGAATAGGCACAAGTTGTTACATCTCCCGAAGATTTTATTAAATACCTAGCGAGTACGTAGGTATCGTTAGGGTCGTCAACTCGTCAATCGCTATTTAATCAACCGGCTCGATTCCTGTCGATGCGCGCGCAGAATTCTGACTTTGAAACTCGGAATTGTGCGCGCGCAGAATTCCGAGTTTGAAACTCAGAATTCTGACTTTCAAACTCAGAATTCCGACTTTAAACTCAGAATTCCGACTTTCAAACTCAGAATTCCGACTTTAAACTCAGAATTCTGACTTTAAACTCGGAATTCCGACTTTAAACTCAGAATTCTGACTTTCAAACTCAGAATTCCGACTTTAAACTCAGAATTCCGACTTTAAACTCAGAATTCTGACTTTATTCCCATAATTTCGTGTTTTTTTTTTTCGAAACCATAAAAAAAACTCTGATGTCCGCTCTGCGCCTTCGTACTGCGCCTTCGTAATAAACAAATATATTATAATCCAAATGATATTTTGCTGAAACAGCTCAAGGAATGTTCAGGCAGGCCGCCTGCCCCCTGTGAAATCGAATCCAGCCCGCGCACTATGGAGCGAGGGGTGGAATCCACCCCCCAATTTTCAAAGTCCAAAAAAAAAATACTTATCCAAATAGGAATTTGCTAAAACCGCGTACATATGTTCAAGGAGGCCGTCTGCCCCCAGTGAAATCGAATCCAGCCCGCGCACTATGAAGGGAGGGGTGATATCCACCCCCCAATTTTCAAAGTCCAAAAAAAAATACTTATCCTCCCCATCCAGGGATGTTTGGTTTGGAAAAAATCTTTTTTTTTGCAAAGTACTGTGTATCCGTATCACGTTATGAAATATAGAATATATTACGTATATACAAGTTAGGTACTTGTAGCTGCGGTTCGGGATTTAATCTGACCCCCCTGCCAGCTTTAGGTCTCCTTCACCACCAGTTACCGGTGCTGAAAAGAAAAAGCGTAGAGATCGCACTTGATCTCGTTCAAAATCAAAACCTGCATGTATTTTCAATTGTAAACCAGTATGGATTGTCAAATTCAACGTTTTGATATTTCTGTAGGTCGCCATTTTGAAATATTACAAATTACAGCACCATCCGTTTTGAACTAGGTACACACTTATTGGTCCAAAACGACAATCATTCGTGAAAAAACTGGTTGTGCTCCCAAAAATGTAGTTCGGTAGCCTATCCGCGCGTGAGAAAGCGTGCTACTGAGACTCACGCCCGTGAGCACATATCCACTTGTTCAAGTTCAAAACGTTTTCATGACCTCGCCCGCTTTAACGTCGAACTCGAAGTCTTTGTACACTTGTTATCTCTGCTTGTTTTATAGCTTTTAAAGTGGTAAAACTACTCGATGGGCGAGGCTTCTTATTAAACACACCGCTAGGTGGGGAGATGGACTGGTTAAAATATATAGTTACGAATAATTCTGTACCCTGTAGACATGGAAGCTGTATTGTTTCGTTTGTTTTATGTCACTGTTTTTATTTTTTATTTTTTTGAAAATTGTTAATGTTTTCGTTTGTTTTATCTGAATGAAGTTTATTTTATGACTGATGATTTTATGATTAGTAAAATGTAGTGCCATTTCCTGAATGGGATATAAAAGAGGCATTGATGCGGGTGCGTCGGCTTGTTCCGACTTATCATTGCTCCGACTCTCGCTTGGTCCGAACTTGGGTTGGCATCACTGGAGATGAAGTGAGGCTTCTGGTACGTTCTGCAGTGTAGGCCAGGCGGTAGGTCATTCTGGATAGAAAAAATTCCGACCAAAGCTTTTATGGTGTCAAACTCTTCGTATGGTCAGTAGGTATCTACCACTGAGTTTCCGCCCAAAAAGGAGTTGTGCTGATTCCTCCACATCTACCCAAAGGTAAAGGATGTCTTGAAGGTGCAAAAAGACCTGTTAAACCCCCGTACTTTTTCATTTTATTTGCCTCAATGCAAATGTACAACCTTAACGCAAACATTGGAAGCATTTGTCATCATCTCTGTGCCAGTCTTACTGTTGAAAAAAAGAATTTCTTTGTGCGGGTCAGATAAATCACATTTAATTGTTTTTTCACACAAGAAAACGATGGAGCAACATGTATTTTGGATGTTTTCTAATAACTTGTACTCACTGAACCCATTCATGGCGTTAAAATTTCAACAACAGCATTTTTGAAGATGTTGTCCGCTAAGAAGTGAATAATTTTCACCTGCCTGTTCAGCAGCAGTTTTTTCAATTTTACCAAACACCGTTCTCGAAAATTTTATAGCGAATGACAAGCTGGAACTGTTTTCTAATGATATTATATCTGGCTTAACCGCGGCATGCTTTTTGGAAGTGTAGGAACTGATTTCTTTTCGAGCGGTTTCATTTTACCCGCGTGCGGCCGTGCCTACTTGACATAGACCGGACTGATTACACAAGCTTGGAAATGTACTCTCTTCCAGCTTTAAAACACGACCATTAATGATAAAATAATATATAATTTCTTCATAAATCAATGTACAAAGTCTTAATAATAATGGTCGCGTTTTAAAGCTGGAAAAGAGTACATTTCCAAGCTCGTGAAATCAGCCCGGTCTATGTCAAGTAGGCACGGCCGCACGCGGGTGAAATGAAACCGCTCGAAAAGAAATCAGTTCCTACACTTTCAAAAAGCATGCCGCGGTTAAGCCAGATATAATATCATTAGAAAACAGTTCCAGCTTGTCATTCCCTATAAAATTTTCGAGAACGGTGTTCGGTGAAATTGAAAAAACTGCTGCTGAACATGCAGGTGAAAATTATTCACTTCTTAGCGGGCAACATCTTCAAAAATGCTGTTATTGAAATTTTAACGCCATGAATGGGTTCAGTGAGTACAAGTTATTAGAAAACATCCAAAATACATGTTGCTCCATCGTTTTCTTGTGTGAAAAAACAATTAAATGTGATTTATCTGACCCGCACAAAGAAATCTTTTTTTTCAACAGTAAGACTGGCACAGAGATGATGACAAATGCTTCCAATGTTTGCGTAGGAGTTGTACGTTTGCATTTAGGCAAATATAATGAAAAAGTACGAAGGTTTAACAGGTCTTTTTGCACTCTTGAGGCATCCTTTACCTTTGCGCAGATGTGGAGGAATCAGCACAACTCGTTTTTGGGCGGAAACTCAGTGGTAGATAACTACTGAGCTTACGAAGAGTTTGACACCATGAAAGCTTTGGTCGGAGTTTTTTCCAGATTGTAGTGATTTTACCGACATACCGCCTGGCCTAAGTGGCGTAGCCCCAGCCGTTTGGGGCAGGGCATAGACCGGGCGCGGGCAGGGCATACAAGGGCAGGGGGCAGGGGCATCGGCATCACGTGACTGTCATGAGGACCCTGGCCTGGAGTGAAGAATCAACAAACCGGCACTTTGCATTAGGTAAACATTGCCGTTTACCTCGGGGGTGCCATGAGGATTCGCTATTCTGGGATAACATAAACCATATACTTATCACATAAACATAAACAGAGGCGGTGGTATGGACTCCCGTAATGTGTTCAGCTTTGTGAAGAAGATGTAGGTAAATTTACTTTCAAAAACCAGTACCTAGATAAAACCGCATAATATGGAGGCATTCTGAACCTATACCTATCTGCATGGCTTTCAAAAGAAGTACCCACACTTGTTGTTCGCCTTACTTTCTATTCCTTGACAGAAATTCACCATTCAGGTCTTTTTGGGAAGTTACAAGAATGTATTTTGGTTTGAGCTTATAGACATTTTCAAAATCCAAAAAAATTCAAGTTTTGAAAAAAATTATTTCTTTATTATAAAAATGTTTGTAGGCTCAAACTAAAGTACCTACATCCTTGTAGCTTTCCAAAAAGACCTGAATGGTAAATTTCTTTCTTAGAAAAAACCCACACGGATTGATTCCGCAATAATGTCTTTATTTCACCAATATAAATAACTTTGTCCTTAAATGTAAATAAAATAGTTATTTCATCAGCGACCATTGCAGCTAGAATCGATAACGACCAATTTTTACATGGAGCCAAAGCGGGAGCCAAAGTAATCAACACCGCCTGACGGAAAAGAGAAATATAGGGTCATTTATCGCAGACAGGTAGGACTCAAGGCGAAGACAGCAAAGCTTTTGGTTTTGTCTGCAGCGCAATCATTTGGTTACCTACTCAAGTTACTTCTAGTTCCTAGTCCTAGTCCTAGTCCTCTAGTAGGATTAGTTGGTTAGTTAGTAGTAGGTGGTACTAAAGTAGGTACCATTCCGTACCAACCAGACCCAGTTGGAGTTTTGTTTGTCATGCGAAATTTTTTATGGGGAGGGGGGGCATCTGAGAGTCACTCATCTAGTTTGGAGTAGTATATATTGTATGTGGCGGATTTACCTGTTCAGTCAGCTTATTTAGTCGCAAGTTTTAATTTCAGCCGTAAGCGCAGCACCGCTTATTGGCTGTTCTGAGGAGGCTGGTTCGTAAGAGCTGCGCTTACGACGAAAATTAAAACTTGCTGCTAAATAAGCTGCCAGAACGCACCTTTAGAGGCCCCCAAGGGGGGTCTGGGGAAGGGGGGCGTGCCGCGCAGAATTTTTTTGCGGATAATAATATGAATGTTGATAGTATTAAGTAGTAAGTAATAAACAGTCGACACAAAACAGGTAATCAAAATTTAATTCAAAAGCAAATGAAAATGGAAAAAGATGTAAAACAGATTTTTTAAAGTTAAAAAAAGTGGGGGAGAAGGGCCCTCTCCCAACAGTTTTCACCGGGGCCCTCAGCCACCTAGCTAGGCCGCTACGCCACTAAACTCGGGTTACATAAATACACATTATATACCGAGCATTATTATATACCAATCAATCATCATTAATATTATTATATGAAGAAAAAATGAAAAATTAATACATATAAAACAAAGCCCTGCTCGAACTCTTAAACAGAGGCCTCTTGTTTTGTGAATGAAGTAGGTATAAAGTGAAGTTGAGAATGTGCAGGTTTGAAGTAATGAGACTGAAAGGGCGGAAGGGGGGGAGGGGGCAGGGCCCAGAAACTAGCATACATCGATTTAAGAAAAAATCTTACAAACTTCGAATTTACAAAAATGAAGGGAAAAAAACAGTCATGAAAAGGGGCCTCCGCTGGGCCCCTTTGATAGCGCGCGTTGGGCCTGGGCGCGCGTTCACTGCGCCCATGGGTAAATCCGCCAAATTATAATATCTGTGGGACACAGATGACCGAATGTGATTGATTCATATTTTATGTCAAGTTCCTTGTGGCGTGAACCCTACCCTACTAACGTCATCCACTTCCTATAACCTCTAACTTATACTGCGAAGGGGCAAATTATATGCTCTTTCCTTCCTTCCTCAAGAAACAGTCCTAGCTCGAAAATGCGGGGCTTTCATGAAAAATCTAACGGTACTTTATTCTTCAAGATGAGACGACGGATCATTTGATTGTGCCGATTCCCGAGAATTCAGAAGATCACAGTGACACCAGGACCGAGCCAAAGCAGGGGTCGCAAAGCCGTTTTTTCTTCACATTTCGCAGACTTCTTGGGTTTCAGAAACGACAATCGTAGTTGGAATATTCACAGTTGGGTCAATCCCTCCTATATTTGCAGAAGAACCCCGAATTTTTCGATTCCGACTGGCCGAAAAATGGAAATTACCCTCCGTACTCCGAGTTACACTCGCTCCGAGCCGTTATGCCGTCGCCATTAACAGCCATTAAAGGAGTAGGCGCTGTGTACTGTGATGACATGACCATGGTATCTTCAGTCTTCACGTTCACGAAAACGATTTTCCCGGTTATCGAGACCATCGCGTACAGATGCGCTCTAGAAAACTTCAGCATCAGGTACTTGAAGGACAATTTTCGGTGGTACTGAAGCTGAGATAAACCGATAAATCTTCTGAAAGTCTAAATTTGCAAAAAAACAGTGCTAACTTGAAAATGCGGGCTTTAATAAAAAATCTCCTAACGGCACTTTATCCTCCAAATGAAACGGCGGATCAAGCCATGGTACCGATTCCCTAAAATTTTCACGAATAATGACACCAGGGTCGGGCTAAGGGCTCCGGAGTCGATTTTTTTGACATTTCGCAGACTTTGTAGCCTCGAAAGCGACATTCGACGACGCAATTTCCATAATTAGGTCAATTCCTTACATATTTGCAAAACAAACGAAATTTTTCGGGTTCAGCTGACTGAAAATATGACCTGGTCGTTCTAAGAATACAGATCGCATTTTTTTCTTGAATGAGCCTATATTGAACGCAAAAAAAATTGCGGTCAAAAAAACCCGAAAATTTCATGGATCTCAGGTGCTGAACGGTCTACCGAGCAATTTTTTCGGGAAAATTTCGAAATTACCAATTTTTTTCAAAAAAAACCTTTGCAAATCGAAAACGCAGGCTCTAATCAAAAATCTTCTAACGGCATTTTATTCTCCAAATGAGACAAGAGATCATTCGATTCTGCCGATTTACGAAAATTCTCACGACAGGGTTCTCGCTGTCAATGGAGTCAAATTTCTTTGACTTTTCACCTGATTTTACAGACCATGGATGGTCGTGAGTTTTCCCTGACTACTGAGTATATAAAGAAATTCTCAAGCACCTAATAAAAGAAATAGTTGTGGGTAGCAGGTAAAATAAAGCGATCAATTTTTTCGGCAAACACAAAACATGTTAACTGCATGATTGATGACTAGGAGCGATAACAGTTTTGGAAAATGAAAAAAAAAGTTGCTCAGTTTACGAATTCCCTGACCCTCAGAAAAAAACCTTGACTTTTTCATTTTTTTTTTCAAAATTTCATGACATTTCCTGACCAAAATTTTCAAATTGTGAATTCTCCAGGTTTTCCAGATTAGCGGGAGCCCTGCACGATTGATGATACCAGAGCTGACCAAAGGGCTCCGGGGCCGGTTTTTTATAAATCTTTTATAGCCTAAAACTGACAAAGAAAAAATTTAACTTGAAAACGCGGGCTTAGATCAAAAATCTTCTAGAATAAGCCCTTCATTCTTCATTTTCACACGATACCAGGGTGGGCCGCCAGGCTCCGGGGTAATTTTTTTCACATTTCGCTGACTTGTGGCTTCAAAAACGACACTGCAACATTTTATTCCAGCATTTTCGGTTTTTCCGTTCTTTCAAGTTTTTCATCTTTTCGGGGGTATCTTCACCCGCCATTTTTGGAATTACCAGACAGTGAAGTCGTACTTTAAACCTTGTATTATTCTTCTGTTCATAGATCCCCTGTTGTGAAATAACTCTAGCTCTCACTCCAGCTCGTTATTTGTTTTAGCTTCTACCGTTAAAAAAATCGGCTGTGTCACCCCAAAACTTTTCCGACTAGTACCCAGGAACCTCTGGATTTTTTTTTCGAAACGCCCTTCCGGGTGGAAAGTTAGAATTAGAAAGAGAGATTGAAAATAATTTGCAAGAAATTGAAAATTTTGTCAGGAAAATTTGAATTTTCCGGGAAAACATCAAATCTTATTCCAAATCATTGTAAAAATAATCAATTAAAAGCTTCACTCCAAGCTCCATCATTCAAGTCCGGTTTCGAAAACCCAGGCCGGTTTTACATTTTCAACCGGAAAATTCTCGTGAAGTTGAGAAAAAATTGTTGGAGAATGTTCATGACCCAGTTACCCCCTGTTTAAAATAGCACTGAAAATCTGTTCACGGGAGAAAAAGTTGGAAAATTTTAAGTTTTTCCAGAGAGGAAAACTCGAAAACCGTGGGTCCGTTCTCAAAAGTTTTTCTTCCAAAAATTAATTCAATCTTTTTTTCAAGTTTAATTCCCAGCATGTCTGCACCTAAAATCAATATTTCGTGGGGCTCACACTGCATGTCGAAGTCTGCATTGCAGTTTTTTCAAATTCACGAAATGTGCTAATTTCATTGTGGAAAAATTACCGTAAGAAAACTGGTACCGTGTTAATTTTGAAAATGGGTCTACACGACGCTATTCCATCTACTTTCGATATCAGTTGGAATTTTTCAAAAAAAGTCGATCCCGGCGAGTGGGAATGAATTTTCGAGATCAAAAAGCGAGTCCTCCTGGTCAAAACACAGGTGAAATGCCCCTCTCGGTAATATAACTTTTTTTGTTGTGTTGCTTCCTGCCAAATTTAATTCCAATATCCATCGGATAGGTTTTAAATATAATTGAATGATGAAGTTTTGAATTTTGACATTTTTCATTATTCGACATAACAGATAGGACAATACATTCAACTGTGCTGAATACAGTTTTTCAGGGCTTTCAAATGACATATTGCAAGTCGAGATCCGTGGGATATATAGCTTCTGACATTTGTTGATAGTGAACAGTTCTGTTTGACAGATGACAGTCAAAAACTATTGGGCTCATTCCACGGAAAAACCATGTCTGCACACCAAATTTCAAGTCTAAGTATGTCACAAATTCTTGAGACAGGAAGAGTTGAGGTGTACTCTGCTTTGGTAAAATTTTTGAAGAGGAAGAGTCGTTCAACATATAACGTTTTTAATTTTGCAGGTCTGAACTTGATTGCGTTTGTTTATGAGTCCTATATTTTCTTCTGGTTTTAATTAGTGTAATGGCTAATAGGACAAACCAGTCCTAAGGCAAAAAAAAAAGTTGATCGTATCAACGGTTTCGCAGTTACCGTGAGAGATTACAGACACACAGACAGATAGACAGACATCATTCTGGAAATGGTCTTAGTCGTCTTGGGGGACCTCCAAATGGATATATCCGTGGAAATCTCAAAAACTTTTTTCTGCACGATTACAATATGTACTTACTTTCCCTTCCATGTTGGTGGGGGGGGGGAGGGGGTCGGAAAAGTATAAAAGGAAGGACGTCAAATTAGGTGGTTTTGGCATGTTTCTGGTATGTTTCTGGCAAATTGTTTCGTATTATGCGTTCAGCTTTTATTTTCACCAAAGCAGGCGAGTCTAGTGTGTGATGTGTGACAGAATCCACCTTGTAAGAGCGCATATTTTTGGAATTGATAAGCCACTTTTACAGAACTTCATATGTCGCCGGGGACAGTGTCGCTGGCCAATAGGATTCGATCCGCCTGTACTCCCCTACCTCCCTCCATAACTCCCCGCGACACGAGTTTCTGTCGTCGTGTCGTTCAAATTATTCAACTACATACAGTGGAGTGGGGGATTGTCGCCGGCGACAAACGAAGTTCTGTAAAGCCGCCAATAAGCATTAGGTATTCTGTGTGATAAAGGGTATTATAGTTACTATACTCTTTTAAAAAGACGTATGATCACCCGTGATTATCACACTCTTCCGTGTGGTTTCCTTGGAAAACCAGTCGTGTGACAATACTGCATACGACCTACAAGTTGGGGCTAAGACCGCCGTAAGTGCGGTTACTATAGCAACGGGCGCAACGGCCAATCAGACCGCTCTATTTGGCAAGTTACGCCGTCCTAACTTTTGCGCCTGGAACTTGGTATCGAGCCCTTATCTATTAATACGATTCTGGCCAATAAATCGGGCATGCATGCGCCACTCAAAGGCAGTGAAGCCAAACCATTCTCAAAAGCAGCTCCCGGGAATGAGGTCCCTCGATCAGGCACACCGTCCAGCTTAATGCCCGCTCTATGAAAATTCGCAACGCAACCGCAACGCAGCCGCAGCCGCAACGCAGGTTTCTGATTGGCTCGCAAGGTATTCGCGAAGCCATCGCAACGACGCGAAAGGCTTGCGAGCCAATCAGAAACCTGCGTTGCGGCTGCGGCTGCGTTGCGTAATTTCATAGAGCGGCCTTAAAATGAGAGATACTTTAATAACTTTCTCTGGACGGTCCTCTATCTGGCTCATGTGTTTCGCGTAATCTGGCGACCAAACGCAGGAAGCATAATCAGGCCCTCCCCTTCGCTACGCCACTGGCCATTGCCTGTGCAGAAGCCTCACTTCATCTCCAGTGATGCCAACCCAAGTTCGGACCAAGCGAGAGTCGGAGCAATGATAAGTCGGAACAAGCCGACGCACCCGGTGATGCGCTTATTCTAAGTACTTAGGTACATATATACAGGCTGGTCCAGTTCGTGATACATCAATTTTAGGAGGTGATAGAGGATCGAAAATAAAGAGGACTTTCTTCAGAGAATATATTTCAAAAGTCCCTAATAACGGAGATACAGCCCTTCAAAGTTCGAAACAAGTTAAAAAAAAATTCGCATAACTTGTGAACCGTTGAACCGATTTTGTTCAAATTTGAACTATAGCTTACTAAAATAAGTCTCTGTCGAACAACAATAGCGCATTTTATCAAAAGTTTTCAGGGGCGTAGACACCTCGTTTTTGCCCCTTAACTTTTTATCCTAGGTATATTTTTGAAATTTGATTCAAACTGAAAGATTCTCCATTCAATTTAGAAGAAACAGTTGCTCTTGCAAAATTTTGATTAGAGGCTTCGTTTTTAAGATATTCAAGTTTTAAAGTTCAAAAAACTCTCGAAAACACCGATTTCAAGCAAATAAAAATTCAAGTCCTAGGAAATGCTCGACTGATTTGCTCAAGTGGATTATTAAGGCCTTTAAGGTTGTAAAAATCTGATTTTGGCTGATGAACAACACGTTTGTCAATATTTAACATTTTCACCGCTTGAAATCGGTGTATTCGAAATGTTTTTTGAACATAATGGTAATTATCACCTAATCAACAACTCAAACAGCTGAAAATGCATCAACAATGACTAAGGTAGGTAGGTACTTGAGTACTACAAAAAAATTTACAATATAAAGTTATGCATGACGAGATTATAGTAATATGATATACTTCGGTGGTTAATTCAGAACGTTTGAAATCGCGGGCGGCTATATGTCGCATAGGTAGGTATGTAAGTACTTACATACCTACCTAAGGAGACAAAAAAAAACTGTAGCAGGAGCTGATCTCGGAATATCTTTTTTTCTAAAACCTACGGTAACACTTTCGCCTCCTTCACAGTATGCCGCGATATCAATGCCATTATGGATTAACATTGCAGACATACTACTACTAAAAACATTGGACTTCGCGTTGTTTGGCACTAAAAAAGTAAAACACGGCACACCATAAACCATATTGGTGGGTGCACCACAGTCACATACTGTGAGACTAGGCGAATCTCATGTCACGTGTGAATAATGTGTTGCCTACACACTCTCGCCCCATAGTTTGAGGACGTCTGACATGCGCGCAGGCTTTCCGTCGAACGACACTGTCACGTGATTCCGTCGAACGACAATTCCGTCCAGCGACATGCCCCGTTTAAAACAAAACAATTCATAAAAAGTTAGGTTGTGTTGTCCTGTCAAAAGTGTGACTGTTGTCAAAATTTCAGCCAGCAACCGGCTAGCTGGCTGTCAGCTATAGCTGTCACCGCTGTCACTGTCACAATAAGGCTTCAATTTTTAAAATCCATTTTCCCAAGATTTCCTTCAACAAAATAAAAATAGATACATATTGAAATGTTAATTATTTTGAAAACGTATATTATATGGTTTAATACAACAAAGACATTGTTACCTAACGTAAACAGAACTAATATAAATAATAATAATGGTAACAGACTCTGACTCAAACTTGGCTTACATGCAAGACTTTGGGGACAAAATTAGCTTCAAGCTTAGACTTTTAGACTCCTATTAAACTAGACAGGTTGTTGGTCAAATTCAAAGCATCGACCAGCTCTTTGACTCTTTTCTCTTGTTCCTTTTTCAGTCGTTTATGTTTCGTTCTGGACACTGCATTGTTCTTCGAACTGGCCACTTGCCATCTCGCGATTCGGACCTCGGGCTGTGAAGTCTCGGGCATTTGGCCCGACTGGTCCGTCGGCTGCTCCTCGGTGACGCCCACCGATCCCTCTTCATCGGAAATGGGTTCCGTGTCTAAAGCTATTCGTTTAGATGGAAGATTCCTCTGTTGGATTTCATTGCAGATGTTATTGTACGCTGTAACCAATCCAGTTGACATGCATGCTAGCTTTGTTTTCACTTGCTGGTGGTTATTTTCGACCTCTTCTGTTAAATCCTTGATGGCTTGGTGTTGCTGTTTGAAGCAATTTTTGATGAATTCCATCAAGGGCAGGTCCTCGTCGTCGCTGTCGTCGTCTCCAATATTTTCATCTAAAATTAAAATTACTTCTCAAGTTAGGTCATTGAATATCAAAAAGAAAGGCTATGAACAGACTATGAATCAAAGAAAAGGTAAGAAATATCATGTCCGAAGTAACATAATGGTATGACTGACCTGAACTGATGGGAGACCCAATGGCTTCTTCAGTGTTCATTTTGCTCTTTGGTTTTGGTATAACAACAATCACGAAAGTCAATAACTAAAATCTAACCCAAACATGCACTGGTGATTGACAACAGAGAATTGACAAGCTGTCAAAGTTCAGTGCACATGTTTTTTTCACCGCCATCTATTCCAAACACGCGAAAGTTCCATTTATTAAAGGAGACCACAACACAAAATACAAGTTGCATGGTCTCAGAACTCTCAGATGAAAGAGTTGAAAAAACTAGAACGATAGCATAGGGTCTTGTAAATTAACTTATCTCGTGGCGGGCTCTTCGGTTATAATAATTAAGAACGACAATAATGACGTCATAGGGGCAAATTTTCACGGGCTACCAGTAGTACCAGTAGCTGTAGGCTGTAGGCCCTGTTGCAAATGCCCAACATAATTCATATACAGGATGGTCCAGGTTATAGTAGCAATAATTCACCATTCGATGGTCCATCAAAAACTAGGTCGACCGACATGCATATGATTTAATTTTATTCTAAATCGCTTTCCTAACCCCCGGTTGCAAGAAACTAAAATTTGCTCCGTCGCAAATTAGCTTCGGTACCAAACTCGGTATCAAATGGTAGGCTATTTGTAGGCGTAAAAAAAGGAGTGTCTAGGGTGACGACTGACAGAATATGTCAAACAAAAAATTGAATAAAATATTGGAATGGAAAGCTGAGCTGATATTGTGAGTGAGAAAAGCACTGGTGTGCCTAATTCAAACCGAGTATACGTTTGGGTTTACATTTTGTGCTCATAAATAGAGAATTTTGGCTGATGGGTGCAGGCAATCAGTTATACAGGTTTGTTTGTATGAGGACATTTGAAACAGTTGAAGTCTAGCTGTCAAGAGTCAAGCAAATTTGAAGAGTGAAAATGGTGCGCGGAAAGAAATACACCGAAGAAGATAGCTCTAGGTCTTCAACTCCGATGAGATCCACGATCCGCAACACATTGTCCTTCGTGAACCTATATCGCTCCTTAAATTCCTTGTCGTTGTAAAACTCGAAGAGGTTTTTCCGCTCAGCATTTACACGACGAACTGCACCTGCGTCTTGCTCTTCTTCAGAAGAGGAAAATTCGGAGACTTCAGAAAATTCTGAAAGCGCCGAGTCAGACATTTTAGATACGCATACAGCGTGACATATTAGGTTTGTTCGCGTCGCATGAACCTTCTGCACTTTTCTGCCCTAAGTGCACTTTACCGTTCGCGTCGCAGAAAAAGTACAGTTCGGTGGTGTTCGCGTCGCCGAAAAAGTTCTCAGTGCCAGAAAAAAGTGCTGCACCTTCTACACCCAGTCGGAGGGTGGTGCCAAAAGTGCAGAACCCAGAAAGTTTGCCATTTATGACATTTGGATGATTTTGCGCCTGATTTGACGTTAGCTTCTGTCTGTACGATGGACTTGTGGAAAGTTTCTGAAGAAGGAGACCTCGTATATTTTGGCGATCAAAGAAGAAAGATCCACCAGGAAGTGGAGAGACTTGTTCTACATAATTTTTACTTGCCTTCTTCATGGTGTTGAAATATAAAATTGAAAATGTCCGTTTCTCTGTCATCGTCCTCGTCGGAAGAAGCTATGCGTGCTTTCCACTTAGCCCAAAGTTCTGTACACCTGCCATTTACGCATGTGCGGGTGCCAAACGGTGCTTTCCATCTTCGTGTTCCTACTCAGTTCTGCGCCGTTCATTGGATCACTTGAAATTTTGTGCCACACCATGGAACATGTGCCGTCTGGTGGTATTTGTACCGTCTAGGTGGAAAGCACCCTATGTTGTGTGTAATCAGTCCAAACATCATCATAAGAGCGTTTCGGTTCTGCTTGGCGATTGCTTTGCTCTTGGCACAGCTCTTGGCTTTGCTCGACATTTTACAAATGAATTCTGAAGCTATCACTCTGAATTCGGAAAGTGTCAACACTGTCAGCTATCAACTATCAAATCTGGCGCTACAAGATTTATTGCACTAAACCGTTCGCGTCGATTTGGTGTTTTAATCTGCACCAACTACACCTCGTACATGTACTTCAAGGTTCATATGAACTTTTGGGTGCCAAAGGTTCATGCGACGCGAACAAACCTATTGTGACGGCCCGGTCAACAACAAACCGTCCACCACACGTTTCGATCCGGTCAACTCTTTATTGCAGTTGCCGAGTCGTGTGTCGTGTTGGGACCTGATGGGCAAGGGACCTAAACTACCTAAATGTGCACATCTAAGGGTTAGGGCAAGAGACAATAAGACAAGAGAAAAGAGGCAGCCATTTTCAGTGTGTGAGGTCTATTTTTGTACCAAAGAAAAACTTGACAAATCCAGAATTCAGTTTCATTCCTTTCTCTCAATTTCTTTACTGTTGCTCATGCCAACGACTCCTGCAGTATTTCCTGTCGTCAATCGCTGTTCTGGAGCTACTGAATCAGCACTGGATATCACCTTGACACATGCTTGATACAGTGTCACTAGCGGCCCAAAATTGTTCAAGTTTCGTCACGGGATCACAGTCCCAGTACTCCTGTAACTCATCGTTGTCACCGAAGCACTCATACTTTGACTGAGCAATACTTTGCAATAAAGAGCTCCGCGTTCTTGGTGTAAACAACAGCTTTGTTTCCGCCGTACAGGTACAGGGCTCGTGGAGGCACCCAGCAAGTGTTCGCAATTTCAGTCGGTAACTCCCATCGCCTGAACATGGAATTGTTGATCGACATAATAGCATTTACGGAGGCAGTTTGTCATATTCACCTGATCGACAGCCTGTGCATGGATTTATGCCTCAATTCGGCGCAATGATTTGCATATTATTCTTCAAAACTCGAAGAGATAAATAATGCTGTTAACCTCTGAAATTCCTGACGCTTCTTTGACTTTGACAGCTCGCGACGCGAGGTAGGTACATCTTAATCTTATCTACGAGACGGTTTTTTTTGATCGGCAATGACACAACGAACTGCATCTTCTACTTCTTGTTCTTCTTCAAAAGAATAAAAATCGGAGACGTTGGAAAATTCAAAATAAAGTGTCGAATCAGACCTTTTAGCGCTTTTAGGTACGTGCATACGCATAAAAAGATGCAAGTAGTTCAAATGCGTGATAACCTTAGCCACAGCCTGTTTGCTACCTCGTTTGATACCCTGTTCCTGCAACCCGATTCAATTTGCTACGTCGCAAAATTTGCTACCACGTTGCTGCAACCGGGCATAAGAGAAATACCTACAGCCCTTCAAAGTTCAGTTTTTAAAATCTTCTTTTTGCAATAACTCTCAAGTCATCAAAGCGATTTTGACCAAATTTGGTACAAATACTTACACATGGACCTACTTACAAAATAAATACCCATCACTTGACGTACCTGTTGTGTCGTCATTCACGGTCAAGGTCAACCACAGCCAAAGGACTGCGTATGCGTCGAAAATGGAGTGGGAGGGCCCGGTGACATCCAGCCGCAACAGTCCAGCCGCAGGAAGACGCGCACCTTCCACCAACCGATTAACACCTGTAACAACACACGCGTACATATGATCATCATCATCATCATCATCTTTATTTATTCCCTTCTTTACACACACGAGAGGTGTATATAAATAGCATTGCGCCATGGAACATGTCATAAGCATTGTAAATAAATACTATAAATAAATAAACAAACAGATCAGAATTAAAAAAAAAACAATTACAAACAGATAAGATTAAAAATAGCAAAAAACAACTAAAAAAACACAAACACACCGATGCCGCAGAAGCAAACAAACAAACGAATTAAAAACAAGCTACATGGAGATCTCTTCGTTAAAAAATTGTGCAAGTGTATAGTGTGCTCGTCCAGTCAGGTACTCTTCCAGTATCACTCTCATCTGCTTGGTAGGTAAGTCTCTGATATAGCCGGGAATCTTATTGTAACATTTAATTGCGTTGAAGGTGACATTTCTTTTTTCTAATTCTAGTCGAGGCCTCGGATGGCATAGGTTCCGGCCGCTCCTTGTGAAATGTTCATGATGCGGCTCGTATCTCATACACCACTGCCTTTGCACTCGACACACCTCGAACAATCACCGGAAAACACCCACAACAGAACAGTAGGCGATACAACAGTACCTAGATAACTTCTGTCACAATTGTCCAGTGGCGTAGGTACGGGGGAGTTGTTTTACTTCTCACGCTCTATTCTCTACGCCACTGAATATTTTTGAAATATTATATGTTTTTCAAATTTCTTGTTCAATTTAGAAAAAAAAGTTACTCTTGTAAAATTTTGAATAGAGGCTTGATTTTTGAGATATTTGGGTTTTAAACTTTGGAAAACATCTCGAAATCGCCACTTTTCCAAGGCCCAAATTGTTTTTCGCTAGTAACGCCTCGTTTCTAAGCAAAAAATGGCAGTAAATCCACTTAGACGACTTAGAAAACTTATTCCAGTTGAGGAATCATGAGTTTTCTTGGATTTTAATTTTTTGGCCTTTGAAAGTCGCAATTTCGAAGCGTTTTCTGAAGTTCAAACGCAAATATCTCGGAAATGGAACTTCTAATCAAAATTTTACAAGAGTAACTTTTTTTCTAAATTGAACAAGGAATTCAAAAAAGTATAATTTCAAAAAAATATCCAGTGGCGTAGAAAATATGGTGGGAGAAGTTGAACAATTCCCCCGTATCTACACCACTGGACAATTTTGACAAAAGTTATCTGCGTCAAGTGATGGGTATCTATTTTGTAAACATTTGTACTGAATTTGGTTGAAATCGCTTCAATTACTTGAGAGTTATTGCAAGAAAAAGATTTTAAAAACCGAACTTTGAAGGGCTCTATCTCCCTTAGAAAGCGTTTTGGAAAAAAATTAAATTATGCATGTAGACCTAGTTTTTGATGGACCATCGAATGGTGAATTATTGCTACTATAACCTGGACCACCTGTATATCCCAAAAAAAATTTCTTCAGATTTGTACCTACTGGACTTTGTTGGAGACATTGGGTTATGTTGGAAATCAGGTTTCATTTTAATTTGTTTGTGTTGGAAATTCAAAATTATAAAGTTTTTGTGATGGGCTAGGTTGGTCTATGATGGGAAATGCAAGCCCGCAGTGGCGCCGAATAGACCTTATTTTGTGGCGCTCGCCATACCTCAAAATGAGGGAGGGTCTGGAAAAAAAGTCTGAAGCAAATGACCAATAAGCCAATTGCTGAGAAATTTTCACAAATGTCAAAGCCCGCACTGAAGTGAATTAGCGTATGGATCCCTTGGATGCCAAATCTGAGCCCGAAAAATCGTCTTCAATCTAACCGAAATTTTTACCGGTGACGCGCCGGACGGATCGTTGAAGAATTTACGATTTCAAACTAGAAATTCTGCAGCAAATGACCAAAAAGCCAATTGCCCAGAAATTCTCACAAATGTCAAAGCCCGCACTGAAGTGAATTAGCGTATGGATCCCTTGGATGCCTAATGTGAGCCCGAAAAATCGTCTTCAATCTAACCGAAACTTTAACAGGTGAATCGCCGGACGGATCGTTAAGGAATTTACGATTTCAAACTAGAAATTCTGCAGCAAATGACCAAAAAGCCAATTGCCGAGAAATTCTCACAAATGTCAAAGCCCGCACTGACGTGAATTAGCGTATGGATCCCTTGGATGCCTAATCTGAGCCAGAAAAATCGTCTTCAATCTAACCGAAATTTTTACCGGTGACGCGCCGGACGGATCGTTTAAAAATTTACGATTTCAAACTAGAAATTCTGCAGCAAATGACCAAAAAGCCGATTGCCGAGAAATTCTCACAAATGTCAAAGCCCGCACTGAAGTGAATTAGCGTATGGATCCCTTGGATGCCTAATTTGAGCCCGAAAAATCGTCTTCAATCTAACCGAAACTTTTACAGGTGACGCGCCGGACGGATCGTTTAAGAATTTACGATTTCAAACTAGAAATTCTGCAGCAAATGACCAAAAAGCCGATTGCCGAGAAATTCTCACAAATGTCAAAGCCCGCACTGAAGTGAATTAGCGTATGGATCCCTTGGATGCCTAATTTGAGATCGGAAAAATCGTCTTCAATCTAACCGAAACTTTTACAGGTGACGCGCCAGACGGATCGTTTAAGAATTCACGATTTCAAACTAGAAATTCTGCAGCAAATGACCAAAAAGCCAATTGCCGAGAAATTCTCACAAATGTCAAAGCCCGCACTGAAGTGAATTAGCGTATGGATCCCTTGGATGCCTAATCTGAGCCCGAAAAATCGTCTTGAATCTAACCGAAATTTTTATCGGTGACGCGCCGGACGGATCGTTGAAGAATTTACAATTTTAAACTAAAAATTCTGCAGCAAATGACCAATAAGCTAATTGCCGAGAAATTCTCACAAATGTCAAAGCCCGCACTGGAGTGAATTAGCGTATGGATCCCTTGGATGCCTAATTTGAGCCCGAAAAATCGTCTTCAATCTAACCGAAACTTTTACAGTTGACGCGCCGGACGGATCGTTTAAGAATTTACGATTTCAAACTAGAAATTCTGCAGCAAATGACCAAAAAGCCGATTGCCGAGAAATTCTCACAAATGTCAAAGCCCGCAATGAAGTGAATTAGCGTATGGATCCCTTGGATGCCTTATCTGAGCCAGAAAAATCGTCATCAATCTAACCGAAATTTTTACCGGTGACGCGCCGGACGGATCGTTTAAAAATTTACGATTTCAAACTAGAAATTCTGCAGCAAATGACCAAAAAGCCGATTGCCGAGAAATTCTCACAAATGTCAAAGCCCGCACTGAAGTGAATTAGCGTATGGATCCCTTGGATGCCTAATTTGAGCCCGAA
This sequence comes from Anaspis maculata, assembly GCA_949128115.1. Lineage (NCBI taxonomy): Eukaryota > Metazoa > Arthropoda > Insecta > Coleoptera > Scraptiidae > Anaspis > Anaspis maculata. Next base: position 55,303,495 of record OX421963.1, on the reverse strand, counting down.
AAATCGTCTTCAATCTAACCGAAACTTTTACAGGTGACGCGCCGGACGGATCGTTTAAGAATCTACGATTTCAAACTAGAAATTCTGCAGCAAATGACCAAAAAGCCGATTGCCGAGAAATTCTCACAAATGTCAAAGCCCGCACTGAAGTGAATTAGCGTATGGATCCCTTGGATGCCTAATTTGAGATCGGAAAAATCGTCTTCAATCTAACCGAAACTTTTACAGGTGATGCGCCGGACGGATCGTTTAAGAATTCACGATTTCAAACTAGAAATTCTGCAGCAAATGACCAAAAAGCCGATTGCCGAGAAATTCTCACAAATGTCAAAGCCCGCACTGAAGTGAATTAGCGTATGGATCCCTTGGATGCCTAATTTGAGATCGGAAAAATCGTCTTCAATCTAACCGAAACTTTTACAGGTGACGCGCCGGACGGATCGTTTAAGAATTCACGATTTCAAACTAGAAATTCTGCAGCAAATGACCAAAAAGCCAATTGCCGAGAAATTCTCACAAATGTCAAAGCCCGCACTGAAGTGAATTAGCGTATGGATCCCTTGGATGCCTAATCTGAGCCCGAAAAATCGTCTTGAATCTAACCGAAATTTTTATCGGTGACGCGCCGGACGGATCGTTGAAGAATTTACAATTTTAAACTAAAAATTCTGCAGCAAATGACCAATAAGCTAATTGCCGAGAAATTTTCACAAATGTCAAAGCCCGCACTGGAGTGAATTAGCGTATGGATCCCTTGGATGCCTAATTTGAGCCCGAAAAATCGTCTTCAATCTAACCGAAACTTTTACAGTTGACGCGCCGGACGGATCGTTCAAGAATTTACGATTTCAAACTAGAAATTCTGCAGCAAATGACCAAAAAGCCAATTGCCGAGAAATTCTCACAAATGTCAAAGCCCGCACTGAAGTGAATTAGCGTATGGATCCCTTGGATGCCTTATCTGAGCCCGAAAAATCGTCTTCAATCTAACCGAAATTTTCACCGGTGACGCGCCTGACGGATCGTTGAAGAATTTACGATTTCAAACTAGAAATTCTGCAGCAAATGACCAAAAAGCCAATTGCCGAGAAATTCTCACAAATGTCAAAGCCCGCACTGAAGTGAATTAGCGTATGGATCCCTTGGATGCCTAATTTGAGATCGGAAAAATCGTCTTCAACCTAACCGAAACTTTTACAGGTGATGCGCCGGACGGATCGTTTAAGAATTCACGATTTCAAACTAGAAATTCTGCAGCAAATGACCAAAAAGCCAATTGCCGAGAAATTCTCACAAATGTCAAAGCCCGCACTGAAGTGAATTAGCGTATGGATCCCTTGGATGCCTAATTTGAGCCCGAAAAATCGTCTTCAATCTAACCGAAACTTTTACAGGTGACGCGCCGGACGGATCGTTTAAGAATTTACGATTTCAAACTAGAAATTCTGCAGCAAATGACCAAAAAGCCGATTGCCGAGAAATTCTCACAAATGTCAAAGCCCGCAATAAAGTGAATTAGCGTATGGATCCCTTGGATGCCTTATCTGAGCCCGAAAAATCGTCTTCAATTGAACCGAAATTTTTACCGGTGACGCGCCGGACGGATCGTTGAAGAATTTACGATTTCAAACTAGAAATTCTGCAGCAAATGACCAAAAAGCCAATTGCCGAGAAATTCCCACAAATGTCAAAGCCCGCACTGAAGTGAATTAGCGTATGGATCCCTTGGATGCCTAATTTGAGATCGGAAAAATCGTCTGCAATTTAACCGAAACTTTTACAGGTGCCGCGCCGGACGGATCGTTTAAGAATTCACGATTTCAAACTAGAAATTCTGCAGCAAATGACCAAAAAGCCAATTGCCGAGAAATTCTCACAAATGTCAAAGCCCGCACTGAAGTGAATTAGCGTATGGATCCCTTGGATGCCTAATTTGAGCCCGAAAAATCGTCTTCAATCTGACCGAAACTTTTACAGGTGACGCGCCGGACGGATCGTTTGAGAATTTACGATTTCAAACTAGAAATTCTGCAGCAAATGACCAAAAAGCCAATTGCCGAGAAATTCTCACAAATGTCAAAGCCCGCACTGAAGTGAATTAGCGTATGGATCCCTTGGATGCCTAATCTGAGCCCGAAAAATCGTCTTCAATCTAACCGAAATTTTGACCCGTGACGCGCCGGACGGATCGTTTAAAAATTTACGATTTCAAACTAGAAATTCTGCAGCAAATGACCAAAAAGCCAATTGCCGAGAAATTCTCACAAGTGTCAAAGACCGCACTGAAGTGAATTAGCGTATGGATCCCTTGGATGCCTAATCTGAGCCCGAAAAATTGTTTTCAATCTAACCTAAATTTTTACCGGTGACGCGCCGGACGGATCGTTGAAGAATTCACGATTTCAAACTAGAAATTCTGCAGAAAATGACCAAAAAGCCAATTGCCGAGAAATTCTCACAAATGTCAAAGCCCGCACTGGGAGTGAATTAGCGTATGGATCCCTTGGATGCCTAATTTGAGCCCGAAAAATCGTCTTCAATCTGACCGAAACTTTTACAGGTGACGCGCCGGACGGATCGTTTGAGAATTTACGATTTCAAACTAGAAATTCTGCAGCAAATGACCAAAAAGCCGATTGCCGAGAAATTCTCAAAAATGTCAAAGCCCGCAATGAGGTGAATTAGCGTATGGATCCCTTGGATGCCTTATCTGAGCCCGAAAAATCGTCTTCAATCTAACCGAAATTTTCACCGGTGACGCGCCCGACGGATCGTTGAAGAATTTACGATTTCAAACTAGAAATTCTGCAGCAAATGACCAAAAAGCCAATTGCCGAGAAATTCTCACAAATGTCAAAGCCCGCACTGAAGTGAATTAGCGTATGGATCCCTTGGATGCCTAATCTGAGCCCGAAAAATCGTCTTCAATCTAACCGAAATTTTGACCCGTGACGCGCCGGACGGATCGTTTAAAAATTTACGATTTCAAACTAGAAATTCTGCAGCAAATGACCAAAAAGCCAATTGCCGAGAAATTCTCACAAATGTCAAAGCCCGCACTGAAGTGAATTAGCGTATGGATCCCTTGGATGCCTAATCTGAGCCCGAAAAATTGTTTTCAATCTAACCTAAATTTTTACCGGTGACGCGCCGGACGGATCGTTGAAGAATTCACGATTTCAAACTAGAAATTCTGCAGAAAATGACCAAAAAGCCAATTGCCGAGAAATTCTCACAAATGTCAAAGCCCGCACTGGGAGTGAATTAGCGTATGGATCCCTTGGATGCCTAATTTGAGCCCGAAAAATCGTCTTCAATCTAACCGAAATTTTTACCGGTGACGCGCCGGACGGATCGTTGAAGAATTCACGATTTCAAACTAGAAATTCTGCAGAAAATGACCAAAAAGCCAATTGCCGAGAAATTCTCACAAATGTCAAAGCCCGCACTGAAGTGAATTAGCGTATGGATCCCTTGGATGCCTAATCTGAGCCCGAAAAATTGTTTTCAATCTAACCTAAATTTTTACCGGTGACGCGCCGGACGGATCGTTGAAGAATTCACGATTTCAAACTAGAAATTCTGCAGAAAATGACCAAAAAGCCAATTGCCGAGAAATTCTCACAAATGTCAAAGCCCGCACTGGAGTGAATTAGCGTATGGATCCCTTGGATGCCTAATCTGAGCCCGAAAAATTGTTTTCAATCTAACCTAAACTTTTACCGGTGACGCGCCGGACGGATCGTTGAAGAATTCACGATTTCAAACTAGAAATTCTGCAGAAAATGACCAAAAAGCCAATTGCCGAGAAATTCTCACAAATGTCAAAGCCCGCACTGGAGTGAATTAGCGTATGGATCCCTTGGATGCCTAATCTGAGCCCGAAAAATTGTTTTCAATCTAACCTAAATTTTTACCGGTGACGCGCCGGACGGATCGTTGAAGAATTCACGATTTCAAACTAGAAATTCTGCAGAAAATGACCAAAAAGCCAATTGCCGAGAAATTCTCACAAATGTCAAAGCCCGCACTGGAGTGAATTAGCGTATGGATCCCTTGGATGCCTAATCTGAGCCCGAAAAATTGTTTTCAATCTAACCTAAATTTTTACCGGTGACGCGCCGGACGGATCGTTGAAGAATTCACGATTTCAAACTAGAAATTCTGCAGAAAATGACCAAAAAGCCAATTGCCGAGAAATTCTCACAAATGTCAAAGCCCGCACTGGAGTGAATTAGCGTATGGATCCCTTGGATGCCTAATCTGAGCCCGAAAAATTGTTTTCAATCTAACCTAAATTTTTACCGGTGACGCGCCGGACGGATCGTTGAAGAATTCACGATTTCAAACTAGAAATTCTGCAGAAAATGACCAAAAAGCCAATTGCCGAGAAATTCTCACAAATGTCAAAGCCCGCACTGGAGTGAATTAGCGTATGGATCCCTTGGATGCCTAATCTGAGCCCGAAAAATTGTTTTCAATCTAACCTAAATTTTTACCGGTGACGCGCCGGACGGATCGTTGAAGAATTCACGATTTCAAACTAGAAATTCTGCAGAAACCCATATAGCACAAGTACATCCATTGGACGTCCATAGGCTATCCTGAAATGGACATACGGAGATCCATTGGACGTCCATAAAATGTCCAGTGGATGTCTTATGGACAGCTTATGGACGTCCATTTGGCACTAATTTGTACGTCCCTAAAACGTCCTTTATGGGATGTCCATAAGATGACCATTTGTGATAAATTTGGACATTCAAATGACGTTTCTCAAAAAAAAGCGTTTCAATCATTGAAAATATTTATTCTTAAAAAAAATTAAAATTTCAAATAACAATAAAGCAAACCAGCTAGCTTGGGTTGTTGTTCCCTTCGTCACAGCTTGACTTGCTGACGATTCTGGCATAGCTTGGTTGTTGATGCTTTCAACATAACTTGGCTTGTTGTTGTTGGAGCTTCCAAGATATCTTGAGTTGGGTTGTTGTTGCTTCCGGCATAGCTTGGTTTGTTGACGCTTTCGGCATAACTTGGCTTGTTGTTGGAGCTTCTGGGATAGCTTGATTGTCAAAAGCTACTGGAATAGGTCTCGGTCTCGGGGCAGGCAAATTAAGTGAAGGAATTACATTTGGTTTCAGTTTCTTAAGCAATCCAATTCGCTCGTAGTCATTATCCAAGAAATGATCTGAACAAACATGCGGTGCTGAATAATGAATGTTTGTTGATCCCTGGCCTAGGGATGGCTACTCCACTTTGAGTCGTTTCGGAAACCTGAAACGATTCTTTTGTAATAAATAAATAATGGAATAAAATCATCGGAATCGTACACAATAGGTTATGTCGGGTTTTTCCGTTTGTCGAAATGTTTGCAACTGGGCACAGAACAGGACGGCATTGTCAATTTTCAATAAACACAATAGAGTCTTCTTGGTCAAAAAATCACTGGAAAGCACGGAGAAAACTTTGCACAAAGAAATGCGGCTTTGAGGAAAACGACGCGACGCTATCACAGTGACAGTACTGATAGTAGTGACACCGAGTGACACTCAGGGATGACAAGTATTCGCAGCTCTGCCAACCGACAAGAACTAAAGTCACTAAAAGGAGTAAAAGGTACTGTTGATGTACGTTAATTATGTTAATTAAGAAAAATGGCTTTTCTTTCAAATTACCGCAATATTAATGATAATAATATGATATTAGGCCCAGTGGCCTAATTTTTGAATTGTGAGTCAACTCTCAACTTGTTTTTATTGCTGTCGAAATAACCACAACTGAAAAATAATAGTTGTACGTACCTCGAGTTGTACGTACCTTGTCACATATTTTTACACTTTTTTTTTATGACAATGGACTCCATATGTTTAGATGTTGAAAATAAGAATGTCCGTAAAGTGGTCCATGAAAGACGTCCATGGGTCGTCGTTTCTGTACATCCATAGGATGTTCCCTAAATGGATGTCTTATGGATGTCCAAATCAAGTCCATGGACATGAGGACTTGATATGTACTTGAAATGGACGTCCATAAGATATCCTGTGCTATATGGGAAATGACCAAAAAGCCAATTGCCGAGAAATTCTCACAAATGTCAAAGCCCGCACTGAAGTGAATTAGCGTATGGATCCCTTGGATGCCTAATCTGAGCCCGAAAAATTGTTTTCAATCTAACCTAAATTTTTACCGGTGACGCGCCGGACGGATCGTTGAAGAATTCACGATTTCAAACTAGAAATTCTGCAGAAAATGACCAAAAAGTCAATTGCCGAGAAATTCTCACAAATGTCAAAGCCCGCACTGGAGTGAATTAGCGTATGGATCCCTTGGATGCCTAATCTGAGCCCGAAAAATTGTTTTCAATCTAACCTAAATTTTTACCGGTGACGCGCCGGACGGATCGTTGAAGAATTCACGATTTCAAACTAGAAATTCTGCAGAAAATGACCAAAAAGCCAATTGCCGAGAAATTCTCACAAATGTCAAAGCCCGCACTGGAGTGAATTAGCGTATGGATCCCTTGGATGCCTAATCTGAGCCCGAAAAATTGTTTTCAATCTAACCTAAATTTTTACCGGTGACGCGCAGGACGGATCGTGGAAGAATTTACGATTTTAAACTAGAAATTCTGCAGCAAATGACCAATAAGCCAATTGCCGAGAAATTCTCACAAATGTCAAAGCCCGCACTGAAGTGAATTAGGGTATGGATCCCTTGGATGCCTAATCTGAGCCCGAAAAATCGTCTTCAATCTAACCAAAATTTTGACCGGTGACGCGCCGGACGGATCGTTTAAAAATTTACGATTTCAAACTAGAAATTCTGCAGCAAATGACCAAAAAGCCAATTGCCGAGAAATTCTCACAAATGTCAAAGACCGCACTAAAGTGAATTAGCGTATGGATCCCTTGGATGCCTAATCTGAGCCCGAAAAATCGTCTTGAATCTAACCGAAATTTTTATCGATGACGCGCCGGACGGATCGTTGAAGAATTTACAATTTTAAACTAAAAATTCTGCAGCAAATGACCAATAAGCTAATTGCCGAGAAATTCTCACAAATGTCAAAGCCCGCACTGGAGTGAATTAGCGTATGGATCCCTTGGATGCCTAATTTGAGCCCGAAAAATCGTTTTCAATCTAACCGAAATTTTTACCGGTGACGCGCCGGACGGATCGTTGAAGAATTCACGATTTCAAACTAGAAATTCTGCAGAAAATGACCAAAAAGCCAATTGCCGAGAAATCCTCACAAATGTCAAAGCCCGCACTGGAGTGAATTAGCGTATGGATCCCTTGGATGCCTAATTTGAGCCCGAAAAATCGTCTTCAATCTAACCGAAATTTTTACCGGTGACGCGCCGGACGGATCGTTGAAGAATTCACGATTTCAAACTAGAAATTCTGCAGCAAATGACCAAAAAGCCAATTGCCGAGAAATCCTCACAAATGTCAAAGCCCGCACTGGAGTGAATTAGCGTATGGATCCCTTGGATGCCTAATTTGAGCCCGAAAAATCGTCTTCAATCTAACCGAAACTTTTACAGTTGACGCGCCGGACGGATCGTTTAAAAATTTACGATTTCAAACTAGAAATTCTGCAGCAAATGACCAAAAAGCCGATTGCCGAGAAATTCTCACAGATGTCAAAGCCCGCAATGAAGTGATTTAGCGTATGGATCCCTTGGATGCCTTATCTGAGCCCGAAAAATCGTCTTCAATCTAACCGAAATTTTTACCGGTGACGCGCCGGACGGATCGTTTGAGAATCTACGATTTCAAACTAGAAATTCTGCAGCAAATGACCAAAAAGCCAATTGCCGAGGAATTCTCACAAATGTCAAAGCCCGCACTGAAGTGAATTAGCGTATGGATCCCTTGGATGCCTTATCTGAGCCCGAAAAATCGTCTTCAATCTAACCGAAATTTTCACCGGTGACGCGCCCGACGGATTGTTGAAGAATTTACGATTTCAAACTAGAAATTCTGCAGCAAATGACCAAAAAGCCAATTGCCGAGAAATTCCCACAAATGTCAAAGCCCGCACTGAAGTGAATTAGCGTATGGATCCCTTGGATGCCTAATCTGAGCGCGAAAAATCGTCTTCTATCTAACCGAAATTTTGACCGGTGACGCGCCGGACGAATCGTTGAAGAATTTACGATCTCAAACTAGAAATTCTGCAGCAAATGACCAAAAAGCCAATTGCCGAGAAATTCTCATAAATGTTAAAGCCCGCACTGAAGTGAATTAGCGTATGGATCCCTTGGATGCCTAATTTGAGCCCGAAAAATCGTCTTCAATCTAACCGAAATTTTTACCGGTGACGCGCCGGACGAATCGTTGAAGAATTTACGATCTCAAACTAGAAATTCTGCAGCAAATGACCAAAAAGCCAATTGCCGAGAAATTCTCATAAATGTTAAAGCCCGCACTGAAGTGAATTAGCGTATGGATCCCTTGGATGCCTAATCTGAGCCCGAAAAATCGTCTTCAGTCTAACCGAAATTTTAACCGGTGACGCGCCGGACGGATCGTTGAAGAATTTACGATTTCAAACTAGAAATTCTGCAGCAAATGACCAAAAAGCCAATTGCCGAGAAATTCTCACAAATGTCAAAGCCCGCACTGAAGTGAATTAGCGTATGGATCCCTTGGATGCCTAATCTGAGCCCGAAAAATCGTCTTCAATCTAATCGAAATTTTTACCGTTGACGCGCCGGACGGATCGTTGAAGAATTTACGATTTCAAACTAGAAATTCTGCAGCAAATGACCAAAAAGCCAATTGCCGAGAAATTCTCACAAATGTCAAAGCCCGCACTGAAGTGAATTAGCGTATGGATCCCTTGGATGCCTAATCTGAGCCCGAAAAATCGTCTTCAATCTAACCGAAATTTTTACCGGTGACGCGCCGGACGAATTGTTGAAGAATTTACGATCTCAAACTAGAAATTCTGCAGCAAATGACCAAAAAGCCAATTGCCGAGAAATTCTCATAAATGTTAAAGCCCGCACTGAAGTGAATTAGCGTATGGATCCCTTGGATGCCTAATCTGAGCCCGGAAAATCGTCTTCAATCTAACCGAAATTTTCAACGGTGACGCGCCGGACGGATCGTTGAAGAATTTACGATCTTAAACTAGAAATTCTGCAGCAAATGACCAAAAAGCCAATTGCCGAGAAATTCTCATAAATGTTAAAGCCCGCACTGAAGTGAATTAGCGTATGGATCCCTTGGATGCCTAATCTGAGCCCGAAAAATCGTCTTCAATCTAACCGAAATTTTTACCGGTGACGCGCCGGACGGATCGTTGAAGAATTTACGATCTCAAACTAGAAATTCTGCAGCAAATGACCAAAAAGCCAATTGCCGAGAAATTCTCATAAATGTTAAAGCCCGCACTGAAGTGAATTAGCGTATGGATCCCTTGGATGCCTAATCTGAGCCCGGAAAATCGTCTTCAATCTAACCGAAATTTTCAACGGTGACGCGCCGGACGGATCGTTGAAGAATTTACGATCTTAAACTAGAAATTCTGCAGCAAATGACCAAAAAGCCAATTGCCGAGAAATTCTCATAAATGTTAAAGCCCGCACTGAAGTGAATTAGCGTATGGATCCCTTGGATGCCTAATCTGAGCCCGAAAAATCGTCTTCAATCTAACCGAAATTTTTACCGGTGACGCGCCGGACGGATCGTTGAAGAATTTACGATCTCAAACTAGAAATTCTGCAGCAAATGACCAAAAAGCCAATTGCCGAGAAATTCTCATAAATGTTAAAGCCCGCACTGAAGTGAATTAGCGTATGGATCCCTTGGATGCCTAATCTGAGCCCGGAAAATCGTCTTCAATCTAACCGAAATTTTCAACGGTGACGCGCCGGACGGATCGTTGAAGAATTTACGATCTTAAACTAGAAATTCTGCAGCAAATGACCAAAAAGCCAATTGCCGAGAAATTCTCACAAATGTCGAAGCCCGCACTGAAGTGAATTAGCGTATGGATCCCTTGGATGCCTAATCTGAGCCCGAAAAATCGTCTTCAATCTAACCGAAATTTTTACCGGTGACGCGCCGGACGAATCGTTGAAGAATTTACGATCTCAAACTAGAAATTCTGCAGCAAATGACCAAAAAGCCAATTGCCGAGAAATTCTCACAAATGTCAAAGCCCGCACTGAAGTGAATTAGCGTATGGATCCCTTGGATGCCTAATCTGAGCCCGAAAAATCGTCTTCAATCTAACCGAAATTTTTACCGTTGACGCGCCGGACGGCTCGTTGAAGAATTTACGATCTCAAACTAGAAATTCTGCAGCAAATGACCAAAAAGGCAATTGCCGAGAAATTCTCATAAATGTTGAAGCCCGCACTGAAGTGAATTAGCGTATGGATCCCTTGGATGCCTAATCTGAGCCCGAAAAATCGTCTTCAATCTAACCGAAATTTTTACCGGTGACGCGCCGGACGAATCGTTGAAGAATTTACGATCTCAAACTAGAAATTCTGCAGCAAATGACCTAAAAGCCAATTGCCGAGAAATTCTCATAAATGTTAAAGCCCGCACTGAAGTGAATTAGCGTATGGATCCCTTGGATGCCTAATCTGAGCCCAAAAAATCGTCTTCAATCTAACCGAAATTTTAACCGGTGACGCGCCGGACGGATCGTTGAAGAATTTACGATTTCAAACTAGAAATTCTGCAGCAAATGACCAAAAAGCCAATTGCCGAGAAATTCTCACAAATGTCAAAGCCCGCACTGAAGTGAATTAGCGTATGGATCCCTTGGATGCCTAATTTGAGCCCGAAAAATCGTCTTCAATCTAACCGAAATTTTTACCGGTGACGCGCCGGACGAATCGTTGAAGAATTTACGATCTCAAACTAGAAATTCTGCAGCAAATGACCTAAAAGCCAATTGCCGAGAAATTCTCACATATGTCAAAGCCCGCACTGAAGTGAATTAGCGTATGGATCCCTTGGATGCCTAATTTGAGCCCGAAAAATCGTCTTCAATCTAACCGAACTTTTTACCGGTGACGCGCCGGACGAATCGTTGAAGAATTTACGATCTCAAACTAGAAATTCTGCAGCAAATGACCTAAAAGCCAATTGCCGAGAAATTCTCATAAATGTTAAAGCCCGCACTGAAGTGAATTAGCGTATGGATCCCTCGGATGCCTAATCTGAGCCCAAAAAATCGTCTTCAATCTAACCGAAATTTTAACCGGTGACGCGCCGGACGGATCGTTGAAGAATTTACGATTTCAAACTAGAAATTCTGCAGCAAATGACCAAAAAGCCAATTGCCGAGAAATTCCCACAAATGTCAAAGCCCGCACTGAAGTGAATTAGCGTATGGATCCCTTGGATGCCTAATCTGAGCCCGAAAAATCGTCTTCAATCTAATCGAAATTTTTACCGTTGACGCGCCGGACGGATCGTTGAAGAATTTACGATTTCAAACTAGAAATTCTGCAGCAAATGACCAAAAAGCCAATTGCCGAGAAATTCTCACAAATGTCAAAGCCCGCACTGAAGTGAATTAGCGTATGGATCCCTTGGATGCCTAATCTGAGCCCGAAAAATCGTCTTCAATCTAACCGAAATTTTTACCGGTGACGCGCCGGACGAATTGTTGAAGAATTTACGATCTCAAACTAGAAATTCTGCAGCAAATGACCAAAAAGCCAATTGCCGAGAAATTCTCATAAATGTTAAAGCCCGCACTGAAGTGAATTAGCGTATGGATCCCTTGGATGCCTAATCTGAGCCCGGAAAATCGTCTTCTATCTAACCGAAATTTTGACCGGTGACGCGCCGGACGAATCGTTGAAGAATTTACGATCTCAAACTAGAAATTCTGCAGCAAATGACCAAAAAGCCAATTGCCGAGAAATTCTCATAAATGTTAAAGCCCGCACTGAAGTGAATTAGCGTATGGATCCCTTGGATGCCTAATTTGAGCCCGAAAAATCGTCTTCAATCTAACCGAAATTTTTACCGGTGACGCGCCGGACGAATCGTTGAAGAATTTACGATCTCAAACTAGAAATTCTGCAGCAAATGACCAAAAAGCCAATTGCCGAGAAATTCTCATAAATGTTAAAGCCCGCACTGAAGTGAATTAGCGTATGGATCCCTTAGATGCCTAATCTGAGCCCGAAAAATCGTCTTCAGTCTAACCGAAATTTTAACCGGTGACGCGCCGGACGGATCGTTGAAGAATTTACGATTTCAAACTAGAAATTCTGCAGCAAATGACCAAAAAGCCAATTGCCGAGAAATTCTCACAAATGTCAAAGCCCGCACTGAAGTGAATTAGCGTATGGATCCCTTGGATGCCTAATCTGAGCCCGAAAAATCGTCTTCAATCTAATCGAAATTTTTACCGTTGACGCGCCGGACGGATCGTTGAAGAATTTACGATTTCAAACTAGAAATACTGCAGCAAATGACCAAAAAGCCAATTGCCGAGAAATTCTCACAAATGTCAAAGCCCGCACTGAAGTGAATTAGCGTATGGATCCCTTGGATGCCTAATCTGAGCCCGAAAAATCGTCTTCAATCTAACCGAAATTTTTACCGGTGACGCGCCGGACGAATTGTTGAAGAATTTACGATCTCAAACTAGAAATTCTGCAGCAAATGACCAAAAAGCCAATTGCCGAGAAATTCTCATAAATGTTAAAGCCCGCACTGAAGTGAATTAGCGTATGGATCCCTTGGATGCCTAATCTGAGCCCGGAAAATCGTCTTCAATCTAACCGAAATTTTCAACGGTGACGCGCCGGACGGATCGTTGAAGAATTTACGATCTTAAACTAGAAATTCTGCAGCAAATGACCAAAAAGCCAATTGCCGAGAAATTCTCATAAATGTTAAAGCCCGCACTGAAGTGAATTAGCGTATGGATCCCTTGGATGCCTAATCTGAGCCCGAAAAATCGTCTTCAATCTAACCGAAATTTTTACCGGTGACGCGCCGGACGGATCGTTGAAGAATTTACGATCTCAAACTAGAAATTCTGCAGCAAATGACCAAAAAGCCAATTGCCGAGAAATTCTCATAAATGTTAAAGCCCGCACTGAAGTGAATTAGCGTATGGATCCCTTGGATGCCTAATCTGAGCCCGGAAAATCGTCTTCAATCTAACCGAAATTTTCAACGGTGACGCGCCGGACGGATCGTTGAAGAATTTACGATCTTAAACTAGAAATTCTGCAGCAAATGACCAAAAAGCCAATTGCCGAGAAATTCTCATAAATGTTAAAGCCCGCACTGAAGTGAATTAGCGTATGGATCCCTTGGATGCCTAATCTGAGCCCGAAAAATCGTCTTCAATCTAACCGAAATTTTTACCGGTGACGCGCCGGACGGATCGTTGAAGAATTTACGATCTCAAACTAGAAATTCTGCAGCAAATGACCAAAAAGCCAATTGCCGAGAAATTCTCATAAATGTTAAAGCCCGCACTGAAGTGAATTAGCGTATGGATCCCTTGGATGCCTAATCTGAGCCCGGAAAATCGTCTTCAATCTAACCGAAATTTTCAACGGTGACGCGCCGGACGGATCGTTGAAGAATTTACGATCTTAAACTAGAAATTCTGCAGCAAATGACCAAAAAGCCAATTGCCGAGAAATTCTCACAAATGTCGAAGCCCGCACTGAAGTGAATTAGCGTATGGATCCCTTGGATGCCTAATCTGAGCCCGAAAAATCGTCTTCAATCTAACCGAAATTTTTACCGGTGACGCGCCGGACGAATCGTTGAAGAATTTACGATCTCAAACTAGAAATTCTGCAGCAAATGACCAAAAAGCCAATTGCCGAGAAATTCTCACAAATGTCAAAGCCCGCACTGAAGTGAATTAGCGTATGGATCCCTTGGATGCCTAATCTGAGCCCGAAAAATCGTCTTCAATCTAACCGAAATTTTTACCGTTGACGCGCCGGACGGCTCGTTGAAGAATTTACGATCTCAAACTAGAAATTCTGCAGCAAATGACCAAAAAGGCAATTGCCGAGAAATTCTCATAAATGTTGAAGCCCGCACTGAAGTGAATTAGCGTATGGATCCCTTGGATGCCTAATCTGAGCCCGAAAAATCGTCTTCAATCTAACCGAAATTTTTACCGGTGACGCGCCGGACGCATCGTTGAAGAATTTACGATCTCAAACTAGAAATTCTGCAGCAAATGACCAAAAAGCCAATTGCCGAGAAATTCTCACAAATGTCAAAGCCCGCACTGAAGTGAATTAGCGTATGGATCCCTTGGATGCCTAATTTGAGCCCGAAAAATCGTCTTCAATCTAACCGAAATTTTTACCGGTGACGCGCCGGACGAATCGTTGAAGAATTTACGATCTCAAACTAGAAATTCTGCAGCAAATGACCTAAAAGCCAATTGCCGAGAAATTCTCATAAATGTTAAAGCCCGCACTGAAGTGAATTAGCGTATGGATCCCTTGGATGCCTAATCTGAGCCCAAAAAATCGTCTTCAATCTAACCGAAATTTTAACCGGTGACGCGCCGGACGGATCGTTGAAGAATTTACGATTTCAAACTAGAAATTCTGCAGCAAATGACCAAAAAGCCAATTGCCGAGAAATTCTCACATATGTCAAAGCCCGCACTGAAGTGAATTAGCGTATGGATCCCTTGGATGCCTAATTTGAGCCCGAAAAATCGTCTTCAATCTAACCGAACTTTTTACCGGTGACGCGCCGGACGAATCGTTGAAGAATTTACGATCTCAAACTAGAAATTCTGCAGCAAATGACCTAAAAGCCAATTGCCGAGAAATTCTCATAAATGTTAAAGCCCGCACTGAAGTGAATTAGCGTATGGATCCCTCGGATGCCTAATCTGAGCCCAAAAAATCGTCTTCAATCTAACCGAAATTTTAACCGGTGACGCGCCGGACGGATCGTTGAAGAATTTACGATTTCAAACTAGAAATTCTGCAGCAAATGACCAAAAAGCCAATTGCCGAGAAATTCTCACATATGTCAAAGCCCGCACTGAAGTGAATTAGCGTATGGATCCCTTGGATGCCTAATCTGAGCCCGAAAAATCGTCTTCAATCTAACCGAAATTTTTACCGTTGACGCGCCGGACGGCTCGTTGAAGAATTTACGATCTCAAACTAGAAATTCTGCAGCAAATGACCAAAAAGGCAATTGCCGAGAAATTCTCATAAATGTTGAAGCCCGCACTGAAGTGAATTAGCGTATGGATCCCTTGGATGCCTAATCTGAGCCCAAAAAATCGTCTTCAATCTAACCGAAATTTTAACCGGTGACGCGCCGGACGGATCGTTGAAGAATTTACGATTTCAAACTAGAAATTCTGCAGCAAATGACCAAAAAGCCAATTGCCGAGAAATTCTCATAAATGTTGAAGCCCGCACTGAAGTGAGTTAGCGTATGGATCCCTTGGATGCCTAATCTGAGCCCAAAAAATCGTCTTCAATCTAACCGAAATTTTAACCGGTGACGGGCCGGACGGATCATTGAAGAATTTACGATTTCAAACTAGAAATTCTGCAGCAAATGACCAAAAAGCCAATTGCCGAGAAATTCTCACAAATGTCAAAGCCCGCACTGAAGTGAATTAGCGTATGGATCCCTTGGATGCCTAATTTGAGCCCGAAAAATCGTCTTCAATCTAACCGAAATTTTTACCGGTGACGCGCCGGACGAATCGTTGAAGAATTTACGATCTCAAACTAGAAATTCTGCAGCAAATGACCTAAAAGCCAATTGCCGAGAAATTCTCATAAATGTTAAAGCCCGCACTGAAGTGAATTAGCGTATGGATCCCTTGGATGCCTAATCTGAGCCCAAAAAATCGTCTTCAATCTAACCGAAATTTTAACCGGTGACGCGCCGGACGGATCGTTGAAGAATTTACGATTTCAAACTAGAAATTCTGCAGCAAATGACCAAAAAGCCAATTGCCGAGAAATTCTCACAAATGTCAAAGCCCGCACTGAAGTGAATTAGCGTATGGATCCCTTGGATGCCTAATTTGAGCCCGAAAAATCGTCTTCAATCTAACCGAAATTTTTACCGGTGACGCGCCGGACGAATCGTTGAAGAATTTACGATCTCAAACTAGAAATTCTGCAGCAAATGACCTAAAAGCCAATTGCCGAGAAATTCTCACATATGTCAAAGCCCGCACTGAAGTGAATTAGCGTATGGATCCCTTGGATGCCTAATTTGAGCCCGAAAAATCGTCTTCAATCTAACCGAACTTTTTACCGGTGACGCGCCGGACGAATCGTTGAAGAATTTACGATCTCAAACTAGAAATTCTGCAGCAAATGACCTAAAAGCCAATTGCCGAGAAATTCTCATAAATGTTAAAGCCCGCACTGAAGTGAATTAGCGTATGGATCCCTCGGATGCCTAATCTGAGCCCAAAAAATCGTCTTCAATCTAACCGAAATTTTAACCGGTGACGCGCCGGACGGATCGTTGAAGAATTTACGATTTCAAACTAGAAATTCTGCAGCAAATGACCAAAAAGCCAATTGCCGGGAAATTCTCACATATGTCAAAGCCCGCACTGAAGTGAATTAGCGTATGGATCCCTTGGATGCCTAATCTGAGCCCGAAAAATCGTGTTCAATCTAACCGAAATTTTTACCGTTGACGCGCCGGACGGCTCGTTGAAGAATTTACGATCTCAAACTAGAAATTCTGCAGCAAATGACCAAAAAGGCAATTGCCGAGAAATTCTCATAAATGTTGAAGCCCGCACTGAAGTGAATTAGCGTATGGATCCCTTGGATGCCTAATCTGAGCCCGGAAAATCGTCTTCAATCTAACCGAAATTTTCAACGGTGACGCGCCGGACGGATCGTTGAAGAATTTACGATCTTAAACTAGAAATTCTGCAGCAAATGACCAAAAAGCCAATTGCCGAGAAATTCTCATAAATGTTAAAGCCCGCACTGAAGTGAATTAGCGTATGGATCCCTTGGATGCCTAATCTGAGCCCGAAAAATCGTCTTCAATCTAACCGAAATTTTTACCGGTGACGCGCCGGACGGATCGTTGAAGAATTTACGATCTCAAACTAGAAATTCTGCAGCAAATGACCAAAAAGCCAATTGCCGAGAAATTCTCATAAATGTTAAAGCCCGCACTGAAGTGAATTAGCGTATGGATCCCTTGGATGCCTAATCTGAGCCCGGAAAATCGTCTTCAATCTAACCGAAATTTTCAACGGTGACGCGCCGGACGGATCGTTGAAGAATTTACGATCTTAAACTAGAAATTCTGCAGCAAATGACCAAAAAGCCAATTGCCGAGAAATTCTCATAAATGTTAAAGCCCGCACTGAAGTGAATTAGCGTATGGATCCCTTGGATGCCTAATCTGAGCCCGAAAAATCGTCTTCAATCTAACCGAAATTTTTACCGGTGACGCGCCGGACGGATCGTTGAAGAATTTACGATCTCAAACTAGAAATTCTGCAGCAAATGACCAAAAAGCCAATTGCCGAGAAATTCTCATAAATGTTAAAGCCCGCACTGAAGTGAATTAGCGTATGGATCCCTTGGATGCCTAATCTGAGCCCGGAAAATCGTCTTCAATCTAACCGAAATTTTCAACGGTGACGCGCCGGACGGATCGTTGAAGAATTTACGATCTTAAACTAGAAATTCTGCAGCAAATGACCAAAAAGCCAATTGCCGAGAAATTCTCACAAATGTCGAAGCCCGCACTGAAGTGAATTAGCGTATGGATCCCTTGGATGCCTAATCTGAGCCCGAAAAATCGTCTTCAATCTAACCGAAATTTTTACCGGTGACGCGCCGGACGAATCGTTGAAGAATTTACGATCTCAAACTAGAAATTCTGCAGCAAATGACCAAAAAGCCAATTGCCGAGAAATTCTCACAAATGTCAAAGCCCGCACTGAAGTGAATTAGCGTATGGATCCCTTGGATGCCTAATCTGAGCCCGAAAAATCGTCTTCAATCTAACCGAAATTTTTACCGGTGACGCGCCGGACGGATCGTTGAAGAATTTACGATCTCAAACTAGAAATTCTGCAGCAAATGACCAAAAAGCCAATTGCCGAGAAATTCTCATAAATGTTAAAGCCCGCACTGAAGTGAATTAGCGTATGGATCCCTTGGATGCCTAATCTGAGCCCGAAAAATCGTCTTCAATCTAACCGAAATTTTTACCGTTGACGGGATGGACGGATCATTGAAGAATTTACGATTTCAAACTAGAAATTCTGCAGCAAATGACCAAAAAGCCAATTGCCGAGAAATTCTCACAAATGTCAAAGCCCGCACTGAAGTGAATTAGCGTATGGATCCCTTGGATGCCTAATTTGAGCCCGAAAAATCGTCTTCAATCTAACCGAAATTTTTACCGGTGACGCGCCGGACGAATCGTTGAAGAATTTACGATCTCAAACTAGAAATTCTGCAGCAAATGACCTAAAAGCCAATTGCCGAGAAATTCTCATAAATGTTAAAGCCCGCACTGAAGTGAATTAGCGTATGGATCCCTTGGATGCCTAATCTGAGCCCAAAAAATCGTCTTCAATCTAACCGAAATTTGAACCGGTGACGCGCCGGACGAATCGTTGAAGAATTTACGATCTCAAACTAGAAATTCTGCAGCAAATGACCTAAAAGCCAATTGCCGAGAAATTCTCATAAATGTTAAAGCCCGCACTGAAGTGAATTAGCGTATGGATCCCTCGGATGCCTAATCTGAGCCCAAAAAATCGTCTTCAATCTAACCGAAATTTTAACCGGTGACGCGCCGGACGGATCGTTGAAGAATTTACGATTTCAAACTAGAAATTCTGCAGCAAATGACCAAAAAGCCAATTGCCGGGAAATTCTCACATATGTCAAAGACTTCGAGGAAATCACCATCTGGAACCGGGGATGCTCGCCGCCACTCCGACGTAACCCACCGGCCTCAGGTTGTTACACCTGGGGCGAGAAGCAAGAAAAGTCTCGACCGCCGCTGAATCGAATCCAGAGTCAAACCTGTGCCGTCCATATGTGCTATATCAAGAAGAAGCCATCTTACGTTACATCATATTATCTTAAGTCTTTTTTTTTTTTTTTTTCGTGGTCTGAGAGGGTCATCGGTACCTCTCCACATTTTGTTAATTTCGAAAAAGTCCTGAATAAATGTGCCCGAAAGGGCTTGAAATTGAAATTGAAATTGAAATTGAATATGTCAAAGCCCGCACTGAAGTGAATTAGCGTATGGATCCCTTGGATGCCTAATCTGAGCCCGAAAAATCGTGTTCAATCTAACCGAAATTTTTACCGTTGACGCGCCGGACGGCTCGTTGAAGAATTTACGATCTCAAACTAGAAATTCTGCAGCAAATGACCAAAAAGGCAATTGCCGAGAAATTCTCATAAATGTTGAAGCCCGCACTGAAGTGAATTAGCGTATGGATCCCTTGGATGCCTAATCTGAGCCCAAAAAATCGTCTTCAATCTAACCGAAATTTTAACCGGTGACGCGCCGGACGGATCGTTGAAGAATTTACGATTTCAAACTAGAAATTCTGCAGCAAATGACCAAAAAGCCAATTGCCGAGAAATTCTCACAAATGTCAAAGCCCGCACTGAAGTGAATTAGCGTATGGATCCCTTGGATGCCTAATTTGAGCCCGAAAAATCGTCTTCAATCTAACCGAAATTTTTACCGGTGACGCGCCGGACGGCTCGTTGAAGAATTTACGATCTCAAACTAGAAATTCTGCAGCAAATGACCAAAAAGGCAATTGCCGAGAAATTCTCATAAATGATGAAGCCCGCACTGAAGTGAATTAGCGTATGGATCCCTTGGATGCCTAATCTGAGCCCAAAAAATCGTCTTCAATCTAACCGAAATTTTAACCGGTGACGCGCCGGACGGATCGTTGAAGAATTTACGATTTCAAACTAGAAATTCTGCAGCAAATGACCAAAAAGCCAATTGCCGAGAAATTCTCATAAATGTTGAAGCCCGCACTGAAGTGAGTTAGCGTATGGATCCCTTGGATGCCTAATCTGAGCCCAAAAAATCGTCTTCAATCTAACCGAAATTTTAACCGGTGACGGGCCGGACGGATCATTGAAGAATTTACGATTTCAAACTAGAAATTCTGCAGCAAATGACCAAAAAGCCAATTGCCGAGAAATTCTCACAAATGTCAAAGCCCGCACTGAAGTGAATTAGCGTATGGATCCCTTGGATGCCTAATTTGAGCCCGAAAAATCGTCTTCAATCTAACCGAAATTTTTACCGGTGACGCGCCGGACGAATCGTTGAAGAATTTACGATCTCAAACTAGAAATTCTGCAGCAAATGACCTAAAAGCCAATTGCCGAGAAATTCTCATAAATGTTAAAGCCCGCACTGAAGTGAATTAGCGTATGGATCCCTTGGATGCCTAATCTGAGCCCAAAAAATCGTCTTCAATCTAACCGAAATTTTAACCGGTGACGCGCCGGACGGATCGTTGAAGAATTTACGATTTCAAACTAGAAATTCTGCAGCAAATGACCAAAAAGCCAATTGCCGAGAAATTCTCACAAATGTCAAAGCCCGCACTGAAGTGAATTAGCGTATGGATCCCTTGGATGCCTAATTTGAGCCCGAAAAATCGTCTTCAATCTAACCGAAATTTTTACCGGTGACGCGCCGGACGAATCGTTGAAGAATTTACGATCTCAAACTAGAAATTCTGCAGCAAATGACCTAAAAGCCAATTGCCGAGAAATTCTCATAAATGTTAAAGCCCGCACTGAAGTGAATTAGCGTATGGATCCCTCGGATGCCTAATCTGAGCCCAAAAAATCGTCTTCAATCTAACCGAAATTTTAACCGGTGACGCGCCGGACGGATCGTTGAAGAATTTACGATTTCAAACTAGAAATTCTGCAGCAAATGACCAAAAAGCCAATTGCCGGGAAATTCTCACATATGTCAAAGCCCGCACTGAAGTGAATTAGCGTATGGATCCCTTGGATGCCTAATCTGAGCCCGAAAAATCGTGTTCAATCTAACCGAAATTTTTACCGTTGACGCGCCGGACGGCTCGTTGAAGAATTTACGATCTCAAACTAGAAATTCTGCAGCAAATGACCAAAAAGGCAATTGCCGAGAAATTCTCATAAATGTTGAAGCCCGCACTGAAGTGAATTAGCGTATGGATCCCTTGGATGCCTAATCTGAGCCCAAAAAATCGTCTTCAATCTAACCGAAATTTTAACCGGTGACGCGCCGGACGGATCGTTGAAGAATTTACGATTTCAAACTAGAAATTCTGCAGCAAATGACCAAAAAGCCAATTGCCGAGAAATTCTCACAAATGTCAAAGCCCGCACTGAAGTGAATTAGCGTATGGATCCCTTGGATGCCTAATTTGAGCCCGAAAAATCGTCTTCAATCTAACCGAAATTTTTACCGGTGACGCGCCGGACGGCTCGTTGAAGAATTTACGATCTCAAACTAGAAATTCTGCAGCAAATGACCAAAAAGGCAATTGCCGAGAAATTCTCATAAATGATGAAGCCCGCACTGAAGTGAATTAGCGTATGGATCCCTTGGATGCCTAATCTGAGCCCGAAAAATCGTCTTCAATCTAACCGAAATTTTAACCGGTGACGCGCCGGACGGATCGTTGAAGAATTTACGATTTCACACTAGAGATTCTGCAGCAAATGACCAAAAAGCCAATTGCCGAGAAATTCTCACAAATGTCGAAGCCCGCACTGAAGTGAATTAGCGTATGGATCCCTTGGATGCCTAATCTGAGCCCGAAAAATCGTCTTCAATCTAACCGAAATTTTTACCGGTGACGCGCCGGACGAATCGTTGAAGAATTTACGATCTCAAACTAGAAATTCTGCAGCAAATGACCAAAAAGCCAATTGCCGAGAAATTCTCACAAATGTCAAAGCCCGCACTGAAGTGAATTAGCGTATGAATCCCTTGGATGCCTAATCTGAGCCCGAAAAATCGTCTTCAATCTAACCGAAATTTTTACCGTTGACGCGCCGGACGGCTTGTTGAAGAATTTACGATCTCAAACTAGAAATTCTGCAGCAAATGACCAAAAAGGCAATTGCCGAGAAATTCTCATAAATGTTAAAGCCCGCACTGAAGTGAATTAGCGTATGGATCCCTTGGATGCCTAATCTGAGCCCAAAAAATCGTCTTCAATCTAACCGAAATTTTAACCGGTGACGCGCCGGACGGATCGTTGAAG
This sequence comes from Anaspis maculata, assembly GCA_949128115.1. NCBI lineage: Eukaryota > Metazoa > Arthropoda > Insecta > Coleoptera > Scraptiidae > Anaspis > Anaspis maculata. The sequence goes on along the minus strand of OX421963.1, from coordinate 55,281,228 downwards.
AATTTACGATTTCAAACTAGAAATTCTGCAGCAAATGACCAAAAAGCCAATTGCCGAGAAATTCTCACAAATGTCAAAGCCCGCACTGAAGTGAATTAGCGTATGGATCCCTTGGATGCCTAATTTGAGCCCGAAAAATCGTCTTCAATCTAACCGAATTTTTTACCGGTGACGCGCCGGACGAATCGTTGAAGAATTTACGATCTCAAACTAGAAATTCTGCAGCAAATGACCAAAAAGCCAATTGCCGAGAAATTCTCACAAATGTCAAAGCCCGCACTGAAGTGAATTAGCGTATGGATCCCTTGGATGCCTAATTTGAGCCCGAAAAATCGTCTTCAATCTAACCGAAATTTTTACCGGTGACGCGCCGGACGAATCGTTGAAGAATTTACGATCTCAAACTAGAAATTCTGCAGCAAATGACCTAAAAGCCAATTGCCGAGAAATTCTCATAAATGTTAAAGCCCGCACTGAAGTGAATTAGAGTATGGATCCCTTGGATGCCTAATCTGAGCCCGAAAAATCGTCTTCAATCTAACCGAAATTTTCAACGGTGACGCGCCGGACGGATCGTTGAAGAATTTACGATCTTAAACTAGAAATTCTGCAGCAAATGACCAAAAAGCCAATTGCCGAGAAATTCTCATAAATGTTAAAGCCCGCACTGAAGTGAATTAGCGTATGGATCCCTTGGATGCCTAATCTGAGCCCGAAAAATCGTCTTCAATCTAACCGAAATTTTAACCGGTGACGCGCCGGACGGATCGTTGAAGAATTTACGATTTCAAACTAGAAATTCTGCAGCAAATGACCAAAAAGCCAATTGCCGAGAAATTCTCACAAATGTCAAAGCCCGCACTGAAGTGAATTAGCGTATGGATCCCTTGGATGCCTAATCTGAGCCCGAAAAATCGTCTTCAATCTAACCGAAATTTTTACCGGTGACGCGCCGGACGGATCGTTGAAGAATTTACGATTTCAAACTAGAAATTCTGCAGCAAATGACCAAAAAGCCAATTGCCGAGAAATTCTCACAAATGTCAAAGCCCGCACTGAAGTGAATTAGCGTATGGATCCCTTGGATGCCTAATCTGAGCCCGAAAAATCGTCTTCAATCTAACCGAAATTTTTACCGGTGACGCGCCGGACGGATCGTTGAAGAATTTACGATTTCAAACTAGAAATTCTGCAGCAAATGACCAAAAAGCCAATTGCCGAGAAATTCTCACAAATGTCAAAGCCCGCACTGAAGTGAATTAGCGTATGGATCCCTTGGATGCCTAATCTGAGCCCGAAAAATCGTCTTCAATCTAACCGAAATTTTTACCGTTGACGCGCCGGACGGCTCGTTGAAGAATTTACGATCTCAAACTAGAAATTCTGCAGCAAATGACCAAAAAGCCAATTGCCGAGAAATTCTCATAAATGTTAAAGCCCGCACTGAAGTGAATTAGCGTATGGATCCCTTGGATGCCTAATCTGAGCCCGAAAAATCGTCTTCAATCTAACCGAAATTTTAACCGGTGACGCGCCGGACGGATCGTTGAAGAATTTACGATTTCAAACTAGAAATTCTGCAGCAAATGACCAAAAAGCCAATTGCCGAGAAATTCTCACAAATGTCAAAGCCCGCACTGAAGTGAATTAGCGTATGGATCCCTTGGATGCCTAATCTGAGCCCGAAAAATCGTCTTCAATCTAACCGAAATTTTTACCGGTGACGCGCCGGACGGATCGTTGAAGAATTTACGATTTCAAACTAGAAATTCTGCAGCAAATGACCAAAAAGCCAATTGCCGAGAAATTCTCACAAATGTCAAAGCCCGCACTGAAGTGAATTAGCGTATGGATCCCTTGGATGCCTAATCTGAGCCCGAAAAATCGTCTTCAATCGAACCGAAATTTTTACCGGTGACGCGCCGGACGGATCGTTGAAGAATTTACGATCTCAAACTAGAAATTCTGCAGCAAATGACCAAAAAGCCAATTGCCGAGAAATTCTCATAAATGTTAAAGCCCGCACTGAAGTGAATTAGCGTATGGATCCCTTGGATGCCTAATCTGAGCCCGAAAAATCGTCTTCAATCTAACCGAAATTTTTACCGTTGACGCGCCGGACGGATCGTTGAAGAATTTACGATTTCAAACTAGAAATTCTGCAGCAAATGACCAAAAAGCCAATTGCCGAGAAATTCTCACAAATGTCAAAGCCCGCACTGAAGTGAATTAGCGTATGGATCCCTTGGATGCCTAATCTGAGCGCAAAAAATCGTCTTCTATCTAACCGAAATTTTGACCGGTGACGCGCCGGACGAATCGTTGAAGAATTTACGATCTCAAACTAGAAATTCTGCAGCAAATGACCAAAAAGCCAATTGCCGAGAAATTCTCATAAATGTTAAAGCCCGCACTGAAGTGAATTAGCGTATGGATCCCTTGGATGCCTAATCTGAGCCCGAAAAATCGTCTTCAGTCTAACCGAAATTTTAACCGGTGACGCGCCGGACGGATCGTTGAAGAATTTACGATTTCAAACTAGAAATTCTGCAGCAAATGACCAAAAAGCCAATTGCCGAGAAATTCTCACAAATGTCAAAGCCCGCACTGAAGTGAATTAGCGTATGGATCCCTTGTATGCCTAATCTGAGCCCGAAAAATCGTCTTCAATCTAACCGAAATTTTTACCGTTGACGCGCCGGACGGATCGTTGAAGAATTTACGATTTCAAACTAGAAATTCTGCAGCAAATGACCAAAAAGCCAATTGCCGAGAAATTCTCATAAATGTTAAAGCCCGCACTGAAGTGAATTAGCGTATGGATCCCTTGGATGCCTAATCTGAGCCCGAAAAATCGTCTTCAATCTAACCGAAATTTTTACCGGTGACGCGCCGGACGGATCGTTGAAGAATTTACGATCTCAAACTAGAAAATCTGCAGCAAATGACCAAAAAGCCAATTGCCGAGAAATTCTCATAAATGTTAAAGCCCGCACTGAAGTGAATTAGCGTATGGATCCCTTGGATGCCTAATCTGAGCCCGAAAAATCGTCTTCAATCTAACCGAAATTTTTACCGGTGACGCGCCGGACGAATTGTTGAAGAATTTACGATCTCAAACTAGAAATTCTGCAGCAAATGACCAAAAAGCCAATTGCCGAGAAATTCTCATAAATGTTAAAGCCCGCACTGAAGTGAATTAGCGTATGGATCCCTTGGATGCCTAATCTGAGCCCGAAAAATCGTCTTCAATCTAACCGAAATTTTTACCGTTGACGCGCCGGACGGATCGTTGAAGAATTTACGATCTCAAACTAGAAAATCTGCAGCAAATGACCAAAAAGCCAATTGCCGAGAAATTCTCATAAATGTTAAAGCCCGCACTGAAGTGAATTAGCGTATGGATCCCTTGGATGCCTAATCTGAGCCCGAAAAATCGTCTTCAATCTAACCGAAATTTTTACCGGTGACGCGCCGGACGAATTGTTGAAGAATTTACGATCTCAAACTAGAAATTCTGCAGCAAATGACCAAAAAGCCAATTGCCGAGAAATTCTCATAAATGTTAAAGCCCGCACTGAAGTGAATTAGCGTATGGATCCCTTGGATGCCTAATCTGAGCCCGAAAAATCGTCTTCAATCTAACCGAAATTTTTACCGGTGACGCGCCGGACGGATCGTTGAAGAATTTACGATCTCAAACTAGAAAATCTGCAGCAAATGACCAAAAAGCCAATTGCCGAGAAATTCTCATAAATGTTAAAGCCCGCACTGAAGTGAATTAGCGTATGGATCCCTTGGATGCCTAATCTGAGCCCGAAAAATCGTCTTCAATCTAACCGAAATTTTTACCGGTGACGCGCCGGACGAATTGTTGAAGAATTTACGATCTCAAACTAGAAATTCTGCAGCAAATGACCAAAAAGCCAATTGCCGAGAAATTCTCATAAATGTTAAAGCCCGCACTGAAGTGAATTAGCGTATGGATCCCTTGGATGCCTAATCTGAGCCCGAAAAATCGTCTTCAATCTAACCGAAATTTTTACCGGTGACGCGCCGGACGGATCGTTGAAGAATTTACGATCTCAAACTAGAAAATCTGCAGCAAATGACCAAAAAGCCAATTGCCGAGAAATTCTCATAAATGTTAAAGCCCGCACTGAAGTGAATTAGCGTATGGATCCCTTGTATGCCTAATCTGAGCCCGAAAAATCGTCTTCAATCTAACCGAAATTTTTACCGGTGACGCGCCGGACGAATTGTTGAAGAATTTACGATCTCAAACTAGAAATTCTGCAGCAAATGACCAAAAAGCCAATTGCCGAGAAATTCTCATAAATGTTAAAGCCCGCACTGAAGTGAATTAGCGTATGGATCCCTTGGATGCCTAATCTGAGCCCGAAAAATCGTCTTCAATCTAACCGAAATTTTTACCGGTGACGCGCCGGACGGATCGTTGAAGAATTTACGATCTCAAACTAGAAAATCTGCAGCAAATGACCAAAAAGCCAATTGCCGAGAAATTCTCATAAATGTTAAAGCCCGCACTGAAGTGAATTAGCGTATGGATCCCTTGGATGCCTAATCTGAGCCCGAAAAATCGTCTTCAATCTAACCGAAATTTTTACCGTTGACGGGCCGGACGGATCATTGAAGAATTTACGATTTTTAACAAGAAATTCTGCAGCAAATGACCAAAAAGCCAATTGCCGAGAAATTCTCATAAATGTTAAAGCCCGCACTGAAGTGAATTAGCGTATGGATCCCTTGGATGCCTAATCTGAGCCCGAAAAATCGTCTTCAATCTAACCGAAATTTTTACCGGTGACGCGCCGGACGGATCGTTGAAGAATTTACGATCTCAAACTAGAAATTCTGCAGCAAATGACCAAAAAGCCAATTGCCGAGAAATTCTCACAAATGTCAAAGCCCGCACTGAAGTGAATTAGCGTATGGATCCCTTGGATGCCTAATTTGAGCCCGAAAAATCGTCTTCAATCTAACCAAAATTTTCAACGGTGACGCGCCGGACGGATCGTTGAAGAATTTACGATTTCAAACTAGAAATTCTGCAGCAAATGACCAAAAAGCCAATTGCCGAGAAATTCTCACAAATGTCAAAGCCCGCACTGAAGTGAATTAGCGTATGGATCCCTTGGATGCCTAATTTGAGCCCGAAAAATCGTCTTCAATCTAACCGAAATTTTTACCGGTGACGCGCCGGACGGCTCGTTGAAGAATTTACGATCTCAAACTAGAAATTCTGCAGCAAATGACCAAAAAGGCAATTGCCGAGAAATTCTCATAAATGATGAAGCCCGCACTGAAGTGAATTAGCGTATGGATCCCTTGGATGCCTAATCTGAGCCCAAAAAATCGTCTTCAATCTAACCGAAATTTTAACCGGTGACGCGCCGGACGGATCGTTGAAGAATTTACGATCTCAAACTAGAAATTCTGCAGCAAATGACCAAAAAGCCAATTGCCGAGAAATTCTCACAAATGTCAAAGCCCGCACTGAAGTGAATTAGCGTATGGATCCCTTGGATGCCTAATTTGAGCCCGAAAAATCGACTTCAATCTAACCAAAATTTTTACCGGTGACGCGCCGGACGAATCGTTGAAGAATTTACGATCTCAAACTAGAAATTCTGCAGCAAATGACCTAAAAGCCAATTGCCGAGAAATTCTCATAAATGTTAAAGCCCGCACTGAAGTGAATTAGCGTATGGATCCCTTGGATGCCTAATCTGAGCCCAAAAAATCGTCTTCAATCTAACCGAAATTTTAACCGGTGACGCGCCGGACGGATCGTTGAAGAATTTACGATTTCAAACTAGAAATTCTGCAGCAAATGACCAAAAAGCCAATTGCCGAGAAATTCTCATAAATGTTAAAGCCCGCACTGAAGTGAATTAGCGTATGGATCCCTTGGATGCCTAATCTGAGCCCGAAAAATCGTCTTCAATCTAACCGAAATTTTTACCGGTGACGCGCCGGACGGATCGTTGAAGAATTTACGATCTCAAACTAGAAATTCTGCAGCAAATGACCAAAAAGCCAATTGCCGAGAAATTCTCATAAATGTTAAAGCCCGCACTGAAGTGAATTAGCGTATGGATCCCTTGGATGCCTAATCTGAGCCCGAAAAATCGTCTTCAATCTAACCGAAATTTTCAACGGTGACGCGCCGGACGGATCGTTGAAGAATTTACGATCTTAAACTAGAAATTCTGCAGCAAATGACCAAAAAGCCAATTGCCGAGAAATTCTCATAAATGTTAAAGCCCGCACTGAAGTGAATTAGCGTATGGATCCCTTGGATGCCTAATCTGAGCCCGAAAAATCGTCTTCAATCTAACCGAAATTTTTACCGGTGACGCGCCGGACGGATCGTTGAAGAATTTACGATCTCAAACTAGAAATTCTGCAGCAAATGACCAAAAAGCCAATTGCCGAGAAATTCTCATAAATGTTAAAGCCCGCACTGAAGTGAATTAGCGTATGGATCCCTTGGATGCCTAATCTGAGCCCGAAAAATCGTCTTCAATCTAACCGAAATTTTTACCGTTGACGGGATGGACGGATCATTGAAGAATTTACGATTTCAAACTAGAAATTCTGCAGCAAATGACCAAAAAGCCAATTGCCGAGAAATTCTCACAAATGTCAAAGCCCGCACTGAAGTGAATTAGCGTATGGATCCCTTGGATGCCTAATTTGAGCCCGAAAAATCGTCTTCAATCTAACCGAAATTTTTACCGGTGACGCGCCGGACGAATCGTTGAAGAATTTACGATCTCAAACTAGAAATTCTGCAGCAAATGACCTAAAAGCCAATTGCCGAGAAATTCTCATAAATGTTAAAGCCCGCACTGAAGTGAATTAGCGTATGGATCCCTTGGATGCCTAATCTGAGCCCAAAAAATCGTCTTCAATCTAACCGAAATTTGAACCGGTGACGCGCCGGACGAATCGTTGAAGAATTTACGATCTCAAACTAGAAATTCTGCAGCAAATGACCTAAAAGCCAATTGCCGAGAAATTCTCATAAATGTTAAAGCCCGCACTGAAGTGAATTAGCGTATGGATCCCTCGGATGCCTAATCTGAGCCCAAAAAATCGTCTTCAATCTAACCGAAATTTTAACCGGTGACGCGCCGGACGGATCGTTGAAGAATTTACGATTTCAAACTAGAAATTCTGCAGCAAATGACCAAAAAGCCAATTGCCGGGAAATTCTCACATATGTCAAAGCCCGCACTGAAGTGAATTAGCGTATGGATCCCTTGGATGCCTAATCTGAGCCCGAAAAATCGTGTTCAATCTAACCGAAATTTTTACCGTTGACGCGCCGGACGGCTCGTTGAAGAATTTACGATCTCAAACTAGAAATTCTGCAGCAAATGACCAAAAAGGCAATTGCCGAGAAATTCTCATAAATGTTGAAGCCCGCACTGAAGTGAATTAGCGTATGGATCCCTTGGATGCCTAATCTGAGTCCAAAAAATCGTCTTCAATCTAACCGAAATTTTAACCGGTGACGCGCCGGACGGATCGTTGAAGAATTTACGATTTCAAACTAGAAATTCTGCAGCAAATGACCAAAAAGCCAATTGCCGAGAAATTCTCACAAATGTCAAAGCCCGCACTGAAGTGAATTAGCGTATGGATCCCTTGGATGCCTAATTTGAGCCCGAAAAATCGTCTTCAATCTAACCGAAATTTTTACCGGTGACGCGCCGGACGGCTCGTTGAAGAATTTACGATCTCAAACTAGAAATTCTGCAGCAAATGACCAAAAAGGCAATTGCCGAGAAATTCTCATAAATGATGAAGCCCGCACTGAAGTGAATTAGCGTATGGATCCCTTGGATGCCTAATCTGAGCCCAAAAAATCGTCTTCAATCTAACCGAAATTTTAACCGGTGACGCGCCGGACGGATCGTTGAAGAATTTACGATCTCAAACTAGAAATTCTGCAGCAAATGACCAAAAAGCCAATTGCCGAGAAATTCTCACAAATGTCAAAGCCCGCACTGAAGTGAATTAGCGTATGGATCCCTTGGATGCCTAATTTGAGCCCGAAAAATCGTCTTCAATCTAACCAAAATTTTTACCGGTGACGCGCCGGACGAATCGTTGAAGAATTTACGATCTCAAACTAGAAATTCTGCAGCAAATGACCTAAAAGCCAATTGCCGAGAAATTCTCATAAATGTTAAAGCCCGCACTGAAGTGAATTAGCGTATGGATCCCTTGGATGCCTAATCTGAGCCCAAAAAATCGTCTTCAATCTAACCGAAATTTTAACCGGTGACGCGCCGGACGGATCGTTGAAGAATTTACGATTTCAAACTAGAAATTCTGCAGCAAATGACCAAAAAGCCAATTGCCGAGAAATTCTCATAAATGTTAAAGCCCGCACTGAAGTGAATTAGCGTATGGATCCCTTGGATGCCTAATCTGAGCCCGAAAAATCGTCTTCAATCTAACCGAAATTTTTACCGGTGACGCGCCGGACGGATCGTTGAAGAATTTACGATCTCAAACTAGAAATTCTGCAGCAAATGACCAAAAAGCCAATTGCCGAGAAATTCTCATAAATGTTAAAGCCCGCACTGAAGTGAATTAGCGTATGGATCCCTTGGATGCCTAATCTGAGCCCGAAAAATCGTCTTCAATCTAACCGAAATTTTCAACGGTGACGCGCCGGACGGATCGTTGAAGAATTTACGATCTTAAACTAGAAATTCTGCAGCAAATGACCAAAAAGCCAATTGCCGAGAAATTCTCATAAATGTTAAAGCCCGCACTGAAGTGAATTAGCGTATGGATCCCTTGGATGCCTAATCTGAGCCCGAAAAATCGTCTTCAATCTAACCGAAATTTTTACCGGTGACGCGCCGGACGGATCGTTGAAGAATTTACGATCTCAAACTAGAAATTCTGCAGCAAATGACCAAAAAGCCAATTGCCGAGAAATTCTCATAAATGTTAAAGCCCGCACTGAAGTGATTTAGCGTATGGATCCCTTGGATGCCTAATCTGAGCCCGAAAAATCGTCTTCAATCTAACCGAAATTTTTACCGTTGACGGGATGGACGGATCATTGAAGAATTTACGATTTCAAACTAGAAATTCTGCAGCAAATGACCAAAAAGCCAATTGCCGAGAAATTCTCACAAATGTCAAAGCCCGCACTGAAGTGAATTAGCGTATGGATCCCTTGGATGCCTAATTTGAGCCCGAAAAATCGTCTTCAATCTAACCGAAATTTTTACCGGTGACGCGCCGGACGAATCGTTGAAGAATTTACGATCTCAAACTAGAAATTCTGCAGCAAATGACCTAAAAGCCAATTGCCGAGAAATTCTCATAAATGTTAAAGCCCGCACTGAAGTGAATTAGCGTATGGATCCCTTGGATGCCTAATCTGAGCCCAAAAAATCGTCTTCAATCTAACCGAAATTTGAACCGGTGACGCGCCGGACGAATCGTTGAAGAATTTACGATCTCAAACTAGAAATTCTGCAGCAAATGACCTAAAAGCCAATTGCCGAGAAATTCTCACATATGTCAAAGCCCGCACTGAAGTGAATTAGCGTATGGATCCCTTGGATGCCTAATTTGAGCCCGAAAAATCGTCTTCAATCTAACCGAAATTTTTACCGGTGACGCGCCGGACGGATCGTTGAAGAATTTACGATCTCAAACTAGAAATTCTGCAGCAAATGACCTAGAAGCCAATTGCCGAGAAATTCTCATAAATGTTAAAGCCCGCACTGAAGTGAATTAGCGTATGGATCCCTCGGATGCCTAATCTGAGCCCAAAAAATCGTCTTCAATCTAACCGAAATTTTAACCGGTGACGCGCCGGACGGATCGTTGAAGAATTTACGATTTCAAACTAGAAATTCTGCAGCAAATGACCAAAAAGCCAATTGCCGAGAAATTCTCACATATGTCAAAGCCCGCACTGAAGTGAATTAGCGTATGGATCCCTTGGATGCCTAATCTGAGCCCGAAAAATCGTCTTCAATCTAACCGAAATTTTAACCGGTGACGCGCCGGACGGATCGTTGAAGAATTTACGATTTCACACTAGAGATTCTGCAGCAAATGACCAAAAAGCCAATTGCCGAGAAATTCTCACAAATGTCGAAGCCCGCACTGAAGTGAATTAGCGTATGGATCCCTTGGATGCCTAATCTGAGCCCGAAAAATCGTCTTCAATCTAACCGAAATTTTTACCGGTGACGCGCCGGACGAATCGTTGAAGAATTTACGATCTCAAACTAGAAATTCTGCAGCAAATGACCAAAAAGCCAATTGCCGAGAAATTCTCACAAATGTCAAAGCCCGCACTGAAGTGAATTAGCGTATGAATCCCTTGGATGCCTAATCTGAGCCCGAAAAATCGTCTTCAATCTAACCGAAATTTTTACCGTTGACGCGCCGGACGGCTCGTTGAAGAATTTACGATCTCAAACTAGAAATTCTGCAGCAAATGACCAAAAAGGCAATTGCCGAGAAATTCTCATAAATGTTAAAGCCCGCACTGAAGTGAATTAGCGTATGGATCCCTTGGATGCCTAATCTGAGCCCAAAAAATCGTCTTCAATCTAACCGAAATTTTAACCGGTGACGCGCCGGACGGATCGTTGAAGAATTTACGATTTCAAACTAGAAATTCTGCAGCAAATGACCAAAAAGCCAATTGCCGAGAAATTCTCACAAATGTCAAAGCCCGCACTGAAGTGAATTAGCGTATGGATCCCTTGGATGCCTAATTTGAGCCCGAAAAATCGTCTTCAATCTAACCGAAATTTTTACCGGTGACGCGCCGGACGAATCGTTGAAGAATTTACGATCTCAAACTAGAAATTCTGCAGCAAATGACCAAAAAGCCAATTGCCGAGAAATTCTCACAAATGTCAAAGCCCGCACTGAAGTGAATTAGCGTATGGATCCCTTGGATGCCTAATTTGAGCCCGAAAAATCGTCTTCAATCTAACCGAAATTTTTACCGGTGACGCGCCGGACGAATCGTTGAAGAATTTACGATCTCAAACTAGAAATTCTGCAGCAAATGACCTAAAAGCCAATTGCCGAGAAATTCTCATAAATGTTAAAGCCCGCACTGAAGTGAATTAGCGTATGGATCCCTTGGATGCCTAATCTGAGCCCAAAAAATCGTCTTCAATCTAACCGAAATTTTAACCGGTGACGCGCCGGACGGATCGTTGAAGAATTTACGATTTCAAACTAGAAATTCTGCAGCAAATGACCAAAAAGCCAATTGCCGAGAAATTCTCACATATGTCAAAGCCCGCACTGAAGTGAATTAGCGTATGGATCCCTTGGATGCCTAATCTGAGCCCGAAAAATCGTCTTCAATCTAACCGAAATTTTAACCGGTGACGCGCCGGACGGATCGTTGAAGAATTTACGATTTCACACTAGAGATTCTGCAGCAAATGACCAAAAAGCCAATTGCCGAGAAATTCTCACAAATGTCGAAGCCCGCACTGAAGTGAATTAGCGTATGGATCCCTTGGATGCCTAATCTGAGCCCGAAAAATCGTCTTCAATCTAACCGAAATTTTTACCGTTGACGCGCCGGACGAATTGTTGAAGAATTTACGATCTCAAACTAGAAATTCTGCAGCAAATGACCTAAAAGCCAATTGCCGAGAAATTCTCATAAATGTTAAAGCCCGCACTGGAGTGAATTAGCGTATGGATCCCTTGGATGCCTAATCTGAGCCCAAAAAATCGTCTTCAATCTAACCGAAATTTTAACCGGTGACGCGCCGGACGGATCGTTGAAGAATTTACGATTTCAAACTAGAAATTCTGCAGCAAATGACCAAAAAGCCAATTGCCGAGAAATTCTCACAAATGTCAAAGCCCGCACTGAAGTGAATTAGCGTATGGATCCCTTGGATGCCTAATCTGAGCCCGAAAAATCGTCTTCAATCTAACCGAAATTTTTACCGTTGACGCGCCGGACGAATCGTTGAAGAATTTACGATCTCAAACTAGAAATTCTGCAGCAAATGACCTAAAAGCCAATTGCCGAGAAATTCTCATAAATGTTAAAGCCCGCACTGAAGTGAATTAGCGTATGGATCCCTTGGATGCCTAATCTGAGCCCAAAAAATCGTCTTCAATCTAACCGAAATTTTAACCGGTGACGCGCCGGACGGATCGTTGAAGAATTTACGATTTCAAACTAGAAATTCTGCAGCAAATGACCAAAAAGCCAATTGCCGAGAGATTCTCACAAATGTCAAAGCCCGCACTGAAGTGAATTAGCGTATGGATCCCTTGGATGCCTAATTTGAGCACGAAAAATCGTCTTCAATCTAACCGAAATTTTTACCGGTGACGCGCCGGACGAATCGTTGAAGAATTTACGATCTCAAACTAGAAATTCTGCAGCAAATGACCAAAAAGCCAATTGCCGAGAAATTCTCACAAATGTCAAAGCCCGCACTGAAGTGAATTAGCGTATGGATCCCTTGGATGCCTAATTTGAGCCCGAAAAATCGTCTTCAATCTAACCGAAATTTTTAACGGTGACGCGCCGGACGAATCGTTGAAGAATTTACGATCTCAAACTAGAAATTCTGCAGCAAATGACCTAAAAGCCAATTGCCGAGAAATTCTCATAAATGTTAAAGCCCGCACTGAAGTGAATTAGCGTATGGATCCCTTGGATGCCTAATCTGAGCCCAAAAAATCGTCTTCAATCTAACCGAAATTTTAACCGGTGACGCGCCGGACGGATCGTTGAAGAATTTACGATTTCAAACTAGAAATTCTGCAGCAAATGACCAAAAAGCCAATTGCCGAGAAATTCTCACATATGTCAAAGCCCGCACTGAAGTGAATTAGCGTATGGATCCCTTGGATGCCTAATCTGAGCCCGAAAAATCGTCTTCAATCTAACCGAAATTTTAAGCGGTGACGCGCCGGACGGATCGTTGAAGAATTTACGATTTCACACTAGAGATTCTGCAGCAAATGACCAAAAAGCCAATTGCCGAGAAATTCTCACAAATGTCGAAGCCCGCACTGAAGTGAATTAGCGTATGGATCCCTTGGATGCCTAATCTGAGCCCGAAAAATCGTCTTCAATCTAACCGAAATTTTTACCGGTGACGCGCCGGACGAATCGTTGAAGAATTTACGATCTCAAACTAGAAATTCTGCAGCAAATGACCAAAAAGCCAATTGCCGAGAAATTCTCACAAATGTCAAAGCCCGCACTGAAGTGAATTAGCGTATGGATCCCTTGGATGCCTAATCTGAGCCCGAAAAATCGTCTTCAATCTAACCGAAATTTTTACCGTTGACGCGCCGGACGGCTCGTTGAAGAATTTACGATCTCAAACTAGAAATTCTGCAGCAAATGACCAAAAAGGCAATTGCCGAGAAATTCTCATAAATGTTAAAGCCCGCACTGAAGTGAATTAGAGTATGGATCCCTTGGATGCCTAATCTGAGCCCGAAAAATCGTCTTCAATCTAACCGAAATTTTCAACGGTGACGCGCCGGACGGATCGTTGAAGAATTTACGATCTTAAACTAGAAATTCTGCAGCAAATGACCAAAAAGCCAATTGCCGAGAAATTCTCATAAATGTTAAAGCCCGCACTGAAGTGAATTAGCGTATGGATCCCTTGGATGCCTAATCTGAGCCCGAAAAATCGTCTTCAATCTAACCGAAATTTTAACCGGTGACGCGCCGGACGGATCGTTGAAGAATTTACGATTTCAAACTAGAAATTCTGCAGCAAATGACCAAAAAGCCAATTGCCGAGAAATTCTCACAAATGTCAAAGCCCGCACTGAAGGGAATTAGCGTATGGATCCCTTGGATGCCTAATCTGAGCCCGAAAAATCGTCTTCAATCTAACCGAAATTTTTACCGTTGACGCGCCGGACGGATCGTTGAAGAATTTACGATTTCAAACTAGAAATTCTGCAGCAAATGACCAAAAAGCCAATTGCCGAGAAATTCTCACAAATGTCAAAGCCCGCACTGAAGTGAATTAGCGTATGGATCCCTTGGATGCCTAATCTGAGCCCGAAAAATCGTCTTCAATCTAACCGAAATTTTTACCGGTGACGCGCCGGACGGATCGTTGAAGAATTTACGATTTCAAACTAGAAATTCTGCAGCAAATGACCAAAAAGCCAATTGCCGAGAAATTCTCACAAATGTCAAAGCCCGCACTGAAGTGAATTAGCGTATGGATCCCTTGGATGCCTAATCTGAGCCCGAAAAATCGTCTTCAATCGAACCGAAATTTTTACCGGTGACGCGCCGGACGGATCGTTGAAGAATTTACGATCTCAAACTAGAAATTCTGCAGCAAATGACCAAAAAGCCAATTGCCGAGAAATTCTCATAAATGTTAAAGCCCGCACTGAAGTGAATTAGCGTATGGATCCCTTGGATGCCTAATCTGAGCCCGAAAAATCGTCTTCAATCTAACCGAAATTTTTACCGTTGACGCGCCGGACGGATCGTTGAAGAATTTACGATTTCAAACTAGAAATTCTGCAGCAAATGACCAAAAAGCCAATTGCCGAGAAATTCTCACAAATGTCAAAGCCCGCACTGAAGTGAATTAGCGTATGGATCCCTTGGATGCCTAATCTGAGCGCAAAAAATCGTCTTCTATCTAACCGAAATTTTGACCGGTGACGCGCCGGACGAATCGTTGAAGAATTTACGATCTCAAACTAGAAATTCTGCAGCAAATGACCAAAAAGCCAATTGCCGAGAAATTCTCATAAATGTTAAAGCCCGCACTGAAGTGAATTAGCGTATGGATCCCTTGGATGCCTAATCTGAGCCCGAAAAATCGTCTTCAGTCTAACCGAAATTTTAACCGGTGACGCGCCGGACGGATCGTTGAAGAATTTACGATTTCAAACTAGAAATTCTGCAGCAAATGACCAAAAAGCCAATTGCCGAGAAATTCTCACAAATGTCAAAGCCCGCACTGAAGTGAATTAGCGTATGGATCCCTTGGATGCCTAATCTGAGCCCGAAAAATCGTCTTCAATCTAACCGAAATTTTTACCGTTGACGCGCCGGACGGATCGTTGAAGAATTTACGATTTCAAACTAGAAATTCTGCAGCAAATGACCAAAAAGCCAATTGCCGAGAAATTCTCACAAATGTCAAAGCCCGCACTGAAGTGAATTAGCGTATGGATCCCTTGGATGCCTAATCTGAGCCCGAAAAATCGTCTTCAATCTAACCGAAATTTTTACCGGTGACGCGCCGGACGAATTGTTGAAGAATTTACGATCTCAAACTAGAAATTCTGCAGCAAATGACCAAAAAGCCAATTGCCGAGAAATTCTCATAAATGTTAAAGCCCGCACTGAAGTGAATTAGCGTATGGATCCCTTGGATGCCTAATCTGAGCCCGAAAAATCGTCTTCAATCTAACCGAAATTTTTACCGGTGACGCGCCGGACGGATCGTTGAAGAATTTACGATCTCAAACTAGAAAATCTGCAGCAAATGACCAAAAAGCCAATTGCCGAGAAATTCTCATAAATGTTAAAGCCCGCACTGAAGTGAATTAGCGTATGGATCCCTTGGATGCCTAATCTGAGCCCGAAAAATCGTCTTCAATCTAACCGAAATTTTTACCGTTGACGGGCCGGACGGATCATTGAAGAATTTACGATTTCAAACTAGAAATTCTGCAGCAAATGACCAAAAAGCCAATTGCCGAAAAATTCTCACAAATGTCAAAGCCCGCACTGAAGTGAATTAGCGTATGGATCCCTTGGATGCCTAATCTGAGCCCGAAAAATCGTCTTCAATCTAACCGAAATTTTTACCGGTGACGCGCCGGACGAATCGTTGAAGAATTTACGATCTCAAACTAGAAATTCTGCAGCAAATGACCAAAAAGCCAATTGCCGAGAAATTCTCATAAATGTTAAAGCCCGCACTGAAGTGAATTAGCGTATGGATCCCTTGGATGCCTAATCTGAGCCCGAAAAATCGTCTTCAATCTAACCGAAATTTTTACCGGTGACGCGCCGGACGGATCGTTGAAGAATTTACGATCTCAAACTAGAAAATCTGCAGCAAATGACCAAAAAGCCAATTGCCGAGAAATTCTCATAAATGTTAAAGCCCGCACTGAAGTGAATTAGCGTATGGATCCCTTGGATGCCTAATCTGAGCCCGAAAAATCGTCTTCAATCTAACCGAAATTTTTACCGTTGACGGGCCGGACGGATCATTGAAGAATTTACGATTTCAAACTAGAAATTCTGCAGCAAATGACCAAAAAGCCAATTGCCGAAAAATTCTCACAAATGTCAAAGCCCGCACTGAAGTGAATTAGCGTATGGATCCCTTGGATGCCTAATCTGAGCCCGAAAAATCGTCTTCAATCTAACCGAAATTTTGACCGGTGACGCGCCGGACGGATCGTTTAAAAATTTACGATTTCAAACTAGAAATTCTGCAGCAAATGACCAAAAAGTCAATTGCCGGAAATTCTCACAAATGTCAAAGCCCGCACTGAAGTGAATTAGCGTATGGATCCCTTGGATGCCTAATTTGAGCCCGAAAAATCGTCTTCAATCTAACCGAAATTTTTACCGGTGACGCGCCGGACGAATCGTTGAAGAATTTACGATCTCAAACTAGAAATTCTGCAGCAAATGACCAAAAAGCCAATTGCCGAGAAATTCTCATAAATGTTAAAGCCCGCACTGAAGTGAATTAGCGTATGGATCCCTTGGATGCCTAATCTGAGCCCGAAAAATCGTCTTCAATCTAACCGAAATTTTTACCGTTGACGCGCCGGACGGATCGTTGAAGAATTTACGATTTCAAACTAGAAATTCTGCAGCAAATGACCAAAAAGCCAATTGCCGAGAAATTCTCACAAATGTCAAAGCCCGCACTGAAGTGAATTAGCGTATGGATCCCTTGGATGCCTAATCTGAGCCCGAAAAATCGTCTTCAATCTAACCGAAATTTTTACCGTTGACGCGCCGGACGGCTCGTTGAAGAATTTACGATCTCAAACTAGAAATTCTGCAGCAAATGACCAAAAAGGCAATTGCCGAGAAATTCTCATAAATGTTAAAGCCCGCACTGAAGTGAATTAGCGTATGGATCCCTTGGATGCCTAATCTGAGCCCGAAAAATCGTCTTCAATCTAACCGAAATTTTTACCGTTGACGCGCCGGACGGATCGTTGAAGAATTTACGATTTCAAACTAGAAATTCTGCAGCAAATAACCAAAAAGCCAATTGCCGAGAAATTCTCACAAATGTCAAAGCCCGCACTGAAGTGAATTAGCGTATGGATCCCTTGGATGCCTAATCTGAGCCCGAAAAATTGTCTTCAATCTAACCGAAATTTTTACCGTTGACGCGCCGGACGGCTCGTTGAAGAATTTACGATTTCACACTAGAAATTCTGCAGCAAATGATCAAAAAGCCAATTGCCGAGAAATTCTCATAAATGTTAAAGCCCGCACTGAAGTGAATTAGCGTATGGATCCCTTGGATGCCTAATCTGAGCCCGAAAAATCGTCTTCAATCTAACCGAAAATTTTACCGGTGACGCGCCGGACGGATCGTTGAAGAATTTACGATCTCAAACTAGAAATTCTGCAGCAAATGACCAAAAAGGCAATTGCCGAGAAATTCTCATAAATGTTAAAGCCCGCACTGAAGTGAATTAGCGTATGGATCCCTTGGATGCCTAAACTGAGCCCGAAAAATCGTCTTCAATCTAACCGAAATTTTTACCGTTGACGCGCCGGACGGTTCGTTGAAGAATTTACGATTTCAAACTAGAAATTCTGCAGCAAATGACCAAAAAGTCAGTTGCCGAGAAATTCTCACAAATGTCAGAGACCGCACTGAAGTGAATTAGCGTATGGATCCCTTGGAAGCCTAATCAGAGCCCGAAAAATCGTCTTCAATCTAACCGAAACTTTTACCGGTGACGCGCCGGACGGATCGTTGAAGAATTCACGATTTCAAACTAGAAATTCTGCAGCAAATGACCAAAAAGCCGGTTGCCGAGAAATTCTCACAAATGTAAAAGCCCGCAATGAGGTGAATTAGCGTATGGATCCCTTGGATGCCTGATCTGAGCCCGAAAAATCGTCTTCAATCTAACCGAAATCTTTACCGGTGACGCGCCGGACAGATCGTTGAGAAATTTACGATTTTTAACAAGAAATTCTGCAGCAAATGACCAAAAAGCCAATTGCCGAGAAATTCTCATAAATGTTAAAGCCCGCACTGAAGTGAATTAGCGTATGGATCCTTTGGATGCCTAATCTGAGCCCGAAAAATCGTCTTCAATCGAACCGAAATTTTTACCGGTGACGCGCCGGACGGATCGTTGAAGAATTTACGATCTCAAACTAGAAATTCTGCAGCAAATGACCAAAAAGCCAATTGCCGAGAAATTCTCATAAATGTTAAAGCCCGCACTGAAGTGAATTAGCGTATGGATCCCTTGGATGCCTAATCTGAGCCCGAAAAATCGTCTTCAATCTAACCGAAATTTTTACCGTTGACGCGCCGGACGGATCGTTGAAGAATTTACGATTTCAAACTAGAAATTCTGCAGCAAATGACCAAAAAGCCAATTGCCGAGAAATTCTCACAAATGTCAAAGCCCGCACTGAAGTGAATTAGCGTATGGATCCCTTGGATGCCTAATCTGAGCGCGAAAAATCGTCTTCTATCTAACCGAAATTTTGACCGGTGACGCGCCGGACGAATCGTTGAAGAATTTACGATCTCAAACTAGAAATTCTGCAGCAAATGACCAAAAAGCCAATTGCCGAGAAATTCTCATAAATGTTAAAGCCCGCACTGAAGTGAATTAGCGTATGGATCCCTTGAATGCCTAATCTGAGCCCGAAAAATCGTCTTCAGTCTAACCGAAATTTTAACCGGTGACGCGCCGGACGGATCGTTGAAGAATTTACGATTTCAAACTAGAAATTCTGCAGCAAATGACCAAAAAGCCAATTGCCGAGAAATTCTCACAAATGTCAAAGCCCGCACTGAAGTGAATTAGCGTATGGATCCCTTGGATGCCTAATCTGAGCCCGAAAAATCGTCTTCAATCTAACCGAAATTTTTACCGGTGACGCGCCGGACGAATTGTTGAAGAATTTACGATCTCAAACTAGAAATTCTGCAGCAAATGACCAAAAAGCCAATTGCCGAGAAATTCTCATAAATGTTAAAGCCCGCACTGAAGTGAATTAGCGTATGGATCCCTTGGATGCCTAATCTGAGCCCGAAAAATCGTCTTCAATCTAACCGAAATTTTTACCGGTGACGCGCCGGACGGATCGTTGAAGAATTTACGATCTCAAACTAGAAATTCTGCAGCAAATGACCAAAAAGCCAATTGCCGAGAAATTCTCATAAATGTTAAAGCCCGCACTGAAGTGAATTAGCGTATGGATCCCTTGGATGCCTAATCTGAGCCCGAAAAATCGTCTTCAATCTAACCGAAATTTTTACCGTTGACGGGCCGGACGGATCATTGAAGAATTTACGATTTCAAACTAGAAATTCTGCAGCAAATGACCAAAAAGCCAATTGCCGAAAAATTCTCACAAATGTCAAAGCCCGCACTGAAGTGAATTAGCGTATGGATCCCTTGGATGCCTAATCTGAGCCCGAAAAATCGTCTTCAATCTAACCGAAATTTTGACCGGTGACGCGCCGGACGGATCGTTTAAAAATTTACGATTTCAAACTAGAAATTCTGCAGCAAATGACCAAAAAGCCAATTGCCGAGAAATTCTCATAAATGTTAAAGCCCGCACTGAAGTGAATTAGCGTATGGATCCCTTGGATGCCTAATCTGAGCCCGAAAAATCGTCTTCAATCTAACCGAAATTTTTACCGTTGACGGGCCGGACGGATCATTGAAGAATTTACGATTTCAAACTAGAAATTCTGCAGCAAATGACCAAAAAGCCAATTGCCGAAAAATTCTCACAAATGTCAAAGCCCGCACTGAAGTGAATTAGCGTATGGATCCCTTGGATGCCTAATCTGAGCCCGAAAAATCGTCTTCAATCTAACCGAAATTTTGACCGGTGACGCGCCGGACGGATCGTTTAAAAATTTACGATTTCAAACTAGAAATTCTGCAGCAAATGACCAAAAAGCCAATTGCCGAGAAATTCTCATAAATGTTAAAGCCCGCACTGAAGTGAATTAGCGTATGGATCCCTTGGATGCCTAATCTGAGCCCAAAAAATCGTCTTCAATCTAACCGAAATTTTAACCGGTGACGCGCCGGACGGATCGTTGAAGAATTTACGATTTCAAACTAGAAATTCTGCAGCAAATGACCAAAAAGCCAATTGCCGAGAAATTCTCACATATGTCAAAGCCCGCACTGAAGTGAATTAGCGTATGGATCCCTTGGATGCCTAATCTGAGCCCGAAAAATCGTCTTCAATCTAACCGAAATTTTAACCGGTGACGCGCCGGACGGATCGTTGAAGAGTTTACGATTTCACACTAGAGATTCTGCAGCAAATGACCAAAAAGCCAATTGCCGAGAAATTCTCACAAATGTCGAAGCCCGCACTGAAGTGAATTAGCGTATGGATCCCTTGGATGCCTAATCTGAGCCCGAAAAATCGTCTTCAATCTAATCGAAATTTTTACCGGTGACGCGCCGGACGAATCGTTGAAGAATTTACGATCTCAAACTAGAAATTCTGCAGCAAATGACCAAAAAGCCAATTGCCGAGAAATTCTCATGAATGTTAAAGCCCGCACTGAAGTGAATTAGCGTATGGATCCCTTGGATGCCTAATCTGAGCCCGAAAAATCGTCTTCAATCTAACCGAAATTTTTACCGTTGACGCGCCGGACGGATCGTTGAAGAATTTACGATTTCAAACTAGAAATTCTGCAGCAAATGACCAAAAAGCCAATTGCCGAGAAATTCTCACAAATGTCAAAGCCCGCACTGGAGTGAATTAGCGTATGGATCCCTTGGATGCCTAATCTGAGCCCGAAAAATCGTCTTCAATCTAACCGAAATTTTTACCGTTGACGCGCCGGACGGCTCGTTGAAGAATTTACGATCTCAAACTAGAAATTCTGCAGCAAATGACCAAAAAGGCAATTGCCGAGAAATTCTCATAAATGTTAAAGCCCGCACTGAAGTGAATTAGCGTATGGATCCCTTGGATGCCTAATCTGAGCCCGAAAAATCGTCTTCAATCTAACCGAAATTTTCAACGGTGACGCGCCGGACGGATCGTTGAAGAATTTACGATCTTAAACTAGAAATTCTGCAGCAAATGACCAAAAAGCCAATTGCCGAGAAATTCTCATAAATGTTAAAGCCCGCACTGAAGTGAATTAGCGTATGGATCCCTTGGATGCCTAATCTGAGCCCGAAAAATCGTCTTCAATCTAACCGAAATTTTTACCGGTGACGCGCCGGACGGATCGTTGAAGAATTTACGATCTCAAACTAGAAATTCTGCAGCAAATGACCAAAAAGCCAATTGCCGAGAAATTCTCATAAATGTTAAAGCCCGCACTGAAGTGAATTAGCGTATGGATCCCTTGGATGCCTAATCTGAGCCCGAAAAATCGTCTTCAATCTAACCGAAATTTTTACCGTTGACGCGCCGGACGGATCGTTGAAGAATTTACGATTTCAAACTAGAAATTCTGCAGCAAATAACCAAAAAGCCAATTGCCGAGAAATTCTCACAAATGTCAAAGCCCGCACTGAAGTGAATTAGCGTATGGATCCCTTGGATGCCTAATCTGAGCCCGAAAAATCGTCTTCAATCTAACCGAAATTTTTACCGTTGACGCGCCGGACGGCTCGTTGAAGAATTTACGATTTCAAACTAGAAATTCTGCAGCAAATAACCAAAAAGCCAATTGCGAAAAATTCTCACAAATGTCAAAGCCCGCACTGAAGTGAATTAGCGTATGGATCCCTTGGATGCCTAATCTGAGCCCGAAAAATCGTCTTCAATCTAACCGAAAATTTTACCGGTGACGCGCCGGACGGATCGTTGAAGAATTTACGATCTCAAACTAGAAATTCTGCAGCAAATGACCAAAAAGGCAATTGCCGAGAAATTCTCATAAATGTTAAAGCCCGCACTGAAGTGAATTAGCGTATGGATCCCTTGGATGCCTAAACTGAGCCCGAAAAATCGTCTTCAATCTAACCGAAATTTTTACCGTTGACGCGCCGGACGGTTCGTTGAAGAATTTACGATTTCAAACTAGAAATTCTGCAGCAAATGACCAAAAAGTCAGTTGCCGAGAAATTCTCACAAATGTCAGAGACCGCACTGAAGTGAATTAGCGTATGGATCCCTTGGAAGCCTAATCAGAGCCCGAAAAATCGTCTTCAATCTAACCGAAACTTTTACCGGTGACGCGCCGGACGGATCGTTGAAGAATTTACGATTTCAAACTAGAAATTCTGCAGCAAATGACCAAAAAGCCGGTTGCCGAGAAATTCTCACAAATGTAAAAGCCCGCAATGAGGTGAATTAGCGTATGGATCCCTTGGATGCCTGATCTGAGCCCGAAAAATCGTCTTCAATCTAACCGAAATCTTTACCGGTGACGCGCCGGACAGATCGTTGAGAAATTTACGATTTTTAACAAGAAATTCTGCAGCAAATGACCAAAAAGCCAATTGCCGAGAAATTCTCACAAATGTGGAAGCCCGCACTGAGGTGAATTATGGATCCCTTGGATGCCTAATCTGAGCCCGAAAAATCGTCTTCAATCTAACTGAAATTTTCACCGGTGACGCGCCGGACGGATCTTTGAAAAATTTACGATTTCAAACTAGAAATTCTGCAGCAAATGACCAAAAAGCCAATTGCCGAGAAATTCTCACAAATGTGAAAGCCCGCACTGAAGTGAATTAGCGTATGGATCCCTTGGATGCCTAATCTGAGCCCGAAAAATCGTCTTCAATCTAACCGAAATTTTTACCGTTGACGCGCCGGGCGGATCGTTGAAGAATTTACGATTTCAAACTAGAAATTCTGCAGCAAATGACCAAAAAGCCAATTGCCGAGAAATTCTCACAAATGTCAAAGCCCGCACTGAAGTGAATTAGCGTATGGATCCCTTGGATGCCTAATCTGAGCCCGAAAAATCGTCTTCAATCTAACCGAAATTTTTACCGGTGACGCGCCGGACGGTTCGTTGAAGAATTTACGATTTCAAACTAGAAATTTTGCAGCAAATGACCAAAAAGTCAGTTGCCGAGAAATTCTCACAAATGTCAGAGACCGCACTGAAGTGAATTAGCGTATGGATCCCTTGGATGCCTAATCTGAGCCCGAAAAATCGTCTTCAATCTAACCGAAATTTTTACCGGTGACGCGCCGGACGGATCGTTGAAGAATTTACGATTTAAAACTAGAAATTCTGCAGCAAATGACCAAAAAGCCAATTGCCGAGAAATTCTCACAAATGCCAAAGCCCGCACTAAAGTGAATTAGCGTATGGATCCCTTGGAAGCCTAATCAGAGCCCGAAAAATCGTCTTAAATCTAACCGAAACTTTTACCGGTGACGCGCCGGACGGATCGTTGAAGAATTTACGATTTCAAACTAGAAATTCTGCAGCAAATGACCAAAAAGCCAATTGCCGAGAAATTCTCACAAATGTGAAAGCCCGCACTGAAGTGAATTAGCGTATGGATCCCTTGGATGCCTAATCTGAGCCCGAAAAATCGTCTTCAATCTAACCGAAATTTTTACCGGTGACGCGCCGGACGGATCGTTGGAAAATTTATGATTTTTAACTAGAAATTCTGCAGCAAATGACCAAAAAGCCAATTGCCGAGAAATTCTCACAAATGTTAAAGCCCGCACTGAAGTGAATTAGCGTATGGATCCCTTGGATGCCTGATCTGAGCCCGAAAAATCGTCTTCAATCTAACCGAATTTTTTACCGGTGACGCGCCGGACGGATCGTTGGAAAATTTATGATTTTTAACTAGAAATTCTGCAGCAAATGACCAAAAAGCCAATTGCCAAGAAATTCTCAAAAATGTTAAAGCCCGCACTGAAGTGAATTAGCGTATGGATCCCTTGGATGCCTAATCTGAGCCCGAAAAATCGTCTTCAATCTAACCGAAATTTTAACCGGTGACGCGCCGGACGGATCGTTGAAGAGTTTACGATTTCACACTAGAGATTCTGCAGCAAATGACCAAAAAGCCAATTGCCGAGAAATTCTCACAAATGTCGAAGCCCGCACTGAAGTGAATTAGCGTATGGATCCCTTGGATGCCTAATCTGAGCCCGAAAAATCGTCTTCAATCTAATCGAAATTTTTACCGGTGACGCGCCGGACGAATCGTTGAAGAATTTAC
This sequence comes from Anaspis maculata, assembly GCA_949128115.1. Classification (NCBI taxonomy): domain Eukaryota; kingdom Metazoa; phylum Arthropoda; class Insecta; order Coleoptera; family Scraptiidae; genus Anaspis; species Anaspis maculata. The sequence goes on along the minus strand of OX421963.1, from coordinate 55,256,784 downwards.
GATCTCAAACTAGAAATTCTGCAGCAAATGACCAAAAAGCCAATTGCCGAGAAATTCTCATAAATGTTAAAGCCCGCACTGAAGTGAATTAGCGTATGGATCCCTTGGATGCCTAATCTGAGCCCGAAAAATCGTCTTCAATCTAACCGAAATTTTTACCGTTGACGCGCCGGACGGATCGTTGAAGAATTTACGATTTCAAACTAGAAATTCTGCAGCAAATGACCAAAAAGCCAATTGCCGAGAAATTCTCACAAATGTCAAAGCCCGCACTGAAGTGAATTAGCGTATGGATCCCTTGGATGCCTAATCTGAGCCCGAAAAATCGTCTTCAATCTAACCGAAATTTTTACCGTTGACGCGCCGGACGGCTCGTTGAAGAATTTACGATCTCAAACTAGAAATTCTGCAGCAAATGACCAAAAAGGCAATTGCCGAGAAATTCTCATAAATGTTAAAGCCCGCACTGAAGTGAATTAGCGTATGGATCCCTTGGATGCCTAATCTGAGCCCGAAAAATCGTCTTCAATCTAACCGAAATTTTTACCGTTGACGCGCCGGACGGATCGTTGAAGAATTTACGATTTCAAACTAGAAATTCTGCAGCAAATAACCAAAAAGCCAATTGCCGAGAAATTCTCACAAATGTCAAAGCCCGCACTGAAGTGAATTAGCGTATGGATCCCTTGGATGCCTAATCTGAGCCCGAAAAATCGTCTTCAATCTAACCGAAATTTTTACCGTTGACGCGCCGGACGGCTCGTTGAAGAATTTACGATTTCACACTAGAAATTCTGCAGCAAATGATCAAAAAGCCAATTGCCGAGAAATTCTCATAAATGTTAAAGCCCGCACTGAAGTGAATTAGCGTATGGATCCCTTGGATGCCTAATCTGAGCCCGAAAAATCGTCTTCAATCTAACCGAAAATTTTACCGGTGACGCGCCGGACGGATCGTTGAAGAATTTACGATCTCAAACTAGAAATTCTGCAGCAAATGACCAAAAAGGCAATTGCCGAGAAATTCTCATAAATGTTAAAGCCCGCACTGAAGTGAATTAGCGTATGGATCCCTTGGATGCCTAAACTGAGCCCGAAAAATCGTCTTCAATCTAACCGAAATTTTTACCGTTGACGCGCCGGACGGTTCGTTGAAGAATTTACGATTTCAAACTAGAAATTCTGCAGCAAATGACCAAAAAGTCAGTTGCCGAGAAATTCTCACAAATGTCAGAGACCGCACTGAAGTGAATTAGCGTATGGATCCCTTGGAAGCCTAATCAGAGCCCGAAAAATCGTCTTCAATCTAACCGAAACTTTTACCGGTGACGCGCCGGACGGATCGTTGAAGAATTTACGATTTCAAACTAGAAATTCTGCAGCAAATGACCAAAAAGCCGGTTGCCGAGAAATTCTCACAAATGTAAAAGCCCGCAATGAGGTGAATTAGCGTATGGATCCCTTGGATGCCTGATCTGAGCCCGAAAAATCGTCTTCAATCTAACCGAAATCTTTACCGGTGACGCGCCGGACAGATCGTTGAGAAATTTACGATTTTTAACAAGAAATTCTGCAGCAAATGACCAAAAAGCCAATTGCCGAGAAATTCTCATAAATGTTAAAGCCCGCACTGAAGTGAATTAGCGTATGGATCCCTTGGATGCCTAATCTGAGCCCGAAAAATCGTCTTCAATCGAACCGAAATTTTTACCGGTGACGCGCCGGACGGATCGTTGAAGAATTTACGATCTCAAACTAGAAATTCTGCAGCAAATGACCAAAAAGCCAATTGCCGAGAAATTCTCATAAATGTTAAAGCCCGCACTGAAGTGAATTAGCGTATGGATCCCTTGGATGCCTAATCTGAGCCCGAAAAATCGTCTTCAATCTAACCGAAATTTTTACCGTTGACGCGCCGGACGGATCGTTGAAGAATTTACGATTTCAAACTAGAAATTCTGCAGCAAATGACCAAAAAGCCAATTGCCGAGAAATTCTCACAAATGTCAAAGCCCGCACTGAAGTGAATTAGCGTATGGATCCCTTGGATGCCTAATCTGAGCGCGAAAAATCGTCTTCTATCTAACCGAAATTTTGACCGGTGACGCGCCGGACGAATCGTTGAAGAATTTACGATCTCAAACTAGAAATTCTGCAGCAAATGACCAAAAAGCCAATTGCCGAGAAATTCTCATAAATGTTAAAGCCCGCACTGAAGTGAATTAGCGTATGGATCCCTTGAATGCCTAATCTGAGCCCGAAAAATCGTCTTCAGTCTAACCGAAATTTTAACCGGTGACGCGCCGGACGGATCGTTGAAGAATTTACGATTTCAAACTAGAAATTCTGCAGCAAATGACCAAAAAGCCAATTGCCGAGAAATTCTCACAAATGTCAAAGCCCGCACTGAAGTGAATTAGCGTATGGATCCCTTGGATGCCTAATCTGAGCCCGAAAAATCGTCTTCAATCTAACCGAAATTTTTACCGGTGACGCGCCGGACGAATTGTTGAAGAATTTACGATCTCAAACTAGAAATTCTGCAGCAAATGACCAAAAAGCCAATTGCCGAGAAATTCTCATAAATGTTAAAGCCCGCACTGAAGTGAATTAGCGTATGGATCCCTTGGATGCCTAATCTGAGCCCGAAAAATCGTCTTCAATCTAACCGAAATTTTTACCGGTGACGCGCCGGACGGATCGTTGAAGAATTTACGATCTCAAACTAGAAATTCTGCAGCAAATGACCAAAAAGCCAATTGCCGAGAAATTCTCATAAATGTTAAAGCCCGCACTGAAGTGAATTAGCGTATGGATCCCTTGGATGCCTAATCTGAGCCCGAAAAATCGTCTTCAATCTAACCGAAATTTTTACCGTTGACGGGCCGGACGGATCATTGAAGAATTTACGATTTCAAACTAGAAATTCTGCAGCAAATGACCAAAAAGCCAATTGCCGAAAAATTCTCACAAATGTCAAAGCCCGCACTGAAGTGAATTAGCGTATGGATCCCTTGGATGCCTAATCTGAGCCCGAAAAATCGTCTTCAATCTAACCGAAATTTTGACCGGTGACGCGCCGGACGGATCGTTTAAAAATTTACGATTTCAAACTAGAAATTCTGCAGCAAATGACCAAAAAGTCAATTGCCGAGAAATTCTCATAAATGTTGAAGCCCGCACTGAAGTGAATTAGCGTATGGATCCCTTGGATGCCTAATCTGAGCCCAAAAAATCGTCTTCAATCTAACCGAAATTTTAACCGGTGACGCGCCGGACGGATCGTTGAAGAATTTACGATTTCAAACTAGAAATTCTGCAGCAAATGACCAAAAAGCCAATTGCCGAGAAATTCTCATAAATGTTAAAGCCCGCACTGAAGTGAATTAGCGTATGGATCCCTTGGATGCCTAATCTGAGCCCGAAAAATCGTCTTCAATCTAACCGAAATTTTTACCGGTGACGCGCCGGACGGATCGTTGAAGAATTTACGATCTCAAACTAGAAATTCTGCAGCAAATGACCAAAAAGCCAATTGCCGAGAAATTCTCATAAATGTTAAAGCCCGCACTGAAGTGAATTAGCGTATGGATCCCTTGGATGCCTAATCTGAGCCCGAAAAATCGTCTTCAATCTAACCGAAATTTTTACCGTTGACGCGCCGGACGGATCGTTGAAGAATTTACGATTTCAAACTAGAAATTCTGCAGCAAATAACCAAAAAGCCAATTGCCGAGAAATTCTCACAAATGTCAAAGCCCGCACTGAAGTGAATTAGCGTATGGATCCCTTGGATGCCTAATCTGAGCCCGAAAAATCGTCTTCAATCTAACCGAAATTTTTACCGTTGACGCGCCGGACGGCTCGTTGAAGAATTTACGATTTCACACTAGAAATTCTGCAGCAAATGATCAAAAAGCCAATTGCCGAGAAATTCTCATAAATGTTAAAGCCCGCACTGAAGTGAATTAGCGTATGGATCCCTTGGATGCCTAATCTGAGCCCGAAAAATCGTCTTCAATCTAACCGAAAATTTTACCGGTGACGCGCCGGACGGATCGTTGAAGAATTTACGATCTCAAACTAGAAATTCTGCAGCAAATGACCAAAAAGGCAATTGCCGAGAAATTCTCATAAATGTTAAAGCCCGCACTGAAGTGAATTAGCGTATGGATCCCTTGGATGCCTAAACTGAGCCCGAAAAATCGTCTTCAATCTAACCGAAATTTTTACCGTTGACGCGCCGGACGGTTCGTTGAAGAATTTACGATTTCAAACTAGAAATTCTGCAGCAAATGACCAAAAAGTCAGTTGCCGAGAAATTCTCACAAATGTCAGAGACCGCACTGAAGTGAATTAGCGTATGGAACCCTTGGAAGCCTAATCAGAGCCCGAAAAATCGTCTTCAATCTAACCGAAACTTTTACCGGTGACGCGCCGGACGGATCGTTGAAGAATTTACGATTTCAAACTAGAAATTCTGCAGCAAATGACCAAAAAGCCGGTTGCCGAGAAATTCTCACAAATGTAAAAGCCCGCAATGAGGTGAATTAGCGTATGGATCCCTTGGATGCCTGATCTGAGCCCGAAAAATCGTCTTCAATCTAACCGAAATCTTTACCGGTGACGCGCCGGACAGATCGTTGAGAAATTTACGATTTTTAACAAGAAATTCTGCAGCAAATGACCAAAAAGCCAATTGCCGAGAAATTCTCATAAATGTTAAAGCCCGCACTGAAGTGAATTAGCGTATGGATCCCTTGGATGCCTAATCTGAGCCCGAAAAATCGTCTTCAATCGAACCGAAATTTTTACCGGTGACGCGCCGGACGGATCGTTGAAGAATTTACGATCTCAAACTAGAAATTCTGCAGCAAATGACCAAAAAGCCAATTGCCGAGAAATTCTCATAAATGTTAAAGCCCGCACTGAAGTGAATTAGCGTATGGATCCCTTGGATGCCTAATCTGAGCCCGAAAAATCGTCTTCAATCTAACCGAAATTTTTACCGTTGACGCGCCGGACGGATCGTTGAAGAATTTACGATTTCAAACTAGAAATTCTGCAGCAAATGACCAAAAAGCCAATTGCCGAGAAATTCTCACAAATGTCAAAGCCCGCACTGAAGTGAATTAGCGTATGGATCCCTTGGATGCCTAATCTGAGCGCGAAAAATCGTCTTCTATCTAACCGAAATTTTGACCGGTGACGCGCCGGACGAATCGTTGAAGAATTTACGATCTCAAACTAGAAATTCTGCAGCAAATGACCAAAAAGCCAATTGCCGAGAAATTCTCATAAATGTTAAAGCCCGCACTGAAGTGAATTAGCGTATGGATCCCTTGAATGCCTAATCTGAGCCCGAAAAATCGTCTTCAGTCTAACCGAAATTTTAACCGGTGACGCGCCGGACGGATCGTTGAAGAATTTACGATTTCAAACTAGAAATTCTGCAGCAAATGACCAAAAAGCCAATTGCCGAGAAATTCTCACAAATGTCAAAGCCCGCACTGAAGTGAATTAGCGTATGGATCCCTTGGATGCCTAATCTGAGCCCGAAAAATCGTCTTCAATCTAACCGAAATTTTTACCGGTGACGCGCCGGACGAATTGTTGAAGAATTTACGATCTCAAACTAGAAATTCTGCAGCAAATGACCAAAAAGCCAATTGCCGAGAAATTCTCATAAATGTTAAAGCCCGCACTGAAGTGAATTAGCGTATGGATCCCTTGGATGCCTAATCTGAGCCCGAAAAATCGTCTTCAATCTAACCGAAATTTTTACCGGTGACGCGCCGGACGGATCGTTGAAGAATTTACGATCTCAAACTAGAAATTCTGCAGCAAATGACCAAAAAGCCAATTGCCGAGAAATTCTCATAAATGTTAAAGCCCGCACTGAAGTGAATTAGCGTATGGATCCCTTGGATGCCTAATCTGAGCCCGAAAAATCGTCTTCAATCTAACCGAAATTTTTACCGTTGACGGGCCGGACGGATCATTGAAGAATTTACGATTTCAAACTAGAAATTCTGCAGCAAATGACCAAAAAGCCAATTGCCGAAAAATTCTCACAAATGTCAAAGCCCGCACTGAAGTGAATTAGCGTATGGATCCCTTGGATGCCTAATCTGAGCCCGAAAAATCGTCTTCAATCTAACCGAAATTTTGACCGGTGACGCGCCGGACGGATCGTTTAAAAATTTACGATTTCAAACTAGAAATTCTGCAGCAAATGACCAAAAAGTCAATTGCCGAGAAATTCTCATAAATGTTGAAGCCCGCACTGAAGTGAATTAGCGTATGGATCCCTTGGATGCCTAATCTGAGCCCAAAAAATCGTCTTCAATCTAACCGAAATTTTAACCGGTGACGCGCCGGACGGATCGTTGAAGAATTTACGATTTCAAACTAGAAATTCTGCAGCAAATGACCAAAAAGCCAATTGCCGAGAAATTCTCACAAATGTCAAAGCCCGCACTGAAGTGAATTAGCGTATGGATCCCTTGGATGCCTAATTTGAGCCCGAAAAATCGTCTTCAATCTAACCGAAATTTTTACCGGTGACGCGCCGGACGAATCGTTGAAGAATTTACGATCTCAAACTAGGAATTCTGCAGCAAATGACCTAAAAGCCAATTGCCGAGAAATTCTCATAAATGTTAAAGCCCGCACTGAAGTGAATTAGCGTATGGATCCCTTGGATGCCTAATCTGAGCCCAAAAAATCGTCTTCAATCTAACCGAAATTTTAACCGGTGACGCGCCGGACGGATCGTTGAAGAATTTACGATTTCAAACTAGAAATTCTGCAGCAAATGACCAAAAAGCCAATTGCCGAGAAATTCTCACATATGTCAAAGCCCGCACTGAAGTGAATTAGCGTATGGATCCCTTGGATGCCTAATCTGAGCCCGAAAAATCGTCTTCAATCTAACCGAAATTTTAACCGGTGACGCGCCGGACGGATCGTTGAAGAGTTTACGATTTCACACTAGAGATTCTGCAGCAAATGACCAAAAAGCCAATTGCCGAGAAATTCTCACATATGTCAAAGCCCGCACTGAAGTGAATTAGCGTATGGATCCCTTGGATGCCTAATCTGAGCCCGAAAAATCGTCTTCAATCTAACCGAAATTTTAACCGGTGACGCGCCGGACGGATCGTTGAAGAATTTACGATTTCAAACTAGAAATTCTGCAGCAAATGACCAAAAAGCCAATTGCCGAGAAATTCTCACATATGTCAAAGCCCGCACTGAAGTGAATTAGCGTATGGATCCCTTGGATGCCTAATCTGAGCCCGAAAAATCGTCTTCAATCTAACCGAAATTTTAACCGGTGACGCGCCGGACGGATCGTTGAAGAATTTACGATTTCAAACTAGAAATTCTGCAGCAAATGACCAAAAAGCCAATTGCCGAGAAATTCTCACATATGTCAAAGCCCGCACTGAAGTGAATTAGCGTATGGATCCCTTGGATGCCTAATCTGAGCCCGAAAAATCGTCTTCAATCTAACCGAAATTTTAACCGGTGACGCGCCGGACGGATCGTTGAAGAGTTTACGATTTCACACTAGAGATTCTGCAGCAAATGACCAAAAAGCCAATTGCCGAGAAATTCTCATGAATGTTAAAGCCCGCACTGAAGTGAATTAGCGTATGGATCCCTTGGATGCCTAATCTGAGCCCGAAAAATCGTCTTCAATCTAACCGAAATTTTTACCGTTGACGCGCCGGACGGATCGTTGAAGAATTTACGATTTCAAACTAGAAATTCTGCAGCAAATGACCAAAAAGCCAATTGCCGAGAAATTCTCACAAATGTCAAAGCCCGCACTGAAGTGAATTAGCGTATGGATCCCTTGGATGCCTAATCTGAGCCCGAAAAATCGTCTTCAATCTAACCGAAATTTTTACCGTTGACGCGCCGGACGGCTCGTTGAAAAATTTACGATCTCAAACTAGAAATTCTGCAGCAAATGACCAAAAAGGCAATTGCCGAGAAATTCTCATAAATGTTAAAGCCCGCACTGAAGTGAATTAGCGTATGGATCCCTTGGATGCCTAATCTGAGCCCGAAAAATCGTCTTCAATCTAACCGAAATTTTCAACGGTGACGCGCCGGACGGATCGTTGAAGAATTTACGATCTTAAACTAGAAATTCTGCAGCAAATGACCAAAAAGCCAATTGCCGAGAAATTCTCATAAATGTTAAAGCCCGCACTGAAGTGAATTAGCGTATGGATCCCTTGGATGCCTAATCTGAGCCCGAAAAATCGTCTTCAATCTAACCGAAATTTTTACCGGTGACGCGCCGGACGGATCGTTGAAGAATTTACGATCTCAAACTAGAAATTCTGCAGCAAATGACCAAAAAGCCAATTGCCGAGAAATTCTCATAAATGTTAAAGCCCGCACTGAAGTGAATTAGCGTATGGATCCCTTGGATGCCTAATCTGAGCCCGAAAAATCGTCTTCAATCTAACCGAAATTTTTACCGTTGACGCGCCGGACGGATCGTTGAAGAATTTACGATTTCAAACTAGAAATTCTGCAGCAAATAACCAAAAAGCCAATTGCCGAGAAATTCTCACAAATGTCAAAGCCCGCACTGAAGTGAATTAGCGTATGGATCCCTTGGATGCCTAATCTGAGCCCGAAAAATCGTCTTCAATCTAACCGAAATTTTTACCGTTGACGCGCCGGACGGCTCGTTGAAGAATTTACGATTTCAAACTAGAAATTCTGCAGCAAATAACCAAAAAGCCAATTGCGAAAAATTCTCACAAATGTCAAAGCCCGCACTGAAGTGAATTAGCGTATGGATCCCTTGGATGCCTAATCTGAGCCCGAAAAATCGTCTTCAATCTAACCGAAAATTTTACCGGTGACGCGCCGGACGGATCGTTGAAGAATTTACGATCTCAAACTAGAAATTCTGCAGCAAATGACCAAAAAGGCAATTGCCGAGAAATTCTCATAAATGTTAAAGCCCGCACTGAAGTGAATTAGCGTATGGATCCCTTGGATGCCTAAACTGAGCCCGAAAAATCGTCTTCATCTAACCGAAATTTTTACCGTTGACGCGCCGGACGGTTCGTTGAAGAATTTACGATTTCAAACTAGAAATTCTGCAGCAAATGACCAAAAAGTCAGTTGCCGAGAAATTCTCACAAATGTCAGAGACCGCACTGAAGTGAATTAGCGTATGGATCCCTTGGAAGCCTAATCAGAGCCCGAAAAATCGTCTTCAATCTAACCGAAACTTTTACCGGTGACGCGCCGGACGGATCGTTGAAGAATTTACGATTTCAAACTAGAAATTCTGCAGCAAATGACCAAAAAGCCGGTTGCCGAGAAATTCTCACAAATGTAAAAGCCCGCAATGAGGTGAATTAGCGTATGGATCCCTTGGATGCCTGATCTGAGCCCGAAAAATCGTCTTCAATCTAACCGAAATCTTTACCGGTGACGCGCCGGACAGATCGTTGAGAAATTTACGATTTTTAACAAGAAATTCTGCAGCAAATGACCAAAAAGCCAATTGCCGAGAAATTCTCACAAATGTGGAAGCCCGCACTGAGGTGAATTATGGATCCCTTGGATGCCTAATCTGAGCCCGAAAAATCGTCTTCAATCTAACTGAAATTTTCACCGGTGACGCGCCGGACGGATCTTTGAAAAATTTACGATTTCAAACTAGAAATTCTGCAGCAAATGACCAAAAAGCCAATTGCCGAGAAATTCTCACAAATGTGAAAGCCCGCACTGAAGTGAATTAGCGTATGGATCCCTTGGATGCCTAATCTGAGCCCGAAAAATCGTCTTCAATCTAACCGAAATTTTTACCGTTGACGCGCCGGGCGGATCGTTGAAGAATTTACGATTTCAAACTAGAAATTCTGCAGCAAATGACCAAAAAGCCAATTGCCGAGAAATTCTCACAAATGCCAAAGCCCGCACTAAAGTGAATTAGCGTATGGATCCCTTGGAAGCCTAATCAGAGCCCGAAAAATCGTCTTAAATCTAACCGAAACTTTTACCGGTGACGCGCCGGACGGATCGTTGAAGAATTTACGATTTCAAACTAGAAATTCTGCAGCAAATGACCAAAAAGCCAATTGCCGAGAAATTCTCACAAATGTGAAAGCCCGCACTAAAGTGAATTAGCGTATGGATCCCTTGGAAGCCTAATCAGAGCCCGAAAAATCGTCTTAAATCTAACCGAAACTTTTACCGGTGACGCGCCGGACGGATCGTTGAAGAATTTACGATTTCAAACTAGAAATTCTGCAGCAAATGACCAAAAAGCCAATTGCCGAGAAATTCTCACAAATGTGAAAGCCCGCACTGAAGTGAATTAGCGTATGGATCCCTTGGATGCCTAATCTGAGCCCGAAAAATCGTCTTCAATCTAACCGAAATTTTTACCGGTGACGCGCCGGACGGATCGTTGGAAAATTTATGATTTTTAACTAGAAATTCTGCAGCAAATGACCAAAAAGCCAATTGCCGAGAAATTCTCACAAATGTTAAAGCCCGCACTGAAGTGAATTAGCGTATGGATCCCTTGGATGCCTGATCTGAGCCCGAAAAATCGTCTTCAATCTAACCGAAATTTTTACCGGTGACGCGCCGGACGGATCGTTGAAGAATTTACGATTTAAAACTAGAAATTCTGCAGCAAATGACCAAAAAGCCAATTGCCGAGAAATTCTCACAAATGCCAAAGCCCGCACTAAAGTGAATTAGCGTATGGATCCCTTGGAAGCCTAATCAGAGCCCGAAAAATCGTCTTAAATCTAACCGAAACTTTTACCGGTGACGCGCCGGACGGATCGTTGAAGAATTTACGATTTCAAACTAGAAATTCTGCAGCAAATGACCAAAAAGCCAATTGCCGAGAAATTCTCACAAATGTGAAAGCCCGCACTGAAGTGAATTAGCGTATGGATCCCTTGGATGCCTAATCTGAGCCCGAAAAATCGTCTTCAATCTAACCGAAATTTTTACCGGTGACGCGCCGGACGGATCGTTGAAGAATTTACGATTTAAAACTAGAAATTCTGCAGCAAATGACCAAAAAGCCAATTGCCGAGAAATTCTCACAAATGCCAAAGCCCGCACTAAAGTGAATTAGCGTATGGATCCCTTGGAAGCCTAATCAGAGCCCGAAAAATCGTCTTAAATCTAACCGAAACTTTTACCGGTGACGCGCCGGACGGATCGTTGAAGAATTTACGATTTCAAACTAGAAATTCTGCAGCAAATGACCAAAAAGCCAATTGCCGAGAAATTCTCACAAATGTGAAAGCCCGCACTGAAGTGAATTAGCGTATGGATCCCTTGGATGCCTAATCTGAGCCCGAAAAATCGTCTTCAATCTAACCGAAATTTTTACCGGTGACGCGCCGGACGGATCGTTGGAAAATTTATGATTTTTAACTAGAAATTCTGCAGCAAATGACCAAAAAGCCAATTGCCGAGAAATTCTCACAAATGCCAAAGCCCGCACTAAAGTGAATTAGCGTATGGATCCCTTGGAAGCCTAATCAGAGCCCGAAAAATCGTCTTAAATCTAACCGAAACTTTTACCGGTGACGCGCCGGACGGATCGTTGAAGAATTTACGATTTCAAACTAGAAATTCTGCAGCAAATGACCAAAAAGCCAATTGCCGAGAAATTCTCACAAATGTGAAAGCCCGCACTGAAGTGAATTAGCGTATGGATCCCTTGGATGCCTAATCTGAGCCCGAAAAATCGTCTTCAATCTAACCGAAATTTTTACCGGTGACGCGCCGGACGGATCGTTGGAAAATTTATGATTTTTAACTAGAAATTCTGCAGCAAATGACCAAAAAGCCAATTGCCGAGAAATTCTCACAAATGTTAAAGCCCGCACTGAAGTGAATTAGCGTATGGATCCCTTGGATGCCTGATCTGAGCCCGAAAAATCGTCTTCAATCTAACCGAATTTTTTACCGGTGACGCGCCGGACGGATCGTTGGAAAATTTATGATTTTTAACTAGAAATTCTGCAGCAAATGACCAAAAAGCCAATTGCCAAGAAATTCTCAAAAATGTTAAAGCCCGCACTGAAGTGAATTAGCGTATGGATCCCTTGGATGCCTGATCTGAGCCCGAAAAATCGTCTTCAATCTAACCGAAATTTTTACCGGTGACGCGCTGGACGGATCTTTGAAAAATTTACGATTTCAAACTAGAAATTCTGCAGCAAATGACCAAAAAGCCAATTGCCGAGAAATTCTCACAAATGTCAAAGCCCGCACTGAAGTGAATTAGCGTATAGCCCAGTCATCCTAGCTTATTTCAGGGCTTGAGGTCGGAATCTCTCCCATAAAGCTGGATTTTTGCATACATGTCCAGAAAACAGCCCTCTTTCTATTAGTGATGAAAAAAATTTCTGAGACCCGGAGCGTTTTCCGCCATTTTGAAAAATCTGTCAATTTTTTCAGTTTTTGTTGAATAACTCTGTAAATATTCAACTTATTGGCATAAAAGTTTTTGCAGTGATCAGAGCTTGAAATTCTGCAACCAATGTTGCCAAAAATATTTTTCTAGATTCCATGGTTTCTGAGAAATGTCAAATGAGTTAAGCGACTTCATTCACTTTCATCATTTCATTTGACCAATTGAAAAAAAATTATCGGGCTTTCAACAGATCTGCCCTCTTTTGCATTCGAGTATACATAAAAAAGGCTCCCAAAAAATATTCATATGTCGGTCGGTCTGCAGGTCTAACGGTCAGTCTGGTGGTCGGTCTGTTGAATTTTGTGCCCAGATTTATTTCCAAGCCGTTGAACCAATCCTTACCAAATTTGGTAGATTCGTAAGTGACAAGGTTTCAACGACAAAATCCAAATGTCATCTTGATCTGTCACTTGGAAGTGTCACTACAAAAGAATGACAGATGGTCCATCTTACCGGATGCAACTTGTGACACATCATTTTAAAGCCCTCGAAAAAATGCATACAAAATGATCGGTGAGAACTTTCAATGTTGCATCTGTCAAAAAATTACAAGCTGTCAAACTTTGAGTTTCAACTTTTCATAACTCCTGAAGACGGAACGGAATTGAACCAAATTTTGTTCCCAACAAGAGTGTCTCGCAACAATTTGATGGATCATAAAATATACCGGCAGCAGACAGGGATGCAACCTGAAAAAAAATTGCCTAGTCATCCGAGCCTGTAGTGTACCTACTACAGTCAAAAAATCATCCCTTGCTTGAAAAAAGTAGTTCTCAAACAGTTTTTTTGCTATATGGTTAGCTCTTCCACACCTCTTCAACATGGTAGAAGCAGACATTTCTGTGACGTGTAGTATTCAGTATACAGGGTGAACATTGAAAAATGAATATTTAAAAATGTTTTTTCTGTTGAAATAATCCTCGAGAAAAACAGTCTTCCATCATTAAGAAACTTTATAGTCTCCTGCTGAACATGTGAAAGATGTATCACTCCATAGCCGCTGGTATTCTACGTACAGGGTGCAATCGATTTTCTCCAATATTTCTATCTTCAACGAATAAATCAAGACAAAAACCATTTCCAGCCCTGTTACAAGCCTATAATTTCTTATTCAAGATACAAAAATGTCAGATTCCTCAAACTGCGAAAACACAACATACAGGGTGAAACCAAAAATTTATTTCACCCTGGTACGTTGAATACAGCGGCTATAGAGGGGTACATTTCTCACATGTTCGATAGGGGATCATAAGGTTGCTGAATAATGAAATACTGTCTTTTTCGAGAATTATTTGACCTTGCATAGAATAATTCGAAAATTTATTTTATTATTTTTACCCTGTACACCTACTAAGTAGTACGCGTCACAGGAATGTATGCTTTTGACATGTTAAACAGGTAGGTATGAGCTAACCATAATAGCAACAAACTGTTTGAACTAGTCATCTAAGCCTAGCTGCTGTGAAACAGAAATTTCTAAATCGCACTTGGATCGAGCTCAACATCTGTACATATCGTCCGTCATCACACGTAGTGTCGTAACTGATTTTTGATATTTTTTGCATGTTCTTTTTAAATAAATCTTCATGCTCAACTGATAATATTATCTGGCCAACCTAGACTGAAAATTAATGATCTTCATTCTTCTCATCATTTTCGATACACATTTGTAAGATAAAATCGCCAGTTTTGCATGAAGAATTTTCAGAAGAGGACATGAGAAAAAATACCAAAACTCAGTTACAACACTACGTGAGATGACGGAAGATATGTGTGAATAAGACCCCCTCTCACTATAAACATCTAGGGCCCGAAGGATACAACACCATCTTCGAGACAAGAGCCATGTTTTCACAGTTGCTTGTAGTTACATTTTCATCGAAAATGCTGCCTACGTACCTACAGTTTTCAGGAAATTTGCGACAAACGACTTTATGAGGCAGGGGCCTCGGTCATTGCGATATGTTGAATACCATGGGGTGTATAGCTTTCCATGCCTAATCCAGAAACTTGTTCTTCACATCATGTCCATCACGCCATGTTTGTACCTGATGGTACACTTGAAAAGATTGCTGTGTGTTTAAGGGTTAGAGAGTATTCAAGTCCACTTTTTCGCATGTATTGATTTTGATAAGTTCTTACATCTACGTCGAGATCTACGTACACAGGTAGGAACCTTGCTTGAACAAGTGAGATCCCATCAGACAGATGTTGAAAAATCAATAATAAATATGAAACCACCATCAATAGTTAAAGTCGCTTGCTATCAAGGCGGTTGTTCTGAATGATTTATTTTTGTTTCTGCATGTCACCTTGGATATGAACTTTTTATGGTTATTATTTGCCGTCAAAAAACTGCAAAAGAGGCCTTTTTTATCTGGAAGCCGTTTCTACGCCAGAAATGAGCCAGATTATGAAGTCGATCCTCAGCCGTACTTCTTATACGTTCCCTTATTTACTGATAAAGCTTCTAGTCTTATATTTTTTGTATAAGTAGATATACTTATACTTACTTATAGTATACAGTCTATACTTAATAGTCTCCTATTGAACATGTCAAAAATGTACGCTTCTAGGTACAGCCGCTGGTATTATACGTACACGGTGAATGTGAAATCAATTTTTTGTTTCACCCTGTATGTTGTGTTTCTGCAGTTTGAGGAATCTGACATTTTTGTATCTTGAATTAGAGACTAATGGCTTGTAACAGAGCTGGTAATGGTTTTTATCTTGATTTATTCGATAAAGATAGAAATATTGGGAAAAATCGATTGCACCCTGTACGTAGAATACCAGCGGCTATAGAGTGGTACATTTTTCACATGTTCAATAGGAAACTATAAAGTTGCTAAATAATGAAAGCCTGTTTTTCTCGAGGATTATTTCAACGGAATAAACATTTATAAATATTCATTTTTCAATCTTCACCCTGTATACTAAATAGTACACGTCAGAGGGATGGCTGCTTTCACCATGTTGAAGAGATGGAGAAGAGCTAACCATATAGCAAGAAAACCGTTTGGGAACTACTTTCTTCAAGCAAGAGATGATTTTTTGACTATTTCAAGTAGGTACAGGGTGTTCACGATAAAATTCACCCCCCCTCTAGGAGGTTCCCCTTTGAGATATTTTGGAAAACTAAAAACTTTTTCCCAACGATTTTTCCCAGGGATCTTGAGTCAATCGTCGTAAAGTTTCTAATTGGTACCGTATACAGGGTGTGATATGTAACTTTTTTATTTTAAATGCAACACCCTATATTTTATTCCGTGATTTGGTGGAGCCTTTTTTTCTGGTTACAAATATATATGACACTTATGATTTATTTTGACGAGTAATTTGTCAAAAAAATGATAAAATAGGTAGTCAAATAATTTTTTTTCGTGGCAAGATGGCTTTGATTTCTACAGTTCCCTGAAAAAAAAGTTATTCTCGCAGCATTTTGTCCGCAAACTTCAACTCTGCATGGATAAATGTTCTAATTCGTCCCTAATACAGGGTGTCGCGTAATTTTTAATTTTCAACTCATTTGACTACCGATTTTATTATTTTTTTGACAGCTTCCTTGTCAAAACAAATCATCAATGTTATATATCTTTGTAATCAGAAAGAAAGGCTTCATTGAATGACGTAATAAAATATAGGGTGTCGTATTTGAAATTAAAAAGTTACATGTCACACCCTGTATACGGTACCAATTGAAAACTTTTAGACGATTGATTCAAGATCCCTGAGAAAAATCGTTGGGAAAAAGTTTTTGGTTTTCCAAAATATCTCAAAGAGGAACCTCCTAGAGGGGGGGTGAATTTTATCGTGAACACCCGGTACACTACAGGCTCGGATGACTAGGCAAAATTTTTTTCTAAGGTTGCATCCCTGTCTGCGGCCGGTACATTTTATGATACATCAAATTATTGTGAGGCACTATTGTAGGGAACAAAATTTGGTTCAATTCCGTTCCGTACTTCAAGAGTTATGAAAAATTGAAATTTAAAGTTTGACAGCTTGTGATTTTTTGACAGACGCAACAATAAAGGTTCTCATTGGCTATTTTGTATGCATTTTTTAAGGGCTTTAAAATGATGTATCACAAGTTGCATTCGGTGAGATAGACCTTCTGTCATTTTTTTGTAGTGACATTTCCAAGTGACAGATCAGGATGACAATTGGATTTTGTCGTTCAAAACTTGTCACTTATGAATCTACCAAATTTGGTCGGGATTGGTTCAACAGCTTGGGAATAAATCTGGGCGAAAAATTCAACAGACCGACCACCAGACTGACCATTAGACCTGCAGACCGACCGATATATGAATATTTTTTGGAAGCCCCTTCTATGTTTATTCGAATGCAAAAGAGTGCAGATCTGTTGAAAGCTCGATAATTTTTTTTCAATTGGTCAAATGGAATGATGAAAGTGAATAAAGTCACTTAACTCATTTGACATTTCTCAGAAACCATGGATCCTAAAAAAAATATTTTTGGCGGCATTGGATGGAAAATTTCAAGCTCTAATCACTGCAAAAACTTTCATGCCAATAAGTTGAATATTTACAGAGTTATTCAAGAAAAACTGAAAAAATTGACAGTTTTTTCAAAATGGCGGAAAACGCTCCGGGTCTCAGATTTTTTTTTTATCACTAATAGAAAGAGAGCTGTTTTCTGGACATGTATGCAAAAATCCAGCTTTATGGGAGAGATTCCGACCTTGAATGCTAGGATGACTGGGCTAGTATGGATCCCTTGGATGCCTAATCTGAGCCCGAAAAATCGTCTTCAATCTAACCGAAATTTTAACCGGTGACGCGCCGGACGGATCGTTGAAGAATTTACGATTTCAAACTAGAAATTCTGCAGCAAATGACCAAAAAGCCAATTGCCGAGAAATTCTCACAAATGTCAAAGCCCGCACTGAAGTGAATTAGCGTATGGATCCCTTGGATGCCTAATTTGAGCCCGAAAAATCGTCTTCAATCTAACCGAAATTTTTACCGGTGACGCGCCGGACGAATCGTTGAAGAATTTACGATCTCAAACTAGAAATTCTGCAGCAAATGACCTAAAAGCCAATTGCCGAGAAATTCTCACAAATGTCAAAGCCCGCACTGAAGTGAATTAGCGTATGGATCCCTTGGATGCCTAATTTGAGCCCGAAAAATCGTCTTCAATCTAACCGAAATTTTTACCGGTGACGCGCCGGACGAATCGTTGAAGAATTTACGATCTCAAAATAGAAATTCTGCAGCAAATGACCTAAAAGCCAATTGCCGAGAAATTCTCATAAATGTTAAAGCCCGCACTGAAGTGAATTAGCGTATGGATCCCTTGGATGCCTAATCTGAGCCCAAAAAATCGTCTTCAATCTAACCGAAATTTTAACCGGTGACGCGCCGGACGGATCGTTGAAGAATTTACGATTTCAAACTAGAAATTCTGCAGCAAATGACCAAAAAGCCAATTGCCGAGAAATTCTCACATATGTCAAAGCCCGCACTGAAGTGAATTAGCGTATGGATCCCTTGGATGCCTAATCTGAGCCCGAAAAATCGTCTTCAATCTAACCGAAATTTTAACCGGTGACGCGCCGGACGGATCGTTGAAGAGTTTACGATTTCACACTAGAGATTCTGCAGCAAATGACCAAAAAGCCAATTGCCGAGAAATTCTCACAAATGTCGAAGCCCGCACTGAAGTGAATTAGCGTATGGATCCCTTGGATGCCTAATCTGAGCCCGAAAAATCGTCTTCAATCTAATCGAAATTTTTACCGGTGACGCGCCGGACGAATCGTTGAAGAATTTACGATCTCAAACTAGAAATTCTGCAGCAAATGACCAAAAAGCCAATTGCCGAGAAATTCTCATGAATGTTAAAGCCCGCACTGAAGTGAATTAGCGTATGGATCCCTTGGATGCCTAATCTGAGCCCGAAAAATCGTCTTAAATCTAACCGAAATTTTTACCGTTGACGCGCCGGACGGATCGTTGAAGAATTTACGATTTCAAACTAGAAATTCTGCAGCAAATGACCAAAAAGCCAATTGCCGAGAAATTCTCACAAATGTCAAAGCCCGCACTGAAGTGAATTAGCGTATGGATCCCTTGGATGCCTAATCTGAGCCCAAAAAATCGTCTTCAATCTAACCGAAATTTTAACCGGTGACGCGCCGGACGGATCGTTGAAGAATTTACGATTTCAAACTAGAAATTCTGCAGCAAATGACCAAAAAGCCAATTGCCGAGAAATTCTCACAAATGTCAAAGCCCGCACTGAAGTGAATTAGCGTATGGATCCCTTGGATGCCTAATTTGAGCCCGAAAAATCGTCTTCAATCTAACCGAAATTTTTACCGGTGACGCGCCGGACGAATCGTTGAAGAATTTACGATCTCAAACTAGAAATTCTGCAGCAAATGACCTAAAAGCCAATTGCCGAGAAATTCTCATAAATGTTAAAGCCCGCACTGAAGTGAATTAGCGTATGGATCCCTTGGATGCCTAATCTGAGCCCAAAAAATCGTCTTCAATCTAACCGAAATTTTAACCGGTGACGCGCCGGACGGATCGTTGAAGAATTTACGATTTCAAACTAGAAATTCTGCAGCAAATGACCAAAAAGCCAATTGCCGAGAAATTCTCACATATGTCAAAGCCCGCACTGAAGTGAATTAGCGTATGGATCCCTTGGATGCCTAATCTGAGCCCGAAAAATCGTCTTCAATCTAACCGAAATTTTAACCGGTGACGCGCCGGACGGATCGTTGAAGAGTTTACGATTTCACACTAGAGATTCTGCAGCAAATGACCAAAAAGCCAATTGCCGAGAAATTCTCACAAATGTCGAAGCCCGCACTGAAGTGAATTAGCGTATGGATCCCTTGGATGCCTAATCTGAGCCCGAAAAATCGTCTTCAATCTAATCGAAATTTTTACCGGTGACGCGCCGGACGAATCGTTGAAGAATTTACGATCTCAAACTAGAAATTCTGCAGCAAATGACCAAAAAGCCAATTGCCGAGAAATTCTCATGAATGTTAAAGCCCGCACTGAAGTGAATTAGCGTATGGATCCCTTGGATGCCTAATCTGAGCCCGAAAAATCGTCTTCAATCTAACCGAAATTTTTACCGTTGACGCGCCGGACGGATCGTTGAAGAATTTACGATTTCAAACTAGAAATTCTGCAGCAAATGACCAAAAAGCCAATTGCCGAGAAATTCTCACAAATGTCAAAGCCCGCACTGAAGTGAATTAGCGTATGGATCCCTTGGATGCCTAATCTGAGCCCGAAAAATCGTCTTCAATCTAACCGAAATTTTTACCGTTGACGCGCCGGACGGCTCGTTGAAGAATTTACGATCTCAAACTAGAAATTCTGCAGCAAATGACCAAAAAGGCAATTGCCGAGAAATTCTCATAAATGTTAAAGCCCGCACTGAAGTGAATTAGCGTATGGATCCCTTGGATGCCTAATCTGAGCCCGAAAAATCGTCTTCAATCTAACCGAAATTTTCAACGGTGACGCGCCGGACGGATCGTTGAAGAATTTACGATCTTAAACTAGAAATTCTGCAGCAAATGACCAAAAAGCCAATTGCCGAGAAATTCTCATAAATGTTAAAGCCCGCACTGAAGTGAATTAGCGTATGGATCCCTTGGATGCCTAATCTGAGCCCGAAAAATCGTCTTCAATCTAACCGAAATTTTTACCGGTGACGCGCCGGACGGATCGTTGAAGAATTTACGATCTCAAACTAGAAATTCTGCAGCAAATGACCAAAAAGCCAATTGCCGAGAAATTCTCATAAATGTTAAAGCCCGCACTGGAGTGAATTAGCGTATGGATCCCTTGGATGCCTAATCTGAGCCCGAAAAATCGTCTTCAATCTAACCGAAATTTTTACCGTTGACGCGCCGGACGGATCGTTGAAGAATTTACGATTTCAAACTAGAAATTCTGCAGCAAATAACCAAAAAGCCAATTGCCGAGAAATTCTCACAAATGTCAAAGCCCGCACTGAAGTGAATTAGCGTATGGATCCCTTGGATGCCTAATCTGAGCCCGAAAAATCGTCTTCAATCTAACCGAAATTTTTACCGTTGACGCGCCGGACGGCTCGTTGAAGAATTTACGATTTCAAACTAGAAATTCTGCAGCAAATAACCAAAAAGCCAATTGCCGAGAAATTCTCACAAATGTCAAAGCCCGCACTGAAGTGAATTAGCGTATGGATCCCTTGGATGCCTAATCTGAGCCCGAAAAATCGTCTTCAATCTAACCGAAAATTTTACCGGTGACGCGCCGGACGGATCGTTGAAGAATTTACGATCTCAAACTAGAAATTCTGCAGCAAATGACCAAAAAGGCAATTGCCGAGAAATTCTCATAAATGTTAAAGCCCGCACTGAAGTGAATTAGCGTATGGATCCCTTGGATGCCTAAACTGAGCCCGAAAAATCGTCTTCAATCTAACCGAAATTTTTACCGTTGACGCGCCGGACGGTTCGTTGAAGAATTTACGATTTCAAACTAGAAATTCTGCAGCAAATGACCAAAAAGTCAGTTGCCGAGAAATTCTCACAAATGTCAGAGACCGCACTGAAGTGAATTAGCGTATGGATCCCTTGGAAGCCGAATCAGAGCCCGAAAAATCGTCTTCAATCTAACCGAAACTTTTACCGGTGACGCGCCGGACGGATCGTTGAAGAATTTACGATTTCAAACTAGAAATTCTGCAGCAAATGACCAAAAAGCCGGTTGCCGAGAAATTCTCACAAATGTAAAAGCCCGCAATGAGGTGAATTAGCGTATGGATCCCTTGGATGCCTGATCTGAGCCCGAAAAATCGTCTTCAATCTAACCGAAATCTTTACCGGTGACGCGCCGGACAGATCGTTGAGAAATTTACGATTTTTAACAAGAAATTCTGCAGCAAATGACCAAAAAGCCAATTGCCGAGAAATTCTCACAAATGTGAAAGCCCGCACTGAGGTGAATTATGGATCCCTTGGATGCCTAATCTGAGCCCGAAAAATCGTCTTCAATCTAACTGAAATTTTCACCGGTGACGCGCCGGACGGATCTTTGAAAAATTTACGATTTCAAACTAGAAATTCTGCAGCAAATGACCAAAAAGCCAATTGCCGAGAAATTCTCACAAATGTGAAAGCCCGCACTGAAGTGAATTAGCGTATGGATCCCTTGGATGCCTAATCTGAGCCCGAAAAATCGTCTTCAATCTAACCGAAATTTTTACCGTTGACGCGCCGGGCGGATCGTTGAAGAATTTACGATTTCAAACTAGAAATTCTGCAGCAAATGACCAAAAAGCCAATTGCCGAGAAATTCTCACAAATGTCAAAGCCCGCACTGAAGTGAATTAGCGTATGGATCCCTTGGATGCCTAATCTGAGCCCGAAAAATCGTCTTCAATCTAACCGAAATTTTTACCGGTGACGCGCCGGACGGTTCGTTGAAGAATTTACGATTTCAAACTAGAAATTCTGCAGCAAATGACCAAAAAGTCAGTTGCCGAGAAATTCTCACAAATGTCAGAGACCGCACTGAAGTGAATTAGCGTATGGATCCCTTGGATGCCTAATCTGAGCCCGAAAAATCGTCTTCAATCTAACCGAAATTTTTACCGGTGACGCGCCGGACGGATCGTTGAAGAATTTACGATTTAAAACTAGAAATTCTGCAGCAAATGACCAAAAAGCCAATTGCCGAGAAATTCTCACAAATGCCAAAGCCCGCACTAAAGTGAATTAGCGTATGGATCCCTTGGAAGCCTAATCAGAGCCCGAAAAATCGTCTTAAATCTAACCGAAACTTTTACCGGTGACGCGCCGGACGGATCGTTGAAGAATTTACGATTTCAAACTAGAAATTCTGCAGCAAATGACCAAAAAGCCAATTGCCGAGAAATTCTCACAAATGTGAAAGCCCGCACTGAAGTGAATTAGCGTATGGATCCCTTGGATGCCTAATCTGAGCCCGAAAAATCGTCTTCAATCTAACCGAAATTTTTACCGGTGACGCGCCGGACGGATCGTTGGAAAATTTATGATTTTTAACTAGAAATTCTGCAGCAAATGACCAAAAAGCCAATTGCCGAGAAATTCTCACAAATGTGAAAGCCCGCACTGAAGTGAATTAGCGTATGGATCCCTTGGATGCCTAATCTGAGCCCGAAAAATCGTCTTCAATCTAACCGAAATTTTTACCGGTGACGCGCCGGACGGATCGTTGGAAAATTTATGATTTTTAACTAGAAATTCTGCAGCAAATGACCAAAAAGCCAATTGCCAAGAAATTCTCAAAAATGTTAAAGCCCGCACTGAAGTGAATTAGCGTATGGATCCCTTGGATGCCTGATCTGAGCCCGAAAAATCGTCTTCAATCTAACCGAAATTTTTACCGGTGACGCGCTGGACGGATCTTTGAAAAATTTACGATTTCAAACTAGAAATTCTGCAGCAAATGACCAAAAAGCCAATTGCCGAGAAATTCTCACAAATGCCAAAGCCCGCACTAAAGTGAATTAGCGTATGGATCCCTTGGAAGCCTAATCAGAGCCCGAAAAATCGTCTTAAATCTAACCGAAACTTTTACCGGTGACGCGCCGGACGGATCGTTGAAGAATTTACGATTTCAAACTAGAAATTCTGCAGCAAATGACCAAAAAGCCAATTGCCGAGAAATTCTCACAAATGTGAAAGCCCGCACTGAAGTGAATTAGCGTATGGATCCCTTGGATGCCTAATCTGAGCCCGAAAAATCGTCTTCAATCTAACCGAAATTTTTACCGGTGACGCGCCGGACGGATCGTTGGAAAATTTATGATTTTTAACTAGAAATTCTGCAGCAAATGACCAAAAAGCCAATTGCCAAGAAATTCTCACAAATGTTAAAGCCCGCACTGAAGTGAATTAGCGTATGGATCCCTTGGATGCCTGATCTGAGCCCGAAAAATCGTCTTCAATCTAACCGAATTTTTTACCGGTGACGCGCCGGACGGATCTTTGAAAAATTTACGATTTCAAACTAGAAATTCTGCAGCAAATGACCAAAAAGCCAATTGCCGAGAAATTCTCACAAATGTCAAAGCCCGCACTGAAGTGAATTAGCGTATGGATCCCTTGGATGCCTAATCTGAGCCCGAAAAATCGTCTTCAATCTAACCGAAATTTTTACCGGTGACGCGCCGGACGGATCGTTGAAGAATTTACGATCTCAAACTAGAAATTTCGCAGCAAATGACCAAAAAGCCAATTGCCGAGAAATTCTCACAAATGTCAAAGCCCGCACTGAAGTGAAATAGCGTATAGATCCCTTGGATCCCTAATCTTAGCCCGAAAAATCGTCTTCAATCTAACCGAAATTTTTACCGTTGACGCGCCGGACGGATCGTTGAAGAATTTACGATTTCAAACTAGAAATTCTGCAGCAAATGACCAAAAAGCCAATTGCCGAGAAATTCTCACAAATGTGAAAGCCCGCACTGAAGTGAATTAGCGTATGGATCCCTTGGATGCCTAATCTGAGCCCGAAAAATCGTCTTCAATCTAACCGAAATTTTTACCGGTGACGCGCCGGACGGATCGTTGGAAAATTTATGATTTTTAACTAGAAATTCTGCAGCAAATGACCAAAAAGCCAATTGCCAAGAAATTCTCACAAATGTTAAAGCCCGCACTGAAGTGAATTAGCGTATGGATCCCTTGGATGCCTGATCTGAGCCCGAAAAATCGTCTTCAATCTTACCGAAATTTTTACCGGTGACGCGCTGGACGGATCTTTGAAAAATTTACGATTTCAAACTAGAAATTCTGCAGCAAATGACCAAAAAGCCAATTGCCGAGAAATTCTCACAAATGTCAAAGCCCGCACTGAAGTGAATTAGCGTATGGATCCCTTGGATGCCTAATCTGAGCCCGAAAAATCGTCTTCAATCTAACCGAAATTTTTACCGGTGACGCGCCGGACGGATCGTTGAAGAATTAACGATCTCAAACTAGAAATTCTGCAGCAAATGACCAAAAAGCCAATTGCCGAGAAATTCTCACAAATGTCAAAGCCCGCACTGAAGTGAAATAGCGTATGGATCCCTTGGATGCCTAATCTGAGCCCGAAAAATCGTCTTCAATCTAACCGAAATTTTTACCGTTGACGCGCCGGACGGATCGTTGAAGAATTTACGATTTCAAACTAGAAATTCTGCAGCAAATGACCAAAAAGCCAATTGCCGAGAAATTCTCACAAATGTGAAAGCCCGCACTGAAGTGAATTAGCGTATGGATCCCTTGGATGCCTAATCTGAGCCCGAAAAATCGTCTTCAATCTAACCGAAATTTTTACCGGTGACGCGCCGGACGGATCGTTGGAAAATTTATGATTTTTAACTAGAAATTCTGCAGCAAATGACCAAAAAGCCAATTGCCAAGAAATTCTCAAAAATGTTAAAGCCCGCACTGAAGTGAATTAGCGTATGGATCCCTTGGATGCCTGATCTGAGCCCGAAAAATCGTCTTCAATCTAACCGAAATTTTTACCGGTGACGCGCTGGACGGATCTTTGAAAAATTTACGATTTCAAACTAGAAATTCTGCAGCAAATGACCAAAAAGCCAATTGCCGAGAAATTCTCACAAATGTCAAAGCCCGCACTGAAGTGAATTAGCGTATGGATCCCTTGGATGCCTAATCTGAGCCCGAAAAATCGTCTTCAATCTAACCGAAATTTTTACCGGTGACGCGCCGGACGGATCGTTGAAGAATTAACGATCTCAAACTAGAAATTCTGCAGCAAATGACCAAAAAGCCAATTGCCGAGAAATTCTCATAAATGTTAAAGCCCGCACTGAAGTGAATTAGCGTATGGATCTCTTGGATGCCTAATCTGAGGCCGAAAAATCGTCTTAAATCTAACCGAAATTTTTACCGTTGACGCGCCGGACGGATCGTTGAAGAATTTACGATTTCAAACTAGAAATTCTGCAGCAAATGACCAAAAAGCCAATTGCCGAGAAATTCTCACAAATGTGAAAGCCCGCACTGAAGTGAATTAGCGTATGGATCCCTTGGATGCCTAATCTGAGCCCGAAAAATCGTCTTCAATCTAACCGAAATTTTTACCGGTGACGCGCCGGACGGATCGTTGGAAAATTTATGATTTTTAACTAGAAATTCTGCAGCAAATGACCAAAAAGCCAATTGCCAAGAAATTCTCAAAAATGTTAAAGCCCGCACTGAAGTGAATTAGCGTATGGATCCCTTGGATGCCTGATCTGAGCCCGAAAAATCGTCTTCAATCTTACCGAAATTTTTACCGGTGACGCGCTGGACGGATCTTTGAAAAATTTACGATTTCAAACTAGAAATTCTGCAGCAAATGACCAAAAAGCCAATTGCCGAGAAATTCTCACAAATGTCAAAGCCCGCACTGAAGTGAATTAGCGTATGGATCCCTTGGATGCCTAATCTGAGCCCGAAAAATCGTCTTCAATCTAACCGAAATTTTTACCGGTGACGCGCCGGACGGATCGTTGAAGAATTAACGATCTCAAACTAGAAATTCTGCAGCAAATGACCAAAAAGCCAATTGCCGAGAAATTCTCACAAATGTCAAAGCCCGCACTGAAGTGAAATAGCGTATAGATCCCTTGGATGCCTAATCTTAGCCCGAAAAATCGTCTTCAATCTAACCGAAATTTTTACCGTTGACGCGCCGGACGGATCGTTGAAGAATTTACGATTTCAAACTAGAAATTCTGCAGCAAATGACCAAAAAGCCAATTGCCGAGAAATTCTCACAAATGTCAGAGACCGCACTGAAGTGAATTAGCGTATGGATCCCTTGGATGCCTAATCTGAGCCCGAAAAATCGTCTTCAATCTAACCGAAATTTTTACCGGTGACGCGCCGGACGGATCGTTGAAGAATTTACGATTTAAAACTAGAAATTCTGCAGCAAATGACCAAAAAGCCAATTGCCGAGAAATTCTCACAAATGTCAAAGCCCGCACTGAAGTGAATTAGCGTATGGATCCCTTGGATGCCTAATCTGAGCCCGAAAAATCGTCTTCAATCTAACCGAAATTTTTACCGGTGACGCGCCGGACGGATCGTTGAAGAATTTACGATTTAAAACTAGAAATTCTGCAGCAAATGACCAAAAAGCCAATTGCCGAGAAATTCTCACAAATGCCAAAGCCCGCACTAAAGTGAATTAGCGTATGGATCCCTTGGAAGCCTAATCAGAGCCCGAAAAATCGTCTTAAATCTAACCGAAACTTTTACCGGTGACGCGCCGGACGGATCGTTGAAGAATTTACGATTTCAAACTAGAAATTCTGCAGCAAATGACCAAAAAGCCAATTGCCGAGAAATTCTCACAAATGTGAAAGCCCGCACTGAAGTGAATTAGCGTATGGATCCCTTGGATGCCTAATCTGAGCCCGAAAAATCGTCTTCAATCTAACCGAAATTTTTACCGGTGACGCGCCGGACGGATCGTTGGAAAATTTATGATTTTTAACTAGAAATTCTGCAGCAAATGACCAAAAAGCCAATTGCCGAGAAATTCTCACAAATGTGAAAGCCCGCACTGAAGTGAATTAGCGTATGGATCCCTTGGATGCCTAATCTGAGCCCGAAAAATCGTCTTCAATCTAACCGAAATTTTTACCGGTGACGCGCCGGACGGATCGTTGGAAAATTTATGATTTTTAACTAGAAATTCTGCAGCAAATGACCAAAAAGCCAATTGCCAAGAAATTCTCAAAAATGTTAACGCCCGCACTGAAGTGAATTAGCGTATGGATCCCTTGGATGCCTGATCTGAGCCCGAAAAATCGTCTTCAATCTAACCGAAATTTTTACCGGTGACGCGCTGGACGGATCTTTGAAAAATTTACGATTTCAAACTAGAAATTCTGCAGCAAATGACCAAAAAGCCAATTGCCGAGAAATTCTCACAAATGCCAAAGCCCGCACTAAAGTGAATTAGCGTATGGATCCCTTGGAAGCCTAATCAGAGCCCGAAAAATCGTCTTAAATCTAACCGAAACTTTTACCGGTGACGCGCCGGACGGATCGTTGAAGAATTTACGATTTCAAACTAGAAATTCTGCAGCAAATGACCAAAAAGCCAATTGCCGAGAAATTCTCACAAATGTGAAAGCCCGCACTGAAGTGAATTAGCGTATGGATCCCTTGGATGCCTAATCTGAGCCCGAAAAATCGTCTTCAATCTAACCGAAATTTTTACCGGTGACGCGCCGGACGGATCGTTGGAAAATTTATGATTTTTAACTAGAAATTCTGCAGCAAATGACCAAAAAGCCAATTGCCAAGAAATTCTCACAAATGTTAAAGCCCGCACTGAAGTGAATTAGCGTATGGATCCCTTGGATGCCTGATCTGAGCCCGAAAAATCGTCTTCAATCTAACCGAATTTTTTACCGGTGACGCGCCGGACGGATCTTTGAAAAATTTACGATTTCAAACTAGAAATTCTGCAGCAAATGACCAAAAAGCCAATTGCCGAGAAATTCTCACAAATGTCAAAGCCCGCACTGAAGTGAATTAGCGTATGGATCCCTTGGATGCCTAATCTGAGCCCGAAAAATCGTCTTCAATCTAACCGAAATTTTTACCGGTGACGCGCCGGACGGATCGTTGAAGAATTTACGATCTCAAACTAGAAATTTCGCAGCAAATGACCAAAAAGCCAATTGCCGAGAAATTCTCACAAATGTCAAAGCCCGCACTGAAGTGAAATAGCGTATAGATCCCTTGGATCCCTAATCTTAGCCCGAAAAATCGTCTTCAATCTAACCGAAATTTTTACCGTTGACGCGCCGGACGGATCGTTGAAGAATTTACGATTTCAAACTAGAAATTCTGCAGCAAATGACCAAAAAGCCAATTGCCGAGAAATTCTCACAAATGTGAAAGCCCGCACTGAAGTGAATTAGCGTATGGATCCCTTGGATGCCTAATCTGAGCCCGAAAAATCGTCTTCAATCTAACCGAAATTTTTACCGGTGACGCGCCGGACGGATCGTTGGAAAATTTATGATTTTTAACTAGAAATTCTGCAGCAAATGACCAAAAAGCCAATTGCCAAGAAATTCTCACAAATGTTAAAGCCCGCACTGAAGTGAATTAGCGTATGGATCCCTTGGATGCCTGATCTGAGCCCGAAAAATCGTCTTCAATCTTACCGAAATTTTTACCGGTGACGCGCTGGACGGATCTTTGAAAAATTTACGATTTCAAACTAGAAATTCTGCAGCAAATGACCAAA
Organism: Anaspis maculata; assembly: GCA_949128115.1. NCBI lineage: Eukaryota > Metazoa > Arthropoda > Insecta > Coleoptera > Scraptiidae > Anaspis > Anaspis maculata. The sequence continues at coordinate 55,227,978 of OX421963.1, read as the reverse complement.
AAGCCAATTGCCGAGAAATTCTCACAAATGTCAAAGCCCGCACTGAAGTGAATTAGCGTATGGATCCCTTGGATGCCTAATCTGAGCCCGAAAAATCGTCTTCAATCTAACCGAAATTTTTACCGGTGACGCGCCGGACGGATCGTTGAAGAATTAACGATCTCAAACTAGAAATTCTGCAGCAAATGACCAAAAAGCCAATTGCCGAGAAATTCTCACAAATGTCAAAGCCCGCACTGAAGTGAAATAGCGTATGGATCCCTTGGATGCCTAATCTGAGCCCGAAAAATCGTCTTCAATCTAACCGAAATTTTTACCGTTGACGCGCCGGACGGATCGTTGAAGAATTTACGATTTCAAACTAGAAATTCTGCAGCAAATGACCAAAAAGCCAATTGCCGAGAAATTCTCACAAATGTGAAAGCCCGCACTGAAGTGAATTAGCGTATGGATCCCTTGGATGCCTAATCTGAGCCCGAAAAATCGTCTTCAATCTAACCGAAATTTTTACCGGTGACGCGCCGGACGGATCGTTGGAAAATTTATGATTTTTAACTAGAAATTCTGCAGCAAATGACCAAAAAGCCAATTGCCAAGAAATTCTCAAAAATGTTAAAGCCCGCACTGAAGTGAATTAGCGTATGGATCCCTTGGATGCCTGATCTGAGCCCGAAAAATCGTCTTCAATCTAACCGAAATTTTTACCGGTGACGCGCTGGACGGATCTTTGAAAAATTTACGATTTCAAACTAGAAATTCTGCAGCAAATGACCAAAAAGCCAATTGCCGAGAAATTCTCACAAATGTCAAAGCCCGCACTGAAGTGAATTAGCGTATGGATCCCTTGGATGCCTAATCTGAGCCCGAAAAATCGTCTTCAATCTAACCGAAATTTTTACCGGTGACGCGCCGGACGGATCGTTGAAGAATTAACGATCTCAAACTAGAAATTCTGCAGCAAATGACCAAAAAGCCAATTGCCGAGAAATTCTCATAAATGTTAAAGCCCGCACTGAAGTGAATTAGCGTATGGATCTCTTGGATGCCTAATCTGAGGCCGAAAAATCGTCTTAAATCTAACCGAAATTTTTACCGTTGACGCGCCGGACGGATCGTTGAAGAATTTACGATTTCAAACTAGAAATTCTGCAGCAAATGACCAAAAAGCCAATTGCCGAGAAATTCTCACAAATGTGAAAGCCCGCACTGAAGTGAATTAGCGTATGGATCCCTTGGATGCCTAATCTGAGCCCGAAAAATCGTCTTCAATCTAACCGAAATTTTTACCGGTGACGCGCCGGACGGATCGTTGGAAAATTTATGATTTTTAACTAGAAATTCTGCAGCAAATGACCAAAAAGCCAATTGCCAAGAAATTCTCAAAAATGTTAAAGCCCGCACTGAAGTGAATTAGCGTATGGATCCCTTGGATGCCTGATCTGAGCCCGAAAAATCGTCTTCAATCTTACCGAAATTTTTACCGGTGACGCGCTGGACGGATCTTTGAAAAATTTACGATTTCAAACTAGAAATTCTGCAGCAAATGACCAAAAAGCCAATTGCCGAGAAATTCTCACAAATGTCAAAGCCCGCACTGAAGTGAATTAGCGTATGGATCCCTTGGATGCCTAATCTGAGCCCGAAAAATCGTCTTCAATCTAACCGAAATTTTTACCGGTGACGCGCCGGACGGATCGTTGAAGAATTAACGATCTCAAACTAGAAATTCTGCAGCAAATGACCAAAAAGCCAATTGCCGAGAAATTCTCATAAATGTTAAAGCCCGCACTGAAGTGAATTAGCGTATGGATCTCTTGGATGCCTAATCTGAGGCCGAAAAATCGTCTTAAATCTAACCGAAATTTTTACCGTTGACGCGCCGGACGGATCGTTGAAGAATTTACGATTTCAAACTAGAAATTCTGCAGCAAATGACCAAAAAGCCAATTGCCGAGAAATTCTCACAAATGTGAAAGCCCGCACTGAAGTGAATTAGCGTATGGATCCCTTGGATGCCTAATCTGAGCCCGAAAAATCGTCTTCAATCTAACCGAAATTTTTACCGGTGACGCGCCGGACGGATCGTTGGAAAATTTATGATTTTTAACTAGAAATTCTGCAGCAAATGACCAAAAAGCCAATTGCCAAGAAATTCTCAAAAATGTTAAAGCCCGCACTGAAGTGAATTAGCGTATGGATCCCTTGGATGCCTGATCTGAGCCCGAAAAATCGTCTTCAATCTTACCGAAATTTTTACCGGTGACGCGCTGGACGGATCTTTGAAAAATTTACGATTTCAAACTAGAAATTCTGCAGCAAATGACCAAAAAGCCAATTGCCGAGAAATTCTCACAAATGTCAAAGCCCGCACTGAAGTGAATTAGCGTATGGATCCCTTGGATGCCTAATCTGAGCCCGAAAAATCGTCTTCAATCTAACCGAAATTTTTACCGGTGACGCGCCGGACGGATCGTTGAAGAATTAACGATCTCAAACTAGAAATTCTGCAGCAAATGACCAAAAAGCCAATTGCCGAGAAATTCTCACAAATGTCAAAGCCCGCACTGAAGTGAAATAGCGTATGGATCCCTTGGATGCCTAATCTGAGCCCGAAAAATCGTCTTCAATCTAACCGAAATTTTTACCGTTGACGCGCCGGACGGATCGTTGAAGAATTTACGATTTCAAACTAGAAATTCTGCAGCAAATGACCAAAAAGCCAATTGCCGAGAAATTCTCACAAATGTGAAAGCCCGCACTGAAGTGAATTAGCGTATGGATCCCTTGGATGCCTAATCTGAGCCCGAAAAATCGTCTTCAATCTAACCGAAATTTTTACCGGTGACGCGCCGGACGGATCGTTGGAAAATTTATGATTTTTAACTAGAAATTCTGCAGCAAATGACCAAAAAGCCAATTGCCAAGAAATTCTCACAAATGTTAAAGCCCGCACTGAAGTGAATTAGCGTATGGATCCCTTGGATGCCTGATCTGAGCCCGAAAAATCGTCTTCAATCTAACCGAAATTTTTACCGGTGACGCGCTGGACGGATCTTTGAAAAATTTACGATTTCAAACTAGAAATTCTGCAGCAAATGACCAAAAAGCCAATTGCCGAGAAATTCTCATAAATGTTAAAGCCCGCACTGAAGTGAATTAGCGTATGGATCTCTTGGATGCCTAATCTGAGGCCGAAAAATCGTCTTAAATCTAACCGAAATTTTTATCGGTGACGCGCCGGACGGATCGTTGAAGAATTTACAATTTTAAACTAGAAATTCTGCAGCAAATGACCAAAAAGCCAATTGCCGAGAAATTCTCACAAATGTGAAAGCCCGCACTGAAGTGAATTAGCGTATGGATCCCTTGGATGCCTAATCTGAGCCCGAAAAATCGTCTTCAATCTAACCGAAATTTTTACCGGTGACGCGCCGGACGGATCGTTGGAAAATTTATGATTTTTAACTAGAAATTCTGCAGCAAATGACCAAAAAGCCAATTGCCAAGAAATTCTCAAAAATGTTAAAGCCCGCACTGAAGTGAATTAGCGTATGGATCCCTTGGATGCCTGATCTGAGCCCGAAAAATCGTCTTCAATCTTACCGAAATTTTTACCGGTGACGCGCTGGACGGATCTTTGAAAAATTTACGATTTCAAACTAGAAATTCTGCAGCAAATGACCAAAAAGCCAATTGCCGAGAAATTCTCACAAATGTCAAAGCCCGCACTGAAGTGAATTAGCGTATGGATCCCTTGGATGCCTAATCTGAGCCCGAAAAATCGTCTTCAATCTAACCGAAATTTTTACCGGTGACGCGCCGGACGGATCGTTGAAGAATTAACGATCTCAAACTAGAAATTCTGCAGCAAATGACCAAAAAGCCAATTGCCGAGAAATTCTCACAAATGTCAAAGCCCGCACTGAAGTGAAATAGCGTATAGATCCCTTGGATGCCTAATCTTAGCCCGAAAAATCGTCTTCAATCTAACCGAAATTTTTACCGTTGACGCGCCGGACGGATCGTTGAAGAATTTACGATTTCAAACTAGAAATTCTGCAGCAAATGACCAAAAAGCCAATTGCCGAGAAATTCTCACAAATGTGAAAGCCCGCACTGAAGTGAATTAGCGTATGGATCCCTTGGATGCCTAATCTGAGCCCGAAAAATCGTCTTCAATCTAACCGAAATTTTTACCGGTGACGCGCCGGACGGATCGTTGGAAAATTTATGATTTTTAACTAGAAATTCTGCAGCAAATGACCAAAAAGCCAATTGCCGAGAAATTCTCAAAAATGTTAAAGCCCGCACTGAAGTGAATTAGCGTATGGATCCCTTGGATGCCTAATCTGAGCCCGAAAAATCGTCTTCAATCTAACCGAAATTTTTACCGGTGACGCGCCGGACGGATCGTTGAAGAATTAACGATCTCAAACTAGAAATTCTGCAGCAAATGACCAAAAAGCCAATTGCCGAGAAATTCTCACAAATGTGAAAGCCCGCACTGAAGTGAATTAGCGTATGGATCCCTTGGATGCCTAATCTGAGCCCGAAAAATCGTCTTCAATCTAACCGAAATTTTTACCGGTGACGCGCCGGACGGATCGTTGGAAAATTTATGATTTTTAACTAGAAATTCTGCAGCAAATGACCAAAAAGCCAATTGCCAAGAAATTCTCACAAATGTTAAAGCCCGCACTGAAGTGAATTAGCGTATGGAACCCTTGGATGCCTGATCTGAGCCCGAAAAATCGTCTTCAATCTAACCGAAATTTTTACCGGTGACGCGCTGGACGGATCTTTGAAAAATTTACGATTTCAAACTAGAAATTCTGCAGCAAATGACCAAAAAGCCAATTGCCGAGAAATTCTCATAAATGTTAAAGCCCGCACTGAAGTGAATTAGCGTATGGATCTCTTGGATGCCTAATCTGAGGCCGAAAAATCGTCTTAAATCTAACCGAAATTTTTATCGGTGACGCGCCGGACGGATCGTTGAAGAATTTACAATTTTAAACTAGAAATTCTGCAGCAAATGACCAATAAGCTAATTGCCGAGAAATTTTCACAAATGTCAAAGCCCGCACTGGAGTGAATTAGCGTATGGATCCCTTGGATGCCTAATTTGAGCCCGAAAAATCGTCTTCAATCTAACCGAAATTTTTACCGTTGACGCGCCGGACGGATCGTTGAAGAATTTACGATTTCAAACTAGAAATTCTGCAGCAAATGACCAAAAAGCCAATTGCCGAGAAATTCTCACAAATGTCAAAGCCCGCACTGAAGTGAATTAGCGTATGGATCCCTTGGATGCCTAATCTGAACCCGAAAAATCGTCTTCAATCTAACCGAAATTTTTACCGGTGACGCGCCGGACGGTTTGTTGAAGAATTTACGATTTCAAACTAGAAATTCTGCAGCAAATGAACAAAAAGTCAGTTGCCGAGAAATTCTCACAAATGTCAAAAACCGCACTGAAGTGAATTAGCGTATGGATCCCATGGATGCCTAATCTGAGCCCGAAAAATCGTCTTCAATCTAACCGAAATTTTTACCGGTGACGCGCCGGACGGTTCGTTGAAGAATTTACGATTTCAAACAAGAAATTCTGCAGCAAATGACCAAAAAGTCAGTTGCCGAGAAATTCTCACAAATGTCAAAGACCGCATTGAAGTGAATTAGCGTATGGATCCCTTGGATGCCTAATCTGAGCCCGAAAAATCGTCTTCAATCTAACCGAAATTTTTACCGGTGACGCGCCGGACGGATCGTTGAAGAATTTACGATTTAAAACTGGAAATTCTGCAGCAAATGACCAAAAAGCCAATTGCCGAGAAATTCTCACAAATGCCAAAGCCCGCACTAAAGTGAATTAGCGTATGGATCCCTTGGATGCCTAATCTGAGCCCGAAAAATCGTCTTCAATCTAACCGAAATTTTAACCGGTGACGCGCCGGACGGATCGTTGAAGAATTTACGATTTCAAACTAGAAATTCTGCAGCAAATGACCAAAAAGCCAATTGCCGAGAAATTCTCACAAATGCCAAAGCCCGCACTGAAGTGAATTAGGGTATGGATCCCTTGGATGCCTAATCTGAGCCCGAAAAATCGTCTTCAATCTAACCGAAATTTTAACCGGTGACGCGCCGGACGGATCGTTGAAGAATTTACGATTTCAAACTAGAAATTCTGCAGCAAATGACCAAAAAGTCAGTTGCCGAGAAATTCTCACAAATGCCAAAGCCCGCACTGAAGTGAATTAGGGTATGGATCCCTTGGATGCCTAATCTGAGCCCGAAAAATCGTCTTCAATCTAACCGAAATTTTAACCGGTGACGCGCCGGACGGATCGTTGAAGAATTTACGATTTCAAACTAGAAATTCTGCAGCAAATGACCAAAAAGCCAATTGCCGAGAAATTCTCACAAATGCCAAAGCCCGCACTGAAGTGAATTAGGGTATGGATCCCTTGGATGCCTAATCTGAGCCCGAAAAATCGTCTTCAATCTAACCGAAATTTCAACCGGTGACGCGCCGGACGGATCGTTGAAGAATTTACGATTTCAAACTAGAAATTCTGCAGCAAATGACCAAAAAGCCAATTGCCGAGAAATTCTCACAGATGCCAAAGCCCGCACTGAAGTGAATTAGGGTATGGATCCCTTGGATGCCTAATCTGAGCCCGAAAAATCGTCTTCAATCTAACCGAAATTTTAACCGGTGACGCGCCGGACGGATCGTTGAAGAATTGACGATTTCAAACTAGAAATTCTGCAGCAAATGACCAAAAAGCCAATTGCCGAGAAATTCTCACAAATGCCAAAGCCCGCACTGAAGTGAATTAGGGTATGGATCCCTTGGATGCCTAATCTGAGCCCGAAAAATCGTCTTCAATCTAACCGAAATTTTAACCGGTGACGCGCCGGACGGTTCGTTGAAGAATTTACGATTTCAAACTAGAAATTCTGCAGCAAATGACCAAAAAGTCAGTTGCCGAGAAATTCTCACAAATGTCAGAGACCGCACTGAAGTGAATTAGCGTATGGATCCCTTGGATGCCTAATCTGAGCCCGAAAAATCGTCTTCAATCTAACCGAAATTTTTACCGGTGACGCGCCGGACGGATCGTTGAAGAATTTACGATTTAAAACTAGAAATTCTGCAGCAAATGTCCAAAAAGCCAATTGCCGAGAAATTCTCACAAATGCCAAAGCCCGCACTAAAGTGAATTAGCGTATGGATCCCTTGGAAGCCTAATCAGAGCCCGAAAAATCGTCTTAAATCTAACCGAAACTTTTACCGGTGACGCGCCGGACGGATCGTTGAAGAATTTACGATTTCAAACTAGAAATTCTGCAGCAAATGACCAAAAAGCCAATTGCCGAGAAATTCTCACAAATGTGAAAGCCCGCACTGAAGTGAATTAGCGTATGGATCCCTTGGATGCCTAATCTGAGCCCGAAAAATCGTCTTCAATCTAACCGAAATTTTTACCGGTGACGCGCCGGACGGATCGTTGGAAAATTTATGATTTTTAACTAGAAATTCTGCAGCAAATGACCAAAAAGCCAATTGCCGAGAAATTCTCACAAATGTTAAAGCCCGCACTGAAGTGAATTAGCGTATGGATCCCTTGGATGCCTGATCTGAGCCCGAAAAATCGTCTTCAATCTAACCGAATTTTTTACCGGTGACGCGCCGGACGGATCTTTGAAAAATTTACGATTTCAAACTAGAAATTCTGCAGCAAATGACCAAAAAGCCAATTGCCGAGAAATTCTCACAAATGTCAAAGCCCGCACTGAAGTGAATTAGCGTATGGATCCCTTGGATGCCTAATCTGAGCCCGAAAAATCGTCTTCAATCTAACCGAAATTTTTACCGGTGACGCGCCGGACGGATCGTTGAAGAATTTACGATCTCAAACTAGAAATTCTGCAGCAAATGACCAAAAAGCCAATTGCCGAGAAATTCTCACAAATGTCAAAGCCCGCACTGAAGTGAAATAGCGTATGGATCCCTTGGATGCCTAATCTTAGCCCGAAAAATCGTCTTCAATCTAACCGAAATTTTTACCGTTGACGCGCCGGACGGATCGTTGAAGAATTTACGATTTCAAACTAGAAATTCTGCAGCAAATGACCAAAAAGCCAATTGCCGAGAAATTCTCACAAATGTGAAAGCCCGCACTGAAGTGAATTAGCGTATGGATCCCTTGGATGCCTAATCTGAGCCCGAAAAATCGTCTTCAATCTAACCGAAATTTTTACCGGTGACGCGCCGGACGGATCGTTGGAAAATTTATGATTTTTAACTAGAAATTCTGCAGCAAATGACCAAAAAGCCAATTGCCAAGAAATTCTCACAAATGTTAAAGCCCGCACTGAAGTGAATTAGCGTATGGATCCCTTGGATGCCTGATCTGAGCCCGAAAAATCGTCTTCAATCTAACCGAAATTTTTACCGGTGACGCGCTGGACGGATCTTTGAAAAATTTACGATTTCAAACTAGAAATTCTGCAGCAAATGACCAAAAAGCCAATTGCCGAGAAATTCTCACAAATGTCAAAGCCCGCACTGAAGTGAATTAGCGTATGGATCCCTTGGATGCCTAATCTGAGCCCGAAAAATCGTCTTCAATCTAACCGAAATTTTTACCGGTGACGCGCCGGACGGATCGTTGAAGAATTAACGATCTCAAACTAGAAATTTTGCAGCAAATGACCAAAAAGCCAATTGCCGAGAAATTCTCACAAATGTCAAAGCCCGCACTGAAGTGAAATAGCGTATGGATCCCTTGGATGCCTAATCTGAGCCCGAAAAATCGTCTTCAATCTAACCGAAATTTTTACCGTTGACGCGCCGGACGGATCGTTGAAGAATTTACGATTTCAAACTAGAAATTCTGCAGCAAATGACCAAAAAGCCAATTGCCGAGAAATTCTCACAAATGTGAAAGCCCGCACTGAAGTGAATTAGCGTATGGATCCCTTGGATGCCTAATCTGAGCCCGAAAAATCGTCTTCAATCTAACCGAAATTTTTACCGGTGACGCGCCGGACGGATCGTTGGAAAATTTATGATTTTTAACTAGAAATTCTGCAGCAAATGACCAAAAAGCCAATTGCCAAGAAATTCTCACAAATGTTAAAGCCCGCACTGAAGTGAATTAGCGTATGGATCCCTTGGATGCCTGATCTGAGCCCGAAAAATCGTCTTCAATCTAACCGATATTTTCACCGGTGACGCGCCGGACGGATCGTTGAAGAATTTACGATCTCAAACTAGAAATTCTGCAGCAAATGACCAAAAAGCCAATTGCCGAGAAATTCTCACAAATGTCAAAGCCCGCACTGGAGTGAATTAGCGTATGGATCCCTTGGATGCCTAATCAGAGCCCGAAAAATCGTCTTCAATCTAACCGAAACTTTTACCGGTGACGCGCCGGACGGATCTTTGAAAAATTTACGATTTCAAACTAGAAATTCTGCAGCAAATGACCAAAAAGCCAATTGCCGAGAAATTCTCATAAATGTTAAAGCCCGCACTGAAGTGAATTAGCGTATGGATCTCTTGGATGCCTAATCTGAGGCCGAAAAATCGTCTTAAATCTAACCGAAATTTTTATCGGTGACGCGCCGGACGGATCGTTGAAGAATTTACAATTTTAAACTAGAAATTCTGCAGCAAATGACCAAAAAGCCAATTGCCGAGAAATTCTCACAAATGTGAAAGCCCGCACTGAAGTGAATTAGCGTATGGATCCCTTGGATGCCTAATCTGAGCCCGAAAAATCGTCTTCAATCTAACCGAAATTTTTACCGGTGACGCGCCGGACGGATCGTTGGAAAATTTATGATTTTTAACTAGAAATTCTGCAGCAAATGACCAAAAAGCCAATTGCCAAGAAATTCTCAAAAATGTTAAAGCCCGCACTGAAGTGAATTAGCGTATGGATCCCTTGGATGCCTGATCTGAGCCCGAAAAATCGTCTTCAATCTTACCGAAATTTTTACCGGTGACGCGCTGGACGGATCTTTGAAAAATTTACGATTTCAAACTAGAAATTCTGCAGCAAATGACCAAAAAGCCAATTGCCGAGAAATTCTCACAAATGTCAAAGCCCGCACTGAAGTGAATTAGCGTATGGATCCCTTGGATGCCTAATCTGAGCCCGAAAAATCGTCTTCAATCTAACCGAAATTTTTACCGGTGACGCGCCGGACGGATCGTTGAAGAATTAACGATCTCAAACTAGAAATTCTGCAGCAAATGACCAAAAAGCCAATTGCCGAGAAATTCTCACAAATGTCAAAGCCCGCACTGAAGTGAAATAGCGTATAGATCCCTTGGATGCCTAATCTTAGCCCGAAAAATCGTCTTCAATCTAACCGAAATTTTTACCGTTGACGCGCCGGACGGATCGTTGAAGAATTTACGATTTCAAACTAGAAATTCTGCAGCAAATGACCAAAAAGCCAATTGCCGAGAAATTCTCACAAATGTGAAAGCCCGCACTGAAGTGAATTAGCGTATGGATCCCTTGGATGCCTAATCTGAGCCCGAAAAATCGTCTTCAATCTAACCGAAATTTTTACCGGTGACGCGCCGGACGGATCGTTGGAAAATTTATGATTTTTAACTAGAAATTCTGCAGCAAATGACCAAAAAGCCAATTGCCGAGAAATTCTCAAAAATGTTAAAGCCCGCACTGAAGTGAATTAGCGTATGGATCCCTTGGATGCCTAATCTGAGCCCGAAAAATCGTCTTCAATCTAACCGAAATTTTTACCGGTGACGCGCCGGACGGATCGTTGAAGAATTAACGATCTCAAACTAGAAATTCTGCAGCAAATGACCAAAAAGCCAATTGCCGAGAAATTCTCACAAATGTGAAAGCCCGCACTGAAGTGAATTAGCGTATGGATCCCTTGGATGCCTAATCTGAGCCCGAAAAATCGTCTTCAATCTAACCGAAATTTTTACCGGTGACGCGCCGGACGGATCGTTGGAAAATTTATGATTTTTAACTAGAAATTCTGCAGCAAATGACCAAAAAGCCAATTGCCAAGAAATTCTCACAAATGTTAAAGCCCGCACTGAAGTGAATTAGCGTATGGAACCCTTGGATGCCTGATCTGAGCCCGAAAAATCGTCTTCAATCTAACCGAAATTTTTACCGGTGACGCGCTGGACGGATCTTTGAAAAATTTACGATTTCAAACTAGAAATTCTGCAGCAAATGACCAAAAAGCCAATTGCCGAGAAATTCTCATAAATGTTAAAGCCCGCACTGAAGTGAATTAGCGTATGGATCTCTTGGATGCCTAATCTGAGGCCGAAAAATCGTCTTAAATCTAACCGAAATTTTTATCGGTGACGCGCCGGACGGATCGTTGAAGAATTTACAATTTTAAACTAGAAATTCTGCAGCAAATGACCAATAAGCTAATTGCCGAGAAATTTTCACAAATGTCAAAGCCCGCACTGGAGTGAATTAGCGTATGGATCCCTTGGATGCCTAATTTGAGCCCGAAAAATCGTCTTCAATCTAACCGAAATTTTTACCGTTGACGCGCCGGACGGATCGTTGAAGAATTTACGATTTCAAACTAGAAATTCTGCAGCAAATGACCAAAAAGCCAATTGCCGAGAAATTCTCACAAATGTCAAAGCCCGCACTGAAGTGAATTAGCGTATGGATCCCTTGGATGCCTAATCTGAACCCGAAAAATCGTCTTCAATCTAACCGAAATTTTTACCGGTGACGCGCCGGACGGTTTGTTGAAGAATTTACGATTTCAAACTAGAAATTCTGCAGCAAATGAACAAAAAGTCAGTTGCCGAGAAATTCTCACAAATGTCAAAAACCGCACTGAAGTGAATTAGCGTATGGATCCCATGGATGCCTAATCTGAGCCCGAAAAATCGTCTTCAATCTAACCGAAATTTTTACCGGTGACGCGCCGGACGGTTCGTTGAAGAATTTACGATTTCAAACAAGAAATTCTGCAGCAAATGACCAAAAAGTCAGTTGCCGAGAAATTCTCACAAATGTCAAAGACCGCATTGAAGTGAATTAGCGTATGGATCCCTTGGATGCCTAATCTGAGCCCGAAAAATCGTCTTCAATCTAACCGAAATTTTTACCGGTGACGCGCCGGACGGATCGTTGAAGAATTTACGATTTAAAACTGGAAATTCTGCAGCAAATGACCAAAAAGCCAATTGCCGAGAAATTCTCACAAATGCCAAAGCCCGCACTAAAGTGAATTAGCGTATGGATCCCTTGGATGCCTAATCTGAGCCCGAAAAATCGTCTTCAATCTAACCGAAATTTTAACCGGTGACGCGCCGGACGGATCGTTGAAGAATTTACGATTTCAAACTAGAAATTCTGCAGCAAATGACCAAAAAGCCAATTGCCGAGAAATTCTCACAAATGCCAAAGCCCGCACTGAAGTGAATTAGGGTATGGATCCCTTGGATGCCTAATCTGAGCCCGAAAAATCGTCTTCAATCTAACCGAAATTTTAACCGGTGACGCGCCGGACGGATCGTTGAAGAATTTACGATTTCAAACTAGAAATTCTGCAGCAAATGACCAAAAAGTCAGTTGCCGAGAAATTCTCACAAATGCCAAAGCCCGCACTGAAGTGAATTAGGGTATGGATCCCTTGGATGCCTAATCTGAGCCCGAAAAATCGTCTTCAATCTAACCGAAATTTTAACCGGTGACGCGCCGGACGGATCGTTGAAGAATTTACGATTTCAAACTAGAAATTCTGCAGCAAATGACCAAAAAGCCAATTGCCGAGAAATTCTCACAAATGCCAAAGCCCGCACTGAAGTGAATTAGGGTATGGATCCCTTGGATGCCTAATCTGAGCCCGAAAAATCGTCTTCAATCTAACCGAAATTTCAACCGGTGACGCGCCGGACGGATCGTTGAAGAATTTACGATTTCAAACTAGAAATTCTGCAGCAAATGACCAAAAAGCCAATTGCCGAGAAATTCTCACAGATGCCAAAGCCCGCACTGAAGTGAATTAGGGTATGGATCCCTTGGATGCCTAATCTGAGCCCGAAAAATCGTCTTCAATCTAACCGAAATTTTAACCGGTGACGCGCCGGACGGATCGTTGAAGAATTGACGATTTCAAACTAGAAATTCTGCAGCAAATGACCAAAAAGCCAATTGCCGAGAAATTCTCACAAATGCCAAAGCCCGCACTGAAGTGAATTAGGGTATGGATCCCTTGGATGCCTAATCTGAGCCCGAAAAATCGTCTTCAATCTAACCGAAATTTTAACCGGTGACGCGCCGGACGGTTCGTTGAAGAATTTACGATTTCAAACTAGAAATTCTGCAGCAAATGACCAAAAAGTCAGTTGCCGAGAAATTCTCACAAATGTCAGAGACCGCACTGAAGTGAATTAGCGTATGGATCCCTTGGATGCCTAATCTGAGCCCGAAAAATCGTCTTCAATCTAACCGAAATTTTTACCGGTGACGCGCCGGACGGATCGTTGAAGAATTTACGATTTAAAACTAGAAATTCTGCAGCAAATGTCCAAAAAGCCAATTGCCGAGAAATTCTCACAAATGCCAAAGCCCGCACTAAAGTGAATTAGCGTATGGATCCCTTGGAAGCCTAATCAGAGCCCGAAAAATCGTCTTAAATCTAACCGAAACTTTTACCGGTGACGCGCCGGACGGATCGTTGAAGAATTTACGATTTCAAACTAGAAATTCTGCAGCAAATGACCAAAAAGCCAATTGCCGAGAAATTCTCACAAATGTGAAAGCCCGCACTGAAGTGAATTAGCGTATGGATCCCTTGGATGCCTAATCTGAGCCCGAAAAATCGTCTTCAATCTAACCGAAATTTTTACCGGTGACGCGCCGGACGGATCGTTGGAAAATTTATGATTTTTAACTAGAAATTCTGCAGCAAATGACCAAAAAGCCAATTGCCGAGAAATTCTCAAAAATGTTAAAGCCCGCACTGAAGTGAATTAGCGTATGGATCCCTTGGATGCCTAATCTGAGCCCGAAAAATCGTCTTCAATCTAACCGAAATTTTTACCGGTGACGCGCCGGACGGATCGTTGAAGAATTAACGATCTCAAACTAGAAATTCTGCAGCAAATGACCAAAAAGCCAATTGCCGAGAAATTCTCACAAATGTGAAAGCCCGCACTGAAGTGAATTAGCGTATGGATCCCTTGGATGCCTAATCTGAGCCCGAAAAATCGTCTTCAATCTAACCGAAATTTTTACCGGTGACGCGCCGGACGGATCGTTGGAAAATTTATGATTTTTAACTAGAAATTCTGCAGCAAATGACCAAAAAGCCAATTGCCAAGAAATTCTCACAAATGTTAAAGCCCGCACTGAAGTGAATTAGCGTATGGAACCCTTGGATGCCTGATCTGAGCCCGAAAAATCGTCTTCAATCTAACCGAAATTTTTACCGGTGACGCGCTGGACGGATCTTTGAAAAATTTACGATTTCAAACTAGAAATTCTGCAGCAAATGACCAAAAAGCCAATTGCCGAGAAATTCTCATAAATGTTAAAGCCCGCACTGAAGTGAATTAGCGTATGGATCTCTTGGATGCCTAATCTGAGGCCGAAAAATCGTCTTAAATCTAACCGAAATTTTTATCGGTGACGCGCCGGACGGATCGTTGAAGAATTTACAATTTTAAACTAGAAATTCTGCAGCAAATGACCAATAAGCTAATTGCCGAGAAATTTTCACAAATGTCAAAGCCCGCACTGGAGTGAATTAGCGTATGGATCCCTTGGATGCCTAATTTGAGCCCGAAAAATCGTCTTCAATCTAACCGAAATTTTTACCGTTGACGCGCCGGACGGATCGTTGAAGAATTTACGATTTCAAACTAGAAATTCTGCAGCAAATGACCAAAAAGCCAATTGCCGAGAAATTCTCACAAATGTCAAAGCCCGCACTGAAGTGAATTAGCGTATGGATCCCTTGGATGCCTAATCTGAACCCGAAAAATCGTCTTCAATCTAACCGAAATTTTTACCGGTGACGCGCCGGACGGTTTGTTGAAGAATTTACGATTTCAAACTAGAAATTCTGCAGCAAATGAACAAAAAGTCAGTTGCCGAGAAATTCTCACAAATGTCAAAAACCGCACTGAAGTGAATTAGCGTATGGATCCCATGGATGCCTAATCTGAGCCCGAAAAATCGTCTTCAATCTAACCGAAATTTTTACCGGTGACGCGCCGGACGGTTCGTTGAAGAATTTACGATTTCAAACAAGAAATTCTGCAGCAAATGACCAAAAAGTCAGTTGCCGAGAAATTCTCACAAATGTCAAAGACCGCATTGAAGTGAATTAGCGTATGGATCCCTTGGATGCCTAATCTGAGCCCGAAAAATCGTCTTCAATCTAACCGAAATTTTTACCGGTGACGCGCCGGACGGATCGTTGAAGAATTTACGATTTAAAACTGGAAATTCTGCAGCAAATGACCAAAAAGCCAATTGCCGAGAAATTCTCACAAATGCCAAAGCCCGCACTAAAGTGAATTAGCGTATGGATCCCTTGGATGCCTAATCTGAGCCCGAAAAATCGTCTTCAATCTAACCGAAATTTTAACCGGTGACGCGCCGGACGGATCGTTGAAGAATTTACGATTTCAAACTAGAAATTCTGCAGCAAATGACCAAAAAGCCAATTGCCGAGAAATTCTCACAAATGCCAAAGCCCGCACTGAAGTGAATTAGGGTATGGATCCCTTGGATGCCTAATCTGAGCCCGAAAAATCGTCTTCAATCTAACCGAAATTTTAACCGGTGACGCGCCGGACGGATCGTTGAAGAATTTACGATTTCAAACTAGAAATTCTGCAGCAAATGACCAAAAAGTCAGTTGCCGAGAAATTCTCACAAATGCCAAAGCCCGCACTGAAGTGAATTAGGGTATGGATCCCTTGGATGCCTAATCTGAGCCCGAAAAATCGTCTTCAATCTAACCGAAATTTTAACCGGTGACGCGCCGGACGGATCGTTGAAGAATTTACGATTTCAAACTAGAAATTCTGCAGCAAATGACCAAAAAGCCAATTGCCGAGAAATTCTCACAAATGCCAAAGCCCGCACTGAAGTGAATTAGGGTATGGATCCCTTGGATGCCTAATCTGAGCCCGAAAAATCGTCTTCAATCTAACCGAAATTTCAACCGGTGACGCGCCGGACGGATCGTTGAAGAATTTACGATTTCAAACTAGAAATTCTGCAGCAAATGACCAAAAAGCCAATTGCCGAGAAATTCTCACAGATGCCAAAGCCCGCACTGAAGTGAATTAGGGTATGGATCCCTTGGATGCCTAATCTGAGCCCGAAAAATCGTCTTCAATCTAACCGAAATTTTAACCGGTGACGCGCCGGACGGATCGTTGAAGAATTGACGATTTCAAACTAGAAATTCTGCAGCAAATGACCAAAAAGCCAATTGCCGAGAAATTCTCACAAATGCCAAAGCCCGCACTGAAGTGAATTAGGGTATGGATCCCTTGGATGCCTAATCTGAGCCCGAAAAATCGTCTTCAATCTAACCGAAATTTTAACCGGTGACGCGCCGGACGGTTCGTTGAAGAATTTACGATTTCAAACTAGAAATTCTGCAGCAAATGACCAAAAAGTCAGTTGCCGAGAAATTCTCACAAATGTCAGAGACCGCACTGAAGTGAATTAGCGTATGGATCCCTTGGATGCCTAATCTGAGCCCGAAAAATCGTCTTCAATCTAACCGAAATTTTTACCGGTGACGCGCCGGACGGATCGTTGAAGAATTTACGATTTAAAACTAGAAATTCTGCAGCAAATGTCCAAAAAGCCAATTGCCGAGAAATTCTCACAAATGCCAAAGCCCGCACTAAAGTGAATTAGCGTATGGATCCCTTGGAAGCCTAATCAGAGCCCGAAAAATCGTCTTAAATCTAACCGAAACTTTTACCGGTGACGCGCCGGACGGATCGTTGAAGAATTTACGATTTCAAACTAGAAATTCTGCAGCAAATGACCAAAAAGCCAATTGCCGAGAAATTCTCACAAATGTGAAAGCCCGCACTGAAGTGAATTAGCGTATGGATCCCTTGGATGCCTAATCTGAGCCCGAAAAATCGTCTTCAATCTAACCGAAATTTTTACCGGTGACGCGCCGGACGGATCGTTGGAAAATTTATGATTTTTAACTAGAAATTCTGCAGCAAATGACCAAAAAGCCAATTGCCGAGAAATTCTCACAAATGTTAAAGCCCGCACTGAAGTGAATTAGCGTATGGATCCCTTGGATGCCTGATCTGAGCCCGAAAAATCGTCTTCAATCTAACCGAATTTTTTACCGGTGACGCGCCGGACGGATCTTTGAAAAATTTACGATTTCAAACTAGAAATTCTGCAGCAAATGACCAAAAAGCCAATTGCCGAGAAATTCTCACAAATGTCAAAGCCCGCACTGAAGTGAATTAGCGTATGGATCCCTTGGATGCCTAATCTGAGCCCGAAAAATCGTCTTCAATCTAACCGAAATTTTTACCGGTGACGCGCCGGACGGATCGTTGAAGAATTTACGATCTCAAACTAGAAATTCTGCAGCAAATGACCAAAAAGCCAATTGCCGAGAAATTCTCACAAATGTCAAAGCCCGCACTGAAGTGAAATAGCGTATGGATCCCTTGGATGCCTAATCTTAGCCCGAAAAATCGTCTTCAATCTAACCGAAATTTTTACCGTTGACGCGCCGGACGGATCGTTGAAGAATTTACGATTTCAAACTAGAAATTCTGCAGCAAATGACCAAAAAGCCAATTGCCGAGAAATTCTCACAAATGTGAAAGCCCGCACTGAAGTGAATTAGCGTATGGATTATGGATCCCTTGGATGCCTAATCTGAGCCCGAAAAATCGTCTTCAATCTAACCGAAATTTTTACCGGTGACGCGCCGGACGGATCGTTGGAAAATTTATGATTTTTAACTAGAAATTCTGCAGCAAATGACCAAAAAGCCAATTGCCAAGAAATTCTCACAAATGTTAAAGCCCGCACTGAAGTGAATTAGCGTATGGATCCCTTGGATGCCTGATCTGAGCCCGAAAAATCGTCTTCAATCTAACCGAAATTTTTACCGGTGACGCGCTGGACGGATCTTTGAAAAATTTACGATTTCAAACTAGAAATTCTGCAGCAAATGACCAAAAAGCCAATTGCCGAGAAATTCTCACAAATGTCAAAGCCCGCACTGAAGTGAATTAGCGTATGGATCCCTTGGATGCCTAATCTGAGCCCGAAAAATCGTCTTCAATCTAACCGAAATTTTTACCGGTGACGCGCCGGACGGATCGTTGAAGAATTAACGATCTCAAACTAGAAATTTTGCAGCAAATGACCAAAAAGCCAATTGCCGAGAAATTCTCACAAATGTCAAAGCCCGCACTGAAGTGAAATAGCGTATGGATCCCTTGGATGCCTAATCTGAGCCCGAAAAATCGTCTTCAATCTAACCGAAATTTTTACCGTTGACGCGCCGGACGGATCGTTGAAGAATTTACGATTTCAAACTAGAAATTCTGCAGCAAATGACCAAAAAGCCAATTGCCGAGAAATTCTCACAAATGTGAAAGCCCGCACTGAAGTGAATTAGCGTATGGATCCCTTGGATGCCTAATCTGAGCCCGAAAAATCGTCTTCAATCTAACCGAAATTTTTACCGGTGACGCGCCGGACGGATCGTTGGAAAATTTATGATTTTTAACTAGAAATTCTGCAGCAAATGACCAAAAAGCCAATTGCCAAGAAATTCTCACAAATGTTAAAGCCCGCACTGAAGTGAATTAGCGTATGGATCCCTTGGATGCCTGATCTGAGCCCGAAAAATCGTCTTCAATCTAACCGATATTTTCACCGGTGACGCGCCGGACGGATCGTTGAAGAATTTACGATCTCAAACTAGAAATTCTGCAGCAAATGACCAAAAAGCCAATTGCCGAGAAATTCTCACAAATGTCAAAGCCCGCACTGGAGTGAATTAGCGTATGGATCCCTTGGATGCCTAATCAGAGCCCGAAAAATCGTCTTCAATCTAACCGAAACTTTTACCGGTGACGCGCCGGACGGATCGTTGAAGAATTTACGATTTCAAACTAGAAATTCTGCAGCAAATAATAATAATAATAATAATAATAATAAATGTCTTTTATTGATCCCTCATAAATAGAAAATAGAAATTAAAGTATGACCAGTGGTAAAAAATGACCAAAAAGCCGGTTGCCGAGAAATTCTCACAAATGTAAAAGCCCGCAATGAGGTGAATTAGCGTATGGATCCCTTGGATGCCTGATCTGAGCCCGAAAAATCGTCTTCAATCTAACCGAAATCTTTACCGGTGACGCGCCGGACAGATTGTTGAGAAATTTACGATTTTCAACAAGAAATTCTGCAGCAAATGACCAAAAAGCCAATTGCCAAGAAATTCTCACAAATGTGAAAGCCCGCACTGAGGTGAATTATGGATCCCTTGGATGCCTAATCTGAGCCCGAAAAATCGTCTTAAATCTAACCGAAATTTTCACCGGTGACGCGTCGGACAGATCTTTGAAAAATTTACGATTTCAAACTAGAAATTCTGCAGCAAATGACCAAAAAGCCAATTGCCGAGAAATTCTCACAAATGTGAAAGCCCGCACTGAAGTGAATTAGCGTATGGATCCCTTGGATGCCTAATCTGAGCCCGAAAAATCGTCTTCAATCTAACCGAAATTTTTACCGGTGACGCGCCGGACGGATCGTTGAAAAATTTATGATTTTTAACTAGAAATTCTGCAGCAAATGACCAAAAAGCCAATTGCCGAGAAATTCTCACAAATGTTAAAGCCCGCACTGAAGTGAATTAGCGTATGGATCCCTTGGATGCCTGATCTGAGCCCGAAAAATCGTCTTCAATCTAACCGAAATTTTTACCGGTGACGCGCCGGACGGATCGTTGAAGAATTTACGATTTCATACTAGAAATTCTGCAGCAAATGACCAAAAAGCCAATTACCGAGAAATTCTCACAAATGTCAAAGCCCGCACTGGAGTGAATTAGCGTATGGATCCCTTGGATGCCTAATCAGAGCCCGAAAAATCGTCTTCAATCTAACCGAAACTTTTACCGGTGACGCGCCGGACGGATCGTTGAAGAATTTACGATTTCAAACTAGAAATTCTGCAGCAAATAATAATAATAATAATAATAAATGTCTTTTATTGATCCCTCATAAATAGAAAATAGAAATTAAAGTGTGACCAGTGGTAAAAAATGACCAAAAAGCCGGTTGCCGAGAAATTCTCACAAATGTAAAAGCCCGCAATGAGGTGAATTAGCGTATGGATCCCTTGGATGCCTGATCTACCCATTGGAGTGAAAAATTCTTGCAAAAGCTTTTCCGTCTAGGACTAGATGCTGTGACGAACGGACATTTTTTGAGAAATAAAAACACCTTTGCTTCAGTCTGTATCAATACACATTACTCTCCCTTCATCAAATTCGAAAATTTTTAGAAAACATCGTCACCTACACTGTCTACCTGGCCATCATACATAATCTTGTATTGGTCAAATGAGTAGAATAAAATTGTTTATTCATTTATAACATCGTCACACCCTACCGAGAGGAAACCGAAACAAGCGAATATGCCTCATAGGCATGAGGCTCAGTAGCGCACTTCCTTTTTTGAAGGATTAGTGAACGCAAGATGTTAAGTAACTAGGGTTCTACTCTACCGTCATTTGGGCAAACAATTTCAATATGGCGGCCAAAATTTCGGCAGAATAATAAAATTTGGCTTGAAAATCAGAATGATCGTACTAGACAAGGGTGAGTTCCAAGTTTCATGAAAATTGTTCCACTAATAAGAGATTTCAATATGGCGGCCAAGATGGCGGCGAAATCATGAAACACAGCTTGAAAATAAGAATGATCATCCGAGACAAGGGTAACTTCCAAGTTTCATGAAAATCCTTTCACTTATAAGAGATTTCAACATGGCGGCGAAGATGGTGGCGGAATCATGAAATTTGGCTTGAAAATGAAAATGATCATACGAGACAAAGGTCAGCTCCAAGTTTCATGAAAATCGTTACACTAATAAGAAATTTCAATATGGCAGCCAAGATGGCGGTGGAATTATGAAAGCCAATCTGCCTATTTGGTCCTTGAGGACCTAAGCTATCTATCGGATGAAGTTCAATTTTTAAGGGCTGTAGCTTTATTTCCCGAAGAGAAGTTCAACTTCTTCGAAGTGCACAGGAGATCTCTGTTTTTTGATAATAATGATAACGATGTATGGATAACAAAAATAGTGCCCATTGGCCACCCTTGGGGGACATCAGCTATCCATCGAAAAAAGTTCCAAGGCTCTTGCTTCAATTCTCGAGAAGGACTACATCATCCTAGTTTCTACACGGACAGACAGACAGACAGACAAACAGACAGACGAACCGGCCACATAAGCGTCATATATGCGCCGAGCCGTAGTTTTGCGGTCGTTTTCAGAAATTCATAACAATTGACTCGAAGGTCGTATCGAGGTGGAGTTTTTGTCAAAAGGAAGTTCAAATTGTTCTCTAAATATATTCCCGTACATGTAGGGATGTATCTCCATAACAAGATGGCGGCAGAATTATGAAACTCAGCTTGAAAATAGGAATGATCGTACGAGACAAGCGTAACTCTCAAGTTTCATGAAAATCCTTCCACTTATAAGAGATTTCAATATGGCGGCCAAGATGGTGGGGCAATCATGAAATTTGGCTTGAAAATAAGAATGATCGTACTAGACAAGGGTAAGTTTCAAGTTTCATGACAATCGTTCCACTAATAAGAAATTTCAATATGGCAGCCAAGATGGCGGCCGAATTATGAAAGCCAACCTGCCTATTTGGTCCTTGAGGACCTAAGCTATCCACCGGATAAAGTTCAATCTTCAAGGGCTGTAGCTTTATTTCCCGAGGAGAAGTTCAACTTCATCGAAGTGCACAGGAGATCTCTGTTTTTTGAGAATAATGATAACGATGTATGGATAACAAAAATAGTGCCCATTGGCCACCCTTGGGGACATCAGCTATTAATCGGAAAAAAGTTCCAAGACTCTTGTTTCAATTCTCGAGAAGGAGTACAGCGTCTTAATTTCTGCACGGACTCGGACAGACAGACAGACAGACAGACAGACAGACAAACCGGCCACATAAGCGTCATTCTGCTACTTATATAAAAAAATGTTCTCCAACTGATTTCGACCTCCTGAACACGAATATCGGGTTCACTTTTGAATTGGAACATTTCTTTTTTATCGAAAAACCGAAAAAATGGTAGCCTTGTCACATGATTTTTAGTGATACCTACCTACTTTTTTTTTTGTTATTGAGCGAACATGTTTCGTAATTTGAGTGCCATTATCCTTCAGGTACGAAGGCGTAGAAGGGCCAACAATAATTTAACAAAGTTAAAGCAAATTGAGCTTGATCATTGCAATTTCAACCTAAACAATTGTAACTTCGAACTGTAAGTTCGAAGTTACAATTGTAGGTTCAAAGTTACAATTATAAGTTCGAAGTTACAATTGTAATTTCGAAGTTACAATTGTAGGTTCGAAGTTACAATGTAAGTTCGAAGTTACAATTGTAAGTTCGAAGTTACAATGTAAGTTCGAAGTTACAATTGTAAGTTCGAAGTTACAATTGTTCAGGTTGAAATTGCAATGATCAAGCTCAATTTGCTTTAGCTTTGTTAAATTATTGTTGGCCCTTCTACGCCTTCGTATTCAGGTACCTAGTATTGGCTATTTCAAAATGTTCAATTACTATTTCGGCACGTCTGATTTTAAATTTGTAGGGTCGTGTAATATGCGCCGAGCCGTGGCTTTGCGGCCGTTTTCAAAAATCGATAACAATTGACCTAACGGTCGGATCGAAGTGGGGTTTTTGTCAAAAGAAAGTTCAAATTGTTCTCTAAATATAATGCCGTACATGCAGTGATGTATTTCATTAAGAAATTGTAGTTGCCTGCATATCGCAACTTTCTACATCTTACCGCGCATGCCAGCACTTGATCGGCGAAGCCGCCCTACACCAAAATGTTATTTTTGTAATTGTTCATGATTATTTCGGCAAAATTTTTCTTGATTCGCGTACCAAGGCCATGAGCTACCCATTCGAGTTGAAATAGTTTCTGTATTGAATTTCGTTTTGTTCGGAGGAAAGGATATCAAGCACCAGCAAGCAACGAATAAATCATTTGCGGCCGAGCCGTAGTTTCGGAGTCATTTTCAAAAATTAATAACTACTAATCGGCACCTCGCACCGATGTGAAATTTTCACTAAAATAAAGTTCAAATCATCCTCTAAATATAACTCCGCATATGTATTATGGTAAAATGATAAGATCGGGTACTTCCTCGCATGTGATAACTTTCGAGATCAGGCCGGCTTCTGAAATGCAGCATTCAACGGCGATGCCGCGTCACACTAAATTGTTATTATTGTCATTGTTTATTATTATTTCGTCAAGATATTTCTTGGTTCGGGATACAAGGTCATGAGCTACCCAATGGAGTAAAATTTTTTCGCAAAAACCTTTTCGTCTAGGACTAGATGCTGTGACGGACGGACGGACGGACGGACGGACAAAGCGAGGACAAAAGCGCCTTCCCGTTTGGAGAAGTGCGCTAAAAAAATGCAAAATCCTACCTTTCGTCGCTTCAGTCTTCTCTGCTACCCCGGCTGCTTGGCCCATCCATCCTTCTTCTTCGTCAATGGGACTTACTGAAACAAGGAAGCATTTTTTTAGTAAAACTTTGTTGTTACTATTTAGCGAGCTACTTAGTTGTTTTCTCCGACAAGAGGATGGATGGTGGAGGTTGAAAATATCTAAATACATCCAAGTATTTGTCAATGAAATGGACTACATTCAGAAATTAGGAATATTACTGATGAAAAATGTAATAAAACAAAGCTCTCAGACTACCCCAACACTAGACCATCAGACCAGAGCTACGCAGAAGATGTACTTATAATAGATTTGTTTTGGCAGCGAGTTGCGGACGGTTTGCTAACTGTGATTCAGCGCGCATACTCGACTCCAACCAGTTTTCAAGTGGTTGGAAAGTTTTTGCTGCAAGAACGCGTAGCGAGCGGTTCCAGTTGAAACTAGGAACACAACAACTTGTCAAGTTTTCCCCGCCAAGCCGAGGTCTTATTTAAGGGGTTTCTGATGCGACTAAAAAAGTTGTCGACAGAAATCGGTTTTATTTTATTTTTTTCGTCCAAGTACAAACTCATCAAAAAAGAAAATGTACAGACATTGCTATCAAATTTTGAAAATTTCCAAAATACATATTTTGAAAATATTTGAATTTGATTTTTGAAAATTCAAGAACTAGATAGCATCGACAATGTATCTTTCCTCAAGAAAGTCGCATGCAATTTGAACTTTCTATTTTAAAAAAAAAGGTACCAAAAATGACTACTACTATTCACTTTTTCATGTCTACGAGAAATCATTTTTGGTGCCTTTTTTAAAAATAAAAAGTTCATATTTGGCATGCGACTTTCTTGAGGAAAGACACATTGTTGATGCTATCTAGTTTTTGAATTTTCAAAAATCAAAATCAAAAATTTTCAAAATTTGATAGCAATATCCGTACATTTTCTTTTTGGAGGAGTTTCTACTCGACGAAAAAAAAAACCGATTCCCGTCAACAACTTTGTCAGTCGCATCAGAAACCCCTTGATAAATTTACCGAATTAATGTAAATATGTAACTTTCAGCAGGTAAAACTATTTTAAATTAACCTCGAAAATGCGTCTTTATTTACCTTTACTGTCACACTGTCACATTACGCGCCACGCCATCAATCAAAGATCGCCCGATTGCGAATAAAGGCGTACGCATGCGTCTGATCACCAGTTTCTTTTTAATTCTCAAACTCCTCTGACCGTCCACAAACTGTTTTCGAACCGTTGGAGGCACCTGCCCAAACAGCTTACCAACAGTTGTTGGCAACTCGAAGTTTACACTGCCCGAACGGCTTAACGGAAGCGCGCAGAATCCAAACGGTTGGAAACGGTTGTGTATCGCTGCCAAAACAAACCTATTATCGACCAACGTAATAACAGAATGAGACCCGCAGTGCTTCTTATTCCCGTTTATCAGGGGTAGAAGGTAGGTATCAAATAGCCTTGTGATGTCCAGAACCGTGAAGATATTGGGCGCTTTCCATTTAAAACATTTGTGTCGGTTTGTGTCAGCTTGTGTTAGCTTGTGTCGATGAGACAAAGGAAAACAGATCAAATGGAACGCATTTGTGTCGATTTGTGTCAACACAAGTCGACTTGTGTCGGTAAATGGAAAGCACACATTGGCGAGTTTCAAGATCGAATACGCCATCTGACGGCCAACGTGTAAACGACGTTTGTGCACGGATCAACCGCAGATTTGTGTGGGCTCTTATTACGTTGCGGTGTTTGGTGACTTCAATTGATTCCATCTGACTTAACGCGGCGTTGATTTTTTCCAACAAAGTACGTGAGCCACGCACGTTTCATTATCTTGAATATACTAGGTGTCGTCGGTTGCAAAAGCATTGCATTTTTAAATAAGAGTGGCACGTGTACGACGACTGGCAAGCAAAAGTGGCATCAGAATGGAAGGTGGTAAGATTTTAATTTTGTCATAGTCACAAAAAGTAGCGGAGAATTTGTTGCGTTTCCGAGTGCGAGTCGCGCTGTGGAAACCGGAAAAAGGAAGAGTTACATTTTCACCGTTTCCCGTCGAAAGCGAAAGACGCAAGTTGGGTAGTCAAGATGACAAACAAACTTGGCACTGTGGAAAATATGACTACGAGAAAAGCCTGGGAAGTGTCGCTGAAAATAGGAACTTTAAATAGCTGCATCGAAGAAGCACAGCTGCGATATGTTTGCATGTCCCGGACTGGCCTGCTTTGCAAGTGCATTTAAACATTCCAATTTCACAGGAACTCTCGCAGGAACTGCTACTACTATTTCTTTTAATTACAATCTCAGTTGCCTCGTGAGGAGATTCATACAATGCGCTTGTTTGTAAACACAATCCAAATATGTCTATGTTTGAACTGAAGCTTGATTCGGTTCGCTTTCGACCACACAACACAAGAAATTGTGACTTAAGAATTTCCTCTCCCATCAGTATCCCATCACGATACATCGAGAATCCGTTGAGGCTTGAGGCCATCCAGTGATTGAAAACCTTCATAACACTCAATTCGCTTTTGCCATTTTCGAGTTCCACCGCAATAGGTACTGATTAACCACGTTTCACGTCTGAAGGACATTAAAAACCGCTTACTACTGATAAGATTTTTGAACGCGCGGGCAACAATCCGTGCCCTATCCGACATGTTTGTTTACATGCGAAGCGCATCAGCAGCGCCACCATCGGTAATGTTACTCGCCAATATGGGGCTGTGTCTCAATCGGTTTCTGGGATATCAAAGACCGTAGGCAAATATTGTACGCCAAAATGAATTTAGTAAGGTCGAATAAAAAATTTGCTCCATCATTTCAATTTTTCAACGCACTTCAACACATGCAAGTGGCCGCAAGCGGCTTGTTTGATAGGAAAGTGAATTTTTTGTTATCTTACACTTGCCTTGTCATTGAAGGAAAACATCAAGGAATATTGTCAATTTACTTTGTGCACCAAATTTGGTCGAAATCCAGTATAGCCCAGGCGCCATGCACCAGGGAAAACAATAAGGAAATAATTGTTTACTCACAACCACTATGGTAATTGATTCATTACATACCTAGTAGGAGGTCGGGAAGTGACCCATTGCCGACCTCCCGAGAAAGTGAAGAAATGGTAGCTTTAGAAATGAAATTTCAAAATATGCATCCAACCAAACAATAAGTGTGTTAATCAGTATTTCCTGAACCACGTTTCAGCAAAATTAATCGGCATATCTGGAAGTTATGACAAAAAGTTAATTTTCAGATTTCAACTTTTGAACGCCTGTAATCCTGCAAGCTGAGTACATGGTTGTGAGTAAAATAGTATACATACTCTCGACGGTAAATACATCATTCCAGCTTCGGGCTAGACCCTCCAGGCAGTGCCCTCAGCAGTATTGATGTATTTCCCGTCTCGGTATGTAATATACTATTACTGGCTTGAAACTAGCTTAAAACGATCTGTGTAGCCGAGTGTCGTGTAGCTTAAGTTTTTTCATACTAGTTCATTCCATTTCGGAAATGTCGGCGTCATGCGTCATGTCGCCATCATTAACAAGACATGCACCAGCGTGGTTTTGCCGAATACATTATCTTAATTTTGGGTCATCTGACAGTAAGAGTCATTTTGAAGCCGATGAAATTCCCTGCAGTTTTTTTTTAGTTAACTTTCTGCAACCTATGGTATGGTCTTTAAAATAGAGCTTCTGAAAGCGAGAGTCATTGTCGTGAAAGCTCCGTGGCCACTTGACTCGAAAAACTAAAATTTCGATGCGACAAAAAAAATTCGATTTTTTTCAATTCAATTCAATTCATTTATTTGTTCCATTTTGTGTACAGTGTTGTACAGTCACAAAAAATATCCTATAGAGGACGTAGAACGTGTCAAGTAGAAGTTAATACATATATATATATATATACACCTGAATAAAATGATGTAAATAAAATTTGGATATAAACAGACTAAAATACATATAAATTTAAATTTATATGATACAAATTAAAATCAAGATATGGAGCAAACTACAAGAAACATGTCCAACAATACAACAGGACACTATATACACATTATATATCATCACGTGCTAGAAGCAGAATGACTAGAATATTATATTATCAGATAGGTATTCATCTAGCCTATAATAGGCCTTAACGACGAGAAACTCTTTTAGCCTTTGCCGAAGGATGTTCAATGGCAACTCTCGTACAGCCATTGGCAGGTTATTGAAGATCTTGATCAATTTAAACTGTACATTCTTTTGGATAAAACTGTAGTTGCACTTAACACTGCTGAGGTCCCCTTTTCCACGTGTATCATGTGTATGCTCCCTGTGACAGTCCATGAAGAGATCTGGGTTCTTAGTAACAAACATTATTGCCTCATAAATATACAGACCTGTCAGAGTAAGCATATCATTTTCAGTGAAATGTGGTCTACAACTGTCATAATTTGCTAAGCCTAGGATTCGTCTTAGACATCGTTTTTGCATATAGTGGACGTGGTACAACCGAAATAGAGAATTTAAGTTGCAAATGATGATAAAGGCAAACCACTTGGCAGGGTTACAACTGAGACCTAAATGAACGATTTGACCCGCAGTGCTTTTCTTTTCGTCCCTTAGGATTTAAATAGCGCCCCTTTTTCAAAATGGCGGATTTTATCTAGGGGCAGAAGGTATCAAATAGCCTGGTGATGTCCAGCTTCGTGAAAATTAATCGAGCTGTATCTCAATCGGTTTCTGGGACATCAAACACTAATTAAAAATATGGTGGAACATTGCCATCTACCGCAGGCAAATTTGGTGGAGGCGCCAAAAGGAATTTACTACTGCCATAAGAAAATTGCTGTAACATTTTTATTTTCAACGGATTTCAACACAAGACATTTCATTTTGTGAAAGAGTGAATTCTTCTTGTCACCTTATACCTTCCATTGAAAAAAGACGTTGAGGAATGTTGAAAAAAAAATTTAAAAATAATTTGAAAAAAAAAGATTTCCAACATTTTTTTATTTTAATGCAATTGGCCCTATTTGTAGACTTTGATGTGCCCTTTCCAAACTTGCACTTTTCCGACTCATATCTTTGCAGTACGCGCCGCCATATTGAAAAAATGATGTCTGAAAAGAAGTTTTTGACAATATATTAATTTTGGCCTTTGTGACATTAAAATGTTTATATACATATGAAAGCGCATTCAATCCTCCACAGTTTGACATCTGAACCAGCTCTCTGCGACCCACGGTTCTTGAGCTAGACCTCCTGGAAGTATCAATTTTCGGTTCCAAAAGAATTAAAAATTACCTCTTGGGGCTGTGCCAGGTCCACCAATGTTCATGATTTGAGATAAATGACGACGCGTTATCGTTGGGTAATTTGAATAAGACATGGTGGTGATCCAGTGGTGAGATCTGGTAGGCGCGGTCACTATTTAACACCGAAAATTGATACTTCCGGAAGCTCTAGTTCAAGAACCCCGAATCGCACAGAGATGGTTCAAGTGTCAAATCGTGGAGAATTGAATGTACTTTCATACGTCCATAAACATTTAAATCTCGCATGGACTTGAATTTAGTTATTGTCAAAAACTTCTCTTCAGATATCATTTTTTCAACATTGCGGTACGCACTGCAAAGATATCAATCGGAAAAGTGCAAATTTAGAAAGGGCACATCAAAATCTACAAATAAGACAATTTTCATGAAAATAAAAAATTAAAAAAATCTTTTTTTTCTCAAATTATCTTCAGTTTTTTTCTTCAACATTCCTCAATGTCTTTTTTCATGAAAGGTATTAGATAGCAAGGAGAATTTACTTCTCTACAAAATGAGATACCTTGTGTTAAAATCGGTTGGAAAATAAAAATGTTACAGCAATTTTCTTATGACCGTACCAAATTCATTTTGGCGCCTCCACCAAATTTGCCTGCGACAGATGTCAATGCTCTACCATTTTTTTAAAAAGTATTTGATGTCCCAGAAATCGATCGAGACATAGCTCCATATATTTTAACGAAGCTGGACATCACCAGGCCATTTGATACCTTCTGCCCCTAGATAAAATCCGCCATTTTGAAAAAGGGGCGCTATTCAAATCCTAAGGGACTAAAATAAAAGCACTGCGGGTCAAATTGTTCATTCAAGTCTTAGTTACGATCCTGCAAAAGGGTTTGCCTTTATCATAATTTGCAACTTGTTTTTTCCTACCACGTCCACTAATAGTAAAAGCTCGTTTGAAATTAGATGATCCCGCCCAGAAAATGATCCCATATCTAAGTGTTGATTCTACATAAGCATGGTAGGTCATTAGCGCAGCGTCCCTATTAATAATGGTTGTGAGCATGTGTAGCGCGTAGCAATATTTGTTCAATTTTTTCACCAAATGGTCAATATGTGCGCACCAGTCCAGTCTATAATCTATTCTAAGACCCAAAAAATCTATCTCGTTAATCAAACTGAATTCCACGTTATTGAACTGTATCGTGAGGGGGTCATTTTGTTTTTTGTATGAGAACTTGATAATTTGTGTTTTGTCAATGTTTAGTTTTAAACTATTGTTGGAGAAGTACGTTCCAAACGCATCCAAACTTTGGCAAATTTTATTTTTCAGGTTGCTGTCACTATTTTCCGCTGAAACCATGGATGTATCGTCCGCGTACTGTACTATCCTTTCATTCATTGCAGCACAGAGATCATTTGTGTAAACTAGATATAGTAGGGGGCCCAAGATGGAACCCTGTGGCACTCCCCTGTCCACGACAAAACACTCGGAGACAACAGACCCCCCGTCCCTACCCGTCTCCGACACAAAATATTTTCTCCCTTTCAGGTAAGAAGACATCAGCTGCAAAGGCAAGCCCCTTATCCCATATAGCTCCATCTTCTTCAATAACAGATTATGATTGACGCAGTCAAAAGCCTTAGATAAATCAATGCATGTTACTGACGTATGTTTTTTATTATTTACGGACTGGAGAATCTCCGAAATTGCAGTGTACATAGTCCGGATGCTAGTTGCATAAAATGGAATGAACCTTGCATTTTTTGATGAGAAGATGCTACTTGGTGGAAATGTTCTTTGCGTCATACTCTTCCGATCCAGAAAGGTAGCCATCAGCGCCATCCATGCCGGCAGCGTATACAGGGTGAAACAGAAAAAAAAAGTTGGAAAATTATATTCAAATAACCGAAGCATGTGGAGACGTGTAATTTACCACATACATCAACTATTTTATGCTTATGAAGTCACAGCAAACTGTTCTTGATTACCTTGAAGCATCTTTGAGATGTAGAGGAAAAACAGAAAAAAAAACAAAAACACTTTTTTTCTCATAAATAAGTGATTCTTGGAGATATTGACACACTACTTGGTATTTCTACAAAAAGTAAAGTGAGAAATGATATGAGCTGGGTAGCCAGTTCCTAGGCCAACTATTTTCAGAAATACGATTGTCAACTTTTTTCTCCTCTTGAGCACCATCTTGAATCTGCCCTGTGAGGCATCGTTGAAAGAGTGATTGGTTATCATAATGATGGTAATATGTAATCATTGCATCGTGAAAACAACCTCCCCATCATAATTTAGTGACCTCTTCGGCGGGAAAGAATGGCCATACACGTATTTTCTGGCTCTTCAAAGCTTTAGTGCCCATCATGGCATTTGCAACATCCGGAATGGTAAAATATGTGACGCATTATGAACCTTGATGTACTTTGAGGTAGCCTACCAAGTTTTGCAATCACCAATTGGAAGGTTTGTTCTTAAAAGCTGTTTGAACAAAATTTGTTAAATTTTTTTATGGAAAATGCAAAATATTGGATCTTTCACCCCTACTTGATCCCTCGTTGAGGAAAGCCTGAAACTGTAAGTCTCCAAAATTTTCATGCTAATGGTTCACTGAGAACTGTTCTTCAATGTGTAGTTGTCAAAATCTGCATAGTTGCGTTCAGATTCCAGACAAAGAGCGACAAAAAAGTCCATGCAGTGAAAAAAGACACAACTTTTAATGCAATGGAGAAATCTCGGAAATGTCCCTTTTAGATAGGCTTCCCGCAATACACAGGTTCTGTAAGACTCTCAAGCGTGGATGAAAGGCTTGAAACATTACTAACTTGAGGCTCTAACAGTGTACCAAATTGCACATTCATGTTATAAAAAGCAAGGTCTCCAGACAGCTTTCAGTCTAGCTCTGGACTAGTTTTTTCTAGACTATAATGTATGTCTTTTTTCACTGCATCAACTTCTTTGTCGCTCTCTGTCTGGAATCTGAACGCAACTATGCAATTTTTGACAACTAAACATTGAAGAGTACTTCCCACTGAACCATTATTATGGAAAATTCGGAGTCTTTCGGTTTCAGGCTATCCTCAGTGAGGGATCAAGTAAAGGTGAGAGACCCAATATTTTGTATTTCTCATAAAAAAACGACACAAATTTCGATCAAACAGCTTTTAAGAACAAACTTCTCAATTGATGATGGTGAAACTTAATAGGCTACTTCAAAGTACATCAAGGTTTATAATGCGTAACATATTTCACCATTCCAAATGTTGCAAATGCCATCATGGGCACTAAAGCTTTGGAGAGCAAAAAAATACGTGTATGGCCATTCTTTCCCGCCGAAGAGGTCACTAAATTATGATGAGGAGGTTGTTTTTACGATGCAATGATGCCGTATCACCATTATTATGATAACCAGTCACTTTTTCAACGATGCCTCATGGAGCAGATTCAAGATGGTGCTCAAGAGAAAAAAAAAGTTGACAATCGTATTTCTGGAAATAGTTGGCTGAGGAATTGGCTACCCAGCTCATATCATTTCTCACATTACTTTTTGTAGAAATACCAAGTATTGTGTCAATATCTTCAAGAATAACTTATTTATGGAAAAAAGAGTGTTCTTGGTTTTTTTTCTGGTTTTCCCCTACATTTCAAAGACGGCTTAAGGTAATCAAGAACAGTTTGCTGTGACTTCATAAGCATGAAGTAGGTAATGTATGTGGTAAGTTACACGTCTCCACATGATTCGGTTAATTAAATATGATTTTTCAACTTTTTTTTTCTGTATCACCCTGTATACGCCGTCAGCAGGGATGGCGCTGATGGCTACCTTTCTGGATCGGAAGAGTACAATGCAAAGAACATTTCCACCAAGTGGCATCTTCTCATCAAAAAATGCAAGGTACTTTCAACTAGCATCCGGACTAACATGGCCCTCACTGTTGTGCGGCCTTTTCGAAAGCCGTTGTGTGACTCACTAAGCACAAAATGCTTGTCAAAGAAAGTTATAAATCTGTCATAAATTATCTTTTCGAAAACTTTACTGATTACATTTAATACAGATATTGGTCGATAATTCTCAAGTTTCTTTTTATCCCCTTTTTTGAACACCGCCCTTATTTTTGCCAGCTTCAGTGAGTCAGGAAAAGTTCCACTCTGAAAACATTCGTTTATTAGAAAGGCCAAGGGAGCCGAAATACCTTTACTAATGTATTTCAAAACCTTAGTGGGAATTTTATCAGGGCCTACTGCTTTAGTATTTTTTAATGATTTAATTATCAACTGAACCTCGTGAGGATCTGTGGGCCTTAAGAATAGTGTTGAGTTGTTTTTTTAATGAATTCACAGTTATTAGAGTCAAAGTTAAATAAATCATTTTGCCCTATGGATTTGTAAGAAGCGCCCACCTCATTTAAAATAGCTTTTTCGTCCGTTGATGAGCTCGAAAGATTACTTAAAATATCATCTTTCTTCCGACTTCTATTGCCACCAGTATGTTTCCTTATAATATTCCACGTAGCTTTACTTTTATTTTCCGAGCTATGTATGTATGACAGATTATGGTTTTTCTTCGCTAACTTTATTTCTTTTCGAAGCGACTCGCAGTGTCGCTTATAGATCTCTCCCGATATAAACCCGTTCTGCTTATCTCTGAACATAATACGCTTAATTGTGCTTTTATTTCTGATACTACTTGTCATCCACTTATTACTTTCCCTACCGTTGATCTTTACCTTTTTACGTTTGAAAGTTTCACTCTATGGTTTCAAGAAATAAGTCGTAGGCCACATTCACGTCGGAGATACCATAAACAAAGTCCCAGTTTATGTACGATATTTTCTCAGTGCATTCACTCAACTTGGAATCAGAATATATCGTTACATATTTCACCTCTTGATGCTGTGTATCAACCTGTTGTGCACTTTGTGAGAATAAAGTTATCTTTTGGGCGTCGTGGTCCGATAGAGCGTTTTTTACAACAACGCTCTCAAACTCTTTGATGTAACTGTTTATGCAAATGTTATCAATGCAGTTCCCCTGCCTAGTTGACTCCTCGATCGTTGGGGCAAAGCAATAGGAGTCAATGACGTCCTTAAATTTAGTAAGTCTGTTACTTTCTTTAATAAAATTTATATTATAATCACCACAGATTATAATTTTACTATTCTTATTCTTTGATGTCAAAACCCTCAACATACAGTCAAACTTGACCAGAAAAATGTCGAACTCACCGCTAGGAGATCGATATATACAAACAATCACAACATCGATTTCATCATTGAAGACCCTTATGGCTGCGGCCTCAAAGTGTTTCTCAACAACCAATTCGTTCACAAACTCAATTCTATCAAACTGTAAACCATTCTTAACATAAATTGCAACCCCCCCCCATTCTATGGAATTCTCTACAGAAGGAATTTGCAAGAAAAAATCCCTCTATTGATAAGGAATCAATCTGCTCTAGTCGCGCATGATGTTCACTTACACAAACTACATCATAATTATCATGATCTAGAAATCATTTTCTAGATGATCATTTTCGATTCGAAAATGTGATTTCCCGATAATTCTTCATGCTATATAGTTGCGGTGGGGGTCTTAAACTCTTTCTCTTGAGCCGTAGATTACGAATATTGGAAAGTCGAAAACGTCACATTGTACATATACAGGGTGTACTAAGGGAATCAAATCAGATCACAGAAATTGGACATATTTCTTTGATTTAGCCTATGCGAAACTCTAAGCACCTATCACGAGTCCAATATGAATATGCATAAGCTTCACTTGATAAACACTCAAAAAGTGGTCAACTCACAGCTTTCCTGAAAAATAGGCAAATGGGAGTTAGAGGACTTCCAGGCGAGTCAGGATCCACAGAAGAAATTTTGTTTTCTTCGTTGGTTACGAAGATAAAGGGTGTTTGTGTGCTTCGTATGAAACTTTGATAAGCGATATTTCTGACACGGCTAGAGCCCAGGCTAGAGATGTTTTGTTGAAATTTACCAGTGATATTTCTCTGTTGGAAGTTATCCAGAAGCCATACCGGATAAGTCAAAATCTAGGGCTGGGCTAGAAGAAATGTGCTCCTTTACTTTTTGATCAAAAAGTACATTTTCTGACCGCTTTTCTAAAAAAAATTGCTATCGGATTCGAAAAGCTATAAGGAAAATTGCTACATGAATCACTTTTCAATTATTAAGATGGCACACCTAAACCCTTTCGACAATAAAATTAAAAGAAAAATTTGTGGGTAAGTTTCCATTTTCAACCGGACGTAATCGACCATTGTTTGAGTGAATTTATTCAAATTAATTTTTTGGCTTGTCTTTGTTGAATAGAAGAGCTTGGTTGGAAGAGAAACTCCAGAGCCGAAGAATTTTTTGACGACCAAATTGAGTATAATTGAGTGTTTTACTTTCGAATTTGTCATTTAAAAAAATGGTCGGCTCTGGAATTTTTGTCGAAACGTTCCTGAGTTACAAATTTTTGAAATTCGAAAAAAGTAAACTTTATAGGGCTGTATCTTCGTCATTAGGCCGAACTTTGCAAAATGGTATATACCGTCTGCTTTTAGCGCATTTTCGTAGGAAATACGCTAGGTATTAGCCGCGCTTTGATATCAGTCCGTCTGTCCGTCTGTCCGTCTTGTAGTTGAACTCCTCCTAAACGAAAAGTCGTAGCGGTATCGGGTTTTTTGCAAATTAATGCTGATTGTCTGCGGATGGGAATAGGCACAAAAAATATTTGGTCAGACCGCACGATTGCAAAAAAAAAATTAAAATGTTCAAAAAGTCGGTAGTATTCAACGCTACGGTGTGAATTTCTACATCGAGGAATCTTGCAAACCGTTCTAGATACATGCATACATGCAGCAAACGAAATATGCGGAAATTGATGGATACATTTTTAGTGAAAGAATCATTTTGATTCCTTTATTGCAATAGAAGATACAATTTTTTCAAGAAAAGGTTTCGCCCCGCGACTTCACATTTCCCGGTATTTAACGCTACAGTGTAAACTTCTACATGAGGAATCTTGCGAACCGTTTTAGATACATGCATATCTACATCCAGCGAACGAAAGATGGAGAAAGAAATAAAGAAACTTTTCGAGAAAAATCAACCTGATTGATTAATTCTCAAAGAAGATATTTTTATTTTTAATGCGGAATCTATACTTATGCACTATAACGGCTCGATACCAAGTTGGGGCTGAGACCGCCGTAAGTGCAGTTACCATAGCAACGGCGGATACCAGCCAATCAGACCGCTGTATTTGGCGAGTTACGCCGTCCCAAACTTTGCGCCTGCAACTTGGTATCGAGCTCTTACTCGTGAACTTATATGTGGATGCGATTTTCAAGTCGCGACGCTGTGGTTCAACAAGTTGCTATTGCGAGCTTCTGGCTCCGTGCTTGTGATCGATATAGGTATAATTTTTACTTATAGGATATTTTCTAGTTTTGGTTGATGTCATTCTGTTGTTTTTATCTCAGTTTTCATTTATTATTGACTACTCGTGTTTTCATAAAGATTCATGATTTCTTGTGGTAGTTTTGGTACAATCTGTTTACAGGTAACAATGAACAGTGTAGGTACTCATCTGCACTCCGAAAATGCGCTCATGAGACTCACCCCCGTGAGGACTTTGCTACTTGATTATTTTAGGCCCCAGCCCGTAGCACCTTTATTATCGGTTTCACACCCAATCTATTATGTATTTTTGAAATCACAAAAACAAGATCTTTCGACTGATGATATGTCAAATTATTTTTGACAGATGTCATTTTTTGACAATTGATAGAATAGTACTTGTAATACATCATTTTGAAGCCCATAAAATTCTGAGGAGAACTGTGTTTTCATTTTTGAAATCAGGTATCTTTCACAGCTTCTAGGGGTCTTTCAATAGGAAAAAAAGTTGAATTTCAGAAATACATAATAAGTAAGTGGGTAAAGCCAAAGCAGGTACCTATTGTCATTGTAAACTAATGATAATAATTAATCCGTGATCACAATGAAACAAAAAATGTCCTAAAGAAGTTGCTCGAAATGACCGCCTCCTTGTTTCTTGAATGAAAGATTCGACGATCAGTTAATTGGAACTACCGGCCCAACGCGATTTTTTTATAAGCTTACCTGGAAGATAAGGTGTTTATAGAGTTTCCCAATAATTTGGACGATTTAAAAATCAGATCATCACTATTAGTTAAAATCAAAAATACCTATTACTTCTTATTGAGTGACTATTTCTGGAATTGACATTTTTTTTTATTGAAAGACCCTAGAAGCTGAAAGACACCCTATTTTAAAAATAAGAACGCAGTTCTCCTCAAAATTTTATGGGCTTTAAAATGATGTATCACAAATACTATTCTGTCCTCGATTCTATCATTTGTCAAAAAATGACATCTGTCAAAAATAATTTGACATATCATCACTCGAAAGATCTTGTTTTTCAGATTTCAAAAATTATTGAAATCTGATATTCTGATTTCAATAATATATTGGGTTTGAAACCCATAATAAAGGTGCTACGGGCTGGGGCCTAAAATGAAAAACGGACGGTATAGGTTTTCGACATATTTTGACGAGATCTACCCACAGTTGAATTTTTTTGCTATCATCCCTGAAACACCTTGTATAGACGTAGACAAGTCCAGTAAAGACATTAGAATGTACAAATAGGCAATAAATATGTGTTAATGGGGTAGTTGCACAACTTTTTTTTATTGGCTCAATGGATAGTATGGTAAAAAATAAAGTACATACCTGTATTTTTTCTTTTTCCTGAATTCCCAAAACTGCGGCCGTGATGCGTGTTTCAAAAATATATTTGTGACGTCACAAATATACAAAAAATTAAACAAACAGCATTGTTGGATTGAAAACTCAAAAAACTGTTAGAGTGGCATAACCATATTTGAAGAATACAGACATGAAAATCCCACCGAAGTTTCTCAACTGTTACCAGCCATTTAAAAAAAAATCGATTTTTTTTTTATAACCAACGGATATCTTCCCCAGAAATTTTCAGAAAATACTTTTTATTACTTTTGTTGATGATTGCAAGTATTTCGAGTCAAATCTAGTTCATTGGCAAGTACCCCATTGATTACAGTGCAAGTATGTAACAACATTTTTTCTAGCCTGGCCCTAGATTTTGACTTATCCGGTATGGTTTCTGGATAACTTCCAACAGGGAAATATAGCTGACAAATTTCATTAAAATATCTCTAACCATTTCAGAGATACCGCTCATCAAAGTTTCATACGAAACACGCAAAACACCCTGTATCTTTGTAACCAATGGAGAAAACAAAATTTTCGTCTGTGGATCCTGACTCGCCTCGAAGTCGCCGATCTCGCATTAACCTATGTAAGGTCACTCATGAATCACCCTGTATTATATTATATGGAATTATACAGTGGCATTATTCCAGCTTCAAACAGTAACGCCAGAAATTGTTTAAAATGATTTCGGGGCCGAGCATACATTCTCAAGTAGATAGGAGTCAGTTAGTATAAGCATCAGTTTGTTCGAGAGTTCAAGAGTTAGTTTTTTGGAGAATTCAAACTCACCCTTGATAACTAAGTTCTCCATTTGGCTCCTCATCTCACACTGGTCACTCACTGGGCACTCACTGAACATTCATTCACTGGCTACTCATTAGTCATTCACTTACTGCTCACTAACATCACAGCTGTTCTATAACTGAAACAAAAGAAATTGATATTAGTATTGCTTCATCAAAATAAGCAAATTTTTACCTATGCTATTTTCAGGAATAGTGAATTATATTATGAAAGAGAAATAAGCCAATCAAAGCAAGTGAGATGTTTGGTAGACAAGCGCTCGCGCGCGCGCGCGTAGTGTCGTTAGTTCCCACAATTATACTACAGGTGTCTCAGAAGTGTTGCATCCCGAGTCCAGAGCGGTATATATGGAATCCACTCAAGAACGAGAAAAACAGTTTAAAAAATCGATGACGTTTATTCTCAATGGCATAGGGGGTCAAAAGTTAGGACTTCGCCCCTCGAAAAATCACTTTTCGATTTTGGAAATGCCAATAGGCTCAAACCAAAGTACATCCTTGTAGCTTTCGACAGAGACCTACATGGTAAGATTCTGCCAAGGAATAAAACCCACAGGGATCAACTCCCTTATTATAATTATAAATTGATGCCTATGAAATATTCAATTGAACAAAGTCGCTTGAACGGTTCAAAAGTTATGCAAAAAAAACTGTTTTTAAAAAAACAACTTTGAAGGCCTGTATCTCCGTTATTATACGTTTACGAGGGTATATTCATCAATCTCCTTATTTTTCAATTCTCTATCTGAGAGAATCTATCTATCCTGTGCGTTTTGTAACACTTATTCTTGGACAGCCTGTATAAAGGACAATTACAAAGATTAAAATAAATAAGTAACATAATCATCGTAACAGGCTGACAAACATTAAGCACAAATAAAAACAAAGTATGTACAAAACAAAAAGAAAACAAGGAAAAAGCTTATCGTCCTGAGATGGATCTAGGCAACCTGGAGGGCTCGCATAAAAACACCCAGCGAGGGGGAGCTCGAGTCCGTCTTGTGACACATCGTTGAAGGACTTGTACATGACATAAATCGGCGAGTAAATCGGAGACCTGGCATTTGTGGCGACAGCAGGAAGCCGGAAAAATCCACAGCCTCTAGAACTTGACCGCGGCACTAATATGAAAAATTCCCTCAAAAGCTCACTGCAGTCAGCAGTTCCGTTAAAAGTCTTGAGGGAGACGAGAGCGACGCACGACATTTTTGTTGCGAAGGCAACAGTTTACAAAGTTATTCAGAGGAAACCGGAAATTCTCAAGGATGACTCTATAGGAGTTTACATGGTGATTCATGAGTGACCTTACATAGGCTAATGGGAGATAGAGGACTTCAAGGCGAGTCAGGATTCACTGAAGAAATTTTGTTTTCTCCATTGGTTACGAAGATACAAGGTGTTTTGTGTGTTTCGTATGAAACTTTGATAAGCGATATTTCTGAAACGGCTGGAGATATTTTCTTGAAATTCACCAGTAATATTTCTCTATTGGAACTTACCCTGAAGCCATACTGGGTAGGTCAAAATCCAGGGCCGAGATTGAAAAATGTGCCCCTTTTTTTGTTTGATCAAAAAGTATATTTTCTGACCGCTTCTCTAAAAAACTGCTTTTTGAAAAAATTCAAAAGGTATGTAGCAAACCACAGTTTGCTTAGTTCGAAAAGGCGCAAAATTTTGTGGGGTGTGGCATCGTTATTTTTGCGAAGTTATTATATAGGTTATTATATTTTTCAATCTACGTAGTATGTTTTTTGGCTTATTTTGGAAGTTTTTCGATGGATTTATACTTTTTAGTTTTTCTCGAGGTTTTTCTGTACTAATAGAAGTTGATGTTACTTACTAAAACTCATAAACTGTGTTCTAATAATAAAAAAAGTTGAAGTACTTCACTTCTGACGTAAATTAAACCAAAGATTTGATATTATTTGAGTGAAGGATTTGGTACGATTTTGTTTTAACTTTTATTGATTTCAGTTCCCCTAATGTTCGGCTACAAAGATCCGAAGCTCGTTTTGGGTGTCATTTTCATGAAACCTGTTCAAGGTTCAGGCGCACTGTGACGGGGGCACCTCAAAAAAAATTTTTACAATGCACAATATTGAGAGATATGTCATTAAAAGCCCTTAAAAATTTGCAATGGACATTGCATATTGAGTTACACATCATACTGACCGTTTTGATGAGTTCTATTGAATGTAGTTTGCAGTTTGGGAAAATTCTCATTGATTCTCATTTTATACATAAAAACGTATTTCTCCAGGTCTTCGTTTTCTATCATAAAATGAAAACCGCTGAAAATTTTCGGAAAGTTTTTGCACTTCTTGTCCATTGAAACTTTTCAAGGCTTTTTCAATGACATTTCACTCAATATTGTGCAGTGTGAAAAAAAATTGGCCAAAATTTTGAGGTGCCCCCATACTCAGAATTTTGGTGAAGCAGTTTGGTTGACATATCAAATTTGATTAGAAAAACCAGCTGAATCGAACGGTCTTTACCTCGGTCTTTACCGCACCTCGCTAGCTTCAACGGATCTTGAGAAAAATGGGGGTGGACATTTTTTTTGAATGACCTTGTATACACCCGGTTTATGTCAAGTAGGCGCGCCGTGCGCTGGTGAAATAGAACTGCTCGAAAAGAAATCAGTTTTCTAGACTTCCAAAAGCGTGGCTTCGGCTTTTCATTCCTTCATGAAATTTTCGGGAACAGTGTTTGGTAAAACTGAAAAAACTGCTGCTGAACGGTAAAAATT
Source organism: Anaspis maculata (assembly GCA_949128115.1). NCBI lineage: Eukaryota > Metazoa > Arthropoda > Insecta > Coleoptera > Scraptiidae > Anaspis > Anaspis maculata. The sequence goes on along the minus strand of OX421963.1, from coordinate 55,186,566 downwards.
ATTCACTTCTTAGCGGGCAACGTCTTCAAAGACGCTGTTATTGAAATTTTGATGTCATAAATGAGTTCCAATGGATATGGACAGGGAGCTGGTGCCTCAAAACTAACGTCATAAGGTACATGAATGAAACCAACTGGATTTTGTATGGGAACATCCCCTTGATCGATAATCTGGTCGTAAGACACAATTTTTCGGGGCTTTTGGTCCATAAGACAAGTTTGAAATTTTCAAAAAAGGACCAAAATTCATCAATTTTTTCACAGGCGTTTTGTTGACTTAGAGCTCGATACCAAGTTGCAGGCGCAAAAGTTAGGACGGCGTAACTTGCCAAATAGAGCGGTCTAATTGGCCGTTGCTATAGTAACCGCACTTACGGCGGTCTCAGCCCCAACTTGGTATCGAGCCGTTACCCACCAAGTGTAATATACAGGGTCCTGCAACAGTGCGTCGGACTTTTCCAGCGCCCTTCCCTTACGAGATAGAGACAAAGGTGTAATACATAAAATTATTGACTTGAAAAGTTCTAACCAGTGAAATCATTTCCAACTATACAGGGTGTTCCATTTTTGCGCTATAACAAGAACAAAGATTTTTTCAAATGAAATGCCCCACTTTTGATCTTATTTTCTTGTTCAGCTTCTCAAGCTCTATTACAAGCGTATTTTTGTTTTTCCAATTTGTGGCAGTGCTACCAACTAAAAATTAAAAACTGAAATTCTTTGTAATTTCAAGGTTCGTTTTGAAAAATCGTAGGAGCCTCATTTTTTGAAATCAAGGAATGAAATTTGGCACAACAATAGTCGAATAGAAGGTGGATAATTTCATGACAAAAAACTTCACATTCAGTTATACAGAGTGTTCAGAATTTTTTCTCGAACTTCGCAAATTTCAAAATGCCATAAGTCATTTTTTTTCAAATGAAATGTCCCCCATTTTATTCAACCATTCGACAGCTTTTTTTTTCCTCTCTCATTTTTTACCACTATATTTGATAATTTCCGAGATAATCGATAATTTTGATGAAAAGTGCTATTTATTAAAATTTTTCACGCCGGGCAGGCCATATAGTGATCATCAACAAATGTCTGATTGACACATTTTGCTTGGTTTGATGCTAAGAACAAGTTCTTTTATTGAACAGCTGCGCTAAATTCCAATCTGGAGAAAATGCTTGAAAAAGAATTTCGTTGCCCGATGGAATAAAGAAAATTCAAATTGAGCTTAGTAAAGCAGTTTTCTCGACTTCAAAAACCTTCAAACTGTCAAATTGAGAGGTGCGTTCATTTTGACACATGATTTTCTGTATCAGGACCTACTAAAAACATAAAAAATCCAAATAAACGACAATTGTTATCAAAAATATCGATTATCTCTGGAATCATGGAATTTAGGGGTGGGGTAGCCCTAGTAAAAATGAAAGAGGAAGAAAAAACTATCGAATGGTGATATAAAATATAGGGCATTCTATTTGAGAAAAATGACTTACGGCATTTTGAAATTTGCGAAGTTCGAAAAAAAATTTGCACACCCTGTATGATTAAACCTCAAGTTTTTTGTCATGAAGTTTTTCAGCTTCTGTTCGACTACCGTTATGCCAAATTTCATTTCTTAATTCCAAAAAACGAGGCCTCTACGATTTTGCAAAGTACAATTTTCAATTTTTAGTTGGTAGCACTCAAGCGGTTCACAGCAAGACGAGGAAGCTGCCAGCACATGTATAGTGATAACGGAACGACGTTCGTTGGAGCCAAAAACATCCTCGACGAAGAAGTAAGAACCATCCTCCAAGATGAAAATATAACAGACAAGATGACAACGATCGGCACACAATGGCACTTTATTCCTCCAGCAGCTCCCAATTTCGGCGGACTTTGGGAAGCAGGAGTAAAGTCGATGAAGTATCATCTCAAGCGAATCATCGGAGATACGACAATGACGTATGAAGAGCTTACAACTCTCATGCACCAAATAGAAGCAGCATTAAACTCACGGCCACTAATACCGCTTACTGAAACAAGCGAAAACGAGGTATTAACGCCAGGTCATTTCTTGATCGGACGAGCATTAGTGTCGCCACCGGACCCCATCGAAACACCAGTCAATAGAAACCTATCGGAAAGATGGAGATTATTATAAAAAATGAAGAAAGATTTCTGGAAGACATGGAGTTCAGAGTACCTGTCGAAACTACAACAACGGTACAAGTGGAAGAACGAACAAGATAACGTGGAAGTTGGCGATATAGTCATCATAAAGGAAGAATTTCACCCTAGCAAATGGCCACTTGCGACAATAGCAGAGACTCACCCAGGAAAGGACAACCTGGTTCGAGTGGTCACGCTGAAAAGAAACGGAGGAATTCAGCAAAAACGGGCAATTAACACAATAATCCCATTGCTCAAGAAAACAGATGACTCCAAGATAACTACGCAGACAGTACTCGCCAATGCTGCAAGAGTAACGATGAAAGCAAGTCCAGATCGAAAAATAACTTGAAAAAGCCATGGATTACTCATCATGTTGATTGCAGTAATGGCTGCAATAACGCAACAAGGTCATGCACAAGAAATCAACCCCAGATACAAAGTACTGCATCCAGCACCGGGACTTTATATTGAACATTTGGGGCAAGCAAGAATTGAAAGAGGGACATTCCGAATCGAGCTACAGTTCAGCCAAACAAAACTAGAAGAAGATGTACAATCCGTTACAAACACAACGGAAAAAATGAAGCAACTTTGTAACAAAGTCGGGAAAATATCCCAAGACACGCCATGCATGCAGCTACTAGAGCATCTCCAAGAATCAGAAAATCAAATGAAGTGGATAAAATCAAGCATCGCTTCAAGATCCCATCGAAGAAAGAGAGGACTCATCGGAAAGCTGATGACGTCACTCTTCGGGGTCAATGATGAAGTATAGGCATTTCTTCTGGAAGATTTGAGCTAATAGATGATACAATGAAAATTTTGATCCTATCAAGATATAAACAACCTGGAGAAAAACCAACAAGAGCTGATCAAAGCATCAAGTCACCAAACAAAATTTATGATATCGGCCCTGTCAAAACTTCAACATGACAGAAGTCAGGATCAACAAAAAATTAAAAAGATTCCAGGACAAACTGAACGAAGGCATAAAACTCATCAATGAAATGGCAAATTGGTGGGGGAAAGCTGACGAAAACAAATTAAACATCAACATTCTGACGTCATATGAACTAGCAAACAATTACATTCAAGACATAGTACACCACTATAACAGGTTGCTGAACGTGCAATTAAGCCAAAGAGAGTTTTATGAACTAATGACACCAGTCCACATAAACAACGAAATTATGAAGGCAAGCACGAAGCTTCCTTCCAACATCGAGATTAGAACACGACCATTGATCAACACAAAAGTGAAAATCAGTGAGAAATTCATTCATGTATATGGACATTTCCCAATGGCGGAAAAATCAGATTTCGCCATTTACAAACCCACGCCGATCCCGTTGAAGATAGAAAACGACTCGTGCCTGATGTTGGAGGTGCCAGATGGAATTATAGCCGTCGACTACAATACGCAGCTATATTTCCACCTTTCAAATGAAGAACTCAAGGACAGCATAGTTCTGGACGACAACACGTATCTATGCACACCCTCAACAGTTCAAAGTATAGAAAACAGCCCCAACTGTATCATCGACGAGATATTCCAACGGACCAAAGTCAACACATGCAGAATACAGAAGGCGCGAGTTACTACAATCACATGGAAAAGACTCGACACTACCAACACATGGTTATTCATAACCAACAAGCCAATCAAGATAGCCGTCATATGCCAAGGGATTCGAGAAGACGTTGAACTTCGCGACAGTGGGATGATCCAAATCAGCCAAGAATGCATCATCAAGACAAGGAACAATATACTGACACCGCGAAGACTTCAGAAAATCCAAGTACTAGCAGGGTTCACCAAACATGTTCCAGCCTTACTTGACACGATGAACATCACCACTCGAGCCCAACCAGCCGTACTACAAGATGAAGAACCAGTTCTAGATACTTCCGACCAGATCACATCAATAAAGCGCCAGGAAGACCAACTAGAACAACAACTAAGCGACCAGAATTGGGTAGAAATAACCCATCACACCGCCATCACCAGCGCCGTTATGTTTGGGATAGCTGCAGCCGTAGTCAGCATCGTCTATCTCGTACAACAATGCTGGAAGAAGAGAACCCAAGAGGACAACAACCCAAAGTCTCGAGCCAGAACCACCGCTTCACCAGAGAGAGATGATGCAAACGGGATAGAACTGCAGCCAATCTACACAGCAGTCAACGTATAAACATCTTTACTTTTTGAGGCGGCAATATGTTCAATCTTCAGTGAACAGGGTTTTCGTAATTTCCAAATTCACACATGTAAATACTTTATTGTTTTTATTATCATATAAATAACGCGGCAAGGTTGAACGATTGCAACTAAGCAAGGACGCGCATAGTAAACTCATAGTAATAATGAAGCAGACGTTGCAGTTCTGCGACCCAGAGACACACCTCATGTAATCATCTACGTCATATCAACCATCTGTATACAGGGTGTCCCATAATTAGCGTGCAATACTTCACCAGCAGATTCTGCGACCCAAACTAAGAAAAAAAGTTCCCATAAACATAGGTCGAAAAATGCTTCATAAGCGAGCTACAGCCCTCTAAAAGTGGTACCCTGAAGATGGTTTTTATTCAATATCTGCGAAACTGTTAACAGCAGAATCATGAAATTTTGCACATCGGCCAATCTTTCCATGTCTAATAATATTTGATAATAACAATTTCAAAATTCTTTCCAGAAATGGGTCAGACTGTGGGGAGTGGGGGGTAAAATCACTCCAACTTTTTCAAGTGCTGTTTTTTTTGCAACTTCAGCATAAAATTATGAAACCTCAAAGCATTTTGCGATAAAAATGTCCCCTTGTTTAACTTCGATAGGAAGCACCGTTCTCGAGTAAAATCGATTTGAAACTTACCCTACATGTCATAAAAATTCATTATGAAAATTACAAAAAAAATAAAAATTGAGCGTAGCCCATGGAACACGACTTCTATGTTTAGGAAAAAAGCTCATTACAGAAGCCATACACGAAGTGCATGTCTGCCAGCTCTTGGTTTTTGAAATGTTCCATTTTTACAAAACAGTAACCGCAATAAAACTTCTTTAATTAGCTTTAAGGGGTTTCTGATTCGACTAAAGAAGTTGTTGACGGGAACCGGTCTTATTTTATTTTTTTCGTCAAGTAGAAATTCCTCCAAAAAGAAAATGTACGGGCACTACTATCAAATTTTAAAAATTTCCAAAAAAAATTGAAAATTTTTGATTTTGATTTTTGAAAATTAGAAAACTAGATAGCATCGACAATGCATCTTTCCCCAAGAAAGTCGCATGCCAAATTTGAACTTTCTATTCTCAAAAAAAGGGTACCAAAAATGATTTCTCGTAGACATGAAAAAGTGAATAAGTAGAAATCATTTTTGGTACCTTTTTTTTAAATAGAAAGTTCAAAATGTGGCATGCGACTTTTTTGGGGGAAGATGCATTGTCGATGCTATCTAGTTTTTGAATTTTCAAAAATCAAAATCAAAGATTTTCAATTTTTTTTTGAAATTTACAAAATTTGGAAACAATGCCCGTACATTTTTTTCTTGGAGGAGTTTTTACTTGACGAAAAAAATAAAATAAAACCTATTCCCGTCAACAACTTTTTTAGTCGCATCAGAAACCCCTTAAACACAACTTTCAAACACACTGTAACTTATTTCATGAATCTGTCACCCTGTCTTAATTATTTTCCCCCAATCATAGTAGTCGTGTTCCATGGCCTACGCTCAATTTTTTTCTTTTTGTAATTTCATTATGAATTTTTATGACAGGTAGGGTAATTTTCAAATCGATTTTACTCGAGAACGGTGCTTCCTATCGGAGTTGAACACGAGGACCTTTTTTATGCAAAATGCTTTGACGTTTCATAACTTCATACTAAAGTTGCAAAAAAACGACACTTGAAAAAGTTGGGGTGATTTCACCCCCCCACCCCCCACAGTCTGATCCATTTCTGAATAGAATTTTGGAATTATTATTGTTGCATATTATTAGACATCAAAAGATTGGCCAATATGCAAAATTTCATGATTCTGCTGTCAACAGTTTCGAAAATATTGAATAAAAACCATCTTCAGGGTACTACTTTTAGAGGGCTGTAGATCGCTTATGAAGCATTTTTCGACCTATGTTTATAGAAACTTTTTTTCTTATTTTCAGCCGTAGAATCTGCTGGTGAAGTATTGCACGCTAATTATGGGACACCCTGTATAAACTCATAATTTTTTGTAACAAATAAATCAGTATAGAATTAACATCGTTTTCGTACTCAACATGGCTATGGGAACTTACAACTCCCGTTAAAAATAGCCGCCCTTTGGTGCAATAGAAGAACGCTATTGACCAAAGCAAGACAGTCACTAATTAAAAAATATATATATACTTGTACTAGAGCTTGAAAAGCTCATCAAGAAAATGAAACCAAAAGTGGGGCATTTAATTAAAAAAAATCTATGTTTTTGTTATAGCGCAAAAATTGAACACCCTGAATAAAGTGCTCAACAAAATAAGTGTCGCACCAGAAAATTTCCCCCGAATTTGAATCAACATAACTTTTGATTGTCACGAACGATTTCAATTCGGTTTTCACTGCTCGATTGCCTAATCTTTTGGCTATCCACCGTGTTCAAAGAACACCCGAAAAGCCGCATTTAAAGTTTCTACAGGGTGGCAAATGAAGCATTTCATAATTGTTGAAATTTCAAGGAACCCCCGTTTGAGCTAAATTTTTTTTTGCCAATAACCGATATCAAAATAATGGAGAACGATGACTTACCTCGGAACCGAGGGGCCAACCACTCATGAAAATTTGTACAGGTATTCCGAGAATACCATGTATTTCCGACCTATTCCTGCATTTCCACGTATTCCCCATCATTTCCAAAGTATTCTTCAGTATTCCCAAGTATTTACTTGTATTCCTCAGTATTTCCTTGTATTCCCCAGTATTTCCTTGTATTCCCCAATATTTCCTAAAAATTCCAAGTATTCTCAGGTATACCCAAAGTATTTTTTTGTCCCCAAATCCAAATATATCGCAGTAAAACCCCTAAAAACCTTAAATTGACGCACCCTCGCAGTTTATAATGTTATCAAATAACGTTATAAGTATAAAACTAAGCAGTGAGATTTTTTTAGTAAATAATGATAATAGCCATGCATCAAAACGTCAAAAAAATGTATATCTACCATAATAAGGTAAAAGGACAGGTTTACCTTCCTGACTTGATAAGGTTTGGCATTAGATACAGTACAGAGCCGCTTTCGTTTTGCGCCAGGAGCTGCTCCGGGTAGATCACTAGACAGAGAAAGTAGATACATACGCCAATCACATCCCAACTGGATCTACTTTCGGATCTTTATCTAGTATAGCGGATCTACCCTGAGCAGCTCCTGCCGGCAAAACGAAAGCGCCTCAGGGTGTAAAAAATTATTTTACACAAAAATGTCCGATAAAAATATGCATTTTAAATATAGGACATACCTTATGAAAATTGTAGCCAGACCACAGACATATCCAATCATGTTAAAAAATACAGGGGGTAGCCATTATAATAAATGAAGTTATGAATTTCTCAAAATAACCGATTTTCAAAATGTTTTTTTGAATAAGAAGTGTGATAGAATATAGGATGTTCCACTTGAAATAAAAGTTGACATACCTACGTACCTGAATGATACGTACCAATGACTCACCTCATCCTGTATAATTGATATTTTTTGAGTGATGCAGAATGTAAAACGATGTGGATAGGCGTTTGACTCATATTTTAATCTTGAAAGGGTGAAACGTAGTGTTGCGATCCCTCACTATTGACTCACCCTGTAATATACAGGATGTTAGGTACTAGTTGTAACAAATTTTGAGAGATGATTCTCGAAGTTTCACGTTCCATGACAATAGGGACCTTGCATGAATTTTATATTGAGACGATTACTATAAAATCATTCAAAACGTTATTCACAATAATCTTCGTCCAAAAAGAATTTCAAAAAAATTGGTCCATCCTTTAAATGAAGATCAAAGTTTGAATTTTTTTTCGCGCCAAAAACGCGGTACGACGCATGTGCGAACCAGAAATCCGTTGGATTTATAGCAGATTTATGGGTTGGGTTGGATGTTGGATGACCTGTGAGCACCAGTTTATTAAAATTGATAATTGATGATCAACCATCTTTTGTTATGATCTCTAGAAAATGTGGTTATGGTTAAATTTCGTTTTGACGCTTCTTTGAAAGAAGTCTCCCTGGGCCGCTATTCTTGAATCGTGTGAGAAAAGTCCCTGGGAGTAAAATACATTCCGCACTACACTGATGTAGCAAATGTTGCCTAAAAACCACAATTTTAGGCAACATTTGCTACATCAGTGTAGTGCGGAATGTATTTTACTCCCAGGGACTTTTCTCACACGATTCAAGAATAGCGGCCCAGGTTAAGGGGCTGTTGGCTGTCATTTTGGTCGAGGCGGGTAAACACTCCCAACTAACCACTGTTAAAATCTCTGCTAAGCCTCGCGTAAACAAGCTCACAGACGTCTGAGACGGTGACAGTGAGATTATGTCAAACATTTAAAATTCGTAGTCGCAATCTGTTAGTGTAGAATCAAGTAGGCCCAGCACAGGACACGATGACGTCATCTCGCAGCTGACACATCGGTGCATGGAAGTTGCATGCCTAACAGTTTGTGTGTTTTCAATTTACAAAATAAAATAATATATTAAGATTTTCGAAAAACCGTTTAGTCTGTGGTGCTATTTGGCTACCAAAGCATCATTGGAGGCAATAAAAAAAATCGTGCAAGAACCCTATTGTTCCACTAATAAAAAAAGATAATATGGCTAAGATGGCGGCGGAATTATCAAACTCGGCTTTAAAGTAAAAATTATCATACGAGACAAGGGTGAGTTCCAAGTTTCATGAAAATCGTTCCACTAATAAGAGATTTCAATATGGCGACCAATACGGCGCCGCTGAAATCCAATCTGCCTAGTGGCCACCCCTGATAACCTAAGATATCCATCGGAAAAAGTTCCAGGGCTCCTAGCTTCATTCCTCGAGAAGGAGTTCACATTATTTCAAGCGCACAGGAAATCTTTGGTTTTTGATAATGATCATTGATAACCAAATGAGTATGGTTAAAAAAAAATCGGTTGTGTCACCCCAAAACTTTTTCGACTAGTATCCAGGAACCTATGTGAATTTTTGTTCGAAACGTCCCTTCGGGTGCAAGTTGAAATTATAGAATAAGATTGAAAATAATGTGCAGGAAATTGAAAATTTTCTGACAGCCGGAAAGATGGACAGACAGACAAACCGGCGATAGAAGCGTCAGTTCCTTACTACAATGCGATAAAAATAAGATTGAACATACAAGACAAGGTAAGTTCCAAGTTTCATGAAAATCGTTCCAATAAGAAATTTCAATATGGCGGCGGAATCATGAAATTCAGTTTGAAAATGAGACTGAACTCATGTACATGCCAAGGGTAAGTTCCAAGTTCCATGAAAATCGTTTCACTAATCGTTCAACTGAATTTCATGATTCCGCCGCCATCTTGGCCGCCATCTTGAAATTTCTCATTAGTGGAACGATTTCCATGGAGTTTGAAACTTACCGTCGCGCGTCGTCTCGTATGATCATTCTCATTTTCAAGCTGAATTTCATGATTCAGTTGCCGACTTGGCCGCCATATTGACACTTATTAGTGAAACGATTATCATGCAACTTGAAACTTACCCTTGTCGCGGATGGTCATTCTGCTATTTTCAAGCTGATGTCCATGATTCCGCCGCCATCTTGGCCGTCATCTCGAAATCTCTTTATTTATTCAGTGGAACGATTGACATGAAACTTACTCTTGTTCTTGTCTCGTATGAACATTCTTATTTTAAACCTTGACTTTCATCAATGACAGACCTGCCCTAAAAAATATGCGCTATTTCGACTCACGCACGTGAGAGGATATTCACTTGTTTATTATGCCATGAACCTCGCCACACAGGTACCTGGTAATATTTCCACAAGATTTTTTTAGCAAATCTACAATATTTTTTACATTAGGTAAACATGAGGGTAAACAAGATCTAAATAAGCTGTTAATTCTATAAAAATTCTCGTATATTACTACTACCGTATGATCAAAAACTTTCCTTCTCTAGGCAGGCAGTCGCTGTGGTCTGGTCATTGGCAGGCAAACGAGGCTGATTTTGTCTCGAGGAGGAAAGTTTTTCATCATACGGTATTTTACTCGGTATTTTACGCATGCAGGAGAAGCAATGTTTGAAAATGTATGACAATTTGGTCTACACTTCCCTTTATTAACGCTTTTTCCCAGAAATTCATAGCACCCTTTCCTTCACCCTCGAGCTGTGTTGTTCCCATGGTTGTTCCCTCAGCAATATTTTTCCGCTAACAATCGGAAACGGCTCGTCTCCCGATCTCTGGTGAGATTTTCTGATACAAGTGTTTCCTAGGTATTCCTAGATATTTCATGATATTTCCGCATATTCTCGAGTATTCCCAGGTATTCTCAGGTATTCCCAAGTATTTCCGAGTATTCCCGAATATTCCTGGTATTTCCATGTATTTCCTAGTATTCTCCAAGTATTCTCTAGCATTCTCCAAGTATTCTGAACATTTTGTACAGGTATTCCCGGAGTGGTTGGCCCCTCGCTCGGAACGGTTTTCGAAAATCCCGGATGAGAAGTGAAATAGCCAAGATATGATTTTTTTTATTGGGAATGATGCTTTTCTTCTCTTCTTCTCCATGAAAAATCAACGGATTCTCGATGTGAGAGGATATCTCCTAGCAGGCTTGCTCATTAGACGACTCTAAGCAATTTGTTGTCCAGCGCACCCCTTATTTTATCTTTTGGGGCTGAAATTGAAGGCTTATTGTTTTTCATAAATTCGCCAGTAATTTCACAACCTAGGCTTGTTTGATATCAATTCTTTTGATTAAGGCTCGCTGAACAAGATTATCTTGATAAAAACAGTCTTCTGTCTGTCTGTCTGTCTGTCTGTCTGTCTGTAATATGTTACGATATGCTCCAATTTCACAACCTAGGCTTGTTTGATATTGATTCTTTTGATTAAGGCTCGCTGAACAAAATGATTGTGATAAGGACAGTCTTCTGTCTGTCTGTCTGTCTGTCTGTAACATGTTACGATATGCTCCAGTTTCACAACCTAGGCTGGTTTGATATCAATTCTTTTGATCAAGGCTCGCTGCACAAGATTATCTTGATAAAAATGGTCTTTCGTCTATCTGTCTATCTGTCTGTCTGTAATAATGTTACGATAACTTCCGAACCAGTTCATCCAATTCAACTGAAATTTAGTAGACATGAGGGTTGAAATTCAAATTGATTCAGAGACCCCACAATATCTTGAAAGGTCTTACGTGGTTGTATTCAACAATTAACAACAATAAAGAATGAACAATACGGGCGTAATTTTGGTTTTCGAATAATTTTGATAAGATTTCAGTTCAAATCGGGCCCCAGAGACCGCACCATACCTACTTACTTATCAGTTTCTTCTCTTTTGCTCTCGCAAGATTAATTTTGAATACATTAACATTTCTTCTTATTTCTATCAAATTTAACACTTGGTATTTTTTGTCTCCAATTGTCGAACAAGGTAGGTACATGTGTAGTTTGTTGTTCTGGACTTTGAAAAATTAGAAGAAGAGCGGCATGCCCTCTGCTGTTGAAGCCGCAGCATCGTGCTACTAGCCTAAGATGGGCACAAAACCATTATCAGCACTGGGGAATAGCAGAGTGGAGTAGGTGCTTGTTTTCAGATGAAAGGTCGGATGGACGGGTTCTGGTATGGCGACAGAGGAACGAAAGACTTCTGGAAGAACACATGGAGGCAAGGGTGGCTTTTGGAGGTGGAGGAGTGACTGTTTGGGGAGGAATGAGAACTGGAAGAATAAGTGATTTGGTGATACTGAGAGGAGAGAGTATGAATGGTGAAAGATACAGGGATCTGTGTATGAAAGATATTGTGGTCCCCTATGCTCAAAATTTTGGTGACAATTTTGATGTTGGTCGACGACAACGTCCGACCTCATCGGGCTAGAATTGTGAACGAATTTTTAGGGGATCAAAATATTGAAAGAATGGATTGGCTACCTTTGCCTCCAGATATGAATCCTATCGAGCATGTATGGAGTACGATAAAGTTGAAATTGAAAGAAAAGAAGGACAATCGGACAATTTGAATGACTTGGCGATTGCAGTTCAGGAAGAATGGGAGGCTATTCCTCAAAATTTTCTGCGGGCTTTAGTGGACAGCATGCCGAGATAAGTAATAGGTCTGATCCAGGCAAGAGGGGAGGCAACAAAATATTGATTACTCAAGCATTTTAAACTAAAAATCATAAACTGGAAGGGAAACGTAACTTACCCAGTACCTACCCACAAACCTAGTGAGTTTGAGGTCCATCTTGCAAAAGATTGAAAAAAAAAAGATAGCTAATTACGGGATGGTGCGCCCTCTAGTGCACCGACTTGAGCTAAAACCTTATCAACTTACTCGAAAATTCAAATTATGCTCGCATATTTACACTGACCGAGCTTTGGGAACACTTTTAAAAACTGTCAATTTTTGAAGTCAAATTGCACACTTAATGAATGTGATATGACAAAGGTGTTTTCTTTTACAGTTTCAAAGATGTCTCCTTCAAATTTTGAGCGCATGTCACCTTCCCAAATCCTTTACATTCAGTCTTAATTTAACCTCTAAAATTGACAAGCTTGACAAGTGTTTCCAAAATTTCGATCGACACTGTGCCTTCATATTCACCAAATTTTAGTTAAATTCGATGAACCGTTCGGGAGTTATAGAAACAGATGACAGACAGACAGACAAGAATGTTTTCACTGAGATAATATTGTTCAGTGAACCTTAATCAAAAGAATTGATACTAAACAAGCCTAGGCCGTGAAATTGGTGGCGAATTCACGAAAAAGTACGCCCTATTTCAGCCCCAAAAGACACAACAGGGGGGTGCGCTAGACAACAAATTGCTAAGAATTGTCTAATGAGCAAGCCTGCTAAGGGATATCCTCTCACATCGAGAATCCGCTGATTTTTCATGAAGAAGAAGAAATGAAAAGCATCATTCCGAACAAAAAAAATCACATCTTGGCTATTTCACTTTTAATCCGTAAAATTCGAAAACCGTTTCGAGATAAGTCATCATTATTCATTATTTTATCATCGGTTGTTGTCAAAAAAAAAATTTGCCCAAACGGGGGTTCATTAAAATTTCAACAATTATGAACTGATTTATTTACCACCCTGTAGAAACTTTATGTGCAGCTTCTCAGGTGTTCTTTGAACATGGTAGATGGCCGAAAGATTAGGCAATCGAGCAGTGGAAACCGAATTAAAATCGCCCGTGACATTCAAAAGTTATGTTGATTCAAATTTGGTGAAAATTTTCTAGTGCGACACTTATTTTGTTGAGCACTTTAGTTTAAAATAATTTTACAAGGTAGAACTTTTCAAACTAATAATTTTATGTATTATACCTTTTCCTCTATTTTGCAAGGTAAGGGCGCTAGGAAAGCCCGACGCTCTGTTGCAGGACCCTGTATATTTATTTGTAATCAGGATGAAAAACGGAATCGATTTCCATGTTGAAATGCAGGGTATACGATTTGAGCAAAAATGTTCGATGTTGCACCCTGTAAGCGATGTACCATTAAAAATTTTCGTGAACAGATTTAGAACCTACGTAAAAAATCATGTAAGACTCGTTTTTCATTCCTAAAATTATGCCAAAGAAGTAATCTCCAGGAGGAGGTAAATTTTGACCTCGATTTTGACCTTTTTTGAAAATTTTAAACTTGTCTTATAGACCGAGAGCCCTCAAAAATTTTGTCTCATGACCCGATTTTTTTATTAAGGGGATGTTCCCACACAAAAGCCCGTTGGTTTCATTCATGTACCTTGTGACATGAATTTTTGACATTTTTCGAAAATTGACAAGCCTATACCGGCCTAAAGCCCCCGGTCTGACATGTAAAACAAAGAAATTTTCAACAACCTTATCAACGCACATTAGACCTACAGGGTTAAAACCATGTACCTTATGACGTAAGTTTTGAGGCACCAGCTCCCTGTCCAATACGAATTATTAGAAAACAACAAACAACAAAAATACATATTGCCCTATCGTTTTCTTGTATGGAAAAACAATGACATATGATTCAACTGACCCGCACAAAGAAAAATTTTTTCAACAGTAAGGCTGGCACAGAGATAACGACAAATGCTTCCAATATTTGTGTAAGAGTCGTAAGTTTGCATTGAGAAAAATATAACGAAAAAGTAAGGGGATTGAACAGGTCTTTTTGCACCTTCAAGGCATCCTTTACCTTTGCGCAGATGTGGATCGAGGAATCAGCACAACTCGTTTTTGGACGAAAACTCTGGGGTACTCAGATACCTACTGACCTAACGAATAGTTTGACACCATAAAAACTTTGGTCGGAATTTTTTTCTATCCAGAATGACCTACCGCCTGACCTACTATTTGATTGGCCCTAAAAAATTCCAAGCCTTGAAATTTCAGGGAATTTCAGTATGTCATTTTACAATGAATTCTACATTGATCCACGGAATTTCGCCAACTTGCGAACGACCTTGCGAATTTATTTCGGGTTTTGGCCGATTTTTGCCTAATTTGACTGAACCTATGGGGGGTCTCACCTTGCGTGAACAGCCTGTACAGTAGAGAAACAATAAAGCAAAAATGTGAATAATAAGTTAATTTGGGTGATTTTGTAGGACATATTCAAAAATTTTGGCATCGCAGTATCGCACGAAACTAATGCTCAATCAAAAAAAAAAACAAAGGTTTTGCATATTAAGCCAAAAAACTTACCCAACTCAAGTTATAAGCAGGTATCATCCGTTTTGTGAGTAGAGAAAAAGTAGAGGCAGGGCCAATTTTTCTCTGAATCTCCTGGAAACACGGGAGTTCTGCACCACCGAACACCTGAACCATCATTTAGTTTTAGAGAGCTGACAAAACGTACACCGATGCAGAGCAGCCATAACCATGTTGTTTCAATCCGAGACAAAGGCACGAGTAATAAAAATAATAGGTACCTCACTGCGACCCTCGCTGCGACCGTATTAAGCTGGGTTCCCAGATCCGAATATTCGGACAGAAAATGCGATTTTATATGTCAAATTTTGAATTCGAGGGCTCTGATTGGCCAATATGACGACTTTGACATTAGATTTCGCATCTTCTGTCCGAATATTCGCAACTGGGAATCCAGCTTTACATGGTATTACGCTGCAGAGCCTGTGCTGCCCTAGCGTCATGCCACGTAGTTGTTCGTGATAATGACTCGTGAATAGATGATTCACTCCTCGATTCGCTGTTACGATCGGGCGCAAAAAAAACGGAGGCAGAGTGGAAACACTTTGAAGCCTTAGTTTTTGGACTTTTATTTGTGTAACGGTAAGGTATGCATGCATGGTCCATGCACACTAGTGTGTTCAATTAACATTGGAAACGAGGAAACTAAGGTCTCAAGGAATTTTCAGTGTATCCGTTTTTTTTTGCGCGCGCGATCGTACATGTTTTTTTTTTGTTGAACTCTGATTAAGTAGGAATTGAAAACACCACAGTAATTTAGCAATCTCCCGGAGAAAACTGATTCAAAAGTTTTGGTTTTTGAGATCGGTACGTTGAATAATAAAATAAGTATCTATATATCTACCTACCTCATTCTCAGCAGGATGCGAAAGCCCAAACCTCAAACCAAAGGTAGGCCAAAATGTACCCAATATCTGGCAAAAGTTACTGGAAGGCCAAGTCGCAGATAGGAACTTTACACTGGTGCACAGATTTTTCCAGTTTCATTCAAGTTCCCGTTTTTCAACTCAACCACCACACATGAAATGAATAATTATATATTTCAGGCACACACTGCACTTCTCTTGCACTGGAATGGTTTTTTGTTTTACCCAATGCCTAGACACACGACGACTCGACTCGACCGGCTTGGTTAGGAAAAAACATGAACGTCGCGAATGAAGTGCGAAGCGAAGAAAGCCGATACTGGACGTGCTTATTACGTATCGTATGAGTAACGTGGTAGGCTTTGGGACTGTTTTACAAAAAATCGGTTGTGTCACCCCAAAACTTTGCCGACTAGTATCCAGGAATGACCTAAGTATGTGAATTTTGGTTCGAAACGTCCCTTCAGGTGGGAAGTTGGAATTAAAGAAAAAGAATGAAGATAATATGCAGGAAATTGAAAATTTTGGCTGGAAATTTTGAATTTTCTTTTCCGGCAAAACATCGTCAATTTAAGGACGCGGAGTTGAATTGGTAAAATAAGCGTTGCGAAATCAATCCGTCTGGGTTAACCCTCTGGGTTAACCATTGCTAGCGATATTCTATTCACGAGCAATGGTAAAATTACCAATTCCAAAATGGCGTCGTTCCAAAATGGCGACCATTTGATTTTGATAACATGGATTCACACTCAACTTACGCCTATTTCCGCTCTAGTCAAACTAATTTGAATGATTTTTCTCTTGATCATCAGGTATATACATACAGGGTGGTCCATCCTAGCGTAATTATCCCATAGCGGTCTTACCCTTCAAGATAAAGAAAAAGATGTAAGAGAGAAGTTATATGGTTTGATGAGACCTATAACCTAAAATTATATTCAGCTATACAGGGTGTTCCATTTTGACGGGATCAACAAAACGTCAATTTTTTTTTTAATGGAACACCCTATATTTTTTTGCATTTTTGGATTCAGCTTTTTTAACTGTCTTATGCCTGTATTTTTGTTTTAAAATTGTGTGGCAGTGCTACCAACTAAAAATTGAAAACTGAAAAAAATCGCATTTCCACAATTATCTTGAAAAAATCGTAGCGGCCTTGCTTTTCAAAACTAAGAGATGAAACTTGACATGGTGATAGTCAAGTCAAAGACCAATATCCCAATGTCAAAAAATTGCGATTTCTTGATACAGGGCGTTTACAAAAAAAAATCAAACTTTATCATTTTCAAAGTCTCATAACTAATTTTTTTCAAACAGCATGCCCCTAATTTTATAACGTTATCTGATAGCTTTTTTTATCTTCATTCATTTTTACTAGGGGTACCCTACCCTTAAACTTCATTTTTTTCGAGATAATCGGAAATTTTCACAAAATTTGTGATTTTTCATTCTTTTTCACAAATTGAGTTGGCCGTGATGAATGACAGACAAGCCAAATAGTACGCAACTCTCAGTTAGTCAGTCTGAATATTGTCGAACAAAAAAAAAAAGGCTTCAACGCAGAAAAAAACAAAGTGGGATCCTGGATATCTGGATTTACCAGAATATCAAATCAATCATTTTCTCTTGCGTAAAGTCATTTTTCTTTGTTCGACAATATTCAGACTGACTAACTGAGAGTTGCGTACTATTTGGCTTGTCTGTCATTCATCACGGCCAACTCAATTTGTGAAAAAAAAAATAGAAAAATCACAAATTTTGTAAAAATTTCCGATTATCTCGAAAAAAATGAAGTTTAAGGATAGGATACCCCTCGTAAAAATGAAAGAGGATAAAAAAAGCTATCAGATAACGTTATAAAATTAGGGGCATGCTATTTGAAAAAATTGAGTTATGAGACTTTGAAAATTATAAAGTTTGATTTTTTTTGTGAACGGCCTGTATCGAGAAATCGCAATTTTTTGACATTGGGATATTGGTCTTTGACTTGACTATCACCATGTCAAGTTTCATTTCTTAGTTTTGAAAAGCAAGGCCGCTACGATTTTTTCAAGATAACTGTGGAAATGCGATTTTTTTTCAGTTTTTAATTTTTAGTTGGTAGCATTGCCACAAAATTGAAAAACAAAAATACAGGCATAAGACAGTTGAAGAAGCTGAATCTGAAAATTCAAAACAATATAGGGTGTTCTATTTAAAAAAATTGACGTTTTGTTGATCCCGTCAAAATGGGACACCTGTATAGCTGAAAATAATTTTAGGTTATAGGTCTCATCAAACCATATAACTTCTTACTTACATCTTTTTTTCTATCTTGAACGGTAAGACCGCTAGGGGATAATTACGCTAGGATGGACCACCCTGTATTGATGTTCTCTATTTGCCGAGGGGCAAACCGCGAAGGAAATCTGGTGTACATCAAAGAGGAATAAATCACAGGAAATCAAAGGAAATCTTCAGGAAATCACAGGAAATCAATAGAATCTTTGGAAAATCAAGGGAAATCAGAGGAAATCACAGAAAATCTCGGGGAAATCAAGGGAAATCTGAAGGAAATCATAGGAAATCACAGGAAATCTAGAAAATCTTCAATGCGCGCATGCGCATTATAATTTCAAGCTCACATAGTGCGTATGGGATGGATATTGTAACCGCAAGGTGTATAGGTACTTGGTACTTATCTTATCGGCGACGTTGTTTCTACCTATTGGTCGTTGTATACAGGGTGAATCAGTTCTAACTTATCAAACTCCAGGACAAGATTCCTCCCATCCTCCCGATCCAGAAAAATACAACATACGCGCCCCTCACTCGCCTCCCAAAAAAGATACAGGGTACGTGTGAAAGCTCACCCCTCTCGATCTTCAAAAATTTCCAACTTGCAAACTATCGAACCAAATCAGCCTAAACTCAGCACAGACTGTTTCGTCAAAAACATCCGCCCACCTGCAAAACGTTGAAAGAATCCAATCAGTAGCGTAGGAGTTATGGAGGGTCACTAATTTGGAAGCATCTGAAGAACCTTTAGAATGGATGTTTCACCCAGAACTCCTATTTCACCGATTGGACTCCTCCGGAACTCGGCGGGCAGGCAGATAATTCCGACAAACCAGCCCGTGCCTAACCCAAGCTAACCTTATTGAACAGTCCGCAAGTTACAAACCTTTAAAAATCGAAAAAGTGAGCTTTGACCTCCCCCATCTTTCCCGGGGAGCAAGTGAGAGGCACGCATATCATACCCCTCTGAATCATGAGAACGAGGAGAACCCCATCTCAAACTTTGACCGGTCCAAACTGGTTCACCCTGTACAGGGTGATTCATGAGTGACCTTACATAGACTAATGGGAGATAAAGGACTTCGAGGCGAGTCAGGATCCACTGAGGAAATTTTATTTTCTCCAATGGTTACAAAGATACAGGGTGTTTTGTGTGTTTCGTATGAAACTTTGATAAGCGATATTTCTGAAACGGCCATAGGTATTTTGTTGAAATTCACCAGTAATATTCCTCTGTTGGAACTCATCCCGAAGCCATACTGGGTAAGTCAAAATCCAGGGCCGGGCTAGAAAAAAGGTGCCCCTTTTTTGTTTCATCAAAAAGTACATTTTCTGACCGCTTTTTCAAAAAACTGCTATCGGATTCAAAAAGCTGAGAAAAAATGCTTCAAGAATCACTCTTTAATTTAGATGGCACACCTCAACCGTTTCGACAATAAAATCAAAGTAAAATTTGTGGGTGAGTTCCCATTTTCGACCAGACATAATCGACTTATTATTGTTTGATTGAATTCATTAAAATTCATTTTTTGGTCTGTCTCTGTTGAATAGAAGAGCTTGGTTGGAAGAAAAAATTCCAGAGCCGACCGTTTTCTTTTTATGACAAAATCGAGAGTGAAACCAAAATTAGACTCGATTTGGTCGTCAAAAAAAAATCTTCCGCTATGGATTTTTTTTTCCTACCAAGCCCTTCTATTCCACAGAGACAAGCTAAAAAATGAATTTGAATGAATTCAATCAAACAATGAGTCGATTATGTCCGGTCAAAAATGGAAATACTTAACCATAAATTTCACTTTCAATTTTTATGTCGACGGTTAACGGTTTAGGTGTGCCATCTAAATTAATGAGTGATTCTTGAAGCATTTTTCCTCAGCTTTTCGAATTCGATAGCAGTTTTTCAGAAAAGCGGTCAGAAAATATACTTTTTGATCAAATAAAAAAGAGGCACATTTTTTCAATCCCGGCCCTGGATTTTGACTTACCCAGTATGGCTTCAGGGTAAGTTCCAATAGAGAAATATTACTGGTGAATTTCAAGAAAATATCTCCAGCCGTTTCAGAAATATCGCTTATCAAAGTTTCATACGAAACACACAAAACACCCTGTATCTTCGTAACCAATGGAGGAAACAAAATTTTTTCAGTGGATCCTGACCCGCCTCGAAGTCCTCTATCTCCCATTAGCCTATGTAAGGTCACTTATGAATCACCCTGTATAGGTAGGTTCCTTTCGGAACCTAATTTTGATAAAGTATTACGAAGTATTTTTGAAATGTGTAATATGACAGTTGTCCAAGATTCATCCATGCTCTCAACGGTACATAGTACATACCTACCTACCTATTTGTCCAACTTCCCGCTCCTTATTAAATAATGAACTCTCGACTCTACTAATGTGAATACACAATATTGCGGGATCGCTCAGCGCATGCGCTAAAAAACGAGGTGATTCGTTCTAAGTCTTCCATATGTTACGCTGTAAAATAGATAATAGATGATTCTCAAACTAAGCTCAATGGATTATGCGTCGTTTTCAAGTAGAAGTGGTTACATAGAAAAATCGGAGTTACCCTCGCAACCTATTCATGAAAGCACATATGTTAGGGATCATTCCCAAATGCCACAAATTACGAAATAAAAAAACATGGAACACTTCAACCTTAACATTCAAATTTACCGCAAAATTGTCTGGGGATATTTCATTTAATCAGTGCTGTATTGTATTGACGACAGCATGGTGTGGCGACAGTCGGTCCTCTGAGTGGCACACACTTTTTCGACCGCCGAATATGCATTTTAAATCGGAAGACTTCACAAGTTGCTGATAGAACTGTACAAAACGTTAACGTCAAACACTGAAATCAATGTCATTGTCGTGTTCTGGGCCGCTATTCTTGAATCGCGTGAGAAGAGTCCCTGGGAGTAAAATACATTCCGCAGTACACTGATGTAGCGAATGTTGCCTAAAATCGTGGTTTTTAGGCAACTTTCGCTACAGAAGTGTAGTACGGATTATATAAAGCTTCCACGGACTTTTCTCACACGATTCAAGAATAGCGGCTCTGGGGTGGGACTCTGTGTTAGTGTCGCTAGCTACTTATCGCCACGAAGCGATAGTTTCGTACTACGCGCAGTAGTAAGCGACCTCCCACCACACCTCATCATCGCTAAGAAAGTCGCCAGAAAGCGACACCTCGAGACGTGTAGAGAACGGTGTTTACGGTCGCTTGTGGGGTTGTTTTGTTTTGTTGTTGTTGCTTTACATCATCAATTTTGTCATCACAAGTCGACAAACACCACTACCACTATCCAGCTAGCATTATCATTATTATAATTATCATATGTATAGGTACCTACTGTTGTAAAAATTAGCCCAGATTATAAGGTTTAAAAGCTATATTTTGTTTTTGTGTTGAATATTGAATAATTTTCTCAGATTTAATTTATTTATATTTGTTTTTACGGATTTTCATTTTTGATTTGGTTTTCAATAATAACAAATTTGATTATTTATTATTTTCGTGCAATAAGCTACGCTTATATATTTGGTGTCGGTTTGTTACATTATCATTGAGGTACCTATACCTATCATTATATTTTAACGAAGATACATACGTAATTTTTTCTAGGCAACCTCAAACAACGCTAAACAATTTTAAATGATCCATAAACACTTTATGCACCATCTTGATTGAAAGTTGAAACTCTAAAAATGAGAAAATTTTGTTTGTCATGCCCACTGTGCCCACCCAAGTTTCAAAATATGATGTTTTAACCAGAACTGCCAATATTAGGCCAACAACTTCTCTACAAAGTTACTGTGATAAATGCCTACTTTCGCAGAATGGCTAATACAAAGCCGAACTGTTCCGAAGCGTACGCGATAGGTGCACAGAGTGCAAGTTCTAGCGACTATTGCTATCGCCTATGCATGGTTATCGACTATCGCTTCGAAGCGACTGTCGCCGGAACAACACAGAGTCCCACCCCTGAACATGCGCGATGACAACTTGTCACCGTTTTCTTAGTTCGCATGACATCCGTGTCGGAGCGCCACTTCCGCGCAATATTGTGTATTAAAAATTGAAATTTTTCTGAAAATTTTTATCTCGAATTTGATGGAAAGATGTTCGCAAGGATATTCCACAAGGAAGCGTGAATTATTTTTTTATCGCATCGCGCAGTAAAATGTAAGCAGGTATGATGTGAGTTTTGAGTACCTAGTTACCTACCTACCCGAGTACCTACCTATTTGTGGCGTTTGTATGAAAATATGTATTATGAATTTATAGGAAAACTTGAGAGAATCATGGAATCTACAAAAAATTGAAAGAAATTATTCAACTTTACAGGAAATCACAGGAAATCTTGAATAAATCACAGGAAATCTTCATGAAACAAAGGAAATCATAGGAAATCAAAGGAAATCAAGAGACAGGAAATCACAGGAAATCTTGAGGAAATCACAGGAAATCTCGAGGAAATCACAGGAAATCTCGAGGAAATCACGGGAAATCACAGGAAATCTTGTGAAAAGAGGAAATCTGGTGTACAAAATCCAGCCCGCGGTTTGCCCCTCGCTATTTTGCTATTGTCCGAAATTTGCATGTCAGTCCAGTCAATAAAGAAACAAGCGAATATGCCTCATGGGCATGAGGCTCAGTAGCGCAGTTCCTTTTTGAAGGATTAGTGAACGCAAGATGTTATGTAACTATTCGCGATTTAAATTAATTTTTCCCGCCACAAAATGGCTGCGAAAGGCGGAATTCAACTGACAGCCCGAGGTGACATGAGATGTCACACTCACAACTCATAACCTCACTTTTATTGTATCAGTCATCCACCACTCGGTGTTTACTGTTTACTCCAGTTTACTCTCGGCTTGGCTTCCTAGTGTGGTCCCAGTTAGTGATAGTGCGTATGTTTGCTGTTTTCTAGTATTGCGAGTAAATTTGAAGTTATTGTTGTGTTATTTGTTCTTATTACGACTGTTATAAGAGATATTGGTTTGCCGTTGGGAGAGATTTCAATTATTTGCGTGCCGCCTCTCCAAGCTCCCGGAACTTTGTGGAAGGTGAAGCAGTAGTAAATACAAACCACATAGCTCTATATGGAACAAGTACCACAGGTAAATGGACTGATTTTGGCAAGAAGTTGTAAGTCCAAGTCCATATTCCCCAGGCAATCGGCAGCTTCAGGTGTCACCTTCACAAAGACCTCTGGAGAACCCTGGTATGCGCGTGAAGGTCACGTCATTCGGGTACAGTTTGTTGAGACCAGTCTTCTTTCCATTTCTCTTGTCCATCAAAGTTTCCTAGTTCACGTTCTGTGACTGACGATGGGATACAGTAATACCAATACCACTAAGCACAACAATCACTTTACAACTTGACGTTTCAGAGTTGATTTTGCGTCAAAAAACCAAACCAGGTCTGCAAAAAAATACTGAACCTGACGAGGTCCATGTACACAGCTTTATGTTTCCAAGTTAAATTTGCGTCAAAAAATTAAATTAGGTCTTCAAAACAAAACAAAAATACTGAACCTGACGATCCATGTACACAGATTCATGTGTCCAAGTTAACTTTGCGTCCAAAGACGCTGATTAGATTTAAAAAAATTTACAGGTGTTTCAGTGACCCTGCATAATATTTCGGGAGGTGATTTCTCTCAGAAGAATAAGTCGAAAAGTGGGAATAAATTTTTTCCTCAAGTGCTCTCTAAGGGAGTCAGCCCCTCAATCGATCCGAATTGTAATCACATTCAAAACAGGTACCTCTATTTCTAGTTTAGACACTATCAACAATTTTTATTCGTGAAGGAAATTACAAAATTATATAAAATAAATAAAGGATAATGTAAAATGTGTAGAAGGTATGGAATATAAATATATATAATACATGTAGAGATCTAAATACCTGACCCATCCTCTAAGCCTACTCCGCGAATAATTTTCCTAGTTCCCCTTATCCTCATACTTATTGCCCTGATCAGACTGAATTCTATCCTGACTCGAACCCAGCATAAGATGGAAGAGTATGGCCTCGCCCAACGCTCAGCTAAGGTGCATGCTATCCGCTTCAAAAAAGCTTCAAACTCCTTGTGCATTGCTCCCTCGCAGGAACAAACTAGGGGTGTGAAGGATCCCCTTACATCTTCCGCAGCTCTATCGTATTTGGTGTGCTTCTCTCTGGCATGCTGGTTGGATATAGTTGTCCAGGATAGATTTCGAAGGCGGTAACTGGGAGCGTCAGCATCAACGATGCGGTTATCGAAGAACGCCACCCGTCCCGCCTCCCAAACCCCCCTTACCATCACATCCCCGATAAGAGCCGGTTGACTACTGCCAGGATCAGCCATTCTCATTACTGGTTCACGTACAGCAGCTCCCCATACAAGCTCTGCTAATCGAGCACACTCGTCCCTGAGAGAGTCGTGACCGGCCTTCACTAACCCACCCTTCTTGCACGTTAAGCCATGATGCAAATGGAATGCGGCCCCACATCCATCACAAGTGCTCGGCAGACCTAGCGGTTCTCTTCCATATCTTAGAGCTAGGGCATCCCTGAACTCATTCGGAGACAGGTCAAAACCATCGGCCGCCGTCGGAATTACCGTGAGCCATTGTGATGTGCCAGCTTTTACCATTCGCGAAATCGTTCTCTGCCGTGAGGGAGGAAGTCGAGGTACTAATTCGTCTAGAGTTACTTTAGCTTCGTTCATCCGTCTCTTTCGCTCTCTATCCAGAACATTCTTGACTTGCCTGCTGTGATCCAAGACATTCAGAGCCACACCCAATGTGACCGACTCCGTCAGAACAGAGGTTGCCTCCCGAGATGTAGCATGAGCTTCCGCGGCCTTTCTGACTGGGTTCTTCAAGTCTAAACCTCCAAACTTGGCAGGCAAAGTGAAGAGCTCATGCTCCAAAGGAGACACCTCTCTTCCAACAATAGCCGGCACAAAGTAGGTCTGAATTGCTTGGGACAGAGGCAAGTATTCGTTCTCGCAACCGTCAACTACTCGTTGGAGATAAGCCCATTCGTTTTGCAACGATTTAACAAAGGCCGTATATGCAGCTTGTGGACTCTTTTCGCCAGCCTTTGCCAACTTCTTCACACATTCCACCCAGTCAGTTACCTTATTTCGAACATACTCTCTTTTATTGTCCGCATTTCCAATCATTCCTCCTAAAAATTTGTTGCTCCCAACTACTTTCACATTCAAATCTCTAAACGTCGCTTCCGCCTCTTCACGCATCTCATTCTTCACAAGCAGAACACTTTTGGTTGGTTCTGGATGGTATCCACAGGAAGGTCCCCTGGCAATGAGTGTTTCAAACCATTCTTTCACTCTTTCAATGGAACCAAAGCAAGCTGAATCATCAGCATACCAACTTTGAATCCATTTTGAGGGATCCTTCAAAGAGCGAATAAGTGGAAGAACTCCAATGGCGTACATCATCATGGCCAGCGGATCTCCCTGTGTAGTACCCTCCCGACTCAAGATGAAGTTACTCGCTTCACGAATCACAATTACAGCATATCCTCTGTATGAATTGAATAAAAATCTGGCACATCTTGCCCACAGCACCCGAGCATTCCATAGTGCTACTGGTCTACTCAAAACATTGAAAGCGTTTTTAGCATCAACCAGTAGCAATATTTCACTATCGCCCGCCTCAAATAAATTCACGATACCATGCACAGCCCCCTCTATCCCGGCTTTCGTTCCCGCACATATCTGATCTGCACCGCATTGTAGCTCAACATCCTCTCCTGTCACAAGCGCCATCGCTTTGGCCATTAGTCGTTGTAGCAGTTCGCCGATCCCGATGGGACGTACACCGGGACATTTGTCCAAGGCTATTCCTCTTCTAGCAAAAATAGCTCTAATGGAATCCCAGTCAACAATTTCATTTGCCAGGCGACGGGTTAGGGAAGCCACAGCCTCGCGTAAACGATAACTGTGAGCTCCGTACCTTAATAACATTGTTTTCCATTGATCGGAATCCGTCCCACTTGGTCCAGCACCACCGTTCAGCCTCCGACCTACACTCTCTACATGTCTACCAGTTACATCCACATCAACTAATATTGGCAACTCCGTACATTCAATAAAGGCTTCAGCGTTTGGAACAGCCTGATTTGGGTGTTTTTCTTCTAAAATATCGAAAACAGATTTGTCCCCTTGTTTAGAATTTGGATCCAAAATTCCTCCGCATCCTCGGCCAGTCACCCATCGTGTCGCATCACGAATCTTCCCTTTTAATAATAATCTTGTAAAAATTCTGTAAATATGTTCTTCTTGTTCTCTAGGTGAGTTCTTCTGGTTGTTGTTGTGGAATTTTACATCACATCTCACAGCCTCAGCAACTAATTCTTCAGCATGTTCTGTTTCCCATAGTTCCATTCTACGCTTCAATAATCGTCGGATATCTGAACCTCCGCTAACCATTCTATCTCGCTGGAGAACACAACTGCAGAGAATGAATATTCTCTCTGAGGGCCATATACCATTTGCAACATCTCTTATCTCTCGAGCCAAGACGTCGACGAATTGTCTTCCTACAGCGCCCTGAGGTAGATCATATTGTTTTCCTCTTAGTTTAATTATTTGTTTCCATAATGTCCGCCATCGGGAGTCAGCACCACCTTCACAGTTTATCAAATCAGCTCCAAAAGCACGCTGCATCACCTCGGCAATGTGCTGGGGCATGGAATGGTCTTCATCAGCATCTTCCCGTTCTTCTCCAATCTGACGTTTGTTCTGACATCTGGGACCGCAATTTGCTGAGCACTCCTTCCCACTCCTTTTGCAAGAACAGCGTGTTGTTATGCATTGGGCTTGTCTGCTGCATAGGCAGCAACCCTCTGAGCAGTCTATTTCCATTTGGTTTGCTTTTTTTCGAAGTATTTTTCGAGGAACGATGTTTGACGTTGTCAGTTATTGATTAATTATTAATCCTCTATTTCTAGTTCGACGTTGTGTTATTCGATATTTTATTATTCGATGTTTTGCT
This sequence comes from Anaspis maculata, assembly GCA_949128115.1. Lineage (NCBI taxonomy): Eukaryota > Metazoa > Arthropoda > Insecta > Coleoptera > Scraptiidae > Anaspis > Anaspis maculata. The sequence continues at coordinate 55,159,345 of OX421963.1, read as the reverse complement.
TTTCGACCTTTTGGTTTTTGACCTTTTGCTTTTCGATATTTCACTTTTCGATCTTTTGGCTTTCGACCTTTTGGTTTTTCTATGTTAGGTTGGTCGCTCGATTGCATTTCGATCTTTCTTATAGCGTTTTCGAGTCGCCATATAGCCGAGCCGGTCCGGCTCCAAAATCGCTATAACTGATTGGCCAGGGATTTTCGAGAATCAATCAAATCCCCTGATTTTAGAGCCGAACCGGCTCGGCTCTGGCGCCTCGAAAACGCTGTTAATTCCGACATTTTGATTTTCAAACTTTTGTACTTTCGACAATAATGCTTTCGATGTTTTGTTGTTCCGTAGAAGTTTGCAACCGTAATTGCGAAACACCTGTAGCTATATGACCCAGAAAAAAAGAACCACCTAGCCGAGTTTCGCCCCCCCCCCCCCCACGAGCCCTCATTCAACAATGATCGACACTTTTTGCACCAAAATGATTTCAACGGGATAAAATTTGTCCAATTACGAGGTAAATAGTTGCATCCCATGGATTGACGGGTCCCGTCCACGTCCCCATTTTCAGCTGCAATTTTTTAGCCCTCCTCCAATAACTCAAAACCCTGGGGGACGATTTTTGATATGTAGTAGTAGAGCACTCAATTCTGAATAGGATACCAAATTTTCAAGACGTCCATATTTTGGTTGAAAACCATATTTCTTGTATGTACTAGAATATCGAAATTACGCTGTTCACCATGTGTAAGCATAGGGCACTATTCTTAAATCCCATCGCATTGTTGCGCAAAAGCAGAAAGGGCAATGAATTTCACCTATTCCCTTGGTTGAACCGAGGGGTAAACCACTGGGGGTATTATGGTGTACACCTCTGAGGTATTAGTAGGTATTACAAGGGAATTAGTGGGTATTACAAGGGTATTAGTGGGTATTACAGGGGTATTAATGGGTATTACAGGGGTATTAGTGGGTATTACAGGGGTATTAGTGGGTATTACAGGGGTATTACTGGGTATTACATGGGAATTAGTGGGTATTACTAGGGGAATTAGTGGGTATTACAGAGGAATTAGTGGGTATTAGTAGGTATTAAAACGTCAAGTGCGCATGCGTCAGAGGTGAACAAAGTTAGCAGAATCTCCAAACCTAGTCATGAAAATGTCGGAAAAGTGAGCGGAAATCAGAAAAGTGGAAACTCGTTCTTGAAGCAGGTCTTTTTAGCACGACCTACATGTTGTGTGTATGTGTTATGTGTCGGTACCTACCCTATCAAGTTTTATTGTCACAATTAAAACGGTTGGAAGAAAATAGCCAGCCAAAAACTTCTGGGGTGACTATCGCCGGGTTGCTCACTTCGAGTTTAACTTTACCGGTTTGGTTACTATGAAAATATTTGTTGAACAATGAAATCTATGGCAACCAAACCAAGTTTAAAGTAACTCGAAGTGAGCAACTGGACCTAATAATTCACTTATTATACGTACAGGCAATGGTGCAGGGTAGTAATACCTACCTACAAATACCTACAGGGGCAGAATGAGGAATCTTTTCAGAAAACATACTAGCTGTCCCATGAATAACTGTCGGAAATGAGGAGCTTGTGGTGTGGTGGTCAGCGCGTTCGACTACCACTCCAGGGGTCGTGGGTTCGAGTCCCACTGTGGGCGATCGGATTTCCGTCGTCAAAACAAGCTCTTTGATCTAGTTGGAATGCTTGCTAAATGCAAGACGCACCCCGTGTGTCGAATAGCACGTGAAATGCGAACTATGGTGCCGACCCCATGCGATGTTGTTGGTCGTTAAAAATCCCTACCCTGTGTTGGAATACACAGGAGTTCGGCAAAATTTCCGTAATAGTGAAGAAAAGCATTCACCGGCGTCGGTGCTAGGCCTCGCTGCGGAAATCGGCCGACGTTAAATGAACGAATAAAAATAAATATTGTTTTCACAAATTCAGCTTGATGTGACGGATATACGACACCGAGTACGACATCTTAAAACGCTGTTATGAAACTGGTATGGGCAATGCCACATGGGCTTTATGGGAGACTAATCCACATTATACCTGCCTACCGTAGGTACCGTATCACTGGCCATGTCCGTGTTTTAGGATTCCTGTATTTGCCAAGTACATATGAGCTCCCGAGTGAGAAAAAAAAAACCCATTGATTATTATTGATACCAAGTGAACTTTTACTTTTCCGCCTCTCCACCAACATGGAAGGGAAAGTCGAGGGGAAAGTATGGTGATCGTACAGAAAAAGTTTTGAGATTTTGACGAATAAATCCTCGAATAAATCTATTCTGAGTCCCCCAGTCGATCAGGACCATTTCCAGAATAATGTCTGTCTGTCTGTGTGTGTGTCTGTGTCTGTTTGTAATCTTCCACGATAGCTGCCCAACCGTTGATCCGATCGACTTGAAATTTGGTATGATGGTATGCAGACATGAGGTGCTTTCCTTTTAGCACAAAACTCACTGATCTGATCTGATCTAAGTTAGAGAGAGAAAGAGCGAGAAATCGCATGCGCGAAAGTGAGAAACCACTAACAACTTAGGTCAGAATACTTAGTTCAGGTTGTAAAAGGAAAGCAGCTATTGTTTTGCTGTTGAATGACCGGATTAGTTTTTGGCTGTCATTTGTCGAACGAAAGTATCACTATCAAAAAACGACAGATGTTACATCTTTCAAGTTACTTTTTTGCTGATAAAATCTTTCAGAAAAATAACAAAAAATTGGAATATGCTCCAAAATGACCTCTAGGCTCTGTAGTTTGTCACTTCGTACCCCAATGTAGTTGACTAAGCAAGGTAATGCTACCAAAAAATAATTTCTGGAATTTCCTCTGCTCTCAAATCTTGTTGGATCCGGCATTTAAAAATGGCGACTCTGACGTCACCACTTATATCGCGTATAGGACGATAGGAGTGCTTCTCCAAGGCTTTGTAGCATTTTACTCTATTCCGGCCTTCCCTACATTACTATCTGATGGATTTTAGAGAGTTTAGATCGGATAATTGCGAGTAATAACTACAGTGGGTATTATAAGGTATTAGAGGGTATTACTGGGGTATTACAGGGTATTACTGGGGTATTACAGGGGTATTAGTGGGTATTACAGGGTATTACAGGGGTATTAGTGGGTATTATAGGGGTATTACTAGGGTATTACTGGGCATTAGTGGGAGAAAGGGGAATTAGTGTACATCATTTCGGTCAGCGGTTTACCCCTCGGGTTGAACATTAATTTGTGGAATTGGAATGCACAAGACGAGATAGCTGGACACGACTCGTGAGGAATTGTGCTGGAAGATCTCAACTTTTCTTCATAGATACCTACCTGCTTGCATGCTGTTTTAGTGTTGTATGAGCGAGCTTCCAAGGAAAGTTTGGAAATAAAGTGACGAAAACGTTCCAATTTCACACCCTGAAGAAATGCACTGGTGTACGTGCCATTTTATTAATAATATAAAAAAACAGGATTTCTTCTTGACACATCTTGGTAGGCATTCGGTGTATGAGGTCTTAATAATCAAAAAGTGAACAAGTTTTAAATCAATAAGCAATCCATATGAAGAGAAGAGTAAAATTAGACAAATCTTTGCAATAAAAATTTAAAACAAAAACAATCATTATTCACCTCATGAACTTAACAAAAATACTCTCTAGATTCTTCTCTAAATTCACTTAGAGGATCTATTGAGGAACATATCAGAGGTACTTTTTCAACATGTTACTACAACACATGTGCCTAAGTAGGTTCTTAAGCTTTAGTTAGTTTACATAACAAGGAAAATTTTTAAAATGGAGATTCGCCCATAGAATTCCTGATTTTGTGGATCTCTTGTCGTTTCAGTTTTCTCTTCATTCTTTGCTTCTGGTGCCGCGCCGCTTTCAGTTTCAGCATCTTCTTCTTTTTCCTTCTTTTTTTCTCGTTCCTCAGCATACTGGCGGCGATCTGTTGCGTCTCGATTTCGTTTACTATTTTCTGGTAGTCGTTTTTCAAGTAGGCTTCCATCGCCGTCGCCTTCTCACTGACTTCGTCCTTCAATCCGGCAACGTCCTTCAGTTGTTTTTCGTAAGATGTCTTGATCATTTTCAACAAAGGCATGGATCTGTCACTGAGGGTGAGGACCACTGGAGGCCCGTTATGGTTAGAAGGTTTGTCTGAGGCCTTTTTGGCCTTTTTCGGTCCCTTTCCTTCGTTTTCTGGTGCCTCGGTTTTCTCGATTTTAATTTTTTTCAACACTGAAAAGGTGAAGTAAAATTAGTGAACGGTGGACGGTGCTTGTTCAAGAAAGGCGCAAGAGGTATAATGAAAGGTCAGTCTCTAAAACAAAGGTCAATATTTGGATTAGATTACTAACTTATTAATTTCGACCTGCAGATGGCCACCCCACACTCCGACACACACTTTTGGCAAGCATACGAAATTTTATTTTGATCGGAGCCCTATTCTCGAAGTTATGACAAAATAAAAATGGTTTCATTTTTTGACACCCTGTAACTTTCTCAGGAAGCGAGTGCCACGCCTAGCCTGAAACGAGTTCAACCCAAAAGTACGTGCACCTCCTAGTCTGCCTCCTAGTCATTCTGATCAGATTCAGACTAGCCATCAGTTCTAAACAGTCCCGTGGTATATACAGGGTGGAAAAAAAAGTCGAAAACTATCATTTTATGAACAAAGCAAGTGAAGTCTTGTAAATCGCCTCAACTTATCTACATTTATGCTTGAATGGAGTTGGATTGGTGGAATAAGATGTTGCCGAATCAATTCTAGCGGTCTTATTCTTTAAGAAAAATTAAACATTCAAATCTATTTCTAGAGCTATAGGTATAAGTACCTACTCTTTGTTATATGTTTGCTTCTTGTTGCTCATAATCATAATTCATGTTATTTGTATACTGCCTTCCAAAAAAAGTGCAACACCTCGATGCCGTTGGCTGATTTTGATCAAATTTTCACAAAACAAGTATTTCATCTACACTAACAAATGATTAACATTCTGGATATCTAGGCGCTGTAGTTGTTTTGTTTTTCCCCTTGGTAACCGTAAAACACAAGAAATTGTTTTTCGTTTTTCCTGGTTGTTAGAAACCACATTTTTTGCAATAAGTTTCAATAGTGAACCCCAAGAGTCCTGAAATGCCAAGAGCCCGTCAACCTCGGCAGTACCATCATTTAACCGAGTTCCAGAAGGGACAGATTATTATTGGCTTAAAAAATGAGGGGATTTCGTATCGAAGAATTGCGAGACTTGTTGGTTGCAATGCTTCGACTGTGATGAGATGGTGGCGGAGATGGAACGAGGAGGCCAATTATCGGCGACGGAATGGATCTGGTCGTCGTAGAGCCTCCACGGTACGTCAAGATCAACGTCTTCGAGTAGCGGCTGTAAGAGACCGATTTACGACAACCCGAGCAGTCGGAAACGAGTGGGTTGCAGCTATAGGACGCCCAATCTCAATGAGCACGGTCTATAGAAGAATTAGGTCTTTTGGGCTAAGTTCTTATCGTCCGCTGTTAACCCTTCCCCTCACTCCTGTTCACCGGGCCAGAAGATTGGAGTGGTGCAATGAGCGCAGAAACTGGGTCCAAGAATGGCATCGGGTGGTCTTCAGTGACGAGTCCCGCTTTTGTCTTTGGGCTCATGACGGCCGGGGGAGGGTGAGGCGCTTTCGTGGGGAACGGCATAATCCCGAATTTTTTGCCGAGCGACACACTGCCCGTACACCCGGATTGATGGTTTGGGGAGCAATATGCCATGGAAGCAGGTCACCATTGGTGTTCATTGAGGGCACTATGACAGCTGCATCTTACATCGCGAGTGTGCTGGAACCCGTTTGCCTTCCATACCTTCAGGGGCTCAACAACCCTATTTTCCAGCAAGACAATGCACGTCCTCATACGGCAAGAGCTTCAATGCAGTTCCTGGAAGATGCACACGTTGACGTGCTTCCATGGCCTGCTTGCTCTCCTGATTTGTCGCCCATCGAACACGTGTGGGTTGTGGGATATGATGGGAAGAAAGGTGGGGCAATTACGCCATCCTCCCAACAACTTGGAAGATCTCCGTATGGCCTTGCAAGAGGCATGGGATGGCTTGTCACAAGCGGCAATCGACCACTTGATTGAAAGCATGCCTCGTAGGGTTAATGAGTGTCGGGCAAATCGTGGAGGAGCGACACATTATTAATTTTTTCTGAAGTTCCTTGTATTACGATTTCCAGAATCTAATCGTTTGTTTCTATTGTTAAAACACATGTTTCGCGAAAATTTGAATAAAATTGATCCACGGCTTCATGGTGTTGCACTTTTTTTGGAAGGCAGTATATTTATCATCTCGTAATATATTTCATGCCTTATGTCAGTAGGTATGCCATGTGTATCTTCACCAGTGACTATCTCCTAGGCTTGTAATATGGTCTCAATGGGGAATGAAGATTCCTCATATACATATTCATTTGCTACGAATTGAAGGTGTTTTTGTTTTAAAAATTCAAATTTTGAAAAAATGTTCTTGAATTTAGAAAATATTTTCATGATCAACCATAGTACTTCCCTGTAGCTTTCAAAAACAACCTGATTGATAAATTTCTGTCACGGAATAAGCCCACTGGAATAATTGATCCGCCTTATTTCACCAATCCAACTCCGTTTTGAAACTGGTCTTTCTTGGTTTCACACATTTTTAAGGCTCATGATGGGTCAATTTTGCATTTTATTCCATAACAGCACTGGACATATTCCTAGGAACAAACCTGTTCAGGCATGATATTGAATTTTATTTAATGATTTACAAAAAAGTTTGGGTTGATAGGTAATATAGACAAAACCTAATTCTATAATATTCAAACCATTACAAAAACCATCATGGGAACTACAAAGGTGTTGAACCAAAAGAGACCATATTGACAATGGCAACAATTGTTTTTCAGAATGAGGGGATTATTTTATGCTGGAATTATTGTTTGTTACGATTTTGAGAATTATTACTTACAAGTCTTAGAATTACTTCAAAAAAAATTATTAGTGAAAATAGTTTACCCAAAGGTTAACTGCCCATCGTATTTCATTTTTCAAGCTGTTTATTATAGAAATAGCAAGTTCCACCACAATGTCTTGGAGAGTCACGGATTAGAAAAAAAAATTTTTATGTATAAAAACTTGAAAACTTCTGTTTTTTTCGATATTCCAGAAACGGTTAAACACATTTAGTGGACGTGGTAGGAAAAAACAAGTTGCAAATGATGATAAAGGCAAACCACTTTGCAGGATCGTAACTAAGACTTGAATAAACGATTTGACCCGCAGTGCTTTTTTTTCCGTCCCTTAGGATTTGAATGGCGCCCCTTTTTCAAAATGGCGGATTTTATCTAGGGGCAGAAGGTATCGATTAGCCTGGTGATGTCCAGCTTTGTTAAAATATATGGAGCTATGTCTCGATCGGTTTCTGGGACATCAAACACTATTTAAAAAAATGGTGGAACATTGACATCTGTCGCAGGCAAATTTGGTGGAGGCGCCAAAATGAATTTAGTACGGTCATAAGAAAATCGCTGTAACACTTTTATTTTCCAACCGATTTTAACACAAGACATATAATTTTGTAGAAAAGTGAATTCTCCTTGTTATCTTATACCTACCTCCCATAAAAAAGACATTGAGGAATGTTGAAAAAAAAATTGAAAAATAATTTGAAAAAAAGATTTTTTTTATTTTTATGAAAATTGCCTTATTTGTAGATTTCGATGTGCCCTTTCTAAATTTGCATTTCTCCGATTTATATCTTTGCAGTGCGCACCGCCATCTTGAAAAAATGATATCTGAAAAGAAGTTTTTGACAATATCTAAATTTTAGTCCATGTGAAATTGAAATGTTTATATACGTATGAAAGTTCATTCAATTCTCCACGATTTGACACCTGAACCGTCTTTGTGCGACTCGGGGCTCTTGAGCTAGAGCTTCCAGAAGTATCAATTTTTGGTGTTAAATAGTGACCGCGCCTACCGGTTTTCACCACTGGATCACCATCGTGTCTAAATCAAGTTACCCATCAATAACGCGTCGTCATTTATCACAAATCATGAACATTGGTGGACCTGGCACAGCCCCAAAAGGTGATTTTCAATTCTTTTGGAACCGAAAATTGATACTTCCAGGAGGTCTAGCTCAAGAACCACGGGTCGCACAGAGCTGGTTCAGATGTCAAACTGTGGAAGATTGAATGTGCTTTCATATGTATATAAACATTTCAATGTCACAAAGGCCAAAGTTCAGATATTGTCAAAAACTTCTTTTCAGACATCATTTTTTCAATATGGCGGCGCGTGCTGCAAAGATAGAAATCGGAAAAGTACAAATTTAGAAAGGGCACATCAAAGTCTACAAATAAGGGAATATTCATGGAAATGAAAAAATGAAAAAAATCTATTTTTTTTTCAAATTATTTTTTAATTTTTTCTTCAACATTCCTCAATGTCTTTTTTTATTGAAGATATAAGGTAACAAGAAGAATTTACTTTTCTACAAAATGAGATGTCTTGTTGTCAAAATCGGTTGAAAAATAAAAATGTTACGGCAATTTTCTTATGACAGTACTAAATTCCTTTTGGCGCCTCCACCAAATTCGCCTGCGGTAGATGGCAATGTTCCACCATTTTTTTAAATAGTGTTTGATGTCCCAGAAACCGATTGAGACATAGCCCCATATATTTTTACTAAGCTGGACATCACTAGGCTATTCGATACTTTCTGCCCCTAGATAATATCCGCCATTTTGAAAAAGGGGCGCTATTCAAATCCTAAGGGAGGAAAAGAAAAGCACTGCGGGTCAAATCGTTTATTTAAGTCTCAGTTGTAAGCCTGCAAAGTGGTTTGCCTTTATCATCATTTGCAACTTATATTCCGTATTTCGGTTGTACCACGTCCACTAATTCAAGAACCGTTTGTTGGGACTTTTTAAGGATGAATGTAGATAATTTGTGACGATTTCCAATCTTCCACTTCATAAAATAATAATGAAATAATAATTTTTGACATCTTTCTTTTTCCACCCTGTATACACCCCCGGTATGGTTGGCACCAATGCTACTAGTCTGAATCGAAAGAGAATGGTTCAAATAACACCTCTGTTGAGTGGCATCTTGGCATCATAAAATTTAAGGTGCAAACATTTTTTCAGCAACTAGCATCTAGGCCATTGTGTCAAAAAATGATATTATTGAAAAACGGCTCTACCGTTTTTTTTTTTTTTTTTTTTTTTTTTTTTTTTTTTTTTTTTTTCATTTTTGTGTTGAAATAATCCCAAGATAGCGTAGAACAAGAAAATAGAAAAATCTAGGAGGTGCACGTACTTTTGGGTTGAAGTCATTTCAGGCTAGGCGTGAGTGAGATGCATTATGTTATATTACTTTCTCGACCCACCACCCAACGAGGAGGGAAAGTATTGTAAACGCGCTAAAAAATAATAAAATTATTTGGAGATGATCGAAATAAAAATTTTCGAGATTTTTTTCTGGATCAGAGTGAAAAGGGGAATCTTTTCCTGAAGTTTGATTTGTTAAAAATGGGACTCCCTGTATGCGTTAAAGGCGAGGTTATTTCTTAACCACTGATAATGTGTGAGTCTATCTTCATGGAACACACTCTTCGCACTCCCACCAATTTTTCTCTTTTGTGGGAAATCTACGAATTTGCACGAGAAAAGAAAGTCAAGAAATGAAAATGTTGAGTATCGGTTGTTGTGGAAATTTGGATCGGACGGAATGGGGTCTTCCGCCACTTTTTTTTTATTTGTTCAAAAGAATCTATGGGTATTTTTGCACAACTGCAAACAGCATTTAATAGAACTTATCGAAACGGTCAGTATAATGTATAGCTCAATATGCAATAGCTATTTTATAATTTTGAGATCTTCCGAAATCAAAATTTTATTGGGTAAAATTAAATTGCCTTGAAATTTTGAGAAAATCATTCCATATCGAGTTAACACAGTACTCACCGTTTTGATAAGCTCTATTGAATGCCGTTAGCAGTTTGAAAAAATACCTATAGATTCTTATTTTATACGTGAAAACGTGTTCTTCCAGGTTTTTGGTTTTCATCATAAAATGAAAACCGCTGAACTTTTTCCAAAACTTTTTGCACTTTTCCATCTAACTTTCAAAGCTCTTTTAAATGCCAGCTGACAGCTTAGGTCAACCACTTATATTTTGCGTTTTTCTTCCCGTTTTCTGTGTTTTATTCCTTCTTTTTAAAAGTACTCTACACCTTCTTTTTATGCTTTGCGCAATAATTTCTATGCGTTGTTATTCTTGCTTTGCACTTTACCGCTATTTTTTTTTTCCTGCATTTCATTCCTTCTTTACACGCGTCGACTGCCTTTTTCTCGACTTTCTTCCCGTTTCGTGTGATTTATTCCTTCTTCTCAATGTTTTTTTTTTACGATTGTTGGCGATTTTTAGCCGTGTTTCTCGTTGAACGATGCGTTATTTCTAGCTTCTCCCCGCCCAACACCCCTATTTTGCTCCTCAGTCCTGTTGATGTCTTTTCGCTGCGTATTGTCACAAAAACAATGTCTTTTACTGGTTTTCTTACGATTACTTGCGATTTTCCGCCGTTTTTATTACATGACGCGTTATTTTCAGCTTCTACCCGCCCAACGCCCCTATTTTGCTCCCCGGTCCCGTTGGTGTGTTTTACCTTCTTTTAGTACCCTTTCCACTTCGTTCGGGAGTTGCATATCCGCCCGGCGCTAAAAATACACTGAGTAGTTTCCTAATTTTCATGATTTTTTTCTCGAAACTTTATGGATCTTCCTCATTTTTTTTAAACCTTGCTGGCAACTGTTTGTAGTCTATTCCTACTTTTGAAACGGTCGAAATCGAGGTCCCCTTCATGACACGGTCACCTCATTACTTTCTTGGAATATATTTAGGCCACAATTGAGGTGCTCCAGGCCTCTAGGTCCCTCAATGATTGCTGTATGTGACAGTGTGCTAAATTCTTGCACGCCAACCTATCTTTGGCTGCTGTCAGCTTCTATGAAGCATTAAAAGGTCAAAGTTGTGTTCCCCCAGACCCCCAGGTCTTCAAAGACCTTGGTGCCAGTGCAGTACTGATACTATGCAAAACTTCTTGCAAGTTGATCCAAAATACACGACTGTGTTTTAAGGAAGTACATGAGCTCATGAGCAAATACTGCCAAGTGATCTGCAATATTGGCTAACCTGCATTCTAGTGATGCCCCTGAAAGTTGAACCTGCAATCATTCATAACTCAAAATCAGCCTGTACAATTACTTCGTATTCTGAATTCCGATGAACATCCAGGATCCTTCAATGTAACATGCCCACAGGAGAAGAGATATAAGTAAATCAGAAAAATCAACAGAAGATCAATACTTACAAGGAGCATTTGAGCACTCGGAAGCAGAAGAAGACCTTGCAGAAGACCGTGGAGATTCGTGTCGAGATATTGAGCTGGATACTGTGAGAGGCCTAGTCCTAGCCATAGGCGAAGGTGCTTTGTGTCGTTTATCTCTGTCCTGATTGTTCCGTCTGTCCGTGTATGGCTTGTACCTTGACGAAGACCCGGACGAAGACATCATTTTCTTCAGTAATAAGTAATTTCGGGTAATCTCTCAACAGAGCACGCGGAACGCCTCAAATGTACAAAAAATTCGCATCGAAAAGAACGAAAATCAGCCAATTTTGCTGTTAGGCAGGCTGTCAACAGAGCTGTCAATGTCAAAATCTACCCTCACCACGTTTTTCGAGTAAACAAAAACATAAATGGCAGATGGCGCCATCTAGTGGTGTGAGATTGTTTGTTTGGTGAAGGGTGCAGGCGCCTACCGAGAGATTAGAAACTTGGATACAAATTTAAACGAGTTTCAGGTACTCATTTGTTTTTTATTCTTATTCCCCTCTTCGTTTTTCACTGCTCATGGACAGAGACGGGGCTACGGCAAGGATTGGGCTTGAAATCGAATTCCTCTACGAATTCCGTGAGGTACAAGAAAAAAGAAACAAAATACCAATCTTTTTATCCCGCCGTGCAGTGGTGGTATCTGTGATGCGATAGCTTAATCAGCCACTGTAAATCAAGCGGGCCTGCGTTTTGAAATGACAGCTATTAATCTCAGTTGGTCGTGAAGTGGTGATGGCAACAAGCATGTTGTTCAATTTTTGTGTTTACATTTAGCTTTAGTTCATGAACGGTAGCGTAATGGTAGCGTTGTCGTGGTAATATGTGTTCGAATCGAGAAGTGTTCATCATCAAAGTGCCTGCCTGGTCGGTCCAGTGAACTTTTGCCCAAATGTGCAGCTAGTAGGTGGTGCTTGGCATTTCGTTTTGTTTACTTTTTTTTTAAACAAAACATTCCACCCAGGTAATTTGATAATCACTTGCTATGCCAACCTTGATTTTCCGGCAAAGTTGATTGAGGCTCTTTGCCTTCAGACTTCGGAGCATCAGAGCTGGGTTTCGTGAAGATCTAACCGCAAATTGACACTTATGAGGCTGAAAATCATCAAGTGTAATGTTTGTATTGCAAGCAGTGCCATATATTTCGAATGTAAATATTTACGATGAGACTGTTTTGCAATAATTATTATGCTGAAGTTATAACTACTTACGCTGCTTTGGCGGTTCAGTTTTTTTATAGCATTTTTTTGCCATTAATCACGTTGCGATTGTAAACAAATTACGGAATGTGTATAAAATTTGTACCTATACCGACGTATCTGTCATCAAATGAATTTTTAATTTAGGCAGGCAACGGGCAACGTGGCCTGGTCAAATTCAGGGGTGTGATGGGGTGAACCTGCTTTTGGCTAGGGCACAGCCTGCCTAAATTGAGAATAATTCATTTGATCACACAATTATGATCAATTAAGTTATCGGGTGTGTAAAGCAGAAAAGACATAGAACCCATCTATCTAGGCATTAGCATTAAGTTAGCATCGTATCAATCATGCCGCCAACAAATAGGTAGTATATTATAATAAAAGTTTTATAAGACATCGTATTGTCATTTTTAGAGCACGAGGAGCAGCAAGTCTTATAACGTGTTTTATACAGGGTGTAACATAAGTACTGCGAAAGATTTCAGGGGGTGATTCCTGAGATCATTCTAAGAACTGATCGAAGTTGAACAAGGGTATCTTTTTTCCGTAGAAAGGTTCAACGTTTCACAATTTCACATCGAAAATAAAACAATACATACAAAAAAGTTTGGGTGATTCTTACCCCACACCCCACAGATTTAACCCACCCGTGGTGAAAATTTCAAAATGATTCACAGTGTACCTTATTATCGAGCTTATTATTATTAAGCATAAAAACATTATTGGGTGTGGTGAATTTCGTCATCTTACGTTAACGTTGGACAGTTTCGGAGATAATAAATAAAAACCTCGATGAAAACCTTCTTCAAGGTCCCAACAATAAGGGGCTATAACTCCAGCGGGTAAGCATTTTCGACCCATGTTTATTATGAATTTTTTTCTTACAATGATCTCAGGAACAGGAATCACCCCCTAAAATCTTTCGCAGTACTTTACACCCTCAGAATTATTTCCCCATTGCTCGTAAAATCATATATGTAGGTATTATGGGAACGGAAGTTTCGGAATTTTACTCTATTTCCTTGACCCCCAAACCTTCTTGAGAATCATCCTCAGTTATTTTATTTCGATTTTTCAAAAGTTTCGAGACAACTCCTGATTTGGACCTCATTATGAGTGTAGTTCAGAGGAGTCCAATTTTTCAGGAAAATTTGTCTCAAGTCAAGGTCTTCAACATAATATAAAAAATTCAGTCAAATTCACCGAAACCACTTTTTCATAGTAAACGTGCGGGGTCCTTCAAATAATGGACCGAAACCCGTCGATTTTTGTTTCGAGGGGGACATCTAAAGCATACATTGGTAAATTTTATCTTCAACCCGCTCACCTCCACCTTCTTCTCACCAACTTCGAAATTTCAAATGATACTACATACCTACTTTGCGATACATCAAATTAAAGAGAATTTAAATCTCTTTTTGAAAAAAATTCTCAATTTTTCAACCCCACTCCCCTTCTTCCTAAAATTCTCTGAATGTGGAATTTGACATTTTTGACCTCTCAATTCTCTCAATGCAGTCAACGTCACCCTGTACAGCATCGAGGGAGAAAATTTCTCTTCTTCTGGGACTTTCTATGGAGAAAGTCCCACCCAAATTCACCTCTTCGCCCCCCCCCCCCCACCCATACTCCAAAACCTAAAATAACACTACCTACTTTGTGATGCATCAAATTGAAGAGAATTGAATTCCTAAGTATTTTCAAAATTTTCAAAAAACCCCTTTCTTTCCTAAAATACTCCAAATGTCTAATTTAGGGGGGAAAGGGGTTAAAAATTGAAGAAAATGTCTTCAGAGCGAGAATTGAATCCCTATATTTTTTTCAGAAAGAGAATTCAATTTTCTTGAATTTGATATTTCGCAAGGTAGGTGGTGTCATTCAAAATTTCGAAGTTGAAGTGGATGGAGAAGAGGGGGTTGAAGATAAAAATTTGCCAATGTATGCTTTAGATGTCCCCCTCGAAACAAAAATCGACGGATCTCGGGAAATTTTCCAAATTTTAGCAGGCAAAAATTTATTCAGGATGGCTCGTTTCCATTGAAACACCCTGTATATTTAATACGTCTGTCAAGTGGCATTTTTTGTCATCAAATGCAAAGTCCGTACAGTATTCAGCAGTGTTAGTGTCCGGACTACTTTTTGTTCAAATAGGTCGCTTTAGTCCATTTATCTCATCACAATAAGGGTGTCTGTTCCACAATCTATCCCATCACAATAAGGGAAAGATTCCGGAACATGTTATTTTTTTTAAATTCAATTCTCCATATATTCCTTCGATGGTTTTGCCCTACTTGAAAAAAAATAAGCAAATGGCATGGTATGAAAAAAATCGATTTCGGGACATCAAGTATCGATTTCAAAGGTCGAATAAAAGTATAATTTTGAAGTTGGTGACTTCTAGACAAAAGTGCGATACCGAATGTTGAATTGGCTTTCCACACATGTGAAACACATTGAAATCCGCACATTTGCTGTCCACGTTACAGCCCTTGAACTGACACTATGCAAATTGCTACGTAAAATCCGGAAATAAAGTTTGAGTAATTTTCACTGCGTTTTTGCAGACGCTGTATCTCAGAGGCTATTGACCACAAAGTCATGGGCTTAGTACTGATTTCTTGGGAATTTAACGGGCTACATTTGCTTTGCTGGTGTTTGTGTTCGAAAGGTATAATAGCTTACAAGTGATTCAGGAAAAAACGAAAATTTTCAATGATGGCTCTCTCTTATTGGTTCCCCGATTGGTTCTAACAAAAAAGCCAAGCCGTGGAATTTTTGTGAATTTCAGTATGTTATTCTACGTTAGTTGGATTAATTTATTTTATTTATTTATTTATTTATTTATTATACTCCTTATGACCTATTATACCTTTCAGATATTTTGTAATACATATTATGGAATGTTGATTCTACAGAAATTTTGACAGCTTTTGCTAATTCCAAACTCTTTCTGGCCGTCGGAGCCCAAGCATCGATCCACCAAATTTTGTCAACTTCTGAAGTTATTTTCGGTTTGGCCCGATTTTTGCTCACAGCTGTATACGCAGGGTATCAATATTTCTCTCTCAAAAAATAAAGGTGAAGAGATATAGAAATTTTGATTAGATTCCATCATATGTTTGTCCACCTTGTTTCCGTTTGGATTACCCCACATTTTTTTAGGTAGCCCTAAAACACCTAGAAAAGTTTCTGAAGGATTACTGGGGCATTCTTTCACAATCAAAAAAATTATCAACTGTTTTATAATTTTGAGAGACGTAGAAAATTGAGTAAAGCCGTTTTTTGAAAAAAGTGGTCAACAAAAAAGAAAAAAATATTTTTTCTCACATACTTGAAGAAACGCTCTGTACTCAATTTTGTAAGAGGTACACTCAGTACACCGTATAAAAAAATTGAGTTTTTATCTCCATTTTTGAGGGAGAAATCCTTTAGATAGTTTTTACTTACTGAGAATACAGCCTTAATTTGACTGGACTATTAACAAAGGAAATTCTTTACTTATTTTACTTATCTTTACTCATCTTTACTTATCTTTACTATTATTCTTTACTTTATCACCTTTTAAAATAATGTTACGATATCTCGCGTACGGGTTCGAATATAATCGAGACGATTGTTTTAAAACACACACTGTTTATTTCTGCGTACTACAATAAATACACGCCAACAAATATCCACTTGGAATTATATCGCAGGTACTTCGCTTATTTCGCTCGCGTTACCACTTCGCATTCCAATTCAATACTGCCGCGAACTGCCGGCTGACGCCTTATATAAGGCCTCCGAATAGTGTTCCCGAACTTTCTGTCTACTTCCAGCAAATTCCATAATGGTCCGGCATATGCGGTTTCTAGACCATTCCTGAGTAATCACACACGTTACCCGTATAATTCTGCCGGGTTCTGGAGCGGCGCCTCCGCCAAAATGAACAGATCTTTCTCGATCGAGCATTGAAGTCCCCATTCAGTTTCACATACCGTTCATACAGTTTCACACCAGACTTCTACACTGCGATCTAATGGATGGAAAGATCCAGAAAGATCGAGTGTTTAACAATATGTACGGGATCGCCGCTCGTAACAATAATCAGAATGCACTAATCAGTTCAAACCCAGAATTCCCATGCACGAAAGAACAGAGAGCTTTGGTTAATAGAAACCTCGATAGAAACTATCTGATCTATGTATAAAACCGAATCTCACCAGATTATGTCATAAACGAAGTCATAAATGAAACTCAAGATTTTTTTACCATCAAATCTCCTTTTCAACAGAATAGGAACATGTGAGCTTTGAAAAAGTCCATCAGCTCCGCGAGGAGTTCGGAAAACTCTGTAACGGCTTCGCCGCCATTCATAATCATAATACGGGTTTGTGGCTTATCCTCGGGCTTATTATTCTTTATTTCCAGCGGAAATCGTAACATTAAGCATCGAAATAATACAAAGGTACACTTGAAAACTTGGGAAATTTGTAATATGTAAGTGAATTCTTGAAGGAACGAGAAATCACGAGTCCAAGACAAGAACTGCACTCTTGCGACTCTATTGGTATTTGTAATACTTTCTTCTTATCCTCGTTATTATCTTAACTGGAATATCTCTCTGCTTAGACATAGGACATAGGACATAGGTAAGAAATACCTACCTTGTTTTAAAGTTGCCTACGAAAAGACGAAAAATCTTTTTGTCGTCGAGCCTCTCGTATAATCAGCCGGCTTCTTCGACTCCGCTTTAAACATAAAACCGGGTTGAAGACCACTTATAGTAAAAAATCGATGGGAAATCAAAGGAAGGAGCAAGAGATTAATCAGCGTTTCATACTCGATTTTATATGATCAAAGCTAAGAGCCAAGTAGAAAATAACAAATTGAAATTAGCCATGCTTGTAAACAGTGTGAGGATTTTTAGTGTAAGCTTTTATAAAATTAATAATGTTCCTCTCGATGTACCTCATGTAGGTACTCATTTACAGTTGTAGTCAATAAAAGTATCTTTTCCCCCTTTCTCAGTATCCTTGCCCACTCAATTCAAAGTACAAAGTAAATAGATCACAGAAAAGGGCTCAACTTTTTTCTTGTTGCACACTTTTAGTGGACATCGCTTCAGCGGACGACAGCTTATTGACATGGAAGACCATAAGACCTCGTGTTCCATAATGACGGTAATTAAATTAATTGAAGAAATAAATTAGTATGTACGCTTACGTTGTTTTATAAATCTACGGTAGTAGGTAGGTTGTACTATTATTTGTCAATTTGTCTCCAGAAAAAAACTGCAGCCTTGACCGATGAAATAATAGCACTCGAGTACCTACGTAAAACATGCAGTTTTAAAAATTTTCCTGCGGTTATTTTTTTTCGGAAACATTATAAATAATGTTAAGATATGTATTTAGAAATCATTTGTTAGTGGATATGTCCTGCAAACTAGATTAGTGAGTCTACATAGTCGGCACAAGATTTACAACAGCATATTTTTAATTAGGGGTGTAGTAGTATACGACGCAGTCTGTTCTATAAATATTCGTCTGGAACTGCTTCATTTTCCTTTGTGCTTCGTATTTCGAAAGTATTTCTGGATTTTTAGCGAAAAATGAGGAAAAGAAACTCAAGCATTTCCTTTAGGTATCGGTATCGCCAAGTTGAAATTCGTGAAATTTCTTTCCTGATGTGTGGACCGCTTACTGATGTACTAATAATTGAAAGCCTTGGGAAGTTTATCTTGAAAGCTCATCGTCACGTACTTAAGTTCTCATTTAGACACTCTCGGCTGGTTTAATAAACGGATAAGCGGGAAAAATTTATATAAATTATCCGACGAGTAGGTACGTGGTCGAGTACGTTGTGCCATAATGCCAACCCGCAGATCAAGATTGTCTTTTGATAGAGGTCTGGTCTATACTATACCCTCGACTACACCTAATAGTTAATACCTACTAGTAATGATATTTATAACCGAATATTACTAAAATCAGTCTCTCTTAAACAACAACACCGCGTTTGATTAAGAAACTTTAGGGTCAAATATAATGGGGCTCGTAATGGGAGATGCCGCCCCTTTCCTCTCTATTTTTTTACCTCCCTACTTAGTTTCTTAAATTGTTTCAATTTTTGAATTATAACTCGAATTATAAGTTCATTTAGAAAAAAAACTCTTGCAAAATATTGGTTAGAGGCTTCATTTTCGAGATATTTGGGTTTGAAATCCGAAAAACATTTCGGAAATACCATTTTCAAGGGCGTAAAAGTTACAAATGAAGAAAACGCATGATTCAGTTTTTAGGAAATGAAATTTTTAGGCTCCTGAAGTGGGGATAACTGTAATGCTCTTCATCACGAAAATTAGGCCGTTTATCAAAATTTTGCAAGAGCAACTTTGCAAATTGCATCTTCATGCACTTTGCGTCTCTTGATTGAGCGTAGAATTCAAAACTAGGAACGATTTCCAAAAATAACTAGATATTAAAAAAATATGGGGAAAATGGGAGAGCAGCCCCCATTATTTTCGCCCCTAAATTTGTTTAATGAAACGCGTTATTATTGTTCGATAGAAACTTATTTTTGGTAGGCCTTGGTTTGAATTTGGAATTTGATTGAAATCAGTTGAACAGTTCAAAAGTTACGGTAAAAAAAACTATTTTAAAAGTCGACAGAGGAAATCATTTCTCAAAGTTTGTAACAACCAGTACCTACCTAAGACCCTGTATAATACGAGAGTGCAATTTCAGGCTCGAAGCTCTATTTGCTGAGCATGAGGCGCAATATCCAATGCTGCAAAAGAGGCTTGGGGCCCGCTTGGGGCGTAAAATGCCACAAACATTTTTTGTAATCGTTCCGTTAGATGAGAGAAAACCTAGGAGAAAACTGGAATTTCTTCTTGTAAATTTTGAACACCCGTGGAGTCGAAGGTGGGTCAACTTTCTGCTATGTCACGTTATGTACACCACGTTAATTTTCATTGTGAACACCCTGATACCTATTATTATAGTATTTATTTAGTCAAATTTTCCTAATTATGTTTTTAACGTTGAGTTGTAACGTTAAATGGACGTGAGTAATAATCCAGAGGCTGGCGCTTCGCGCTTCCGTTATGTATTTTGGCCCCCGCTTGTAATAAGACGCTTCCCACCTTGATATGTAATTGTGATATAACTAAGATTAAAGAATGACAGGAACAGAGAAGCATTCAATAAATTATTAAACGGCCGTGCATCAGTGTTAACGACCTGAAACGTGAAATATTTCCGGACATCACAATATTGACTCATGGGTTTAAACTTTTAAACATTGATTTATGATGCATTCACCGGTGAATTGCACACAAGAAATCCATCGAGATAGCTTGAGGATGCCTCATACTGATCTGGCCCTGGCAGAATTGCTCCCATTTTCATTAAAAATTGGGTATATGTACACATACTTTAGGTATATGTACCTAAGTATAGGGTTGTTCAAGTCCTGTATGAAATTAAAAATTGTTTACATTTTTTTCTGGAAAAGCTTGAACAGGTCGAGTCTTAAAAACGGCAGGCCATTTTTTCATCTCCTCAACCCCCAGTCCCCCTTAGCATGTTTCTAAAGGCACCCCTGTCTTATGGGGGCTTGTTGCAAAGTTTGTCAAAAACTGTATTCAGATTTATCACTGAAAATTAGAGCTTGACCATAAAGTTTTGAGCACGAACAAATACGTGCTGGGATTGCTCTTAGTTGGCAAATAACTATATGCCAAAATAGTAAATTCAGAAACTTCTACAATTTTTTACATTTACAACCTCCTATAGGGTCTTTGTATTTCTTGCAATAAGTATACATCTCGCAATCATCATCATGGTTTATTCGATTACTTCCAATACTCTTATCGTATTGTTATTAGCGGCGATTCTCGTGTATTCTGGAGCACACCTGATCTTTCTAGAAGGATTCCATCAGGTCGCAACGTACAAGTGCGAAGCTCTGGACATTCCCAGAATATACGCGGTGGCTTAGCGAATGAAATTTACGTGGCGACTTTAACGGCCGAGCAAGGCACATCTGTCCATTTGGCGGAGGTGCCGATATTCCAGAACACGCGAATTTCACGCGAAAGGTGTAAGGTTATTCGGGAGTCGCCTAGAAACCGTATGCCGGGTCACTGTGGAATTTGCTTAAGGACCGATGGAACATTAGAGATTAATAGTCAGAGCTATATAAAGCACCAATCCTCGGCCTACGGGCAGTATTGAATTGGAAGTGATCGAGAGCGATAGAAGCGAGTAGTACCAGCGATATTCCAAAGTAAATAGTTGTTGGCGTGTATCTACTACATCTGTCGGAACTAGCATAGTTCATTTGATGTCTGTGATTTTTTGGTTATCGTAATTTGTCAAACCAGTCGCAGTTTTCGTTTTCGGAACATTTCAAATGTGGTTTTCACGCCAGGGCACAAAACCTACATGATCGAGGAATATTTTCGAACTTGAAGTATTCTCGTGCACTTATGGCAGATCAGAGATCAATAATATGGGACGTAACTTGTCAAAGTTTGACAAATTTATTGCAAAAGGATTACGCTAGTTTCGACAGACGTTTTTGAATCCACAGGCACCCTTGACCCATTTAATTTATGAACTCTCGGTATAACATACTTGAACCTTGAACATTGTGCTTGCACGTTCGATAGGTTAACAGAATCAGGATGATGACATCTGGAAGTCTGGAACTCTGGTATATCACGTTCAGTTTTTATTTTCAGCAGAATGACTTTTTGAGAGCAAAAATAAAGTGACAAGCTGGGGGGCTACGGCTACTGCTGATGGCACCTGAGCGAAACTATCAGCGGCCATCAGCCCTATCCGCCTAGCGCTCCAGCTTCTCACTTTTTCTTGCTTCAAAAAGTAATTCTACTGAATATTTTACTGAATTTAAAACGTGAACGGCATAATATACATAGTTATATCTCGTTCACGATTTGTATTCAGTGATTCAGTTTACGTGTAGGGCTGCGATGGTCACAAACTATTTTTCTGAAAGTCCAGTGAAAGATGAAAGAATGTAACCTACCTCTGTGACCTATACCTCGACACAATCCGAGACACAGTACACAGTCGATACATCTTGAAGCGGCTTAAAAGTTTCGAAGTCAATTTCAGGAAGTTTCAGATGCCGAAATCATTGGCAATTTCACCGAAGGCACAATGTGATTAGGTAAACGCTAGTATTTTTATACGTATTCTCAGAACGCCAACGCTCTAGTTCTAATAGGATAGTCCAATTCTTTTTGAGCTGAATTCAGATTTCTCGATTCAAACCTGCCGGAAACGTGAACTTGGGACACGTTCCAAAAACAATAGTACGAACCTCGATACGAATATTAACCAGATTCCAGATCTTTTCTGATAATATGTCACCAAAACAAAGATAATCCACTATAAATTACATATGTGTACCTATGCTTATGAAATTATCAAAGCGTGGTAGTGTAGGTATATTGTGACGCAACGAACTGAAGGAAAGTCATATAGCGCGGACAATTTGGTAAATCCCCACCGGAAGTACATGTCCAGCATACACACGTTAGTGTTTCTGAAATTAAACATTGCATTAGGGCGAGAGAAGGATGCTAAATTCTCAGTACAGCATAGCAATAATAATCATTCAGACTTGGCTTATTCACTTACTTTTCACATCACGATTTCATGATATTTATTTCAAATCCAAAGGGATTTTTTACTCTCCCCCCCCCCAAAAAAAAACATGGAAGAGAAAGTATTGTAATTGTGAAGAATTTCTTTTTTCATTTTGACGAAGGTTTCCATCCCAAGACGACCATTTCCGAATGATGTTTGTTTGTGGGTCTGTTTGAAATCCTTCACAATAACTGCCGAACCGTTGATCCGATGACTTAAAATTTGGTATACCGAATGAACTGATTAGCTTTTGGTTGTCATCTGTCAAACGGAAGTGTCATTGTTGAAAAATCACAGAAACTATACCTCACGGAACTTGATTTGCAATATGGCACTTGAAAGCCCTTGAAAAATTGTTATCGAAACAGTTCGAAATGTTTCTCCATCTGTCATCTGTCAAAAATTAAAAATTGATTAAATTTAAAACTTCGAGATTTTGAAACTCAAAAACCACCCGATGGATCCGAATCAATTTCAGCAAGATTCAACACCAGGAAAGAACCACATCAAGTCAATTTCTCCTGATCGACAGTGTCGATACCACTTGAGGCGGCCGTTCGGGCTAATTTTGCCGAAAATTTTCAGTTGTAATGTGGTACAACTGTAGTGGTACGAATTATGTCGATATTTGTTTTTTGTAATATTATTAGTTACAATCCTAAAGCTGAAAATTCGAGTCCACGAGGAAAAACCATGCATCCTCCGTAGAAGCACAGGTAGAAGCAAACCCTGGCGTCCTTCGTGTATAGAAGCGGAACATCTACGTGAAAAACAAAACGTGATACCTACCTACTGTACTTTTTAAAATTTTATTTTGCGATGTAACAATTTGCCATCAGGGTTGCGCCGTAGGATGCTAAAAACTTAGTGAAAAAAACAGTTTCTAACATGAAATGATGTCACCTGAAGATCCCCATTGTAAGTTGTAAGTAATGTTATTTCAATGGAATATTGAGCAAAGCATAACAACGCCGGGGTTGCCAGTCAATGGGGACCTCAAAGCCACAGTGTTTTTTGGATTTACAATATAAATAAAAAATATTTCATAAATAAGGACCCTAGTGCTATTCTCAGTTTATCAAATCCAGCGGTCAATTCGAAATCCAAGTGTAAAAGCTTCTAACCGAAATTGTGACAAATCATAATTCGCAGAATATCACTTGTGTAGGCGAAAATTGCTTTGTGAATTCCATTGTGTCCCCCCAACTTGTTAATCTGGCACTATTTATTAACTGCCCCCGCATCTATGCTATGCACATACCTGCCTTATGTATGTCATATGGCTTATCATTTCATCGATCCATAAATCCAAAGCCTTTTATTCTTTTCCGAATGTGTTTTGCAACGTTCCAAATATTACCATGGTTTTTATCACAACATATTACAAATCCTCGAAATCGATTATGACCAATTCAAATTCAGAACTCAAGCGTGAAGTAGTTATAACATCAGTTTTACTGAAATCACTCGCTTACCTACGTACCCATTATAAATTACAATAAAGGATGGATGATTAATAATGGAGGAAGGAGTTTAATAATTGGTGAAATAAGGCGTTGCGGGAGCAATCGCTGTGGGGTTATTCCTTGATAGAAATCCACCATTCAGGTCTTTTTGGAAAGCTTCAAAGATGTACTTTGGTTTGAACCTATAAACATTTTCAAAATCCAGAGAAATTCAAGTTTTGAAAAAAAAAATTTTTGGATTTTGAAAATGTCTAACTACAGGTTCATTACGGATACCTATATGCCTCATAAGTCAACTACATGTATAATGTTATGATGATTGAAAAATGGCGGACACAGGCTCAGAAAGTCGACTTGGAAATTTTTTTCAAAATCTCCCATCTTCATACCAACCTTTTTCCAACTTTCAGAGTTGAAAATGATGAAACAGAAAATGTAATAGGCATGATTTCATTTTGTAATTTTTCTTTTTGAATCAGCAATAAATTTAGTGCTCGATTTAATGTTCTTCAAATGTTGTGAAGTTATATATTTTCCAGTTTTATATGTCTGCATTATTATCGTAGAATTCAGGGTCAAATAGCTCAAGGTCTTCATAACTCGAAGAAGAGCGATTTTTTCCTACTTCCTGATGACTTCTTTGCAGCGTGCTGGAGCCCGTGTTTGCAAATTTTCAATGACGCTGTAAAAATCCTGAAGGTTCAAAGAACTAGGGATTTCACGAATTCCATCGGTTCTACACGGAGAGAAATCGATGATAAAATATTGTTACGGATTTTTCAAAACACGCACTATTTATTACTGCGTACTAGTTTAAATACACGTCAACAATGTTTTGTGCTTGTGTATAGGTAGTAGCATTGGTATTAGAGTTGGAGGCGGATCTGGATCCGGTTCCGGTTATTCAGCAAATCCGGCCGTTTTGCCGGAACCAAACCCAAATCCGGTTTAGCCTGATTTCAATGTGGATCCAGTCAGATCTCAAAAAATTACGATTTTTGTACCCTCACCGTCAGTTCCACAAAAGAGATGATCAGCGATCAAGGCTGATTGCAGATTAACTGAACTTTTTTCTACTAAATGCTAGGTGATTAACTTCAAAAAATGCCTGAAATCTGTTCTAGACCCATCATCTTCCCATTATTGACAGATAAACCAGCATTTCCATTGATCAGTAAGCTACAAATTGACAACAAAAATCGCGAATCAACTGATCTCGAATTATCTTTTTTGTGGAACCCAGGGTCACTCACTCACCGTCAGTTCCACAAAAAAGATGATCAGCGATCAAGACTAATTGCAGATTAACTGAACTTTTTTCTGCTGAACGCTAGGCGATTACCAACAAAAACTGCCTGAAATCTGTACTAGACCCATCATCTTTTCATTATTGAGGAATAAACCAGCATTTCCATTGATCAGTCGGCTACAAATTGACAAAAAAAAAATCGCGAATCAACTAATCTCGTATTATATGTTTTGTGGAACCCACGGTTACTCTGAGAAGTCGAAAAGCACAAATAAACAAAGTGATTTAGAGGGAGAGAGCACCACTGGTTTTCATACATTTCATTGCAATAAATACACTACACACTAAACAGTTGAATTCCATTATTTTAATTTTTCAAAATGTTGTCTTTGATTTCAAATAGTAGTGCTATAATAGCTACATATTTTTCATAAACTTGTCGCTAATCTGTCATTCGTGTGTAAGAAACCTGTGCGAAATTTCACCCAAAATCCGGCGATCCGTCCGTTCAGATATCGGACGTCAAATCGTCACTAATAGCGATTTCGAGTCACCAGAGCCGAGCCCATTCGGCTCTAAAATCGCTATCGCTGATTTGCCAGGGATTTTCGAGAACCAACCAAATCCCCTGATTTTAGAGCCGAACCGGCTCGGCTCTAGCGACTCTAAAACGCTATAAGATTCGGTTCCGGTTCCGGTATCCGCCGGTCTTTTGAAATGACTGGAACTTCTCCATCTCTAGTGTATATCGTCGATTACTATACTAGCTGTTATCTCTCTGAATTAAAAACTGCTCTGTTGGTCGGCCCATCGGTGCTTATACAGGATGGAAACTTCAACCTGTTCAAATTCAGTTCAAACCAAAAACATTTCACCGAAAACCTCGGACACGTCGATCTTTGAATTTAAAATGCCAAAAAATGTCATTTTCATCTTTATTTGATTCTCTATCTATCTAACCTATAAAAACAACTGAGATCATGCATCACAAAAAAAAAATGGCGGCGTTCAAAAGTCAGTATCACGGTTTCTATCATTAAGATGGCATTTTCTTCCCCTTTCGCCGCCCTTGGTGTTGTAAAGGTCAATAGGTCACGTTATTTGATTAGTGTGTTGAAAGCTGAAATGGCTTAATAGGTAGTACTTGCTTCAGATTTCATAAAAATAGGAACACAGACCTTTTGAACGCCGCAATATTTTTTGTGAGGTAGGATTTCAATTGTTTTTTTTAGGTTAGATAGAGAGTCAAACGAAGATAAAAATGGCATTTTTTGACTCCCATTGTATTTTAAAAAAATTGGGCTTCTATCCCTTGCACCGCCCCTGGCATTGTCAAGGTCACGTAATTGGTATCAAAATGCGGCATTCCAAATTCAAAAATCGACGTGTCCGAGGTTTGTGGTAAAATGGCTTTGGTTATTGAATGACTGAATTTGAACAAGTTAAAGTTTCCACGCTGTTTACTACGACTGTAATTCTGGAACTTTTAATCGGCTCTCTGGCAAATCTCTGGCCGCTACACATTCGCGGTGACCCTGGAACAGTCAAACACTTTTTGCGTGCATTACCAGCGTATTCTGGAGCGGCGCCTCCGCCAATTGGGCTGCTGCGTCTTACTCGATCATTGATATTCCCATGTTATTTCTAACGGTGCATGCCTACGCGCAGGGCCGTTCCTAAAGATGCGTTCAGTCAGCTTATTTAGCCGCAATTTTAATTTTAGCCGTAAGCGCTGCATCACTTATTGGCTGGTTCATAAGGCAGCAGTCACACTGGAGCCATCACCACCCACTACCACCCACCACCACCCACTACCACCAAGCAAAATAATCCGCCCTGGTCTCACTGAGCCACCGTCCATCGTCCACCGGTAACCACCGTGTCTCCCTCCTGAATTTGACATAATCCTGTTTTATATAATCCGTACTACAATTCTGTAGCGAAAGTTGCCTAAAAACCACGATTTTAGGCAACATTCGCTACATCAGTGTACTGCGGAATGTATTTCATACTCCCAGGGACTTTTCTCACACGATTCAAGAATAGCGGCCCAGCTCATGACAAGATTGACAAGTTCTCTGATTGCAATGATTTCGTCTGATGACTCAGATATCGATGAAGTTGTAGCTTTATACTACATTTCGAAAAAAATCCGTAAAAAACGCCGGAACATATGGGTGCGTCAAATGTTTCTCGATAGAGAACAACTAGGAGAATTTCATCAATTAGTGCCGCAGCTTGTTGATGATGAAGAACAATTTTACAGTTATTACCGTATGAACAAGAAATGTTACAATTTGTTAGTGACAAAAGTGAAACCCTTGTTCTCTTTGGGACATACACATTGTATGTTGTACGTATGCACAAAATGTTTGTTCTGCATGCGCATCAAGATGCGCATTGTTAACCACCGACCACTGACCACCACTTTGGAAATTTCAAACACATGGCCACCGGTGGTCACTGGGCGGTGGTAAGAGGTGGCTGCAGTGTGACCAGCATCATTACATTGCGTGCGTTTGATTTTTGGTTGATGGTAGTGGGTGGTGGTGGGTGGCTCAGTGTGACTGCTGCCTAAAGAGCCAATGGGCGTCGCTGCACTTGCGACTAAAATTAAAACTTGCGGCTAAATAAGCTGACTGAACGCACCTTAACGGGGCGTTCAAGGCGTGCGGCGTGCGACGCACGCGGGCGCACTATGCCAGGGGCGCAAAAATTCAACCGAATAAAAAAAATCAAAAAGGGCGCTTCACATCCGCTAGCGCCCGATGTGAAAACCAATTATACCAATATGAAGAAATTTTCCGCTGTTGAGCTTAGTTTATAGTCGACGCAAGCGGATACGGAACTGCATACGGTCACGCAAACGGTAGCGTAAGCAAAACCGCTAGTTTATAAGGTCTGTTCCATCGGGAGTCCCTGACTGTCCGTGGACGTCAGCAGCCTGCGCATTACGATTTATGGAACGCCAAAATCGTAATGCGCATGCTGACTCGTGCAGGGACTCCTGATGGAACAGACCTATTGTGAACGCTTCCATATAGACGCACGCCTGCGTCGTAGGAAAAGGAATCATAGGTGATTTGTTTGCCTGAGTGTGCCGCTCCACTCCACATTGACATTGTTGTTCGCTGACCGTCAGTTCCACAAAAAAGATGATCAGCGATCAAGGCTGATTGCAGATTAACTGAACATTCTTCTGCTAAATGCTAGGGGATTACCAACAAAAAATGCCTGAAATCTGTACTAGACCCATCGGCCCGTATTCATATCCCACTTTTAAGCTAAAAGCGCTTTTAGTGCGATGCGCATTTAGGGGCATTTCTCATATTTTAGTGTTCAAAAATACAAATTAACTCGCAAATTAATTGCAATTGAGTACATACAATCGCTCCCAATCGCAATAATGTATTTTTGAACACTGAAATATGAGAAATGCCCCTAAATGCGCATCGCTCTAATAGCGCTTTTAGCTTAAAAGCGAGGTATGAATACGGCCCATCATCTTTTCATTATTGAGGGATAAACCAGCATTTCCATTGATCAGTCAGCTACAAATTGACAAATAAAAATCGCGAATCAACTAATCTCGTATTATCTGTTATGTGGAACCCACGGTTAGCCATCCAAACTTAAATTTTGATTGGTGGAAACGAAGCCGCATACGGTTACGCAAGCACAAGGCTATACTTCGACAAACTGAAAACGCCGCAATCGTTTATATACTGAACGCAATAGAAAGTTTGCGATTTCACGCAACGTATGACGCAACGCAGCTCAGAACGTGGAAATTCCCCTGAACTAAGGAATTCCAAATAACAAACTCGTCTATTTTCACGTTGAAAGTTACGTTGCGTCGTACGGACGTATTCCCGCAAACTCCCCAATACTTGCAACCGTATCCCATATACGCAAGGAGTTAGTCAACATTCAATTCTTGCGTTGCGGATATGTAAAAGATTTTGGTTTCCACCAATCAGAATTTGACTTTGGATGGCTAAGTGAACAACAATGTCAATATGAAGTGGAGCGGCACACTCAGGCAAACAAATCCCCTATGATTCCTTCTCCTACGACGCAGGCGTGCGTCTATGGAAGCGTTCACCATAAACTATCGGTTTTGCTTACGCTATACCGTTTGCGTAACCGTATGCGGTTCCGTATCCGGCGCTTGCATCGACTATAAACAAGCTTTAGTCGTAGAAAACCGTATCCTCGACCGTATCACAAGACAAAGACAATCACGGACCACGGTAACTATGGCAACCAGCCCCGCCCCAGATGAGGAAAATAAACAGAATGCAAAGAAGTGGTCCAATCCCAATAGGAGCACGCGAACGTTCATTTGGTTTTCGGTTCGAATGGAACCTTCCGTGTCGAATGGCTAAGTCACCGAAAGTTTCGCGAACGTTCTTCGCTAACGAATGCGAATAGGTCTAGATCTACTTGTGATCCCTGAAAGATGATGAAAAGTTCTCAGCAAAAATGCAGAAATGTATTTGAAAACCCAAGATTCATTGATATCCTGGATATTATTGTTATTTTTTGTAAAATTCATGTTTGTTGAAGCTGTATTACACTGCACAATTTCTTGTACAATTTCTTGAACAATCTGTCAGTTGAACAATCAAGTTCATTGTTTTTTGACACTATTTTGGCAGATTGTCCAATAAATTGTACACGAAATAATTGTGTAGTGTGATACAGATATATTACTTGTGTGAAAAAATAGAAAATAGAACAGTGACATTAATTCTGAATCTGAATTCTTTTATCTTTTTGATCGATTATAGAATGGGGATGGGGGGGGGGGCAGACTAGAAGCTTTGCACACGGGCGCTCAAACCCCTAGGAACGGCCCTGCCTACGCGTATGTTTTTCTCGAATGCACTAGTGTAGAGAGCTTCGCAAATCGTAACACTGTGTTCGAACGGCCTAGAAGAACCGCGTGTACTCTCGATGCACGAAAGAATCGCCACTCGTAACAATATTATACTCTATACACTGATAGAAAGGACCACCAGATTCCTCCGCTTGAAAAGTAGTCCCGAGCGTTACCCGCGAAATTTAAAATTTCAGTTAGAAAGAGGTGCTTATTTCCGCTAATCACAGCTAAGTGCTATGGTAATTTTAAATGACACCAGTTTAATACCAATTTTAATAAATGAGAAAATAATGTTTTTGAATGAAGCTGATTTTATTACACAACACTCACAACAGCCGAGCCGACTAAAAAAGTTGAATGAAAATAACAAACATCATAGAAAAATGGAGGTTAGAAATCGTACGTGAGTGTCAAACTCGCTGAATGTAATGCCATTGGCTTGGCGTAGGAATAATTTGCCCGGGTAAGACTACCAACCGAACAAAACTAATATTAGTTTCAAATGCGCCTATGTTGTTACATTCTTTGGTGCTTTTGTTTGCTATAGGTTACATCACTGAAATTCAAAAAAGTCCGTTCTATCGGTGTACAGACTATACCAAAGTACGTTCAACCCTAGTGTGATTCTAGTTAGCTGAGATTCTTACCAAGCGACGCCCTTGAGAAGGAGCAACTCGGGAAATCATAGCTCAGTAGAATCACGGGTTGAACGTACTATAGATTTTCCAATAAAATTCAAATTCTTTTCTAATCTTTCTATCATTTTAAATTGTGAACGTAACCTAGTCAGATATGGCTATGTATCTGGTAAATATTACCAGATGCATGTTAAAAGCCACCCGGTTGACTTCAGTACGAGCTTTAAAAGCTATCAGAAAAGTGATCGACTCGCTGATGATAATGAATTTCAACATAATTTTGTGGTATTATCTGCAAGTAACCAAATTTTACCCGAACAATTCGTTGAAACAACCGTTTATCTGGGAAATATGTACTACTAGATATTACCTGTGTGTTACCTGAGTATATCTTACAAAAAAGATGGCTTGTGACCGTTTTTCTGTTTAATGGCGACGTCAAAATCAGGGAAACTAATTTTTTTTATACGTTGAATTTACTGCGTTCCATCTATTTGTGGCATTATGCCTGGAATGCCTTCTATAATCCGCTTCAAGCTTGAAAAAAACCACAGCTTGCCATGAAAAATTCGAGTTTAGTTGGTGTCCCTGACTTTTGATGTTTAATGTCATATTGATACATAAACATTTTGTCGTTATATTTTTGCATTTTTCAAGTTGACGTTCCGCTCGACTTTTCATGGTGAAGTAACGGCTGGATGATCCATCAAACGGCTTCAATCTTTCGACCTATGCGCTCCAGTTAGTGCTGAATTTATTTAAATTAACATGAAACAAAACAAACAACGTGTTTTCGAACCTCCTTTTGCTCTTCGATGGGTCAAATTTCGTTACACCCTGAAAAAGGTATTTAGGCGGCGACTCCCTCAGCACTGTCAAAAAATGTCGATTCTTTGTTGATGAACGACTTAAAAAATGACATGTTTTTCTTTTTCTCTTTGTGGAGTTTATGAAGTGTCTTGAATTTATCTAGATTCAGCGTTACTTATTATGTGTATTTTTCTAGCTTTGCATCAACAAAGAATTGACTTTGTTGACAGCTGGAGTCGCCGCACCTTGAAAATTATTGAAGATTTCTGAAGCTTTTCCGGTAGAAAAAACGAAGTAGGTTTTACATACCTAAGAAAATACAAAAAATGTAAGCCGTTGTCAATTTTCAGGGGGGGGGAAGAACAAGTCGTATTTTTGGGTGTTCTGCGGTGTTTTTCAGCTGACATTGACATGGGCACTGTGATAGCACATGTCAGAAAAATAAAATAAACAGACTGAACTGAAATCTTGTCTAGCTCTGCCAACCTTTGACAGCCAGTAGCCAGTACGTAACAGTCGTGATTTAAAATCAAACTAAACAATGCAATGTTAAAATTTATGAGAATGCATGTTTATTCACCAGCAAGCTATCAATTCCTGCTAAGTGGACATCATAAACTTTCCCAACAAGGCATTATGATTAAATCAAAATAAACAAACAATATTGTTCGATTTATGCTATAGGAAGCGTCGAAATGCCTCTTTCAAGAAGTGATTACATCTAAAGGATGAAGTGGGCTTGTTAATGGTGTTATGTGTGCAACTTGATGCTAGATTATATAGTGGTTGCTGGTTGGTACCAAAGTGATCTTGGCGAAGGGTAAAAAGAGATAAGAAATTAGAGAATAGAAGGGTAGAGAGATAAAAAAATGACAATTTATGAACCGAAAGAGGTAGAATAATGAAAGTTACCAAACAAGACACACGCTCGCCTTTTGACGCCATTTTGAGAATCGCAAAAAAATCTCCTAGTAAGTTCTCACTTCTTAGTAACTTTGAGAATTATACGGTTCCTTTTCAATTGTCACATTGCCCGGGGAAGCCCAGAATTATGGTCGAAACGCCGCAGTGACAAATAAACGACTAAATTATTATTCCTAAAACCCATCAAAAAAACCTTGTAATTATTGAGACGTGTGCTGAAACTGAAATTTGTTTTGATTCTAAATTGCAACTTGCAACATAGATTTTATTACTCGACCCTTTTTAAATTGATACAATAAAACCATAATTATTTCTCCGTAACTTTCAACGATAATTTTAGTCAGAATTGCATCGAAAAGGGACATTGCTCTATTTCACTCGCTACGTACCTACTCTCCCGCTCCTGCTTCCTGTTTTTCAACAATAATCAAACGCCACACCACATGCATTTGAAATGTTGGAAAATGTCTTGAACGGTAGGGCAAAGGTGACGAAAAAGGGAGTAATTGCAGTGTGTTGGTAACCCTAATTCTAAATTTGGCTTATTTTTAGCTTTCGGTTTGGTGTGTTTGTTTAGTAGTAACGCCATGTTTTAAATGTAGCGGCATAAAAGAACATGCAAACAGATGACACTCTTAAACGATGATGTAATCCAGACGCTGTTTGTATTAATAATTTAAATTATCTCCAGTTAGAGTTGACTGTGGCATAGTGAAAACTTATCGCCACCATCATTACGAAAACACAATGCAATGATAAAGAGTAACAGAAGCAGCAATGCGTATAGTAAAAAGTTCAAAGCTCAAAGCTTTCAATCTTGCGCGCTTTCAACAATAGCGATAAAAGTTTAGCAGATGTTCTGGTTATGGTTAGTTTTATTGCATGAGAACGAGATGTATCTGTGGAAGTCCCCGAGAGGCAGTAGTTTAGTGTGTTTCAAGCGTTGATCATTTTTATCTTTAGTTTTTTTTCTGTTTCAGTAATGTCTGGTATGACAGATTCTGGGGCTCAATCGGAACCGACAGACAACTCTGGCAGAGCTTTGAAACTCCAAACAGATACTCCTCACCTGGTGAACATCGGAGGTGACAGACTTAGCACTTCTGTTACGCTTCACCCAATCCCGCAAGGTATATCTACAAACAGTATCCGAATATTTCTAGGTTCATCAGTACCTACGAATAATTAGGGCCAACTTGGGAGACGCTACCCACCTACCTACACTCACACTCAAATCCCATTCGATTTACGATAATACAGTGAGGTTCTAACTCTAACCTGAACTATTATTTTGTGTAATAAATCGGGTAGGATTTGAGTGTTAGTATAGGGTGAGTGGCGTCTTTGAATTTGGCCCTCAATCATTCAATTCAATCTTAGGTTATTCACACTTGACCGAATTTGAGTTTGCTGTAATATCTTGTGCAATGTGCAATACAATGTGTCGTTTACTATACAGCGCTTCGTAGTGTTACCTCCAAAAATACCCTTTATTGATGATTTAGAGCAAGCGTTAGATCGGTCTGAGCAGTTTACGAACAAAAATATGTTTCGCACGGCATGGAAGAAAAATGCAAGAAACGAGGAATTTTCGCTTGCACAGCTGAATTATTATGTATTTCGTAGGAAAGATCTGAAATGAAGATGGCAGTGTGATAACGGGAGAGAAGACGCTGTGTTTGTATTGATATGGATGTGTCTGCGATACGAGGCATTTCAAAAGGTGTTCATTTTCTAACATGTAACAGGAGTAAACAAAAATCTATTATCTGAGCGAGTTTGTTGACTGTACTTGTCATTGTTTAATTCTCGTAAAAAAAAGTGTCGCCAAACTCGAAAAATATTTTGTGGAACTTTCAAGTGATAGGTATTTACTGAAGGAACACATATCTTATATGTCGTTGTTCTTATTGTTTCTTATTTCTTCCAAATGACCGCGGGAACACTTCCACCCTATCGTTCTGACACTGCCTCAGTTCTCAATTAGTATCAAAAATTTGATTCAAAACTCCAAAACTAGTATTTTGGTAGGTAATCGCATTTCCAAATAAATTAATCTAGAAGACCCAATTTCCCAATTACATAAGAGTATTTCGTAACACATTGATGACACTAAACGTATTAGCCTCAATTACATATCACTAAATAATGAACAAATGATTCTTGGCAGCCTCAACTGCTCCTGCACGAACCATTTGAGATAACCTCTTTTATTGGGAGCATCTCGTTTTTTTTTTCAATAGTCGAGGCATTGATATTGCAACAATTACGAATTCACTGTTGTCAAGATAAAGTGTTTCGGTTTTCGTTTCAAGCTTTATTTCAAACCTGCTCAGGAGTGATCATTGATTTATATCTTGTGGCAATTGCACCACAAGGTTCTATAAATTTCATCGATGAGCAAGTGAAGTGGTGTGTTGAACGTTGATGGCAAACAATTCAGAAGCCGACGGCTTTTCATAATAAACGGACAAAGTTAGCCTTAACAGATTTATTTATCCAAAACCCGAAATGAATGGAGGTGCTTCCTGCGATAACATCATTTTGTTTCTATTTTTGTTCGCCCATACGGGCATCCAGATGCATGAACTAAAAGATCCACATTCGATTTTTACATAGACTGGCGGCGCTAATTGCGCAATTATTTTAATGCCTGATGCATGGTGTCTGTGTCAGTAGTTGCAGGGAGGAAACATAGAAATTCATAAGGAACTAAATTAATTAATGGGTGCCGATGTGTTGAAATATTTCTTTTTATAGATAAGCACCTGACCGTTGAATAGACTATGAAAAAATTTGCACTTGGAAGGTAAGAGAGACTGTTGTGACCTTTAGTTTTAGCATAGATTAATAAAATTCCAAATTTACGTAACGTATTTTTGCAATCGTTTTTTTTTATTCTATCTTTCTAGGCCGAGTGACTTTGGGATGCGGTTCTGGAGTTGACATTCCCGTTCAAGGAACCGGCGTCCTACCCTTGCACTGCCATATCGAAAACAGCGAAGGTGTTGTTACCATCTATCCCCTGTCGGAAAACCTAAGCATCGATGGGGTCAAAATCTCCCGACCGACACGACTGTACCAAGGTGAGAGGCGTTTTTTTTCGAGTTTGCAATTTGTTTATCATTTCCAAATTGTTTATTCAACCTGATCTAATTCGAGAGGAACACTTACCTTCGGGTAAATATTGAAATTAGCTCTCGGTGAATCTGATGACTCACAGAATTAAATTGTTCCAAAAACGACTTTTCGTATAGCTAGCTTGTTCAGTAGTGGTCAGGTATCTGTTTTAAAATGTGGTTGAATAGGTGCAAGGTACATTTACATTATAATTCATACCATCAAACTTCAAACTTACATCAAACTTATATTATCATTATTATCATTATAGTTATTTTTCCCCCTGCATCAGCTATTGGGTTATTAGCAGGCATTTTTCGGTGAGTTTTTCAATAACGATAACAACGAACGACAACACAACGTGTAGATAATAGTTTTTGGAACAGTGGGAGGTTTTTAGTTTGCTTTTGTTTCAATGACTTTTCCGCTTCATCACTTTTCCCGGGGCATCACCGACGATAGCAGATGCCCCACTACTAAGGATCGCATGAAAAAAGTCCATCTGGCCCGGTGCGGATTTGAACCCAGGAGCTTCACCTTTGAAAGCGGGACCGAGCTCACCGTGCTACCGACCGGGTTATAGTAGTATCATTGAATGTAATAAAAAAATAAATAACTGTGCGAAGTACAATATTCACGACAAGTAACTTGTATGTTACAAATGTGCGTTTCTAGAAGTAATAAAGTGCATAATTAATATAAGTGATAAAAACAACGATTCATTTTTTTATCTTTTGTACATTCACATAATTATATTTTGTATAATTTAAATTAGTTAGGTAGGTCTAGGTACCTACTTCGATAACACATTTCAGCGTTTTGGCATGCATCGTTCTAATATGGATCTTTAGACCAGAACAGTTTGTCAGCTTTGCATTTTTCAAAATGATTGAACAGTTTCTTAACTGCATGTTTTGTTCAACCATTAGTACAGGAAAGAGTGAAAAAATCACCAAAACCTCGGAAAATACGGACTTCCTTAAAATTTGATATTCTGCTCAGAATTTAGTGCTCTACTTCCTACTACATATTTATCCAAAATCGCCAAAAATAGTGATGCACAGCGCTGCAGCGGATGTATGCAAGTGAAAAGCGCTTTTTCAGTGATGCACAGCGCTGCAAAAAATGCATGTAGTGGAGTCGGCACGTTCGGAAAAAGTCCTGTACGCTGCATTTTTGAGTAATGCAATTCCCTGCGGCACACATGTTCTTGGAACCTGTCTGAACAATTTTGTCCATACCGTATGATGGTTCATCCAAGGTGATCTTTTTCATGATGAAGTGATGGCATGGTTCTCGCCTAATGACTGTCAGTCACTTTTTCGGTCATCAGCTTGATAATCACAAACCAAGATGGCGGCTCCCCAAAAAAAGTTTACTGTCTTATTTAAGAAAATAGTAGGCCCAGAGCCCAGACAATAACTGCATTTGTTATTCATGTCTGACGTCTCTTACTAGGAAAATACCAAATTTCACCCAGATATCTCTAAAAATATAATAGGCGATTTAATGGAGATGATGTTTTTTTTGACAAATCTCATTTTTTCAGAATATCTCAAAATTGGTTAGCAATGTTTCAAAATGTTTTGATGTACCCCAACAACCATCAAATTGCGCGTCATGTAACCTGCCTGCAATTTTCTACCTGTATCTGTTTAAAAGATGTAATTTTTTCAATTTTTTTTTCTCCTCTCCACCCTGTATACAGGATCTCAACTAACATTTCGCTTGCGGCGATGGACAAAATTGTTTAGACAGGTTCTAAGAATATTTGTGCCAAAACTGCCAAAGGGCATTGCATCACTCAAAAATGCAGCGTATAATACTGTACCGACCCCACTAATGCAAGTGGGAAATGCTATGGTTATTGATATTCTTTTAAAATTAATCTTCATCAGTAGTCGATCTTTTTAGAATACGTAAATAAGTTCAAGCGACACAGATTTCAGTCATAATAATAAGTTTACATTAATTAATATTGAAAGGTAATTTCTTCACAAATACTTCGTCAATTTCTTCAATCACAGAGCGGAGCCTGTTTCACTTCACAACGAGCTCACAAGAAGACTTCACGCCGTGGAATTGGAAAAGTTGAAGGTTGACGCGGGGATGGAGGCTTTCTGGGACAGCGCGGAGAAAGAACTAAGAAATCGACGAAGTGCCATTACCTTTCAATATTAATCGAATCAATTCACGTCAATAAACTTAGCAACAATGAACTACATAAGTTTACATGTTCGATAGTTCCGTTGTTTTTGATACCGTTCCATTTTTTTTTCTTAAGCGAAATTCGTTACTAACTGCAAACAATTTTTCAGGTGTTATGCTGACAATTGGCAGATCGAACTACATGCGATTCAACCACCCAGCCGAAGCGAAGATTATGAAATCGGTCCTGCCCAATCCCAGAATCTCAATGGTGCCCATCACCTTCGAACCCAACGATACCTACTTCGAAACGAAATTCACCAAAAAGCCACCGACAGTGCCCAAGAAGAGCCCGCGCGAGTCGTTCAGCGGCGACGACGAAGACTCCGCCCCGTCCAGCGTCATCACCAAAGTCACCAAATTCGAATACTTAGCTCAACAAAACTTCAAGAAATCAATATCGCCCAAAGTGTTCACTTCGAATCTGGTGACTGTGAACACCCCAGCCAAAGACGTGCTAGGCAAGTGCCCGCCGAACATACAAAACTTCACCAAGAATCTCCCCCAAAACGCCCTCAACTATTCCGAGCTGAACCACAACGAAAAACACCAAGTCAAATCGCCCGATCGGATATTCGGTAGCAAGAAATCTCCTCATCAGCAACCGCAGTACGTGAACGTCGCCATCAACGAGCCGAAGAACATCAACAACCGCGTCATTATTTACGAGAAAGAGTGTATTTTGAAGAACCAGCATTCGGTGAATCTGGACCACAACGATTTGAACAACAAGAGTTCGCCCCCAAATAAAAACATCAACGTTAACAAAGTGATGACACCGTCGCCGAACTACAACCGCAATCCGAGTCCTTCTTTTAGAAGTATGACGCCGAGTCCGGCCTCGAACTGTGTTCGACTCGACCACAGGAGGAGCGGTTCTGTTGGGGAGATTCCTAGATGTGTTGATAGTTTGGAGAGCTTAGAGCAGAGAAAAACGGATGCGGAGCTGAAGAGAACTAAGGTATTATTATTATAAAACTTAACTATGCAATAGCGCTGCCCATTAAATGAGCAGGTCTGTAACCTCGTAAAAGTGAAGATGCGTTTTACTACCTTACTAGCAGTACAATGGCTCATTGTGAAAGTAAAAAAAAAGTTATAGAGGAAATCATTTATTAATGACAATGTGCTAATCAGCCAGTGCAATTTTAAATGTTTATGAAATCTTTTTACAGGTAGATAAGCATATTTATCCGCTGATTCATTTTGTTAGTAACCAGGCTCTGGCAATCAAAATTATGGTAAAGATAATGTTGGCTAAAACCTCAATGTTTAAACTTAAATCTCAGGTAAACAGACATGAGGTTTTGGAGTGATGGATTAAAGAATATCAGTGTTGTGAATACACAGTTTCTGGTTCAAGATTCCATCTGTAGCAGTATTGGAATTCCACAAATGAAACGTCATAGGCTGATAACGCTAGATTTTTAGCTGTTTCTCAATTTGTGATTCTGTACTTTTGTACATTTTCACGTTGCTTGTCAATTCACCCCCAGATTTTTTTTGTGATTTGTGATTTTTAGCGCACTTTCCCAAAAAAATGGGAAAAAGGCGCTTTTAGCTTCACTTTGTCCGTCCGTCCGTCCGTACCCGGGATAACTCCTCAGGGAAGAAATATACCTATCGATGTGGTGTAAACGCTAATCAATAGAACATATGTCCAGGATGTCAAGTTGACTTGTGGTTTTTTGTTCTTCTGCCGCCGTTTTGGATCCGCCATTTTGAATTTCTCTAAAAGTGATCCGATTAAAATGAAATTTGCAGGCAATGTACACCATATCAAGATCTATCCAATTTTCGACAATTAATGCCCCGCCGCCATCTTGTATTCTCACTATTGAACATGTTTCGAAGTGATAGAACTAGGAGAATTATGCCTCAACGGAATAAGATATCGATGTGGTGCAAACGCCAATCGAATGCGTACGTGACCACCATTTAAAGTTGATCAATAATTTTTGTCACTTGGCCGCCATCTTTGATCCGCCATTTTGAATTGCTCTGAAAGTGGATTTGAGTGAAATTTGCAGGCGATGTGAACTTCATCAGGATACATCGAATTTTTGACAATTAATGCCCTGCCGCCATCTTGTATTCTCACTATTAAACATGGTGTTCGAAGTTTCGAAGTTTCGGTCAACCATATAAAGTTTTTTGTCACTTAGCCGCCATCTTTGGTTCGCCATTTTGAATTTCTCTGAAAGTGGTCCGATTCAAGTGAAATTCACAGGCGATGTGAACTTTATCAAATAGGCGAAATTCAGTGCCATTTCTGCGCTGGCGCAATCGTGCTAGGGGATTTGAGAATAGTGCCGTATGCTAACACATGTAAAAAGCGTAATTTCAACATTGTCTATTATTGAAACGGCTGGAAATGAAACTTTTAAATAAGCTATGGAAACAATAGCTATTTACGATACGAGTGTTAAAAGTGACAGGCATTATTTTGTGAGCGGGGACGCTTGCGAAACGAGCATTAGCGAGTAGAGCAACCCCGCGAACAAAATAAGACACTTTTAACGCGTGTATCGTACAGGATTTTATCTACAATGGTCTTTGAAATGTTTGGTAAATGTCAGAATTTATTGAAAATATGACAGGAATGCGCAGAATCATCATTTTTTCACGTTGCCCATGACGACGTGCTAAAAGTGACGGGTATTATTTAACGCTTGTAGATAAAAAATGTTTCTTGATCTTTCATTGTGTTCAAGACCAGCAATGATGGATCAGTTCTAGATACACAATGAGCGAAAATATGGTAACGTGTTTATCAGTTGGTGTGTTTTTGAAAATACCGCCCTACTTCTGGTATTCTTCTCTGCCTTACGGTTGCCGTCCTGTCTGTCAGTGGCATGAAACTGCATGTAAACAAATGGTAACTAAAATTTTATCGGGTTATATGTACCGGGTGTTTATAAACGTTTGTTATCATATCGCCTTTGGAATCTCCTATCACTCTTTCAAATCGTGCCTTTCACTGCGACTTTTGGCCTGACCAAAGCCTGCCGCGATCACAAACGTTTATAAACACCCGGTATAATATATCAGAGGTTTTGTGTTTTCTGTTTTTTTTTTCAAAAATGACGGGCAGTTTGTTGAGTGCCTGGCTGCAAAAACCGTACGAAAAGAACATTACAGTTCTATTTCATGTGTGTTTCCAAAAAACATCACCTTCTAGGCAACCAGTTATACACTGGAAACGGCTTTTTCGTTCTTTTCGGAACACTACGCGCGGAATTCATTTTTTCGACAGCAATGCACATGGACAACATCATTCCACATAATCTAGCATGGAAGTCAAGAGTTTCTTGTCATCTATTTTCCTTTGTTAAATCGATGGCTGAAAATCTGCAGGTTTTGACTTTTCCTAGCTCGCGCAGACGCATGAGTTCCATCCCCTAGCTTTGCGAACCTACAGCGCAACTCGTGCCGCTGAATATCGCATATTACATCCGATTTTGGACAAATGATGCTCTGCCGCCATCTTGGCCGCCATATTAAAATTTCTTATCACTTCACGATTTTCATGGAGCTTGGGACTTACCTTTGTTTCGTATGATCATTCTTATTCTCCAGCCAAATTCCAACATTCTGCCGCCATCTTGGCCGCCATATTGGGATCTCTTATTAGTGGAACGATTTTCATGAAACTTGGAACTTACCCTTGTTTATAGTAGATGGTCGCGCCACTGGCTATTGTTTTTTGTTTTGGGTTGAGAAACGAAAAAAGGTCAGTAGCTAGAAGAAACGCGTCGATAGCGAAGCTCGCATACGCCGCTCGTTGTAGTCAGATGGGACTCGTAATTTAATTGTTTTCACGGTCGTAAGAAGTGATGCCCCAACTTGGTGGCGCGTAGTGCGTGGTGCCTCCTTTCTATCCTATCCTCTAGTGCACCACCGCGTCAACGCAACACTCAGAAGCCAAGGAACATCGGGCCGTTGGTAAGTCCCTTTTTGTCTTGCGCAACTTAAAAGGAAAAACAGTCTACTAGCTCTCGTGTAGCCGCCAGTAGAGGTACGATCATTTTGATTTTTGAGCCAAATTTCATGATTCTGACGCTATTTTGGCCGCCATATTGAAATTCATGCTCAAATAATAACCGGTTGAACCCTAATTAACATCTTGCGTTCACTAATTCTTCAAGAAGGAAGTGCGCTACTGAGTCTCATGCCCATGAAGCATATTGGGCCGTGTGAATAAAAAGTAGCTTTTGCTTTTCACTAGCTTTAGCTAGGAGTTGCTAAGAAGAATTTGCTTAGCAACTCCTAGAAAAATCAAAGTGAAAGCAAAAGCTACTTTTTATTCACACGGCCCATTCGCTTGTTTACATTTTTATGTCGCTTATTAGCCTGTTTTGGCCAAGCTAAAATTCTTACCACTAATCACTCACGCGTTTTTACAAAACTTGCGTCCATGGTGGAAGCGAAAAACTTACGTGAAAATAGAAATGTGACGTCTACTGTCAAAATTTGAATTTTCGATAAAATCAAGGTGGCGATCCAGGGTTGCGTCGCGGGACCTCTTGGTCGCGGGGCGGGTAACCTTACGAATAATACTGATCTCGACTCGGATCTCAACGTGGTATGACATCACCAAGTCACTATGTTTTTAGCGCGCTTACATTAACACGTTCACTGCCATCGAAATTTTGCGATTTTTCCTAGGCCATTTATGTCATGTATAGTGCAGTGAAAACTGAGTCCCCTAACACAAGTGGAAGTTCGAAATTCACTTTGGTTTTTCGCAAAATTACGAAAAAATGAGCCCAACAAAATAGTTATTTATGTAGTAAGAGCGTAAAGCGACTGTTTTAGGCCCGACGTATGTAAGTTGTGCCCGAGCATAGCGAGGGCACATTCAGACAGAGGGCCTAAAACAGGCTTTACGCTTGAGCTGCATACAACGTTTTTTACACGACCCATTCTTTTTTTGAATTTGATTTTGAACCATAGACCGAAGAAGTGTGACGTCACAACACGGCAACATGGCCGGCGGTTGACATTTTCTGGAGGCCAACGTCAAACGTGACACGACCGTGGAATGCACGGCACGTGGCATGCACTTGACGTTTCTCTGTTTGTGTTTGTCAACTTTTTGGGAAGGTGAGTAACGGAAATGGTTATAACAAAAAATAATCCATATTTTGGGCTATATCAGGTGGAGGAAATCAAACTATATTGCTATAAACTAAAAACTGCTAACTATAAACTGCGATCCATTGCTCTTTGCCTCTGAGCATCTCATGAACGAGATTGTCGATGGCGATTCTCCTGCCCAGTTTTTCTTCGAGGTCTTCTCGCTGCTTTGATGGACCGTTACAATGAAAACGAGCGTGTTCCGCGTTGTCCTGACGCTGAGGCTTTTGAGGCTCCCCAGTATTTCTTTCATCCAACTTTGAACCAAGGCGTTCCACTGCCGTTGCCACTGCTCGACGAACTGCTCTGTGGCCTTGTTTTTGCTTTCTGGTTTGCTGGTGGGCACTCCTAGGCTTGTTTCCTCTAATCGCAAGCATCAGGACGAAGGGTGGGATACCCAAGAGCACTCGTGCTGCATCATGCGGAACCGTTCTGTAGGCACTGGTGATTCTGAGTGCAGCTTTGCGCAGCTCTCTGTTGGGCTATGTCTGGCCTTTTTGCCACCAAGTCCGCCTGTATGACGCTGGCTGTCTCTTAGGCTGGCAATTTCAGCAATGCTCACTGCCATTTTGCACTGACTTTTGTGACTTTTGTTGTGAACCTCCAGAAAATGTCATGCCAAACACAACCAAACATAGAAACGTCACGTTCATGTGATGACGTTGGCCTCCAGAAAATGTCAACCGCCGGCCATGTTGCCATGTTGTGACGTCATCACTTCTCCGGTCTATAAAAGCCTCCTAGATAAAAGCCGAAAAACTAAAAAGCGATTATAGATCGATCGAGATAGCAATGACATCATGGGCACCTATGATTTTGTTTTTACTTGTCATTTAATAATTATCACTAGTGTCAGTGTCTTTATTGTTGAAAAGCACCCAGCAAGAATTTTCGTTTTTGAGGCGCAGCGGCGCAGCACTCCTCCCGCCGATGGCGATGGCTTCTCGAGCCACACTTGATCTTCTGCCGGAGAAGTCCAAAAAAATACATGAGAACGTAGGTACCTATACCTATACTTAGCTGAAAAATCCAAGGTGGTGAAGCCTTCTACTTTGTGGTCCGTGTTTTTCATGCTGAAGACAACCCTTTCAGTTAAGGACGACACGGATTTTACCGCAAAGTTACAGCCTACGTGAAGAGACAGGCAGACGGGTACCTACAAACAAAAATATTCATTCGGCTACACGTTTTATGATGGCAACCACGGCTTCGGGTCTGAAATCGCGCTCTTGTATCGAAAACGGCTATTCAAATTTAGTATTTGCCTGCCCCCTCAAGAAAACTGAGCACGGATCTCTGAGAAATAGGAATCCGGCCAGAGCCGTCAACGCACATAACCTCACTTTTGGAGTTTCGAATATGTGTAT
The DNA here is from genome assembly GCA_949128115.1 of Anaspis maculata. NCBI lineage: Eukaryota > Metazoa > Arthropoda > Insecta > Coleoptera > Scraptiidae > Anaspis > Anaspis maculata. Next base: position 55,115,251 of record OX421963.1, on the reverse strand, counting down.
TTTCAAAGCAAACAATTCAACGAGAAGCTTAATAAGTAAAACCATACACCCTTCCCCGCCTTTGGGGGTGTCCCAAATGCCTCTGAGCTGTGCATTTCAACAAATTTATTAGTTTGTGACATTTAATAATAATTACAGGCATTTGTTTTTTGACGCTTAAAAAATCAAAGCCCGAGGGCGTAAAAGTAAAAATTTTACGCCCTCGGGCTAAATGAGTCACTTTACGCCTGAAAATGAGGGTAAAAAGGCTCACTTTACACCCGGTCGTGTAAAAATATTTTTTAGGGCCACATTTCGCATAATATCAAAAAATCAAAAAAATATCCATGCACTTTTAACCTCTCAGGCCGTGGTGGACCGCTGCCATTGTCGATATGCAGCGTAATCAAGCCAGGAACCTGAAAAAGTTAAAATTTCCTGCTGGTCCCATGGGACCAGCGCGGCAGTGAACGTGTTAACAACAGACTTCGGCTGACACCCCGCCAGGTTGAATAAAGTCTTCATCACTATTATTATTTCAAACTTTGACCTTTAATTATTTGAACGAGCACATTTTTTCAACTCCATTTCTTGGGCCTTCAGACATTATTGTTGAAGAACGTTTCTATGATTTTATGAATCAGTTCTCCAAAAATCAAATTCAAGGACTGATCTGGGATTCAGATGGCTTCAGAATTCTAGTGATATTTCCCGGGTAAACTATACAGGTGTTTCAGTGACCTTGCATAATACTTCGGGAGGTGATTGCTCTCAGAAAAATAAGTCGAAAAGTAAGAGAAACATTTTTTCCTAAATTGTTTCCTAAGGGAGTTACAGCCCCGCAAAGGTACGAAGTGAAACAGAGTTTTCAATTATTTGCTCAAGAACCGTCAAGATGAAGAACTTCAAATTTTCTGTAGAAAGGTTTCTCAACATTGCAAATGTTCATGCAAAATTTCAAACAAATCTGGCCAGTGGCGGCGGAGTTAGAGGGGGTTGGGACAGGTTGAACTGTCAGAAAAAAAAAGTCTGCAATCCGTTTGTATTTTCGTTTGCGCATATGGATAGACTTGTTCAAGACTAAACTTTTGTACCTCCTGCATTTTTTTTTTGTAGGATGCACCGTACACGAGTAAAAGTGAAAAAACTAGGAACGTGCGTCATGACATGCGATTTTTAATTTTTTCTTATTTTGTCAGAAAGTCATAAGTAGGTACCTACCTAATGTGTAAATGAAAGTAAGAGACTATTTTAATGTGCAAACAAAAATACGACCGGAACGTAGGCTTTTTTTTAGCAATTCAACCTAACCCCTTATTTCGATCTCACTGGTCAGATTTATTTGGTTTTTGTTTTAAAATAATTAAAAACTCTGTTTCACTTCGTATCTTTGTGGGGCTGGAACTCTTGTGAAAAAATGTTACTCTTACTTTTCGACTTATTTTTTTGAGAGGAATCACCTCCCGAAATTTTATGCAAGGTCACTGAAACACCCTGTATAGCAACCATACTATGGGTCCATACCACTGATGTGATGTGTGATATGTGACACGGCCTCACGGCGAACTATTTATTTCGTAATTTTTTACTCTAATAAGAAAAAGTTGATCAACCAATCAATTCTTATCTTATCAAGTCGTGTGTCTTCTTTATAATAGTATTTTGATATTGATGAAATGTTTAATTTGAACTAATATAATATTATTATTGTCTATTTCTATTTTTAGGCGCAACAAGATCGCATTAAGGAACAAGAAATCGAAAAGGCGGAAAAAGCACGGCTCGAAGAAATCCTAAATTTGTGCGTTGAATACGAAAAGCAGGCTCAGGTTGAGAAAAGCAAGACCATGCCAAATCGGTAAGCGTAAAGTGCAACAGTATTATTAAAGGCGTTGTCAAAATCTTTGTTGAATTTCAAAATGAAATAAAATTTGATTGTCGCGAACGCTTTCAAATCGGTTTTCAAGTATTTGTTGATACTGTGTCGCAGCTTAAAAACATACCAGCTCGATTCTCTCAAAAAATATCAAGGCAAATTGTCTTTTCAATAGGAGGGAGGCCTGAATTTTAAATATCAAGATGGCATATACAGGGTGTCCATGGTTTAAGTGCTCTAACTGTAGGGTTGTATTCTTTGGCCAAATGCAAGAAAATTTTTCCTATAAAGTTTTTTTTTCGGGCTTCAGTTTCCAAGTTACAGGGTGTCAACAAATTTGAAAAAAAAATGTCAACTCTTTTTTAATAAATTATCTTGTAATTAGTGTGAGTAATACTGAACAAGAGCAATAATTTCTAATAAGTCTTCTTTTCAGTTATTTTAATACTTTCAATAATACTGCTGATCACAAATAAAAGTCTCATCAGTCAATTTATTGTTATGATCGATTTTCATGTTTTCCAGCATAAAATGCTGTTTTTCTCGAAAATGGTTGACTTTAGAGCTTCGGACAAAGAGTACCTTTTTTGCTTAGAATTGTCCGGGAAATCAGAATATGTTATCAAAGATTGATTTTATCTCAGTGGCGTGCAGATAACCGGGGTAAATTGGTGGGTAACCCTAATATCTCCGCCACTGGTTTTTCAACAAAGTAATGGTAAACCCCAAATAAAAGCTGATTAATAGTCTATCAGTAGTACCAAGTTTGGTTTTCGTGAAAATAGTAATTACTAAGTTATAGCAAAAAAAGATTTTATTTTCTAATTGTTTGACACCCTGTAACTTGGAAACTGGAGCCCGAAAGAAAAAAAAATTGGTAAAATTTTCTTGTATTTGGCCAAAGAATACAACCCTACAGTTAGAGCACTTAAACCGTGGACACCTGTATAAGCTGCACTGCAAGGATGTTGGAAGAAACTATCAGAATATTCAAAGTCAGGAAAACAGAACATCTAAGATAGTAGGTACCTAACAAAAAAGATGGATGATCAGGGGTAGTTTACATTTTGCTCATCATTTGATTGCAATACAATCATCGTTTCACTTCAACATAAACAAATTATTATTATTATTATTGTAAATCCCAATATATCACGAAGCGAGTGAGAGTGAGGGACATAATTTTATAAATATGTACCTAAAAGTTTTCGAATCTGAACGACTGAAAGAATGTTCCCTTAAAGCTTGCACAATAACTGAAGAAATGAAATAATTCAATCATTCTGTATCATAACATTATAAAAAAATTGTGTTTGCAGGATAAAAACGAACGGTTCTTTACCTCGCGACAAGAGACAATATGGAAATTTGGTACCATCATATGGCACGCCCCCACCTTCTCCAAGGGATGTAGATGTATTCCGTAATAACAACGAAAAACGGCATCACTCATACGAAAATGTCAGTGTAAACCACCACAATGCAGCTCTACGTGAGGCCAGCTACGAAAATATTGAACTAAAAGCGGACATCGAAAACCGCAAGAAAACCACATGTGGAAGTCCGTACGAGAATGTTTATTTTCAACAACCGAGCTCTCCAATTATTCCATCTCATTCACCCAGGACGAGGATCAAAACTTTCATTCTATCACCTAACAAAGACAAGTACGTATTTCTTGCAATGTACTTACTGGCGAGTTCTTTAAATGTTCATTTAGTTTCAGTAACAACTGCAGTTCTCCAAAAGAAACGGCAGAAATGATCGAGAACAAATTCGCTGTGCTGGAAGCCGAGCTGGGAAAGCTGAAGGAAAAATCTAGTGAAAGCCCAGTTGGTTCGACGCCCAAAAAAGAAAGCGCTGGGAAATTCATTTTTCCTCTAGACGAAACTTCTGTGCTCTTGGGTACTCCAGAACATTGTGTGATTGTGAACGGTGATAAAAGTAAAGGTGACACTCTCAAACGCGAGAAGAAGGAGACAATGAAAATAATTTCGGCTATAAAGCGACAACTGGCTGAAACTGACATTCAGGAAGAAGAGCTTCAAAGAGAGTTAGAAATCGAGCATGCTTTAATTGCTGGGGAGCACAAATCAAAAATGTTAGATCTGGGCAAGTTGGAAACCAGAAAAGATAAACTGGTCAAATACGCACAGAAGATAGAAGAAAACATGCACCACCACCAAGTCAAACAGGAAGAAGACCAAAGAGACTGCAAGCACAAGCTTGATTTAGCCCAAAAACAAATGCAGGAAATGGACGAAAAGTTGGCATCTACGGCCAAAGACAGCGAGGAATATGAACAAGTTTTTGAGCAATACTTGAAAGCGCAAGAAGTTTTGGACAACGAACGCAAAACGTTTGAGGACTTGGAGTTTCATCACTTGGAAGAGGAAGCCGATTGGCTGGCCAGTAGAGAGGAGGTTCAAAGGGAAATTGTAGAACTTTCGAAGAGGATTGAAAGCATCATGGTCCACCTTCAAGACTTGGAACAACAAAAAAGCAAAACTTCGAACAACAGCGAGTTCAGGCTAATAAACAAAAAACGAACTGAATGCTTACGGCAGCTGGAAAAATTCAACAGTTCGCTGAAGAGCATAGACTATGAGCTTTCGTCGATGTTTTCCAACCAGGAATCTGAAGAAATGTCGACGGACAGTGACAGTGATAAATCTAGGGATGTAGATAGAAAACTATCAAAAGTAACAGACATGAGCTGTTCGATTATCGTGAGCAATTCGAAAGCTCCCCTGGATCATGTATCGAACATGTCGCAGTCGTTCAATGAGAAGTTGTTTGAAGAGAAATCCATACTCGAGTCAGGTCAGCGGTACCCCAGTCAAGATGACATAGACAGGATCAGCAAGGTTACCTCAAACGCGCCTATTGATATGGGCGAAGAGCAGGGGTCATTGGGGAGGAAAGCTATCGAGTCGCTCAAGGATATTCAAAGGAGGCGGCAGCTACATTTAGCTCAACAAGGTAGACTCGCATTTCATTTTGTAGCCATTTCATAGTGGATCTGTTATAGTGCGCTATGATTCCTTCTATTTTTTTTTTAAATAGGTACAACTTTTTTTGTCTTGACTATTCAATAGAGGAGGTTGAGGCTTTTGAACCTGTTATTTTGAATTCTGTCAAATGTTGCGGAGAAAAGTTAGGGGGGAATTGAACTAGCGAAAGTAAAAATTCTCGAGCCTGCCCTTCACATAGTTTTTTTTTAAATTTGGTTTTTCCACCAATTTATTAACGTTTAAATGAGGAATCAAATTACGTATCTCAACCTGACCACAAGTCAGTATTATAGGTGGTAAGAGAAATAATTCCTGCCAGAAGTACTTGGACCAAATTCGTCCATTCCATTCCATTCTCGCTTCAGGATAACTTCGGATTTCACAATATTAATTTAGGATTTTTTTACATAAAAATGTCACTACAGGCAAAAATTTATACTCGATATGGATAGAATATCGACAGGATAAAAATCGTGCAAATCCTTTTAGTTTTTACGTTGTTCACAATAGAGCGTTGTTGATTTGATGCAAATATGTTCTATGAGTTCTATGACTAATAGTGAGTTTTTTAAAATGCGTTTACAAAGTGATAATCTATGCAGACGTCCTCGTCGGCTCCATCTACAACAAATTTTTTTCCAACGATCTGACTGCCCAGAAGACTGGGGTATTCTTCCATGAATTCTTCAACTGTAGGTATTCTTGAAACCGTCACTCACCTCTTGCGATACATATTTCGATTTTGGTCTTAGGTCCGGTATTTTCATCTTTGGATAAGTTCTGGAAAACAGCAAAAAAACGAATGGACAAGTCGAAAAAGGTTGTACGTAAAGAAAATTTCCTCAATAAGAAAGTGTCGTAGCGCGCTATAACTGCGCCATTATACAGGGTGATTCAAAAGCGTTGGGCCAGAGCAATATACAGCACATAGAATCCTTTATGAAGCCCAGAAAACATATTTAAAAATGTTTTGGACTTAATTTTTGAAGTAATGAAGGCGAAGAGTCAAATGGTAGTCCATTGAACCGTTCTAGTTCTGTTATTTAACAAGAATTAAATTAACTGATGGTGGCAGAATTATGTATGAGTAAGAAAAATCAACCACTGGACATGTATTGAATTTCTGTTCTCTATACAGGTGATTCAGAACCTTGGGAATTATTTTTCTTCAAAAATGCCTCTGAACCCTTCGGTTGGGTCCCTCAACCGATGTGGCATAAAAGATAACATGGTTTTGTATTTGTAGCAAGAATTTTTTTGAAGGACTTTTTTGGAGAAGTTAGATTTTTTACTTCACTAATTACCCGTATAGTAAATGGAAACGTAGTACACACACACACACACACACACACAGTAGTTGATATTTTTTATTCATAATTCTTGCACCAGCAGTTGAAAAAAATCTTTTGAAATAACGAAAATAGAAGGGTTTGAAGGACCACTCTTTGACCCGTCATAACTTCAAAAATAAAAGTCAAAGAAATTTTTTTAATAATTTTTGTCGGCTTTATAAAAGATTCCATATACCGTATATTGTTTTGGTCCGACACTTTTGAATCACCCTGTATTTCATTAAAATACTCATAAATCATTGGCACCCTGTCTTGCCCTTGACCTCAAGATTTGAGCTCGTTCCTAAAATATCTTGAACATGGCACAGTTTAATAGACAGTATGCAGTTGATTCTGGCAAACTAGAGAAATCGCGGAGAAAAATAATAACGTTTCCGTTCTGGATGGTCAGTTTGAAAAATGCATACGAGGAGATTCTTGAGTTTTCAAATTTTTCTCCTTGATGCAGTGGGATTTGAACAAAGTACCTCTACCTAAAATGGATTCGTGTGCTTCGTTTCAATGCCGAATGTTTAATTTCAGGGTCTCAAGTTATTGAACAAGAACGACAACGAGTGCTGGCCTTGAAAGAACGAGTTCAACAGGAAGTGCGGTCCAAGTGGGCGCAACAGAGGTTGGATGAAGATCCAGTGCCGGCATCTGTACATGGGGATGTCAAAATATGGTATGGTTTATTTTATTGTCTTTCTCACTTCCTTTGCCATTTCCTTTTGAACTGCTGTTTGTGCAAATTGGACGAATTTTCGAGGTGTAATCCAAAAACTAGGTGCCATCCTGTATTTTTGAGAGATGCACGAGGTTTTAGGAAAAGTGTAGGTTTATCTCTTGTGGGGAAGAGGATCAAATTTAGAATTTTTTGAATTATGAGTGCATGACTTCGGGAGTAGATCGAGAAGAATTGCAGAAAAATTGTCGTGCATTAACGTGGCGAAAATTGCATTCTAATTAATTGCAACGTCGGTGGCAACGGTTTATCACAGTTTGTCTTGGCGAGCCACAATTTTTGTAGGAACATTTCTACAATTATGGCGCAGACACTTAAGAATTCCTGATGAATCAAAAATGGAAGGAATGATAGAAAGCACTGTTCTCTTAGCCTATAGGTGAACGAAAGTCGAAATGATTGTTGATTTTATAAAATGATTTATTCAAAAAACTGTTGCAAAGCAACCCAAGAGTTTTCGAATTTTCGTTGGGAACGAATTCTATTATGTTGTTCGAAATCCCAGAAGACTGAACATTCTTCAAGATCCTTGGATGATTTCAGTTCCACCTGCGAAGAGTAAATCCACCAAAATTTTGCAACTAGTCGAGCGGGACGTTTGGGAGACTGAACTGGAGGAGAGAAGTTGGAGTGGGGTCAAATATTCGTAGAGGAATAGATTCGCCAGGTGTGGATGTTCTGCCACAGAGAAATTGATTTATTTTTAGAAGTTATTTGACGAAAAACCCACAAGTGTTGTATATTTTTGTAATCAGCATTGAAAATTGCATAGACTACAATAATTAAATACAGTATTTTACACGTAGCGGCCTTACTAACTACTAAATAAGTGCCCATTGGGGTCGCCCGCTGGTTTTATGGGTTTGCGGTAATTGCAGGTAGGAAGTCAGCTCGATTTATCTCGGAAAGGCTTAATAGTGGATTTTCTGTTTTCACAACAGGGTTGAGATAAGATGCGGTGGATATTCATTATTTTTACATTCAAGTCCAATCAGTCTAATGATAGACGCTCTTCCAATCTCACCATGGCAATGATATCCACCGACTATCAAAGATAAATAGTTTTTATCTAATCAGAAAGTCAAGATGAAGTGGTAGGTAATGAATTTGAAATGGATAGTTATAACTGACGTAATCTATTTGCAAGTATTCCGTTCACATGCTACCATCCTCATGGCGAAAATACTTCGAAAATTCAGTTTCAGGCGGTGAATATGTTCTCCTTTATTGATTTCTTTGTTTATTGTAGCGACTACAGATAACTTTTTTTTTCAATTAATACCTATAAATCTACTGTCTGTAATGATCCTTACCTATGTATCTTAAATTGCTAATTTTCACAGTTCTGAAACTATCGAACCACGGCCTGAGAAAACGCCTGTTGCTTCGCCAGAAAAAAGCGAGTCCTTGATCGGATCAGATGGAGCCGAATCCCCGAGACCTATGTCAGAAATCAGTGAGATGAGCGTAGAGACTGGTACCGTTACCAAGAAAAGGAGAGCGAAACCGCTAAGTGATAAACAAAGACCATTGACCCGATATTTACCCATTCGAGGATCAGACTTGGATCTTAGGCAGCACATTGAGTCTGCAGGTAAATTTTTATTAGACTCTCTCTCTACAAGTTTTTTACGAATCTAAAATATTTAAGGCCATCAAGTTGTACTGTGTCCCCACGTGATAATCAACTCTAACGCCTGTCGAGGATTCCTCCACAAAAAAGGTTCCAAGTTGAACGGATGGTCCAAAAGGTGGTTCGTTTTCGACAGGAACAAGCACACGTTCACCTATTACAACGATAAAAGTGAAAAGAGGCCTAGAGGAGGCGCTTATTTCCAGGTAAAGTTTTCATTAGTCAATTTCTGAAAAATCGAAAAAATCTGAAAAAATCTTACGTTTTTATTTTATTTACTGCAGGCAATTGAGGAAGTGTATCTCGACCATTTGAACAGTGTAAAATCTCCAAATCCTCAACTGACATTCATCGTGAAAACGCACGAAAGATTTTACTATTTGATGGCTCCTTCACCAGAAGCCATGCGAATCTGGGTAGACGTCATTTTCACTGGTGCAGAAGGCTATCAAGAATTTGGTCACGGTTCTTGAACGCACCTTTTTCTCTCTCCCAACTATACATATTTTTTTTGTAATACAATTTTGTTAATCTTTTTTTGTATCAATTGCTATTTATTTTTTTGATTGTTGTCATAATTATATTTGGATGTTTGGCTTAGGGCCATATTTTCATATCAGGATAACTTCCAGGTATCCCTAAACTGGAAAGAAACACCATGGAAATAATTATTGTAACTTTTGTATCTAGGGTCCTTCCAAACAAAGTTAACTGGATATGAAAATACCGTCCCTCAGTATGCGCCTGTTGTACATAGTAAGAGTATTTTTTGAAATTTATAAGTCTTTATTATAACATGTAATACTACTAAAAAATACCTATGCTACAAAAGTATTTATCAACAACGTATTTTAACCAGACGTATTATGTAGAAACTGTAAGAGTTGAACGCAACAAAATGGTGCCTTTGTCAAAGAGACTGGTCTTTACATTATGATTATGTGAAATTTTGTACAAATTTATACAAGCTAAAAAATTTTCGAAATATTTTTTTGTCATCAATTGATCACAAAAGTAATTATTATTACGAATTACACGATAATGATAATAAACAATTTTAGTATAATTTTGTTCTACTTTTTTATTTCAACCTTCAACTCATTGAATAATAATAAAAGGAAGAACTAAATTGTACCACCATGATAGGGGATTTCCTTAATATTTCCAATAGCCTCCTTTCAGAAGGCCTGGAAAACTTTCCTGGCCAAAAATATAATCGAATCTGACATGAGCTTGTAATGTAACCCACTTTTCGACGTTTGGCCTCGATCGTCATTACCCCCTCCCCTTCCTACGTAGTCTACCTTTTCCCTACGTTGTGAATTTCTTACTCTAGATGAGAATGTGAATTTGGGGATGGTGCTGAAAGTCCTTAATGAAACGCGAATGAAGGCAAGTAACATGAAGTTTTTATTTGAACCGTTTGCAAAGTTTTAATAAATCTGTTTCTTTTCTCAAAACACCTCACAACAACAAACTGACAGAGTGACAAAATGACATGGCATGGATCAAAACAAACAAAACACGAACACAAATGAAGCAAGAAAGTCATTACAAATCATTTAGACAATGCAGGAATCAACAGCAATAAAATAAACACATAATTTGATTAACAAATTACAACAAGAAATCATAAAACGCATCAAACTGTCAGTAAACACAAAAGAATAGTGACGTATTCGCTGACAGGCACACATGGGAAGAACACGTCAAAGAAACCCCTGCGTATTGCCTGATTGAGTGCTGAAAATCCCTTCCCAAATGATCTTATGAAAATTGAGTGTAAATGAGTCATGGTGGAATGACAGAGAAGTCACTCTAGTAATGCATTCATCAAGCCAGTGTAAATTGGTACTCAAACGTTTTTAGAGGTTCGCTTAGTTTGCCATTTAGTTACGTAACAACAAAAGAAAACTCGCTCGCTCACGCTTTGGTGAAACTTTACGCTCAGGATTCAATGTTTACGCTTTACGCACAAAAGCACACTCTTTCGCCACTCCGCATCTCTCAAAGCAGAAAGCAATTAGTAGACACATGCGACTCAACTAAATCAAGGCTCTGGGTTCCCACAGAGTAGGTTTTTGCGTGTAAAGGCTCAAGGGACCGCTGAAAAGACCTAAACCCAATAGCTAGGTGTCCCCGTAGAGTTGAGACCGATCTATTACTAACCTGAAACTGCTCCCCCAATTCCTGACCCTCCTTAATTCCCAAACAGGAATCAGAAAAACCCCAAAACATGAAACACACAAAAGTCACTAACATTTGAACAATTCCTGAGCAGCCAGGGAGTGTTGGCCCCTACACGACTTCAAGGATACATCGGACATGATAAACATAAATGTTAAAAGCTAGCTCACACACACATGTTCAGGTTCAACCAGGCTCTTTCAGATTTCGCTTTGCCGCTTGCAGAGTTCGTAGTACCAACAAACACTGTCGTGATAACGTACACTCCTGAGTAGGTGAATGAGTGAATGAATGAATGAATGAATGAGGTATATACCTATTTTGTATTGTAACCCAACGAGTGAACATCTTTGGCTAATCAAGGAAATTGAATGTGTTCTGAATCCGGACCTGGCTAGAATTCCAGACAGCGCGGCCCTACCTACGTTGTAGCTACCTACCCGACAGGTGAGTCCCTTCCCTCAGAAACGAACTGAACAAATCGTACGAGTAATGTTTTTCCCGTTCTCTGTGCGGCTTAATTTCAACTAGGGCGAAAATCCCAAATCCTACATTTTCCTTGTTTACGTCGCCATTTGCGATGGCGCCCGCCGAGACCCGGAAAACCTACTTGAAATTCGCAAAAATGGGACATGCTACATTGACCGGGCCACAAATTTACGTGCCAAGGCAAGCAACACCTTGAAGAATAAAATCAGCAAGGAAATCAAAATAGAACCCACCTGTATTCACGACTTTCCGGCCCAGAACTTGGAACACCGCTCCGTATTGTGAAAATTACCTCGTTCCCCCCTTTCTCTACCCCGACATCTGTGACCCCGACCGTCTCCGCCTAATCTCAATGGTGACGTTTCTTGTCGATTTCTGGTCGTCTACTTAGGCAACCAACAAATCATTTCTCGCGCGAATTTAAAAGGGTATCTTTTTAAAACTAGGCGCAAAAGTGCGATCCCTTACAAGCTGGATACTGGATATCCATGAACGCGATCCAATTCTGCGCAAAAGTGTACAGGGGCTATTCGCAATTTTGAAGTGGATCTTTTCAGTTACAGTAGCGTAAAATCACCTGAACACAAGCAAATTACCACGCAAAAATTCGCAGGAAGATTTTATGCAACAACAGGGTGTTTCAGAAAGTATGTGCGCAAGTGACTTTATCATGATAGCTTCATATGCATACCTGTGACTGTAGAACTAGCGGTCTGTAATAGCTGTTTTGTATTAGCGGGAATCTGCGCTTTTGTGGGAAAGGTGGCGTCGTGCCGTGCGATTTAAAACGCCATTTTCATAGCATTTTTCTGCACTTTCTCAATCTCGTGAATTTTTTGAAAAAAAAAATCCGCCAAAAAAGTGCAACTCTAGCTTTTTTTCAAGGACAGTCCTGGAATTTTTTTCAACCATAACAGCTGAATTCTGAAGGATCAAAGCCCAGAGTTTGTGCGGCGGATGAAATGAAGCTTTTTTGAAGACAAACTAAGAAATACTTTTTTTGACAAAGGAAATCAGCCAATCGTAAAGCCGATTTCTGGTCGTTCCTAGGTGACCAGACCTTTCTGAAATTTTTAGGGGTGTTCAAATTTTACAGAGTATTGTCATTGTTGTATTGTCTTCGGAATTACAATTGCCACTATAGACCTTTAAAGTTTGATAAAAGTCAGAGACATGAGATGTATTTTCCAGTGGTGGAGGTAACAGGAATGGTGACCCCATGGAGATGTTACTATATGTGACTGATTAAGGTAATTGTCAAGTAAATGATGTGCCGAGTCTCCACCCAATGACCCCCACAATGCATTAGAAATCGAAGGTGATTGTCGAGGTGTATAGTGTTGACTTGACTACTGAAACATGTTATCGATACCTTACCTATCTAATGCATTCCAAAAGCCACCAAACGGAAACTCAACACAATAATTTAAACAATGAACGGAGTAGTAGTAATAGTACATTACGTAACAAGAGTCGTAAGTAGCATATTACGCACGCAGGGAAAAGTTGCGCACGAGCGAGTGTAGCGAGCGAGTGCAGTACTCCCTGAGTGCGTAATTGCTTTACTACTCGTGTCATGTACAGTACTTTACCTACGACCCCAATCCAAAGCGATATTGTAACTTTGTGAGGGGCCCAGAATAATTTTCAGAAATCCAAGGTAATAAAACAGCCCTACATCAACAATAACAGTGGATATTGACTTGAAAGCTATAATTAACGTGAAATGTAGCCCGTGGTATTGTAAACGGCAAAAATTATAGGTAAAAAAGCCACGTATTTCATGAAATACCTACGATTTAAGTTCTCCCTTGATTCAAAATTCAAATAAAATCTCGCCGTATGCAGATTGTGTTGATTGGTCAGTGCGAAGTGTGCCTTGACACTCTTGACAGGAGGAGCACGCACCACATAGCAGTGTCAGCGGCCGTCATCCGTGTTCATAATATTAATATCCGTGTTCATAGGATACTAGGTTTTGCTAAATTTAGAGCAAGTAGAGCAAGTTAGAGCGAGTTGATTACTTTTATTGTATTTAAATAAGAATAATGGTATTATGTATCGCATATTATACACTTTTTGAAAACTAAAACTACAGTAAATCGGAGAAGGGGGAGGTACATTGATTGGTGTTTACGGCCATCAGATTATTCCAATGTCAGACACGGATAGCATTTTCAAACTCTGGTGTCTGCTGGCTCGGTGGTTGTCTGTTGTACAACGCTTTTCGTCGAGACCTGAAAGAAAAGCACCCACAAATCGATTCTTGAAAATTGAGTGTTCACTTACTGTGCCTAAAGCGAGGCCTGAGGTGTATTTAGAAGCGTACCTACCTATAGCCATTCAATTATTTGTTCGGCGTGGTGATATAGTTGGATTACAACACTGGGACATGAATACTGGACAGCAATAAATAGAATTATTTGAAAATTATCGAACTTAGGTAGGCAGGCAGCAGAGTACCTGTCATCAGACATTTGATGCTTGTTGTAACTGTCTAATTTTTACACCTACTTGATCCCAAGTTGTTGTTGACTGCGGGCAGTCCTTGCATTGATATTTTGAATATTTTTTTAATAAATCTCGCAAAATTATTGTGATCAGGTAAAAACTTAGCCCTACAAATGCAAGCTAAAATTTAATCAAGAAATTCTCAAATCCCTCACTTGGTAAGAAAATATGGACGATTTTGTTGTTGATACATCTCACTTCTATGGCCATGCCTTCGCTACGAATATATACAGCTAGTCTCGCCTATGCTTTCGGTGTGAAAGGTGCTACCGGGGCACGCGTCAGATTCCCGTGAAATGCTCCCATTTTTGAATGTGAATTATTCAAGGATGTCTATACTACTGGCTGGATAAGAAACTTCGCCGCCATCTTGAAGCTTGATTTGAATCTGCGACCGTCGGGATTGTCATCGTGACATTCGTGATGGACGCCGCCAGCCTCTTGTGCATCCATGGCGAATTATCGTTGATTATGCCGCGCAAGCCCAATAGTGTTCGCAACAAGCGGACCCCGAGACATAACACACTTTTTGTTGCAGGTAATTGACTAATTGCTATCATTTTACAAGACCGGGCCCATACCGGGCCTGGCAACAAACTTCTGAACGACAGTTTCGAGCGTGCTCCGACTGAACGTGACTATGGTTACGGGTGGCGGACCAGTCGCGGACAATAACACTTCGACCGTCGGGATTGTCAAATCTCGGCTTCACCTTTCTACGTCAAAACCGGCGAAGCTTCTTGTCCAGTCAGTATAGACGTCCTTGGAATTATTTGAGAATGGCCGCATTCATAAGTCACAACAGTTGTGGAACTGTTACCGATTTGTCCTGTGAACGGTGCGCTACTTTTCCGCTCCGCTCGGAGCGGACGGCCATGTTTTGTAGCGGCTCGGAAGTTCGCTACATTTTGGTAGCATAGTGAGCGATAGGAGTAGGAGGTGGAAAACGTTAAATTTTGATGTTCGCAAGTGCCATTCTGACATTTTATGGGTTCAAGAGTGTTGTTCGGTGCCGTTTACCTTGCGTGCTGTTTTGAATTTTTGAAGATTATAAGTTTTTTCTCAGCTAATGTGAATCGCTTGTTAAATATAGACCATCGAGCTATAGCACTAGGTGAAATTCTCCAAGACCAGATTATATTTTCGGCTATTCTTGACGCGGCGCTGGATGTGTCACCGCCAGTCACCGCTACTTCCAACAATGCGTTCGTAAGACGCCAACAGTTCCGAAGGAGCGTAGCGGTAGCTGCTCCCGTCTTATGAAAGCGGCCAATGTCTTTCGATAAAAATTCCCCCAACATCAGAAACAAAAATTCCCTAACTGTGCGATTTACTTTACCATTACCGCACGCTGTGCGATTCACTTTACAGAATACGTCACGATGTGCGTAAGGGCGCACTTACTTAGGTTCCGAGTTGTGCGGTATACGGCACTGGAGAGAATCAATCAGGCAGTACCATGTGACGTCACATTTTGCAAAAAAAAATAGCTACAACTTCGCAACGGCTTTAAATTTCTCCATCATTGTCACAAAAAAAAAGCAGGACAAGTTTTGAAGTAACTATCCAGCTTTTGTTTGTAGAGTCTGTGGTAGCTGTTTCCATTAGCGGCAATCTGCGCTCAGAGGTATGCGCGTAAGTGGTTTCTCGTATGGGAAAGGTGGATTTGTATTATAAAAAACAATACCTATCTATCTATCTACACCTCTTGTGATAAGATCTCTACAGCACAGTTATGCCAATAACTGTTTTTTCTTGCATAGAAATGAACTCGTAAATGAATAAATACGCCTTTATAGATCGAAGCCCGCACCCTTGTCTGATTCTGCAAACTAAGATATTGATCTAAAATTCCTCTTCGACAGAGTCCACGACATTCATTCTAGCTAAACTTTTGAGTTTCTACTTTCCATTCCGCTTCCGTGACATCCCGTTGAAATGCTTCGTGCACGCATAGCACAGCATAGCACCGAGTATCGAAATTATTAGGTACCAACGAATCCATATTACATTCGTATAAACAGGACGTGTAAATACGATGTAAATGAAATTTATATCGCAAAATTTAGAAAGTCCAGTGGGATAAACAGACACAAAAATCTGTTTGGTTGTAGATTCCTGACCTAATGAAAACCGCAATGAAAATTTTCCACCAACCCCTCATCCCTCATCAACCAATGAATGAAAACTATTGAAAAGTATTGAAAACAGCCATAGAGACTTCTAAAATACCATTGGGAAGAGCATGATACGTATAAAATTTGGAATTTCGTGTGATTTTTGGAAAATAAAAACAGATTCTTTACAGTTAGGCCAGGCGGTGGGTCATTCTGGATAGAAAAAATTCCGACCAAAGCTTTTATGGTGTCAAACTCTTTGTAAGGTCAGTAGGTATCTACCACTGAGTTTCCGCCCAAAAACGAGTTGTGCTGATTCCTCCACATCTGCCCAAAGGTAAAGGATGTCTTGAAGGTGCAAAAAGACCTGTTAAACCCCCGTACTTTTTCATTTTATTTGCCTCAATGCAAACGTACAATTCTAACGCAAACATTGGAAGCATTTGCCATCATCTCTCTGCCAGTCTCACTGTTGAAAAAAAAGATTTCTTTGTGCGGGTTAGATAAATCACATTTAATTGTTTTTCCACGCAAGTAAACGACGGAGCAACATGTATTTTGGATGTTTTCTGATGACTTTTACTTACTGAACCCATTCATGGCGTTAAAATTTCAATAGTAGCATTTTTGAAGATGTTGCCCGCTAAGAAGTGAATAATTTTTACCCGCCCGTTCAGCAGCAGTTTTTTCAATTTTACCAAACACCGTTCTCGAAAATTTCATAGGGAATGACAAGCTGGAACTGTTTTCTGATGATATTATATCTGGTTTAACCGCGGCACGCTTTTTGAAAGTGTAGGAAACTGATTTCTTTTTGAGTGGTTTCATTTTACCCGTGTGCGGCCGTGCCTACTTGACATAGGCCAGACTGATTACAAAAGCTTGGAAATGTACTCTTTTCCAGCTTTAAAACACGACCATTAATGATAAAATAATATATAATTTCTTCATAAATCAATGTACAAAATCTTAATAATAATGGTCGCGTTTTAAAGCTGGAAAAGAGTACATTGCCAAGCTCGTGTAATCAGTCCGGTCTATGTCAAGTAGGCACGGCCGCACACGGGTAAAATGGAACCGCTCAAAAAGAAATCAGTTTCCTACACTTTCAAAAAGCGTGCCGCGGTTAAGCCAGATATAATATCATTAGAAAACAGTTCCAGCTTGTTATTTTCTATAAAATTTTCGAGAACGGTGTTTGGTAAAATTGAAAAAACTGCTGCTGAACAGGCGGGTAAAAATTATTCACTTCTTAGCGGGCAACATCTTCAAAGATGCCGTTATTGAAATTTCAATGCCATGAATGGGTTCAGTAAGTACAAGTCATTAGAAAACTTCCAAAATACATGTTGCTCCATCGTTTTCTTGTGTGGAAGGACAATTAAATGTGATTTATCTGACCCGCACAAAGAGATCTTTTTTTTCAACAATAAGACTGGCACAGAGATGATGACAGACGCTTCCAATGTTTACGTAAGAGTTGCACGTTTGCATTTAGGCAAATATAACGAAAGAAACCAAAGGTTTAACAGGTCTTTTTGCACTTTTGAGGCATCCTTCACCTTCGCGCAGATGTGGAGGAATCAGCACAACTCGTTTTTGGGCGGAAACTCAGTAGTAGATAACTACTGACCTTACGAACAGTTTGACACCATAAAAGCTTTGGTCGGAGTTTTTTCCAGATTGTAGTGATTTTACCGACATACCGCCTGGCCTAAGTACCTACTTACCTACTTGTATTTTTTTTCATATTTCTAAAGGCATGAATCCTAGTCAGTACAAACTGTACGTTTCCATCTCTTTCACTCCACCGCTTTATGTATGTCTCTTTCACAGGGTGACGCCATCCTTGAAGAAAAACATCGGTCGTGTCACCCCAAAACTTTCCCGGCAAGTAACAAGGACCTTCATAATCCCAGGAAACACAAGTTTTTACCAGAAGTATAAATTGAGAGGAAGAGCTGAAAACTTGGAAACCTGTTCAGAATTTGATAGAAAACATAGGTAACATACTAAAAGTCCCCATCTTTCCGAGGCTTCGCATTTTTCTGGAGAAAAGAAGGAATAGGCTTCTTTCTCGTACGCGGGGACGTGACCATCATACTTACCATGGTCGGATGCCGCGCAAGAACCTGTTACCTCTTGTTAAAAAAATGGTGGAAATCGGTTCATATATGTATGGGATAAACAGTTATGAATCTGCAGTTTTTCCAGGGGGAAAACTCGAAAGCCATTGTCCGACTTACAAAATTTTCCCCTTCAAAAATTAATTTAATCTTTTCTACAACTATGACCCGCAGCAATAAGTCTTTTTGAGAAAAATATGTGATTTATCATACTTTTTTTCACTGAATCAAAACAAGAATCGTCAAAATCGGAATATGGACTTCAAAGTTATGAATTTTTTTGCAAGAGGATGCACGCCATAAATTGAAACGTTAAAAAAAAACGCAACATTCAAAAGTTTTCTAATTAAAAACCGGTCGAATACGGATTCATTTTCAATTTTCTACAACATATCAAAAATTCGTCACGATGCGACAATGTGGGTGCAAAAAGTGATCGTTTTGGCGTGGAATGGCTCATAATACCGGGTTTCCGGGTGTCCGGAAAATGGCGGAAAAGCTCTGCAGCACGTTGCGCAGGACCCTTCAGGGAATCCTAAAAAAAATTATTAAATCTTCGACTTCCATTTTTGAAAAGTTTTTGGGTCAAAAACTGGTATACAGGGGGCCGTATTCATACCTCGCTTTTAAGCTAAAAGCGCTATTAGAGCGATGCGCATTTAGGGGTATTAACTCATATTTCAGTGTTCAAAAATACAAATTAACTCGCAAATTAATTGCAATTAAGTACATACAATCGCTCCCAATCGCAATAATGTATTTTTGAACACTGAAATATGAGAAATGCCCTCGGAAATGCCCTTAAATGCGCATCGCTCTAATAGCGCTTTTTTTTAGCTTGAAAGCGAGGTATGAATACGGCCCAGGATGTTTCAAATTTAAATCGCGTCCTTTCAGGAAATGATGGAAACCGTCAAAAGAATTAGACTTTCTCGGAAAAATATATGTCAGAAACGAATAATAACGGAGATAATAATAATAAGTTCAAAGTTGAACTTTAAAAATCGATTTTTCGTCATAACGTTGGAACTTCTAGACTGATTTTGTTGAAATTTGAACCGGAGATTACTGAAATAAGTCGGTAGGTATCTAACAATATTAACGCGTTCCATAAAAAATTTTCAGGCGCGTAGATAATGAGGGATGCCTCCGCTTTTTTACCCCTGAATGCTTTGTTTTCAAGATATTTGAGTTTGAAACTACGGAAAACACATCAAAATATCCACTTTCAAGAGCCCAAAAATGTTTTTTCCTAAAAACTTCTCGTTTCTTAGAAAAACTCATGGTTCATCAACTCAAAACACATAGAAAACCTATTTGAATAAAGGAATCATAAGTTACATTGGATTTCAATTATTTGGCTTTTGAAAGTGCGATGATGGTGTTTTCGAGATGTTTTCTGAAGTTTCAACTTCAAATATCTCGAGAACGAAGCCTTTTATCAAATTTTTGCTGGAGTAACTTTTTCTTCCAAATTGAACGTAAAATTCAAAAATATCAACAATTTACAAAATTACTTAAGAGAGTGAAAACTAGAGGTAAAAAAGCGGGGACACCCCCCCATTATCCAAGCCCCTGAAAATTTTTGATGGAACGCGGTATTGGTGTTCGATCCCGACTTATTTCAGTAAGATTTGATTCAAATTTGAACAAAATCGATAGAGAAATTCCAAAGCTTTGACGAAAAAACGATTTTCAAAGTTCAACTTTGAACGCCTTTACCACCGTTATTACTCGTTTCTGACATATATGTTTTTGAGAAAGTCTATTTCTTTTGAAGTTTCCCATCATTTTCTGAAAGGACGCGATTTAAATTTGAAACACACTGTATACACCCTGTAAATAAAAAAAAAATCAATACACATCCAGTGGTAGATATTTCTTTCTCATAACTCTGCCGTCAACAGTAAAATGAAATCTTTTGAATTAACAAAACTGGAAGGGTTCAAAGAGCCGTCCTTTGACCCTTATTAACCCCAAAAATGAAAGCCGAAGAGAGTTCCCTGAAGGGTCCCTCACAGCGTACCTACTGGAGAGCTTCTCCGCCATTTTCTGGACACCTTTCTATAAGGAGATTAGTTCATTCATAAGTTCTTATGATGAATATGAAGGAAGAATTATTTTGTTGACTAGATAGATATATGACGCTTTGAGCTTTATTTTTGATGGTCTATCAATACTTAAAATTGATAGAGTTAAAGTCGGAAGAGCCTGATGTATATTCTTCATTCATAATTTTAATTATGCAGATTCGTGCATAAAGCGAGGGGGAAAATGTCATTCGTTTTTAAACCAAAAACCTTTTTACACAAAAGATAGTAGGTACCTACACATTTACAAATTATGCACATAAACCTGCCCATTTTTCATCAGACATCGGGGTTTTCATTGGGCTCGTCATTGGGGTTGCCATAGTCGCTTCCAAGAGGAATTCGACTAAACAATAATTGATCGACGGAGGTTATAAAAAGAGGTAAGAGGAAAATATCCCTCTCACAATGTAATAAACTTCCATTCCATCATGTACAGCAAAACAAGCAGTGGAAAGAAACAAAAACCGAGCGGGTACCTAATAAGACCTAGGCTGGGGCTGTCCAAGGGACTGTACTCGTTCAGACCCTTTGCATCAGTCGGACAGGACAAGAAAAGAAAATCTAAGTGAGTTCGGTTGCTTCTCAATATAAAGAAAATTTTTAAATTTATTTTTGTGCTTGTTGTCAAGGGAGGCCTAGTACTGATGCATCCTTTTTGTTCTGTAGTTTTTCTTAATTTTTTTGCAAAGCATTATTATTAAATGTATTTATTAGATAGGTAGGTACCTACCTATTGAAAAACATATCACATAGGAAGAGGACTCGGAAGAGGATCAATTTGCAATAATACAGGCAGCAAGTGAACGTTTTTTAACAGGTGCCTTATCTACATACCTACCTATTTAATAATATGCTTATTACTCACCCGGTCGTTACTTATTCTAATATTGATCGCGCGGTAGATACAAACAATAATCTACCTGCTCCACGCTGCTACGGGGGTCTTTTTTGACGCATCAGTAGTTTTCTAGTCTAGACCAGGTACAGGTGCGTGTTTTTCATAGATTTTGTGATTTTATTCTAGAAAACCTGGCGGGGAGAGAATGGAATTTCGAAAGAAGCCCGACTACGCGGATACGGCCTACCGCGAGGCCGTGTCGCGTCTTCGAATTTTATTAGCAGAGAGCTATACTCCGATCAAGAGGTCTTTCCGAGAACTGGACAGTGCCGGAGAAGACACTGATAACCAGTCCATAATCAGTGCCAACAGCAGAACTTCCAGATGGGGTACCAGACCTTACTACCACTACCTCTCTTCGTACCCTAGAACATTCAACTACTATCCCACCAGCACTTCTAAATATCCAGTTCATTCAACTTCAGACAACCTGGAAAAGTCTACTTTGTAAGTTTTTTCTTTCTTTGGATGTCGGCGTTTTGCTCAAATACGGTACTTTTCCAGAAACCCATCTAAATTTGAAAATTCTTCGGTCCCTCCGGAGCTTATGTCTTTCATAGAAAAGCAAGAAGACTACATTGAGCAATTAGAAAAAGAATCTCGATTTTGCAAGGTAATGTCGGGAGTGCGATAATTTCCATTTTGTAGCTTTTTTGTCATGCAATTCCAATTACTTGTAGGAAGAGCTCTCTTCTTTACTGAGTAAAGTCAAAGACGTTGTGAGTGAGAACGAAAATTTATACGAAAAACAAAAATACAGTTTGATGAAATCAGTTTTCAACCATTTGGAGACGGAAACAGAAACAGAAACAGAAGATCAGTTGAAAGTATAATTGGTTCTGCTGCAATATTAGTCGATAATCTACAACATGTCTGCTTTCTCTAGAGTCAACTGTCTCCAAAGAAAACGAAGAAGACACGAGTACTAGAAGGACCGACCATTGTTTTTGAATCGCGAATTTCTGAGCTAGAAGCTCAACTGACTCAAGCTAAGATAGACTTGAGAAAGGCGCAGGAAGAAAATGGCATTTTGAAGCGCAAAGTTGGCGATGGGATCGATGACTTCAGTTTCGAAAGCTACAAGAAGCAATCTGATGGTTTGCAAAGGTATCAATTAGTAATTGTAAACACAAGGCTAAGTCTAGTGGCTGGATTTAGAATCAAGTCTTGATATAAAATCATTTCAAGCATTCACTTTTTCCGTCCGTTTGTACGGTCCCGCATGGAATAAGTTAATTCTTGAGATCTGAAGATGAAATGAAAATCTAAGCCTCAAGACCTGACTGTGAAACGGTTCTAGTAGGAGAGCTGATTTGTGCAGGCTGAAAGGCTTCAGGGAAATGCAAGACATCCTGAGGGCAAATTTTTGATGTCTCAATGACAATAACATAAAATCTTCAAATTGACTTCATACAGTCGAAAAGTGGTGTTTATCACCGTTTCACTCACATTTCTGACTATATTATCATATTTCTTACTTCTATTGCATTTTGAATAATGAGAAACCGTGAATTTCTAGGGAAAAAGAAGCTTTGCAAGAAACCGTGGCCAAGCTCCAAGCTGCGCTCACCAAAATTCGCGATAAAGAAAACGACACTTGTGACAAAGTCAAAAGAAGTTTAGACGTTGCCGAACAAGCCCAGTATGAGAAAAATGCTGCAGAAAGTGAGATTCGAAGGCTCAAGGATGAGCTAGACAGACAGCACGCAAAACTAAGAGAAGCAATAGCAGACCAAGTAAGTTTTCTTCAGTAACCTTACTGATGCTTTTATGCCAATGAAAAACTTCGTTTTTTCTCGTATTTTTAGTCACGCCGTGTTTGTGATGAAAGGGGAGCTGCTGAGCGAAGATACACCCAACAAATTGAACAGTTGACATCTGAACTGGGGATTCAGTGGGAGACTTCTAACAAGCTCCAACTTGAGTTGGACAAACAACGTCGTGAAAATACTGATTTACGAAGAGAATTGGCTCAGAAACAAGCGTTGCTGGATGAGATGAAGAAGGATATGCAGAATAAAATCAGTAAGGTTTAGACTTTTACCAAGCCAGAAATTGCATAAAGTCGGTTTTAGTGTGTCTGCAATCAGATATTGGGGTGAATGGAGCTGAGAAAAACGCATTGGAGCAACAAATCGCCAATCTTCAGATGACTAATGAGAGAAACGAACGGCAATATAAGCAAGAAGTGACACGGCTTCAAGCTGAAATGCAGTCTTTGAGGCAGCGGTTAGACAGAGCAGATGCTGATGTTATCCACAGTAGACGCGAAAATCTCCGTTTGAACGAGCAAGTTGCTTCTTTGGAAAAGGAGGTTTGGTTTTTCATTTATTTATGCCTAGAGAAAAAAGGTGATTCAATTTTTCATAGATAAATGTTAATGCTGCTTTGAATGACGAAAGGAAGAAGCAAAGCAGTGAAATATTGGCACTGCCTCCGCCAAAGAAAGACCACGACATAGGCTCGCTATTTCAAGACATGGAGTCCAAACATGGTGAGCTTTTATTCTTTTTCGATGTTAGTAAAACCCAAAGAACGGGGAAACCATGAGTTGATTCGGGAGGTTTTAGTGTCAGCTCATAATTTCTAATATTGTTGCAGCGGCTACTGTAGCCGAGCTAGAGGGCATGATCCATTCCCAAAATCAACTCATGGACAAACTCTCAGTCGAATGTCACAATCTTACTCAGAAACTGGAAGATGCCAACGGCAGACATAAGTAAGGCACTTGTGATAATGCAATAACAACCCCCCCTTTGTAACTCCCTTAGATTAGAATGGGTATTTTTGTTTTGTTTTCTTTACT
Source organism: Anaspis maculata (assembly GCA_949128115.1). NCBI lineage: Eukaryota > Metazoa > Arthropoda > Insecta > Coleoptera > Scraptiidae > Anaspis > Anaspis maculata. The sequence continues at coordinate 55,091,446 of OX421963.1, read as the reverse complement.
CTTGAAAATGTTCGATGACTAATTAGAAACTTGTGTTTGGTAGGGACGGATCAGGCAAGTACCAAAAACGAGTCCGATTCGCCATCAGTCCGACCAACCAAACGCAAGAAACCCATTAAAGTAGATATCAGTGTTAAAGTGGTACCCAAAAATAAGGTTGGTTCTTTTGTTCTCTCGTGATGTCTCTTTTAATTTATTGATATTGTTGTTGTCAATGATTTTAATGATTTGTTGTGTGGCCTAGAGTTGAGAGGGCCAAATTACGTACAAAAAATCACGAACTTGTAACTAGATTAGAAAAAATATGGGACTGCTTGAAGCAATTTGACGAAGACCATAAGCACCTCGACAGCCAGCAGGTAACTACTGAACTTTTCTAATGTTTTGTCTCGTTGGTTATAGGGAGGAAATACGGGAACTACAAACTAGCCTAGATCATTTAAATAATAGGTTTAGTCAATCACAAATTACCTCCTCCAGTGTCAAAGGTATACATAAACGCTCGAAAATCACAGTAGATCATCATTATGCCAACTAAATCGAGATGAATACTAGAAATCGTACCTAGTAGTTGTATCCAAACATAATACATATCACCTTGTAGTTGACAGAACATGTGCAAGTTTCTGTATTTCACCCTTCTGTAGATGAGGCAAGCATCTTTCAAAGACGGCTTATAAAGCTTCTATAGGCTCCGATTGAAACATGCCAGTCTCGACAGATGTTTCCAAATGACTTCCGCAAATGGGAAAAATTGAAAACGCTATTCCTTTCTGTAATTTGCAGATGCTCAATTGCATTTGAGAAGTACTCATTCTGTTTATATTTTTTTTGCCATTAAAGAATAAGGGGCTTATACCTACCTTGTCGGGCCGAAAGACCTACCGTGGGTTCCACAAAAAAGATAATACAAGATTAGTTGATTCGCGATTTTGTTTGTCAATTTGTAGCTGATTGATTAATGGAAATGCTGGTTTATCCCTCAATAATGGAACGTTGGTAGGTCTAGTACAGATTTCAGGCATTTTTTGTGGATAATCTAGCATTCAGCAGAAAAAAGTTCAGTTAATCTGCAATCAGCCTTGATCGCTGATCATCTTTTTTGTGGAACTGACGGCTAGTATCTATACACCTTAATCAAGGATCAATAATAATAACTAAAGTTAACTGAGGGGATGTTACGAGGCTAGTCTGAAATGTCTGATCCATGATAATTAAACATCATGTGATCAACAAAATTTTCATTTGAAGTTGGCTCCGCTGTCAAAATGTTCAGCAATTCAACATGAAAGTTTGTTTCCAAAGCCAGCTCCAAACGGAACTTTTATTTATCCGATGGTATAAAAACGGTTGAACTATATTATTTGGAAACACCCTGTACCTACACACTTTACTATAAGTAGCTTCAACATTAGTTGGTATCGCTTAAAGACTCAACGAAACCTAATTTCAATACTAATCGACACTTTCAATTTTGCACAGATGAGGATTATAATTCAATTAGCAATCAGAGAACTCCACAAACGAAAATTCCAGAGACTGCCCCAAAGTACGATCCAAACAATTCCAGAAATTTGAGCCGCAGAAGCAGCAGAGCTTCGATAAAACCTACAATCACGTCAAGGAAAAACAGCGAAGATAAAATTTCGCCTCCATTGTCCTACCAGAAACCCCAAGATGTTTCGAAAAATGGCGGCTACAATCCGCAGTATCAGCCAGAACAACAGCCTGTTGATTTCCAAGATCCTAACGCTGCAACTACCTATCCAGAATACGACGAGCAACAGTACCAGCAACAATACGATCCTTCACAATACGAAGGAGATCAACAATATCTGACGCAAGAACAGTACGAACAGCAGTACCCAGGTCAAGATTCCACTCAGTACGATTCGAGCCAGTACGATCCGAGTCAACAGTATGCTCAAGATCCGAATCAAGAATACGCGCAAGACCCGAACCAAGAATATGCGCAAGGTGAACAGTATGCAACAGGTGAACAGTATCAAGATCAACCCTACGAACAAGAACAGAGCAAACAAGGCGGTGAACAGTACGTTGAAAAGCAGTGAACTAAGGAAGTCTATTTACGATCGTTTGAAGTGTTCTCAACTTCTCAATATTAATCCCAATGTTATCCTTTATAATCGTTAATAAATATGTCGGATAAGCCTTTAGGCAAGATCTGGAATTACATATAGGTATAGGTACCCACAACACTTTATCAAGATTTTATAACTACGGAACATAAATACATAATGTGTAACTGATCTTTGTAGTTTTGATTTTTAATTTTTTTCATAGGGAAGTAAAGAAAAAAGGTGTTCACGATAAAATTCACCCCCCTCTAGACGATTCCCCTTTGAGATATTTTGAAAAACTAAAAACTTTCTCTCAACGATTTTTTCCAGGGATCTTGAATCGATCGTCTAAAAGTTTTTATTGGTACCGTATACAGGGTGTGACATGTAACTTTTTTATTTCAAACACAACACCCTATATTTTATTACGTCATTTGATGAAGCCTTTCTTTCTGATTACAAAGATATATAACATTTATGATTTATTTTGACGAGGAAGCTGTCAAAAAAATGATGAAATAGTTTTTTTTTTTTAATAGTCAAATAAATTAAAAATTAAAATTACGCGACACCCTGTATTAGAAACGAATTAGACCATTTATCCATGCAGAGTTGAATTCTGCAGACAAAATGCTGCGAGAATGACTTTTTTTGAAGTGAACTGTAGAAACCAAATAAAAGCCATCTTGCCGCGAAACAAAATTATTTGACTGCCCATTTTATTATTTTTCCGACAACTTACTTGTCAAAATGAATCACAAGTGTCATACATATTTGTAATCAGAAAAAAAGGCTCCACCAAATAACGGAATAAAATACAGGGTGTTGCCATTCAAAATGAAAAAATCACATATCACACCTTGTATACGGTGCCAATCAAAAACTTTTAGAGGATCGATTTAAGGTCCCCGGAAAAAATCGTGAGGAAAATGTTTTCAGTTCTTCGAAATATCTTAAAGAGGGATCTACTAGAGGGGGGTGAATTTTATCGTGAACATTGCAAGGAGATGAACATTGTCGTACCTTAAGAACGGTCTAAGCTATCTAGCTAGGTAAGAAAAAGAAACAAGCTCCATCGCACGGCTGCGAATTGTAAAGCCTTGTCTACAATATGGTTTTTAGTTGCAAGTTGCAAGTCGCAACGTGGAAGTGAGGTTGGAATTGCAGTCGCTAGTCGCAGTGAAAGTTGGTTCTAGACCAACTCTTGCGACTTGAGACTTGCAACTTGCAACTAGAGACCATATTGTAGACTAGGCTTAACTGCACTGAAGAGAATCGGGACTTTTCCACTAGCTTCTCATTTATACCAATTACAATGACCTCCGCGTGCAAAAGGGGTTGGTTGCTTACAGTTAAGTCCATACGTCGCTGAAAAAAACAGAAGGGAGAACAGCCTTCGCTTTGATTTTGTGTTTTTTTACTCAGATGAGTAGGTATTCATTTTCAGTAATTTCATATTTCATGTAGATACTGTTCGAACATTTTCGAAGTCTTTCTGGGAACACATCAGGATCTTGATAAGTACAAGTCAATTTCATTGGTTTCTTGAATTTACTCAATTTATTTTTGCAGTGTGTGTTTGCGTACCTACTTAGGTACTTATGTCATTTATTTGCGTATCACTGAAATGTCTCTTTGTTCAACAATAGGCATGCATGTTTGGTAAACGATGATTGTGAAATTTAACCATGTAAACCTGTTGTATGTTTATGAATAATTGTACTTGTGTAGCAATTACGAAAAAATTATGAATGTTTCCGGGTCAATGATATTTTTCAGCCCTATACTTTGGAATAAAAAGAAATAAAACTAAGTGTCACTAAATTTTAATCACAGAATCTAAATCAATAACCAATCAACATTTGAAAATGCTGAACAGGCCCACAATTGCGCGCATTCAATTTTGTTTGAGTGTACCGGCACACGTACGATGTTGATAACTTGGCAATTGTGTAGCAAATGACCGAGCCTTGGTTAGTTTTGCTGAGAGCCCCATAACATTTTCATATCTGTCCGCGAGAAAAGTCCTACCCTGATGGTCATTTCTCTTGTCCAACTCGAGTGTTTCAATGATTTTATATATCATTGTTTTCTTTTTATGGGAGTTGTAGTGAGGACGGGACTGGTGAGGATATGCCGAATGCAGTGAAATGGTACAGGTATAATCCCCCCCCCCCCCAGGCATTGAGATGTTTGGAAGATCTGTTGCCGAGATGCATAGGCTCTTCTCTGTATTTAAAGTTGATAATAACACAAAATTAAGTTGGATCCATTTATTTGAATTAAAGATAAAATTTACAAAAAAAAAGAACAACGTCGTTGAAAAACAGTCAGGAGAATATTTTTAAATTGAAATAACCTTTCCACTCGTTTGTATCAAACCATAATCTCCAGTTTCCATCCACTTTTCATCCGCAGCCTCGGTCCTTTCAGCCACACCCTTGTCAAGCCCACAAACAATGTCGGCTTTTATGGTACGCAAACTGCACAATCTTGTCGGATTGAAACGCTGCAGAGCCTCATCTATTGGCGTGGTGGGATCCCAGTTTTTTTCTCCGAACAATTTGCGATAGTTCAAATCGCCTTTGAAAATGGCAAGTTTTGCTTCTGCCAGTTTATTGTACAGATCAGGGTTCACTTTCGCCATCTGTGAATAATCGATTGGCAAAGTCCAGAAATCATCTTGCACAAGGACCCACGTTCCTTGTTTGACATATTGCGCCCATTTTTCAGCCAAGCTTTTCAGGTTACCATTTTCGTGCTGTTTCAGTTCGTCCAACATCCACTTGAAATCGTTCAGCATGACGTCAGAAATAAACCAGGGGATGGTTTTGACGTAAAGCCGGATTTGTTTTGCCAATTTTTTTGTCGTGATGTAGTCAGCGAGGCAAAGATCAGTGAACAGTTCGTAGCCGGCGTTATCGAAAATAATATCTATAAAGTCATGTCTGTACAATCTAACATCAGGAAGAAATTTAAAAAATTACCTACTATATCAGGTTCTGTTCGGTTTGCTGTCAAGAAATCCCAGACTTTTTCTGAATGATCGCAGAGTATTTTTGGATTCAAGTGATCAAGATTGAATAACGTGTCAGTTCCGGCGTTCATTACACCGTTTGAAAGGGACAAATCACATTTATTTCCCCATAAGTTCAACTACGATAACAAAATCGGTTAAAAAGAAACTTTATTTACTTACCTCAAGTCATTTTGAATGATATCCCAAATAATTTTAGTTTTTACCTTGAGAAACGTAACGAAATCTTCTTTATTGGCTCCCACTGATTTGCTCAATGTATCGGTGAGTAATTGCCCTAACCGAACAATGATGGGTGAAGCTTGTTCATATGAAACCACTTTCTGTTTACGAAACGGATCATACGCAGTGAGCTTGGTGCTATAAAAAATAATGTATACCAAGTTTATGTTCCAAAAATGTGTCATAAAAACCATACGTGAATTCAAAAGCCTCCCTGATGCGTCGGTACATGTAACATTCTGACAACAGCCAGATGGTAGAAAACCACGTCACATTTCCTTCCGAGTTCGATAGATCCCGTATGTATTTGTTGTAGAACTCAACATCGGGAGCCACAGAAAGCAAACCGCGCAAAGGTTTGTTAGTTTGAACTTCGTACTTCAATTTAGACAAATCACCGATGACTTGTTTCAGTTCGTTTTGGCCCACCTTGAGGGAAAAAATTATTGAAAAATTTGGAATGAATGTATGATACGGTCATTACAAACATAGTTTGCGATAATATCCAACCAGAAAAAAATACAATTTTAATAATTTAAGTTTCAATTAACTTTGCGCAAAAAAAATATATAGTGACTTATCAGGTCTGTTTCTTTGTCCTCGTCCAACTTACTTGAAGCGCTTAGAGCAGAAAATAGGGCTGTTTGATTGGTCGTTGCTAGGCAACTTCTGCTCAGAGTAAGTTAGAGCCTCGGTTAGAGCAGGACAAAGAAACAGACATATCGTGACGACATTCCGCGTACATATTCTGGATTTATTGAGGGGTAGAAATCACTTAGGCCTCGCTGTTAGGCCCATTGTACCCTGTCTCAGACCAGCCGGACTCACTGAGCCACAATGTGGTGCCTGGATGTTTGGATTGTAGGTCCATCCAAGCACTGGGACCGACAAGCGCACGATTGACCTGAACTCTGTCTTCAACCCCCGCGCAGGTGTAGATATCCAACACATCCACGCTCTGCGATTGTTCATTTCCGACTTTGTCCGTCTCACTGACTGCGCCGTCGGTTTTCCTCTACACATTGCCGTACTGCCGGCTACAGACGTATTCCACGTACATATAATATAAGGGCCCACAAGGACGGTGAGTAAGTTTCGATGCCAAAAAGCAATAATAGATGATCAAAAATTTATAGAAATTTTTTCGGAAGTTTTTCAAGGGGAAGTTCTCGGTAGTTGACACCTGCTCTAGTAGTTGACAATAATGAATAAAACAGCCACTAACAGTCCAATGGAAGGATATGACATGTGTTATGATAGAAGTAAACCTCAAAGTAAACTATACCCGTCCTCATGCCAAATACTGATTTTCATAGTATTTTATTATGGAGTTTGGAATTATTCCAATATGTCTGCCACTGAAACTTCGCCATAAATTGTCGAAAAAAATTCTTAGTGCCGAATTGTTCATTTTCTTGTGTTCTTACGCTTGCAGTAAGTTGAAGTAACCTTTCATACAGACTGAAGCCAGAAAAGATTGAAGTAAACCGGTTGAAAAAAAACCTCAAGGGTGTCAACTACTGGATGTTTTACCTTAAGGCTGTATTCTCAGCAGGCTAAAATTATTTCGAGAATTTCTCCCTCAAAAATGAACATGAAAACTCAATTTTTTTATACGGTTGTACTGAGTGTATTAAAAAATTAATTACAGAGCGTTTTTCAATTTGTGGAAGAAAAATTTTTTTTGTCAAAAACCTTGAGATAATAATGATTTAAATGATTGGACAAATAGTTGTTGATATAACAAAGCAATAAACTTGAGTTTGATTTGAATGACTCATTTATGAAGAGTCGTTGAATTCCTGACCCATACTGCACTACATTGGCATGATAGTACGTTACTGATGCAACCCGCTGCAGCACGCCTTCACAATCCCAGTGCATTCGCCCGGCCGGCGCAGTGGGACGTTGCATTATCATTGGTATTCACTGTTTGGCTTGTATATTCAAGTGACACAATGAAATAGAGAATTTAACGTACGCTGTACAGTGTACAGGCCCAATACCCATTGTATCTATGGTAATACTAAAGTGAGTTTTAGTGGGTTTTTTAAATTCATGTCGAGCATCACAAAACTTGCCTTTTTGCGAAATCATGCGTTTTAGTTTAATTTGCTGTAAGTAGAAAGGCAATAGGTTAGGTATGCATATGCAACTCTTTATCTCTATATTCTGATAGTAAAATATTTTTGTTTCCCGTTTTAAGGTGTGAGGTTTGTGAAATAATGTAGGTATATGCCGTTCACGTTTTAAATTTGGTAGACTGACTTTTTGGAGCAAAAATAAAGAGTCAAGCTGGGGTGGCTACGGCAACGGCTGATGGCACCTGCAAAGTTTTGGAGCGAAACTATCAGTGGCCATCGGCCGAATCCTTCGTGCGCTCCACATTGTCACTTTAATTTTGCTCCAAAAAGTCATTCTACTGAAAATAAAAAGTGAGTAGGATAAGAGTAAGGAGTAAGTAATCGTGGGTCCATGACACTTAAGCGACGCATTGTAAACACTTTTACAACCACGAAACAAACTCTGTTGTCTTCTACTCACGATGATTAGTCTCGACCGAGGGGGAAATTACGATCACACTTATACTTTTTTTTCGAGGTTTCTTTGCAGTTGAATTGTTTACGTCGTACTGCTCTTCTTTGCGGTGCCCATTTGGGCCTACGCACAACATTGCGCAACATTGTTTTGTTGGTAAGTGATGAGTCACTGTACCCCGTACGTGTTCTAATTTTTGTGTGTGATTTGCGTGTGTCGCCCAAGTGTCATGGGGTGGTATGCATAAAAAGTAGTAGATGCTACTACTACGGAAAAAAGTATCTACTTCGTAGTATCCTCTATTATGTATTTAGCATCTACTTCAGTTCCGAAGCATATGCTACAATAAAAAAGTTTCTACTTCAATACGGTGTAGTAAGTACTACAGCATCGTAGTATATACTACACCATTTCCAACTGTATTTGCGATAATATCAAATGTATTTCAGATTAGCGATATGTATTTGAGAAAACACCAATTGTATTTTAAATATGAGAAATGTAGTTTAGAATTTGCCAAATGTATTTTAATTATGAGAAATGTAGTTAAGAAATTTTCAAGTGTATTAGATTTGGGAAATGTAGTTTAGAATATGCCAGTTGTATAATCGAATATTCAAATGTAGTTGAGAAAGTACCATATGAATTTTAGAACAAGGATATGTAGTTTGGAAAACGTGAATTGTAAGTGAGAAACCGCCAATCGTAGTTGAGAATTTGGAGTTCGTTTTTCTCAACAACGTTTGCTTTTTCATCACTGTTCTACCCTGAAAAAATATCTGAATCTGAAATACATTTCAAAATATCTCAAATACATCTCATCTTATCTTAAATACATCTAATGTTTTCAAAAATACAATTGGCAATTTCTCCATTGAACTTCGTGGATCTGGAATGCATTTAATTTTTTCTAAAATACATTTGGTAATATCTCGAATACATTTCGTTGATCTGAAATACATTTCTTATTTTCTTTTTTCTAAAGTTTTCTGAAATGCACTGGCAATACACAATATTGCGTGACCGCTTAGCGCATGCGCTAAAAAACGAGGTGATTCGTTCCAAGTCTCCCATATGTTACGCTGTAAAATAGGTGATTCTCAAATTAAGCTCAATGGATTATGCGTCCTTTTCAAGTAGAAGTGGTTACATAGAAAAATCGGAGTAACCCTCGCAACCTATTCATGAAAGCACATATGTGAGGGATCATTCCCAAATGCCCAAATTACGAGATAAAAAAACATGGAACACTTCAACCATAACATTCAAATTTACCGCGAAATTGTCTGGGGATATTTCATTTAATCAGTGCTGTATTGTATTGACGAAAGCATGGTGTGGCGACAAACAGTGACGGTCCTCTGAGTGGCACACACTTTTTTGACCGCCGAATATCCATTTTAAATCGGAAGACTTCACAAGTTGCTGATAAAACTGAACAAAACGTCAACGTCAAGCACAGAAATCAATGTCATTGTCGAATTCTGGGCCGCTATTCTTGAATCGTGTGAGAAAAGTCCCTGGGAGTAAAATACATTCCGCAGTACACTGATGTAGCGAATGTTGCCTAAAATCGTGATTTTTAGGCAACTTTCGCTACAGAAATGTAGTACGGATTATATAAAACTTCCAGGGACTTTTCTCACACGATTCACGGATAGCGGCCCTGAACATGCGCGATGATAACTTGTCACCGTTTTCTTAGTTCGCATGACATCCGTGTCGCAGCGCCACTTCCGCGCAATATTGTGTATTTCTTAAATACATTTGGTTAATCTTGAATACATTTCATATTTTCTGAAATACATCTGAAGTTTTCTAAACTACAGCTGGAAAAGGTGTAGTGAGCGAATTTACCTTAGTTGCAATCCAAACTAAATTTTCTCTGTTACACCTGAAAAAATAACAATAATGTAAAAATAAGGAGCTCTAAAATTTTTACGTCCAACCGCGAAGATCCAAACGGCAAATTTTAGAATAAATATATGCACACAGCACCGCGTACATACCTGAATAATTTTTGATATACAGGATTATTCAAAAGTCCGGAACAAAATTCATAATTTTGTACCATATTTTTTCGAGAAAAAAAAACGCTCGAACAGGGCGATTTTTAAAAAGGGCAAGCGGTTATTCCATGACACGTATCATGATTTATCGTCAACCCCTTAACCCCTAGCCACCCTTAGCATTTTTTTTAAAGGCACCCTGACTTGGAGGGGGGGGGGCTCGTTTGGAAAGCTTGTCAAAAATTGTATCCAGATTTACCATTGAAAATTAGATCGAACGTTTCACCATGAAGTTTTGAGGAGCCCCAGGGTAACTCAAAAGTTCTGAACAAGATTCATAATTTCTTACCATATTTTTTCCAAAAAAAAACCGCTCGAACAGCTCGATTTTCAAAAACGGTAAGTCGTTTTTCCATGATACGTTTCATGATCTACCGTCAACCCCTCAACCCCCAGCCACTCTCAGTATTTTTTTTTTCACGTGTCATGATCTACCCTCAAGCCCTCAACTCCCAGCCACTCTCAGTATTTTTTTTCAACTTTTGAATAACCTTGTATATTATCGTCATAGGTTCTCCGCTTTTTGTATGTTTTTACAACTGATGCACACATAAATTAAGCCATGTTTTTGACGAGAAGTATGGTCGAGAAGTTGCTATAACAGCAACTTCGCTAAAAATGGAGTAAATACTACGAATTCATAGTAGATACTACAGATTCGGAGTAGATGCTTCAAAGGCGAAGTAGATACTACTACGTACCGTTGTATATAGAAGCATCTATTACCTGGGCATAGTAAGTACTACGCTAGTGTAGTACATACTTCTCTTACGAAGTAGATACTTGTAGCATTAGTATCTACTACTTTTTATGCATACGACCCATGGTCTCGTAATCGTTTTTAATTTTTATGTAAAGTTGTTAAAGACATTAAATTGGTCAAGTTAGTTAAAGTTAGTACTTAGTTGACTCAAAGGAGGCAAAACTCAGTTATTATGAAAAAAGAAACAAATAAACCCACTAAAATCCATTAAAACCCACTGTTCTCATTAAAACCCAGTGAGTTTTGGGTTTTTCTCAAAAGCCTGGGTTTTGGCCAACCCTGGTCCAGATTACAAGATAATAGTTTTAGTGCGTTGCACTATTTCTTCCAGCGTACGCCACACAATAGCATTAAGTGGTGTGTGGTCCCTTCCCCTTTCCTCCTTCCACTAGTTGCTCCCTTCCCCACTAGACGGTTTATTATTACTATTACTATCACAATAAATCTGGGAGAGCAAGAGACTGCGCATGGGTGGTCCGCAATTTTATTTCAGATCTTTCTTCTAGACACCAGTCTGAGTGGTTTGTGATTTTGTTTGACAAAATTTGAGAGATGGAGTTAACGGTTTTAACGTAACCGGACACACATTTTTTATTTATAAAAAAAATATGCAAATATTTTAATATCTGTTTCTAACTTTGAACAACTTGTGGGTTAAGCTTCAACATCACTATTTGCACGAGTTTTGCAAATATCCACTTTCTAGTTTTGAAGCAGTGTATGGTGTTTTTTTAATTTTTCAAGGGGTTTCTGATGCGACTAGAAAGTTGTTGACGGGAATCGGTAATTTTTTTTTCGTCAAGTAAAAACTTCTCCAAAAAGAAAATTTTGAAAATTTCCAAAAAGTTTCGAAAATTTTTGATTTCGATTTTTGAAAATTCAAAAACTAGATAGCATCAACAATGCATCTTTCTTCAAGAAAGCCGCATGCCAAATTTGAACTTTCTATTTCCAAAAAAAAGATACCAAAAATGATTTCTAATTCACTTTTTCATGTCTACGAGAAATCATTTTTGGTACCTTTTTTTTGAAAATAGAAAGTTCAAATTTGGCATGCGACTTTCTTGAGGAAAGGTGCATTGTCAGCGCTATCTAGTTTTTGAATTTTCAAAAATCAAAATCGAAAATTTTCAAAAATTTTTGGAAATTTTTAAAATTTGATAGCAATGCCCCTACATTTTTTTTTGAGGAGTTTCTACTTGACGAAAAAAATTATATAAAACCGATTCCCGTCAACAAGTTTTTTAGCCTAACGAGCCCATATGGAGCCACCATTTCTTGATAGAAATTATGACTGATATTTTGGTAAAAACCTCTATTTTTCAAAAAAGTGTACCTGCATCGTTTAGAATGGATAATGATAATATACACTCGCAAAAAAAAACACCTTGATCGATGTTACTTTTTCCTTGCTAGCGCTCTGAAAATACGTGTTGAATTTTTCGCCGGGAAACGATGAACTTCACTTTGATATAAATATTATTATTGATGTTATTCATGTCACAGTTGTTCTATAAATAAGTTTTTGCATTTTTATATTATCATTCAAGCCTATGAAATGTTTTGTGGATGCAAAGTGCTTTTCATGTTTTTGTTTTTTGACCGTAAACATAGCTGGACCCATATGGAGCCACTAGGCTGTTATCGGTGTAACTTGTGTTGCCGAGTTCTGAACATAATAAATTATAATTTTGTGGAATAACTCTTCAGGAAGCCATTGATCGTGCGCACGACAATGATGATCATAATAGAGAAGTGTTGGATGTATTCATAGAGCCTCCAGAAAGTCATGTTTTGACGGACGAGGATTTAGCAGATAAGGAAGGACCTGGACTTGTTGATAATTTGAGCGGGAAACAGCTTTAGTACGTGTGAATCTTGGTGTTATTATAGTTGGGAGTTACCATGTCTGTAAAAGTTTGGCCACCCTTTCAAATTTGTTCTTTGAGACTCTTAGAGACATTTAAGAAGGGTGGCCAAAGTGAGTCTCTGGGAAGTTTCCTGCAGGACACCGGAAACAAGATGGCGGCTCAAAAATATCGGAAACAATTATAACTCGGCCTTTAGTTGACCTACGAATGAAATTTCAACGGTTATATTTATGTTCACCCTTTTGTTGAAGAACATAGATGAAAAAAAAATAATGTAGGGTAACAGCACCAGTAAATAAGAGAACTTTTTCCCAATATTTTGAACTTTTTTCTCGACTGCACTGACTGCGCCTAATGTAATGTACAATTGTTTTTTAGGGCCTTTGGAGGTAATTTAGACAAGTGGCCAAACTGAGCCACCGGGAAGTTTAACACAAGGCCCCGAAGACAAGATGGCCAACAAAAATATCGAAATTGATTATTTTAATTCGGCTTATATTTTATATTTGATCTACAAATAAAATGGAAACGATTACATCAGTATTTTACCTTTCGTTGATAAACATAATAATTACTTGAAACTCCTAATGTAGGGTAACAGCACCAGTAGTGAATGATTAAATTAAAAAAAAAATCGAGTATTTTGCAATGCACTGACTGCACCTAGTGTATCTCTGTCCTGCCTAGGGCCAAAGTGAGTCTCGGGGAAGTTCCCTGCAGAATCCCGAAAACAAGATGGTGGTCAAAACTATCGGATTATAGTTAAGTCGGCTTATATTCGACCTACGAATAAAATTAAAACGATTATTAATTAAACGATATAAATAAAACGATCGCAATTAGTCTGGTTATTTATTGTTTTATCTGTTGCTTATGAATAAAGGTGATTTCAAAATCTGCATGTAGAGTAACAGCACCAGTAAATGGTCGCATTCCGCATTTATTCTCAATACTTGGAGCGTTCTTACTTCTTCCCTCGACAATGACCGCATGCATGCATAAAAAATGTCGGGATTGGAAATAACAATAACTAGACTATCGGCTTATACGCCATGTACACAGAATTATGAAATCCCACAAGTCAGATATTTCTTGTCATAAGTGAACAAGAATGAAATAATTATCATAATCAGCTACAAGTGAACAAAATCTTCAACCAAAGGACGAATGATTGGAACTCAACTAAACGCTCGTTTTATAGCACGAGGGGATCAAGACAGTCATCATTATCATTATCATAATCACCAAGTTCCCATTTCCAAGACTAATTGCATGCGTATTGTGTACCTCAATCCCTTCCTATCCTGTGCTAACCTACGTATTCCCCTGAAGGTCAAATATCAAATATCCTACATCCCCAATTGCTTGTCTGGGAGCAGTGATCTAACCTGGGTCTACCTCTGTTCCTCTTCATCCCCCCGCCTAAAGTACATCTCGAACTAGTCCTTAATGTCCCAAAAGGTATCCTACTATTCCATTATTCTTTTTCTTTATTGTTTTCCATATATTACCTTTTTTCTTACTTTTTCAAGTACCTACTAATGCATTTTCTAATTATTATTCTTGTCCCCAATATTATTTTCCCATCGCAAGTAGTAGGTATCCCTTCCACCTGTCTGGCCTATTCTTCATTTTCGCTCAAAATATCTTCCGCCTCGTTTCAGATGTCAGTGTTACTTGACTCGATATCCCTAAAATAAGTCAGTTTTCCCTACTTCTCACTCATCTTCCACTTCCTTGCACATCTCCTCAATCCATTGTTTTTTTGGCTTACCTGCACTTTTGAATTATTTCAGACATCGTGACAATATTTATTCATTACTGAAAAGATACAGCAATCTGTGTATACAATGGCTAATAGCTGTATTCATTTTAGAGTCGAAAGGACCCGAGTTACTCTGATTCAAATTGCTCAAAAAAAGAAAATTGCAAAAAACTCGACTTTTTTTAGAAATTTATCATTCACTACTGGTGCTGTTACCCTACATTGAGAGTTTTAGGTAATTATCATGTTCATCAACAAAAGGTGAAACATTGATGATCGTTTCCATTTCATTTGTAGTTCGAATATAAAATATAAGCCGAATTATAATAATTAATTTCGATATTTTTGTCGCCCATCTTGTCTTCGGGGCCTTGTGTTAAACTTTCCGGTGGCTCACTTTGGCCACCTGTCTCAATGTTTAAATTACCTTCAAAGGCCTTAAAAACCATTGTACATTACATTAGGTGCAGTCAGTGCAGTCGAGAAAAAAATGTTACAAAATATTGGGAAAAAATGTAGTTCCCTCATTTACTGGTGCTGTTACCCTACATTATTTTTTTTAATTATCTATGCTCTTCAAAAAAGGGTGAATATGAATATAACCTTTGAAATTTCATTCGTAGGTCAACTAAAGGCCGAGTTATAATTGTTTCCGATATTTTTGAGCCGCCATCTTATTTCCGGTGTCCTGTAGAAAACTTCCCAGAGACTCACTTTGGCCACCCTTCTTAAATGTCTCTAAGGGTCTCAAAGAACAAATTTAAAAGGGTGGCCAAACTTTTACAGGCATGGTAACTCCCAACTATGGATTCATACGTACTACTTGCTGCAAATGCCGAAATTGTTCTGACGGATTGGATAATGTGCGTATAGGAGGTACTCAAGATATAACTGAGGTACTGAGGAAGATCAGTTACCTGCAGAAGTCACTGAAGAGCCTGAAAATATTAGAAGACAATTAGTAGTGATTATCAAATCCCGAAATTATTCATTTTTGGATTCAGCAGATTTGGGGCTTCCAGTTGTACATTTTCCAAGCCCAGATTACTCACAATACAAAAACTTGACCTGCGTAGAAATACTATTGCTTTCAATCATTTTGTTTCAAATGATTAATTTGAAAAAATAAGGAATGAAACGGCAAGTTACGCACAATCCAAAAATTTTCCAGATCCGCCAGTAACCGTTCAAGAACTAAAGACTTTCTTTGCCATACTGCTTCTAAATGGATATAACATTTTGCCGCCCAAAAGAAATTATTGGGAGAACGCAAAAGATATGAAGAACGAGCCAGTACCTAGTGCCATGAGAAGAGACCGGTTTTCCAAAATTTTTCGCTTTATACTGAAGCCACCCGCATTTGGCGGGCCGAAAATAATCCGGAGGAAAATAATTCAAAGCCGTGGAATCGCGGTATGAGAATGTGAATATTCAGAGTCAAGGCATCATTAAAAGATGTCGCTAGTTATTTAATTCATTCGTGTAAATCCCGCAAAGCTCTACAACATAATTTATTTGTGCCTCATCGTGAATTCAATAACCGTTCCTGCTTGACGTCCAACGAAATGGTGAATTGGTGCATATGAAGTAAAGCACCCGCACATTGACCCAGCTAGTTGCTGCCGTACTCCTGCTATGTTGACGCGCCGTGTTACCGCCCGCTCGCCGCCGCCATCATCCGATGTTCACGTGATGTCACCCGGTGTCCCAGCGCAGTGTATTAAATTACCCATTGGAATTTCACGGCTATACGCCGTTCGCGGTCGTTTTGGATGCGAAAAAATATTCCGAATTGCTGGGAATGAAGGATATCGCCGGAGGTTGACCGTGGTACCTGGGCCAATCCTCCTGGGCTGCCGTCCGCTCCCGACTTGTCGCGTCCGCTGCCGAGTGCTTCTGCGGGCCTGTTAGCGAAGAGTTTTAGTCCCCTTCGAGGAAGCTGAGTTAGAACCCGTTTATGTTGCGTCGCGACCCTCCTAGAGGCCGAAGCGTCGAAGCCCCAATGATGAGCCCCAGCCCACTTGGAAAATGACGAGTCGATTCCCCCCGGCTGATGTGTCTCAAAGGCCCCCTGGAGAAAGTCGAGTTGGAACCCTTCGGAGTCGTGTTTTGGTCCCCTTGGGGGCACGCTGAGTCGAGAACCCTCCAGGTTGAGTTTTGACCCTCCGAGAGACTGATGAGTTGCTTCCCCCGTTGAGTTGCAACCCGTCTCTAGGATGTCGTGTCAGAGCCCTTGGACGTTGAGTCTTGATCCGCCTCCAGGTGTCGAGTCAGAGCCCTCCGACGACGGGCTCCAGCCCTTTTTCCAGGTCGATGTGCCAAGGCCCTTCCGGTGTTGAGTTTCGACCCTTTTCCAAGTCGTAGAGTTGGGACCCGTTGACGAAGTGTTTCGAACCCCCTCCAGGATGCTGAGTCGCGTTCCCTCCACGGTGAGTTCTAGCCCACCTCGAGGATGTCGAGTTAAAACCCCTAAATGATCCAGGCCCGATAGAAATGGGGTCTCTCGTTTCGGTATCTCGTGTGGCGGAGTGATGACCTCGACGAGCGGGACGTTAGTCTTGGTGGGTTGGGGTGGTTGCTTACGGTTAGGCTTTGTCGTGAAAAATGTATGATGGGGCTCACGCGTGCGTTCTGAATCTGCCTGCACGTGCTGGTATCTGCGCTACTGTCTGCCGTCAGGTACAGCCACTTTCAAGCCTCGTCCTTTGTTGGATACCTTCATGGAAAGGTATTCGCGCTCTTGGGCCCTCTGGACTTGGCTTTGTGACTGCGGTACTCAGAGCACTGGACCTAGTGGGTTAGATCTGGAAACTCGCGGGTGGGCTTCCTCTGCGTTTCTGAAGCTCCTAGTTATTCGGAAAAAGTAAATTTTGAGAACTACGTGAAAAATCAAGTAATTGAAATAAAATAGCATCGCGTTGAGATCGGGGTTCGGACCCTGCCGTAGAGTCGTAATTGTTGATCGGATTGATGGACACCCCCCCCCCTCCTTGAAACTAATGATTTTGTTTTAGCGCCACGACAGTTCCGGATATTTCCATGTGGAGTTGTCACGGGAATGAAGACGTTCTTATTCGAAACTGATGAATTTAATACGGTACCCAGCGACGCCACCGTTCAGATAGGGACTTTGTAAAAATGAATTGTTATTAGGGCTCGATCAGGAATAGTGTAGACGACGATTATTTCGCGTTAGGGCAAAGATTATTTCGACGCCTCTCCGCATCGGCTTTTCGGCGAACACCCTGTATAGTCAATTCTCTGCGTTTTGTTTCTCCTGGCTGCGGCCTTCTCTCACAAATTGCTAAACAACAACGAACTAGCGCGTATACGGGGCGTGCTCAAAACGTTCTCCAAATTAAATTTGTATCTTGACTAGAGTAATTGTTTCGCGCTCACCATCGGTTTGAAAGTTTTTGGAAGGGCGAAATTTGGTTCAACATTTCCGGTTATAGACACGCGCGATCGCGGGAATCTTTCTAAGCGTTGGGGGCGACTCACGGTGAAAAAAGGGAATAGGCCCCCACAAAGGCAGCCACATCCAATCCTTTCCAAACGGGCAAAAGAGACCATGGCCCAAAAAGAAGCAACAGCCTTTGAAAAGAATGCCACAATAAGGTGGGCTACCATACACACACAGGCCCACAAATCTTGGATAGCACTCGTGGTCGAAGTCACTCTTCTCTTTTCAGTGTCTAGAAGCCGGGCCTAACCCTAACATAACCTCTAACACTAACATAAATGTTGGATCTGATTTAACCACAAAAGGAACTTTGAACCGCGAAAGCCAGTCAGAATTAAATGTCGGTCAAGGTGTAGAGTCAGGTGTTCGTCGGAGGGTTGGGGTGTTGGGACGTCTGAAATAATTAGGGGAAAGTTATCTCTTCGGGAATAGGTTAGATCATTTAAATATTTAGCCTGCGATGTGAAGGTAGGACTAGGTATAGGAGCGAGCCATTATTTAAACATTTTGAATTGTACATAGAGGTCAATAGATTGATGTTATGTTAAAATTTTATACTGTGTCTTATTGCGTTCAAACTCGTAGTCAGACCCGTCTCAACAATCTCGAGAGCTCTACAATCGAACAACAAGAAGATAGGCACAACGGGATGTCGTCCTGATACTAGATGATCATCGGCCAAGCGGTTCCAAAAGCGGGAAAAGTGATTTAATTCAAATAAGTTGAATTAAATGCCAGTATAATGGGTTGCCTACCCATTCAGGAGTACAAGACAATAGCTGGGGTCGTTTCAATACATTTTGCCAATAACTACCTTGTAGATGAACGCGCTAAGATGTAGAAACTGCGACCGATAGCAGACATGTTGAAAGAAAAGTTCTCCGAACATTTTGTGCCAGACAAAATCTTTCATATGATGAGTCTATGATAAGACCTTTTGGTCGTCACGGGTGCAAACAATTTATACGTGGCAAGCCAGTACGGTTTGGTTCCAAAGTCTGGAGCCTGGATACATCCTCTGATATCTCATAAACTTTGAGATATATCAGGGAAAGAATCCAAAGGCAAACATCAGATATGAAGATTTTATCAAAATTTATTATGAGAATATGGATTTTAAATATTTGTTATACCATTTTTTCACAAAATGATATGTATTACCTAATATATTTCACAATTTCGATACATTTTTATCTATTCTTTGCATGGATCACACATCATTGTGAAACTACCCGGGTAGCGCCTAGTGGCTCCATATGGAGCCATGTCATTTGGGCAGTTTTTTTTGATAAAAAACATGGGAAATACTCATTTTCCTTGTATATGTAATAATATTGACATGTTTTGGTGAAAAAACCCCAGTTCCATTAAAATTTTTAATCTCGGTCTTAATGGGTTAAATAGGTAGCAAACTCGAGGAAACTTTGCCTGTTGGAAGGGATGCTATAATTTCAAGAACACCTTAAACTGAGCGAAGTTGAGTAAAAGAGCGTACCTCGCCATATTCTTGTCCGATTTCTTCTTTGCTTCTAGCCAAACCATCGATGACTTGAGTGAGAATCAATGGCATCCGGTTCTTGACTGTATGGTAAGCGAAGCTCCTGAAATGAGCGTTCAATGATTGCAGTTTTCAGTGGGGCCAAATTCACCTTTTGTAAAACGCAGTCAGAAAGACGTTTCTTGGAGTTTTCAAATCCATACTCCTGTTATTTTCCTGGCAGTTGATCATGTTGAAAAGGAAAAGCAGACTTATTGCGTACCAAGAATACGTCAACGCTGAGCTTTTATGTATGCCCAATACCAACCTTTGTGGATTTTTGAGGTAACTGTAGGTCATTGAAGGACAAAAATTATTTCAAAATGTTTTTGTTACGCTCGGACAAGAAATTTTGAGGTTAACACCTCTACCTTCCATTTCTCCAGATGACAGCTACATGACAGCTGTCAGTGCAGCAGAACTTCTCCGCACCTGTCAATTGAAATGCGGAAGTAGTTCAAATCTACCACAGGTACTAAGCACTACATCAACGGAAAACTGCGGAAAACGCTATTACTGCGCTAGCGAGTCGATGCCGATACCTGCGTACCGCCAGCAGCCTACAGCCTTGTGGTTGTGATGATTGTGATTCCAGATTCCCCAACCCCAGCTATTTTTGGACATTGCACCTACTTGCATTTGTGTTTCTGTTTTTCGCGCCCAAATCCCATCTGTCAGGGTCAGCGACATAACCTTAGAAGTCTCTGCTTAGAAGTTTGTTGTGCTTCTACCTACTGCAAACTACGACTAAATATTTGGTTTTGTGATGTTAAATTGTTAAATAATTCAAACTGAGTGCTAATACGTTGTAAAACTATAAAATGACGCAGAAAAGCATAAGGTATTTTGTATTGTAGCATTTATGATAGCTGAACAGCAACCTTTTTTCAGATCATTTTTTACGCCCATCAATAAAAGCAAAGATGATGAAGTTGAGGGTGATGGGTAGGTACAATTTTAATTTCCACTACCAAAATGTTGAGCTCGTGCTTCAGACGAGTAGTTAACCTAGAGTCTTGTTTATTTCATACGAGAAGACTCACAATTTCAAGCCAGTCTGCTGCTGGTTCCAAACGGCCAAGGGGTACCCCTTCACCAGGAAAAACAAGCAATAAGTACGTTTTATCTGTTAATGCGAGCACATCTTTTTAATTGAGGTTTTTTAGGAAAGCCAAAGTAGCAGAAGCAAAAGAGAAAATAACTAAAGGTAGGTGCATTACAACAACAAGACATTTTTAAAAACAACACAACACCACAAAAAAAGGCTGTGAAGTTTGGAATCTCAAGTTTTGAAAAGTGATACATAATAATTAGGGATCCATTTTTGTTTTATTTCCTTGCGTGGGAAGGACTATTGGTGACCGTGTCATAAAGGAGACCCGAAGCCGCACATTTTACAGTAACGATTCTATCACCATTCTCTTCCTTATGCAAATTTAAGACCATCTAGGTATGGGAGAATGTGATTTACTTCCGTTAACTATTCCATTTTCGCACTTGAACATCGCCCACTTTCCTTGTGTGTCGCTATAGTAACCACTCTATTCTCGCTGTTCTTTTTTTGACAATTGACGTTTCATTCACAGCTGTCAACGTTTGATAGCTAGCCGATAGCTGTCAAACGACATTGCTCCTTGGAGGTTATTATGCCTTTCAAAGTGTATGTGTAAGTGTAAAGAAGGAAACAATACGTGCCAGATATTTCAGCTTCTGTGTCATGCACGGCCAATTCGGAACTCTCGTTGAACTTCCACGTCGACGTAGGCAACAGTGAAGAAAGCTGTATTGTTGGTTGCCTATATCACTTGAGCGGAGAATAAAAGCCCACTACGAAAATTGTACGGTTGTATTGTTACTTGTCTATAGGAGCGGAGCTATGCGGGAAATGTCAAAATGCATGTGCTCCACAAAGCGCAGTACGTTATTGCCATTAAAAAAAACACCAATACGAATTGAAAAGCAAATAGAGAAATTACACGCGTCAACTAGGTACCTCTTTTCGCGACTTTCTTTTCGTTTTCTGTGTTTTGTTCCTTCTTTTTAAACGTACTTCAACTTTTTTTTATGCTTTTGCGCTATACATCCCATACGTTATGTTGTCCTTTTTTGTGCTCTTCCGCTATTTTTTTTTTGCATTTCATTCCTTCTTTACACGCGTCGACTGCCTTTTTTGCGACTTTCTTCCCGTTCCGTGTGATTTATTGCTTCTTTTCAATGTTTTTTTTTTACGATTGCTAGCAGTTTTTAGCCCTGTTTTTTGTTTTACGACGCGTTCCTCCCATCTTCTCCCCGCTCAACACTCCTATTTTGCTCCCCAGTCCTATTAGTGTCTTTTGGTAGCGTATTGCCACAAAAACAATGTCTTTTTTGTTCTATGACGCGTTTTTTTTAGCTTCTCCTCGCCAAACACCCCTATTTTGCTTCATGGTCCCGTTGGTGTTTCATCCTTTGCTTAAAGTCACTTCTACTTCGTTCGGGGGGTTGCATACCTATCCGCCCGGCGCTAAAAATACACTGCATATACAGGGTGTTTCGCAATTACAGTAACAAACTTCTAGGGGAGATTCTCCATCAAAAATAGACCAGAAAAAAATATAACTTCGATGTCCTAAAGTGCTCTGTTAAAAAGATACAGGGTGTTCAAGTTGACTTTTTAAAATCGATTTTTTGACATAACTTTTGAACTGTTCAGCTGATTTTGTTCAAATTTAGAACAAAGTTAACTAGAATAGATATCTATCAAAAAATAGCAACGTGTTTAGAAAAAAAGATTCAGGGGCGTAGATAATGGGGGTGTCTTCATATTTCCACCCATATTTTTCACCCCATAGTTATTTTCCCAAATTGATCTGATTTTTGGACTCTACGTCCAATTTAGAAAAAAAATTTTGATTTAAGGCTTCATTTTTGAGATATTTGAGTTTGAAACTTTGGAAAGCATGTCGAAATCACCACTTTCAATGAACCCATCTTTTTTTTCCCTGAAAACTTCTCGTTTCTCAGAAAAAAATAGTGGTTTATCAACTTACAAATTCTAGAGAACCTATTTCTGCTGAGAAATCATGAGTTTTTTGGATTCTAATTTTTAGGTCTTTGAAAGTGGCAATTTCGAGATGTTTTCCAAAAGTTTCAAACCCAGATGTCTCGAAAACGAAGCCTCTAATCAAAATTTTGCCAGAGTAACTTTTTTCTCTAAATTGAATGTAGAATCAAGAGACAAGAACAATTTAGAAAAATAGCTATGGGTATAAAAAATAGGAGGGGAAATATGAGGACACCCCCCATTATCTACGCCCCTGAACTTTTTACACGTTACTATTATTCAATAGAGACTTATTTCAGTTAACTTTGGTGAAAATTTGAACAAAATCGGTTAAACGGTTCAAAACTTATGTCAAAAAATCAGTTTTAAAAAGTCAACTTGAACTTTTCAACAGAGCATTTTAGTACATCAAAGTTATATTTTTCCTGGTCCATTTTTGATGAAGAATCTCCCTTAGAAGTTTGTAACCGTAATTGCGAAACACCCTGTATAGTTTCCTAACTTTCATAATTTTTCCCTCGATACTTTCTGGATCTTCCGCAAAATTTTCATTGAAAAATCTTTATGGCCACTGTAGTCCATTTCTACTTTGGAATGATCGAAATCGAGATCCCCTTCATGAATTCCTTTATGACACGGTCACCGTAATAATTATGTTCCCTCTTTTGTTTTTGAACGACGTATGAACATTTATTTTAACAAGTTTCAATTTCTAGAAAACGCAAACAAATCGAAGTTGAAGTTGAGCTCTTTAGTAACAAGCGAGAAGCAGACTTCTCCAGATAAAAGTGAAAAGCTAACCTCGCCAATAAAGAGTGATGAAAAAACCGCCTCGCCAGTGAAAACTGGAGGAAAGACGGCTTCACCAGTAAAAACGGAAGAAAAGGTTTCTCCAACAGACACTGCGTCGTTGAAAAATGAACCAGAGAACTCTTCAGATGAGCTTGAAGAAAAGAAGTCTAGACCAGAAAAGAAGAAAGGTGAAAGCTCTAAAGATGCCAACAAGGGAAAAGTTCAAAAAGGAGTCAATCTAATTTTTGGTAACTTGTTAATTTTTAATAATAATCTACTAGTACTTGAACCATGCTATTTTATTCTTCAAGGCTCACAATCTAAAGATACAAAATCAGACGCTGCAGATTATAATCCAAATGTCTCCAAGTATGATCCAATTAAAAGTGCAACGTGGAAAAGGGGAGAAAAGTGCGTTAATTTTAGCTATTTATCAGATACGCTGGAAAAATCGATCCATCTGAAAATTAGTTGGCCTGATTTAATATTCAAGTGGTTAATGTTGTAAATTCACTGAAAATCTCAACAATTCACTGAAAATCTCAGCAATTCACTGAAAATTTCTTCACGCGCAAAGGTTGAGTCATATATTATTGTGATCAATGTTTTTTTACGAATTTATCTGGGATTTTATCTAAGATCATGCATATTCAGCGCTTCTTGCTCATGGACAAGTATACCAAGCCGAGAAACGCACGCGAACCTAAAAGATAGAAGATATCTTCGTCTTCATTACGAGAAGAAGTTGAAATTACGCAAGTTAGCACGAGCCCTTTTCGTTTTGCCAGCGGAGCTGCTCGGGGTAGATCACTAAACAGAGAAGTAGATATATACACCAATCACGTCCCAGTTGGATCTAGTGTCTTTGTCTAGTGCTATAGTGCATACCCCGAGCACTCGAGCTTGCTAAACAAAAGCGGCTACGGTTCTCTCTGATAGACATATCCAACGTTACCTTTTCTTGTATAGATTCTCAGTGATCATATGAGAAGCTAAATTTACTTCACTTGAGTTATGAAAACGGTATAATATCCACACAGCTTGTAAAGATAAAAAAACTAACCCTCAAATCAATTTCGGATATACACTAAAAAGTCATGGAGCATTTTTATACAAATTTTTTTACTAAAATTTGCTTCAAACAGTTGCTCAGTAAGAAAATTCAGGTGCTACGGCAACGCCGCCTCACCCATGCAATATAAGTTTGACACGTGTATGGATACATTTCCGTTCCTATGAGAGCGAAACGATATTGCTCTCTTGTTTTAACTTTGGTGTGTTTTTCGCACACTGGAAGCATAGGGGTTTACTTGTCCATAAGCGAGAAGCGCTGGGTATGCATGGTCTAAAGATTGTATGGATTATTGGTCTAAAAAATTGAAATCATGTAAGGCCGCTTACAGTAGGAGCTATAGCCAACTAATTTCCCAAGTCATCAGTTTTTTTGTTGCGGAGCTTGTATTAAAAATGTATTGATAACCAAATTTTGTAGGGTCCCGTACATTGCACTTACAACAACTCTCGCTGAAATAGAAGAGATTTCCAAGAGACTGAAAATTGTCGAAATTTTGAGCAACTTTTTCAGATCCGTTATAGTTCTAACACCAGAAGACTTGCTGCCGTCTTTATACCTGTGTTTGAACAAACTAGCGCCTGCCTATGAAGGTTTTTATCTCGCATTACATGCTAAATCAGTAGATTTCTAAAAATGTGTTTTTCTTCAGGAATTGAGCTCGGAGTAGCTGAGACCAGCCTGATGAAAGCCATTGCGCAATCTACTGGACGTTCGATGGCTCAAATAAAAGCGGACAGCCAGTCCATGGGAGACTTGGGTCTGGTGGCGGAACAGTCCAAAACCAATCAGAGGATGATATTCCAACCTGCAAGACTGACTGTTCGGGGAGTTTACGAAAAACTGAAAGAAATTGCCAGTTTAACAGGGAACGCGGTAATTGACTCTTGTGTGGTGGAATATTTTAATAATAAGATATTTTCAGTCTCAAACAAAAAAGGTGGAAAAAATTCAAACAATGTTTGTGGCTTGTAAAAATTCTGAAGCGCGCTTTTTGATTCGGTCCTTGGCAGGGAAGCTGAGAATAGGCCTTGCTGAGCAGTCTGTGCTGCAGGCTTTGGCTTTGGCTTGTGCATTGACACCGCCGAATCAAGATTATCCTCCTGAAAAATTGAATGTTTCCAAGGACATGTCTGCAGAGTCTTTCAAAGCAAAGTATGATGAACTGGCGCTTATTTTGAAAACTACTTACTGGTGAGTTGATTTTACTTTCCATTTCATAAATACACATATGCATACACATACAGACATCACCCTGAAAATAATCTTAATCTTGGTGCTTGAGTATAAAGGGCAATGGAAGCCGCACATTTTACAATAACCATTCTACCACTCTCTTTCTTATGCAATTTTGAGTCGATTTAGGTACGGCAAAATGCGATTTACTTACACCAAGTATTCCGTTTAGCCACTTGAACTTTACGTTTTCACGTAGGTTGTAGGTAGGATTCTTACTCGTCGCGATGGCTACCACCTTCTTCCTAACCCGTTTTCCTTAATTCTTTGTTGAGTTACATACCCGCCCGGCGTAGAAAATATATTATGTGTGGTGCCCAAATGTCAGTAATTTTTTTCTTGAAACCTACTTTCACGTGAATCCATGTGGTTCGGTTAATGATATAGCAATTTTTTCTATACGACACCCTGTATACGACGCCTGCATTATTGCGACCTTGGCTTCTGATCTTAATCGGTCAAACATGGTCTTGGCAACAGGTATGCCAAGTGGCATTGCTTGTTATAGCAGCGAAGGGTGCCCACTAAATTTTAACCTTGACTTCCGGACTAAAATGTGAAGGGCGTTTGAAAAATATCCATGAATTTTCTTTTCACTAGCGAATGTCCCAACTACAATCTGATAATACCGAAACTGCTAGAACACGGCATCGAAATGCTACCAGAATTCTGCAAACTGACGCCTGGAATCCCGCTCAAACCCATGCTGGCGCACCCCACAAAGGGAATCCAGGAAGTCCTCCAGCGTTTCGACGGCATGAAGTTCACGTGCGAATGGAAATACGATGGCGAACGCGCACAGATCCACATCGACGGCAAAGACATTTCCATTTTCAGCCGCAACCAAGAGAACAACACCTCGAAATACCCAGACATCATTTCCAGAATCGAATCTTGCAAGACCGACGAGGTAAAATCATGCATTTTGGATTGCGAAGCCGTCGCCTACGACCCCAGTCGGAAAATGATCCTGCCCTTCCAGATTCTGAGCACAAGAAAGCGAAAAGTTAGTTTTTTTTCTTAGAAACCATCCAAGTACAGCCATCACGCTAATAAACAAGAGAACCGCTATGCCTTCTTGAAAAAAGCATGAACATTGAAAAATAGTTGTAAAACTCTTAATTATTATTAGATGTGTGTGTATTTAGTGTTAATTGAACTCTATTTGAAGAGGTTCATGCGGTTTTCAGGCTCTTTTTATTTACACATTATCTAGATGTGCTGGATAACATGAAACTTGCCAACCTGAATCTGAACCAAATTACATCTGAAAAATAAATTCCAGGACGCCAATGAAGCCGCCATCAAAGTCCAAGTTTGCGTGTTCATGTTCGATTTGCTCTACTTCAATGGCGAATCTCTGGTTCGCAAGCCGTTCATCGAGAGACGAAATTTGCTGAAGCAACACTTCAAGGAAGTCGAAGGCGAGTGGCACTTCGTTACGTGCATGGACACCTCGGTCATGGAAGAAGTGCAAGAGTTCTTGGAGGTCAGCGTCAAAGGTAACTGCGAAGGCTTGATGGTGAAAACCCTGGAGAAAGAGGCCACGTACGAGATCGCGAAGAGGTCCCACAACTGGTTGAAACTGAAAAAAGACTATTTGGATGGTGTCGGCGACACACTGGATCTGGTCGTAATCGGCGGCTATTTGGGCAAAGGAAAACGCACGGGAACTTACGGAGGGTTCCTGCTGGCATGTTACGATCCCGAAAGTGAAGAATATCAAAGTATTTGCAAGGTATTATCACAGATTTAAAAAAAAGTTTCGTTGTTGAACTAAACAGAACGTTTCAGATTGGCACAGGGTTTACTGATGAGTCGTTGCAAAATCACTCTGAGTTTTTCAAGAGCCATGTAATTCCAAAAGCGAAGCCTTATTACCGATATGATACATCCCATGAACCAGATCATTGGTTCGATACCGCACAAGTGTGGGAAGTGAAGTGTGCTGATTTATCGCTGTCTCCTGCACACATGGCCGCCATTGGAATCGTAAGAAAAAACTTGATATATACTAAAAGTTAAACGTAGAGTTGACGGCACACCACAGGAACCTGTGGGCGGGGCTAAGCAGAAAAACAAAAATCGTTTTGAACGAGTCCTTGTGTTGAAATAGTGGAAGCAACACCGACAGCTGGAGTGGTGGACCATTACCCGGTCACAGGCAAACTTAAAATCCCACTGCAAATCTAGGTGCACCACTAGATGAACTAAGTTCGCGCAGTTAGGCTCCGCTCACAGGTCCCTGTGGTGTGCCGTCAACTCTACTAAAGTACTCAACAAAATAAGTGTCACCCTGCAAAATTTGACATAACTTTGAAATGCCACAAGCGATTCAATCCATTTTTAGACCGTTCGCTAGCCCAGTCCTTAAGCTATTAGTCCGTGTTTTTTAATTACATGAAGTATTCAAAATATTTCTACAGGGTGTTCAATAGACTGGTGCAAAATTTCTGAATGTTTGACATGCTCCCTCTTGAACAAAAAATTTTTTACTCTATTTCAGCACCAAAGGTAGGAAGGTTGACCTCATACCCTGAGACGGTTTTTGAATTTCCTGTGTATCTCTTTTATTTACAGGGCGACCTCAAAAAGTTAACTTTTTTGTAATGCATTGATAACTCTTCCTCGTTATCCGATTTTCAAAATGTTCGGCTCATTTTGAAACTTAAGCTTCAGGTAATAGGGCTTTGTCCTGAGCAATCATTTCAGGGGCATGCGCTGAATTTTAGGCGGGCTTTTTGAAACAACCGGTCAAAAACCTTTGAATCTTACCCTAATGCACCTGTAATGTAATATAACGCGGTAGATTTCCAACGCTAGTCTATTTTTGAGATAAAATATGCTATAATAAACTGCTCACAAATTGAAGTGGATATTTTTGAAAAGAGATTTTTTTTAAATCGCCAGAAAATTCTTGAAAATTACTCGATTGTGAAACCGCTTGCACTGTTTTGAAGAAAAATGTCAATATTTTCAAGAACTATTTAAGTCCTCCACAAAAATCACATGGATATGTCTAATACAGGGTGATGAAAAAAGTCGTTCAGTTTTGTTCTTTTTTACTCTCGTGCAGGAGATTGTTCATCCACCCTGTACACCTATATTTACTTGGATCTTATAGTCTGTAGCTTATGCAACTCGTTAGTTTTTAGTTTTTCGCTTTCCGTTGCGTACTTACCGAAAAATAGCCTTTTCACTTTCCAAAGTCGTTTTATCGATGAATCTACTAAATCCGGGCGCTACTGGATTTTTTTGTACTAAGCAATGCCACTTGGTACTTTTAGAACGATTTTTTGCGCAGATTTCAAAATTAACGGAGGTATGGCGTCTCAACCGCATCTGATGTATACAGGGTGTCGCAAAAAAATCATTTATGAGATTCATTTTATTTCGAAATAATCAGTAGCAAAATGCCGTTGCAAAGATCAACTCCAGGTAAGTTCGATATCGTGGCAAATATCTTTCGGAATGGTACAAGGCAAAGAGAAATTGCCGATTTGGTGAACGTATCACAAAGTATCATCGGTGGGCAAAGAGACCACTCCAGGCCACTGGCAGTGCCCGAATCACACATGAAGAAGGTCGCCCGAGAATAATTTCAGTAATGGAAGATCTTTTTTTGTTAGACATGAAATTGTAAAATTGAAAAGTGAAATTTTTTACAACCTAATAAGTGTCAACAAATTTCTTCGTTCATGCGACACCCTGTATATTTTTATGTAGTCTTCCATTTGAAATCTGTTACAAAAATTGTTCTAAAAGTACCAAGTGGCATTGTTTTGTAAGTACCAAAAAATCCAGTAGCCCCCCGGATTTATTCATCGGCAAAATGACTTTGGAAAGTAAAAAGGCTATGTTTCAATAAGTACGCAACGGAAAGCAAAAAAATAAAAACTAACGAGTTACATAAGCTACAGACTATAAGATCCAAGCAAGTATAGGTGTACAGGGTGAATGAACAATCTCCTGCATGAGATTAAAAAAGACCAAAGCTGAACGACTTTTTTTATCACCCTGTATTAGACATATCCATGTGATTTTTGTGGGGGACTTCAGTAGTTCTTGAAAATATTGACATTTTTCTTCAAAACAGTGCAAGCGGTTTCACAATGGAGTGATTTTCAAGAATTTTCTGGCGATTTTAAAAAAACCTTTTTTCAAAAATATCTACTTCAATTTGTGAGCAGTTTATTTCATCTGTGCAGAAATTTTGTTCATGACAAATCTGCGTAAATGCATTGGTTTGTCCGGTTGTTTTCAATATCCGGCCATTACTTGCACCTTGCACATGTGCAGTATGGCCAGGAAAATGCCCTATTCAAGACAGACATTCAAGATAGAGGGTTGCATGAAAAGTGACTCAAACCTGAACTTCTCTCGGAATTTAGGTTGAGAGGAGAATCAAATGAAAATCAACTTACGTTCTGAAGTACGATCCATTCTGAACACTTCAAGGTGCTTTTTTCTACTGTGGGACTAGAAATTGCTGGTTAACAGGCCACATTTGAACTGTTTGCTTTTGAACGAAAAATATCGCCCCTGTGCACCTGGAAATGTTCGTAACCGCAGTAATAAAAGCCTAAATAATCACTTACAAACAGTGATCGATAAGTGAGTGATTGTTCTGATTTTTGTAACGTTGGCTACGAGCAGCTTCATGGTG
Source organism: Anaspis maculata (assembly GCA_949128115.1). NCBI lineage: Eukaryota > Metazoa > Arthropoda > Insecta > Coleoptera > Scraptiidae > Anaspis > Anaspis maculata. The sequence continues at coordinate 55,061,291 of OX421963.1, read as the reverse complement.
AGCAAGGCACCGATTCTCCTCCGAAAACATGTGGTTGTAATTTGGTTCCTTTCACTAACAATTCAGGTCTCATGCAAGTAGAGGATACCTTGGGGTGTTCAGAATGGATGATTCTTTCGAAGGTAAGTTGATCTTCATCCGATTCTCCTCCCAATTCATATTCCAAGAGCAGTTCAGATTTTCGTCGCTTTTCATGCAACCCTGTATTTTCTATGTTTGCCTTGAGTTATTGGTTTTGATCCTGTGATCCCACTTGAAGCTTAAGCTTCAAAATGAGCCTAGAATCTTGAAAATAAGTCAGCGACTAAGAAAGTTACAACTGTAACCCCAAAAAGTTGACTTTTTGAGGTCAATCGGTAAAGTGAAGAGATAAACCGGAAATTCAAGAGCCGCCCCGAGGTATGAGTTCTGTGTGGGTTCCAGAGTACCAATCATGTGGAATATTACATTTAAAAAATACGGACTAACAGCCGAAGGATTGAGCTAGCAAACGGTCTGAAAATTGATTGAATCGCTTGTAGCATTCCAAAGTTGTCTAGGTTCAAAGTTAGGTCAAATTTTGCAGGGTGACACTTATTTTGTTGAGTACTTTATATCAAGGGAGAACCGCGCAGGATACTCATCCACAGACATCAATAGAACACACTTCCTTCAATAAGACAAAAGCATGGTTCATGGGTCTCTCATTGAGCATTGTAACAAATACACATGAACAATACTTGAAGAGTATGCTCAGTGAAAACTCCCCCGTGTAGAAATAATCATATGACACAAAGTTCAGCTTTGTTAGCACTTGCCTGAAGCTTCAATTACATTAGTTACTTTGCTGGATGCTGAATCATCATTAATTATTAAACCTTCCTTTTTCTAGGTTGATTCAGAGAAAGGAATATCACTAAGATTCCCAAGATTTATTAGAATTCGTGATGACAAGACCATTGAAGAGGCGACTTCGGCTCAACAAGTTGCTTCACTGTATTCAAACCAGGAACAAGTGAAGAATCAAGGAGGTAGCAGTAAAACTGCTGAAGAGGACTTCTATTGAAAAAAACAAGCGAAGTATATGAAACATTTTTATATTGCACTTGAATAAATATTATTGTATTAAAAGTGTTATCTGAACACGTCAATGGAAATAGTCTTCAGTTTTGAACATTTCCGCAGATCCCGTTGAACTCCTCTTTTCAGGGCTTTTCTTCTGTAATCAGACGATGTTTACAATTCTTAAAAGTGTACATGAACTCTTTGATTGCTACTTACAAAAAGTGGTGTTAACATGTGAGTGATTTTGATAGCAGGAGTCTTATTTTCTGGACACACAGCTTCTTCAGCTTTCTCTATGTCAGATTCTAAGGCATCAAGGGTGTTTTTAACATGTTCCACTAAGCGTTCCACGGCGTCTATTCTTTCGAACAGAGCTGTGAGCTCGTCTTTGCTTTCAAGTAAAGAATTCAGCTCGCTTGTGGCATTTATTCGTTCTTGCTTATCAAAACTGAGCATTGTCTGGAACTCTTCTAAGCGGGCAAGCATTCCATCCACTGATTTTTTCACCGGATCTAACTGAAATGAAAATATATTAAATTTTGGTTTTAGCCCTGCCATTTGGAAAAACTAGGTTGATGGGGTAGACCTTGGACTGGAAAGATTTTGTGAAGAACTTACTTTTGTGTCCATGTCAACCATAGCGAATTTACTGTAATCCTTGGCTGTGTTTTCTATGGGTTGATCCATAGCTTTAATATTTATAATATTCAAGAATTAAAATATAAACATAAAATAACAATGTATGAGATCAGATCCCGTGATGTTTGTCTTTGGAGGTTAAGATATCTGTCAAAACTAGGGATTTTTTATTTTGTACATCACTAGTGCTGTCACTGCTGTCAGTTGTCAGTGAATTTTGTAGGTTATGTTATGAGTTCTCAACTTTGGAAGAGCCTTCGCGTTATTTCCTCAAAAACGAACGTAACGTCGTAAGAATCGAATATGTCAGAGAATGATCGCATGCCGAAGATCGACTTCAGTAAGCTGAAGCAGTCCGACATAGACTTTATGAAATTTGTTGAAAAGCAAAACCGGGAACGTGTCCAGAAGCTGAAGACTCTTCGCAGAAACAACCTCGTAACGGCCGGTCTGCTGGGCGCAACAGTTTTAGGAATTTTCGGGTATTCCATGTACTCAGTGAAACAAGAAGACTTCTTGGACGACTTCGACGAACCTGCTAAAACCACAAATTAATATGGCTGCTCCGATAGCCAAACTGCGGTTTCCACCGCTCCCAACCGTAAGAGATCTAGTTAAGCTGTACAAACTACGAGCCATCAAACAACTCTCCCAAAATTTCTTGATGGACGAACGCATAACTGACAAAATAGTGAGAGCAGCAGGTAGAATCAGAGATGAGTACGTATGTGAAGTCGGCCCCGGACCGGGAAGCATCACTCGCTCAATCCTAAAAGCCAGACCGAGAAAACTCGTAGTCGTTGAAAAAGATCCGCGTTTCCTGCCCACATTAGAGCTGCTTCAAGAAGCCTGTCATGATCACACCCTCATGGATATCGAAATCAATGACATACGTGCCTACAACTTTGAGGCTGGCTTTGCCAATGCCCCAGTACGCGATTGGTTCCAAGCCCCTGCTGCTGTCCATTTAATCGGGAACTTACCCTTCAATGTTTCAACGAACCTGATAATTCGCTGGCTGGAAGCAATATCTGAGAAAAGGTCAGCTTGGGTCTTCGGCCGCACTTCAATGACTTTAACGTTTCAAAAAGAAGTAGCCGAACGAATAGTTGCTCCCGTCACGGACAAGCAGAGATGCAGGTTATCCTTGATGTGCCAGTTCTGGTGCGACGTTGAGCATAAATTTACCATCCCTGGCAGAGCTTTTGTTCCTAAGCCTGATGTTGACGTCGGCGTTGTTACTTTGACGCCATTGAAGAACCCTCTGGTGAAGCTACCATTTAAAATGGTTGAAAAGGTCCTCAGGACTATTTTCAACACCAGACAGAAGTATTGCGTCAGAGGCATTGGAAAACTGTTCCCTGAAGAAATGAGACCTGAATTAGGTGTGTATCATCATTACCATAACTTTTTTTGTTCTTAAGGCTAAAGGGGACTGAAATTGAGTACCAAGTGTGCGACAGAGAGAAAATACATCAAAAGTAATAAAATGTTTTTGGGAAAACTATCAGTCCGATTTTAGATCTGAAAAAAGGGTTATACTCAAATTTAAATTCTATTTGATGCACTAGTCAAAAAAAAAATTCCAAAAAATTTTTTCAATTTTTTTTTCAATTTCACAACTTTATTCTGATTTTTTTGAAAATCGCAGGTAGTCATTTTGAAGTACTGAGAATATCAAACATTAATCTGTTCTTAGAATTTTTGTAGCACAAATGGTGCCCTCCGAAACACATTTTGAAATTCTCTCTCTGTTATTTGCCGCCCGCTGCAGCTGTTCTCCGCGATGAGTCATCCACGATATAGGTGTAGTGATCACTTTCTGCACACATGGTGTTATGATGTTTTCTGAGAAATAGGCGATGTAAATAGCAGTAGTCAAGATTTGTGACATTGTGGTATTACGCCGATATATTCCGTTGCTACGATTTTTGAAATTATAATTTTTTTTTCAAGTTGATTATTCATCTCACGTGATCACACTATCTAGATCTACAATCTACTGATACTGCAAGATAATTATATCCAATTATAAAGGGACAAACATTGTAAAATCATATTACAATTTCAAAACAATAGATTGCACAAATGTATCTGAAACTATATACACTGAAAGTAAATAACAAAACTGCAAAGAACTACTACTATTACTACTACTCCTACTTCGTCTAAAGTATATCTGTCTGTCTGTCCGTCCGTTTGACTCCTGTGTGGATATCTGTCTGTTTGTTTGTGTGCCTGGCTGTCTGTGTGGTTATCTTCGTGAATGACTTTAGCTCATTTGATTTTTGTTGAAATCGTTCCATTAGAATGCACTCGTTTCGTATATAAAATTCGTATTATGTATCGTAGTACGATACGCGTTTGAGTGTCGAAAAGTGGCCAGTAAGAACCGTTAATGGGAAAAAAGCCATGGCATTTCAACATTCCCGAATGGACATGCTCCTACAAGCTCGCAGATCGATGATCTCAGGCAGTAAAATTTTGATTATAGAAGTCAGTCAATTTTGTTTTTATTTTGTCAGTCCATTAATTATGTCCTTGTACTTGAAAATAGTGAGTGTGTGTCCGTTTTAGCTGAGAATTTCTCTCCAAAGAAAACTGTTGATTGGTCTGTATAGCTTCCTGTATGGTCTTTTGTTTTCCCGACTTAAGACATTCCACCCTAATGATATTACCATTCTGAAGTAGCCCGTCTGGCGATTCCGCAAGATATCCATGGGTCGGGTCCACAGACAGGCCTCATAGTTCAACTTTATTCCGTCAAGTTCAGTTCTAATCAAACCATACAACTTTTTTTTTATAGTGCGATTCTCTGAAAAATTTTGTTTCATAAAAGCTCTGTTACGTTGTTATAACCCAGGCAACAGCCAATTGCCGACACGAATTTTCCCATAACAGAGCGTTTATGGAGTGTTATTTTTTACAGAATAGCACTATTCCTTTTTTTTCTCTATCTTGAACGGTAAGGCCGCTATGGGATAATTATTATGCTAGGATCGACCACTCTGTATCTTCCCATAGCTTCCCGTTACTGGATTCAATGCCTGTTCTAAATTCTCATTAAAATCTTCGTTAAAATCAAAGATTGAAATTGGCTGCTCACAATGGGCGACAGACTGCTGAGATAAGGTGCTTGTACTTGCACCAGGGTGCACCGTTGGTGTATGGGTGAATTTTTATTTTTTTCATTTTTGAATGTTTCAAGAATTTGATTTCAACAGAAAATAGTTTTTGTAATTTTGTGAGCTGCAGTTTCCTATAACATTTGAAAAGTATACATCTCTGCCGGTCAGTTCCACAAAAAAGATGATCAGCAATCAGGGGTGATTGCAGATTAACCGAACTTTTCTATGCTGAATGCTAGGTGATTAACCACAAAAAATCCCTGAAATCTGTACTAGACCCATCATCTTTCCATTATTAACAGATAAACCAGCATTTCCATTGATCAGTGAGCTACAAATTGACAAACAAAAATCGCGAATCAACTGATCTCGAATTATCTTTTTTGTGGAACCCAGGGTGTAACTGTTACTTTTTGATTTACAGGCCAACTTGACGGATAGCGTTTTCCATCTCTCTTTATACAGCGTGTCCCGGAATTAGTGTTACAAAACTCACAGGGAGATAGAAAATTGAAAAATACGGGGAATTTTGTTGATCAACATACCCTCGCAAACGCATATTAACGGAGATAAAGGCCTTCGAAGTTGTTTTTTGAAAACAGTTTTTTTGCATAACTTTTAAACTGTTTAACCGATGTTATTCAAATTCAAACCAAGATTTACTAAGACAAGTGGTTATTGAACAATAATAACGAATTTCATCAGACATTTTTAGGGGCGAAGATATTAGGGGGCATCCGCCCCTTCCCCCCCCCTACTTTCAACCTTCCTGAATATTTTTGAGAACAGTTAAAATTTTTGAATTTTGCGTTCAATTCAATGAAAAAAGTTACTCTTGAGAAAATTTGGTAAGAGGCTTCATTTTCAAGATATTTGGGTTTGAAATATTGGAAAACATCTCGAAATCGCCACTTTCCAGGGCCCAAATTATTTTTCTTTGAAAAACTCCATGTTTCTCAGCGAAAATGGTGGTTTATCAACTTAAAACACCCAGAAAACTCATTCCAGTTGACGAATGATGAGTGTTTTCGAATTTCAATTTCTAGGCCCAGGAAAGTTGCGATTTCGAGATAATTTCCAATGTTTCAATTCCAGATATCTAGAAAACGAAGCCTCTAATCAAAATTTTGCAAGGGTAACTTTTTTGTTCAAATTGAACGTAGAATTCAGAAATTGGAACAATTCCCAAAAATATTTGGGGAGGTCAAAAATAGGTGGAAAAGGGGGAGGGCACCCCCTATTATCTTAGCCCCTTGAAATGTTTGATAAAATGCGTTACTTTAGTTCAATAGACCTGTTTCAGTGAACTTTAGTTCAAATTTGAATAAAATCGGTTGAACGATTCAAAAGTTATGCAAGAAAAATTGTTTGTAAAAAACAACTTCGAAGGCCTGTATTTCCGTTATTATGCGTTTGCCGGGGTATGTTTATCAAGAAAAGTTCCCTTATTTTTCAATTTTCTATCTCCCTGTGAATTTTGTAACACTTATTCCGGGACACCTGTATACATTTTGTACATAGAACAAACACCAAAATAAAGCCTCCTACTGTACTTTTTCTTCTTTATAGTAATTTTTCACTTATCTCACTTATGCATTTCTGGAGTATATTTATATTCCATTAATATCAAGTGACGAAGCTATAAATAATTGGAATTAAAAAAGTGATCAATTAGGTATTGCCTAGTTGCTTGTGACACTGTTGGGATTTTCGACGGGACTGGAGATACAGTCCAGGCATTAACTCTGCAATTACGACAGAGGTCTTATTTCTCGCGGACTATAAATATTTTATGATGATACCGGACGGGAACCGCTTTCGCTTGCAGGAGGCGGCACGCGGTGAACTTCAAAGGGAAATATTCAAAATTGATTTCGGTCGATACTATTCATGATATTTGAATTTTGAAAAGAGGTCAATATACAATATTCACCACAGAATGAAATGACTACCTTAGATTTTGAAAAACTTTTTTGAAAATTTGAGAAAATCGAAATTTTTTTTCCGAAAAACACAAAATTGGAAATTTTTGACTACAGCATCAAATAGTAATATATTCTAAAAATAATAACGTTTGAATTTTCAAAATCGGTCTATTGAGTGAATTTTGAGAATGTCAATAGTTTCCGCGCCATCTCGCGTCTCAGAAACACATTATTTTATCGTCCCCTTTAGCCTTAAGGACGGCATTTCCTAGCATAAAAAATGGAGGAAACAGACTGCAGATTAGCTGCCGAGCGAAAGAGAAACCTATAGATTCTTGTGGCATGAGTTTCTGCCAAATCTGAGCAGCTGAAAATGTAACAAAAAAAAATGAGTTATGCAAATCTGGGCTGACAAGAGAACAAGGGACTTTTTTTGAAAAAAAAATTGAAATTTTGAAAAAAAAATTGAGTTTTTCGAATTTTGAAATTTTTAAATACTCAATTATTTTCAATCTAAATTTTAGATTACTCTTCTTTTTTTCAAGTCTCTTACTCCACTGATTCTCATGAAACTCAAGTTTAAAGAAAAAACACTAGGAAATTCCGTCCTTAAAACTAGGAACTCGCGATTTAAAAAAAACTCTGATGTCCGATTGCTCAAATTTTTTTACCCTATTCCTGTTCACTTTTTATTCTCAGTACAATGACTTTTTGAAGCAAAAATAGTGACAAGCTGGAGCGCTGGGAGGATCCAGCTGATGGCCGCTGATAGTTTCGCTCCAAAACTTTGCAAGTGTCATCAGCCGTAGCCGTAGCCCCTCAGCTTGTCACTTTATTTTTGCTCCAAAAAGTCATTGTACTGAAAATAAAGGTGACCGTGTCATAAAAGGAACCTGAAGCCGCACATTTTACAGTAACGATTCTACCACCTTTCTCTTCCTTGTGCAATTTTGAGTCGATGTAGATACGAAAGAATGCGATTTACTTACGTTAACTATTCCATTTTCGCACTTGAACATCGCCCACTGACGTTTCATTCACAACTGTCAACGTTTGACAGCTAGCCGACCACTACAAGCGACATTTCTACATTGCTCTTTGCAGGAAAAAATGAATAAAACACAGAAAAGGGGAAGAAAGTCGCGAAAAATAGGTAGTTGATAGGCAACTAACAATACAGCGCGAAGAATCAAACGTCAAGGATCTGTCAACCTGATACCGGGGTCCCGGCAAGGAGGTCCCGGTGATAACAAATGTGATACCGTATCAAGTGGGTTCAGTACCGTGTCAAATGCTTTGTGCAATCTAAAATGGGCATTATCTGGCGTTTAGTGCTGTATCATGTATCATAATAGTTCGGTACTAAATTTTGATCCCATGTCGGATTTTTTTTCGTTTCTGCAATTCATTTTGTTGTTTAGTCCAGTATTTAACGACTTGATACCGAACTAAATATTTGATACCACGTTTGTGAAATCGGGCATTAATGGACTTGAAGGAGGCAGTTTTTTAATGATTTTTAGTAAAAGTCATATTGAAAAATTCCAATTCCTAACGAAGTTATGAGGCTCGAACCCCAGCAGCCTATCAGAGAGATGGTTGCTATGGCTATGCTACGTGAAGTCACTAACGTAGTATTCTACTCATCGTGAGGCGGCTCCTGTGCCCTACGGAATGTTCCATAGATATGGAACATCATAAAAATCATAAAAAAAACAGGCCAACTTTATAATAATCCATATTGTTTTTTAATGTTCAGTGTACCTACCGCTAATACAGTGCTCTTTCATTAATTTTCACTTGGGTTTCAGCCACCAAGCTTCTTCAGTTGGCAGATATAGATGGGACTACCAGGTCTTTTCAGATCAGTAACGAGGAATTCGCCAGGATTTGCTATGCATACAACGTCATCTGCGAGGAACATCCAGAGGTAGAAAAATATAACTTTAGGGCTCAAAAGATTGTTTTGGTGGATCAATAGTTTGTTGTAGCGAGATACTTTTATTAGTAAAATGTTGATAACACTCCCATCTCGTTTTGTTCTATGGACAGGTACTATTGTTATTATTATGATTAGGGGAGACCGGGGATGAAAGTAACATTTTTTTCGTTTTTATTTTTTTCCATGCAGACTAGTAACCTTTTTTCCCATTCAAAGTGTTTCTATGATAGACTGGACAATCGACTTCCATGCAGACTATTCTTTTTTAATATTTAATGAAGCATTTTTGAAAAAAAAATTCTGGATCAAGACAGCTGTTACTTCTTGCCCCAGTATTGGGGCTGAAAGTAACAATGCTTGGGGTAGGTTTTAACATCAACATAATTTGCAATAGATCATGAAGTATTGGGTATTATGTTAATAAAATTCAACAAAAAATCTTTTATTCCTTATTTACTTGAAAAAATAGAGAAAAACTGAAAAACACTTTGCCACAGTAGGAACCTACAAAATGTTGAGTAAAACGTATCACAATGGAACATTATAAAATAAGAAAAAGTACCGAGAGAAGATAGGAACAATCATTTGACAAATCATCGTCCGAATCGCTGTTGAGAGCAATCTATAAGCTTTGTGAAAACATGAGTGATCTGATCATGATATTCTGCAGGTGAAAAAAGTGCTTGGGGTTGGTTGTAACACTATGTTACTTTTGACTCCAAGGGTACACAACACAATTTTAAGACATCACAATAAACCGCAATTTCGACGTCAAATTGTTTTGCGTCCATCGATAGCCAATGAAATCAATATCATAACAATGTATATACCTTTTGGTTTGCGTTCGGTAGATCGCCATAAAATCACTCAACAGACGACACAACGATTTTACTTTTAGGGTCTATGCTTTTAGGCGGAAAATAGGGACACTTGTTAGAACAATACCAACCTAAATGACAGTTGCAAAACAGCAATGTGGGTAAGGAGGTGGATGTCAATGAACATCGCACATGGAGTTCAAGCGACATCTGACAAAAATTCTAGAAACTATAGGCACTGTTACAACCTACCCGTGTTAGTTCCAGCCCCTGTCTCCCCTATTATTTTATTATGTCACAAACCTAAGAAATTGTTTTCCCATTAGTCGACACTGGTTGGATATATGAACAAGAATATTCATATTAGGATGATGTCAATGTCAAAAGTGATGCGACAACCGGAAGTCAAGCTACAGCATGCCATATTTTTGATTCGGGGAAAATTGTTGATACACAAATAAAACTGAGTGGCATTAAATAAAGTTATCGCTTCGGTTATCGCAAAATAACTACTTGAGAGCAGGACAACTTTATTTTAGCCGGTATGTGGCGTCAAAGTCGATCTCAGTTTTTCACAGGGAACGAAAAAACGGACCGTCAAAAACACATAAGCTTTCAAAAAGCTAAAAGCACTATTACTGACTTTATGATGATCAATTATTAATTATGCCTCATATTATTGTTTGAATTTGAATAACGTACTAAAATAGTTTTTTTTCTGTGCTCTCGGCCTTGGATTCGGGTCCATTAGCCGGTCCTACGGAGTCGGGCATTTATCGCTACAACCAGCACTCGCGATCGCCTGGCCAAAATTATCAGGCAAATCTAAGCACTTGTTATATTACTCTTGATTTTTTTTTCAACAGATTTCAGTTTTTTTAGTTCATTGCAAAGATGTAATTTTTTAATTTCATTATCATCTTCACCTTGATCTTCACCCTGTATTGTACAGGATCTGAACTAAAATTTCGTTTGCGGCTTCCCAAGCTCTATCACAGGCACAGGTGTATTTTTGTTTCTTCAATTTGTGACAGTAGTACCATTGTATAACTATTACTAGTAGGTCAGCCTCGAATTTGGGATTTTGTCGCTAGATGTCGCCTAGAGCAATTAGCTCGCAAGAAATTATCAGCGCATATGAGAAAAATTAAAATTTCTGTACCAAACCATCAACATTCATCAGTAAGTTGGGCGCCACGTTGAAATTTAAAGACAACGTGATTTATAACTAATTTGAGCGACCAAACGACAAATGCTGAACACGCCACCTGCCCGTGCTTTCCGAAAATTGCACAATTTGAACGGCGGCTGGCCTACTAGGAGTAGTTATACAATGGTAGTACCAACTTAAAATTGAAAATTTTTGTTATTTTGGTTTCATTTCAAAAAAATCGTAGGGATCTCGTTTTCCGGATTCAATGAATGAAATTTGCCAAGCAGAGAAAATATAAAAAAAACACAAAAGAAATAACTATGATGATAACAGATACCGTCAAAGAGTGGTGCCACTGTTTAAAACACAAGTAAGTGCGCAAAATTTTAGAACTGTCAAAAAATACATCACAATCGGCGCAACGAACGTGGTCAAGACACGAACCGGTCAAGAGCATAATGTTTTGAAGGGTACGTCTCAAATGCGCATGCGTCGATTGTTGAGTTTATAATGCGCATACTCAGCAACACATTAGGCAGAACGTTCAGCACAGCGTTTATCTGCCGGATAGAGTTATACAATACAAATCCGGAGATGGAAATACCGGGCCTAAAGGTGGATTTATACTCGCAGAAAATAAGAATAAAAATAAAAATGACGATAAGAATAAAAATAAGAAAAATTAGAACGGCAACTGCCCATTTATACTCCAGAAATGAAAATAAGAATAAGAAATAGTTTGAAACATTGCTCCTAGGTGTCACTCGAAGCATTAGAATGACAGTCGTCAAAATTTTTAGTTACAGTTTTTAGCTTTATGCTGTTGTTATTGCGGTTGTTTTTCTACTTGTTTTGTTTGGTGTCATACAATATCACTAATCTGTAATAATACTTGAATAGGTGAGTATCCAAAAGAATTTTTTACATCGCATTATTTCAAATTAATATCATGTGTAGTGTAGGTATCTACTTCTCAATCAAAATTATTGCAGTAATAGACAATAGAGTATTATACTTTTATAAAAAAGTTGGTCAAACTTTTTCAATGAATAGTCCATGAAAAACGAAGGGACCCGTATTTTTTTATTCCCCTGAAATATCTCCTGGTAGCTTGTAAATTGAATAATGAACCATGACTTGTCAAAACGCGGCTGAATTTGGCCCCCCTCTGGCCTATCCCCACTACTGTGTGACGTAGGTATGGGGCGATTGCAGGATGAGAATACTTATGAGTGAGACAGCGCCAGAAAGTCATGTCGGAAGTTGGCAATCTGAGCCAGGCTTGAAAGGCTGACAGTGCTGTCTGGTGCTGACAGAAGTGTGATCAGTGGTGACAGCAGAGACAAACTTGAAAAATGTCTCGGCGTGTGAACATGTGTTTTGTGCCGTTACGCGACAATCGCTTAGGCAATGTACCAAATAAACTATTTGTTATGGTCAATCCGAACCAACCGGCAAAACCGAGAGTCTGGTTCAGCGTGGGCATCGGTGGTGATCGTCGATTTTCCTATGATAGGACTCTTTATATGAGAAGATCACAGGAATAAGATGGTTCAAGGAATAAGAAGTGAAGATATCCTTGAAAACCCCATCCCTATGACATCTCCACCTAGACCGGCAGCATCAACCGTAACTCCTATACATTCACTGTCGGGAAAATTTGTAGTCTCAAAAATGTCTGCCAACAAGTGTATCCAGTTCAGCTTTGAAGAAAAAAGTCAGAAGTATTGATTTAAATGTTGGTGGGCCAATGACATATATCCCAAGGACCTCTGCAAGAACTCACATGCGCACAAAACAACAAGCTGCCGAGTGCTGCCGAGTATGTTGGTTCACACAGTTTCTGATGACGGTTCACTCAGTCAAGGTCAACAGAGTGCATCGGACTATCTACCATCTGCAAGCTCTTCATCGTCGTCACTGCTCTTGAGCTCAGAGAGGCCTCCGAAAGAAGAGACCAGTAGAGAAAGAAGCTCCTAATCTATTGAATATCAATAAGCGACCAATGTATTACCTGAGATTACCTTCAGATGAGGTGCATTCTGGCCAGACCACCAAGTGCGTCATCTTCGGAACAACTTGGCAAAGAAGTTAGATGGGAGAACAGATTGTTATATTTATTGGATTACATTATTATAATTATTGTCGGTGGACTCAATATTGTACATGGCCCGTTAATAAAATTAAAATGGATATTAAGTTTGCTTCTTATACTTTTTATTCAAAAGTTGAGGGAAGGGTGAAAAAAATTACCCTTTATCAACAAATATCACACACGGATCACGTTCAGCAGGGATAGTGGGTACGGTATGTACTCATGTATGGATGGGAAAAGTCTTTCTTCTTCCAGCTCTTTCTGATTTTGAAGACTTTTCTACTAGTACTAGTAGAGGTTGTGGCTGGCTATACACTTCTATGGTGTAACCAAAATAGAAAAGCTGTTGGATGCTCGGTTGGATGCTTCCATCCACCTGTAATTATTATTATCACTAGTAGGTACATCTCCGTTTCTTGATTTATCGTACCTTATATTCTTTTTGGTACTCCTAATTTTCTTAATGCCATAGTCTTGTTTACGTTAGTAGAAAAGTACTTGGAGCTGCTACACAGTCTGTGCATGTTAACGAGATAATTTTTTCTCGGTCCTCATTCATGTCAACACAAAGATGGTAATCTTTCTGTCGAATTTTGTGCTCAGGAGCGATACGCATCCACCTTCACACCCGCCTTGGTCTCTTTTTCGCTTGAATCATTCAAATAATGGCTTCGTCCCGTAGTGTTCTTGACCAGCCCTGCAAATCAAAGAAATACACTTCTCATTTAATGAAAATTGAATACATATAAGTACCTGCTTGACACAGATTGTACTGAAGTGATTTTTTATAAGTTTATGGGGGTACTTGCCTCGTGAGTTTGACTTCTTTCATTTTGGTACTCATGCAGTCAGGATTACTGGCACTCATGCAGTCAGGATTATTAGCAAACTATTGTGCAGTCATTTTACCATCTACTTAAAGAAGATTATCCGAAGAAGCTTGCGAAAAACCATATTCATCTCGATGCTCCGAAGTTTCACAGGGAAAGTTTACATGTGCCAGTGTCACAAATTTGAAAAGTCAGATCTCGCCTCCTATTTTATTTGCGTGCATGCGCAAGGGAAAGTCGTAGTTCTGTGATATATCCATACTTCAATATCATGACCAATAGCACATCTTGCCACAAAAGTACGTCACGCCGGTATCACGCGCCAAATTCAAATTATATGTTTTCTATATTATTTTTTTTAATAGCTGAATCAATCAATAAAAAAGTTTATAGGTACTTCAGCCTCAGTATTTTTATGTGTACTTTTGATTTTCAACGAGAAAAAAAATTAGTATAATACTCTATTATCACTGATTTGAACTTGTGAGGATAACTGGTAGATGGCGCCACGTTTGGACCGCCGCGCCGTTACAAACAACCCGTGGGAGTTTCTCGCCTACCCAAAGACAGGCGGTTTCAGGCAACTCTTGCTACATCGATGTACTGCGCATTGCATGAAAGCAGCCCCCATCGTCATCGGCAAAGCTCGACTGCGTTCGTTACTCGTTCGTCACTCGTTCGGCTTATCTTCGAGCAGAAGTTGAAAATATTCAACTTGTTACTTTTATTCTTAAATTTCTTGAGCAGTAGTGGCGGTGGGTATTTTTTGGGAGGGGCTAGGATCTCGTCATTAACGGAAGAAAACACGAGCCACGGAAGGCTTTGAAAGTTTGAAACACATTGTAGAATATTATTCTACAAGAGTTTACCGCGTAACTCGATTAATCAATAACATTGATGATGATTTTTGCAGAATTTAGGAAACATTTCGCCCTCAAAGACTCTTTTACGCCGCCACTGTTGCCATATCTGCGCATCTTCAATACGCAACCGTGAATGGAAAGTTGGAATTCCTTATTCTTAAGGTGCGTTCAGTCAGCTTATTTAGCCGCAAGTTTTAATTTTAGTCGCAAGCGCAGCGACGCCCATTGGCTCTGACGAACCAGCCTCCTCAGAACAGCCAATAAGGGATGCAGCGCTTGCGACTAAAATTAGAACTTGCGGCTAAATAAGCTGACTGAACGCACCTTTACTGTTATTTCTTATTTTGGTGTATAAATGCTTCCATCTGAGAGCTCATTTTCTACATTTTCTTATTTTCATTGTTATTGTTATTTTTATTTTTATTCTTATTTTCTGCGAGCATAAATCCACCTTAAAGGTGCGTACAGACCTGAGCACTTTTTCGCGGACGAACAGTGCTCGCGGACACGTGCGTGCGTGTGGACGGGACACACGCACGCATGATGTTCGCGGACGCACAGTTTCAATGCACAGAGCCCGTTCCGAGGCACGGATTCGTGTTCGCGACGCACAATGCCGTCCGCACATGAAAAACGCTCAAAATTCATGATGGACTAGGAAATCCAAAACATACTCATTCGATAGGTATTCAAAATAGGCTTGTACCATCTTCTTATCTTTCACTCACCTTACGGATTTCCGTTGGAATTACCGTTTTTAGGTTCTTCTAGAAAATATCACGAAATCCCGTGAATTTGAACTAAACTCGTCGAATCTCAAGAACTAAAAGCAATATCAAAAAAATTACTTCGCTGGCGCTTATAGCCAAGTTCTGCGGTGCTCACGTTGTGAATATTTTCAGGTTCACGTTAATAGGTGGCCCCACAAAAATTGGAAATTAAAGAATTGCACTGTCAAAAAATTAAATAGACGCGAAATCTTCGACCAGCGATGGACTATGTTAAATTTTCAAAATAGAAGGGTATATATGCGACGTTATATTTGAAGAAGACATTGAAAAAGTTTTATCCTCTAAGAAAATGCCAATTTGGTGTGTCCTCTGGAAGGTACTGATTTTCAAAGGTAGATCTCGGATGCGTAATTTTAGGTTTTGAAAATAAATATTCCTTGTTTCTTGGATCAATATTCAAAGTAGTTTACACCTAAAGATGCCAACACGTTTTCTGAAGAATAGAATAAATGGTGGAATAAGTGAGCAGTGGTTCTCTGATCCAAAGATGGCTGGTGGCGTATGTCTTCATGTTAAATAATTCTTCAATAAAGAATTAATCCTTCCGCCAAAGTTAGAATGATGAGCAATTTTTTTCCAATGCCCAAAGTGTTATTGCCTACAGAGTTGAAACGTCCATTGTCCCTCAGGCTCTTTTGTATTTTCTTGTGTCATTATTAGTGTTATCAATATTTTGTGCTTTTGCGTTCCATTTTGCTTTCCTAAATTTCTTTCAAATACATATTTATGCAGTGGAGACATAATTATTGGAACTTGACTGCTGAATCAGTATCATAAGTATCAAGGCTGACTCTTTGTCAAATGGACTTGGCAGAGTCCTGAAAAATTTCAACACTAAAATTGAACCAAAAGGTCATCGATGGTATTTCATTGTACAAGCTAAGCGCCACAAATTTCCGGTCAAGCACAAATTTTGGTCATTACTCGTTACTGAAACGATTTTGATCTGCTTGAATTGCCTCTGTGCAGTGTTAGACAATGTGGTGTATTTGAATTTTAGAACAAATGAGGTTACGTGAAATTGTTTCGAAATAGGACAATGCAACTTTTGATCAAAAACACCATTCGATACAGGCCCTACTAAGGATGGTTTGCAAATATTATAGTGGAGTCGGTACGTTCGTGAAATCCATTATTCGCTGCAAATTTGAGGAATGCAATGCCCTTTGGCATACATGTTCTCTGAAGATTTTCGAGCAATTTTGGTCGAGGCGATTTTCCAAATTTCCGTGCAGAGGCCGTATACAGGGTGAAATATAAAAAAAGTGTGAAAATTCGTCTTTCATGAACCAGACCAGGTAGCGTAAAGGCATTGTTTACTATTGCACAACACAGCACTAAGTTGTACCGCAGTAAGCAATGACCAAAATCACGCCAGCTTTCTCTTCGGCAAACCTTACCACGGTGCAACACCGCAACGCGTTGTAGTGGAGTAAACATTGGCTTATGATTTCAAGTCTTCTCATTGGGCATTCTTCACTCTATTGCAACCAAAATCCAATATTGCAGGTGATGGTGCAAACTCCAGGTGACATTGTCATCCATTTATCAACTATGGTACTATATAAATTTGATTTTAGCTTGAAGTCTTTCCACAAGGTTTTTTAATATTTTATTTTGTTGCCGACCCTCAAGAAACAAAAAAAATAAAAATTAAAAAATCTTGTGGAAAGACCTCAAGCTTAAATCAAATTTATACAACAACTACCTATTCCACTTCAAGATTATGGAGCCCTTCTACATTAAATATGGTACTATAGATAGATACCTAATCGTACATTCCTAAAATTTGCATTTTGGAAGTAAAATAAAACCCGAGATGAAACCCAAACTTCTTCCTGAATTACCGTAGGTGACGTTTCGTTTGTTTCACACAAACTTCTTTTATGGCAAATTAGTAGACTGCATGGTAATTTTAAGTTTAAAACTGAGGCGCCAAAAAAATGTCATTTGTGAATTGACGAGTACATTTAAAAATGACCCTGTCAATTCATAGCCTTCGAGGAAGTTTGTGAAAAAGAAACGAGACTTTGGCAGGCAATAATTATTGGATAAAAAAGTTTGAGTTTTATTTGACGTCTAACGCAGAACCTTGAGAATTTCAAAGTAGGTATATGCCGTCCACGTTCTAAATTAAGTAGAATGACTTTTTGGAGCAAAAATAAAGTGACAAGCTGAGGGCTACGGCCGATGGCCGAGCCGATGGCACCTGCAAAGTTTTGGAGCGAAGCTATTAGTGGCCATCAGTCGTATCCTCCTAGCGCTCCAGCCTGTCACTTTATTTTTGCTCCAAAAAGTCATTCTACTGGAAAGTTTTATGTCATGTCTACTCATGTCGTTTGGCTGTTTATCATATTTTGATCGCACAACTGCCGTAAATAGTGGGGGGGTTAGCGGAATGGTCTGTGCATTTTGTGATCAAAGCATGAAATTTGGCATACTTGTTCAGAAGACCCTCCTTCGCAATTCCAGATGTGGCGCCACGCGAGGTTTTGCGCCAGAGACACTGTATTGCGGTTAATATACCTGCTAGGGGTAAATTCTGCAAAAATGGTTCCTGGCCGGTCTCTGGTACCGCAGTCGGTATTTTTTAGTTCTGTTGAGTTTAAACTACAAGTAGAAATGAGTGAGGAGTACATTTTCACGAGCAAAGTTCCAAGTGCTGCCTTTGTACGTTGTTTTAATACATTTTAAGGCCAACTTTGTTTTAGTACAGGAAACATGGTAAAAAAAATGCCAAAACCTCGGCAAAAATATGAACGTCCTGAAAATTTGATATTCTGTCCAGAATTATGTGCCCTACTACATATCTAAAATTGCCAAGAACTGCACCCCGAGGCTTCGAGTTATTGGAGGGGGGGTAAAAAATTGCAACTCAAAATGAAAGGTATAGAACCCGATGGAACCCGTCAATCCAATGGATGCAAATACGTCGTAGTTTGACGCATCACAACCAGTTGATACAATTTTGGCACAAAAAGTGTCGATCATTGTTGAAGGGGGGTCGTGGGGAAGGGCGAAACTCGCCTGGGTAGCTCTTTTTCTTCCTGGGCCATGAAGAATCGATCACGACAAGATTGGTATCTTTTCCGACTAAATTCAATGTCCTGAATTTGAATCCGATGTGTAAATTTGGATAACAACATGTTCGAACGAGTTAACTTGCAAAAACCTGTTTTTTCTTTGACAATTTTCACAAAACTTTTTTTTACTGTAAGAGGTATTCATCTTTGAAAATATCTCAGAGGCCATTAGACTAAACTGTATTCTTCACGAAAATCATCCATTCGATCTGTAACTTCGTTTTTCGAGGTGAGAAAAATTGATTTGAACTTTAGTCGGCACTGCCCGGCGTCTACTAATAACCAGAACACTACAGCATGCACTTTCAAGTAATAACTCAATACCCTGCATTGCGATTTATGACGATTTTGTTTATGTTATAGGGAATTCAGTTCTGCACTGATCCTCGAACTTTCAAAGATGAATTAAAATTTTTCAGATAGTTTGGGCTATTTTCATTTAAAGATGCATGATGTAGTGTTCTGGTCAGTAGTAGACGACGGGCTGTGCCGACTAAAGTTCAAATCGATTTTTTCTATCTCGAAAAACAAAGTTACAGATCGAATGGATGATTTTCGTGAAGAGTACAGTTCAATCTAATGGCCTATGAAATATTTTCAAAGATGAATGCCTCTAACAGTAAAAAAAAGTTTTGTGAAAATTGTCAAAGAAAAACCAGGTTTTCTCAAGTTAACTTGTTTGAACTTGTTTTTGACCAAATTTATACATCGAATTCAAGTTCAGGACATTGAATTAAGTCGGAAAAGATACCAATCTTGTCGTGATCGATTCTTCATGGTCCAGGAAGAAAAAGAGCCACCAAGCCGAGTTTAGCCCTCCCCCGCGACCCCCCTTCAACAATGATTGACACTTTTTGTGCCAAAATTGTATCAACGGGATGTGATGCGTCGAACTATGATGTATTTGCATCCATTGGATTGACGGGTTCCATCGGGTTCCATACCTTTAATTTTGAGTTGCAATTTTTTACCCCCCCTCCAATAACTCGAAGCCTCGGGGTGCGTTTTTTGTCAATTTTAGATATGTAGTAGGACACTCAATTCTGAACAGAATATCAAATTTTCAGGGCGTTCATATTTTTGCCGAGGTTTTGGCAATTTTTTTACAATGTTTCCTGTACTAAAACAAAGTTGGCCTTAAAATGTATCAAAACAACGTATTAAGGCAGCATTTGGAACTTTGCTTGTGGAAATGCACTCCTCACTCATTTCTACATGTAGTTTCAGCTAAACAGAACTAAAAAATACCGACTGCGGTACCAGAGACCGGCCAGGAACCATTTTTGCAGAATTTACCCCTAGCAGGTATATTAACCGCAATACAGTGCCTCTGATGCGAAATCTTGCGTGGCGCCACATCTGGAATTGCAAAGGAGGGTCTTCTGAACACGTATGCTAAATTTCATGCTTTGATCACAAAATGCACTGATCATTCCATTTTTGGCCGTTAACCCCGCCACTAAAAATTCTCACTTTCCTCTTTATAATCAAAATGACTCACTTCTCCACCTTCGAAATGTCCAAAGCGGACAAGATAACATCGCGTCTTACCATTGTTGTTAACGCCATTAATGTTTAACAATGTGAGACGCATAGCCACTGCATGGCCCATGGCCCTCTAGCGCGAAAAGAACTTTCCATATGGCAGATTGCGTAAAATTCCAATATTAGATTGTGGTTGCAATGGAGTGAAGAATGCCCAATGAAAATACTTGAAATCATAAACAAATGTTTACTCCACTACAGTGGCGCCGAACTCATAAAAAGTTACTATGGCGAAGAAAATTTTAGACCCCCCCCTATTGCCACGCCACGGTCGGGCCGGTGGGCTTAAGAGCCCCTTATGCAGTTAGCGCCGAAGGCAAATTTTTTTCGGGATAATAATAACAATGGGGTACTTGCCCATTTTTTTTTATTGGCTTAATCGAAAGTATGGGTTAAAATATTGTACCCGTATTTTTTCTTTTTCCTAAATTCCCAAAACTGCGGCCGTAGTGCCTGTTTTAAAAATATATTTGTGACGTCACAAATATACTAAAAACTAAACAAACAGCACTGTTGGGTTAAAAACTCAAAAAACTGTTAGAATGGCTCCACAATATTTGAAAAATACAGACATAAAAATTTCACTTAAGTTTCCCTACTGTTACCAACCTTTTGAAAAAAAAGATCGAAAAAAAAATCTTTTTAACCAATGGATAGATTTTCCGGAAATTTATTTAGGAAAATACAAGGAAATACTATTTATGACTCTTGTTGATGATTGAAAGTATTTTCAGTCAAATCTGTTTCATTGGCAAGTACCCCATAATAACCAAAAACAAAAGGGAAGCTGCTGACCAAATGTCCATAGATTTAATTATATTTTCAAATTTTCTAATTTCTTAAAAATACCCCTTTTAGGTACAGTTGGGAGCGAAATAATTCTTGTACAACCTACCTAGATGACATGGGCTAAATTTCAAGTTTAGGAACTGTGACAGAAAATATTGCTGCGTAGTTTGTGAGAATAAGAAGTAAGTAAAACCCTCTTGTTAAATTGGGCCCCAGTTCTATCAAGAGTGATAAACTAATACATAGTGTCTAGTGTACAGTGCAGCGCAATGTAGCTAGGCACAAGAATCGAAAGTTTTTTGTGAGATCGTAAGATCGTGAGATTTTCCCAGTCCAGTTAGTTGCCTGTTGAAGTCCGTATGATCAAAACCCTTTTGCCTCTAGTCTAGAGTGCTAAGGAATTATTATCTTATACAAGGTTTTACACTTTTTTCGTCAATATTCTAGGAGATGGTAGAGCATCAAAAAATAAGTGGACTTTCTCAAGAAAATTAATATCGGAAACGCATTATAACGGAGTTAGAGGCTTTCAAAGTTGAGTTTTGGAAATGGTTTTTTGGTTATAACTCCAATTTCAAACACGGGGATTTTGACCAAATTTACTACACAAAGTAAGTTGATGCATACCTACAAACATTCATTCAGATTCAGTGTACCTAATAATCCTATAATATCTAATAATTTGCTGGGTAAATCTCTCTTCCTCTTCTTTTCCTCCCTCTTTCCCCTCCTCCTTTTTTCTTTTCATCTTTTCCTTTTTTCCCTCTGCAGACCCCCCCCCCCCCTCATTTTGAGGTATGGCGAGCGCCACAAAAAAAGGTCTATTCGGCGCCACTGCTCCACTACAACGCGTTGCGGTGTTGCACCGTGGTAAGGTTTGCCGAAGAGAAAGCTGGCGTGATTTTGGCCATTGCTCACTACGGTACAACTCGGTACTGTGTTGTGCAATAGTAAACAATGCCTTTACGCGACCAGGTAGAATCATGTAAGTATCGTCATAAGATGCCCAATTTCAAGATGAAAAAGGTGCAATGAGTAGTTCTGACAGTTCTACCATATTTTCTGAAAAATCATGAAAAAACTGAAAATTGTCAAAAAAATGATTTTTTCAAATAAATCAGTCATTTTTCAAAGCATTTTCTCACAACTTGGTATTTCTACCACTACTCATGTTTCAAATGAAATGTGGTGGAAAGTATGAATCTAGTAATGCTATTGTCAAAAATAAGACTGTCAACTTTTTTTTTTCTTGTGATCGCCATCTTGAGTCTCACCATAGCTGAATGGTTTTAACAGTGAGTGGTAATCATCAGAATGACGTCATGGGGCAATTTAAGTGGGTAGAAGACAACCTCACATAGAGCAATAACTTCTTCGCCGAGAAAAGAAGTGCACTCGATTTTCTGCTTTTCACAGAACTTTATCGCTCACGATGGCTGATGTGACCATGGGATGGGTGAGATAGCTGTGGTGTTATGGTGCGTGATTGTTTGTTAAGTGGTTCGCCAAAATTCATGGCCGCAAGTTGAGTGGTTTGTGTTTAGTGGCTTTTTAAACAAAATATGTGCCACTTTTAATTAAAAAATACAAAAATAAACAGGGTGTCGTATGTATCCTATACCTCATTGTGAAAAACCTGCCGAAGGAGTCCTTGAAATTGATAGTGGATATGCTTCTTATGAATATATTCGGTTGTCACCGACTTCAAAAAGTGATAAAGATGAATTCAAGTACTCTGGGGAGGACGTGAAAGATGTTCTTGCAGTTGAAAATTTAAAAAAGCACAAGAGAGAAATCTCCATTACTGTTCACCATTTTGTGGAAATCTGCATGGGAATAGGCACAATTGATTCTGAGACTGGTTCTTTTCGAAATAAATGTGTCATCAACTATGCCACTGAACATGCTGAAAACGGTAATTATAAAGACAATCATGTCTTTTCGGTCAGCAGCAAAACCTACTTAGGTACCTAAATATTTATACCATTGTATATTTCTGGTTTCAATGATAAACCACTGGTGTGTTAGCGCGGTACACATAAAGACGGCAGCCTTCCGATGAAGGCTGCATTAAAACAATAACTCTTGGATTAGGAAAGCAGCAAGCGACAGTCAGAAATAAAATTCACAACAACAATCAAAAACTTTAATGCAAAACAAAAGAAAAAAAAAACACAAACAGACAGAATTACAAAACAATAAAAAAAAAACAATGTGAATTAAATGAAATGAAAAATCCGAGTGGTTCTGATCGGGGGCAGATTCGCTGGCGCCGAGTGGCGTCCTGAAAACGAGACGAACTGCACTGAAGGTATACACCCCGGCAAACGGGAATAAACGGTAAATGGTAAAAACAATGGAAAATATGGAACTTACGGGATCTTATTCGGTGGCGGCGTCGTCCTGGCGGAGTCCGAAGGCGGCGTCGTGGTGGATGGCCGTTCTGGTGGTGGATTTCCTTTTGAAATGCACGAGTGTCCGTGTTCGTCACCAAAATGGCGGACGAACGACTCGATCCCGTCCGAAACTGGAGCTTTGTGTGCGGCTGGCTGGTCCAAGCCGCTCCCCGGTGAAAGCGGTGAAAACTGCCGCTTTCTGGACTTGGAGATGCTGCAGAGATCCTCCAGGAGTCACTATCGGACGCGATGGGCCTTGGATGGGCTTCTGGTCGAGTACGAATGTACGCCGATGGCACGACAAGATGGCCGCGAGAACGATGACCAAAAAAAAGACGGCGTGGCTTCCCGCTCGACGTACGGAGATCGACACCGCTTCGAACGAAGCGGCAAAGGCACGAGCGGAAAGAAAGCCGAAGAATGCCGAAGACGGCCGAAGAAAGTGCTGGAGCTCGTTTACGCTTGCGCCTGACAGCCAAGTGCCAGGCACACCGAACAGGGGGTGAGGGGTGAGGACTTGGACAACACAGGGATATTTTGGGTTGCATACCCTCAGTGCACACGAATGCAGTTTTCAATTAACGGGGCCGAGACATACTCCCCACCAAAATACCACTCGGGGTATTTTCAAAGTTCAAAAATTAATGAAATCAAACATGATACAAAAAGAAAGAGCATAGTGAGAACAATGACGGAAGTGAAAACACAGAATGCTCACTGTCCTGAAGGGAGGGGACAAAGTTTGACCATTGGGCGTCGCAGAACGTCGCGTTGAGTACGGACATCTGCGACACGACAAATGCCATCTTTGCCGGGGAAGAGTTTTGAAATTCTGCCTAACCTCCACTTCAGAGGGGGAGCGTTTTCGTCCTTGATGAGGACTAAAGACCCCACATCTGCGGATTCAAGGTGACGTGACTTGTGCCACTTGCCGCGTTGGTACAGCGTGTGTAGATATTCGTCGCGCCAACGCGCCCAGAAACGCTGTTGCATGGATTGGACCAACTGCCATCGCGACAACCTGCTGATCTTGAGGTGGGACAAATCTGGGTCAGGTGGGGCCGTTAACGGCTCGAGCGTCAAAAAATGACCAGGCGTCAATGGGCACAGATCATTTGGATCCGAGCTCAGCTCCGAAAGTGGCCGTGAGTTGAGCAACGCTTCAACTTGGGTGACCAACGTGGTCAGCTCTTCAAAGGTGAGTATTTGATCACCTATCACGCGAGATAGATGAGTTTTGACAGCTTTTATGCCGCTTTCCCACAGCCCGCCAAAGTGGGGACTGGAGGGAGGAATGAAGCGCCAAGTGATGGCTTCGGATTCCGCGGCGAGTTGCATTGACGTCGTCAATTGCCTATGAGCTCCGACAAAGTTTGTGCCATTGTCGCTATAGATGGTAGAGCAACGACCGCGCCGGGCAATGAATCTGCGCAAGGCGGCGAGGAAAGCATCTGTTGAGAGATCGGAGGCAACCTCGACGTGCAATGCCTTGGTGGCGAAGCACACGAAAAGACAGATGTACGCCTTCGTAGTTCTGACACCGCGAGCGCGTGACATGAGGATTGGAAAAGGGCCACCATAGTCGAGCCCGACGCAGCTAAAAGGTTTTAGCTGAGAAATTCGCGCCGAGGGG
Organism: Anaspis maculata; assembly: GCA_949128115.1. NCBI lineage: Eukaryota > Metazoa > Arthropoda > Insecta > Coleoptera > Scraptiidae > Anaspis > Anaspis maculata. Next base: position 55,036,617 of record OX421963.1, on the reverse strand, counting down.
AGGTCGCCCATGGTGGGAGAAAAAGTTTGCGGCTTAGTCCGGAAGCACCGGTAACACGATGCAAGATAGTGCCGTACCGCGCGTCGCGTGGACAATATCCAAAAATTTTGCTGCAGGAGATAGCAGGTATTGTTGAGTCCCGGGTGGCAATGTCGGGAATGAACTTGTCGAATGACGAGTCCTGTCAAGACGTGACGAGATGGAAGAAGAGCAGGGTGTCTGGTTGCAAATGGCAACTCATGACAATGCTTCAAACGTCCGCCGACGCGGAGAACATCGTCACGATCGAGAAAGGGTGAAAGTTTTCGAAAGGGTCTTGAACAGGGTTTGCCGTTGCGTAACGACGCGATTTCGACGGCAAATACCTTCTGCTGTACATGTTTGACAATGTACAACAAGGCAAAATGGAGCTCTGTATCCGAGAGAGGTCCTGTGAACTTCTCATCGGACTTGCATTTGCAGAACCGATAGAAATAGGCGACAGCGCCCTGAATCTTCCGTAAGGAGGATATGCGCAAAAAGAGGTCGTCGATGTCAATCGGCGGCGGCTGCGGCACACGCACGACCAAAGCGAGCTTTCGCTCTTCAGACGCAATGTCTGGGGAGGACACGGAGAATTTGTCATCCGGCCATGTGTCCTCCGCTGATGACAGAAAAGGTGGGCCAGACCACCAGAGGGAGCACGAAAGCATGTCTTCGGGAAACAATCCGCGCGAAGCTGGGTCGGCGGGATTGTCCGATGTTGAGACATGTCTCCAACACTGAGGCGGGACACGCTGTTGAATATGCTCAACACGGTGAGCAACAAATGTTTTCCAGCGGTGCGAAGAGGAACGCAGCCAGCTGAGAACAACCGTTGAATCGGTCCACGCAAATATGGCATCGAACTGTACGGTTCCTGCGAGCGCTGCAACGGTGAAGGCAACGAGATTGGACAGTAGGACCGCTGCACACAATTCGAGACGGGGTACGGTCAGCAATTTGACTGGAGCCACCTTTGATTTGGCGGTTAGGAGACGAATGGTGGGAACACCATTTCGAAGGTAACGAACGTACAACACGCTCGCGTACCCAGATTCAGATGCGTCGCAAAAGGCGTGCAACTGGCACCTGTCTGCAGGCGACGGAAAAGTATGCCGTGGAATTTGCAACCGCGAAAGTTGCGATAGCTCGGATTGAAAACGCAACCACTGCTGACATACGATGTCTGGAGGGGTGTCGTCCCAATCAAGGCCAAGTTTCCATAACCGTTGGATTAAATGTTTGGCGAAAAATGCAACAGGGCACAGAAAGCCGAGCGGATCGTAAATCCGAGCCACCTCCGACAAGATGGACCGTTTTGTGCACGGTAGTTCATTTGGATGAACCGTGAATGAAAAGGTGTCTGTTGCCGCTTGCCACTGGAGGCCAAGAATTTTTACAGTATTGTCAGCAACGTCACTGAAAGTGGACGGCTGAGTTCGAACGTGATCAAGTGGTATGTCTTGCAGCACATCAGGGTGATTGCTTGCCCACTTGCGCAATTCAAAGCAACCCGATTGGAGCAGGTTGATTAGCTGCGTTTGTAATTCCCGTGCTGATTCCACGGAGTTCGCACCGCAAAGTAGATCGTCTACATACAAATTACGGCGAATTGCCTGCGAAGCCAATGGAAACTTCGAGGCGCTTTGTTCTGCCAAGTGAAGCAACGTGCGAACCGCTAGAAACGGTGCCGAAGAAACACCATATGTAATGGTGTTCAATTGGTACGTTTCAATGGGTCGATCAGGGGAGAAACGAAAGCGAATGAGTTGATACTTGCGATGTTCGGGCGAGATAAGTATCTGCCGATACATCTGACGGATGTCACAAGTAAAAACGATCGGCTCACACCGAAACTGCAGTAGCAAAGCTGCTATGTCCTGTTGTAACTTAGGACCGACGAGAAGCGTCTCGTTGAGAGATAAATGATTCGGCGCTTGCGCCGAAGCATCAAAAACGACGCGAATTTTCGGCTTGTCGTCTTCGATCTTGACGATCGGATGATGAGGGATGTAATACGCCTCAGAATCTGGAGGTTCTGCGTCCAGCAAGGTCATGTGACCTAGGTCGAGGTAGTCGCGCATGAATGCTATGTACAGATCACGGAGTGTGTCCTGACGGACCAGGCGACGTTCGATAGCTAACCAACGGCGGTCAGCCATAGACCTGCAATGTTCAAAGGTGGGGGACTCCCTTTTGAAGGGAAGCGAAACCCCAAAACGACCTGACGGACAACGGTAGACAGAGTCCCGGAAACAAATTTCTGCACGTTCATCATCTGGGGACAAACGTGTTTTGGACGATGGTGACGAGATTTCCTCTACTTCCCAAAATTTGTGCAGAGACTCGTCGATTCCAGTTGGAGTGCAAACCAAAAAGGAATGCAGAGGTTTTGACGGGGTTTGAAAGGGACCGAGAAGAGCCCAGCCAAAAATGGTGTTTATGGCAACAGGCTGTGACGGACCTGACGAGACGATTCCCTCTTTCACGACTGACGGATAAACGTCGGCGCCCAACAACACTTGAATGGGGCCTGGCTTGAACCATGTGGGATCCGCCAGATTCGATAAGTTCAAGTGGAATTGATCCGAGTTCAAAGCGGTGTCTGGCAGGTTACCACAAATCCTGCGCAGGACAATTAACTCCAATTCAGGGATTGGGAGAGACTCATCATCAGCCTTGACCTGGCAAGTGACTGTGCCACACGTCGAATTGGCGGGGGTGAGACCCAAGCCAAAAACGGGCACATTGTGATTTGATGGGGATAGACCCAATTTGCGCACGCAGGAGTCCAAAATAAACGATGCCTGACTGGCAGGGTCTATGAGCGCACGGAGGCTTTGGTAGCCTCCCCACCGGTCACGAACGTGAACGATTGCCGTGGCCAACAAAACATGAGCTGCCTTGAGGCTTGAGGCGAGATTCGTCACCGAATTCGCGACATTTTCTGGAAGACCAGGGGAAACGATTTGCGGTAATTCAACTGGATTCGATAAAGAACTGGGTGACTCATGACCTGCAGTTCTATGTGGCTTATTGGGGAAGTGCAGCAAGGTGTGATGCCTTGCGTGGCACTGCCGACACGAATACGACGATGGACATTTTGGAGCGCCGTGATTGGTGCTCAAGCAGTTGAGACAGAGCCTTTTCTGTTTGACCGCCAAATATCTGTCATTTGGGGACATTGACAGAAAAGTCTTGCACGCGGTGACTCTATGACTTCTCGCCCCACAATGAGAACATGCTGACTCATGCGACGTCGCTGGGGCAGATGAAGTCTGAGACACCAACGTATGTGAGGCCCACGACTTGCGGCTGACCTCGGGCTTCACGGTAACGGTGTTTGCCCGTGTGGAGCGGGAGTTCGATTGCGTTTTAGAATTTAAGGCAGTTGCCTCGAAAGCCTTGCATTGGTCGAGCACGAAAGACTTGACGTCTTCGTATTTGGGGAAGGGGGTGCCAGCTGACTGCACCTCGAAACGTTTTCGCGTCGACTCATCGAGTTTCTGGAGCAGCATGCTCGACAGGGTGAAATCCCACAGGTCGATATGCGGATACTGCTCGAGCGCCACTAAATTTTCGTTGAACGTGTTCACAAGATGGCGAAGCGCTTGCGCGGAGTCAGATGTGACGGAGGAGGCGTTCATCATCGACTGCCAGTAAAAAGTGACTAGCACGCGGTCGTTCTGGTATCTCTCAACCAACGAGTCGAACGCAATTATGTAATTATCTCCCGTCAATGGCAGGTGTTTAACCATTGAGAGAGGTTCACCAGATAAAGACGAGATCAGATACTGAAACCGTTCAATATCTGAGAGAGACTGGTTTCTGTGTATTAACGCCGTGAACAGATCATAGTATGGTGGCCATGATTTTAACTTTCCGTCGAACAACGGCAACGCGATTTTTGGCAATCGGACATTGCTCCGGCCTGTCTCGAACCAAGTTTGCGAGGCTTGGCGAGAGAGCGAGGAAGTCGGCTCTGAATTCGAAAACGAGGCTTTTACCGCAGCAAGTTTGCCATACAAGCTGTCTGCCCGGAGTGTACGTTCAAGAAATGTAGCCTTCTGCTCCTCGGAGGCACTGGGGAGAGGGGCAGTGTTGACCGTGCTCTTGAAACCGTTGTAAATTTCCGCCGCAATGTCAAACGTGGCTAAAAATGCCGGTTGGAGGCTTGGCTCGGTGGTAGCTGTGACGCCTTGTTCCAGAAGGGGCTCAAGGCGCGCAATAGCTATCGCGATGGACGATAAAGTTGCGTCCATTGTGTACGACACAAAGAAAAATGAAAACAAAGCAACTGACCCTTAGGTTGGCGTACCTGAATGGCGAACCCAACCCAGGTGAAAAAGTGCGAATGAGACGGGCGAAAAACGAATTGATCAACACGCTGGACCAACGCACAAGTGTCACGTGGGTTTGACCCGTGACTTAAAAGTTTCAATAGTGAGGTGAATTAAATTCCTGACTGTACCATGCTTAGCCTGTATCCGGCTACGAAGGACCAATTTATGTGTTAGCGCGGTACACATAAAGACGGCAGCCTTCCGATGAAGGCTGCATTAAAACAATAACTCTTGGATTAGGAAAGCAGCAAGCGACAGTCAGAAATAAAATTCACAACAACAATCAAAAACTTTAATGCAAAACAAAAGAAAAAAAAAACACAAACAGACAGAATTACAAAACAATAAAAAAAAAACAATGTGAATTAAATGAAATGAAAAATCCGAGTGGTTCTGATCGGGGGCAGATTCGCTGGCGCCGAGTGGCGTCCTGAAAACGAGACGAACTGCACTGAAGGTATACACCCCGGCAAACGGGAATAAACGGTAAATGGTAAAAACAATGGAAAATATGGAACTTACGGGATCTTATTCGGTGGCGGCGTCGTCCTGGCGGAGTCCGAAGGCGGCGTCGTGGTGGATGGCCGTTCTGGTGGTGGATTTCCTTTTGAAATGCACGAGTGCCCGTGTTCGTCACCAAAATGGCGGACGAACGACTCGATCCCGTCCGAAACTGGAGCTTTGTGTGCGGCTGGCTGGTCCAAGCCGCTCCCCGGTGAAAGCGGTGAAAACTGCCGCTTTCTGGACTTGGAGATGCTGCAGAGATCCTCCAGGAGTCACTATCGGACGCGATGGGCCTTGGATGGGCTTCTGGTCGAGTACGAATGTACGCCGATGGCACGACAAGATGGCCGCGAGAACGATGACCAAAAAAAAGACGGCGTGGCTTCCCGCTCGACGTACGGAGATCGACACCGCTTCGAACGAAGCGGCAAAGGCACGAGCGGAAAGAAAGCCGAAGAATGCCGAAGACGGCCGAAGAAAGTGCTGGAGCTCGTTTACGCTTGCGCCTGACAGCCAAGTGCCAGGCACACCGAACAGGGGGTGAGGGGTGAGGACTTGGACAACACAGGGATATTTTGGGTTGCATACCCTCAGTGCACACGAATGCAGTTTTCAATTAACGGGGCCGAGACAACTGGTATCTTATGTGACTGCACATCCCTGTTGTAAGCGCACATGCCAAAAACCATAAAAAAAAACAGAACCTGGATTTTTTATGGTTTCAGATGTGTTTAGTATAGGTTTTTGTCCGGTGTAATTCCCAACTAAAATGTTGAAATCCCATCTGAGCTTGAAGTTGACCGCCCGGAAAAGGAGGGGTAGTTTGTTCTTGACGCTTTTGTCGGCAGGTGGCTGAGACCCTTCGTCTACCATCCAGTTAGAAATAATTCTTACGAAATGACGACATTAAGAGTGACCTTTTCGACTTGCTAGCCCTTGACTCCTTGAAGAATTTTGAACAATTACATATAGTGACCATCAATGTTTGTGACGTGATAGAATCAAACTCGGCAGCAGAAACAGTCCTAGCCGGCTGACTGTGCACTATCGAGGAAGCAGATGGACGCACTTTGATCATGCAAAAGATATGACTTTTCTTGGAGGTACATCGTTTATTGTTTGTACTGTTGATTCCGATGGGATTGTACTTTTGGTGTAGGTATTTTCTTTCACCGTTTGTGAATTGCGGAGACCCGAAGTACAATTACATCGGAATCAACAGTACAAACAATTATCCATGTAGCTCTAAGAAAAGTCATATCTTTTGCATGACCAATGATGCGTCCATCGTCCATCTGCTTCCTCGATAGTGCAGAGTTAGCCGGCTAGGGCTGTCCCTACTGCCGAGTTTGATTCCATCACGTCACGAACATCGGTCACTATATGTAAATATGTTCAAAGTTCTTCAAGAAGTCAAGGGCTAGCAAGTCGAAAAGGTCGCTCTTGATGTCATTTCGTAAGAATTATTCCCAACTGGATGGTAGACGAAGGGTCTCAGCCACCTGCCAACGAGAACGTCGAGAACAACTACCCCTACTGTCCCGAGCGGTCAACTTCACTTAGATGGGATTTCAACATTTTAGATGGAAATTACACCGGACAAAAACCTACACTGAACACATCTGAAACCATAAAAAATCCAGGTTCTGTTTTTTTTATGGTTTCACATGTGCATTTACAACAAGGATGTGCAGTCACATAAGATACCAGTGGTTTGATGAGTTGATGACACATTTATTTCGAGAAGAACCAGTCCCAGAACCAATTGTGCCTATTCCCATGCAGATTTCCACAAAATGGTGAACAGAAATGAAGATTTCTCTCTCGTGCTTTTTTCAAATTTTCAACTGCAAGAACATCTTTCACATCCACCCTAGAGTACTTGGATGCATCTTTATCACTTTTTGAAGTCAGTGACAACCGAATATATTCATAAAAAGCATATCCACTATTAATTTCAAGGATTCCTTCGGCAGGTTTTTCACAGTGAGGTATAAGATACATCCGACACCCTGTTTATTTTTGTATTTTTTATAAAAAAGTGGCACATATTTTGTTTGAAAAGCCACTAAACACAAACCGCTCAACTTGCGGCCATGAATTTTGGCGAACCACCTAACAAACAATCACGCACCATAACACCATAGTTATCTCACCCATCCCATGGTCACATCAGCCATCGTGAGCGATGAAATTCTGTAAAAAGCAGAAAATCGAGTGCACTTCTTTTCTCGGCGAAGAAGTTATTGCTCTATGTGAGGTTGTCTTCTACCCACTTAAATTGTCCCATGACGTCATTCTAATGATTACCACTCACTGTTGAAACCATTCAGCTATGGTGAGACTCAAGATGGCGATCACAAGAAAAAAAAAGTTGACAGTCTTATTTTTGACAATAGCATTACTAGATTCATACTTTCCACCACATTTCATTTGAAACATGAGTAATGGTAGAAATACCAAGTTGTGAGAAAATGCTTTGAAAAATGACTGATTTATTTGAAAAAATCATTTTTTTGACAATTTTCAGTTTTTCCATGATTTTTCAGAAAATATGGTAGAACTGTCAGAACTACTCATTGCACCTTTTTCATCTTGAAATTGGGCATCTTATGACGATACTCGCATAATTCTACCTGGTCTGGTTCATGAAAGACGAATTTTTACACTTTTTTTATATTTCACCCTGTATACGGCCTCTGCACGGAAATTTGGAAAATCGCCTCGACCAAAATTGCTCGAAAATCTTCAGAGAACATGTATGCCAAAGGGCATTGCATTCCTCAAATTTGCAGCGAAAAAAATCGTACCGACTCCACTATTAGGCCTCATACATCACATAGCTTCGATAGGTTATATTATTATATAGAAAAAAGCTTCTTGAGTACAAAAATGTAAGTAAAAAGTCTTCATTCAGTGCCGCAAATGAGTACTGACGCTGTAATCAAATTGTTCACGAAGAAATGGGCGGCTCTGCACCAGATCAAGCAAATAATGTTATTGGATGTTATTGTGTCGGTCCTTCTCTCAGGTATTATGTTGTGAAGGAAGGTGAAGGATTAAGGCTCTTTCGCAAGGAACACTGAATATGAGTCCCATGAAAATACACAGGAGGCAAAAAAAAAGATTATTGCCATAATTTTTGAGTCTGTGAGGGAATCTTTCATATATAAACTTTGAAGGGAACTGGGGCATAAGTTAATCTCACATCATACAACTCAAACGACCTGGAAAACTTACTCCAGTTGAGAAATCATGAGTTTTCTTGGATTTTAATTTTGAGGCATTTGAAAGTCGCGATTTCGAGGCATTTTCCAAAGTTTCAAACCCAAATATCTCGGAAATGAAGCCTCTATTCAATATTTTACAGAAGTTACTTTTTCTCTTAAATTGAACAAGAAATTCAAAAAAAAAGTATAATTTCTCAAAAATATCCAGTGGCGTAGAAAATGGGGTGGGAGAAGTTGAACAATTCCTCCGTATCTACGCCACTGGACAATTTTGACAAAAGTTATCTACGTCAAGTGATGAATATCTATTCCGTGAGCATTTGTACCAAATTTGGTTGAAATCGCTCAAATGACTTGAGAGTTATTGTAAAAAAAGATTTTAAAAACAGAACTTTGAAGGGCTCTATCTTCCTTGGGACGCGTTTTGGAGCAAAATTAAATTATGCATGTCGACCTAGTTTTCGACGGACCATCGAATGGTGAATTATTGCTACTATAACATAGACCGCCCTGTATAGCGTCTTGTAATCGAGAATATTCCAGCTTTACTCAGAAAAGCCGCCAAGGTTCTCGTCGCTCCCAATGTCGTTGCTGTGTTCTCCAGCATTAAGCGGCAATCCATTCACAATAGCCCTGGAAAAGTCGATCGGCTTCGCGAATATTCTGGCAAGTTTCAGATGCAGGCTTCTCCGCCATTTATAATTGTGTAGGTAAGTGTCTTATTCGCGCGTCGTGGTCTCCAACAAGTTTCGTATCAATATTAACATTGTTGTCATGTCCGCTTGTCTTCGGATGATCTTTAACTACCTACTTTTAAATGACATTTCCTATTTCCATAACCATAATATCGATTCATGGCCGTTTGGGAAGATGTGATCAAAAACCTTATCTTTTTTTTTCTACAGACCCGTTGGTTGGCGTCTTTGGGTTGTCGAAATAATTGCCAATGACTAATTATTGGCCTATTAGGAGATCACAAAATATTGTTTCTCAAGGTACTTATTCTTCAGATGGTTTAGGAGGATACAAAATACCGTTTTTGATGTTCTTCTTCAGATGGTCTTTCAATCATTTGAAATTTTCGGGAACATAGTTTTCTGAGCCATTGGGTGTTCTTGACAAGTTTAACCACTCGCTGATAACTAACTTGCAAGTCCATTTCATGGCTCCGCAACCGCAATGCGTTCCACCGCCATCATATGGTTTACTGGAGATGTTCAAAATTAGATTTTCAGGGCCGTTGGTGTCTTCCGATGCCCAGTCATTTTACCTCCAATAGCCTTCTTCAGATGGTCATTCTCTCCATTGACAACTTCTCCATCCTCTCCAGGATCGCTAGTTTTTTGGACGGCACTCGTGTAATATTTTCAAGTAAGGTACATACGCGTCGAACACCCAATTTTAAGTTCTGCATGTCCCATTTCTTCGGTCTTCCGCAGATGGCTTTTTTATGGTTACTTTTTCTTCTTCACAGCCATTGGCTTTTTCGAAAGGTTCAATTATTGGTGAAACCACTCTGGTTCTTCTGCTTTCCTTTGTTACATACACTGACTCGTTGAAAATCTGGATGACGCCAAGTATCAAGTATCACTCTACATGATCTTAGCTCTGCCTTCTCTTATTTTGTAAGCTTCATTTTTTTCTCTTCAGTAAGGTTTTGAACTTTTAAGAAAATTATCATGCGCTCAATATATCGAGAAAAGCCTCGCACTGAACCTATTGGGCATCTTCATTGAGGCAACGAAATCAATAATAAGACCCATCAATAACACCAGACCTCTCACAGTTGAGTTGAATCGAAATAATTACTGAAATTCGGCATCCATTTTTGCACGCACATAACAGCGTTCGTACGCACACAAAATGTGTGTTTGTTCTTTCCACTCCACGGAATGTCCGCCGCGAACAGTGTTCGTGCGCGTTGAAATTCCGTATTTACACGTCCAGACCTGAGCATTTGTGCGCGCACGAACACTGTTCGCACGGACGTTCGTCCGCGAAAAAGTGCTCAGGTCTGTACGCACCTTATGACGTAAGACGTACCTATTAGTGGAGTGGTACCACCACGCAACACGCACACCATAGATGAACGCAAACTTCCTTTCCTTTCCTTTTCTTGTTCTTCTTGTAAAATTTTGACACATTCGAAAGTCTGAGGGAATCCTAAATTTTACAATTTCTGATTACGTGCCAAAGGCCTCGTGCTTTTCCGTTGCGACTTATCTATACGGTTTGTCTTCTCAGGAACACGGCCCGCCAGCTAGTCAATGGAGAAGGCCGGGGCTCGGTTGATGGTCTAGGGGCGCCACAGTATTGTAGGCCGGTTCCCCGAAATAATTTTAATACAAAGCACGACTTGTTACAACACTGAAGATATAGTAGTACATATTTGGATTACGAATACAAATTTTCATTCACAAGAAGACAAAACAGGAACAGAGGTCGTCGGGTACTTTACAAAACGAACTCGTGAAATTACAAATTGTTATCACCACATTGAGAGCAAAATATGTTCTGAAGGAAAAGCTATATTTACAAATACGAAATTGAGCCGGTTTAATTTCATCGATCCGTACAAGGTAGGTACCTGCGGTCGAAATAAAGTGGACAACAGTTGATACCGATTTTTTGGGATTCTGGCCTAAACGTCGCATGACAGCAAGCCAACTCGTTGACATTGTCGTCCACTTTATAATGTCCACAACCGTACCTACGCGCTGTCAAAATAAGAAACGAGGTACTAAACCACACTGATTTGATATCGGAACGGCACGGTGGGTACCTACTGCCGAGCGTCTTTATACCAATCGCCGAGTTGATTCATTACAGGTTATTTACAAAATTTATGGATTCAAAATTATAACTTTCCTGTTTGTAAGGAAAAAAAAAGAAAAGGGACGAGCCCAAATGTACGACCGGGCAGACGGCCAAATTTCGCACGTGTCGCGAATCAAGTGAACTTTATACTTGCACTTTATTATTTATTTGTTTTAAACTCCTTGGTTTTAAACCTATTTTCTTTGCGTTCTCTTATTACGATACAATATTTTTGATAAAACAAATATTGAGAAGGGGAAAAATTGAGTTTTACGGTAGGCACATGTTGCCGGCTTACGTGGCTTCTCTATACTAGGCGGTACTCTCGGCGTCGAGCTCAAATTTTGCCGGCACTTGGCGCTTTGACTCGAACGCTGGCGATGAGGTGATAATTGCATCACAAACTGGAAAGAGGCTCCAAGCTGAGACGTTTGGAAGGGGAAAGTCGCCCGGGAAATGGAATGCTTCCTAGTAATGAAACCTCATCTCGTACTCGAAGAATCGCTCTTGTAATTTCCTTGGTACTTGGGTCAAATTTTCTTGGTATTGAAATCGCCCAGGAAATTGTCCATTCAATTACCTAATAGAGTATTATTAAAAAAAATCGATTGAAATGGGAACTACATTGGAAAAGATTTGATCCGTCTTTTTTTATTGAGTCAAAAATCGTATCGTTTGGGCGCAATAAATAGAGCAGAACATCAACTAGTTCTGACGTCACCGCCTGTACAGGGTGTTTCAGAGATGATAGCAAAAAATTTAACTGTGGGTAGATCTCGTCATGACGATATGACGAAAACCTATAAACCATTTTGCAAAGTTCGGCCTAATGACGAAGATACAGCCCTCCAAAGTTCACTTTTTTCGGATTTCAAAAATTTGTAACGTTTCGACAAATTTAGCTTTTATTCAGCAAAAGCTGGTTTGTCATAATTATCTATCAACCTGCCAAATTTGGAAAGAATCCAATCAGTGGTTCAGGAGTTATGAAGGTCAATAATTTAGAAGCATATCCGAAGAAAAGTTGACTTAAGGTGACCCCTCATAACTTCTACGCCACTCACTGATTGGATTCTTTCCAAATTTGGCAGGTTGATAGATAATTATGATAAACCAGCTTATGCTAAATTAAAGCTAATAAATTTGCCGAAAAGTTCTCGAGTTGAACATTTTTTGAATCCGAAACAATAAGTGAACTTTGGAGGGCTGTATCTTCGTCATTAGGCCGAACTTTGCAAAATGGTATAGGTATAGGTTTTCATCATATTTTGACGAGATCTACCCAGGCAGTTAATTTTTTTGCTATCATCTCTGAAACACCCTGTATACCGCCTGTGTAAATGATGACGTCAGAACTAGGCAGAATATAGGAATTTCCTTCATTTATTGCGGCCAAACTATACGATTTTTGGCTAAATAAAATAATACGGGTCAGTTTTTTCTTTCAATAAAGTTTCCGATTCCATCGAGAAAAAATATTTTTCAAAAAGTATTACACTCTCCCGTCCGTCCCCTCCCGTCGACAAAAATCGCTTAAATCGTCGCGAAGAACCGGTGTTAAACGCACGCAAGAAGAGGGTTACCGTATGCAACCAGATATACCTGGGTACCTTTGCTAGCTTGCTGTGGGTACAAGGTACAAGAAACCAAATAAGTACCAAAAAGTAGACAAAAGGCAGAAAACGACGTAACAACATACCAATCGTGGGTCCAGTGATTAATTCCAATGCAAAAACTAGATAATTCAAAATTGATGATGATTTTTAACTACAGCACGTCAAACCCTAAGTAGCGTGAGTCGAGGTTAAAAGGTTGAACGTACTAATACTTTTCCATCAAATCACCCCCGAGGTTTGAAGATTGTAGGTTGTACGAGCATATAGATAGGTTTGAGCAGGTTTGAGGATAGTCTTCTCACTCTTTGTAAAGATGCGGAGAAGAAAGCGAATAAAATAATTCGTTTTCGATCAATATCTCAAAAACTGTGATTTTCAGCTATTTACTTCAGGCACTGAGCCCACGACAATATTTCAGAGAGTTTTCATAACTGCTTCCTTGTGTTGAGAACCATCTTTATCTTTCTCGTGTTCCTGGCCCACACCTTTAATATTCTAGCTTTCTTTTCCACCGCAGTGGATCTTTCTAGAACGTATTTTCTCACCCACTGAAACAGCTCAAGCTGTCTTCAGATTGACTGTGTTTGGATTTCTTGGTATTTTCTAGGTTTAGATTTTCTTGGATCAGGATATTTTTTGTTTACTGCCTATAGTGCCGTGCTAAGCCTAAAGCGCGTATCTACATTTTGATAAATTTGATACATTGCAGATTTATGCCAAGTTCTTATGCCGTTGTGATATACATAATATAATATGAATGAAGCAGTTATTTGAGAACTCTATACATTTACAATATAGCCAGATATATTTAAGAACATTTTTCTTTTTCTCTTAATTCTTCTTGCAATGCACAAAATAGTAATGAAATAAGCCAATTTTATTCATTAGAGCGCAAAATGCCTATTTTTATAATCTAAAGTTCAAACGTTTATTTATAGTTATTTATTCAAAGTAACCAAATCAATCAATCTGCAGTGTGTACAGTTTTGCAAAATCGTGAAGTCTAGCACAAGATACACGAGGTATATGCTTATAGAATAGGTAACTATTTTTAATAAATTTCATGTGGGTGCAAGAAGGCAAAACCGTTCACTGGCGCATCCGCCTCTAATAAAGGTTAGGCACTCGCCTCACGTAGGAGTCTTCCGCATCTGTGAACTCTGATATTCATAGAATGGAAACTTCAACAGTCGATTGAACAATGAACCTGCCTGTTATGGTGGGTGCGCCAGTCAATTCTCGAGGTTGGTCATTCTGCTTGACTATTTTTTTTTTACGTTTTAAACCAATAGCGACGCTGTATTTAGTAGGTACACGTGTTACCATTACAACCAATGTCAACAGTTTTGCAATGGCAAATTAATGGTGGGGCAAAAAAACTTTTGCTGCTACTGAATGAACTTCTGCAGGGTGACAAAACTGGCTTGTTGATACACTCACCATAACAACGATAACGTGAATGTCAAATTGTGAAATTTCATAATTATTGCTTGATTGTCTGTCAGTGTTTGTGAGTAGAAAATACAAAACAGTTCCTAATGATGAGTGGCAAATTTGCCATGTTCGAAGAAGGAGAGACTGATCGTCCCGAAAAACACGCGGAATGGGACTATGATTTGTCGGAGATACAACAGAATTGAATTCCCTATAATATAATCAAAGTTGTCATGAATAGTACTGAAGGATTTTGAGCTATTCGAGGAGGGGGATAACCTCGGAGATAACATTTCGGCAAGATGTCATCAACTCTACATTTCAAATGGGAACTGTTACCCCTTCTTTCAAATGATTCAAAACCCTTTAGTATGATTCATGCCGATTTTGTTAATGTTATAACGAATTCAATTCTGCACAGATCTTCGAATTTTCAAAGATGAGTATTATTTCTTCAATAGTTTGAGTTATTTTCATTTGAAGGTGAAAGCTGTAGTGCTCTGGTCATTAGTAAACGCCGCGCCGTGCTGGACTGACTCAGGTTCAAATCGATTTTTCAACTCGAGGAACAAAATTATACATCGAGTGGATGATTTTCGTGAAGAATACACCTTCAATCTAATGGCCTATGAAATATTTTCAAAGATGAATACCTCTAACAGTAAATTTTTTTTTGTCAAAATTGTCAAAGAAGTTTTTTCAAGTCAACTTGTTCAAACTTGTTTTTATCTAATGGTGCGATTCTCTAAAAAATTACATTCTATAAAGGCTCTGTTACGTTGTTATTTCCTAGGCAACAGCCAATGGCCGACCCGAATTTTTACATAACAGAGCGTTTATGGAATGTTATTTTTTACAGAATAGCACCATAAATTTACACATCGGATTCGAGTTCAGGAGATTAAATTAAGTCGGAAAATATACCAAACTTGTCGTTCTATAGACCAGGAAAACAAAATGAACCACGCAACCGAGAGTTTCGACCCCACACGACGCCTCTCCAACAATAATAGACACTTTTTGTGCCAAAAAAGAAAAGGGTATCAACGGTATATGATGCGTCAAATTAAAACGTATACAAGTACATCCAATGGTCACAAAAAAGGCTAGAGCATCGCCAACGGGAATTTAAAAGCAAAACTGAAGGTCCTGGAAAAATTGAGTGAATATTGAGATCAATTTTATGAGACTAGTTTTCTGCTGTCAAAATAGTGTTGGTATAATTATTGTGTATTATTATACGAGTTTCATAACACGAAGTATTGTTGGAGCTCTGACAATACGTCTTATTAAACGAGTGTAATTTACCTATTTTACCTTAATGAAAGCCCAAGAAATGACAAATTTGACTGTTCAAAATAGAAAAGTTTGTGTCACTTTAGGCAATGAATCCGTTAGTTAAGCAATAGTAGGTATATTATTGTTACGGATTTTCCGCTGGGTTTTTTAATAATTGAGAGACGAACGTTTAACGTTTGTTTATTACTGCATACCACTAGATACACGTGTCAATTATTATTGGCACTTGGATATTTGCTAGCTGAATTTAAAACTGGTGTCGGTCGGCTCCTCTGTGCTCATATACACCGACTGTTACCTTCGGGAACATTCCACACGCTCTCCGGCGAATTTCACACTGACCGCCGCCCCTCACATTCGCGCGTATATTGGAAGCGTCGCACCTCTGCCAATTGTGCAAATGTTTTCTACTCGCCTATTGGAGTCTCCAGCCTGTGGAAACGATCTAGACTTACCGCGTATGCTCTCGAATGTATTAGAGTTGCACGCGAGCCTCGCAACTTGTAACATTATTAGCGGAGGTATAAGTTTCATATAAGAACGTGTAGTATTGTCACTCGACTGGTTTTGGAGAACCATGAGCTTGGCTTGTTGTAGCTTTAGATGCTATGGAATAGTTTATTCCAGCACATCTGAACGACCCATGTCATTGGTACGACTGGACTGAACCAACGCCGACGCGACGCTGTGAAATAGGCATACCTACACCAAACTTGCAGAACGTTGCTTTTTAAGGCATTTAGTAGTGACGTCGAAATAACCGGAACGGATTCATTTCCGAAACATTAATCTTCAAGAGCAGCGATTTCAATTAAGTGACGGTGCTCGTAATTCCAAAGGAAAATGAAAACTATTACATCCTGTAAACTTCACTGTATTTATTTTCTGGAATGGGACAATAAATCCATTTGGCTACAGGTATCATTAATCTTCCTTAAAGTGCGTTCTTTTTTATTCAAGTTTTGCTTTTATTCTAGTTCTCCCAGAAGCCATAAACCATCATAGACTTCAACAGCTATGGCAACTCGCAACTCGCCTAGTACCTAGAAGTTTAGTAGTCTACTATGCGTTTGCCAAAGTGAATTCCTCTCTCTCTTTTTATTATTTGAACGTAGAAGGAAAAATGCCGTGCGACGTGTGTGAGAAGAGTGGAAATTGGAGAATATTGAAATTTTTATTGGAACTCTTGGTCTCTGTGTGTGTACAGGATGGAATTGCAAGAATCTACTGTTTCAGGACAAAAGAAAACGTGTGCTTATCGAACGCATATCTTGAATTCTCGTGCTTGCATGATGTGAGAGGGAGAGGGCTATGCCGGTGGATGGTGGTTTTGACGAATACGATGTCACATTCCACAATGCTTAATATCTGAAATCTTGAACCCAGAGCCACACCCGTCATAATATTCGCTCAGCCTGGAACACCCTGGAATGCAGACTGTGGACTGTGGTACGTCGTAGGTATAACGGACTGGAATCAATCATAATCATTATGCGATCACCAGCATCAATGAACCAAACTTAGTCTTAGCCTCGCATCATGAACTCCAACGAGTCCAACGGGCTTTTGTCGTTACTTTAATCAGCAGTATTCAGCAAAATGCAAAAATTAGCTTCATTGTTGGGAATACTGGGACACTTGACACCTCTATGAAAAAAGGGGAGCTCGATGCCCCAACCCTAGACCGAGACTTGCAGGACGGGACGGAGGAACAGCGAAATTTTTTGAGGCATAGAGTGCGAGTCGAACCGTTGTTGCTACCTATATGAACCTGTTCAAAGCTTGTAGTCCAGCACAAATGTTGTCCAGTTAAATTAATAGACTTGGATCATATTTTATAAATCGCTCTCTTAACGATGCAAGAAGCATTTCATGTAACAACTATAGGGGAAGTCTTATTGCCTATAGACTATAGGCAACCTTGAACCGCGCAGAATACTGAAATCGCTGTTTCTATTGCCACTTCGGAATTTGGACCGTTGGGTCCCTAAAACCCCATTTTGACTTTTCCGGCCATATAGATAGCTTCCGTCTTTTTTAGTTCAACGACAGGTCCATAGCTCGAAGACCGTGATAGATGAAGTGAAAATTCTTCCACCGTTGCCTTGCCCGATGATCGCTGAAAGCCTTCATGCGATCATGCGACTTTTCGTCCTTCAATTTCGACCATTACCTTTGCAGACCCTCAAGATCAAAAGAGATGCAAAAACAACACAACATTCCTGAGTGGACCTATGGTATGGAGAGCTAGGTATGTGAATCATTCAAAATAAGTTAGCGAGACTAGGTATATCCCATACACTTTCTATTTCCAGTAGATCGATTTTTTGGAGCAAAAATGAAGTGACAAGCTGGACGCTGGCGCTAGAGCGCTGGGAGAAAACGTCCAATGGCCACTGATAGTTCCGCTCCAAAACTTTGCAGGTGTCATCAGCCGTAGCCGTAGCCCCCCAGCTTGTCACTTTATTTTTGCTCCAAAAAGTCATTCTACTGAAAATAGAAAGTGTATGGGATATGTACAATCATATACTTACATATTTTGATACAGGGGTAATTCAAAAGTGTCGGACCACTTACGTCATAAGGTACATGATTTTAACTCTGTAAGTCTAATGTGCGGTGATAAGGTTGTTGAAAAAATGTTTTCCCACGACCACCTATGAAAGTGACATTTTCTACATGTTCTTGACACTTCGAAAGTACATGATATCACACAAGTGTGATATTTCTAAAAATCGCACTCTACTTGATTATCCAGAAGTCTATGAAATTTATTACTTGCGAAATTTACATTTTCCAGCTTTTCCGCCACAATATTCATCCACTGGCACATACTTTTTTGATGCGTACTTTATTCTGCATACATTCAATCGTGAATAACACCTTTCGCAATCATTTCAAAGCCCCAAACATTCACGGAACACGGAATTTCGAATCGTCCTCAAAGAGACAAAACTGTTGAATCTTTTTCATTTTTGACACTTTTGGACGAGCTTTTGGATCACCTGTATGCAGAGATCGAGAGCTTCAAAGAAGTTTTTGGCAAAATAACATAGGAAGCCTCTTGGTTCAGAAGTACGTAATATTTAAAAAAAAAATAGGGAAAGTGCACGCTGTATTAACTGTAGCCCATGAAAAATGCTTGCAAAATGGTGACGAAACCTTAAACAAAAATAATGAGCTAGCCGAATTTTTGAATACTAGTTCAGAATTCAACAGGGAACAAAATACTGAAAGTCTATTTGTTTCTGACCTGTGTTGTTTTTTTTCTGGAGGTCAACGAGAGGTACCGACCTACAAGAAGCTATCATTTTCGAAGTTGCCGGAAATGAAAATTTTTTCGACAGGTTCTTATGTATTTGAGATCGAGAAACTACATTAAATAAAAGCGATCAAATGCTATATAACGAACCTCTAACCAGCAGTTTCCTCGCTTCTTTTATATCTCAAAATGTGGTAGTTTCCATGTTCTTGAGTTGGGACTTCTTTTTGACGTGGATACGTCCTGTGTTTTTGGTTTGTAATACCTAGCGGTCATTGCGTGAACAAAAGCTTTTTTGGAAGAGGTTAAAGATACAAGAACAATCAAACAAACAATCAATTTTAGCATTAAAAAAATCCTGAATTTTTCACATAAATCTATTCAAACATTTGCTTTTCAGTCTTTCACACTTTCTTGGTCATACTTTGACTCGTTGTATATGATTTAGTCGGAAACGATAAGACTAAACTTTCTTAGTCGCTGAAGTCCAAGGAGAGAACTAGGAATTTTGGACCAAGAATACCTACCCTCACCTCTTTCCAGCAATCTGCTACGCCCCCGGTACAACGTACGCCTCTGGGATATCTATCGCAGCGGGTTCCTCAACCTCAAATATATGAGAATCAGTGAAAGAATTTTCAATTTTTTCGACCTCCTCTAGAAAAAAAGTCACAATTCAGGAACATGGGGACTTTTAGATTTTATCACAATTTGGCATATTTTCACGACATTTGTTAATTTGGCACAATTTGGGAATTTATCATTCAATTTTCACATTGTACCTACTTATAATAATATCAGTTCACAGTACAGAGATGGAGAGATGTATACTTAACACAGTTAACAGATGAAAAGAGCTTGTCATAGAACAAAGAACCGTTTGCAAAATACTTTATTCAAGCAAGGACTGGAGATACATTTTCTACTATAGCAAGTATACCTACTATGTACTAGTTTTGACCTCTGACTTTTATCTGTGGGTATGTTTTATTGAATTTCAGAAGATAATGAGTAAGTACTTGAGTAATTTCTGCAAACTCTGGTCTCGGATTTATAAATCATTAATTCTACTTCACACCCGCGTATCCTAATGAAATAATGGTGTCGCCCGTTCGAGTCTAAAGAAAAAACATTGTATAGTCCATTCTACTCAGGAGTGACCTCTATACCGACCTACTAACTAAAAGATGGGAAACAAAGAGCCAACTTCTTCAGCTAAACCTGAAGTTATTGATGTCCTTACATTGTCCGAGTTTTTTTGCCCTCCATACGTAACTAGTAGATCTAGATACTCCGACCACAGTTGATGCATAATTTTCTTACTGTTCCTCAGGTTTTTTGTTTTAGGTTTTTCATGCACCCTATACCTAGTTACAAGAAAGTAGGTACATTGAAAAAATTAACCAGTCCATCTCACTACCCCGTGGTATGTTTATTGGGAAGCTCCACCCAGAAAATTTGTTCATGGTAGAAAATTGGTTTATGTAGCTATTTTTGCTAGAAAGTCTACATCTCAAAAATCGGAAGTTACTAAAGGAAAAGCTTTCATTTAATTAACAATGACAGAATTTTGAGAAGGATTCGGGGAGTGGTCCGATTTTTTTTTATATTCTAGTCAGAATGATAGAATTTTGCGAGGAATTTTGATACCTTCAATTTGATGTATCACAGGATAGGTACCTAATGTTGTTCGAAATTTTAAAGTAGAGTAGAGTGGGGGCGAAGAGGCCGAGGATCAAAATTCGGCAATACGTGTCCTAGATGTCTCCATCAAAATAAAAATCAACCTGTTTCACCGTTTTTCTGTAAAAAAATTTGGTGACAAAAGATCTGAGGTGCAAAATTTGAAAATAGTCCGGCTGTTAAGAGGAACCACCTTGCATTTTCGAGACAAGCGACGAAATTTGACACACTTGTTCACTAGACCCTACTTTTCGATTTAAGAAATGTTGCCACCATCTGCGGTCGTGTAGACACTTTATACAGGGTTCAGTAGAAAAAATTTGTTGAAAAATCGTAAATCGTGAACCATAACCGGTGGACGTATGTAAATCAGGATATTGATGACTGATTCCATGCCCATGGAGATGCTGCAAACAGTTTTGAAATATCTTGAGGCGTTTCCGAAATACTTTTGAAGAAGTGAAATTTCTTCAACATTTTCTTTTTTCAATAAATCAATTGTTTTTGGAGATATTGAGCTGCAACTTGATATTCCGACAAACAAATATGTTTTCAATGAAACGCGATGTGGAGCCATCGACAAAGCTTGCTAGATTCGAAACTAAGATCTTCAATTTTTTTTCCATCATGAGCGCCATCTTCAAAGTGCCCTTCGTGAAATTGTTGAAAAAACAACAGGTAACGACTTTATTGGACACACACGATGTTTCATCATGAAAAACCAGGTACTCAATTGTGGCAATGACCTCTTCGCCCAAGAAACGTTTTCTTGTTCGTTTTTCTTGTTTTTCCTCAACTTACGTGACAGTCATGACTAAATAAAACCTTGGATCAAATGAATGTTTGCGATATTTCAATCAACATTGTTTTGCAACGTCAGTCACCAAATTTCATCATCATCAGTCGAGTGGTGTTCTTTTGGCAAACAGTTGAACAAAAAGTTACTCAAATATTTGTAAAAAGGGCAAAAAATGCAGGGTCACCTTCTGCCCTCAAACTTGATTAAAGAAAATATGTACCCGAAAGTGCTACCAACTGATACTGAAATGATTCGGAGGAATGTGCAAGCCAAGCTCAAACTGATTGTTACATTTTAGTTCGCAGGAGGGACATGAAAAGCGTTGCTACAGCTTATATTTGAAGCGTTTCTGGCAATATACAACAAAAAACGCTTCAAATATTAATAGTCCAGGCTTTTTAGCATTTAACATGAAACAAATTAATCCACGTGCAATCTTCACGGTATCGTACCCACTTAACCTTACTAAACAACATACTAAAAGTCCCCAACTTTCCTCCGTGTGCGTCATAATTTTTGAGGGGGGGGGGTCAAAATTTTCATTAGAAAAATTCTAGGACAAGAATAATCTAGTCATTGGCTTCAAATTTATTATATTTGGATACAGTGGGTCATAGGTGAAACTTATTGACAAACTAGATGTCTATGGTCCCCGTGAGGGAAGCTCGGGAGGGGGGCAATTGGTGACCTATGCAAGAAATTTGGTTTTCAATAATATTGAGACAATACTGGCATGTTGGGTATCGTTTCCCACTAAATCTGACCTTGCAAATCCGATTATGACATTTAAATTCTGTTTAAAAAATATTTTGAGCAATTTTTGGCAGAAAAACGTGATTTTGTGACCAAAATAAAGCCGGTTTTTCAATTTGGGTTATTTTTGCGTTTGATGCATTAATCATTTGGATTCAAGATTGGGTGAATTATATGGACTTTTCTGCATAAGACTATCATATCATAAACGCGACGTAAGTGGTTACAAGGTGAGAAAAATAATTTATTGAAAAAAATGTCGGAGTCCTAAATGTCACTCAAAAATATCTCCGCGCAGTTGAAAAAAATGTATTGTAGCTGTAATATGGCTTTGATTCCATCTTTCAAGGTTTCTTCTTGTAGCCAAAACAATTCTCTAGCTTCCGAAAAAAGAACACTCTACATTAAAATAATAATAATATAACAACAGCAACTTTCCCGCGGGTATAGCCACATTTTTCAGTTTCAAGCTGGCTTACACCGAACATCAAACCAACTCGATTTTATAGTATTCAAGAAATGATAATTATGTCGAATGCCTGATGTAAATGCGTGAAATAGTTGCAGTTATCGATCCTATTCGAAATTTTGAACATTGATGTATTCGACATGAAAATATCGTAAATTAAAAATCCACAATTTTCAAGAGCAAATTATCATTTTTTCAAATCAAAAATGCTCACAATCTTTACAAAACAGAGCTTTAACATTGTATTTACATATTAATAATGTATTGGAAGTCTAGCACAGCACAGGAAGATTTTTATAGCCATGCTCTGCAAAAAATATCAAATTATTATTATTATAATCTCAAGTTCACTAGTAGTCAAAAAAAAATCGCATCTAGCTTACCATCCGTACTCTTAGCTTATTTTGTCCAATATATTAGTTTCGTTGAAACTCGTCTGTTGATTCCCAAACAATAAATCGATAGTTACCTCGAATACCTACCGATAGTACCTATACCCATCTAAAATAATAGCTAAGTTATCTAGCACCTAAATGGACTAAATACATGAATTTATAAAAATAACAGATCGTCCTTAGGGTCATACTCAACAAGGTGGGGTAGACTCTCACATGTTGTGCATTTTCAAAACTTACTTACACATCTGCGAACAAGACAAGGAAGATCGCCTGCATCTATATTTTAGACCGCAGTTCTTCTTGCAGTTGCAAGACACTATCTTCAAAAGAGCCTCCGGAGCTGGAGGAAGATGCGTCTTGACGGGGACCAACTACACGTGGGTGCTCCCGCGTAGCCCACCGTGTTGTTTTTTTACACCTAGAGTACCTTAGCTATTATTATCTAGCGAAAACCAGAGGTTAATCCGAGGTCTAGGAGCCGCGATATTGCGTGAAATGACAGACACACAGACGGACGGACGAATAAATGAAATAAAATATCTTTGTTGTTTGTCTATCCAGAGTACCTTAGCTATCATCTAGCAAAAACCCAAGCGCAATCCGAAGTTTAGTAGCTGAGATATTGCCGGACACTGCAGACGGCAATAACAAGAACAAACTATAAAAACATGATGCACAAAGAGGAAAATTGAGAAACTGTACCTAGTACCTACTCATACGAGTACTACCAGACCAGATTTAGTCAGTACGATGCTGTGCATATTGAACGTAGAATCACTTATTACAGATCAAAGTCTAGGTTAATAATGTTGAAGTGATTTCCCCCATATAATGCGTTTGACGTAGCTTCATAGAATCCTTATTGGAATTGCTGGACAATTCACAATGAAGCTAAAAGATACGTCATTTTGAAGCTAAAACTGTAGACAATCTACTGCATATAATAATACCAAGTGATATTGAGTGGTCGATGCAAAAGTAAAATGTTGACTGGAGCATAAGAAAAAAAAAACACGAAAAAAGTGTCCTTATCAAGAAATTAAGTCTTTTAGTGTCAAATTTTGAACAAAACCTATCCCATATCATTCACATTGATTCATTATCTTTCATTCAAGACCAAGATAAGAGAAATCGATTGGGTGATTGAGAACTAGGAGCATTTTTAATCGGGAAGTGCATTTTGAGGTGTCTTCATCTTTGCCTGTCAAAAAAACAATGACGCACACGGGGGAAAGTTGGGGACTTTTTGTATGTTATACAGCAAAGTCTAGTGAACCCAAAACTGAAGAGATTGACCGTGTTTTAATTTGTTTCATGTTTTGCCGTTTTTTCGACTAAAAAGCCTGGGCTATAAGCTGTAGCAACACTTTCGACGTCCCTCCTGCAGAAGTAGGATGGAAAAATCCATTTCGGTTCAACTTGAAACTACAGCAGACATTCCTCCGAACTCTTTCAGTATCAATTGGTAGCATTTTTGCTGAAAGATTTGACCCTGCCGTTTTCGTTTTTTTCACTAAAGTCGAAGCAAACTTTTTGTTCAACTGTTTGCCAAAAGAACACCACTTGGTTGATGATGATGAAATTCAGTGACTGGCTGCACAAAACAATGTAGATTATAATGTGGTCAACATCTTATCGATCCAAAGTTCCATTTGGTGATGGTTATCACCTAAGTTGAGAGAAATCAAGAAAAACTAAATTGATAACGTTTCTTGGCCGAAGAAGTCATTGCTGCAATTCAGGACCTGGTTTTTCATGATAAAATGAACGCGTGTGTCCAATGAAGTCGTTACCTGTTGTTTTTTCAACAATTTCACGAAGGGCAATTTGAAGATGGCGCTCACGATGGAAAAAAAGTTGAAGATTTTAGTTTCGAATCTAGCACCTTTTGTCGATGGCTCCACATCGCGTTTCATTATAAACATATTTGTTTGCCGGAATATCAAGTTGCAGCTCAATATCTCCAAAAACAACTGATTAATTGAAAAAATAAGAAAGTTGAAGAAATTTCACTTCTTCCAACGTATTTCGGAAACGCCTCAAGATATTTCAAAACTGTTTGCAGTACCTTCATGGGCATGGAATCAGTCATCAATATCCTGATTTACATACGTCCACCGGTTATGGTTCACGATTTACGATTTTTCAACAAATTTTTTCTACTGAACCCTGTATAAAGTGTCTGCGCGATTTACGCAGATGGTGGCAACATTTCTTAAATCGAAGAGTAGGGTCTAGTGAACAGGTGTGCCAAATTTCGTCGCTTGTCTCGAAAATGCAAGGTGGGTCCCATTCATGTCGCTTAACGTCCGGACTAAAATGAACAACCTATATATGATGATGATTTTTTTGAAACACTCCGAATGCTGAAATTGGGTACACAGGGTTTCACCGTCGAATGAGCCCATTAGTTTTGGCTGTCATCTGTCTTACGGAATTGTCACTATCAAAAAATGACAAAAACTTGAAAAGCCATATCTCACGGAGCTTGACTTGCAATATGTCGTTCGAAAGCTCATAAAAAAACTGTATTCAGAACAGTCAGAAGTATTGCCCTATCTGTCATCTGTCAAATAATGGAAAATGTCAAAATTCAAAACTATTACCATTTAATTATTCAAAATCTATCCAATGGATTGGGACCAAATCTGGCAGAAAGCAACAAAACAAAGGAGTCAAATTAAGTCTGCAGTTACAATCTTCCACCATTTCCAGTCGAGCGTTATGAATTTTCAAAATTTCTCTTAGCCGTCGCCACTCGAGAGGGCTTCTAGCCCATATTTTGACCAGGACGACTCGCTTTTGATGCAGGACTCCACTCAAAAATTCATTCCTGCTCGGGGATCGGCTTTTTTCGAAAAAGTCAAATTGTAATCGAAATTATATCAGATTGGGCATTGTGTAGACCCATTTTCAAAATCGGCACGGTTCCGGTTTTCAAACGGTAACTTCTTCAAAATGAAATTAGAACATTCCGTGGATTTAAAAAATCTGCCGTGCAAACTTTGACATGCGGTGAGCTCCACGAAATATTTATTTCAGGTGCAGACATGCTGGGAATGAAATTTGGAGAAAAAATTGAATTAATTTTTGGAGGGAAAGTTTTCGAAATCGGATCCACGGTTTCCAAGTTTTTATCTAATCACCAAATAAATCGAAATTCACTTTGAATGGAGATTGTACAGTCATGGCATAAGACAGACAAAAAAAACCTTTGGCTCACAAACACAAATTTTACGAAAAATCACCTTTTTACGCAGGGTCGCAGGGTGCAGGCTGTTCAGTCGACTACCTCAGTACTTCCTGAGTTGTGCCGTGTTACAAGTATCCTTCAATTCAAAGTTGAAGAGAAGACGCTGTTGTCATCTCATTGTTTTGTTTTTAGAGTCTGGCGGAGTTTGATGTTTGATGAGTTCCTCGACGGTCCGTGACAGAGTCATTTTTATATTGTTTATTCGTGTTTCGTACATTTGTGTGACATGGATATAGGTGTTTTTGTATATCCCATACACTTTCTATTTTCAGTAGAATGACCTCGAGAATGACTTTTTGGAGCTAAAATAAAGTGACAAGCTGGAGCGCAGGGAGAGTACCACTGATGGCTGCTGATAGCCCCCCAGCTTGTCACTTTATTTTTGATCCAAAAAGTCATTCTACTGAAAATAGGAAGTGTATGGGATATAGATATTTTGTGAAGATCTTGTTCAAGTACCTACTAGTTACTATTGACGTGTCATATTTGTGTTACCACTGCAGCAGAAGATTAATAAATGTATTTTTTCACTACTAGCTGTGAAGTGCATCATTATTAACCTCTCCCTGAATTAGGATGGCGATTTTCTAGTAGTAAAAAAAAAAATACTATATAAACCACGGTTGAGAAAATTATTATAGCTTTATTCTGTGGCTTCAGCGCCTTCAGCTCAGCTGCGCTTCGGGATCTAAACTGGCGCTTCAGCTATAATAATACTTTCTCAACCTTGGTATATAATATACTATTATTTATTTATTTGTCTCTTGAAAAACTGCAAATTTTCTGACGTTTTATCCCGTGAACAGATTTTCACCATTTTTTTTAAACAAGAGATAACTGGCTCTTGAACATTTTCTAATAATTTTATTTACAATTTTTGGGGAATTTCCCTGTTGAAAATGTAAAACAGGCCTGGGTTGAGGCCTGGGTTATCGAAACCGGACTTGAATGATGGAGCTCAAAATGACGTCGTAATTGACGATCTTCATAATAAGATGATTTGGAAAAAGATTTGAGGTTTTTCCGGAAAATTCAAATTTTCAATTTTCTGTACCTAATTTATTTTCAATCTTTCTATGGTGCCAGCTCCCAGATCGTTCACCTTCATTCATGTACCAATGCGTCTGAATGGCGTCTGACTCGCTTTTCTTTCTACATAATTGGTTCCTATAATGGAAAACTGCAAATTTCTAACTTCCTTAGCTTGTGAACAGATTTATACCAACTTTTTTTAAACAAAGGGTGTAAGTGATTCTTGGACATTTTCAGGCAATTTCTCTCAAAATTCTTTGAGTTTTCCGAAAGTTTCTCACTTTAAAATAAGTAACCGGCCTAGCTTATCGTTATCGAGACCTGACTCAAATTATTAGAAAAAATATCTCAATTCTGCAATCTTTTTCTCAAATGCTAACTTTCCACCCGAAGGGACGTCTCAATAAAATTTAAAATTTCCATTCATTCCTTGCTACTCGTCGGGGGAGTTTTGGGGTGACACAACCGATTTTTACCATAAGGTTGCTTGCAACGCAACTGCTGCAACTAATTAAATCCTTATGCGGCTCAGCTTATCTATGCCTAGTGCCTAGTTATGGAGCGTCGGTATCAAATAAAAGGCAAGGCTTATTTTGGGCATACACTGTTTGGCTAAACTTCAAAAAGTGTTTTATCAACTGAAGCTAAAGAGTATTT
Source organism: Anaspis maculata (assembly GCA_949128115.1). NCBI lineage: Eukaryota > Metazoa > Arthropoda > Insecta > Coleoptera > Scraptiidae > Anaspis > Anaspis maculata. The sequence goes on along the minus strand of OX421963.1, from coordinate 55,009,047 downwards.
TCATATTCATTAAATTTTACTCAGCGCAAGGACGGAGGATAATGTCAGCATCAGCAGTCCAGAGCGAAAAACACAACAACCTGTTACGTCAGAGAGAGCATTTCAGGGATGCATGCCGCGACCACGCCCAAAAATCAACGATCCCCTCAGACAGAAGTTTTTTCGGTTTTATTTGAAACGTCTTTTGATACTTTACAGCGAAACATAAAATTCCACTTTGCAAAAGTAACTACACGTACGGCAAAGGGACACCATCAGCCAGTGCGTATTGCCCCGGCATGCATCGTTCATCATGTCTTTCACAGCGTTTATCACCGGCTAATCATAACGTAGGTACCACGATATTCTCTGACGATATTTTTCACGCTGCCAATAATAGAGTAGGTAAGTAAATATTATTCACGTAGCTTCATAAGATTTACCTTAATAAGCCATTGACTTTGTTTATTAGTTTTCCTTGAAGCGGCAGTGACGTAACTTCAAAATTGGGGCCCCCCGCAGGAACTGACGGTTCTTGCGGTGGCGAAAAGGTATATATTCACGTTATCGCCTTTCGGTAAAGCGTCGCAGGCAATTTTTTTTGTAGTATATGGGGGCCCCAATAGTATGGGGGCATAGGTCGTGCCGTGTGCAGCTTCGTGAAGATATATAGAGTTATGTCTGAGTCGATTCCTGGGGGATCAAGGACCATGAAAAATTATGGTGGAATATTCGTATCTACTGCAGGCAAATATGGTGGAGGCGCCAAAATGGGCTTTATCTGGTAATAAGAAACTGGCTGTAGCTCGTTTGTTTTTCAACGGATTTCAACATCTGGAACGTCATTTTGTAGACAAAAAAAATCTCTTCTTATTTCATACCTGAATTTACAAACGTCATTTCGTGAAACTGTCAAAACTGTTATTATAAGACATGCTAAATTCCGCCCTTTTTTGAAGGTTATCCGATATTTTTGAAACTTGGCAGTATTATAGATCTTGAGGTGCCCTTTCTGAATTTTCACTTTTCCACTTCGTATCTCTACCGTTTTGGCCACCATATTGAAAAGATGGCGCCCAAAAAACAGTTTTTTGTTAATATCTTGAATTCAACTGACTCAAGATTGAAATGTATGTATGCGGAGGAAAGCCCATTCCAATATCTACAATTTGACATATCAGTCACTCATGTGCGATTCGCGGTTCTTGAGTTAGAGCTTTCAGAACTTCCGGAAGCATCAACTTTCGGCATTCAATCAGCATGTTAAATTGATACCACCGTCATGTAGTAGGCAAATAACCCATCAATAGCTCTTGGCCATAAACCATAGATGATAAAAATTTAGAAAATCGATCATGGTGATGTTATTTGTGTAATTACAGGGTGAACTGTGGAAGCAAACTGACTTTAGAAAGAAATAAAGGTAATATAGCATTTGAAGGATATCAGATACATTCGAAACTCATTATCATGATGAAATTTGGGGTCATTATTCAGAATATCCACTTTTCCACTTCGTATCTTTGCTGTTCTGGCAATAATTGTGAAAAAATGGCGCCCAAAAAAAACATTTTCAATTTTTTTTTTTGGAAATGCGTCATGCAATTTTAGAATTCATATAAAAAGTGAAGGTCTATTAAATTCTCTATAATTTGACATATGGATCACTCATGTGCAACTTACGGTTCTCAAGCTACACCTTCTCAAAGTCAATTTTCCCTTAGAGTTCACCCTGTAGTTGCATAGCAACCGTTACCATGATCAATTTTCTGGATATTAATGGTCTGTGGTTGACAATTCATCATTATTTATAGTTAATTTGACTGCCACGTGGAGCTAAGCTCAACTTGACATGCTGATTGGATGACAAAAGTTGATGCTTCAGGGAGCTCTGGAAGCCATAACCCAAGAACCGGAAATAGCACGTACACGAGTAAAGTGTCAAATTGTAGAGAATTGAATAAGCTTCCATTCGCATACAAACGCTTCCACCTCACATTGACTGAAATGAAGATATTGACAAAAAACTGTTTTTTAGGCGCCATCTTCCCAATATGGCGGCCAAAACGGCAAATATACGAAGTGGAAAAGTGGAAATTCAGAAAGGGCACCTCAAGATCTATAATACTGCCAAGTTTAAAAAATATCAGATAACCTTGAAAAAAGGCCGGAATTTAGCATATCTTATGGAGACAATTTTGACAGTTTCCCGAAATGACGTTTGTAAATTTACGCATGAAATAAGACGAGAATTTTTTTGTCTACAAAATGATGTTTCAGATGTTAAAATCCGTTTAAAAACAAACGAGCTACAGCCAGTTTCTTATCATCAGATGAAGCCCATTTTGGCGCCTCCACCACATTTGCCTGCAGCAGATGTCCATATTCCACCATAATTTTTCATGGTCCTTGATCGCCCAGGAATCGATTAAGACATATCCCTATATATCTTCACGAAGCTGCACACGGCCAAGCCTTTATTGACCCTATGCCCCCGGACTACAACAAATCGCCGCACGATTTGTGATTGTGCGGCCAACCTAGGATTTTTTTTGACGGTACCTAAGCATGAAAAAAAATTAGAAACAAAAGAGCAATAATTCAAAATTCACTCGCATTTTGCATTTCCCCACATCGGCAAAGTTCAGTAAGCTCATGACTTTCAATAAAGAATAAGTAGAAGTAGTGTAGAGTCTCGCCGAGTCGGAGCCTACGTTAAGCAAGGTGGATTTATTTAAGACGTTTGAGGGATCAAAAAATCTTAGCGAAAGTAGACTTATTCAGTACCTAATAGATATCACCTCGGATATGACAAAAAACAAAAATGTTACAAAACTGCGAACTTCTTGAGTCATCAGAGATCTTGGCCCACTCTGGTCTGCCCTGGCCAAGTTTCTTTCTTTCAGCAAGCGTACCGATGGCTGGGTCCTCACGCTGCTCCTTCTTGAGCTCAGCCGTAGTCCATTGCTTTGGGGGGGTCAACGACAATCGCCTTGATTTCGACGTTCCCACTCTGCTGGTTCACCCTCTTGCCGTGCCTACAGTCCTCGTTGCATGGTTTTCGAGAAAGACCACCCGTGTTATCATTGCCATGACTCCTTCAAGGACGATGTTGACTTCTTCGATCAGCAGCTCCTTGTTCCAACATGGAACGGTTTGCTGAACGGTACCGTTGCCAGCAATCACGCTGCAGATGTCCGTCCTCTCCATATTCGAAGCAACGTGGTCTTCCTCTTCTACGATTACTTTCTCTCGGTTGGTGACTTTCTCGATCAGCAGTTCCCGTTCCGCAATGGAACGATCTGCTGAACTCGACCATTGCCTGCAGTCTCGACGAAGATGTCCCGATCTCCCACAGCCGAAGCAACGCGATCTTCCTCCAGCTCTTGGCACGCCTCGGAATCTGTTCCAAGACAAAGCGTTGAGGATTTCCCCACACATCTCCTCGATCGATTTCTCGACAATATATGAACCTCCGAGTTCCTCAACGCCCACTGCCTTGACTTGACGACTGCACATATCTTTGACTGCCTCAATGCAGACCGCCTGAATTAGTGCGTCGCTGATGTCGACTGGATTTTTAATCATCAGCATCTCATGCAGGTCTTGGTCTCGAATTCCATGGACGAAGTTATCTCTTATGATGTCTGTCAAGACGTGCGCTGGGTACATTGGGTACGCTAGAAGAGCTAGCCTTTGGACATAAGCTGCAAATACCTGTAGGCTCTCTCCGCTTCTCTGCGTTTTTGCCGAAAAATTGACTTGGTGAACGTGCCGAACGCGATAATCCCCATAGCGGAGTTCCAGAACCTTGATAAGCTTTTGTGAGTCTTTCTTTCTGCTCACTCTCCGGAAGCGTCTGCAGCAGCTTCAACGCTGGACCTTTAAAAGCAAGGATGAGTGCCTTAGCTTTATCTTCGTCATTTCATCCGTTCACCTCGGCGACAACGTCAAATTGCCTCTTGTAGGTCGTCTATGAGCTTTGTACATCGAAGTTTGGCAGTTTCACACGATGAATACCTGCCAAAGCTGCCATCGGGGTCACCGTATTACCTACGGCGATACTCTGGACACGTCGTTCTAGCTGCACCATGTTTGCTTCCATGGTTGCAATTTTTCTGCTAGCTTCCTGCTGACATTGCCGTCAAGGTATCGCTTGCGTTGTTCCACAACGGCTAATATTTCATTCCTTTCCTCCAGGCGTTCCCTTCCCTGTTCTTCTAACAGGTTTCTCAATTCCTGCTCCTGCCCTTCTAGAAGATTCTTCAGTTCTGCCTTGTCTTCTCGACGCTCTTCGACGCCTTTCGACGCGTTTCTTTTCCTGTTCTTGGAAAATATTTTTCAATTCTTCTTTCTCTTCGGCGCGTTTATTTTTCTGTTCTTGTAAAATATTATTTTGTAATGTAGGATTTTCTCTTGGGGTAGATTTTTGGACACAAATAAGTAAAAACTCTAGGTATTTGCCGACGTTTCGATTTAATTAAAATCTTTTTCAAGGCTGTAACAAAATGATGTGCAATCAGGTGAAACAGATAATCAAAGAGACCAGACAGTTCTTACCTCATGACCTATTTACCTTGAATAATTATTGAATAAATTATAACTGACATTTTTGTGCAGTAAACTGCTTAACAAGTCAGGCAGGAATGGTATTTTATTTAGTTCCTGCCTGACTTGTTAAGCAGTTTACTGCACAAGAATGTCAGTTATAATTCATTCAATAATTATTTAAAGTAAATAGGTCATTCGGTAAGAACTGTCTGGTCTCTTTGATTATCTGTTTCACCTGATTGCACATCATTTTGTTACAGCCTTGAAAAAGATTTTAATTAAATCGAAACGTCGGCAAATACCTAGAGTTTTTACTTATTTGTGTCCAAAAATCTACCCCAAGAGAAAATCCTTCATTACTAAATCCAAATGGACAAGAATCAAAATCAAAATATTATTTTGTTCCTGTATCATCGCCATGATGCTCGCCAAAGTGTCTTCGACTCCTGTCTTCGACATGCTTCTCGTCTCCGACATTTACCAAATCACAAATGTTCCGAACGTCCTGTAGTCGCAGGTCAAATTACTCTCAATTATACCGCTTTCTGACACCAAATGTTAAGTATTTCGCGTACGGGTCCGTTTATAATTGAGACGATCGTTTTATAACACACACCATTCATTACTGCGTACTTCAATAAATACACGCCAATAATTAAACTACGCACAAATCAATACGTCGTTCCAAAATTTTTTGCTCTTTTTCAATTTGATGTAAATTTGAATTACTACAATGAATTTGTATTCTGTTTAAAGTGTCCGTTGACTTCATCCCTTGGCTATCAGTCCGTGGTTTTGCAAGGCACTAGATAATCCACATAAATTTTGTACAGAGTGTTCAATAAGACAGTGTAAAATTTCTGAATCGTCAAGAAGCTCCCGTTCGAAAAAGAATTTTTTTCTCTTGAATTTTTACCAGAAAGAAGACGAGGTAGGCCTTGAAGTACAGAGTCGTTGAATTCTCTGCTTATCTCCTTTATTTACAGGGTGAGCACAAAGAAATCATCTTCTTGGTTTTGCATGGATAACTTTTTTCACCCTTGACCGATTTTGAAAATTTGCGGCTTATATTGGAACTAAAACTTAAGGTAATAAGACCTGGGGATCAGAATTGACTCGAAACAAACATTCAGAATCAAGTGCTCAATAAAAGTTGGCCCAAATCTTGAACGCCGTCTACAGCTCGTTTGGGGAAAGGATAAGCTAAAAGCCACTTTTCTTTCGAAGATCTCATTCATTCTGGATACATTGAGGTTTTTCTTGCTTGTCCTAGCCAAAAATTGTAGGTGAAGGAATCCAATGGGGCCTTGCAATTGAAAAACTCAACGTGAGGTCGCCACTACTGTAGGGGGCGCCTACTTCGATGAAGCGGCCGTAACGACGGGAAAAACAGGGGAGTTTGAGTAGTTTGACCAGTAACTGACAGTGACTGGAGACGTCAAGCAAGAAACAGAGGTTATCCAAATTTCAAATCAAGACATAAAATGACGGACGTCGGTCGCTGAAGCGTCAACGCCGTCAAAATTGTCGAATTTGCCCCCCAACGGGTGTGGCGCCCTCGGTGTGTGAAAGTGGCAGTGCAAGGCCCCATTACAACTGCATAATTAAGAAAAAGAAACAGCCCCCTGATCACCTTGAATTGGTCGTAACCAAGGCTACTAAAATCAAAACAATGAGTAATGGACAAACCAGTTTGGATGATTCATTGTTTTTATTTTCGTAGTGTTGGCTACGACCAATTTCAGGTGAACAAGGGACTGTTTCTCCTCCTTGAACATGCAGTTGCAAATGAATTTCTCCACCTACACAATTCTTAGCTAGGACAGGAACGAAAGACTTCAATGTATTCAGAATAAATGATTTATTCGAAAGGAACGTGGCTATCAGCAAATCCTTCTCCTAAACGCGCTGTCGACGGCGTTTAAAATTTGGGCCACATTCCATTGAGCCCTTGGCTCTGAATGTTTATCTTGAGTCAATTCTGATCCTCAGGTCTTTTTACCTATAGTTTTAGCTTCAATATGAGCCGCAAATTTTTAAAATCGGTCAACAAGGAAAACTGTTATCCATGCAAAATCAAAAAGATGATTTTTTGTGCTCCTGTGAATAAAGGAGATAAGCAGAGAATTCAAACATTACCCTGTACTTCAAGGCCTACCTCGTCTTCTTTGTGGCGAAAATTCAAGAGAAAAAAATTCTTTTTTGAACGGGAGCTTCTTGACGATTCAGGAATTTAGCACTGTCTTATTGAACACCCTGTACAAAATTTATGTGAATGATCTAGTGTCTTGCAAAACCTTGGACTGATAGCCAAAGGATCAAGTCAACTGACACTTCAAACAGAATGCAAATTCATTGTAGTAATCCAAATTCACATCAAATTGGAAAAGGGATTTTTTTTAACGACGTATTGATTTGTGCGTAGTTTATTTACGCTTGGAAATATCGCAGGTACTATACTTCGCTTCTATCGCACTCGTTCGCTTCCAATTCAGTGACTGCTCATGAGCTGACAATTGATGCCTTACATAGGTCCAACTAATTCAACTCGAATGTTCCATGCGTTTTCCAGCAGATTCCACAGTGACCCGGCATACGATTTCACGACGACTCCCAAAAAATCCTACACATTTCGCGTATAATTCTGCCGTGCTCTAGAGCCGGCGCCGCCGCCAAATGGACAGATGTGTCTTGATCGAGCGTTGAAGTCTCCTCATGTATTTCAATGCCAAACCATCACGTATACTCTAGAAATATCCAGAGCTCCGCATTTGTACACTGCAACGCAATGAGAGTCTAGAAAGACCGCGTGTTTACCAGAATGATACAGATCGCCCACTTTAAATACAGGTCCACGGGTGGGTACATCATTAGGTAGGTACTTATTGCACGCACACTTCAAACTTTCGTTTAATTTTCAGGAGAATGGATGGGAAGAGAGGGAACAAAGGGAGGGAGGCGAGGAGAGAGGTGTCCTCTCGGGTGTACTCCAAAACAATAATAATAAGATAGGTGGCTTTTTTCAGACGAGAAAAAACTGCAAACACAACAAGTGACGTGACTGGATTAAACAAGGAGCAAGAAGAAAAGTAATGAACTGAACCTCATAATGAACGTTCAGCAAAAGACTTGATCGTCTGCAGTTAGCACGATACCTTTTCAAAGATACAAGGATACCTACACCGTACCATCTACCTATCAATCTTATCATGCACCACGCACGAAATTCTTTTCCTGCTGACTTTGCGCCAGTCTCACGGCGAAACTCGCAAAAGAACTTCCAGAGCGCGAGCGGTGCGATAATCCCGCAGCAATCGACGTTCAGCTGAGGAAGTTTCGCCCCGCATCAGCCCGTCGAGACAATAAACCGAGTCTGTGGAGTCTTTGTGTCGCATTCCCCGGCGTGCTTTCAATTACACAGGAAAAACAGTCAATATTTCCTGCTCCTTTTCATGAAAGTCAAACGTAAACCGTCCACCACCGCTGCTCAAGCGTTTTTGCACCTGCGAGAATTGAAGTTGAATAAAAACGGAGCTGGAGATAATTCCTGAGAATTGTTACCGGGGAATTCGTAATTCCTCTCTTATCTCTTCTCCTGCATTTAAAAAAGGCAACATTAAATCCGACTTCAAACAGAACGAGCAAGTCTCCAATCAATCGGCAGATTATTCTTATTCCTGAAAATTCCATTGACAAACGTGCGAATCGCTTACTCTCTGACATGTAGACACCATAGACGTACAATAGGTACCTATTTCTATTATACTACGTAGTAGAGTAATTTTTTTGTAGGGGTTTGAGATGTTTAAATCTGGGACTTTGTGGTCTGGATTCTGGATTTATTGGGGAGAATTGATGAAACGTATGGTCCCACTTGGCACGTACGCCACGCTTTTCGGCCCATTGTACCCCTCTCAGACCTGCCGGACTCACCGAGCCGCAATGCGGTGTTTGGATGTTTGATAGTCAGTCATGGTCTGATTAACACCCGATGCCCGCGCCGTTACGTTCTTGACCTCAACCGTTTCCCTCACCATGCTATCGGTTTTTCTCTACCCATTGCCGTTCTGCCGGCTTCAGGCGTGATGCTCGGGGGTACCAATCGAGGTACCAACCTTGCACTTATGAGTATTGTATTGAGACTTGGCACAGTTGAAGTACATACCTATACCTTACTTTCAAGGAGTGGTGCCCAGATGGCACTACTTGCAGACGCCGTATACAAGGACTGCAAGAATCCCAACTCGGTAACAAAAGGGTTGGAGTCATGAAAGTCACCATATAGATTCACAATTGAATGCTTGTTGAGATAAAACCAACCGCGTCTTCATATCTTGAGACGTTTCCTCAAAATCTTGTAATTTGTGGTTAGTTTCATGGGAATTGAAATTTTTTATAAAATCAGTAATTTTTCAAGATATTCGAGTGAACCTCGGTAGTCCCATGAAGAGTGAAGTCGAGAATGGAATGCCGTGTATCACCTACCATTGTTCTTATCTATATCTTCGAAAAATTTGACAGTCAACTGGTTTTCTTCTCATTGTTCGGTGATTGGCCGTATCAACCTGGCACTTTTGAGGCGTGATCCCTGCTTTTGAGTAGAGCATTGAGACTTGGCACAGTTGAAGTACATAGGTATACCTATACCTTACTTTTGAGAAGTGGTGCCCAGATGGCACTACTTGCAGACACCGTATATAGGGTGTTCAATAATGCAAAAATTCCGAATTCTGTGAACGATAATTTATTTGATACTCAATTGATTGGATGAAAATTTTTGGGCTGTTCGAGTAACCATCAAACCTTCAACGAACTAACATCAATTGTTAAGGATTATACTCATAGGCTCAGCGGTTCACTTGTGGTGAAGTGAAAAGATCACAATGAGGACCTTGAGCAAACACCTGTTTATTTTCAGGATTATGTTAGACATTATAGGTTTCATGGAATATTCCCTGTGTTCTTATTAATAATGTTATTGGTCTTATAAGAGTCGATTATTCAAGGTTTGGTACACATTACATATTATGTGATTTTCATCGATACCTATTATTGTTATTATTTTTTTGTATTATTTAGTCTAATCCTCGGTCTAATCTTAAGGGGAAGGATGTCATGAGATTGCAAATGTATGCTCGAATGTATGTATTGGTTTGCATGTCTTCTCAAGGCATCTGAGTGGGTTTGTGCTAAATACAAGAACGGGAGCCGGCAGCTATTGCATCGAATGAGCTGGCGCCGGAACGCTCTGAAACGCTTTTGATGTAAAGGTGTCTCAAAAGTAACCCCCCCCCCTTTTTCTTTTGAAATAACTTCTGAAATAAAACAAATATTCTCGGTTTGTCTGATGAAAAAGGAAAAAAGGAGACCCGAGTGACGTCAGTAACTATCGGCCTGTAGCGTTGTTACCAGCGATATCGAAAGTATTTGAGAAAGTCTTCAGCACCCGCTTGCTTTCGTTTCTTCATGACAATAAATTGCTGCCGTCACAGCAGTACGGGTTTTTGAAGGGGAGGTGTACTCAGGACGCGATCTTGGCTATTTGCGAAAGGGTACCTACTGAATAGTTTCAATAAGAGATATAAGTCGGTGGGAGTGTTTTTCGACTTGTCGCGGGCTTTCGACTCCGTCAACCATGCTTTGTTGCTCGATAAGCTTTATTCGTATGGGGTAAGGGGGTCACCTTGGCGGTGGTTGAGGTCCTACGTGTCGGAACGAAGTCAGGTGGTGCGAATTATGCGGAAGGATGGCAAGTATCCGTCGGGGGCGAGAAGTGTAGCGACTGGGGTCCCCCAGGGAAGTATTCTGGGTCCTCTTCTTTTTGTAATTTTTGTGAACAATCTGATCACTGATGAGTCAATTACGCTCTTTGCCGATGACTCATCCATGGTTGTATGCGGTGAAAATAACGACGCTGTGGCGTTTAATGCAACTACAAGTGCAAACAGGATTTTATCCTGGTTTGCGGACAACGGTGTAATTGCCAATTCCGGCAAAACTGAGATGATAGCCTTCACGCCGTTGGGCGGCAACTCAGATTGTAGTTTATTAGTGAGACTGGGAGCAAAGAGCGTCAAGCAAAGTCAAAAGATAAGGTTCCTTGGAGTAGAATTGGACTCCGGTCTTTCTTGGGTGGAGCACACGGGGAGGGTGGCCAGGAGTTTCGGGGTTATGTGCTTCGTGGTCATTCAGTTGAGGGGTGTAATTTCTCTCGGCCATTTAAGGATGTTTTACTGTTCTTCCCTTCATTGTCTGCTGACATATGGCATATTGTGCTGGGGAGGCTCTTCTGGTGTCCGGAGGGTTTTTGTTGCCCATAAAAGAATAATCAGGTGCATGCTGTCACTTCCTTGTAGAACTTCATGTAGGCCATATTTTGTGGAGTATGGCATCCTCAATGTATATTGTTGTTACATTCTCGAATGTGTCTTAGTTGCAGCGGTACGCTAGCAAAATGACCCTGATTCTGCATTTTGTGATACTGCGATGAAATTTGGCATATGCCAACTACGTAGAATTTCAAGTGATTTGACCCGCAGCACTCATAAATTTGTCCATTAGGGGGCGACTGGGGGCCCCTCCAAATTTCAAGATGTCAGTGCTTTTACCATGCACCATTTAGTACCGCCCTATCTACCGTACAGGACCTAAAGAACTTTGTTCTTGACCATCATAACATTTTTCGTCATGTCAATTCCATTCTTCTTACAGAAAAAAATTATTTCTTTGTCTGGTCAACAAGTCGAGAAATATATATTTTTTTGGACCACAAATAGATTGCTGAATCGTTTTTGTGTGATCATCGATAAATCCGCATCCCTTTGATTCATTTATGAAAACAAAAGTTTTTCTGTTTAATTCTTTAACGAAGGGGTGACCTCAACTTATCATTATTTTCAACATTACCTATTTCAATGTTTTATCCCTAAAAATATGATTATTATTGTACTAATATATAGCTTGAAGTTTTCTTTAACGGTTTGGATGATGAAACGACCTCAGATTCCACCTGGAAGCCGTGCATATTAATTTTTCTGCAAGGCCGTCAAATTTGGCATTTTTGATTTTCTACCGGGAGCGGCCAAAATGTCAATACACACCACTCTGCCCAAGAGCACCGGTTGCGGTACTTTCGCACCAACTCTCATTCCAGTATCACAAAATGCAAAATTGTTAGGCGTGAATATCGTTTTCCGCTAGAGCAAACCGGTGCTCTTGGGCGGAGTGGTGTGTATTTACATTTTGGCCGCTCCCGCTAGAAAATCAAAAATGCCAAATTTGACGGCCTTGCGGAAAAATTATTATGTACGGCTTCCAGGTGGAATCTGAGGCAGTTTCATCATCCACATCGTTGAAGAGAACTTCAAGCTGTATATTAGTATAACAATAATCATACTTACCGAGGTAAAACATTGAAAAAGGTAATGTTGAAAATAATGGTAAGTTGAAGTCACTCCTTTGTTGAAAAATAGCACTGCAAAAGTTTTCTTCTCATAAATGAATCAAGGGGAAGCGGATTCATCGATGATCGCACAAAAACTACTCAACAATCTATTGGTGGTCCAAAAAAAAATTATTTTTCAATTTGTTGACCAGGCAAAGAAATTATTTTTTTTCTATAAGAAGAATGGAATTGACATGACGAAAAATGTTATGATGGTCAAGAACAAAGTTGTTTAGGTTCTGTACGGTAGATAGGGCGGTACTGAATGGCGCATGGGAAAAAAATCAGACATCTTGAAATTTTGAGGGGCCCCCAGTCGCCCCCTAATGGACAAATTTTTGAGTGCTGCGGGTCAAATCACTTGAAATTTTATGTAGTTTGCATAAGCCAAATTTCATTGCAGTATCACAAAATGCAAAATCAAAAAGCGTACCGCTGCAACTATCTGTTTTGTGAGGAGAAATGTTGGACGCTTCCAGCGACAGTGTGAGGTGAGCCACTATCGGACGAGGAATGCTGACAAGCTGGTAATTCCCAGGTTTGCCTTGACGCAGGTCGCGAGGGGGCCCATTGTCGGCTCTCTCAGGCTTTATAATCATCTCCCTCAGGAATATAAAAGCATAGTCGCGTATCATACCTTCAGAAGAGCCGTAAAGACCATGTTGATTAAAAAATGTTTCTATTCTGTCAATGAGTTTTTGAATTTTGTATTTTGACTCCATCTTGTGCAATGACTTCACTTTTTTTTAAGTAGGTACATGTGAATTTATTATCCATTGTTTGTGGTAGTGTTCTACTTGTACATACTTGAGTGTTACAAAGTGTTTCATATCGTACTCATGCTTCTTGCGCTGAATAAAGATTGTATCGTATTGTATTGTTTTCTCGGGGAACTTTGGAGCTCTTATGAGGCCTAGTGTGACTGTGATATTCAGAGCCCTATCCTCCACTGAGTTTTTACGTAGAGTTTTAAGCCTTGCTGAGCCCCCTTGTCTCTCAAGTTTTGTTTGGGGTCTTGATGAACCCCCTTGAGTATCTCCAAATTTTCTGGATATTTGCTTCACCCTTATGCCTTATGCCCACCTGACGGCTTCTCAGAGCTCTATTAGGCCCCCCTGTCTTCATGTTGCATTTGTAGCTCTGCTGAGCCCCTTTTTCATTGTTTTAGATTTCAAAGCTCTAGTAAGCTGCTGTGAGCCTTTATGTGTTGGTTGAAGTTCTATAGGACCCCCTTTGTGTCTCTTAGTGGCAGTTGGAGGCCTAGTGAGCCTCACCAGGCCTTCTTGCGATTTTCAGAGCCCTATACTCACCTCACTGTGTCTTCAATACCGTTTGGAGCCCTATTGCGCCACCTTGCGTCTTCAATTATCGTTTGCAGCCCAGGTGACCCCGTTCTGATTTCTCGAAGATTCTGGAAGCTTAGAAAGCTCTCTTGTGCTCCTTCTTAAGTTTCTCGGAGCCCTTTATGTGGCCCTCTAGTGTTTTCGTGTTTCATTTGTAGCCCTGCTGAGCCCCTTTTTAACCTGTCTTTGTTTCTGTGTTCTAGTGAGCTCCTGTTGTCTTCATGTGTTGATCGGAGCCCTATAGGCGCCCTTGTGCCTTCAAATGTCGTTTGGAGCCCCATTGAACCCCTAATGTCTTTTTGTGTTACTCGAAGCCCTATCTAGCCTTGTGACTACATTGTGGCGATTTGAGCTCCGCTAGCCCCCTTGTGTCTAAAGTATTGTTTGGGGGCCCAAGTGAGCCCTGCCAGGTCTTCTTGTGATATTGAGAGCCCTATCCTTCCTTGTGTCTACATCTACATTGTAGAATTACAAGTCCTGCTGAGCCCCCTTGTGTCTTACAGTGTCTTTCAGAGCCCCAATAAGCCCGGTCATGCGCAGGTGCAATGCTTGCGAGGAATTGTCCGGCGAAGAATTGTCCTAGCAGCGTTTGGATGGCCATATCATCAGATTGACTGCCCAACTGAAATGTTTTAGCCCAGCGTATGTACCTATCATACTAGGTAAAAGTACCTTATAGTCGTAGCGGTACGGGCCTAAAATCGTCCAGGTTCTGCACTTCTAACGATTTCGATTATTTTCAGCACAGATGATCATTGGACCTATTCAAGCGTTTTGATCTGGAGCACCACCAAATTTGCCCCTTAGGAACGGAGGGGTGGGGGTATCTTCAGAATTTGGAGCTCCAGGTCTAGTATGGTCCAATGAAGACCCACAAAGGCAAACGAGTAGTCATTTTCGAATGATTTTTATTCGCTGATGTCGATTCTGACTTGAAAAATGAGTTGCGCAATCATTTGACAAAGATAATTGGTAATAATAAGAGATAAAGATGAAATCAAGTGGTTATCTACTGAACTCTGTAGGAACTTGTTTTTTCATGATAAATACATGAAATTTGGTACGGCTGTTCATTATTACTTACTTTCCAAATATGGAGGGAGCACCACGCGTTCCGACGAATGACGTCGCGACACAAGACGACGCAATGTCAAAAAACATAGAGGTCGTCATTTCCAGAATAGTCAATATATTATAATTTATTTGATTTCTCTCATCAAACCATATGCTTTCGACATTCAATAACTTTAGTCTGGGTGCATAGGGTCAAAAAAGGCTTGGCCGTGTGCAACTTCTTGAAGATATATAGAGATATGTCTTAATCGACTCCTGGGCGATCAAGGATCATGAAAAATTATGGTGGAATATTGACATCTGCTCCAGGCAAATATGGTGGAGGCGCCAAAATGGGCTTCATCTGGTAATAATAAACTGGCTGTAGCTCGTTTGTTTTTCAACGGATTCCAACATTTGGAACGTCATTTTGTAGACAAAAAAATACTCTTCTCATTTCATACCTGAATTAACAAACGACATTTCGGGAAACTGCCAAAATTGTCTTCATAGATATGCTAAATTCCGGCCTTTTTTGAAGGTTGTCTGATATTTTTGAAACTTGGCAGTAGGGGAAGGTTACTTAAAATGGGATACTTAAGGTTTGAACCCTTAGAAATAATAGCTGAATAAAGCAAACTTCATCTAATTATGTTTAATTATTCCTTGCTCAGTTTTATATCATAACCCCAAAGAGTTTTTGGAACAAAAGTGTATTTTCCAAAATATAACTACTTTTCCAAAAAATGTGCAAGTATCCCGTTTTAGGGAACCCATATGGTAAAACGGGATACCCTATATCCTTAAAATGGGATAGTAATTAAAATTATTAGATTCAACTAGTCTTATCAAGAATATGATAACCAAACATTCAAATTCCAAGTTTTTAATATGAAAACTACTAGGTTGGTTTAACAGACATATAAAATATGAAAATAAACAATCATTCTTAGGTAACAAAACAAAAACATAGTAAACATTTTCAAATTGTGCATAAGACAAGAAAAAAGAAAAAAGAAAGAATCAGACTTCAAGGCAGAAGTCACAGAGGAAGTCTTCTCCTTCTTCATCCGCCCTGGCGCAGGCATCATTCACCCACCTTCTGCACCTCACGCATCTGGGATATCCCGTTTTACGGGATGACAAAAATCCCGTTTTACCCGAACACTCATATTTGACATTCGAAATTTTTTCTCACGTAACCTCAAAATAAATCGAAAAAACTTGTTCGTCAAATCAACAGTTCATATCTTAGCTTGAGGTAAATAAATAATGAACATGTTCCCCCAATCACTTCGCACGCAATTCTTACTAATATGAACCCTTGATATTAGATCAGAAAATCTGAAAACCATAAAACTTATCTGGTACGGCTCGCGCTTCAGCTGTCAACTCGAAATTACGTTTGACCGTTGCATTAGACTAGAGCTTGAGTTCGGTGGATATTGGGTTAGATGGCGATACCTGGTATTGTCAGAATTCTTGGTATCCCGTTTTAGCTGAGTATCCCATTTTAAGTAACCTTCCTAATAGATCTTAAGGTGCCTTTTCCGAATTTCCACTTTTCCACTTCGTATATATTTGCCGTCTTGGCCGCTATATTGAAAAGATGGCGCCCAAAAAACATTTTTTTATCACTATCTTCATTTCGGTCAACGTTGAGGTAGAAGCGTTTATATGCAAATGGAAGCTTCTTCAATTCTCTACAATTTGACACCTTACTCATGTACGTGCTACTTCCGGTTCTTGGGTTATGGCTTCTAGAATTCCCTAAAACATCTACTTTTGTCATCCAATCAGCATATCAAGTTGATCTTAGCTCCACGTGGCAGTCAAATTGACCATAAATGATGATGAGTTGTCAACCACAGACCATTAATATCCAGAAAATCAATCATGGTAACGGTTGCTATGCAACTACAGAGTGAACTCTAAGGGAAAATTGACTTTAAAAAGGTATAGCTTGGGAACCGTAAGTTGCACATGAGTGATTCAGATGTCAAATTTCAGAGAATTTAATAGACCTTCACTTTTGATATGGATTCTGGAATTTCATGACAAATTTCCAGAAATTTTTTCGAAAATGTTTTTTTACACGCTATCTTTTCAAAATTATGGCCAGAACAGCAGAGATACGAAGTGGAAAAGTGGATATTCTGAATATTGACCCCAAATTTCATCATAATTATGAGTTTCGAATGTATCTGATATCCTCCAAATGCTATCTTACCTTTATTTCTTTCTAAAGTCAATTTACTTTCACAGTTCACCCTGTAATTACACAAATAACATCACCATGATTGATTTTCTAAATTTTCTATCATCTACGGTTAATGGCCAAGAGCTATTTATGGTTGATTTGCTTACTAGGTACATGATGGTGGTATCAATTTAACATTCTGATTGAATGCCGAAAGTTGATGCTTCCGGAAGTTCTGAAAGCTCTAACTCAAGAACCGTGAATCGCACATAAATGACTGATATGTCAAATTGTAGAAATTTGAATGGGCTTTCCTCCGCATATACACGTTCCAATTTTGAGTCAGTTGAATTCAAGATATTGACAAAAAACTGTTTTTTGGGCACCATATTTTCAATATGGCGGCCAAAACGGCAAAGATACGAAGTGGAAAAGTAGAGAATCGGAAAGAGCACCTCAAGATCTATGATACTGTCAGGTTTAAAAAATATCTGATAACCTTCAAAAAATGGCGGAATTTAGCATATCTTATAAAGACAATTTTGACAGTTTCACGGAATGACGTTTGTAAATTGTTTGTGGACTGGTCCTTTGTTGGTGGTGATCTCGATATTGATTTCAAGTTTCGCACATTCATTAACGTTATTGCGGATGGCCTGAACCGTTGTTTCCCAGTCAAGTCGAAGGTGGTCGGGGTTACTCAAAACAAAATTAACTGGTTCACCGATGAGCTTAGACGACATAGGGATGAGCTCAGGGACTTGCGGCAGCTGCATGGTCTGCACCCGGATGCCGGCTTGGGGTGTGCGGTCCGGCGGTTGAGGTCGAAGTACAGAGCCGAACTGAGCAAGGCAAAGAAAAGCGCTCATGACAGATTTATAGCTGAAGCACAAAATCGGCAAAGAGCAATGTGGGCTCTCATTAACACCAGTAAACCTAAAAAAACTAAATGTGATACTGACAGTCCTTCAGCCCGGGACTTGAATGTATATTTTTGTAATGTAGCAGAGGCTCTCCTGGGAAACCTGCCTGTCATAAATAAAACCTACAGGGATTATTTGAGTGCGACAGAGCTGAAATGCACGAATCAGTTTGCTTTTACGGGAGTATCTTTTGTGGAGGTTAATGACATATTAGGTAATTTAGGCAACTCAGAATCACGCGATGCATACGGCATTAACAAAAAAATAATCAAAGCCATCAGATATGAAATACTCGTACCTTTAACAAAACTTTTAAATATTTGCTTGTCTAACAATACATTTCCAGATGCACTAAAACTCTCGAAGGTTATCCCTATATATAAAAAAGCAGGCGACCCCACCAGTCCTTCAAACTATAGACCTATTTCTATTGTGCCAATTTTTGGTAAAATTTTAGAAGCTATACTAAATACACAAATGACTAAATATTTTGAGGGTCATAACCTTTTCACCGAGTGCCAATTTGGGTTTAGGGCGGGGAGATCGACGACACATGCCATTGCATCCCTGGTGCAGCAGATTAATGCCGGGTTTGAGAATGGTCATTTTATTGCGGCTCAGTTCTTCGACCTCACGAAGGCGTTTGACTGCGTATCGCATGAGATTTTGCTCGAGAAGTTGAAGTTTTACGGTTTCGGCGACGATAGCGTTTCTCTGGTGAGGTCGTACCTTGGAGGAGGACGTCAGTTCGTTTATCACCATGGTATAGCTTCAGACACGGCGGATTTGCTCCACGGCGTTCGGCAGGGATCTAAGTTAGGTCCTACCCTTTTTTTAATTTATATCAACGATCTGCCCTGTGCGAGGGTTGACTCCAACTCAAGGTTTATCCTCTACGCGGATGATACCACACTCGTGCAGGACGATCGTTGCCTTGATCGCTTAGTGTCTGGAGCTGAGCGTGCGGGGGCGGCCATGGCTGAGTGGTGTCTGGTCAACAGACTCTGTCTTAATGCCACAAAAACTGAAAGGATGATTTTTGGACTCCGACGGGGAGCTGAGGATGTTCCGGGTGCGGCAGCTGGTGTAAAGTTTTTGGGGGTGAATGTGGAACCTCGACTTGACTGGGAGCTACACACACGTTCTGTGTGCTCGAAGATATCGAAGGATATTTTTCTTTTGCGGAGTCTTGCCGGCAGAGTGTCGGGGCGGACACTGAGGTCAGCGTATTTTGGGGTGGTCTGGCCGTCCCTTTCGTACGCTCTTTTGGTGTGGGGTCATTCTGCTCACGCCTCCTCGGTGTTTGCCCTGCAGAGGAGAGCGATTCGTGTGATTGGCGGTTTGGGCTATCGTGATGATTGCAGATCAATTTTTAAGACGTTGAAAATACTTACTTTGCCATCAATGTACATACTTGAGTGCTTGCTGTGGACGAAGGATCACATCAGAACCAGCGTTAGTAGAGGGCAGATCCATTGCTATCCAGTTCAAAACTGTGACGACATTGACCAAGATTACTTGAGATTAAGCAAGACCCGTGACGGTGTTAGTTACTATGGAGTCAAATTTTATAACAAACTTCCTCCCACAGTCAGATCGCAGGACCGAAATGTTTTTAAGGCAACTATTAGAGAGCATCTCCTGAAACATGCGTACTACTCAATCAGTGAATTCGTGTCGGCTTCACTGTTGAGTTTTTAATCTGTTATTTGTCCTATGTAAATAATTTGTCTTGTGACTGTTAATTGTAAATATTTTATTGCGTACCTGACTTTTCTGTATGCACTTGTGGACTTGTGTAAACATTTTCTTTATGTGAAACATTAATAAACATTACATTACATTACATTACATTACATTACATTACATTACATTACATTAAATTCAGGTATGAAGTGAGAAGAGAATTTTTTTGTTTACAAAATGACGTGTCAGATGTTGAAATCCGTTGAAAAACAAACGAGCTACAGCCAGTTATTTTATTACCAGATGAAACCCATTTTGGCGCCTCCACCATATTTGCCAGCAGTTAATGCCAATATTCCACCATAATTTTTCATAGCCCTTGATCCCCCAGGAATCGACTAAGACATAACTCTATATATCGTTACGAAGCTACACACGGCACGACCTATGCCCCCATACTACTTATCTCTGTCGACTTGGGGAAACGGTGGCTACCAGTCAGGTGCCTGTTAGAGGGAACTGTGAGGTTTCTTCACCCCCAAATTTCCACGGTCAACATTTTCGGATAAAACCAACTATTTTGAAGTCTGTCCATAGGAATAATTATGTCATCTGGTCAACAATCTTCATGTTTCGTCCTTCTAGGAACTCCGCAGTATGGTTTATACAGATTTTGCAACCGCGTAAGATCATTCAGACTAGTAAAGTAACCGATTTTGGAATACCGTTTTGTTTCAAATGGGTAAAAAGGAGTAAATGCAATTTCTGTGATTTTAGTGTTGAGGTAGGTATGGATAAAGTCAGCCGAATATGAATGAAGTGAATACGTCTGAAAAAAGCACAAATATAGTAATCTTGAATTCCACTTAGCACAAAAGATGGGTCGGTGATGTGGAATACTCCTATATCCGAATGTGGACAACTGCATTCTTTGCGAAAAAGAAAGAAAAGGGTGTTCCACATTTGGTCCGCAATTCCACAATAATAATAAAAACAATGAACCCCGCTAGTCGAGTGGAATGCGTGTCCGCTCGGCAAGTGGAGCTCCCGGGTTCGATTCCTGGCACAGTAGGTCTGGGTTTGTGCTATGAAAACAAAGTTTCTCAGCTTGTGATATTTGAGAATTAAATTCAGCAAACTCCTATGGCATAAGAAATGCCGATAATGATAAAAAAAAACAATAATGGTTCAATCATTTGATGCGGTCTCATACAGAGCGATCTCTTTCTTCCAGTACGGCGGCATCGATATTAACAGGCGACTAATCGTTATAACAGTTTATAGTTTAGTTTGTAACAGTTGTGTAGCCTAGGTTGTAGCTAATATGGTACGTAACATTAAAGATCACTTTTTCCCAGTAATCAAATAAAAGTACCTTTCTGAGATCCTTTCATTTGATCGCTAGATCTATATAAATATACTGAGGAGTCCCTAGAAGGACGAAACACGAGAAATGTTGACCAGATAACATATTCGTATGGACAGACTTCAAAATAGTTAGTTTTATCCTCGGTTTTGTCCGAAGATGTTGACCGCGGAAATTTGGGGGTGAAGAAACCTCACAGTTCCCTCTAACAGGCACCTGATTTACCACCGTTTTCCCAAATCGACAGAAATATGTTATTGAATTTTGAAAGCATATGTCTTGATGGGAGAAATCGAAGAAATTATAATATACCTATCGACTGTTCTGGAAATGGCGACCACTATGTTTTTTGATATTGCGTCGCGACGTCATCCGTCGGAACGCGTGGTGCTCCCTCCATATTTGGGAAGTGAGTAATAATGAACAGCCATATGGAACAGCCACACCAAGTTTCATGTGAGTATTTATCACAAAAAAACAAGTTCCTACAGAGTTCAGTAGATGACCACTTGATTTCATCTTTATCTCTTATTATTACCAATTATCTTTGTCAAATAATTGCGCAACTTATTTTACACGTCAGAATCGACATCAGAGAATAAAAATCAATCAAAAATGACTACTCGCTTGCCTTTGTGGGTCTTCATTGGACCATACTAGACCTGGAGCTTCAAATTCTGAAGATACCCCCCACCCCTCCGTTCCAAAGGGGCAAATTTAGCGGTGCTGCGGGTCAAAACGCTTCACTAGGTCCAATGATCATCTGTGCCGAAAATAATCGAAATCGTTAGAAGTGCAGAATAATTTGGTGTACCGCTATTTCAAACAAACCGATGATTTGTTTGATTTCTCGTAACTCTATTTACTCGCAATTACATCTGATGTTTACCCTCGTGTTTACCAAAGATTACGGTGGTTCCTGTCATTTTATCTTATCGGACTTTTTTTTAGATAGGTACATGAATTTTTATCATTATTCATTTTCAAGGTGTGATGCGAACAACTTGATCACTTGGGTGTTAAAATAAGTTGAAACGTAATGGGTGAGCCGGACAATAAAGTGAGTAATAACTCAACCCACTCAAATTATGGAAAGAACTGTTCAAAAAAACAAAAACTCTTTTGTAGTCTTCCTCTATCAGAGACGGCGTCATCGACTATGGAAAAGACGAGGGAAAAGACTACGAGTTCCTCGTCGCCGCCTACTACGCTGTCAAGTTCGCTTTGGACCAGAGGGCTTTGGACGATTCTTCAGTAATCGACTTACTCCTGTCAACGAACAACAAGGACTTCGGTGATTTCGATGACGTCGTCGTGAAACTCGAACTACCGAACCAAGTCAGCCGTGTCTATGCCTTGCAGCCTCGCTTGCAGCTCAAACACGATTTGAGTTCGAGAAGCATTTCATTCGCGTCCATGTCCGGTAGCAGCGGTAAATTTAGCTTGAAACGTTACAGTAATGATTTTTTGAAGATCAAAACCAGCAACCCTAACAACTTTAGCAATTTATGTTTCGTACTCTACACCAATTTGTTCTTGCCGGCCTTGGTGCAACGCTGTGGCAAGGAAGAAATCCGAGTCGAAGAAATGTTGATGCCAAATTCGCAAATCACCGTAACGAAGAGTATTAAGGCGATGACAAAAAACGATGCCATGTTAGTGGACGTGGTAGGAAAAAACAAGTTGCAAATGATGATAAGGGCAAACCACTTTGCAGGATCGTAACTAAGAGTTAAATAAACGATTTGACCCGCAGTGCTTTCTTTCCCCTTTCATTTTCATCCCTTAGGATTTGAATGGCGCCCCTTTTTCAAAATAGCGGATTTTATTTAGGGGCAGAAAATATCGAATAGCCTGGTCATGTCCAGCTTCGTTAAAAATATATGGAGCTATGTCTCGATCGGTTTCTGGGACATAAAACACTTTTTAAAAAAATGGTGGAACATTGACATCTGTCGCAGGCAAATTTGGTGGAGGCGCCAAAATGAATTTAGTACGGTCATGAGAAATTTGCTGCAACATTTTCATTTTTCAACCGATTTTAACACAAGGTATCTCATTTTGTAGAGAAGTAAATTCTTCTTGTTTCTTATACCTTCCATTG
This sequence comes from Anaspis maculata, assembly GCA_949128115.1. Lineage (NCBI taxonomy): Eukaryota > Metazoa > Arthropoda > Insecta > Coleoptera > Scraptiidae > Anaspis > Anaspis maculata. The sequence goes on along the minus strand of OX421963.1, from coordinate 54,986,398 downwards.
AAAAAAAAAAAATTAGGGATTGTTGGAAAAAAAAAATTGAAAAAAAAAGATTTTTTTTTTTCATTTTCATGAAAATCGCTTCATTTGTAGATTTTGATGTGCCCTCCCTAAATCTTCACCTTTCCGATTTATATCTTTGCAGTGCGGTGCGCCATGTTGAAAGAATGATATCTGAAAAGAAGTTTTTGACAATTTCTAAATTTGAGTCCATGCGAGATTGAAATGTTCATATACGTATGAAAGTATATTCAATTCTTCACGATTCGACACCTGAATCATCTCTGTGCGACTCAAGGTTCTTGGGCTAGAGCTTCCGGAAGTATCAATTTTCGGTGTCAAATAGTGACCGCGCCTACCGGATTTTACCACTAGATCACCACCATGTCTTAATCAAGTTACCCATCAATAAAGCGTCGTCATTTATCTCAAATCATGAACATTGGTGGACCTGGCACAGCCTCAAGAGGTGATTTGTAATTCTTTTGGAACCGAAAATTGATACTTCCAGAAGGTCTAGCCCAAGAACCGTGGGTCGCACAGAGCTGGTTCAGATGTCAAACTGTGGAAGATTGAATGTGCTTTCATATGTATATAAACATTTTAATGTCACAAGGGCCAATATTTAGATATAGTCAAAAACTTCTTTTCAGACATCATTTTCTCAATATGGCGGCGCGTACTGCAAGATATAAATCGGAAAAGTGCAAATTTAGAAAGCACATCAAAGTCTACAAATAGGGCAAATTGCATGAAAATAAGAAATGTTGAAAATCTTTTTTTTTCAAATTTTAATTTTTTTTTCAACATTTCTCAACGTCTTTTTCCAATGGAAGGTATAAGGTAACAAGAAGAATTAATTTTTTCACAAAATAAAATGTCTTGTGTTGAAATCCGTTTAAAAATAAAAATGTTACAGCAATTTTCTTATGATAGTACTAAATTCCTTTTGGCGCCTCCACCAAATTTGCCTGCGGTCGATGGCAATGTTCCACCATTTTTTTTATGAGTGTTATTGATGTCCCAGAAACCGATTGAGACATAGCCCCATATATTTCTACTAAGCTGGACATCACCAGGCTATTCGATACCTTCTGTCCCTATATAATATCAACCATTTCAAAAAAGGGGCGCTATTCAATTCCTAAGGGACGAAAGGAAAAGCAGTAAAAGCACTGCGGGTCAAATAGTTTATTTAGGTCTCAGTTGTAACCCTGCCAAGTGGTTTGCCTTTATCATCATTTGCAACTTATATTCCCTACTTTTATTTTGGTTGTACCACGTCCACTATGTGTTTGTTTGACACAAGCAATGCAATGGCGAGAACTCAATGTATAAACTCCAAGGTGGTGATATCGATCCCCAGTTTTCAGAAAAGTTTGCCCTGTTGACCAACCAAATGCACGCTAGAGATGTGGAAACAAAAATTCGCGAGGTGCTCATGGACTTATGCACCGATAATAACGTTGTCACGAACCTGTTGATGTACTTTAAATACTGGTGTCGAGGTGATTATGGGTGTTACAAATTGAGCAAATATGATGCCAGAGTTGAACTAGCGGAACTGATTTTGAATCCATACATTTTGGATTTCCTGCTGGGCATGAAGAGGAATGCCAAAGCAAAGTTGTTCGAAGACGCGGTCAAGTGTTTCGACATCACTGTTATTGAAAATCTGAACAGGTATTCGACTTGGCTTACACAAAAGAGGATGATCTGGTAGGAGCTTAAAAAACGTGATTGATGCCGAGATTCGACGCCGACTTCTCTCAATGCGCTTTAATAAACGATGTTTTCCTAAAATATGAATGTTTTGAATTGATTGTAGGCTTACATAAATGATGACTCCGCCGGGAATTTTCCCCGCATGATATGGCGTCAGGGTCACGTTGCGTCTTATTTTTCCAAATCATAATAGCGTTTTTGAGTCACTAGAACCCTCGCTAGAACCGAACCAGTTCAGTTCTAAAACCAGTGCATTCGATTGGCTCTCGAAAACCCCTGGCCAATCAGTGTTGGCGATTTTCGAACTGAACGAGCTAGGTTCTGGAACGGTTCTGGTGACTCGAAAACGCTAATAGATTACGGGGTAGAGTGACGGGAAGAAGTGCCTATAGCTCCCTGTTCACATCCCGTAATCGTCCTAACACTAACCTGATGCATGGATCTCCAGTATTTTATATGTGTGATACATTCCTGTTGGAAATGAATATATGTCAATATATTTTCTATAAAAAATAATCGCAGATATTGCAACATTTCCTGCACAAAAAATGGCGCCGTGTCAAACGGTCTTCAAAAAGAAAAACAAGGCTAGGATTGGTTTACGGTTTACGTCACCGAAATAATTTGAGTGTACCATCATCAATCCATTTATCCTATTATAAGGGTGGGTTCAGTCTGCTTATTTAGCCGCGGTTTCAGTTTTTGCCATAAGTGCTGCATCGCTTATTGGCTATTTTGAGGAGGCTGGTTCACAAGAGCCAATAGGGTACTTCCTGCCCTTTTTCATGTGAGGCAAACATGCGCCGGTTTTTTGACAGACGGCCGCATCTTGACAGTTGACGGCGAAATTCTAGGACAAAAACGTCAAACACATTTAATAAGAGACAGTTGGGCTAGTGGTTTTGGTTAATGATAGAGGGGCAAGGAAAGTTTGAACATGTTAGAATGCAAGAAATCGAAGGCTCGTGTTGGGAGCAAACAAGCATTGTGCGTTAGGTGGTTGTTTGAGTTGTTCCAACTCGCGATACATTTTACATCGCATGAACAAGTGCTTCATAAGAAGAATACAGCCCCTTAAATGATTACCCTTGAAGGTGGTTTTCATTTATAACCTACGAAGGTAGTAAATGCAAAGTGAAGCAAATTTCAAGATATAAACCCTTAGAATAAATATCTAATTTTTGCTAATAGATATATGGATTTTTACTAGAGTCTGAATAAAGCATTTTTACACAAGATAATTATTGTTTTATTGGTAGTGAAAGACTATCAAGTTAGTATTTATATTTTTAGGAATGAACCCTCAACCGACCCTGATTGACAAAGTTTAAATTAACCTCGAAATTAACTGATATTTTGTGGTTAGAATTTGCAAACGTGGACGAATCAATCTTGGAGACTGCGACGAAACTATCCTGCTCTTAGAAATGGTGGATGCGCTGCGACCGTGTTGCCAGAAGGTCTCAAATAAATACATACCTATATATATATATATATATATATATATATAGTATATAGTTATATAGATTAGTTAGTTAGTAGAGAGAGAGAGAGAGAGAGAGAGAGAGAGAGAGAGAGAGAGAGAGAGAGAAGAGAGAGAGAGAGAGAGAGAGAAAGAGAGAGAGAGAGAGAGAGAGAGAGAGAGAGAGAGAGAGAGAGAGAGAGAGAGATAGAGGGGGGGTGGGAATTTTAGAGCCAAAATTTGAACAAATGGTTTACAAGGCAATTTTCTGAAGAATACCAAGAGGCTCCCAATTTGACACAGTTCTTGGTACAAAAGAAATGGATCCGTTTCAGCGATGTAACGATACCTATACCTATAGAATAGAGTCTATAGGAATGGTTTAGAACTCACCTAACATACCTGGCCGTTCTATCCATTTTTTGCAAATTTATTTCATTTATATTGTCGCAATTGACTATCCCACTGTTTTTTTTTGTGGAATACGGTGATGGCATTTCCATTGAACCCCACAAAAACTGATGACATATGAAATCACAAAACACTTACCTGAGGCTCGCCTGAATTTTTTTTGGGAGAATTGACTGAATTACCAAGCATAAAGGCTTTGTATTCGTAGCAACTGTGAACATCCTCTGGTGCTTATTGTCTAGAAGAGGGAGCTGTAAAAGATTCTTTACCTGCAGAACCTATGAGTTCAGGCTATTAAACCAAAAGATAACATGAAAACGTCCAGTCCAGTCCAAGTTTGGTCTTGACAACACCAGTGTCGTAACAACCAAGCCTGATCGAAATGACCCAGCAAGAAACCGCAGAGTTGCAAAAAGCATTCGATGATCTTTTTGCCGATGCTTGGATACAGCAAAACTATTCAAATGTGAAAAGTGTGAAGTGCAACAAAACAGGTGAATTTATTTATTTTTTCAATGAAAACTAACGCTCAATCTGATTTTCTCTCGGTGTTTTGCAGGAGAACGCGCGGAAAGCCAGTTAGTCGGCGAAAAGCGGCATGTCGTAGAGGCTGAAAAACACCCGAACACAGCAACAGCAAGCGGAAGAATCAGCAAAGAAGACTTTTTGCTGGCTCGACGAAATCCCCGCGACGGATGGTTCGAAATCCCGGCAGTCCGACGTGCAAGTGCATCAGACTCTACAAAAGCGATCCAGAGCAAAATAACTGAACAGTCGCTGACAAAGAAAGCGAAAATGGCGCCAAAACCAACACGGAGCACTGCAAATGCAACTGCAGCTGTAAGCATAGGAAACGGGCAGCAAAAAGCTCCAGCAGAGGACGCGTTCGTGCCTCTGAGGCAGAATACGAGACCTGCCAAAATACAGTGCCGTCCTCAGTCCCATCCATGCCGTATCTCTTCAAACACGGCAATAACAAGTGGAGGAATCCGAGGAATTAGTGATGAAGACTTTTTGTTGGGTCGAGGAGATTTCCGCGACGAATGGCTAGAAATCCCGGCTGTTCCATCGCTGAGCAAAAACACCACACAAGCCAGAACTGCACGGCCACGTGCCGGTGCATCGGATTCTGGAGGAATAATCCAGAGCAAAGAAATAGAAGAGCCGCTGGAAAAGAAGGCAAAAATGACTCACAAACCAACACCGAGCTCTACAAAAAATGCAACTGCACCTGCGAAACTACGAAACGAGCAGCAAAAAGCTCAAGCAAAGGAAGCGTTCGTGCCCCTGAGGCAGAATACGAGGCCTGTCAAAGTACTGTTCCATCCATGCTATACCTTTTCAAACACGGCAACAGTAAGTGGAGGATTCAGTAAAAGAGACTTTTTGTTGGCTCGACGAGATCCCCGCGCCGAATTGTTGGAAATCCCGACTGTTTCATTGCTGAGCAAAAACATCAGACAAGCCAATACTGCACCAGCCACGTGCAAGTTTATCGGACTCTGGAGGAATAATCCAGAGCAGAGAAATAAAAGGGCCGCTGAAAAAGAAGGCAAAAATGACTCCCAAACCAACACCGAGCTCTACAAATACAAGTGCACCTGCAAAGCTACAAAACGAGCAGCAAAAAGTTCGAGCGAAGGACACGTTCGTGCCCCTGAGGCAGAATACGAGGCCTGCCAAAGTACCGTCTCATCCTCTGTCTCTTCCATGCTATACCTTTCCAAACACGGCAACAGCAAGTGGAGGAATTAGTGAAGAAAACTTTTCGTTGGCTCGACGAGGTCCTCGCGACGAGTTGTTACAAATTCCGGCTGTTCCATCGCTGAGCAAAAACAGTAGAAAAGCAAATATTGCACAGCCACGTTCAAGTACATCTGCCTCTAAAGAAATAATCCAGAGCAAAGAAACAGAGCAGGTGCTAGAAAAGAAGGTAAAAACGACTCCCACATCAACACAGAGCTCTACAAATGCAACTGCACCAGCAAAACTTCGAAACGAACAGCAAAAAGCTCGAGCAAAGGACGCGCCCGTGCCCCTGAGACAGAATACGACGCCTGCCAAAGTTCTGCCCCATCCTTGGTCCCTTCCATCGATTTTCTAGTTAAGAATCAATGTCTGAATAAGTATTTCGAAACAATAAAATCAGGTAGGTACCTTCTTCTCGGAATTAGGAGTCTTTCATTATTTAGCAACCTTATATTCTCCTTTTGAACATGGGTAAGGTATGTAAAATGTACCTCTTCTGTATAACACCAGACAAAACAAGTAGGAAAACAACCGCAATAGGTTTGTTCCATCAGCAGTCCCTGACTGTCCGTCGACGTCAGCAGCCTGCGCATTACGATTTATGGAACGCCAAAATCGTTATGCGCATGCTGCTGACGTCCACGGACAGTCAGGGACTGTTGATGGAACAAACCTAATAACAGCATTAAGTTAAAAACTGTAACTAAGAATTTTGACGACTGTCATTTTAATGCTTCGAGCGACACCTAGGAGCAATGTTTCAAACTATTTCTTATTCTTATTATTATTTCTAAAGTATGAATGGGCAGTTGCCGTAAGCATTTTTCTCTTTTTTTTTGTTTTTTTGCCCTGCATTAACTACTTGGTTAAGGAACGCGTGAAAAATACATCTGGCCCAGTGCGGATTTGAGCCCGAGACCTTCGCCTTTGAAAGCGAGGCCGAGCTTACCGTGCTACCGACTGGGTTTTCTTAATTTTATTCTTATCGTTTTTTTTATTTCTATTCTTATTTTTTGCGAGCATAAGTCCACCTTTAGTTGTCGTTCTTGACCTGACCGCAGTTGATAGGGATAAGTTTTTTACTCCTATACAGTTTTTTGCGATATGTCCATAGTGTTAACAAGAAAGCCACTTGCCTAGCTAAAAAATGCCCCTCAAACGTGACAATTACAGTTTGTGTGGGCATCAAATTGATGTTTTCGTCTCAACGATTTAAAACGTTTGTTATAGATTTACTTGATATATTTCTAAAGAGATTCATTCAATATTCTTCAAAAGATACACTTGGGATTTCTTGAAAGATTTCTCCGAGGATGTCTCTGAAGATTTACACGACATTTCATCACAGATTTGAGCCAAATTTTCTCAAGAGATTCACATGACGTTTTCAAAAGAATCATGCAAAGTTTTCTGAGAAAAAGAAATGTATTCAAAGTTTCTCAAGAGGTTCACTCACGCCGTCTTAACAAGTTTGTCTACAATTTCTACAGAGGGATTCACCCGTGTTTTATCGAAGAAATCACGCATTCCTACCGCAAGATTATCAGAAGAAAAAAAGTTCTCAAGATATTTATACTAGAGGTTTCCCACGATTTTCCCTAGAGATTCGCTAAGGGTTCATTGAAAGATTTATTGGAGATTTTCCAAAAGACTCACTCAAGATTCATAAAAGATATTCACTCGAAACTTCTCAGGATGTTAGGTGAAGATATTCCAAGAGTTTCACTCAGGATTTCTCCAGACATTTTACTGAAGATTTCTCAAGGAATATAATCAAGGTCTCTCGAGTGTTGACCAAGATTATTTGATAGATTCACTCACGATATTAAAAATAGGGTCACATATAAGATTTGTCGAATAATGATTTATTCTCACTTGACAAGTCATAACAGAATTACCCTCGGAATCACCCATAGTCAAGAAATCTACTTAGAATTTATCAACTTGAGAGAATTACTTAAGATTTCTCAAGAGATTTTCCAAAGATTGATCGCATGCGACATGAAATAATATGAAACAAAAGAAAAATCGGTTCGAATTTAGTTCCGGATCAATGTACCGGGTGGCCCAACGAAAACACAACAGAGGGGTTTTTGGGCATTTCACCTCATTTTGTTAAAAAAAGCTAGGACAGGTCGATTTTTATATCGAGGGAGATAAGTATCTGAAACATGCATTAGCGAATTTTTATCTTCAGTCCCGTCACGCCCACCCTCCCCAATAATAAAATTTCAAATGACACCATTCACTTTGCGATACATCAAATTCTCTTTCTGAAAAAAATATTTTCGAAATCTCCAACCCCACCCCTTATTTTCATAAATGTCTCTGAGTGTCCAATATTTTTGACCTCTCAATTTTCTCCATTGCAGTCAACGTCGTCCTGTACAGCATCGAGGAAAAAAATTTCTATGGGAAAAATGCCACCCAAATTCACTCCGCTCTCCCCCACCACAATTTCTGAATAAAAAATGACACTATGAATCTAATTTGTGATATATCAAATTGGAAGAAATTGAATTCTCTTCCTGAACAGAATATTTTCAAAATTTTCAAAAATCCCCTTCCCTTCCCCTAAAATATAGGAATGTTCAATTGATTGAGGGAGAGGTTGGAATAAAATGAAAAAATTGTTTTCGGAATAAGAATTCAATTTCTTTTAATTTGATGTATCACAAAGTAGGTGGTATCTTGTTGAATTCTGAAGTTGGGGTGGCGGAGAGCAAAGGGGTGAGTTTGGGTAGCAGTTTTTCCACCAAAAATTGTCTTCCAAGTTTTTTTTTTGAAAGTGCTGAAATGCCCAAAAACCTCTCTGTTGTGTTTTCGTTGAGCCATCCTGTATCCTGGTCTACAGGTTGAACATTCTAAGTAAAACTGGTTCCCCATCAGGCGAAAGGTGTGTTTACAGCTTTGCAGCGATTAAATCACCAGTTTATTGGATCTTTCAGATGAAAGATACCTATAGTAGTTATCCTTTTATACTTTTCACGTTTGTTATGAGTAGGGCTCTGCTGCTGCATTTTTTTTTGCACCTTCGGTATACCAGTATACCTATATCTAACATTGAATTTTGCAGTCGTCTTTGTCTTAGGTTTTCTTTGTCTGCTGGATTCACTTTCACACAGGGTGTTTTTAAAAATTGTAAATTACAGTTGCTGTAAGTTACTGGGGAAAGTAAAAAACGTATGTCCGCGACTCGATTCAAATCGCGTACTGGAGGCGGTCGGCCAGGCAGGCAACGCAAGAAGATGAATCAAAACGCGGACAAACGTTCCTACTTCCGCAGCTTACTCCAGTTCAGAATTGGAAAAATACACTTGGTATACATAAGTACCTACACGTTACATAAGAGGTTTTCCTGTCTCCACTTCGATACACTGTCTTGCTCAAATATTTGTGTGGTATTGCTGAGTCTGTTGGAAGTCCTGAAACTCCTGAAAGACTCTACTACTTAGCAACCATTTGCATGCATGGGAAAAGAATTCCGGGAGAGCGAATGTCGATTATCCTGACCTGCCGCTCAAAATTTATTGGCATTAACCCGATATACATAATATTATTTAAGTTGAAAGTTTTACACCATTCCTACACCAACCCTTGTCAGTATGACGCACGCACGCACATATCCTAGCCAAATTAAGTTTCTACCCCTGGTTTCCACTATCCCTACTATAAAGTTTTAACTCAACACATAGTCACATACTACTAATCGGTAGGTAGGTACCGAGGTACTCAGTAATCATTTCATGTCATACTGTCATCACGTAATAACTTTCAGAAATAATTAATACTTCGTAGGCGTCTGTACGTACGTACACGTAGTCGTTTTTGTGATACGTTCCTTTGTTTCGTCGTTATTATACTGCTCATCAAACCCTCACCATCATCCATCCTACTATACCGCGAAGGAAAGGAACTAAATAGTTGATGATCAGTCAGTTGAGCGGGATGATGTTAGGTATCCATCTCGACACGCTTGATCAGTTCTGTTTGTTATCGTCTTCTTACGCCAAATTTTAGAGCTTTTAAGCTTGTTTCGCCAAAAAGAAGTCGTCTTCTACGGTTCGTTAATCTATACGATTCAACGATTCCCCCTATTCCCAGCTAATTTTGCCGTCAAAGCATTTATACAAGGAAGAAATTCTCGTGCGGCGGGTTAATGTTGCGCAGCGACTTTTCCAGATTTCACGTTCGCATTAAACAACTCAAGATCAATTTTCAGTCACTTTTCTTAGAAATTAGAATTGGGTGGAAAAATTTATAGGTATAGGTAAGATGACGATTTATTCACCAATTTTTAGGTTTTTGAAATTTTACATAGGTAGGTACCATACATCTACAGACTGTTTATTTAGAAACTTACCACTCCCGATTTCTCCCCTGAAAGATTTTTATTCAAGAAGTCCAGGGATTGAAAATTCAAGTTCAAGAAGAAAAATGGGGAGTCCCGAGCACAACAATATTGTCATAGTAGGGACTAGCCTAAGTATGGAAGTAGCCGAACCGTCCAAATCATCAGCAGACGCTAGGTCATTTCCGCAATGAAATAAAGTGCAGACAAAAGGATTTGCACGAAAAACAAGTGTACCTAGGCGGACCTACTTGGTACAGTTGTTGGTAATTGTTTTCATGACTTGTCCTTATACATTTGTTGTAATGTCCAAAACGGGATCAATACATATTATTCATATATTTATTCATTTATTCATTACAATGTAAGTAGAACTATTTTTATATCTGTCTGCGAGTTCAATGCGTCGAGTGTCACGTGTATAACATCTTATTATTATAATTATTGAACTTATTACCTTAGTAGAATGCTTGCGTTCCCATTCACCTCTCTTGACTTCAGCTGTGTTTAAGCGACAATAAAGAGCAAACCCCAGTTCACGGTTAGGGAAAGACCCTGCACTTTTCCTATTACTGACAATATCTCTTGCAATGAATCTCCATTGCGATAAAAAGAGAAAATGCATGGAGGATTCCCAAGAAACTTTCCCAGGACTTCCCTAGGAAACTCAATGATAAAAATTTTGGGAAATTTATATTTCATAATTTTCAACAGTTCATGAGTTTTTTTTTATAATTATTATCTTCTAATACAATCAGGATTTAGTATAAAAGTTCATTACTTTGGTTCAACAATGAATACTTTTAGATACTGAAAGCGGTGCCGAAAAGAAGCATTTTGTTGAACCGTTATTGTTTTTAAACCAATAGAAATAATAATGTATTACTACTAGAAGGTATAAGCGAACGTCAGTCGCAAAATGTCACTTATCAAATATTCGTATTTCCAGCAGCTAGAATTCTCAATTTTAGCGCGATTATTAGATTAAAGTATTTAGATGAATAGTATTCGCGATTTCAAAAATCTAGACGCCCTATGATGGCGCTTGCGTGAACTCAAATAGACCATTTCCACATGACGTCACAGTCCAGTGATGTGAGTCGGGTATTTACCGGGTAGGTAGGTAAATATAAATCGGGTATTTACCCGGTATTTTCCCGAGCGATATTTACCCACCCTACCCAGTTTGACAGAAAAGTTGACACTGTTGACAGCTCGGTTGACAGTGTTGACGGTTAAAGGTTGAATGATTTCTTTTTCCAAGTTCCAAGGCTTTATAAACGTAACCTCCAAAGAACTTATTATTATTTTGCTGCTGTGAGCAAAAAATGATAATTGTTTGTTGTTGTTTCTCCAATTGTTGATAACAATTAATGAAAATATATACCCTATTAGAGACCCGATTTTGGGTAAATACCGGGTATTTACCCTGGGTATTTACCCTTAAATATAAAAACCCGGGTATTTTACATCACTGCGTCACACGCACGTGTCGAACGGCTGATTCGGGGCAACGTCAAACATGATGTCAACTATACGTGCCAGTTTGTCAAAACTTTGTCACACCAGTGACTTTCACACACCGACATCGACCAAGGAGGTTATACACTGACTGACAGATTGACATACTACCAATCTGACTGACGCACATGACTGACGTAGCCCACGTGCCCCGTGACAGATAACGCAGATCTGACTGACGTTGCCCCGAATCAGCTGTTCAAGACGGAGCTGCGTGACGTCAGTGGAAATGGTCTATTGTGAGTAATCGACCTTGAGATTCTCTGACATCTGTCTGACAGTGATTTGAGAGATTTGACGTCGCACGACATGTCATCAGTGAGTCTGTAAGTTGTACTGTGGCTTTCTGCGCTTTTTTCAGTGTTTTCCGTGAGACATTGTTTAGTAAGTGGCAAAGGAAAGTCGCAGCCACTTTCGGCTTGTTGCCGTTCTATAAAAGAAAAGGACAGGACTGAGCTTTTCCATTATTTTATCAAGCAAGGCGCATCCGCGCATCCCAGCAGAATAACGTACATATTAAAATGCTTCCGGTGCGCGCCGTAGAATCTGCATAGACATGGCGTAAGTATTACAAAAAGGTTTTAAAACTAAGGGGCACTCTGCCATCAATAGACCGAAGAAGTGTGACGTCACAACACGGCAACATGGCCGGCGGTTGACATTTTCTGGAGGCCAACGTCAAACGTGACACGACCGTGGAATGCACGGCACGTGGCATGCACTTGACGTTTCTCTGTTTGTGTTTGTCATGTGTTTGTCAACTTTTTGCGAAGGTAAATAAACGGAAATGGATATAACAAAAAATAATCCATATTTTGGGCTATATCAGGTGGAGGAAATCAAACTATATTGCTATAAACTAAAAACTGCTAACTATAAACTGCGATCCATTGCTCTTTGCCTCTGAGCATCTCATGAACGAGATTGTCGACGGCGATTCTCCTGCCCAGTTTTTCTTCGAGGTCTTCTCGCTGCTTTGATGGACCGTTACAATGAAAACGAGCGTGTTCCGCGTTGTCCTGACGCTGAGGCTTTTGAGGCTCCCCAGTATTTCTTTCATCCAACTTTGAACCAAGGCGTTCCACTGCCGTTGCCACTGCTCGACGAACTGCTCTGTGGCCTTGTTTCTGCTTTCTGGTTTGCTGGTGGGCACTCCTAGGCTTGTTTCCTCCTCTAATCGCAAGCATCAGGGCGAAGGGTGGGATACCCGAGAGCACTCGTGCTGCATCATGCGGAACCGTTCTGTAGGCACTGGTGATTCTGAGTGCAGCTTTGCGCAGCTCTCTGTTGGGCTATGTCTGGCCTTTTTGCAACCAAGTCCGCCTGTATGACGCTGGCTGTCTCTTAGGCTGGCAATTTCAGCAATGCTCACTGCCATTTTGCACTGACTTTTGTGACTTTTGTTGTGAACCTCCAGAAAATGTCGTGCCAAACACAACCAAACATAGAAACGTCACGTTCATGTGATGACGTTGGCCTCCAGAAAATGTCAACTGCCGGCCATGTTGCCATGTTGTGACGTCATCACTTCTCCGGTCTATAGTTGCAGCGGTACGCTAGCAAAATGACCCTGATTCTGCATTTTGTGATACTGCAATGGAATTTGGCATATGCCAACTACGTAGAATTTCAAGTGATTTGACCCGCAGCACTCAAAAATTTGTCCATTAGGGGGCGACTGGGGCCCCCTCCAAATTTCAAGATGTCAGTGTTTTTACCATGCACCATTCAGTACCGCCCTATCTACCGTACAGGACCTAAACAACTTTGTTCTTGACCATCATAACATTTTTCGTCATGTCAATTCCATTCTTCTTACAGAAAAAAATTATTTCTTTGTCTGGTCAACAAGTCGAGAAATATATTTTTTTTTTGGACCACAAATAGATTGTTGAGTCGTTTTTGTGTGATTATCGATAAATCCGCATCCCCTTGATTCATTTATGAAAACAAAAGTTTTGCTGTTCTATTCTTTAACGAAGGGGTGACCTCAACTTATCATTATTTTCAACATTACCTATTTCAATGTTTTATCCCTAAAAATATGATTATTATTGTACTAATATGTAGCTTGAAGTTTTCTTCAACGGTTTGGATGATGAAACGGCCTCAGATTCCACCTGGAAGCCGTACATAATAAGGCCGTCAAATTTGGCATTTTTGATTTTCTACCGGGAGCGGCCAAAATGTCAATACACACCACTCCGCCCAACAGCACCGGTTGCGGTACTTTCGCACCAACTCTCACTTCAGTATCACAAAATGCAAAATTGTTAGGCGTGAATATCGTTTTCCGCTAGAACAAACCGGTGCTCTTGGGCGGAGTGGTGTGTATTGACATTTTGGCCGCTCCCGCTAGAAAATCAAAAATGCCAAACTTGACGGCCTTGCAGAAAAATTATTATGTACGGCTTCCAGGTGGAATCTGAGGCAGTTTCATCATCCACATCGTTAAAGAAAACTTCAAGCTGTATATTAGTATAACAATAATCATACTTACCGAGGTAAAACATTGAAAAAGGTAATGTTGAAAATAATGGTAGGTTGAAGTCACTCCTTTGTTGAAAAATAGCACTGCAAAAGTTTTCTTTTCATAAATGAATCATGGGGATGCGGATTCATCGATGATCGCACAAAAACTACTCAACAATCTATTGGTGGTCCAATAAAAAATTATTTTTCAATTTGTTGACCAGGCAAAGAAATTATTTTTTTTCTATAAGAAGAATGGAATTGACATGACGAAAAATGTTATGATGGTCAAGAACAAAGTTGTTTAGGTTCTGTACGGTAGATAGGGCGGTACTGAATGGTGCATGGGAAAAATTCTGACATCTTGAAGTTTTGAGGGGCCCCCAGTCGCCCCCTAATGGACAAATTTTTGAGTGCTGCGGGTCAAATCACTTGAAATTTTATGTAGTTTGCATACGCCAAATTTCATTGCAGTATCACAAAATGCAGAATCAAAAAGCCTACCCCTGCAACTATAAGCTTTTTTATTGTTGTTGTATATTTCAATCCACTTATCTATTAAGTTTTTAAGCATGACGAAGTTGGCGTTACAGCCAATGAAACGTTGCGAATCGAGTTGCCAATTGTGAAAGAAAATATACTAACTTTTTTTCATGTACCTATTGGAAAAAACTCAAAATTAACAATATCAGAAGTTACACAAAAGGACTGAATCATTTACTATGACTATCCATTGAGTTTCCCTTCAATAGGTCGAGAATAATACCGATAATACTGATATGTTGATTTTTCTCAACTAATAAATAGCTAGATAGGATGCATATAACATAGAAGACTTGATGGTTAGATCATCGCGGAAGAAAATTGATTTGGCAAAAATCTCCGAATGGCATCTGAGGCACGCAGGGGTAAAGCTGTCACCCCTTGATTGGAGCCAAGCCCAGCGGATATTCATTTTTCATTTCTCGCCGGCGCAAACAAAATTTATCCCCATTCACCGAGACGATGAGGACGTAGAATAATAAGGAATCACTTACCTTTGAAAATCCGGGACTCTGCGGTATAGAAACTCTCGGCTGGTGTTATTGAGATATAAACACGCTGATGTATTTTGATATATTACTTTTTATTATATTATCACATTTGTATGAAAGTCACTTAAGTTTTGAAAAATTGCAAATTGGGCCGAACGCCGGCGTCCCTCTAGAACATCATCAGCTTCTTTTTATCCTGGATCGTGTTTATTATTGTCATATCGATTTTTAGTAAATAATAATTTATTAAAACATTTACGTTTACGTTTTATTTACTGAAATATATACTGATTACATAGTTAACATTTATACTGTTTTCTATATTATTGACTTGTTTAAATATAACTTTTATTGCATTCTTATTTACATTCGTTTATTATTCTGAAATAAATAACATCCACCATAAAATAACCAATCGAGTGTACAAACATTATTGTTAAAAGCTGACATATCGTGTGTCATACTTCAAACGTAGTAACAAAGCTTAGAATATATATTAACAAACACAATTTTTGATTTGTTTATTTTATAATACGATTATCCTATGCTATAAAAACTGTTCAACAATACTTAAATAACACAAAAACGTATTATCTTCCGAAACAAAATAGAATCATATCGAAAATATTGCTTAATATAATATTACGTATCGTGTGTGCGTAATGAAATCAATGACGAATAATAAAAATGTGTGATTTTTATACAGTGTCGGACTGCAAAGCTCAGGGAGCTTGAGATTGTAAACTTTTATTGAACAAGGAACAAAATTTCCTAAATTGATATGAGCATTTGAAATTTTTGTTGAGCACTTGAACACAAGTTTTTCAGATCAAAGTGACTTAAGGACCAGATCGCAAATAGTAAGATGCAACCAGTCATACTTTTTTCCCAACGAACAAAAGGAGTATTACTGGTTGCTTCCTGATATTTGCGACCACAGGCACAGCCTTGATGGTCTCCAATAGAAAAAAAGCTGCCAAGCTATACCCAGTCCGACTCTGATTTTCTAGAGGGTCATTAGAAAATGTTATCTGGTATATTATATAAGTGTGTTTTAAATTTGGAACGGAAAAAACTGCGGGATGGTATTGAAGATTTCACATCGCCCTAATCATCCTTTATTCCATCGTTTTTTAAGTAGGTACTTTTACAATACTCATATAAAAATATCTTTTTCTCTTCGTCTAAGGTTTTTCTGTGAATTTCTCATGACCCTCTCTCCTCTGCAGTGACATACTGACATAATAATTATAGCGTGAAAACATCAACAATAACAGCAACAACATTATAGCAACAACAATGTAAACAAGTGGGAAGTTATATAGAAAATCGTCTGTCGTTTCGAGGCTAAAAAAAAATTTGAAAAATAAATTCGTCATTTCGCACCTTATTACAATATTTATAGTCTTTGGGCTTCGTGTTTTCGTATACGTAATCTATATAACTTCCCAGTTTACCGTGATAACGGTTTTTCTCGTCGAGAATTTTTTTCTTTGGTTATCTACAACTCTCTTTTGTTGTGAGTGTGGATAAATATTTCGAGTCACTATCTTAAAAAATTTTTGGTTGACGAACTTATTCGGTTAGTTAGTAGGTAGGTACAAAGTTTTGATAGGAGTAAAATCATGTGTTGTGTGTTGGTATAGTATAGTTTTGAGAGTCACTGATACTATCTAACAATGCACCACGATCATAAGAGTCCATTTTTAGTTTTATTCAGGCAATGACGATGGTTGACGGTTGGTACACGTGTGGGCGGCAAAAAACCACCCGGGATGGGTACTCTAACTATATTCAATATTAATTTTTGGTGTTGTTCATCTCAATTTTCTTATTGGATCACAGCACAGTTTCCATCTCTGCTATCTCTGTTCTGTTTTGACTGTAACATAAACAAATAATTCATTTTGGCAAAAATCTTGACATCAGAAAATATTAATTCTAAAAACGACATGATTATTGTTTATTACGTTTTCAACATAATATTGAATGCGTATTGTTTAGTTTGCATTATTGGCAGATTATTTCATTTAAATATTTAATATTATATTATTATGGCTATTGTTTTCCCGGAACTAATAAACGTTCAGTTAATTGCCTACGTTCTGTAATTAGCATAATTCCTCATATCAAACGATTTGCTGCCATTACAGTAGCTAAATAGAGGCCAATTTAAATACACCCGATTGAAATATGACTGACTTTTGTTTTTCAAATGTAAAAATGCATCGCTAGATGGTGTCATTCAAACGTAAGCATCAGGAAGGTATGTACATCCTTCAAAATTATTACCTAAATAAGAAATCAGTATTGGTTGGTACGTAGGTAGGTACCTATGTAATTAAACAACTGCGTTGTGTCGACGTTTCGAGGGATTAATAAAAAAGAAGATGAGAATTTCTCCAGTTAATTTTCCCAATGAGCTCTAGCAAATATGAAGCGAAGCGTTCAGAGTAATGCAGTCTCTAATAATACGAAGCATAAATCATGATGCAAAAGTCCCACAGCTGAAATCCAGAGCCTGTCATATTTGCTGTGAAGTTGAGGAAGGCAAAGCGAAGTGTACCCTGGTGGTTTAGCGCAGAGGCGAGTATAGAACCAAAGCTTGTGAACTTCCCTCGGATTTGAAAGAAACAAGTGGTTTAGGGGGATGAAACCGAGCTTGATGCTGCTGGTGACGTCACCGCAAGCTCTCTCTGGCTGTGCTTCGGTACGCTATTCATTGCCAAAATGGCGTTGAAGCTCTTAATTATTATCCCATCAGCTATAAACGTGATATGGGCGAGCCGTTATAAGGACACCGCGCTCTAATTATTATTTTCCAGGATTTATATTTGAGTTTTAATCCAATGTCGTGGTTCTGCGAGCCAATTTAACGAAAAAATGGTTTATTACAGTATCATTATTTTTATGCTGATGAGCATATTGATTCGGATAGTAAAATTTATAGCCATAAGCTTTCCAGTCAGTGTAACTGGTGATTTGAGTGGACAACTGACAGATTTTGTTCCAAAGTTTCCAAATCTGAGCTTAATTCTCAAAACTATGCGGTTGGTTGCAATGACGATCTGTCACAATAATTATTACCGACGGTAGACGATATTATCCGGGATATACTTTTGAAACGCATTTTCATCACATTTCCGATACAGATGGACCGAAATCTTTTGCAGGACGTGATGTCTGTTCTTCAGTTTTATTGTAAAGTAGTGTAATTTCAGATCTGTTTTCAATTTTAGTCAATAAACAAAAATCATCAAAGTAGCTTGAGACATTTTTGACAGTTTTTGAGAAAAATATTTCTAACCTCTTGCAGCAAGTTCAATTTTTCGATAACTTAGTCTTCTGATGCGAAAAGTAGCGTAATGGAAGCATCGACCCTTTGGCCTGCTCCAGTAAAAAAACCGCGCCATGTCCTGAAGCAATTATAGTATGATTTGCTATTACAAATCATCGATTGAAGTCTCACTTCCAGAAATATCCGCTATTTAAAAAAGTGCATTCTCGAAACTGATTATACAATAATCAACAATTCAACAATTGTTTTTCTCCTTCTCAACCTCCTTTGGGTTAACTATAGGAGTTTGTAACACTTTATTATTCCGTTTATAGGTACATAATACTGTATGATCAAAAAACTTTCCTCCTCAAGGCAGGCTGTGGCCTGGCCAAAATCAGCCTCGTTTGCCTGACCACAGCCCGCCTAGAGGAGGAAAGTTTTCGATCATACGGTATTTCGATGTCACAGTATATTTTTGCTCAGAAAAGTGTGATGCTGCCGGCCGGATTTGAACCTTCGACTTAATATTATTGATCTTAGTTTAGGGTTAGGCTTTATCTCTGATTTGTAAACTTTGAAACCCTGTACCATTTTTCAGAACCCAAATGAGACGCACTAATAGGTTAATAGGCTAACAGGTACAGCAATATTTTATAAAATGGTTTCTGAAACCAGTTGCCCGGTTCTTGACAGACTTTGTCGTAGGTAGGTATGCCTATAGCCCAGGCGCCAGGGAAAACAATAAGAAAATAATTGTTTTCTGGCTGGAAACTAGCTTAGAACGATCTGTGTAGCTTAGGCTCTGACATACTAGTTTCCCCCCTTTCGGAAATGTCGGCGTCATGTCGCCATCATCAACAAGAAGTGCACCAGCGTGGTTTTTGCCGAATATCTCAATTTTGGGTCATCTGACAGCAAAAGATGTGAGGAGTCATTTTGAAGCCTATGAAATTCCCTATAGTTTGGTACTTCAATCAATTTTCTGCGACCTATGGTCTTTGAGATAGAGCTTCTGGGAGCGAGAGTCATTGTCGTGAAAGTTCCATGGCCACTTGACTAGAAAAACTAAAATGTCGATGTGACAAAAAAAAATTCAAAATGAGATTACTCGAGAATTCTTAATGCTATAGTTGCGGTGATGGTCTTAAACTCTTCCTCTTGAACCGTAGATAACGAATATTGGAAAGTCAAAAAGGTCACATTGTACAGATACAGGGTGTACTACGGGAATCAAATCAGAGCAGAGAAATTTGACATATTTCTTCGATTTAGCCTATGCGAAACTCTAAGCACTTATCACGAATCCAATATCAATATGCATTGCTCTGTGAGCTTCACTTGATACACTTAAGAAGTGGTCAGCTCACAGCCTTTCTGTAAAATGTTTTGAAGGCCCTCTGAAATTATCAAAATTTACAGTAGCAAGAAATGTATGTAACAGTATATCATATACCAAGAAACCAAAGTGAATTTTTGATCTTTTGGGTGAAGTTTGTTGCTCGGAGGCCCTTCGGGTCCAAATCCCCAAATTAAAAATTCACTTTGGTCCTTGGTATATGATATACTGTTATATGCATTCCTTGGTACTGTAAATTTTTAATATTTTGATGATTTCAGAGGGCCCTCAAAACATTTCACAGTAAAGCTGTGAGCTGACCACTTCTTTAGTGTATCAAATGAAGCTTATAGAGCAAAATCCATATTGATATTGGACTCGTATTAGGTGCTTAGAGTGTCGCATATAGGCTAAATCGAAGAAATATGTAAAATTTCTATGATCTGATTTGATTCCCTCAGTACACCCTGTATATGTACAATGTGACGTTTTTGACTTTTCTATATTCGTAATCAACGGTTTAAGAGAGAGAGTTTGAGACCATCACCGCAACTATAGCATAAAGGATTCTCAAGAAATCTCATTTTAATTTTTTTTTGTCACATCGACATTTTAGTTTTTCGAGCAAGTGGCCATGGAGTTTTTACGACAATGCCTCTCGCTTCCAGAAGCTCTATCTCAAGAACCATAGGTCGCAGAAAGGTCATTTAAGAACTATTTCGTAGGGAATTTCATTGGTTTCAAAATGACTTCTTACATCTTTTGCTGTCAGATTGCCCAAAATCAAGGCACCTGATTAAGGTAAAGATAATGTGTGACCCACGAGTTAAAAGTCAATGATGAGTTGAAAAACCATTATAAAATTAACAGTGGCGCCCAACTTTTTTTTTGTTTTTCTTTCGGGTAGATCAGAGTAGGATTTTGATAGCTATCTTCGGTTGTTTAGCGGTTGAATTTTTTTTTCAAATTTTTCAAATTGTTTTGTAGAAACGCTTTTGTGTAAGTAGGTGTTTGTGGAAAAGCTTGCGGCTTTTCTGCTTGACGCATTTGAGCTTCGAGTGATATACAGGGTGACCACCGTGTGGATAGTCACAATTTATCACATAGCTTAGTTTGCAATTTCCTTTTTTTTTTTCTTTCAAAGAAATTGGAACTTACAGTTAGTTATAGGGCCCTATAGGAAAAGTTAGGTTAAGGTAGCCTATTCAGTTAGGTTTACGGTTCATCGTTCGGTTTGTGCTGGCGATTAGCTACCGCTAGTGCGACCGCAGGTTGATTTTCCGTGGAAAATCGTTTTTTTTTTCTAGGTCTAGTTAACAGTTTTTTCTTTTCGGTTTTTATGGTGTAGGTTTCGGCTTTCACCGAAAAATTATTTTTTTCTCGAATTCAATTCTACGGATTTTCAGTGAGAAATCTGGGGAAGTTTGAGTCTTTTTACTGTAGGTCAGGAGGGAACTGTCGTTCTCACTGGTTCCTCATAGTTGATATCAGTACAAATCTCCAATTTTGAGTTTTTTTGTCTTTTCTTTTTTTTCAGCTGGTTGCAGTGAATATTTTTTTAGAATTAAGGTACAAAGGGTGTATTTTATTCTCAAGTTTATTTGAACTTGAGTGAGAGGCTGGCTTTATTTCTTTATTTTGGTTGTCGCGATGGCCGCAGCTGAGAGTAAGGTTGATTCAAGAGTGAGGCCGATGTTCAATCCAAAACGGTTGCTAAGGGATGAACTGGTTTATGAACTGAAAATTCGACGCATTCAACCAGAAAAGAAAGTGGATGCTCTCAGAGTCCAGCTCAGAGAGGCATTGGCACAAGATGTGGACGTGGTGGACGTTGAGCGGGACCCGTTCTGTGAGTTGTGGCAGTGTAAAGCGAAACTAGAGGAGCTGATAGGTCGAATCGAAGGATTCAGGGAGGAGAACAAAATCAATGAGTATGACAGCATATCATCTCGACTAATACATGTTCGGGGTCGGTTAAGCCGAGTAGGTCCATGTGATGAGTTGGTTGGGAAGAAAGAGGAGTTGACGAGGATGTGCAGGAAGTTGAGCATGGACCTGGATAAAGCGTTCTTACTAAGTGTTAAAGATTCTGTCACCGCTAAGGATCAAGGGGAGGATGGCGCCGATTTGAATATGGATTGTGTGGTGGAGTTCACAAAGGAATTAGCGGATACTACTACGGAGATTCGTGACGCTTTGGATGACATGGTTTTAGAGGTGAGGAGCACTACTGTACAACGGGACTTGTTAGTTACTACTTCCGAGATCACCATACCCGTGACTTCGATGGGAATACCTGTAAGTCACAGTGAGGCTTATACGCCACCAATGGTGGTGACATCCACCTCGATTAAGAGAAGTATTCCAAGTATTTTTCCGATTTCATCAGCAATCCCAGGTCACCTCGGATCCATCACCGAACAAGGAATTTACACTTTTCCACCAGGCTTTCTTCCTGCGATCGAGCCGATTTCCCAGTGGACTTCGGGTACCCAACAAGGTAATGCAAAACCATTACAGCTTCCACCTGACTTCCAACAACCAGAGATGATGACCGCCGCTCAAGAGGATCTCCTTAGACAACAGATCGAATTTTTGCAAAATTCCTTCCTCTGGCAGGGTCCACAGTCACAACAACCACCACAACAGCATGATCAATCACAGAATCCACATCACTCACATCAACCACCACAACAGCATGATCAATCACAGCATCCACATCACTCACATCAACTACCACTGCAGCAGCAACAGCAGCAACCCTTCCAGGGAGACCAACAACATCAGACCGCGGTGCCACAAGGGCAAACGCTGTTACCGGGACCACAACTCCCACCACAAGAATACCTTCAGTCACCTAGTTTTGGTTCATATGGTCAGCCTTGGAAGTGGAACCTGTCATTCGATGGTCGAACCTCAAGTCTAGCAGCTTTCGTGCAGCGAGCCGAAGAGCTATGCGTATCGAGGCGGATGAACAGAGAACACTTATTTTTGGCTGCTCCAGAGATACTTACAGGAGATGCCCTGAATTATTTCAGAGCCAACAGGGATTCGTTTTGGTCATGGGATTCTCTAGTTGAGGGTCTTAAGTTCGCGTTCCAGCCTTCCGGATATGAGGCTCGGTTATGGGACGAAATTCGGGGAAGAACCCAACACGCTGAGGAGGAAGTAATTCCGTTTATCTCTGCCCTTGAGAATCTCTTCAGGCGTTTGACGACAGTGCCCTCAGATGCGACACGCTTGTCGATTATCCGAGGTGAAACGACCCCAGCTATCGTCTTGATCCCTGAATGGGTAGGCAACCCATTATACTGGCATTTAATTCAACTTATTTGAATTAAATCACTTTTCCCGCTTTTGGAACCGCTTGGCCGATGATCATCTAGTATCAGGACGACCTCCCGTTGTGCCTCTCTTCTTGTTGTTCGATTATAGAGTTCTTGAGATTGTTGAGACAGGTCTGACTACGAGTTTGAACGCAATAAGACACAATTAAAGTTTTAACGTAACATCAATCTATTGACCTCTATGTACAATTCAAAATGTTTAAATAATGGCTCGCTCCTATACCTAGTCCTACCTTCACATCGCAGGCTAAATTATCTAAAAGATCTAACCTATTACCGAAGAGGTAACTTTCCCCTAATTATTTCAGACGTCCCAACACCCCAACCCTCCGACGAACACCTGACTCTACACCTTGACCGACATTTAATTCTGACTGGCTTTCGCGGTTCAAAGTTCCTTCCGTGGTTAAATCAGATCCAACATTTACGTTAGTGTTAGAGGTTATGTTAGGGTTAGGCCCGGCTTCTAGACACTGGAAAGAGAAGAGTGACTTCGACCACGAATGCAATCTAAGATTTGTGGGCCGGTGTGTGCGGTGGCCCCCTTTTTGTGGAGCCTCTTTTCAAAGGCTAACGCTCTTTTTGGGCTATGGTTCTCTTTTGCCCGTTTGGAAGGGATTGGATATGGCTGGCCTTTGTGGGGGCTTTGAACCTGTTTTCGCCGTGAATTGCCCCCAACGCTCAGAAAGATTCCCGTGATCGAAAGTGCCTATAACCGGAAATATTGAACCAAATTTCGCCCTTCCAAAAACTTTCGAACCGATGGTGTACGCGAACCAATTACTCAAGTCAAGGTACTAATTTAATGTGAAGAACGTTTTGAGCAGGCCCCGTATACGCGCTAGTTCGTTGTTGTTTAGCAATTTGTGAGAGAAGGCCGCAGCCAGGAAACACAAAACGCAGAGAATAGACTACACAGGGTGTTCGTCGAAAAGCCGATGCGGAGAGGCGTCGAAATAATCTTTACCCTAACACGAAGTAATCGCCGTCTACACTATTCCTGATCGAGCCCTAATAACAGTTCATTTTTTACAAAGTCCCTATTTGAACGATGGCGTCGTTGGGTACCGGCATGAATTCATCAGTTTCGAATAAGAACGTCTTCATTCCCGGGACAACTCTACATGGAAATATCCGGAACTGTCGTGGCGCTAAAACAAAATTATTAGTTTCAAGGAGGGGGGGGGTGTCCATCAATCCGATTAACAATTGCGACTCTACGGCAGGGTCCGAACCCCGATCTCAACGCGATTCTATTTTACCAATTACTTGATTTTTCACGTCGTTCTCAAAATTTACTTTTTCCGAATAACTAGGAGCTTCAGAAACGCAGAGGAAGCTCACCCGCGAGTCTCCAGATCTAACCCACTAGGTCCGGTGCTCTGAGTACCGCAGTCACAAAGCCAAGTCCAGAGGGCCCAAGAGCGCGAATACCTTTCTATGAAGGTATCCAACAAAGGACGAGGCTTGCCAGTGGCTGTACCTGACGGCAGACAGTAGCGCAGACACCAGCACGTGCAGGCAGATTCAGAAAGCACGCGTGAGCCCCATCATACATTTTTCCGACAAAGCCTAACCGTAAGCAACTATCCCAACTCACCAAGACTAACCTCCCGCTCGTCGAGGTCATCACTCCGCCACACGAGATACCGAAACGAGAGACCTCATTTCTATCGGGCCTGGTTCATTTAGGGGTTTTAACTCGACATCCTCGAGGTGGGCTAGAACTCACCGTGGAGGGAACGCGACTCAGCATCCTGGAGGGGGTTCGAAACTCTTCGTCAACGGGTCCCAACTCTGCGACTTGGAGAAGGGTCGAAACTCAACACCGGAAGGGTCTTGGCACATCGACCTGGCAAAAGGGCTAGAACTCATCGTCGGAGGGCTCTGACTCGACACCTGGAGGCGGATCAAGACTCAACGTCCAAGGGCTCTGACTCGACATCCTAGAGACGGGTTGCAACTCAACGGGGGAAGCAACTCATCAGTCTCTCGGAGGGTCAAAACTCAACCTGGAGGGTTCTCGACTCAGCGTGCCCCCAAGGGGACCAAAACACGACTCCGAAGGGTTCCAACTCGGCTTTCTCCAGGGGGCCTTTGAGACACATCAGCCGGGGGAAATCGACTCGTCATTTTCCAAGTGGGCTGGGACTCATCATTGGGGCTTCGACGCTTCGGCCTCCAGGAGGGTCGCGACGCAACATAAACGGGTTCTAACTCAGCTTCCTCGAAGGGGACTAAAACTCTTCGCTAACAGGCCCGCAGAAGCACTCGGCAGCGGACGTGACAAGTCGGGAGCGGACGGCAGCCCAGGAGGATTGGTCCAGGTACCACGGTCAATCTCCGGCGATATCCTCCATTCCAAGCAATTCGGAATATTTTATTGCATCCAAAACGATCGCGAACGGCGTATAGACAGCTCAGGTAATCCGAGAAGCCGGTGGAGAATGCGACTGGCGGTGCTAACACGTGTGAATCGGATGGTGGCGGGCAGCGGGCAGCGGGCGCTGGCACGGCGCGTCAACACAGTGGGAGTACGGCAGCAACTAGCTGAGTCAATGTGCGGGTGCTTTACTTCATATGCACCAATTCACCATTTCGTCGGACGTCAAGCAGGGACGGTTGTAGAATGTCGATGATGGGCCAGTAAATTATGTTATAGAGCTTTGCGGGATTTACACGAATGAATTAAATAGCTAGCGACATCTTTTAATGATGCCTTGACTCTGAATATTCACATTCTCATACCTCGATTTCACGGCTTTGAATTATTTTCCTCCGGAATATTTTCGGCCCGCCAAATGCGGGTGGCTTCAGTGGTAACCTGTTACCGTACTTACAGCACGAGTTGATACATCGTGATATATCTACTGTGGCGGAGTTGAGCCGCTTTTGTCGTGAAGTGGAGAACAATCGGAGACTGGCAGCGCAATATCGACCTCCCCCATCGAACAAAGGCCAGCTGCTGGAGCCGGATTTGGCTTTTGGGAAAGGATTTAGCGGAACCCGGACAAAGGACACAATTTCAGGATACACCGGAATGCCAACCTCGGCATCAACGGCGAAAATGTGTGAAGTGGAGTCGACCCCCAATCGCTCCGCTGGACCTGAGCCGAGATCCTCAGCTCTCCGAGGGCAGCTGGTGTGCTGGAATTGCAGGCAGGTGGGACACTCTGCAAGGGTGTGTACCGCTGCCGAAACGCTGTACTGCCATCGTTGCGGCGCACCGGGCAGGTCATATTCGCGATGTCAAACTTGCAGACCACGAACATCTGGCAAAGAGTCCCAGTCATCGGAAAACTAACTGGCGAGGGAGTCCGTGGCCGACGGATCCCTTCGCCGAAGTTGAACTCGGTCAAGGCAGTACGGTTAAAACTGTCGCGGCTGTCTAAGGATGTCCGCCCGTACTTGAAAATAACGGTTTGGGGAGTCGGGATGACTGGACTACTGGATACGGGAGCTTCCCATACATGTGTTGGTCCCGATGGTGCTCGTCTGTTGGAGGAGATAGGATGCAGGAAAGTTCCGGCTAGCCTTGGCGAGTGCCGTGTGGCAAGTGGCCAGCGAATCGGAACCGTAGGCGCCTTTCGTATTCCCATCAGGGTTGGTGCGCTAGAAAAATTGTTCGAGGTTCTAGTAGTCCCCAGTTTGTCCCAGACGCTCATCTTGGGTGCCGACTTTATCCGCCGGATGCGACTGGTGATAGATCTGAATCGTGGCCTGTGGTTGGAGGGGACTTCTGGATTGCCGGAGCTAGCCAGTGTAGCGGCCGAGTCTGACCTCTCCGAAGATCAACGTGTGCGGCTGACGTCTCTCCTGGACCGGTTTTTTTCGAAGTCTACTCCTGCTCTCGGCTGTACGGCGCTGGTTCAGCACAGGATCAAGGTGAAACCGGGAACAGAACCCATCAAGCAGCGTTACTACCCGCTCTCCCCTGCACTTCGCGCACATGTCGACGCCGAGTTGGCACGCATGCTGGACCTGGGAGTAATTGAGCCATCTAAGTCACCTTGGTCCTCGCCGATAGTAATGGTCAAAAAGAGCCCCAACAACTACAGGTTTTGTGTAGACTACCGCAAAGTCAACTCGGTCACTGACAGGGATGCGTACCCGCTGCCATTTATCCAAAACATCCTGGATAGCCTGGGACGCGCCAGATACTTATCCTCCTTGGATATTAAGAGCGCCTATTGGCAGGTGCCCGTCGAGGAGGCTTCCCGTGAGGTTACGGCGTTCACGGTTCCTGGGCATGGTCTCTTCCAGTTTCGTCGGATGCCATTCGGGCTCCACAACGCCCCCGCCACCTGGCAGCGACTGATAGACCGTGTCCTGGGGCCTGAACTCGAGCCTTATGTGTTCGTCTACCTCGACGACATCGTCATCGTTTCGGAAACGTTTTCAAAACACCTTGAACTCCTGGAGGAGGTATTTGAGCGGCTGAGGAAGGCTGGCCTGGTGGTGGGCCGAGATAAATGTCATCTTTGCAGACCCGAACTCCGATACCTTGGATACATTGTGGATCGACAGGGACTTCACGTCGACCCCGAAAAGGTTCAGGCTATAGTCGATATTCCGACTCCGAAGCGGACTAAGGAGGTGCGAAGAATACTCGGAATGGCGGGCTGGTACCGTAGATTCGTGCCCAAATTCTCGACGGTGGTTGCTCCCATCTGCCGCCTGCTTCGGAAGGATGTCGCCTTTGACTGGACGCCGGAATGTGAAGTCGCCTTCCGAACGCTTAAACAATGTCTGGTGACGGCCCCGGTGATGACATGTCCAGACTTCACCAGACCTTTCACCGTGCAATGTGATGCCAGTGATTACGGTATCGGAGCCGTCCTAACCCAGGAAGACGAGCAGGGAGAACACGTAGTCTGCTACATTAGTCGATCTCTCAGCAAAGACGAGCGCAAATTCAGCGCGACGGAAAAAGAGCTTCTAGCTGTCGTATGGGCAATCGAAAAGCTGCGTCCCTACGTAGAAGCCACGAAGTTCGTCGTGGTTACAGACCATTTCGCCCTGCAATGGCTTCACAATCTTAAAGACCCGAACGGCAGGTTAGCGAGGTGGAGCGTACGCCTGCAGCAGTACGACTTCCAGGTGGTTCACCGACGGGGTGCAGACAACGTCGTTCCTGATGCCCTCAGTCGAGCGGTACCCCGAGTTGAGGAAATCGCACCCGTCCAATTCGGTAACGACACGGCGGACCCCTGGTACCGGTCGATGCTGCTGAAGGTTACGGATGCTCCCCTCCGCTACCCGTTGTGGAGAGTCGAGGGTGATAAACTGCTCAAGAACTGCAGAAATCCTGATTTGACTACCGGCTATGCGCGGAAGTGGAGGATAGTAGTGCCAAAAGATTTCCGTCAGGACGTGCTCAAGGACAGTCACGAGTCAGAGACTGCCGGACACGGAGGTACCTCCCGAACTTACCACCGCATCGCTCAACGGTATTACTGGCCGGCTATGTTGGCGGACATAGGCTCTTACGTTCGTCGATGTCAGACGTGTTTGGCGAACAAACCCGAGCAGAAGGCCGCAGCTGGATTGATGTGTGGTCGCCCAGAGGTCCGGGCTCCGTGGGAGTTACTATCCGTCGACTTAGTTGGTCCTCTGCCTAAATCCAAGTCCGGTCACCTATACATTTTGTCCGTCCTCGACTATTTCAGCAAGTTCTCATTATTTTTTCCACTTCGAACCGCGAACAGCAAGTCTATCGTGAAATTGTTAGAGGACAATGTGTTTTTGCTCTTTGGTGTGCCGAAGAAATTAGTATGCGATAACGGCCCACAGTTCGCCAGTCGAGAATTCAGACAGTTCCTAGAAAAATACTCAGTTACAATCTCACCGACGGCACATTACCATCCTCAAGCCAACAATGTGGAACGCTACCATCGAACATTAAAGGTAATGTTATCGTCCTATGTGAAGGAGAATCACCGTGACTGGGAATTGTACCTCCAGAAAATGGCCTGTGCAATGAGGACGTCTAGGAGCGAGGCGACTGGTTCGACCCCGTATTTCATTAATTTCGGCCGCCAAATGTGTTTGAACGGCGAAGACTATGACGAGATCCGCATGTTGGAGAATCCCGACGATGTGACACCTCTTCCCAGAGCGGAGTTATTCTCGAACATGTACCAAAAAGTGCGGCAGAAATTGGATCATGCGCACGAGACCAGTAAACGGCATTATGATCTGAGACGGAGAAATGTCACGTATGCGGTTGGAGATCGCGTCTGGCGGAGGAATCCGGTTCTGTCCAACGCAGGTCAATACTTTACCGCCAAATTGGCCCCAAAATTCGTAGGTCCGCGGTTGATCACGAAGAGGCTGTCGCCTTGGACATATGAGCTCGGTAAGGAGGATGGCGGTCGAGATGGAACGTGGCACGTGAAGGACTTGAAGCCGGACCCTTCCATCGGTGATCTAGATCCGGACCCACAGGTCCCCACTTAACGCTTTTTCCGTTACTCCTCCGTTGTACTGCGTTTTTCTTATTTAGTATTGCAAACTCTCGCTCCTTGGTCGTTTTCAAGTGTTGTAGAAATTTCCAGGAAATTTCTTAGGAGGTCAGGGGGGAGTTTGTTACACAAATTTTTCCTTCTATTATTTTGTTTTTTTGTTGAATTTTATTCTAGTGCTTTTCATCATTTCCTTCAGTTAACATTTATTTTCCAACTGTAAAAGTCCCACAGCGAATAAATAATTTCGGCGGTCATGCTTTGATAGAGTTTTTGTGGTGAAAAACTCTTATCAACTACTACCTAAAGCAGACATTTTGACACGCTCTCTTCGCCTTTTCAAAAAGAGCTAAAGTGTTCCTAGTGCTTGGCCCTCGTCGCAATTGGGGATTTTAGCAATAGTTCTATTGTTCGCCCACGCCAGCTTTGCCTAGGAAATCTCACTCCGAGCCCATAACATCAAAAGGGTATGTCGATAGTATTCCTCGGGATTGTCATTAAATTCTCTCTTTCATTTTTATTTATCCGCTGCAATTTGCAGGCTCTTTGTACTTACCTTTTCAAGTACAAAAGGGGTTACCCCCAAAGTACAAATCAAGTGACACTTCACCATTTTGACTCGGTCTCGAGACTGACTTTTTCATCGGACATTGTTTCCATCTTGTCTCCCACAACGACAGCCGTGACTGGAGTCCACAGAAAGTGAACTGCACCACCGTATGCCATCCTAGACGCCAAAGAGCGCGGCATATCAGCTGGCAACAGCGAAGTTAGCTCTACGTGTTACCGAGGAAGTCAAACCCGGAGCAACCATAGGCCGTCAGCCAGGGTACACCAAGAACGTCCATCGCTGGAGAGCGCGTGAGGTCTCATGGTTGCGCATTTAAGCCAGGCTGCAGTAGGTATTTTCCTTGTCCCCCTTACTAGTACCGCGAAACTAGACGCCCCCCATAGAAAGATGAGCTCATCCCTCTAGGTAAGGACGACACGTACCACCACCAATATTCGTTTCGGTACTTTTGGTACCTCGGGAACATAAACCTGCTGTGGGTTGGGCCCATGCGGCTTTGAGCCCCTCTCGTGCCCTGCGAGCGCTAGCACAGTCCGTGGCGTATTTGTAGTGCCTACGATTTATTGTTTTCACTTTTGTATCTTGTTATTTTATGTAAAGATCGTTTCAATACAGAGTACTGACTACCTGGTTGAGCTCCGCGTTTATCATTTCCATCAATTTAGGTGCATTTGAAGCCCCCAAACACATTTCGTATTCGTATGTGACACATCCACATAACCTCATCGCCACCACCAGCTGATATTGACAGCTGCCAGGCTGCCACTCGCGTCAAATTTGACATTGATTCCAGTGGCGTGCTGTGGTGTGGGGAGTTTCTCGGGTCCGATTGAATGGTGAGTGCCCGCACGCAAATTGGTCTTTTTCTTTTTTTTTTATCAAACAATAATTCAACCCGAGGTAAACCGGATAATTGATATGTCCACCGCCGAATCCACTGCCCGATAAGAACTTCTCAGTAGCTCGTGAGCTTTAACCGGTCTGTTGATATTTTCCATCTTGCCTTGTCCGCAGCAGTGGTACAGAGCAATAAAATTAACAATATTCGGCAAAAACCACGCTGGTGCACTTCTTGTTGATGATGGCGACATGACACCGACATTTTCGAGAGGGGGGAAATTAGTATGTCAAAACCTAAGCCACACAGATCGTTTTAAGCTAGTTTCCAGCCAGGAAACAATTATTTCCTTATTGAGCTGATTTTTGCTCCCTGGCGCCTGGGCTACTACCCATTTGTAGCCAACTGCGAACTGGGAAAAAATACACAAAACTCAGAAAATAAGTGAAATTACTGTAAATCATGATAGATATCATGAAGATGACATGACACTGGTTTATTTTTCGGCCATTAAGCCATAGTCCAGAAATTATAGAAAAAATGGCGAACAAAAATTAAAACTAGCCAGATTTTTTTATACTATAAGCTCAGTTAAGCATGTAGTTTAACACACTAACATCCAGTTCCACCAGCGAATTTAATTATTGTTAGCTAATTGAGACATTTTCTCTGATGGATTCTAGGTCAGTGCTGGTTGAATGACCCCGGAAAATGCATACAAGCTGTTGTGGTCCAAACATTTTTCCAAAATCTTTCGTGAAACTTGTGTTTTCTGTGGTCACTAAGCCAATATTCACCAGAGAAAATATCTCAATTAGTTAACAATGATTAAATTCGTTGGGGAAACTGGCTATAAAAGTCCTCAAGAATCCGGTGTGAGCTTCGGCCGTTGTGGCC
Source organism: Anaspis maculata (assembly GCA_949128115.1). Classification (NCBI taxonomy): domain Eukaryota; kingdom Metazoa; phylum Arthropoda; class Insecta; order Coleoptera; family Scraptiidae; genus Anaspis; species Anaspis maculata. The sequence continues at coordinate 54,954,943 of OX421963.1, read as the reverse complement.
TCTAGAAGAACTTGAGGATCAGTTTTTCGCGTATATCTCGTGAACAATGGCACTTAGGAAGAAAGTGCCCGGGAAAAAATTGTTGAACATTTTATTGTCTATAAGAAAGGTCCTGAAATATTTCATCGTCAGTCCACTCCTTCTTCGTCAAAACACAATAAAATTAAAATAGTCCAGATGCTCGATGCTGAAGACTGTATGGACCTTGAGTTTTATGATGGCGGGGTGCCACTTGGTAGAGGTGTTGTTCGATCCATTCTCTTTTGATTGAAACTTAATGCCATCCGACTATGCCGGCGGCATATACAGGGTGGAATAAAAATAAAAAGTTGAACAAATTTACCTCAAGAACCAAAATAGGTAGACACGTAAATCGCCAAAAATATTTCTAATTCCATGGTCATGAAGTCGTCGTGAACTTTGATCAAATATGTTGAGCCGTTTCTGAAATATCTCCAGAAGACTGAAGTCGTTACGAAAGAAGAATATTTTCCGTATATCAGTAATTCTTCAGATACTGAATCGAAACTTGGTGTTTTGAATCGAAACAATGATAAACTACAATTAAAATAAAATAACAGTAGATAACACTCTCTAGGCCAACTACTTTTAGAAAAAACACAGTCAACTTTTTTTCTGATAAGTGGACGAACTTTTTTTTTATCGGTAACAACTTCAGTCATTTTAAGATATTTCAAGAACGGCTCAAGATATTCAATTCAAGTTTACGACGACTTCATGACCATGAAATCAAAACTATTTATAGCGATTAACATGTCCCCACCTATTTTGGTTCTTGAGGTACAAATGTTCAACTTTTTATTTTTATTTCACCCTGTATATGCCGCCGGCATAGTTCGTATTGATGGCTTCAAGTTTCAATAAAAAAAGAGTGGATCAAACAACACCTCTAAGAAGTGGCACTCCGCCATCATAAAAGTCAAGGTCCATACAGTCTTTAGCATCGAGCATCTGGACTATTTTTATTTTCTTGTGTTTTGACGGAAAAGAAGAGGACTAACGATGAAATGTGTAAGAACTTTTCTTGTAGATAATAAAATTTCCAACAATTTTTTCACAGGAACTTTTTTCTCAAGTGCTATTGTTTACGAGATATACGCGAAAAACTGATCCTCAAGTTCTTCAAGAGGCCACAACGGCCGAAGCTCACACCGGATTCTTGAGGACTTTTAGTATGTTAAACTACATGCTTCACTGAGCTTATATGCAAAAATCCGGCTGGCTTTCATTTTTGTTCGCTATTTGCGATTTTAACAGCTAAAATTCCTGGACTACCAGGCCAGTACTGACAAGTGGGAAAATCAACGGAATACATATAATCTATTCGATGAACATTAAACTCAGGAGATTTGCGAACAGAACCGAGCCCCTGTATAGACTATCTACCGATATTCTTTGAATAATAATTATGATATGGGAACTCGTTGTGATATCGATTCATATACAGCATATGAACTATCTGATATTCATTTTGGTCCGTGACTCGTTCCTTGTGTGTAAAATTATCTAATAACTACAGTTTAATTATTTTAGAGCTGCGCGTGACCTTAATTGAATTCCAGCAAACAGTGCATTTTGCAAGACAGCTAAAACAACTTACCCAAATAAATCAGAGTTGCTTCCTTCTACGGCATTCAGACTTCTTAATCTAGCGCGTGCTTGCTCTCCAGAAACTATCACACTGAAAAAAAAAACAGAAATAACCGTAATTAAATTCATTTCAGAAATGTTACATCTTAGTTAGGTACTTTTTTCTTATATATTTTTTGAAATACGTTCAACATTGTTTTAATGGTTTCTACGGATTGGGATGCTGCAGAGTTCCACAAGGGAAGTGAATTATAAAAGTTTGGCTGCTTGTCGCCGCGAACTGGATGGCTATCTGTAAATAGTTTTCAGTGTTTCATTAGAGAACTCGTCATCCAGTTTTGTGCTACTAAGAGTGTAGGTCTGGCGGCACTTCACTTTCTCTAATGGAACATCACATAAAGCCTAATAGCTCAGGCATCGCCTAAGCATTTCAGGGTTCCATCCTGAAATAAATACGACTATTTTGAAATTTTGCAACAAATTGTCTTTGACCATTGCTAAACAACATGGTTATTACATCATACTTTCACCTCCGCTCCCCCTTTTTATCAGCATGAAAGGAGAAAGTATTGTGTTTGTGCTGAACCGTTGATCCGATTGACTTCAAATTCGATAGTCCTTCGCGGTTTTATCCTGCAATGAGTTCATCAGATTTTGGTCGTGATATACTCTGTATTAAACGGGAGTCACTGTCAAAAAATGACAGACGATGCTTAGTGCTTAATCCGAGAAATTGAACTTATCAACTCAAAACTGCCCGACGGCTTTTGAAATAAATTCAGCAAAAAGCACGGGCAACGAAGAACGAAACAGTCAGCAGTCGAAGTTTCTCACATTTTTTAGTCGGGCGCTGCGAATTTTCAAAGTTGCTTAGATGCATTTCCTGGTCGAAATCATTCGGGAAGGCTGGACGCTGCCTTCGCGCCATGAGAACTGAAGCGGCCGACCGCTTATTGGTCAGAACGACTGTGTGCGACTCGCCGGAGGATATATCTCCTGCCGAAGGATCGACTTTTTTGGAAAAAATTCAACTTATAATACTTAAGTATATCAACAGATTGGGGATGGAAAAAATTTGGAAAACCTCTAGGCTCAATGACTCTAGATCTTTCCTCCGCACCGGACGACCTCCTTCACCCTCACTCATGCTCATGTGCAAACATTGCAGAGAAAGAAGCAATGCAAAATGATGAAGAGAATTATTAAGAAACCACATACGACTTGTATTACACCAAAAGTTTTTTTTTAGATTTCGGCAGAATTTCTCACAATATTTGCGACTTGCGTCTCTTTTCCTCGAATGGAAATCAATTATGCTGACGACTTGTTAGTTTTTGTATGTTGATCAGCATTGCGTGAGGGGTGTAAATGCATGTAGACAGTTTAAGTGTTAGACACAATCGGCTATATTTATTTGGGAGAAACCGGCCCATCTACCTGCCGGTGGTTGGAGGGGGTAACCCACCCTCTCAATGATTTCTTGTATTCTTGTAACCGTCATTCTCTTTGCTTTCGCCGTCGTGGCTACATGTCCATCCAAAAACTAAATAAACGTGTTGAAAGGCAGATTGTACGTTTCTTTCTCCTTTCGACCCATTGAGCTATCGAGGCAATTAAACATTGGTCCTTCCAACGCGGATTGGCCACTAAAGCGCGAAAAGTGAAGTTAACAGAAAAAGTGACATTAAAACACAAATGTGATGGTGCTCCGGCCACCCCGTGGGTAAAGGCTCCGGAATCGTCAACAAAAAACCACAACAAGTGCCAGGATCAACCATTGGACAATAGCAGCCAGAAAATCCAGCATCCAAGGCAACATCAGCAGCGAGGTAGCCAGAAGCCAGCATCGGTTCGGTCTGTAAGTCCTCCAATTCTTAATTGTAGCAATCAGAGTGAACAGCGAAATGAGCCAGTTGACTAAATTAATAGCAGCGCGTGGGGCTGTAAAGGGTAAGCTAACGCGGCAAGCGAAATTTGTTAGTGAGTTTGATTCGGCTACCGGTGATTTCGAGCTTTTACGTACTCGCCGCGAAGCGCTTAAGGGTATTCAAGACGAATTTGAGGAGTTGCAAGTTCAAATCGAGTTACTGCAAGAACAGGCGAACGAAGGAGTACACGAACAAACTCGCGAACAGTTCGAAAATTCAATATATGACGTCATTACGGCCATAAACAAGTTTTTGAAGCCACCAAATCTCACTCAATCCTCTAATAGTACAGGATCAAGTAATCTACAGCCAAACCCTCTTGTTTCCGCCACTCTTAATTTGCCAAAAATAAATATGAAGCCATTTTCTGGCGAGTTCCGGGAATGGTCTTCCTTTGAAAATACCTTCGAATCCCTCGTAGGGAAAAACGGCCAAATCGCAAAAAGTGATAAGCTACATTACCTAAAATCATGCCTCCGAGGTGAAGCCTCGCGAGCTATAGAAAGCCTTGCTATCTCAGATGCAAATTATGACGCAGCATGGACAATTCTGCGAAAAAGATTTAAGCACACGCGATTAATTGTGGAGGATCACGTGATGTCAATCATCAAGGCCGAGCCTGTCTCAAAGGGTTCATATGGATCATTGAGACAACTTGTTGACACCACGCGTTCCAATATAGAATCGCTTAAATCATTAAAGGTACCTGTCGAGCATTGGGATGCCATATTGGTCCCATTACTCAAGGGAAAATTAGATTATAATTCCGAAAAGGAGTGGCAGGGTACTCTAAATTCAGAAATTCCGACCTTTCAAGAATTTATCGACTTCTTGGACAAGCGGTGTCTGACGGTCGCGTCAATGGACAAAACTCGGCAAAGACCATTTACGATCACTAAAAACAAGGCCATAAGCGGCGTAGTAATCAATCAAAGGCCATGCGTTATATGCAACGGCAAGGATCACATGATCTATCAATGTTCTACATTCGCAAAAATGTCCATCGACACGCGCTTGACAAAGGTCAAAAATCTAAAATTATGCGAAAATTGCCTAAAGGCTAATCACCAAGCCGGGCAGTGTCGATCAAAATTCAGTTGTCGATATTGCCATCAGTCACACAATTCTTTGATTCATCGAAATCGCGTTCAAGAAACGAAACCACAGACCGAAATCGCACCTGAACCCGAAATCAGTCTTGCCAGTCAGGTAACAAAAGGCTCGGGCATTGTCATGTTATCAACGGCAGTTGTAAACATAAAGGATGCCACTGGAAATTTCCACGAGGCACGAGCACTTCTCGACGGAGGCTCGATGGCTAATTTCATAAGTAACAACTTATGTAGGAAATTAGGACTCAAGCCCGAGAAAACTAATGTAACCGTAGCGGGCATAAGCAAGGTCCAAATGCAAATCAATCAAGCAGTCAATGTAAGGATTCATTCCAAGGTCAATCGATTTTCGCAAAATCTTCGGTGTCTGGTGACTGAGAAAATAACGGAAAACATACCGCTTTCCTCCTTCAGTCGGGAATTGATAACCGTTCCATCTCACATAAAACTCGCTGACGAGGAGTATTATAAATCGCGACCGGTAGATTTGCTAATCGGTTCCGCGGCATTTTGGGACTTTCTATGCGACGGTCACATAGAAATAAACAAGGAGCACCCTCGCTTTCAGAACACAAAATTGGGATTTATTATCGGCGGCATGCTTCAGACGGGTTCCGATAATAAACAAACCATAACCAACCATTGTCTGACAATGGAGCAAATCGATAACAGTCTTCAGAAATTCTGGGAACTGGACGAATGCCTAGTAAAACCGGAAGCCATTCTCTCCTCGGAACAACGGGCTTGCGAAAATTTCTTTGCCAAAACAACCAGCCGAGACGTTGATGGTCGGTTTATTGCACGGCTGCTTTTCAAACAAGACCCCAATTTAGGGGAATCTCAGAATTCAGCGATAAGATGCTTTACCTCGCTGGAACAAAAACTGCAAAAGGATCCGACGTTGAAAGCGTCTTACTGCGGATTCATGAAAGAATACCGCTCGTTATCTCACATGGAGGTAGTTCCTACCCAGGAGATAACATGCACTAAATCTAACTATTTGCCACATCACCCTGTCATAAAAGAATCGTCAACAACAACTAAGCTTCGCGTGGTCTTCAATGCTTCCTTTCCCACTTCGAACCATACTACTCTAAATGAGCTATTAATGGGCGGCCCAGTAATTCAAAATAAATTATGGACTATTCTAGTCAAGTTTAGGCTGCACGCTTTTGTACTAAACGGTGATATAGAAAAAATGTACCGCCAGATCAAAATGGGCCTCGAATAACGATGCGATTTTACCCGAATCCGCCGTTAACCCGGAAGACGTTCAGTTAGAAAAGGATCAAATCCAAAGAGTACTGGGCTTAGTTTGGAACCCAAGCGAGGATACCTTGCAATATAATTCCAAACCCCCAAGTACAAAAAACATTACCAAACGGACAATTCTGTCCACCATAGCACGAATTTACGACCCCCTTTGTTTGATATCACCATTATTGATCAAAGCGAAGGTCATCCTACAAAGGCTGTGGGCAAGCAAGATCGGATGGGATGAAGAACTTCCCTCTGACTTACATTCATCATGGAACTCAATGTTGCAAGAGTTACCCCTTTTGACACAAATTCGGATTCCGCGTTTGATCATAAAACATCCATACGAATCAGTGGAAATCATCGGCTTCTCAGACGCCTCACAAGACGGTTACGGTGCTGTTGTTTTCCTGCGAACGACTTCGAACGGAAGTTATCATTCTCAGATTCTTTGTGCGAAATCAAGGGTGGCTCCACTAAAGATCACAACAATACCGCGACTAGAATTGAGCGGGGCATTACTGCTAGCGCGTCTAGCTCGTAATGTTCAAAAGTCAATGGATATGACGATATCTAGAAGATTTCTATTTTCTGACAGCACCATTGTGCTAGCCTGGATTAAGGCAGGCCCGAGTGGCTACAAAACGTTCGTGGCTAATAGAATAGCTGAAATTCGAAACCTAACAAGCGTCAGTGAATGGAAATATGTTCCATCAAATGCGAACTCTGCGGATATTTTGAGTCGCGGGGCTTCCCCTCGTGAACTGATCAACGCAAAAATCTGGCGGAATGGCCCATCATTTTTGGATGAAAACCTTGAGGAGTGGCCCAAACATCCACATATAACACATCACGAATTAACACCGGATCCTGAAAAGCGCGTCATATCAATGACTGTCGCGCAAGTCAAACTCCCTGAGTGGAAATTTCTCACTCAATATTCTTCTTTCACGAAAATGCAAAGAATTTTAGCATGGTGCCTTAGATTCTTGCATAACGCAAAATCCAAACTCAGGAATGCGGGTCCACTAACTTGTAAAGAGATCCAAACTGCTACCCTTTATATCATTAAACGTACACAATAGTGGGGGGGTTAGCGGAATGAACTGTGCATTTTGTGATCAAAGCATGAAATTTGACATATGTGTTCAGAAGACCCTCCTTTGCAATTTCAGATGTGGCGCCACGCAAGATTTTGCACCAGAGGCACTGTATTGCGGTTAGCATACCTGCAAGGGGTAAATTCTGCAAAAATGGTTCCTGGCCGGTCTCTGGTATCGCAGTCGGTATTTTATAGTTCTGTTTAGTTAAAACTACATGTAGAAATGAGTGAGGAGTACATTTTCACAAGCAAAGTTCCAAATGCTGCCTTTATACGTTGTTTCAATACATTTTAAGGCCAACTTTGTTTTAGTTCAGGAAACTTGGTAAAAAAATTGCCAATACCTCGGCAAAGATATGAACGTCCTGAAAATTTGATACTCTGTCCAGAATTATGTACCCTACTACATATCTAAAATTGCCAAAAATCGCACCTCGAGGCTTCGAGTTATTGGAGGGGGGGTAAAAAATTGCAGCTCAAAATGAAAGGTATAGAACCCGATGGAACCCGTCAATCCAATGGAGGCAAATACGTCGTAGTTCGACGCATCACAACCAGTTGATACAATTTTAGCACAAAAAGTGTCGATCATTGTTGAAGGGGGGTCGTGGGGAAGGGCGAAACTCGGCTGGGTGGCTCTTTTTCTTCCTGGGCCATGAAGAATCGATCCCGACAAGATTGGTATCTTTTCCGACTAAATTCAATGTGCTGAACTTGAATCCGATGTGTAAATTTGGATAAAAACAAGTTCGAACAAGTTAACTTGAGAAAACCTGTTTTTTCTTTGACAATTTTCACGTAACTTTTTTTTACTGTTAGAGGTATTCATCTATGGAAATATTTCAGAGGCCATTAGATTGAACTGTATTCTTGACGAAAATTCTTGATTCGATCTGTAATTTTGTTTTCCGGCATAGAAAAAACCGATTTGAACTTTAGTCGGCACTGCCCGGCGTCTACTAATGACCAGAACACTACAGCATGCACCTTCAAGTAATAACTCAATACCCTGCATTGAGATTTATGACAATTTTGTTTATGTTATAGGGAATTCAGTTCTGCACAGATCCTCGAACTTTCAAAGATAAGTTATAATTTTTCAGATAGTTTGGGCTATTTTGATTTGAAGATGCATGGTGTAGTGTTCTGGTCAGTAGTAGACGACGGGCTGTGCCGACTTAAGTTCAAATCGATTTTTTCTGTCTCGAAAAACACAGTTACAGATCAAATGGATGATTTTCGTGAAGAATACAGTTCAATCTAATGGCCTCTAAAATATTTTCAAAGATGAATGCCTCTAAAAGTGAAAAAAAGTTTTGTGGAATTTGTCAAAGAAAAAACAGGTTTTCTCAAGTTAACTTGTTTGAACTTGATTTTGTCCAAATTTATACATCGGATTCAAGTTCAGGACATTGAATTTAGTCGGAAAAGATAGAAATCTTGTCGTGATCGATTCTTCATGGCCCAGGAAGGAAAAGAGCCACCCAGTCGAGTTTCGCCCTACCCCACGACCCCCCTACAACAATAATCGACACTTTTTGTGCCAAAACTGTATCAACGGGATGTGATGCGTCGAACTACGACGTATTTGCATCCATTGGATTGACGGGTTCCATCGGGTTCCATACCATTAATTTTGAGTTGCAATTTTTCACCCCCCCTCCAATAACTCGAAGCCCCGGGGTGCGATTTTTGGCACTTTTAGATATGTAGTAGGGCACTTAATTCTGAACAGAATATCAAATTTTCAGGACGTTCATGTCTTTGCCGAGGTTTTGGCAATTTTTTTACCATGTTTCCTGTACTAAAACAAAGTTGGCCATAAAATGTATTAAAACAACGTATAAAGGCAGCATTTGGAACTTTGCTTGTGAAAATGCACTCCTCACTCATTTCTACATGTAGTTTTAGCTAAACAGAACTAAAAAATACCGAGTGCGGTACCAGAGAACGGCCAGGAACCATTTTTGCAGAATTTACCCCTAGCAGGTATGCTAACCGCAATACAGTGCCTCTGGTGCAAAATCTTGCGTGGCGCCACATCTGAAATTGCAAAGGAGGGTCTTCTGAACACATATGCCAAATTTCATGCTTTGATCACAAAATGCACAGATCATTCCATTTTTGGCCGTTAACCCCGCCACTACAAGGTGATGCATTTGCTGATGATTTGATAGCCTTGAAAAAATCCAATTCAGTGGCTGCGAACTCCAGCCTGTTGTCTTTGTCGCCATTTTTGGATGACAAGGAATTGCTTCGCGTAGGAGGCCGCCTAAAAAACGCTCCTATTAATTACGAGGCAAAACATCCCTTGCTGTTGCCAAAAAATCACCATATCAGCAAGCTGATTATACAACAAGCACATCAGTTGCAATTACATGCCGGTACACAAGGCACCCTGGCACATTTGCGTCAGAAATTTTGGATAATTTCGCCGCGAAGTGCGATCCGCAAAGTCATTCATCAATGTGTAATTTGTTTCCGCGCAAAACCCATTTTTGCCCATGAGATAATGGGCAACCTACCTCAGCATAGGGTGTGTGGAAAATCGCACCGAGCGACCGAGAGCCGCCGAACGCAACTCGGCTCAAGTGAAGGAAGCGGTTCGGACAGCAGCGCGGCGGAGAGAACTGACAGAGTACTCGACCCGAACGCAAGGCCACTCCGAGTGTTGAGTACCCACAATTGAATAACGTGCATTTTATGTTTTCTTGGTTTATTTGGAATAAAGTTGTTTTTGATTTTAAACGCGCTATTAACGCCATTATTCATATGGTGCCGAAACCAGGGACCTATCACGGACTACAGTAAACGAGATAACGAACAACGAACGAGATGGAACGAGCGTCCGCGTCGCGACGTAGCTGCCGCGGCCAAATTACAAAACTGTTGAAAAGCGCACGTGACCAGCTAGCTGATCCAAAATCGGACAGGAACGAATTGGCAGCATTTTGTGATCGAATAAAGAAAGCCAACGAGAGTTTAGAAAACGCGAACGAACAAGTGTTGCCGTTCATTGAGGATGCCAGCTTGGAAGAAGAGTACGCTAAAGTCTTGGACTATCAAGACCAGGTGATTGAAATACTTTCCAAACTGCAGCTTCGAGTTGATCAAACTGGATATGGCAACAGCGATGAGGAACGGGAATCCGTCGTCAGCACCACTAGCAGACACACACGGGTATCTAGCAAAAGGTCATCGAACGTTAATGCTCATCAAAGCAAGAAGGGCAACGTGAAACTGCCGAAGTTGGAATTGCGGACCTTCAAGGGTGAATTATCGGACTGGATGTCGTTCTGGGAGCAGTTTCGGACAACGATTCACGAGAATGATTCTTTGGACGCAATCGATAAGTTCAATTACTTGGAGCGAGTTCTAATTGGCAAGGCTGCAGCATCCATCAGTGGATTAACGCCGTCAGAAACTTCATACAACAGTGCCATCGAATTGTTGAAGCACGAGTATGGCAACGAACAACGCATCGTAGATAACCAAGTCCAAAAGCTTTTAGCCCTAACGCCCGTTAAAAGCAAAAACGACGCCGCAGGACTTCGCAACTTGTACAACGCAACATCTGCTATCACTCGAAATCTATCGTCATTGGGAATCGATCCAAGTGAATATGCCATGTTGGCGAAATCAGTGATAATGAACGCAATGCCTTACGGTATGAGAATCGAGTTTCACAGACGGCATCCGAACGACGAATCAAAAGTAATAAAAATCGCCGATCAAATTGATATCCTTTTGGATTATCTGAAATTGGAAGTCGAATCGGTGGAAATTGCGCAATCATCTGTAAATTCCGGAGCATCCACCTTTACACCATCAAAAGAAGAAAAACGTGTGAAGCCCATAAATAATACACAGAATCCAAAGCGGTTTACGGCTTCCAGTTTACTGACAACAGACAAAAACGAGTGCGTGTTTTGTAAATCGTCAAAACATTCGTCTGAGAAACGTGATGCGGCGACCATTTCGCTCGCGCAAAAAAAGCAGGTCCTGAGAAGCAATAAACAGTGTTATCGATGTTTGAAATTTAATCACAACTCCAAGTTCTGCCGAAGTAACATCACGTGTCTTAAATGTAATCGTAGACATGCGACTACAATGTGCGATCCGGATTACAAACAGGCCGAAGCAAGTGCGACGACCGAGACAAACGCAAAAACGAGCGCAAAAACGACCACCGGATTGTTGACACAAGATCGACAACAACGCAATCAAGTCCTACTTCAAACCGCGAAAGCCTACATGAGCTCATCAGAGAATCCGTCTTCAAGTGCATTTGTCCGTTTCATTCTTGATGGAGGTTCGCAGTTATCGTACGTCAATGAAGATATCGCGCGAAAGTTGGGAATGAAAATCGTTGGAAGGTGTAGTTTGTCGGTGATGACTTCCGGCTCAGAGAAAAGAACGAAGCCTCAGCTGTACAACAAGGTCGAGGTCAAGCTTACATCACAATACGATGATCAGACTGTGACATTGACGGCCGTAGAAGTTCCAGAAATATGTTTGGATCATTTTGAAACGCCCGACATTCCGCATTCAACGATAAAAACTTTGAACTTGGCCGATGTTTCGATTGGTGGAAATCCCACGGTGGACGGAATTGTTTTGCTGGTTGGAGCAGACCATTACTGGGAGATGATGACCGGTGAATTTATTCGTGTAACAGAAAAGTTGACCGCAATGAACACAAAATTCGGCTGGACCCTGCAAGGGCCGGTTTCGAGCGAATCGACCAGTGTGGCTATGGTATCTACACTACATGCACAAGTTCAGGACGAACAGCAAGATTTGGATTTGAGGAGATTTTGGGAACTCGAAACGATTGGAATTCGCAACGACGAAAAAATACAACGGGAGTTTACCGAGAATTTCATCGAATCGAAAATCGCGCAAGGAGACGAACGTTTCGAGGTGTCTCTGCCGTGGAAAATCGAATGTGCCGTCGATAACAATTATACCGGTGCTTTGTCGCGTGTGAAAGATCTAACGTTCAAACTCTCGAAAAACGGTCGGTTATTGGAATACGATAAAGCCGTGCGTGAACTTGTTGAAAGTGGTGTCGCCGAAGAAGTGCCGTTGGGGTGTCCGTCGGAAAAGACGTATTACATGCCGCACCGGCCGGTCTACCGTGAGGAAAAAACGACGTCGAAAATTCGGGTAGTGTTCGATGCGTCAGCGCACGCTAAAGATTTTCCGTCGCTAAACGAACTTTTACATCCGGGCGAAAATCTCGTGCAGGACTTGATAACGATACTGTTGAATTTTCGGGTTGGCGACATTGCAATGACCGCAGATATCGAGAAGGCCTTTTTGCAAATAGGCTTAAGTGCAAGCGATAGAGACTTTCATCGGTTTTTATGGTATGAAACTCCGATCACTAATGTAAACAGCTTGCCGCAGTTGCGAGAATATCGTATGACGAGGGTGACCTTCGGCGTCACCAGCAGCCCCTTTTTGCTCGCGGCTACTTTAAGAAAACTCTTCAGATTGCAAGAAGTGAATTTTCCGGAAACTGCTGAACGCCTGTCTCATTCTTTTTACGTGGATGACTTCGTTTCAACCTCGGATTCTATCGAAGAGGCTACTAAACTGTATGAAGAGTCAAAACGTATACTTCAGTCAGCCGGAATGAACTTACGTAAATGGCACACGAACAATCAATTTCAATGCCATATCAATCAAAAAGGAACCGAAATTGATGAACAAGAATGCCCGAAAGTTCTTGGAATTTATTGGGATACTTCGAACGATGAATTGTACTTGGATTTGACGTCAATAATTTCGTACGTTGAAAAAATCCAGAATTTCACAAAGCGACATGTGCTGCAAGCAATCGGCCGAATATACGATCCCCTATGTATTTTCGGGCCATTCACCATAACGGCCAAGATTCTTTTACAACGCCTATGGAAACTGAAAATTGACTGGGACGCTGAATTACCACAGCAGATCCTCATCGCATGGAGAAAATGGTGCAGTGATTTAAAAAAGTTGAGTGCTTTCAAAATTCCGAGGAATATCTTCGCTGCCGCCGCCACTGAGGATTATAAAATAGAGTTACACATTTTTTGTGATGCAAGTAATTCAGCCTACGGTGCAGCTGCATACATCCGAAGGATTTCCAACGAGAGGATCACCGTGCATCTTAGTCAGGGAGCAAGGCGGTACTACCTAATTTACCGACCAACCGACTACGGACCAGACAACCGACCAGACGGTCAATGACCTTCACCTACCTAATTTACCGACCAACCGACTACAGACCAGACAACCGACCAGACGGTCAATGAACTTTACCCAACACAGCAAACAGACGGTGAGGTAATGTGAGTAGAGGTATTAAACTCCGTCGGGTTGTTTATTGGTTTATGGAGGAATGATAATGATAATAGTAACCCCCTGAAAGTGACCAAAAGTGGTCTAATTAACAAAAACGGCATTGAAACAAAATTGTATATCAGGCGAGCAGGAGGTTGAAGAAGTTACTTAACCGACCCGCATTAGACACGAACAAGACTTCATCACCGAGCAACGGACCAGTCAACCCACCAGACGGTCAATGACCTTTACCAATTGCAGTAAATAAATGTATTTGCACATGAGAAGAGCTCAATTGGGTGGATATTAAGCAGTTTTTACTGAATTAAAAAAATCATCCCTCAATCTGTTCGGTCAGAAAAACCCGACCGACCGTGCATTTGCAAAAATCCGATCAGAATGAAACTTAGCACATGTGAGAATTTAACTCGGGTGGATATTGGGCAGTTTTTTACCGAATTAAGAAATCATCCCTTATTCTGGTCGGTCAGAAAAAGTCGACCGACCGGGCATTTGCAATAATCCGATCGGGATGAAACTTGGCACATGTAAAAAGCTCACTCGGGGGGATATTATGCGGTTTTTACCAAATTAAAAAAATCATCCCTTATTCTGGTCGGTCAGAAAAAGTCGACCGACCGGGCATTTGCAATAATCCGATCGGGATCAAACTTGGCACATGTAAGAAGCTTACTCAGGGGGATATTAGGCAGTTTTTACCGAATTAAAAAAATCATCCCTTATTCTGGTCGGTCAGAAAAACCCGACCGACCGGGCATTTGCAAATATCCGATCAGAATGAAACTTGGCACATGTGAGAAGCTCACTCGGGGGAATATTAGGCAGTTTTTACCGAATTGAAAAAATCATCCCTTATTCTGGTCGGTCAGAAAAACCCGACCGACCGGGCATTTGCAATAATCCGATCCGAATGAAACTTGGCACATATAAAAAGCTCACTCGGGGGGATATTAGGCAGTTTTTAGCGAATTAAAAAAATCATTCCTTATTCTGGTCGGTCAGAAAAAGTCGACCGACCGGGCATTTGCAATAATCCGATCGGGATAAAACTTGGCACATGTAAGAAGCTCACTCGGGTGGATATCAGGCAATTTTTACCGAATCCAAAAAATCATCCCTTATTCTGGTCGGTCAGAAAAACTCGACCGACCGGGCATTTGCAAAACATCAATCGGGATGAAACTTGGCACATGTAAAAAGCTCATTCGGGTGGATATTAGGCAATTTTTACCGAATCAAAAAAATCATCCCTTATTCTGGTCGGTCAAAAAAACTCGACCGACCGGGCATTTGCAAAAATTCAATCGGGATGAAACTTGGCACATGTGAGAAGCTCACTCGGGGGGATATTAGGCGGTTTTCACCGAATTAAAAAAATCATCCCTTATTCTGGTCGGTCAGATAAACCCGACCGACCGGGCATTTGCAAATATCCGATCAGAATGAAACTTGGCACATGTGAGAAGCTCACTCGGGGGAATATTAGGCAGTTTTTACCGAATTGAAAAAATCATCCCTTATTCTGGTCGGTCAGAAAAACCCGACCGACCGGGCATTTGCAATAATCCGATCCGAATGAAACTTGGCACATGTAAAAAGCTCACTCGGGGGGATATTAGGCAGTTTTTAGCGAATTAAAAAAATCATTCCTTATTCTGGTCGGTCAGAAAAAGTCGACCGACCGGGCATTTGCAATAATCCGATCGGGATAAAACTTGGCACATGTAAGAAGCTCACTCGGGTGGATATTAGGCAATTTTTACCGAATCCAAAAAATCATCCCTTATTCTGGTCGGTCAGAAAAACTCGACCGACCGGGCATTTGCAAAACATCAATCGGGATGAAACTTGGCACATGTAAAAAGCTCATTCGGGTGGATATTAGGCAATTTTTACCGAATCAAAAAAATCATCCCTTATTCTGGTCGGTCAGAAAAACTCGACCGACCGGGCATTTGCAAAAATTCAATCGGGATGAAACTTGGCACATGTGAGAAGCTCACTCGGGGGGATATTAGGCGGTTTTCACCGAATTAAAAAAATCATCCCTTATTCTGGTCGGTCAGAAAAACCCAACCGACCGGGCATTTGCAAATATCCGATCAGAATGAAACTTGGCACATGCGAGAAGCTCACTCGGGGGGATATTAGGCAGTTTTTACCGAATTGAAAAAATCATCCCTTATTCTGGTCGGTCAGAAAAACCCGACCGACCGGGCATTTGCAATAATCCGATCCGAATGAAACTTGGCACATGTGAAAAGCTCACTCGGGGGGATATTAGGCAGTTTTTACCGAATTTAAAAAATCATCCCTTATTCTGGTCGGTCAGAAAAAGTCGACCGACCGGGCATTTGCAATAATCCGATCGGGATGAAACTTGGCACATGTGAAAAGCTCACTCGGGGGGATATTAGGCAGTTTTTAGCGAATTAAAAAAATCATCCCTTATTCTGGTCGGTCAGAAAAAGTCGACCGACCGGGCATTTGCAATAATCCGATCGGGATCAAACTTGGCACATGTAAGAAGCTTACTCGGGGGGATATTAGGCAGTTTTTACCGAATTAAAAAAATCATCCCTTATTCTGGTCGGTCAGAAAAAGTCGACCGACCGGGCATTTGCAATAATCCGATCGGGATGAAACTTGGCACATGTGAGAAGCTCACTCGGGGGGATATTAGGCAGTTTTTACCGAATTAAAAAAATCATCCCTTATTCTGGTCGGTCAGAAAAAGTCGACCGACCGGGCATTTGCAATAATCCGATCGGGATGAAACTTGGCACATGTAAGAAGCTCACTCGGGGGGATATTAGGCGGTTTTTACCGAATTAAAAAAATCATCCCTTATTCTGGTCGGTCAGAAAAAGTCGACCGACCGGGCATTTGCAATAATCCGATCGGGATGAAACTTGGCACATGTAAAGAGCTCATTTGGGTGGATAATTGGTTATTTTTACCAAATTCAAAAAATCATCCCCTAATCTGGTCGGTCGAAAAAAGCCAACCGACCGGGCATTTGCAACGACCAGATCGAGATGAAACTTGGCACATGTAAAGAACTCATTTGGGTGGATAATTGGTTATTTTTACCAAATTCAAAAAATCATCCTCTAATCTGGTCGGTTAGAAAAACCCGACCGACCGGGCATTTGCAACGACCAGATCCGGATGAAACTTGCCACATGTAAAGAATTCACTTGGGTGGATAATTGGTTACTTTTACCTAATTCAAAAAATCATCCCCTAATCTGGTCGGTCGGAAAAAGCCAACCGACCGGGCATTGAGAAGGGTCCCAAAGAAAGGAGTGTGACGAAACGTCTTATTAAACGAGTGTAATATACTATTTTATCTATTTTGCCGCAAATATTTGGAAGAAATTCGAAAATTCCAGAGGTGGAAATGCCTTTCAGTATCATAGAAGTCAAGCGCTAGTACGACACGGGTTTGCGTGTCGAAAAGTGACCAGTACGATACGGGAATAGATAAAAAATGTTTTTCAACTGATTTCGACCTCCTGAACACGAATATCGGGTTTATTTTCGAATTAAAACAATTCTTTTCATCGAAAAACCGAAAAAATGGTAGTCACATGATTTTTCGTGATACCTGCCTATTTTTTTTTTGTTATTGAACGAACATGTTTGATAGTTTGAGTGACATTATCTTTCAGGTACCAAGTATTGGCTATTTCAATATGTTGAAAAATAGTGTTTTTTCACTACTAGCCGTAAAGTACATCATTATTAACCTGTTCCTCAACTAAGATGGCCATTTTGGAGTAGTAAAAAAAACTCTATATAAACCACGGTCTAGAAAATTACTATAGCTTCAGCGCCTTATATCATATCCCTCAGCTGCGCTTCGGGATCTAAACTGGGCGCGCTTCAGCTATAATAATACTTTCTAAACCTTGGTATATAATATACTATTATGGCACGCAAATTTGTAGGGCCGCGTATGCGCCGAGCCGTAGCTTTGCGGTCGTTTTCAAAAATTCATAACAATTGACCCGACGGTCGTATCGAAATGGAGTTTTTGTTGAAAGAAAGTTCAAATTGTTCTATAAATATAATCCCCTACACGTAGTGATGTATATTCATAAGAACATGTAGTTATCCGCATATCGCAACTTTCTACATCTAAATGCGAATTCCAGCACTTAATCGGCGAAGCCGCCTCACACCAAAACCAAAATGTTATTATTGTAATTATTTCGGGAAGATTTTTCTTGGTTCGTGTACCAAGGCCATGAGCTACCCATTCGAGTTGAAATATTTTCTGTATTGGATTTCGTTTTGTTCGGAGGAAAGTATAGGTATCCAGCACCAGCAAGCAACGAATAATCATTTGCAGCCGAGCCGTAGCTTCGGAGTCATTTTAAAAAATGCACAACTATTGACCTGTACCTCGCACCGATGTGGAATTTTTATTGAAATGAAGTTCAAATTCTCCTCTCAATATAACTCCGCATTTGTATTATTGTAAAATGATAAGATCGGGTATTTCTTCGCCAGGGGCGTATTTATGGAGGTGGCATGGGAGGCATGTGCCCCCTCCCCCTATCTATCTGTGATAATAATAAGAAGAAGGTATACTGGCAAAAGAACAGGCGCGCTTCAATAATGTTGAAAATTCAAAAATGTATACTCAATTTAGTTGTATAATACGTAATAAGGTTCTACCCTTCTACACAATAATTACTATTAGTCCAAATCTTTGCTGTTTATTGATGGATGGAGGCATTTCGTCTGCCTTCTGTTCAACCCTTCCCCCCTCCCCCGCAAACACCTTCACTTCTCACGTAACTTTATTAAAAAAAATTCACCTTGCCCCCCCCCCCCCCCCCCCCATCACAAATCTCTAAATACGCCACTGTTCTTCGCATATGTGATAACTTTCGAGATCAGGCCGGCTTCTGAAATGCAGCATTCAACATCGATGCCGCGCCACACTAAATTGTTATTATTGTAATTGTTTATCATTATTTCACCAAAATTTTTCTTGGTTTAGGATACAAGGTCATGAGCTACCCATTGGAACGAAAATGTTTCGCAAAAACCTTTTTGTTTAGGGCTAGATGTTGTGACAGACGGACAGACAGACAGACAGACAGACAAACAGACAAACGGACGGAAGGACGGACGGACAGACGGACAAAGCAAGGACAAAAGCGCCTTCCCGTTTGGAATGCGTTGGAAAGTAGGTAGGTACAAGTAGCGGTACAGCGTTTTCGGGAACCAGGCCAAGACCCTTGAGCGCCGATATCATTGTTTCGTGCCGACACCTTTGTATTCTGCGACCGTCGCTTCTAAAGATTTTATTGCCCCAGAATTCAGGTAGATGAGTAGTTGACCAATCATAGTAAGGAAATAAAGAATGATTGAGATGTGTTGAATGAAAATAAATAGATTTTTAATTTTTCTTTGCCGGATTTCATCAACAAGGAAGGGAAAGCAGGCCTTATTCTCATATAGGCAATTACCTTTTCTCGCAGCTTGTGCGCAGGTATTGGGGTATTGAGATTCTAAAATAATCGCGTGTTTGGAGCCATGTGTGAATTCATACAACAATATCTCATGTCTAATATCCACCGAAGTGAGCTCTTTACATGCGCCAAGTTTCATCCCGATCGGGTTTTTGCAAATACCCGGTCGGTCGAGTTTTTCTGACCGACCAGAATAGAGGATGATTTTTTGGATTCGGTAAAAATTGCCTAATATCCACCCGAGTGAGCTTTTTACATGTGCCAAGTTTCATCTCGATCGGGTTTTTGCAAATGCCCGGTCGGTCGAGTTTTTCTGACCGACCAGAATAGGGGATGATTTTTTGGATTCGGTAAAAACTGCCTAATATCCCCCCGAGTGAGCTTTTCACATGTGCCAAGTTTCATCCCGATCGGATTATTGCAAATGCCCGGTCGGTCGACTTTTTCTGACCGACCAGAATAAGGGATGATTTTTTTTAATTTGGTAAAAACTGCTTGATATCCCCCCGAGTAAGCTTTTTACATGCGCCAAGTTTCATCCCGATCGGATTATTGCAAATGACCGGTCGGTCGACTTTTTCTGACCGACCAGAATGGGGGTTGATTTTTTTTGATTCGGTAAAAACTGCTTGATATCCCCCCGAGTAAGCTTTTTACATGCGCCAAGTTTCATTCTGATCGGATTTTTGCAAATGCCCGGTCGGTCGACTTCTTCTGACAGACCAGAATAAGGGATGTTTTTTTTGATTCGTTAAAAACTGCCTAATATCCCCCCGAGTGAGCTTTTCACATGTCGCAAGTCTTATCCCGATCGGATCATTGCAAATGCCCAGTCGGTCGACTTTTTCTGACCGACCAGAATAAGGGATGATTTTTTTCAATTTGGTAAAAACTGCCTAATTTCCCCCCGAGTGAGCTTTTCACATGTGCCAAGTTTCATTCTGATCGGATTTTTGCAAATGCCCGGTCGGTCGGGTTTTTCTGACCGACCAGAATAAGGGATGATTTTTTTAATTCGGTGAAAACCGCCTAATATCCACCCGAGTGAGCTTCTTACATGTGCCAAGTTTCATCCCGATTGAATTTTTGCAAATGCCCGGTCGGTCGAGTTTTTCTGACCGACCAAAATAGGGGATGATTTTTTGGATTCTGTAAAAATTGCCTAATATCCACCCGAGTGAGCTTTTTACATGTGCCAAGTTTCATCCCGATTGAATTTTTGCAAATGCTCGGTCGGTCGAGTTTTTCTGACCGACCAGAATAAGGGATGATTTTTTTAATTCGGTGAAAACCGCCTAATATCCCCCCGAGTGAGCTTCTCATATGTGCCAAGTTTCATCCCGATTGAATTTTTGCAAATGCCCGGTCGGTCGAGTTTTTCTGACCGACCAGAATAAGGGATGATTTTTTGGATTCGGTAAAAATTGCCTAATATCCACCCGAATGAGCTTCTTACATGTGCCAAGTTTCATCCCGATTGAATTTTTGCAAATGCCCGGTCGGTCGAGTTTTTCTGACTGACCAGAATATGGGATGATTCTTTGAATTCGGTAAAAATTGCCTAATATCTTTCGTTTCTATGCCGTTTTTGTTAATCAGACCCCTTTTTGTCACTTCCAGGAGGTTACTATCATCATTATCATTCCCCCACAAACCAATAAACAACCCGACGGAGTTTAACACCTCTACTTACATTACCTCACCGTCTGTGTTCTGTGTTGGGTATATAAAGGTCATTGACCGTCTGGTCGGTTGTCTGGTCTGTAGTCGGTTGGTCGGTAAATTAGGTAGGTAAAGGTCATTGACCGTCTGGTCAGTTGTCTGGTCCGTTGGTCGGTGGTGAAGTCTTGTTCGTGTTCAATGCAGGTCGGTTTAGCACTTCCTTCTACCTCCTTCTTTCCTGATACCTACATATTTTTGTTTCAATGCCTTTCTCGCTAATTAGATTTCTTTTTGACACTTTAAGGCCAGAAGGTTACATAACATCGTTGTCATCCCCTCCCACAAGCCAATAATCAACCCGACGAAGTTTAGCACCTCTACTTACATTCCGTCACGGTCTGTTTTCTGCATTGGGTAAAGGTCATTGACCGTCTGGTCGGTTGTCTGGTCGGTTGGTCGGTTGGTCGGTAAATTAGAAACTCCCGAGCAAGGCCCTTCTACGACGCTTCTGAAAATAAAAACTTAGCACTTTTTAGGTTCACGGTTAAAAAGATACACATCATATCCAGAATCTCATTGCGCATATGACCTCGCTAAGGATTTCGTTCGCGCGGATTGCAAAATAGTCGAAAAAAATTCTTTTGCCGAAGAACTTGAGTTATCAAATTTATAATAATTTTCAGTTCACATCGTGATTGTCGGCGAATTTTTTAGATTTTTTCAATATTTCTTCTACCGATTGAAAGCTTGACATAAGCAGATTATGGATGGCTCACAATAAAACTGATCTGGTGAGTAGCAAGTCCACAAAAAATTGTTAAAACAAGACATGCATTGAAAACGAGGTCCAAATTTCGTCATCGAGGTACTTTTTTTATTATTGAAGATAGATGGGTAATTATGTGAGACAAAATGTGCAGAACAGAACGAAGACATTTTTAAAGAAAGTACGCAAAGAATCGGACCAATGGTTCAGCAGATATGATTTTTCAAAGTGAAGCGCGAGAAGCGGTTTCGTCCGACAGGCGCCTGGCGCCTATATTGAGCGGCAAATTCGCACGGCACGGGGGGATCGTTATAGCCTGAAACGATGAAAATTATGTCTACTGGCATACAGAACTGTACGAGTGATACATCAAATTTTTCGTCTTGAAGTATTGAATACCAATCTGAAAGAAACGACATTGGCCGTTGGTCAAGACAAAAGTTATAGATCGAGAAACAAGCGGGTCGTTTATTTTTGAAAAGTTGAAGGATTTTTCATTCCGCTCCTCTTGCCTATTTGTCTATTTCCAACGACATACAAGAGACGATGCCAAGTTTGTCCCAATACTCCCAATCAAAACGGGACAGAAAAAGAAAACCACCACACGGCATGGGTACCTCAACTTGTGGAATGTAGATGCGCCTTCAATTCTTCATTAAATAAGTAACTATTCAAGTTTCATTTAAAACTTTATTATAATAATCATAATTCATAATCACCAAATAACACTCCACTACAATTAACATCTTTGACACAAACCTACCTAATTGTCAAAGATGTGTAACGCCACAAGAAGCATAGGTGTTAAACTGGTGTATTCATATTTATAATCACATCTTCATCATCTTTGCAATGTGAATTTTGATGGGTTGTTTTTGTGAAATTGAGATCTTCTCCATCAGAAGCTTTCTGAAGCTCTTTTTGTATACCTACCATTGGTAAAGGACAAAATACTCCAAAACAGACAACAGCAGCAGGAGAGGAATTAAGCCCCTTCAACTTTGATCCAACTTATAAATTCAATAATATTGAACAAATATTTGTTAAAAATGTAGCAACGAAGAATGGGCGAATTCATATTTCGCTTTTAAGCTAAAAGCGTCTTGTGGTTTCCACTTTTCGAAAATAAACGATTCATATAAACTTGAATAGTTACTTATTTAATGAAGAATTGAAGGCGCATCTACATTCCACAAGTTGAGGTACCCATGCCGTGTGGTGGATTTCTTTTTCTGTCCCGTTTTGATTGGGAGTATTGGGACAAACTTGGCATCGTCTCTTGTATGTCGTTGGAAATAGACAAATAGGCAAGAGGAGCGGAATGAAAAATCCATCAACTTTTCAAAAATAAACGACCCGCTTGTTTCTCGATCTATAACTTTTGTCTTGACCAACGGCCAATGTCGTTTCTTTCAGATTGGTATTCAATACTTCAAGACGAAAAATTTGATGTATCACTCGTACAGTTCTGTATGCCAGTAGACATAATTTTCATCGTTTCAGGCTATAACGATCCCCCCGTGCCGTGCGAATTTGCCGCTCAATATAGGCGCCAGGCGCCTGTCGGACGAAACCGCTTCCCGCGCTTCACTTTGAAAAATCATATCTGCTGAACCATTGGTCCGATTCTTTGCGTACTTTCTTTAAAAATGTCTTCGTTCTGTTCTACACATTTTGTCTCACATAATTACCCATCTATCTTCAATAATAAAAAAAGTACCTCGATGACGAAATTTGGACCTCGTTTTCAATGCATGTCTTGTTTTAACAATTTTTTTTGGACTTGCTACTCAGCAGATCAGTTTTATTGTGAGCCATCCATAATCTGCTTATGTCAAGCTTTCAATCGGTAGAAAAAAATATTGAAAAAATTTGAAAAATTCGCCGGCAATCACGATGTGAACTGAAAATTATTAGAAATTCGATAACTCAAGTTCTTCGACAAAAGAATTTTTTTCGACTATTTTGCAATTCGCGCGAACGAAATCCTTAGCGAGGTCAGATGCGCAATGAGATTCTGGATATGATGTGTATTTTTTTAACCGTGAACCTAAAAAGTGCTAAGTTTTTATTTTTAGAAGCGTCGTAGAAGGGCCTTGCTCCCTGACTATCTGCTGCTTGCGAGAAACCGTGTAGCGCCCTTAAAGGAAGACGGTGAGTTGTCTTTACCTAGACTAGAGTTAACCGCAGCTTTATGCGCCGCTCGATTAAAACAATTCGTGTTAGAAAACGTCAACATGAGATTCCAAAGTGTAAACATGTGGTGCGATTCGAAAATCACGTTATATTGGATCGGTGGACAGGCCTCTAAATGGAAGCCGTATGTTTACAACCGTGTAATAGAAATCCAAAAACTGACAAAAGACTGTGTTTGGCGACATTGTCCAGGAAAGTTAAATCCGTCAGACATGCTGGCTCGCGGTGTTCGCGCGGTTGAACTTTTGCGATCAGAGTGTTGGCTGATCGGCCCTGAGTTTTTGTCGCGCGCGGAAAATGACTGGCCTAACGAAGACTTTTCCGGGAATTACGACGAATCTGTAGTTTGTGCCGCCGTCGCGAGTGAAATCGAAACGCCTCTACCGGAACCCATTTTTCCGATTGAAAAATTCGAACGTTTGGAAAAGTGCGTACGGGTTACCGCGTACGTGAAACGCGTTTTGCGGAAGAAATGGATCATCGAGTACTTGCAACAATTGAGGACTGCCCATGTAAACAGTTGGTCCGCTCCCAAAGAGCCCTTTCGAGTTGGCCTTATAGCCCTATTGTACGACGAAAATGCACCACGCCTGACTTGGAAAATGGTGCGTGTCACCCAAACATTTATCGGAAGAGACGGAAGAGTTCGAGCTTGTGAGGTTCGCCTTCCCAATAGAAGTATTCTACGGCGCTCCGTTCAGCACCTGTTCCCTCTAGAAATTCCAGAAGAAATTTCCAGGCCGGCCCCGGAGGATGTGGAAAATCGCACCGAGCGACCGAGAGCCGCCGAACGCAACTCGGCTCAAGTGAAGGAAGCGGTTCGGACAGCAGCGCGGCGGAGAGAACTGACAGAGTACTCGACCCGAACGCAAGGCCACTCCGAGTGTTGAGTACCCACAATTGAATAACGTGCATTTTATGTTTTCTTGGTTTATTTGGAATAAAGTTGTTTTTGATTTTAAACGCGCTATTAACGCCATTATTCATAGGGTGCAACCCAATCGACCCTTTATAATATCCGGTGTGGATTACTTAGGTCCTGTACTAGTGAAAGAGTCGCGTGGTCGCGGAAAACGAGCCGTTAAGGCATATGTAGCAGTGTTCGTGTGCTTCTCCCCCAAAGCGGTACATCTCGAGCTTGTGTCAGACCTAACCGCGGAAGCCTTTCTCAATGCTCTTAAGCGTTTCATCAGCAGACGTGGGCACGTTGCTCACCTGTACTCGGACAATGCAACAAATTTCCAGGGCTGCAAGAACGAACTTGACAGATTTGCAGAATTGTTTCGATCGACAGAATTCCAAACCGTAACCGACGGCTTGGTCAATCAAGGAGTGCAGTGGCACTTTATTCCGCCGCGATCGCCTCATATGGGTGGGTTATGGGAAGTAAATGTAAAATCTGTTAAACATCACTTGAAACGCATTATGGGGTCAACGCTATTAATTTTCGACGAACTTATTACGCTGCTAGCTCGCATTGAAGCAATTCTGAATTCGCGGCCCATTACGCCGTTGACTTCGGACCCAAACGACTTCGAAGCTCTGACCCCAGGCCATTTTCTTGTTGGGCAACCGCTGACATCCTTTCCTGATCCAGACTTGACGGACGTCAAGGAAAATCGTCTAAGTCGATGGCAAAGGGTTGAACAAATTCGCCAAATATTCTGGAGGCGCTACACCCGAGAATATTTGCATCAGCTCCAACAGAAAACCAAGTGGCGCAAGGGCTCTTCTACAGCGCTGACTGAAGGTGCTCTAGTACTCGTCGTCGACGACAACCAACCCCCATTGTGTTGGAAGTTAGAACGTGTGATCAAACTTTATCCTGGCGATGACGACCGAGTGCGTGTAGTGCTAGTGAAACTGCCAAACGGCACTATAAAAAGATCAATTCACAACCTATGCGTGTTACCAATAAACAATGAAGATTAAGCCCAATACTTGAAGAAGACTGTATTATCAAAATATGACGCTATTGTTTGATTCGTAACCTGCGCTGAATCTATTGTGTATGATTTATAAATCCACTAAGTGTGTATTATATATAAGTTATTTCTCATTATTTTGATGTTCATGGTTATTTAAGTTCCTAATGAG
Organism: Anaspis maculata; assembly: GCA_949128115.1. Taxonomy (NCBI): domain Eukaryota; kingdom Metazoa; phylum Arthropoda; class Insecta; order Coleoptera; family Scraptiidae; genus Anaspis; species Anaspis maculata. Next base: position 54,929,372 of record OX421963.1, on the reverse strand, counting down.
TATCTCAAGTGACACATATTCGTGGTATATTGGTTCTTGTTTTTTTTTTAAATATCATTATTAGATACCTTTCATGTTTGTTCAATAACTTTGATTGTTTTGAAGCCTAGTCTCTTCAAGGCGGGCGGTATGTAAATGCATGTAGACAGTTTAAGTGTTAGACACAATCGGCTATATTTATTTGGGAGAAACCGGCCCATCTACCTGCCGGTGGTTGGAGGGGGTAACCCACCCTCTCAATGATTTCTTGGATTCTTGTAACCGTCATTCTCTTTGCTTTCGCCGTCGTGGCTACATGTCCATTCAAAAACTAAATAAACGTGTTGAAAGGCAGATTGTACGTTTCTTTCTCCTTTCGACCCATTGAGCTAGCGAAGCAATTAAACAAGGGGTATATGAACCAAAAGAAATAGTCATATTTATTTCAGGGTTCCACCAATATTTCACCTAAAATGCCTGAACTATGAGTGGTACGGTCGGTGGCGAGCAAAACCTTTTGTACAACAAACTTTTCTAGTTCCAAAAAAGCGACTCAGCTCTGCAAGAGTCCTCACGTTGTGAATCAATCATAAGTACGACCAGCAACCATGCCAATAAAATTTAGTCAGGTCCTAATTACGATAAGAAAAAGCTTCGTTTTTATTAATTCCCAAAATTTTTACATACAAAATGTTTTGCTTCCAACTACTGTACTATAGAAACATGAAAGGCATGACATTTGTAGAAGATTCACCATGCAACTTTTTTAGAATTAGGTTCATGAAAATAATCATCAATTTCTTCTTGTTTTTCGATTTAACCGCTCGATCGATGCGGCGCCGCTGCGCTGCTTCAAAGTGTCCATGAGTTCCGACGTCAATTATTCGAAAAAAGTGCAAAATGTTTGCTCAAGAACATCAAAGTATGGGTAAATAAGGCGCTTTCGCGAGAAATAAAACTACCATTTGCTTCCCTGCTTCTTTGAGAATAAATACGAAGAGCTTAACAGGCTTCGAGTTTCTTTCAAATTGGCATGTTCGCGAGCCCAGGGAGGCGAAAGCGAGTTTAGCGCTCCTGCAAACACAGCCTCAAATATCAAAATGCAAGTTCGACAGTATAGCTGAATGTAAATTGACAAGAGCTGTTTGTATAGAATTAAATCGAGCGCCAATGACTGCAGGGCCGGACGGTAGAGGAAATCAATCAATCGCTTTGTTCGGAACTCGGTTCGGAATACTTTCGTCTGCGGCGCCATTTTACCAACTTACCTACAATGTGCAAAGAAGGAAGGGTGATCAAAATGAGTCAAAAACGTATTTTTCAAAAATAAATTCATCTGGCGTGGCATTGTATCAAATTACTGGCATTTCATGGAGGAAAAAAGGTTCCAGGACAGTCCAAAAGCACACCACAAGAGTTTCAACTTTCAACTTGTACCTAGTACTTGAAAATTATTTCCGCATTTTACTGCACTAGTCATGAAAACGCGCAAGCGCACCTTTGATCAAAAGTCAGGTGGTCCTGAACATTGAATAAACTTGAAGATTAAAATAATAATCTCGAAAATTGAATAATTTCAAAGAATGAATATACCCACCCTCAAAATTATTCGAATAATAATTTCTCCTCAACATTACTTTTCCATCCGTTATTGTAGAACACACAATGAAAAAGAAATCAATTTTTGAGATCAATTTCAATACTTCAATATTTATTTCAACCATCAAAATGTTTACATGGCAGTCAAAAGTAGGTATATACATAAATATAGTTCAAATATTCAACATTTAACATAAATATTTTACACGCTTAACAAGTATTTACACGTTAACAATTTCACATGTTTCAGTTTTGAAGTTCACACTTTATGTGAACTTGAAACATATTAACATTTCATACTTTCCTTTGAAATTTCTTCTTTCCAAAATCTGATATAAGATTCGGAGGCCACCATAAAACATGCTATAAAATGCGATTCCTTGTTTGGCACACTTTGTCTGATTCGAAGAAAAAAATATAAGTAACTGAAATGTTTCAGGAATATTTTCAAAAATTTCAATTTAGATCAGTCAAACGCTATTCCAGATATGTATTCACAAAGTCACTATTGCAATGTTGGTGTTCTAATTGACCGTTCTAAAACTCGATAACAATAACGTAATCTAATGAGATGCACCTAGGTACTCATTTTACTTTCGAATTTCGATGAAGCTTGGAGCCGCTACATCGTGCTTGGAGCATAATAATAGGCAACACAACATACAACAGTTACCTTCGCTGAGCTGAAGATTTTACAACAGCTGAACCACAGAATAATGCCGAACTCTGAACTGCGACCTGCGACTACACGAACACGCCGTAAACACAGAATCATAGAAATGAAATGCGTTATTGCGTTCTAGCATTGAATGTGAATTTCAGTAAATTTCAAAACAAATTTGGAAACCACACTCAGATGTGAACAACCAAACATACTTCAACTGATGTTGTGCTGTAGGGGAACAGTGTCTAAGTTAACGCAATTAAATATGGATTATTTTACAAAAAAAGTACCGAACTTTCGGCAGAACACCAACATTGAAAAATTCATTCTGAAAATTGTGACCAAATATCATGTGATGATCATGTTCGTTTTCACGTTTATTACTTCTTGAGATACATTCAGTGTTCACAGTCACCTCAGTGTCTCCTATCAGTTCGTTTCAAACTACCTACTTGACCACGTGATCAAGTTCGAAGTTCGAACAGCGCAATCGCGTCCATGGCCTTGAAGTGGACATCTTTTTTTCAAGTTTTGGATACCTAAATAACTGATGGCTGACGGGTAGCCGTGACATAATGCAAGATGACTGTGCTTTTTGTCTGTCGTTTTATGGAGCCACATTTTGATGGCTCATCTCTACAAATTCACCATTTTACTATCATTATACCTAATAAAGAGAAAACGTATGACCATTGTATAACTATTACTAGTAGGTCAGCCGGCGCTCAAATTGTGCAGTTTACGGAAAGTACGGCCAGATGGCGTGCTCAGCATTTGTCGTTTGGTCGCTCAAATTAGTTATAAATCACGCTGTCTTCAAAGTTTAACGTCGCGTTCAACTTAGTTATAGATGCTGATGGCCTGGCTACAAACGTTTTTATTTTTCTAATCTGCGTTGATAATTTCTTGCGAGCTAATTGCTCCAGGCGACATCTAGCGACAAAATCCAAAATCCGAGGCTGACCTACTAGTAGTAGTGTATGACTCTACAATAATCAACCTAGAAAGCATCAAGGATCAGTCGCCATGTCGCTGCACTTTCATTCCAAGTGCTATCGCTCACGAGAGAATTTAGAAAACTGAAAGCTCTTTCTGAAGCCACAACAAGCAGATTAAGGTGGATTTATACTCGCAGAAAATAAGAATAAAAAAAACGATAAGAATAAAAATAAGAAAAATAAGAACGGCAACTGCCCATTTATACTCCAGAAATAAAAATAGGAATAAGAAATAGTTTGAAACATTGCTCCTAGGTGTCGCTCGAAGCATTAGAATGACAGTCGTCAAAATTTTTAGTTACAGTTTTTAGCTTTATGCTGTTGTTATTGCGGTTGTTTTTCTACTTGTTTTGTTTGGTGTCATAGAATATCACTTATCTTTAATAATACTTGAATAGGTGAGTATACAAAAGAATTTTTTTCATCGCATTATTTCAATTTAATATCATGTGTAGTGTAAGTATCTACTTTTCAATCTAAATTATTGCAGTAATAGACAATTATCACTGATTTGAACTTGTGAAGATAACTGGTAGATGGCGCCACGTTTGGACCGCCGTTACAAAACAACCCGTGGGAGTTTCTCGCCTACCCAAAGACAGGCAGTTTCAGGCAACTCTTGCTACATCGATGTACTGCGGATTGCACGAAAGCAGCCCCCATCGTCATCGGCAAAGCTCGACTGCGTTCGTCACTCGTTCGGCTCATCTTCGAGCAGAAGTTGAAAATATTCAACTTGTTATTTTTATTTTTAAATTTCTTGAGCAGTAGCGGCGGTAAGTATTTTTTGGGAGGGGCTAGGATCTCGTCATTAACGGAAGGAAACACAAGACACGGAAGGCTTTGAAACACATTGTAGAATATTATTCTACGTGAGTTGACCGCGTAACTTGATTAATCAATAACATTGAGGATGATTTGTGCAGAATTTAGGAAACATTTTGCATTCAAAGACTCTTTTACGCCGCCACTGTTGCCACATCTGCGCATCTTCAATACGCAACAGTGAATGGAAAGTTGAAATTCCTTATTCTTATCGTTATTTCTTATTTTGGTGTATGAATGCTTTAATCTAAAAGCTCATTTTCAACATTCTCTTATTTTTATTCTTATTGTTATTTTTATTTTTATTCTTATTTTCTGCGAGTATAAATCCACCTTAAGCACACACTGTATCCTCTAGAACTTTTACCATGTTTAACGAAATATATCCAAAGCCAAGAGCACGAAGAAAAAAAAAACAAATATAATTATGCTTAACTGAGTAGGTACTTATACTAACTAGTACACACGAAAATCCGTTGATGTTTAATTTTTTACTCACTGTTCCAGAGGCGTATCTACGGGGGGGGGCAAGTGGGGCACGTGCCATGGGCGCACTTTGATCCTCAGGGCGCAAATGAGAGGAACAAGATGGAAATATAAAAAAAAATGAAAAAAGAAATGATGGAATAATGTAGATATTTGAACTGTTGGGCGCAATTCGTGTGAGCAATAATTGACAAGCGAAATATATGAACAGAGAAAGAGGAAAAAAACAAAACCAATACTTTCAAACAGAGGATCAACTTTTTCACCCGATCCAAATATAGCCTAATACGGGGGCCCAATTTGTCGTTGGCCCACCTGAATTCTGAGAAAAAACGCCTGCGGCGCATTTTTTGAGGTTTTAATTCAGGGGCGCACTTTTCATGTTTTGCCCTAGGCGCAATTTACCCTAGATACGCCACTGCACTGTTCACTTCATAAAATTCTTGGACTACCTGGTTATTGTTTTCGTACTAGTGGAGTCTTTTTTAGTTTTTTCTTAAGTGCTTTCAGTCTTATTGTTTCTTTCTGCAGGCGAACATAAGGAAAACGTCTCTTCTAAAAAATTATGGCTAAGCTTGGATTTGTCAGCTATCAAAATATTCATCGGCAATATGGCATCTGTAAGCGATGCCAGTACGCCTTTAGGTACCTGTGGTACCTAGGTAAAAATCATAGAAAAAAATTTGGTACGTAGGTACTAGGTATTATTTAAGTTGATCAAACTGCATGCTATAGAAATGCACCTAGCTAATGGCAATCTAACTCCTAGGTAAAAAAAATTTTATTACGAGTTTACTGAAGATCGTTATTGGTGATATTTTGAACCATATGCGAGGACCAGCACCTGTATTATTATACCGATTAGTTCGATTCCAATCACTACCCCAGCATCGATTTTTTTTTTTTTTTTTTTTATTTACATTTACAATGCTGCATCAACCATTGAAGGTTATTAGCAGCTCACTTAAGTTACTGAAGTGTGACGTACGGGTTAGATGGAGTCGAATATTTGGATTTCTTTCAGGAAAGTTAGAACTTTATCATATTTGTTAGGGTCTGTAAGAGTTGTTGGAGACTCTGCAACACCATATAGTGATCTGTGATTATGGTGGTTTGGGCAATGGTAGAGGATATGGTCGATTGACAGATGGATGTCGCAGGTTGGACACTTTGGACGATCTTGCCTTGACAACAAAAAAGAGTGGGTAAGTCTGGAGTATCCCAGTCTCAACCTATTGAGTTTAACTTGTTCGTTTCTTTTCTCCGGGCAGGTGAGAACTGTACAGATAAGTGGTTTTGTTTTTTGAAGATAGTGGTCTTTTCGGTCCCAACACTGCTGCCAGATACGAGATATACTGACCTTCACATATGTTTTGAGGTCAGCTGGGGGATTAATTCGACAAATTGGTAGAGTGTTCGATGATGTTGCCTTTTTGGCCAGATCGTCAGCTCTTTCATTACCATCTATTCCGATGTGTGATGGAGTATACATAAAAACTATTTTGTCAACCCTATCGGACAGTTCGTCTTTTATTGTTTGTATAAGGGGATCTCGTGGGTAAAGATGGTTCAAGGCCTTTAGTGAGCTTAGAGAATCTGAACAAATAATAAAATTTATTTCAGGGTGTGTTCTTGTGTAAATTAACGCTTGAAGTATGGCATAGAGCTCAGCTGTATAGATGGTATTGTAGTTTTGGAGGCGAAAGGATTGTTCAGATGTTGGGGTGATTAAGGCAGATGCCACTTTATCGTCAATTTTGGAGCCATCGGTGAAAATCAGTCTGTGATTTGGAAAACCATTGACTATTTCAAGGAAATGAGCCCTGATAAGAGTGTGATTCGTTTCAGTTTTGTCAAACCTTGTAAGATCAAAGATCAATTTAACCTTAGAGTGTTTCCATGGTGGGACCGAGGAGTTTTGCCAAGGAAGAGTTTCAGGGATGGTGAAGTTGATTTCTCGTTGGATGCAAGCGACTCTCTCATGAACTGGTGGAGCTACACTCCCGTTCAAAGTGATTTCAGGCCTAGTTGGGAACACTAAGTCACGACTCAGGCTTTGTGGATTTGAGAGGGTGTTTATAGCGAAGTTCAGGGTGGATCGTTTGTTGCGGAGTTCGAGAGGGGGCTCGTTCACCAACGCTAGGAGACTTTCCACCGGAGTGGTACAAAAAGCTCCTGTTGCTATTCTGATAGCCAATGTTTGTATAGCACTGATGGATCTGAGGTACGACTTTTTGGCTGTCATGAAGGCAATTGCTCCATAGTCAAGTTTTGATCTTATAAGACTGCGATAGATCATCAACAATGTTTTGGTGTCTGCTCCCCAGGTGTGGTTAGACAAAATTCTCATTAAATTTAAACCTTGGTGGCATGATGTCTTGAGTTGTGATAAGTGTTGTTTCCAAGATAGCTTCTGATCAAATGTAATGCCTAAAAATTTGGCTGATTCAGAGAATTTTAAGCTTCTGCCGTTCAGTCGAAGGAGAGGGGAGCTTATTTGTTTGGTCCTACTGAAATTGATGCAGGTTGTTTTTTGCGTAGAAAATTTGAAACCTGATGTTGAGCACCAGTTTTCTATGTTACGCAATGTTGCTTGAAGGATTTCTTGCATCGATGTAAGATTTTTTCCTCTAAGGTATATCACCAAATCATCTGCGAATAGACAACAGCGGACTGGAGCTTCAATGCGTGTTAGTATGTCATTAATTGCTATCAGGAATAGGATCACACTCAAGACTGAGCCCTGGGGAACACCGTTCTGCAGTTTCTTACTGTTGGAAAAACTGTTGTTGATTTTGACTTTGAATGACCTGTTACGTAAAAATTTTTGGATGAACGCCAAAATATTCCCCTTTATGTTCCATTCTATCAGTTTTTCGATCACATGGCGAGTCCAAGTCATGTCGTAGGCTTTTTCGACGTCAAAGAAGATGGCCAATAAGTTTTGTTTGGTTGCAAAAGCCTGATGTATCTCGGATTCCAACTGTATTATGTTGTCAGTGGTTGAACGGTGTTTTCTGAAACCATTTTGGGCGGGATGAAGCAAATTATCTTTATCCAACTGCCAAGACAAACGTTTTGTGATGATGCGCTCGAAGGTTTTGCACATAGTGTTGGTCAGAGATATTGGACGGTAGGAGCTCTTTTCATCACTTCGTTTGTTTGGTTTCAATAGTGGTATGACCGTTGATTCAGACCACGCTTTGGGGAAAACCTGAGTTTGCCAAATCTTATTGTAAATGTCCAAGAGTTTGGCTTTGCCTTTAGCCGTTAGATTTTCCAAAAAAAGATAGGGGATATCGTCGGGGCCAGGGATAGAGTCTTTGGCTGATTTGAGCGATTCGTCGAGCTCTGATAATGTAAGGGGAAGATTGATGTGATGAGTATTGTCAAGACAGTGGTCAGTTACTTCTTGCATTTCCCTACCTCTTTTATATTGTAAGAAATTTTGGTCGAAGTTCAAGTCACTTGAATTTGTACGAAAGGATTCAGCCAAGACCTCAGCGATGTCAGTTTCGGATTCATAGATTTGATTGTTGTCCTTGAGTATTTTTATTTGAGGGCGGTTGATGGATTTAAGTCTCCTAATTTTGTTCCAGACTTCCGAGATTGGGGTGGATGACGAGATTGAAGATACATAATTTTCCCAGGATAGCTTTTTACTTTTCTTGGTGATATACCTTGCCCGAGCCCTCAATCTTTTGAAAGTTAGGAGATTTTCAGGGGAATTATTTCTTTTCAGTCTGTTGAACGCATTTTTACTTTCTTTTATGGCGTCTGAACATTCTTTGTTCCACCATGGAACAGAAGTATGTTTTTTTAGGGCAGTAGACTTACCTATAGATTTGTGAGCTGCCGTGAGTAGGATGTCAGAGAACTTTTGGATTATTTGGTCAATGTCATGGTTAGTAATGTGCACCAGGTCAAGATCATGGTCTACCTCATCAGAAAATTTGGTCCAGTTTGCGGTTTTTAGTTTCCATTTGGGGTGGTGATTATTTAGATCGTTGGTAGAGTTTATTTGGTCATTTCTTATTTTAATGGGGTAATGGTCACTACCATGGAGGTAAGGGTAGGTTTCCCAAGACAAATAAGGTGTGAGGTTTGGAGTACATAAAGTGAGATCTAGGGCACTGAAATTGCCAGTAAACGAATTAAACCTGGTAGGAGAACCTGTGTTGAGTAGGGTTAGATTAGAAAAGTCAAGCCATTGTTCTATAATTTGACCCCTATGATTTGTCGAGGAAGAACCAAACAATGTATTATGGGCGTTGAAATCACCCAGTATCACACATGGAGTGGGGATCTGGTTAAAAAGATCTCTAAGTTCTTGTTGGTGGATTTCTCTGTTTGGGGGAATGTAGACATTGCATATTGATATTCGGGATTTAAGTTGTATTGAGAAGGCAACCGCTTCAAGGTTTGTGTTGAGATCGATTTTTTGAGAGTGATAATTTGTGCTAACGTATGAAGCTACTCCTCCACTCGATCTTTCTCTGTCTAATCGGTGTTTGGAGAAACATTTGTAACCTCTGAGACAAGGATCGCTTTTTAAATGTGTTTCTTGTAAGCAGATTATGAGAGGCTTGTCGTTAGCAACTAGGAGTTTTAATTCTTCCAAATGGGTATAGTACCCATTCAAGTTCCACTGTAGAATGAAGAAAATGATTTCATTGGTAGGGTGTGGGGGGGTTAGTACTCGTCTTGTTGGGAGTCTTGAGAATTGAGAGAGCAGGTGCTCAGGCTCAAGGATCTGCTCTTTCCTAGTTCATGTGTTGTCATTTGACTTTTGATCTTTTTATGTATACGGGTGAATCTTGTTTTGGCAGCCTTGTTTGGAAGAAGAGGGTATAGATCAAACATCATTTTCAAAAGGGATTCAACGTCATTTGCACATCGTCTTGCCTCGCTAAGTGGATCAGGGTTTCCTCTACAGTTTTCCAGAAAACCTTTGAAGACGCTATATGTCACAGGGAAGGATTTAGGTTTTTTTTCTATGTGAAGTTTGATAGGCTCCATGTCCAAATCTAGCTGTAAAGATTCAGTTGAACTAGAAGGTTTGGGTTTGTCCAAGTTGGCTTCGGGATCTGCTATTCGTGGTTTTTTTGGCTTATTTTTCGGTTTTTGGAAGGGGTCAGGTGTTTGTAATGCATTTTGGCTTTCAAATAGGTCTTGGGAATTTTGGATTGCACCGTCCGCCGGCGGCGAATCTAAGCTTTCTGAAGGAGCTGGGCGCTTATTCCGTTGATCCTCGGTATCCATGGGAGTTTGAGATTCTGTGGATGGTTGGACAGAGCAAGAACTAGATATATGTCCTTGACGACCGCAAGTGAAACATGTTAGGTCGTCATATGTCAAGAATATGCGATAATTTGTGTCTTCAAAATTTATTACCAAGGAAGGTGTCAACTGCATTTGCTCATCGGGTGTGACGTAAACATGCCTTCTAAAGCTCAAAATATGATTGAATTCATCTTCTTGGTAGCCTGCTCTTAAAAACGATATTGATGACACGAGCTTTAAACCTGTATCTTTCAATGCATCTTCAACAATTTCGTTGGGGATCGATGGGCATACGTTCGATATTATGACTCTTTTTGATGGAGTGATCAACTTCCTTATACCTATGTCAATGCCGTTTATATTTATGGTTTTGTATTTAGTCACCAAGTTTTCCACCGCTTGGACGCTCGAGAGGTACATGCACACACGGTCATTTGAAATGCGAGATGCAAAAATAATATTTTTGGGTCCTACGATTTTACCTATTGATTTGACGTAATCGAGTCTAGAGAGTTCTTCGTTGACGTTCATGATTATAGCTTGCTCTTTTTTGGGGTAATTTGTTGGTGGACGTGACTTGGCGGCATTGACATAGGATGATGAAGATTTTGCAGGTTGTTGTGGAGTATTATTTGAAGTAGATTCCATGGTGTTAATAGAGAGAGGGGTACTCATGTCGGTAAATCTGAATTTATCAATGTATAATTGATAAATATAAACAAGGCAGGTGCGACACTGCTAGGCGCAGAGCGCCTGGCAAAAAGTTGGCTTTTTCAGCGATAGGACTGGATGGATACTTCTCACCACGTTTTCAGCTATTAAACCTGCATTGGGTGAATTTTCCAGAGTATCAGCTGCTCCAGGTTACTCCAGGTGTTGCATTTGTTGGTTATTGGCAGTCCATTGGCACAAAAAACAACAACAAACACGCGGAATTAATTAATATTTAGAGAGCGCACGGGAACACGTATTTACACGGATATCTTATCGCACTTTTTTCAGCATCGATTTTGAATTTGCCGATTCGCCTCCCCTAGCCTTTCTCTGCGTATAAATCGGACATTTGTACCAGCCTGGCAGCCTGCCATACAGACGGGGCCTCATCAACTCTGGATCGTCACTTCCAGTTGACAGTTTTTCAAATCAAGATCAATATGGCACTTCCTTCTTGTTCTCAAATTCAATTTACTACTTGATTGCACACGAACTGTTTTTCTCCGAGCCTATATAACTTCAATATTGCTATCTTTGATTTATATACGCGCGAAGACCGAGGCGTAGACTAAGTATATTTAGTTCAGTCGCATAGCTGTTAACAAAGATGAAATTGCATTACTTATCTATTTAAGAAACAATTTTGACGAATCGAAAGTCATTGAGGTAGGTAGGTACTTCAAGTTTTCATGAAAAAAAAACATCAACTTGCTGGAACCATCAGTAGAATCAAAGCATATATTTGTGGAGAAATATGATGAGCACAAACGTATAGGCATTGTTAGAGCGGTAGTTTGGTTAATAGAGACAAAGGACAGAGGTAATCTGCTCCTCATCGCAGTGACCATTACCGTAAATATTTCCTAGAGTTACTCTACAATCGAGTTGTTTTTTCTGCATTCGACAACTAAATTGCACAGTGCACGAGTACACGGCTGAAAACGAGGAGAAAAAAAGCTATACCTACCTACGATACTTCACAAAAAGATGCCTCAGGAGAGCTTCAGTCGGTAATCGTCACAAGATCAAATTTACGAACATGCCTACTGTTCGCTCTCCTGGGACACCCTTGAATTTCCACTTTATTTTAATGAGGCATGCCAATAGAATTGAGTCTGACACTGCACGTAGCTAAACTAAATAAAGTTTTACAACGCGCCAGACTGGAAAAAAAAAATTAAAAATGCCACTTGAAAATAGACAGCATGGCTAAATGCACTACAAAACAAAAACTTTGTGCTAGAAAGCAATAATAATCACAGCCATTTTAAGATCTAAAACATCTAACACACGTAAGTCGTAGACTTACTCTGGTGATTCGGAAGAATCCAGGCAGGACGAACAGATGGTGTTACGTGGACGCCTACTCATATACAATGGTTAACATAACAGGTGGGTGAATAAAAATGGTGAATGCGTGAATTTATCAAGTAACAAACATTGAGATAGAGTAAGCTGGGTCTCTGTACATTCTATTTTTCGCAATAAGATTTTTATTTAGGTAAGTATCATAGCTCTAGGGGAAGAGAGGCGAATATCGACCGGCGGTCTAATATCGACCACACCACTGTGGCCCACCCTGTGAGTTTTTTGAAATCATGACATAGAGTGCCATCTAGCATTTTGCAAGTGAACTCTAGCACAGCTGTCGCTCAGCCATTTATTTGAAGCGCTTGACTGACAGAAACGGATTATTGTTTCGAGCCGATATGATCTAAGTTCGGGAGTGTTCATGATAAGGTATTGCGGACTTCTCATTGTAGTTAGACTTGGGTCTCCTGGTGCAATGTATCAAGGATTATTGATAGTAACTTTGTGTAGTAGGCCTAGTTCCATAATCTAACCATGTTCTTCATCATAAAAGAATTGTTTTTTGCTTTTGTTGTCGGCCAATATCGATCACGATGGTCGATATTGTACAAATGAAGTTTCATACATAATTTTAGATGACTCGCAAAAAATATCGGCGAAGAACGAATCGTGCCTCGTGTGGTGCGGAAATGACCTGATGAGGTTCTTGAGAGTACTTACACAAGAATTATTTTCAATTTTCTGTTATTCTTTCAGGTTACTATCATGGGCGCCGTTCTTGGTAAATGTTAAGAATAGGGAGGCAAAATCAAAATAAAACTAGATTTTTTCGAAAAGAGATGTTTTGACTTGTATTTTTGCGCTTTTGCTGAGCATGCAGACTACCAAATGGCAAAGAAAACGTGTGATCGATATTATCCGACCTGGTGGTCGATTTTATCCCACTGGTCGATATTACCCGCTAAAATTTTAACTTTGATTTCGAATTTTTTCCGCAAAAATGTTTCTACTTAGTGAGTGACTATTTAAGGCTTTGGGTAGTTGAATGATTAGGGAATATGGTACAAAACGTACAGCCTCGATAGTGCACATGGCGACTGGTTTTGAATTTTTTGCCTTAAGTGGTCGATATTCACCTTCTCTCCCCTATAGCAATAATTTATCAAATATTAGATGACTGAAGCTTCTGTTCTGCGTAACGATAAGAAAACGAGGAGTGCCTTGTGTACCATCAACATCACCTCATTAGCAAAAGTCTTTTGAGAGGAGGCGATAATGACGTCAACAAAATCAACTTATCTTTCATGTGCCATGCCTCAGTGCTAGGTTCTCTACTATGATGTGATGAATCTTTGAGCTGCGAAGCTTGAAAAGCTCAAAGCAAGATCGATAAAAATAAGGATGCCTAGAGTAGCACGAAACTTTCAGGAAATTAAGCGCCCGTTTGGAAAAATAGACTATCCAGAATCAGAAAATTTTGCCAATTTTCTCTCGTATGGTCTATACCTAGAGCTTGAATGATGATCTGTTAGAGACCTTATATGCATAGAACGAACGTTTATAGACTATAAATAAATGAAGGATGAATATTCCTATCAACTATCCATTGAATGGACTTACTTATGTGTTTCGAGCTGATAAGCCAGGGTGTCCTTTTTAAAACAAAATATTCCTAATAACATAACAAAAATTGTGGATTATTTATTGTTCTGAGGAATTTCGAAAGTTCTTACAAAAAAGTAGAGCTATATGCCGTTCACGTTTCAAATTCAGTAGAATGGCTTTTTGGAGCAAAAATAAACTCACAAGCTGGGGGTTTACGGCTATGGCTGATGGCACCTGCAAAGTTTTGAAGCGAAACTATCAGTGGCCATCAGCCGTATTTTCCCAGCGCTCTCCAGCTTGTCACTTTGGTTTATACCTCATCTTATGGAGACATGTTCCAGCTACAGACTCCTTTTCAAAATTTTGCTCTTTCCAGTCTTGAGATACGACCTCATACGTAAGATATTGCACTTATTCGATTTTCATGAAAACACTATAAATTATTGGACCAGAAAAGATTTATTTTTGTTATACTAAACTGCTCGTCAAAAGTTAAGCATAGAGCAAAATTTGCTCCTATTTCAAGCATGGATATCTTAGGGAAAAAATATCCGATTTGAAAGAAGTTTATGGTGGCTGGTAGAGCTTTTCTTCAGCTGCAACACGCTTTGTCGACTTACGGCACCATTGACTTTGTCCATGATATACGGAATGTCAAAGGAAGGAGTGTCAAGAGTGTTAATTTTTGAAGTCGTGGAACTTTTTTAGGAAAAATTATGGATTTTTTGTCTCTTGAGTTTTAGAAAGCAGATATCAATATCTCGTAACGGTTTTCAACTTTTGATCGTATTTTGTTTTTTGAAAGAGTTCTTGATTTTTTTGTGAAATTTAGATTTTTTCATGCAGAACTTGCTAGAGCTGTGGCTTTTTCTTGAAAATTCACAGAAACGTACACAATTGCTCGATTAATTATACCATGGGAAAATTTGACCTCATGGGCTCCCAGAAGAGGTTATCCTCTGGGCCTCTTCAGGGGAGGTGCCCAATGAAGCATGCTGCGACACCACATTGACACTTATTGAACCCAGCATGGATAAAAATGCAAGACTTGTAACCATACGTTGCATCAAAATTACCATGGTAACTAATTAGTCCCATCATGGGTGATTTTGTTACTGCCCAAGTCAATGGAAATTTCCAGAAGTGATATCTCCTAGACAAGTAGAGATAGAGCAATAATTTTTTTTTTGATTTCAATCGGACAAATTATTGACAATTCAAGTATGATGTGCAATTTTGTCACGTTTATACTTTTTCAGTAGAGGGGGGTAACTGTGACGTTTGTCATGTCAGATTTTTTTTTGTACTTGTCATCATTGAAATGTAGGCATGAATGTAATCTACCACTTAACAACAGTAGTGAAAACAAAAGACTAACGAAGGTTTTCTCAGGAAATCTGGACTTTGAGGAAGAAAAACACCGAACGCAAACTTGAAATTGATCAGCTGGAAATGACAGTATATATTTATGTCGACATTTCAATGATGACAAGTCTAAGAATTCCGACATGACAAACGTCAAAATTACCCCCCACCACTTGAAAAGTATTAACGTGAAAAATTTGCACATCATGCTTGACAGACCAATAATGTGTCCGATTGAAATCAAGAAAAGAATTATGGTTCTATCTTTAATCGTCTAGGAGATATCACTTCTGGAAATTACCAGTGACTTGAGCAGTAACAAAATCACCCATGATGGGACTAATTGGTAACCATGGTAATTTTGATGCAACGTGTGGTTACAAGTCTTGCATTTTCATTCATGCTGGGTTCGATAAGTGTCAAAGTGATGTCGCAGCATGCTTCATTGGGCATCTCTCCTGAAGAGGTCCAGAGGATAACCTCTTCTGGAAGCCCATGAGGTCAAATTTTCTCATGGTATAATCCATCCAGCATTGTGTACGTTTCTGTGGATTTTCAAAAAAAAGCAACAGCCCTAGCAAATTCTGCATCAAAAAATCCAAGTTTCACAAAAAAATCAAGAACTCTTTGAAGAGACAAAATACGATCAAAAGTCAAAAACCGTTTCGAGATATCGATATCCGCTTTCTAAAACTCAAGAGAAAAAAAATCGGAAATTTTTTCTAAAAAAGTTCCACGACTTCAAAAATTAACACTTTTGACACTCTTTCCTTTGGCATCCTGTATATCGTGGACAAAGTCAATGGTGACATAAGTCGACATCGCGTCTTGTAGCTGAAGAAAAGCTCTACCAGACATCATAAATTTTTTTAAAATCGGATATCTTTTCCCTGAGAAATCCTTGTTTGAAATTGGAGCAAATTTTGGTCTATGCTTAACTTTTGACGAGCAGTTTATGTTCACTTGTACCGTGATTCTAGTCGGCTGTGAGATTTTGTTTCTAAGTTTCCAAATGTGAAATATAGAAAATCACCAAAACTTTGCAGTTGGCTGCTCTGGCCGGACCAATTTTGAAACACATTTTTTGCGTATTTCCTTTGCAGATAGCCAGAACATTTTTGCGGGACGTGATGTCTGACGCTTTTTCCCATTTTATTGGAAAATGTAGCAATTTTTGGACCTGTTTCTAATTTTAGTCAATGAACAGATCAATCAAAAGAGCCTTGGTATTTGACAATTGTGAAAAATATTCCTAACCTCTCGAAGCCGGTTCAACTTTCGATGCTTCAAATTGAAGAGTATACAATGCCCTTCGTCCAAAAAAGGGGCCCCATGCAATCATCAACCCTTTTGCTTCTTCCAGTCAAAAATACAAGCCAAATTCTGAAGAATTATAGGCGATACAAGGATCGCCGTGCAGTCTGTCATTGGCAGAAGAATTTACGTGTAAAAAGTAAATTAAACCAAATTTATAAAAACCCAGCCGCTCAAAGTTGCGTATTGGACCGAAATTGATGTTAGTACCTTCAATTTGCAATTTGCTTCCGTTTTGGGGCTTTCCGGGACGAGTTTTTGTCGACCCTGAATGGGCCGCCGTCAAGATGCCTTAGATTTGCGGCCGCCCCGTGCTCTTTTGATGTCTACATGACGGTAACACAGCTCTGCGTCCCCCTAGTCGCACTTCCACATATGACCAGGTCAGTTTTCCAAGGTTTTAATATCAATTTGATAAGAAATATAACTTCACTTCCAGAGAAGTCGGTTTCACACCAGGTGAAAAGACGGCAAGCCTACAATGCTAAAGTAGAAAATTTGCCCAGCCATCTAGAGTCACAGTACAAGTGAACCTACTATACGCGCAAAAGTGAAACAGAGTGTCAACTTATAATCAAAGCCAATAACGAGTGGGATATTCCGCGGCCTTCCTAACTGTCAGGCACTTCTGTGACATTCTTCTGATGCAGTTATCGATCAATCAGCTACTGTGGAAAAGCTACCTATTCTTCCTGTATGAATTCAGTCATTCCCACCACGCTCCTTGCTGTAGGTTCTCTGTTTTACAGCCGGCGTTGTAGAAAATCCCATACGTGCTTAATTGGGTTGATACCAGGTGACATGGCCGGCCATAGTATGCGTCTGAGATTGTTTCTCACAAAAAAGTTGTTTATCACCGCGATTCGGTGCGGCTGAATGAGGTATTGGAGTCTGTGATACTACCTCAATGAACGAAATTTGTGAACAACTCTTTTTCATGGAGTGGTGGCTGTGGTGAACGAGTTCATTGAGAAAAACAATGTCAGACGTATAGTATGGCCCACCATGTCACCTGATATCAACCCACTTGAGCACGTATAGGATCTTCTGCAACGCCGGTTGCCAAACAGAGAACCTATACAGCAAGGAGCGTGGAGAAATTGACGCTGCATTTTTTCGGTTACTGAAAAGTTGTGTGCAATTTAAAATAATACAAGGATTATTATTTGGAATGTCATGACGTTCTCTCTTCTATTTATCTGCTTCTGTTAGTACATTTTATAGTAATCTGAATTTACAACCAAGAGAAGTTTAGTGAAGTGAAACTAATTATTTGATAAAAGAGAAAAGTTTATCCAATCCGTTATCCTATAGCCATTTCACGAGATATGTAGGTAGTTTCATTTATAGTTCTTATACAGAGGATCATAGATCGCCTGAGTATATCTATTCAGCATCCAAAAATATTTATCCTACTTTCTCCAAGTGCTTTATTAAGAAGAAATTGTTTTAAAAAGACAACCCGCGCTATTCCTTTCCGCGACACAGCTGTGAAAAGATGCATCAGCTCTTTCATTTATCATCTACGCAGTCTATTCTCAGATAGGTACAAATTGGATAGAACGATAGGACCGATCGATCCGACAGAGTGAGGCACCGTTCGAATTTAAAGTAACAGATATTTGCTTTTACCCAAATTTTAATGACTAATGAGTTCTCCATTATCTTGCTTCGATCGTGGAATATGTCATATTGAATTTCGAATCCGAGTATCCGACCGCTTCTAAAAGCTTTCACTTAGGTCACTTTGCGTAAGTCGCGCGAACAAGAAGCCTTGACAGACTGTGAATGTGGTACAGTAAGGAAGTTAATTGAATTTTGGTTGCTGTGTAAAAATGCCAATTCAAGCGAGAGCAATAATAAAATATATATATATATATATATACAGGGTGCGTCAGAAAACATAATCACCCCCATTCTTTCTCAAGATCCATTGACAATAGCAAGCTGCTGCTGGTCCAGCTTTCACGGCTCATTCTTCTCACACATCGAAATTACATCGGAAGCGCCTTGAAAATTTCCGACGACTGCCGTCGGAGAACATATCAACAATTATTTGAAGCCCCTGTATGATTTGATTTTCACGATTAACTTTTGTCCATGGATCTTTATGAAAACGGGCTGGCCATGTAATTATAAACAGCCTGTACACCGAAAAAGTGCCAAAAATTACTGGAGGTGCTATAAAAATGGACAATATCTAAGAATGTATATCCGCATGCTTCGTGCTCATGAACCCATGAGTCGTACAATAGTGGAAAAGAGGGGGTGAAAATAAGGTGTGGGTAGCATACAGTTTGTAACAGAAATACTCAAGTATAAAAATTTGAAGGGGAGATTCTTTATCAAAAATGGATTCGAAAAATATGTTAATATTAATATCGATATTACCAAAAAATTATAGACTATTAAGCGTACAACGAATTGTATTTGGTCAGACTATATAACGCATAGGTAACTAGACTGTGTTTCAGCCAATGAGATGCACGGATTCGGGGTATCAAGAGGATATCACAGCGATGATAAAAAACACTTGAATTTATCACCGATTTCGGATTGTTTACGTCCTGTCAGATTGATTCCAGTTTGAGGTTAACTTTTATTTTGAATGTGAACTGTTGAAAATACATGAAAAATACTAATAGGATACTTATGAAAGAGTTTAAAACGTGATAACTTACCCCAAAAGGGGGTTCTTGTACAAAATATACAGATACAGCATTCGTCTGTAGTGTTGATGTGGACACAGGCATTCAGATCAGAGAAATGTTACATTGAGTGGATTTACACGGGATCTGCTCGTAACATGGAAAATCATGTCCATGCAATACTTTTAACTAACGATGGACGAATCTTTGAATTGCTTTTTTGTAATGCATATAGACACTAAATAGGTGAACCTTAAATTTGCCTTGAATTGTCTGATGTAAGTGAACAATTCAATTTTTTTAATTTGTTATATAGTCTTGCTAAATTTAACTCGTGGTATGATTATTAATCGGTGATATTTTCTTATGGAATCGATGCTGCACATTCAACTCCTGCTACGCACTGCTACCGCAGTGCTCCACAGTCGTTGAATCTGCAGACACGATTCCATTCGAAATTATAATCGATGATAATCATACCATTTGTTATATTATTACTGAAAATAAAAAGTGAACAAGATATACATACCTATATAAAAAAAATCGGTTATCACCCCCAATTTTTTCTGGCGGTATCCAGAAAAGTAATAATTTTGATTGAAGCGTCCCTTCGGGAAGGGGAGGTTTTTATTTTGAAATCAATGAAAAAAAGTCTGCGGAGTTGAGCGGACTAACTCAGGGAACCGACAGGGCTTCAGATTATAATATCTACACCTCAACTTTTTCATGGCCGCTGGGCCGCTGCCGACAGAAATGGTATGCGTCTGCTTCAGCTTCAGATGGCAAAAGCAAACCCAAGAGGCACACAATAAAATAGGTATTTGAAAGCTACAAAACGAGGAAAGTAGGAGCCCCATCAGGGCTTCAAATGACGGGAGGACTGGAAGATACCATGGGGTCCTGGTACCTAACCATACAAGTAAGTCGCACACGTCAAAGGATTATGGAGTCCCAAAAGCTACAACGAGGCTTGGAGAAACACAATAAGAGGCTTATCGAAGCTTCAAACGACACTTGAATAACAAAGGATCGGGGCCAGCTGTTGCTTTAACCTCACAAATATACACAAAAAGAGGTACACCTATCAGTAACATCGTGTGATCGTCAGTTTGACGTGGATACCCATAAGATTTGTCAAGCTTATATAACAAAGCTCACAGGTTTGGTATCCAAAAAAATAAAATGGGCCAGGTTAATAAAAGGCAGGTTAACAGCCAGTCCTGCTGATAACGGCCAAGGAAAAGTTTAGAAACTCATAGCGCCTGTCCGGGAGACGATGGAAAATTCCAGCTTTAGCATTGATTGGACTTTTTTGTTGTGTTACTTCCAGCCGAATTTGGTTCAAATCCATTAGATAGATTTTGAATAATTAAATAGCAAAGTTTTGAGCTTTGATATTTTACATTCTTTGACAAATGATAGACTAAGAATGCTTTCAACTATTTTGAATACAGTTTTTCACGGGCCTTCCAATTACATATTGCAAGTTGAATTCCGTGAGGTGTAATTTCTGTCGTTTTTTGATAGTGACACTTTCGTTTAACAGATGACAGCCAAAAACTAATCAAGTCAATCGACAGCAAAACCATATGTCTGCATACCAAATTTCAAGTCGGTTTATCAACGGTTCATCAACATCAACGGTTCGGCAGCTAACGTGGAAGATTACAAACAGACAGACACACAGTCACACACACAGAGACA
This sequence comes from Anaspis maculata, assembly GCA_949128115.1. Lineage (NCBI taxonomy): Eukaryota > Metazoa > Arthropoda > Insecta > Coleoptera > Scraptiidae > Anaspis > Anaspis maculata. Next base: position 54,908,877 of record OX421963.1, on the reverse strand, counting down.
GACAGACAGACATCATTCTGGAAATGGTCTTAATTGTCTTCGGGGGCCTCAAAATGGATATATCCGTCGAAATCTCAAAACTTTTTTTCTGCACGATTACAATACTTTCCCTGCCATGTTGGTGGGGGGCCGGGGAAGTAATAGAAATAGAAGTTCCTTGCAGTTATATTGTGACTTTTTTTCACCTACAGGCGTATTTACAAACTAGCCTGAAAAAGTCTATCGGGTGACGTTACACCTTTTGGCCACATTTCATGTCCAATTTACAACAACGAAACAAACTACATTGGCTTCCACTCACGATTGTTGATGGATTCAGTACGGGAAACGGAATGGGGTACTTGCACTTTTTTTTTATTGGCTAATCGATAGGATGGGTAAAAATATTGTACCCGTATTTTTTCGTTTTCCTAAATTCTCAAAATTGCGGCCGTGGTACTTGTTTCAAAAATATATCTGTGACGTCACAAATATACTGAAAACTAAACAGACAGCACTGTTGGGTTGGAAACTCAAAATACTGTTAGAGTGGCATCACAATATTTGAAAAATACAGATATACAAATTCCACTGAAGTTTCCCTACAGTTACCAACCTTTAAAAAAAAAATCGATAAAAAAATCTTTTTAACCAATGGATATATTTTCGGGAAATTTTCAGGAAATACTATTTATTACTCTTGTTGATGATTAAAAGTATTTCCAGTCAAATCTGTTTCATTGGCAAGTACCCCGTTAGAACGGATTGTTTTTTTACTGATTTCATTATTTCGATCGTTATTATTTCTATTTTGTGTTTCGCGGCCGTGCTATATGCACCAGAAGGTGTTGGTTAATAGTATATTGGAAATAGAATATCTGCTGGAATTAATTCAAACAAGAACGATTTTTTTACCATGATTAGCTCTCAGTTCCCTCTTCAACATATCAAAAGTCCTCAACTCTGGGACTGCTACAAATTAGTATACAAGGTGAAAGTTTATTATTTTTCTTTATTTCCTTTCTTTCTTGAAAAACTGATGACTGAAAAAAACGGTTTTAGGCTAGTTTGATAGGCCATAGTCTTCCAATAAATATATAAAAAATATACTACCCAGCAACTGCTGTGTATCAAGTTACAGGGTGAAAACTATTTTTCATCTTTATTTTTTTTTCTTGCTGCAACTGATCTAGATTGAAGCTGGTTCCAGTTCTTTTGCAAGCTTATAATGTCCTACTGAACATATGGAAGGGATACATCTCTGCAACGACTGCTTTCCAATTTACAGGGTGAAAAGTCATTTTCACGTTTCAATTTTTTTCTTGGTGAAATTGGCTCGCACAACAATTGCGACTGATTCTTCTGTAAACTTGAAGTTTCTAGTGAAACATATCAAAATAATACATCTCTGCTACAGCCACGTTTTTTTTTACAAATTTAAATGTTTGGGTATATTCGGGTATATTGCATCAAAAAATAAAAAAATCTTGAAACGCAACCAAACATTTAAATTTGTGAATAAAAACGTAGCTGTAGCAGAAATGTATTATTTTGATATGTTTGACTAGAAACCTCAACTTTACAGAAGAACCAGTCGCAATTTATGTGTGAGCCGATTTCATCAAGAAAAAAATTGAAACGTGAAAATGACTTTTCACCCTGTAAATTGAAAAGCAGCGAATGCAGAGATGTGTCCTTTTTATATGTTCAGTAAGACATTATAAGCTTGCAAAAGAACTGGAACCGGCTTCAATGTAGATCAGTTCCAACAAGAAAAAAAATTGAAGATGAAAAATAGTTTTCACCCTGTAACTTGATACGCAGCAGTTGCTGGGTGGTATATTTTTATATGTTTATTGGAAGACTATGACCTATCAAACTAGCCTGAAACCGGTTTTTTCGGTCATCAGTTTTTACAGAAAAAAAAATAAAGAAAAATAATAAACTTTCACCCTGTATACTGATTTGTAGCAGTCCCAGAGTTGAGGACTTTTGATATGTTGAAAAAGGGACTGTAAGCTTGTCATGGTGAAAAAATCGTTTTTGTTTAGATTAATTCCAGCAAAGCACCTTTTTTTTTCTATTTCCAATATAAGGGGCTTCTGATGCGACTAAAAAAGTTGTTGCCGGGAATCGGTTTTATTTAATTTTTTCGTCAAGTAGAAACTCCTTCAAAATGAAAATGTACAGGCGATGCAATCAAATTTTGGAAATTTTCAAATTTTTTTGAAAATTTTTGATCTCAATTTTTAAAAATTCAAAAACTAGCGACTCGAAAGTGCCAAATTTGAACTTTCTGTTTTCAAAAAAAAGGTACCAAAAATGATTTCTACCAATTCACTTTCCCACGTCTGCGAGAAATCATTTTTGGTACCTTTTTTTTTGGAAATAGGAAGTTCAAATTTGGCATGCGACTTTCTTGAGAAAAGATGCATTGTTGATGCTATCTAGTTTTCGAATTTTCAAATATCAAAATCAGAAATTCTCAATTTTTTTTGGAAATTTCCAAAATTTGATAGCAATGCCGATACATTTTCTTTTTGGGGGAGTTTCTACTTGACGAAAAAAATAAAATAAAACCGATTCCCGTCAACAACTTTTTTAGTCGCATCAGAAACCCCTTTATTCGCGATTTAGGTCGTCTAGGGGTCGTCTAGAATTTTGAAATCGCGAATAGATTATACAATATACACTGACAGGCATTGCGGAGAAGAAGATGCGCACTTATCCCCATAGACTCATTTCTCACAAAAAATCTACCCGAAGTTGAAAAGAGAGAGGGCAAGAAACCGCTACGGAAAAAACCGTATTTCTATGGAAACTAGGGGATAATCCGCATTTTTTTTAAATTCTCGTTCTAGACACTATTTGCAGTGGTTTGACAATTTTTTTTAAAGCGATTTGCTTGAGGTCGAAGAGTGTAGTGGACTAAGTGAACCCGCAGTTCGCATCAAGCAATTTTCATGAAATCAATCATCGGTCCAGTCCGTGCATCGATCTATATATTTTACGAAACCATTTTTCATGGGAAAGCGATCCTCAAAGTTGGTACTCACTGTGGTCTTTCTGTTACACCCTGTATAAATGTTGATGGAGAGGAGAGTCCTACGGGAAAACTTACCGTTTACATGGCGGCGGGGGCTTGATGCCGTGCGCTTCTAGCTCCTTTTCCAGCTGCTTACATCTCATGTGTGAAATGTCCAATTCCCGCTTGACTTTCCATAAGTGCGTGTCGCAAATGGGGTCGCGGCACCGGTGGTTCTTCAGGATGTCCTGCGCCTCGAAAACGGCCCCCCGGAACGTGAGGCTTTTGCCCATCGACAGGCTGATGAGGGCGCAGCAGCCGCCCCGGTCCGTTTTGGCCAGGTGCTTGCGCACGTACTTGAAGTACAGATGTTCGAGGAACAGCAGCAGGGCCGCCAGGAGGATGCCGGCCATCAGCAACAGAAACGCCGATAAGAACTGCTCGAGGGCCAGCGGATCGGAGCTCTTGTGTTCCTGTTTGCCGGGTCTGAAAAAAAGTACGATGTTCATCAATACTTCACCAATAATAATTATACTGTTACGTATTTCGCGTGTGGGTTCGATTATAATTGAGACGATCATTTTAAAACACACACTGTTTGTTACTGCGTACTACAATGAATACACGCCAACAATCATTTACATGGGATATCGCAGATTACTACTCGCTTTCAATCGCTCTCGATCACTTCCAGTTCAATACTGACTCTGTGGGTGATCCATGGTGATCCATTATTTATACCTCCGACTAGTCTTCTCGAATGTTTCATAGGTTCTCCAGCAAATTCTATAGTGACCCGGTATATGGTTTCTAGACGACTCCCGAATAATCTTACATCTTTCCAGGGTTACCAGATTTCTGAAATCGCAATGCGGGACAGACAGACACGTATAACAAAGTTAACGGGGCTTCCGGGGAGGTACATTCTCCCAAGAGCACCGCAGCCGAAATTTTCTTTCAAACTATTATAGTAATATCATAGAGGTATTGATAATAATGTGTTTTTTTTTTCAAACAAAAGTATTAGTGCCCCACATACATGCCTAGCTAGTCTTTGTCAGATCAGGTATCAGTGTAACTTCTTTCTATATATTCATTTATCTACAAGCGTTAAATAATACCCGTCACTTTTAGCACGTCGTCATGGGCGACGTGAAAAAATGATGATTCTGCGCATTCCTGTCATATTTTCAATAAATTCTGACATTTACCAAACATTTCAAAGACCATTGTAGATAAAATCCTGTACGATACACGCGTTAAAAGTGTCTTATTTTGTTCGCGGGGTTGCTCTACTCGCTAATGCTCGTTTCGCAAGCGTCCCCGCTCACAAAATAATACCTGTCACTTTTAACACTCGTATCGTAAATAGCTATTATCATCAATTTGAACTAAATTTTAAATAATTGAATAATTGAAAAATATATTGAAAAAAGCAAAAATATTAGTGTGCGGGACATTTTCGGATATATGCGGAACGCGGGACAGAAGAATCAGTTGCGGGACAATCCCGCAGAAAACGGGACGTCTGGCATCTCTGCATCTTTCACGTACAATCCCAACGTGCGGCGAAACCGGCACCTCCGCCAGAATGAACAGATGTGTCTTACTCGCATGTTCAAGTTTCTATGTATTTCAATCGCCAAGGTATCGCGTATATTCTGAAAATGTCCGGAGCTCCGCACTTGTACACTGCGACCTAATGGGAAGAGTCTAGAATAATCGCGTGTTATTCTCCAGAATCGCCGCTCGTAATAATATTAAGGTACTATAAGGAAAACCTATCCTAGAATATTGCGGTTCAGTTTGAGCCGAAGCCTAGAAAACACTGTAGGTATATAAGTAACCAATGACCGAAAAAAAAAATCGTTTTAATCTGGACTCGGCTTGAAGTCTTCTATCTGTCAATGAGCTTTGTCGTATTAGACGTGGATCACCCTATATACCTAAGCAGCGGGATGAAGTCGGATTGGTGAAACGTTGCGGTTGCGGAATCAATTTCAGCAGGCTTATTCCTCGACAGAAATTTACCATTCCGGTCTTTTCCGAAAGTTACAGAGAGCAAAAAATATTCAAATTTTGTATTTTTTTCAATTTAGAAAATGTTTTTGATCTATTTATCGTACTTACCTTCCCGTAGCTTTCGAAAAAGATGGTGGTAAATTTCTGTCGAGAAATAAGCTTGCTGGAATTGATTTCGCAACGCCTTATTTCACCAATCTACCTTCATCCTCAAGTTGAAGTTTAGTTATGTTAGCGATCGGTGCTGATCAGAGGATTAGCGAAAAGGACATTGGCGATAATTACGAAAATAAAGTGCAGTCTGTAAGCAGCATAATCAGCGTCTGAAAATCAAAATAGCCGAACCCGAAATCCGTAACAACTGGTGGTAGGAATGGAATGTTTCGGAATTTTTGAATTTTTATTGCTGATTTGGATAAAATCGTTCTGGATACGCCGGCTTCTAGAAAATTCGAAAAAACTCATTATATTAAAAATATAATATAACTTATAATATAATATATAACTTATAATAAGTAGATAATTTTTGGGCGTGCAACGGTGGTGGGGGGTACGACCTTGACAGGTCATCGACCCCTGACCTTGACCTTGAATTTGACCTTGACCTCGAATTTGACCTTGACCTTGAATTTGACCTTGACCTTGAATTTGACCTTGACCTTGAATTTGACCTTGACCTTGAATTTGACCTTGACCTTGAATTTGACCTTGACCTTGAAAGGTCATTGACCCCTGACCTTGACCTTGAAAGGTCATTGACCCCTGACCTTGACCTTGAAAGGTCATTGACCCCTGACCTTGACCTTGAAATGTCATTGACCCCTGACCTTGACCTTGAAAGGTCATTGACCCCTGACCTTGACCTTGACCTTGACTTCGACCTTGACCTTGGTCCGCGTCCTAACCTTGGTCTGTTCCTTAACCTCACCAGTTATCAACCTTCAACATTAAAAACAAAGTCGTTAAAAGAAAACACGTCTGGCGCGATGTAAATTCCTTTGTGGTGCGACAATATATAAGAGCCCGCTCGGTTGGAGAAGGCAACATTCATTCGCAACATACCCAAGTGTTAGTTGTTATTGTGCCGTGCATCCTTCGAACGAAAAATGTCTCTGTGTAATGAAACCGACGGACCAGGACAAAATAGGGTAAAAATATTAAGTCATTATATTTTTCCTTCACCCCTCAATAACCCCGAAACTTCACTTTTGCAACAGTTCCTTAATCAAAATTTAGTCGATCTAACGGCTGACAACATAACGGATGATGAGGTGATTGATTTGGTATCGCAATCAACTACTGACCAACCGACAAATACGAACTATGAGGATATTTCGCAAGAAAACGAACAACCATCACTAACTCATTCGTTTCAGCTGTTAGAACCAATCGCAATCGATTTTTATGAAATGTTGCTAAATGAGGTAGAGGATGTGCAATTACCATCATTATCGCAGTTTAGTACACTTTTTTCGGAAGTATCACAGACTGATGATGCACTTTTTTCGGAAGTATCACAGACTGATGATGCACTTCTTCAAGCTGCAGAGATGCATGAGAGAAAAGTGGAAAAAATTTGTGTTGTTTCAAAATCAAAAGCTCAAAATGTAAGAAAAGTGAAAGAGTTGAGAAAGCAAATCAAAATTTTAGAAAAAGAGATAATTTCGCAAAATTATGAAGTTATAAAATTGAGAAAAGACCTAAACAAGACATGACATTCCAGACCGACCTTACTGACAACACACCAAGACATCGGTGCATGCAATGTTTTAAAACATTCGCACAGAAAGCAAGCTTGAACCGTCATATGCAGCAAAGTTGCAAGAATTTGAAACGCCACATGAAGGAAAGCAGCGGTAATTCTAATAAGCGAGCTCGCATGGCAGGTAAGAAAATAATTGCTCCACTGTGAGTATTATGAAGTAATGTAATTATTATTTTTTCAGAGGCACGTTATTGCGAATCATGCAAATGCGACGTTGCCGACTTCCACACACACCAAAATTCAACCACGCATAAAAACAATTGCTGCACGCCGTTGGGAGATAATGTGCAACTCATTAAAACTGCTTTCAAATGCCGTATTGTCACATATAGATTGACATCCCCTAATCAACACCTAATTTTACGAGAGTTTATGGATGATGTGTGGACCTCATTTAGGCAGTTGATTCAAGAACAGCTCGAGAAAGTGACAGCTGTCAAGGTCAATACCGAGCTGTTCGGTGATTACATCTTACAATCAAAAGATGTCACCGACTTGAAATCCTTTCGAACAAAAAACATCGTAATAACCCGATCAACTGACCTGAAACAGTATTACGAGAGATTGATAGAATGCCTAGATGAAAAATTATCAGAATTTTTGGAGCGAGATAGTGGTAAGTTCACAAAAAAAAACAAAACCAAATAATAGGTTACACCTTTTGATTTTGCAGGTTGGAGTTTGCAAAACATTGCATATCTGGAAGTGAACATAAACAAGTTCAGTCCGCTCCGAGGTTCCTCTTTCATCGATTTACCATCGGACATAAAAAAGAAGCAAGCTGTTGTGAATGTGAGAAATGCGGACCAGTATTGCTTCCTTTGGAGCATCATGTCCGCACTAGTCACCCCGAAAGGCAATCCAACAGGTACGAATGCATACCCGCATTTTTCTGCTTTTTTCAACTTGGAGGGATTTGAATTCCCCATGAAACTCCCCAACATTCCGAAATTTGAAACCAAACACAACCTCTCAATCAACGTCTATGGTTTAGAAAAAGTTTTTAGTGATGGTAAAACCAAGTATGAGATTGTGGGTCCTTTGCATTATACTGAATGTAAGCGACTTGTGCATGTGAATCTTTTGCTTATCAATGATGATTGGGGTAACCAGCATTATACATGGATTAAAAACTTTTCGGCGCTTGTATCCACTCAGATATCTAACCATCATGGTACAAAGCATTTCTGTGACGGCTGTATCCAATACTTTGATAACTCTGATAAATTGAGAGCACATGTGACGCATGATTGTGAACATATTTGTGTACAGTTGCCAACTTCTGATCTAAAAACTAATAAATTTGGTGAAAATATTCCTGAGAATATTGTAAAGTATGAAAATTTTGAAAAACAGTTAGTTGTACCTTTTACAATTTATGCCGACTTTGAATCGTATCTCAAGCCGATCCATACTGTCCATCCAAGCACACAAAAGTCTTACTCTGTTGATGTTCAGGAACACGTTCCATATTCCTTCGCATATTATATCAAATGTTCTTTTGATGACACATTGTCAAAATTTGAAATATATCGTGGTCCAAATTGTCCACGAGTATTTATAGAAAAATTGGAAGCGGATGTTACTAGAATTTATCATAATCATTTAAAACATGTCAAACCTATGGTTATTACACCAGTACAAGAGCAAGAATTTCAAAATTCAACAACATGCCACATATGTGGAAAAGTGTTTAGTCAAAACGAGGTTAAAACAAGAGATCACTGCCACCTTAGTGGTAGTTATCGAGGGGCAGCACATATGGTTTGCAATGTAAACTACAAAATTCCTAGGTTCATACCTGTATTCTTTCATAATCTCAGTGGGTATGACAGTCATTTATTCATCAAAACGCTATGTCTCGATGAAGAAAAAGTTGACGTGATCCCTACAAATACTGAAAAGTATATCAGTTTCTCGAAAAATATCTTAGTCGATCATATCGAAAACAAAGACGTTCATATAAAATTACGATTTTTGGATTCTTTTCGGTTCATGTCATCATCACTTGCTGAGCTATCTAAAAATTTAAATTCCGATCAATGTCCAACAGTGAGAAAATTTTTCCGTGACACTGACAAATTTGATTTAATCCGTCAAAAAGGTGTTTTTCCGTATTCATATGTTGATAATTTGGATAAATTGAGTGATACAGCATTACCATGCAAAGATGAATTCACCAATCATCTTACTAAGGAGATAATAAAGGATAAAGATTATGCTAGAGCACTCACTGTTTGGAATTTGTTTGAATGCAACACCTTGGGTGAATATTCAGATTTATATCTAACATCAGATGTTTTACTGTTGACTGATATATTTGAAAATTTCAGGAAAGTTTGTTTAGGGGCATATAAACTAGATCCATGTCAATTTTTTACAAGCCCATCGCTTAGTTGGGCTGCTATGCTTAAACAAACCGGAATTGAACTAGAACTTTTAACAGACCTAGAAATGATTCATTTTTTTAAAAACTCAATCAGAGGAGGGGTTTCTCTTTGTTCTAAAAGAGAAGCCACCGCTAATAATAAATTCTTGAGTGATTATGATGCCTCTAAACCAGAATCACATATCATGTATTTGGACGCAACCAATTTGTATGGGAAAGCTCAATCAGAATTTTTACCTACGGGTGGTTTCAAATGGTTAAATGGGGAGGAAATTTCCAAATTGGACATTGCAAATATTCCTGATACGTCAGATACAGGGTATGTCCTTGAAATTGACATAGAGTACCCCAAAAAGCTCCATGATTTGCATAATTGCCTACCCTTCCTACCACAAACCATGAAACCTGAAAACTCGAATATACCTAAATTAATCCCGAATTTGTATGATAAAACTAAATATATCGTCCACTATAGAACTTTGAAACAGGCTCTGTTACACGGACTGGTTTTGAAAAAGGTTCATAGAGTTTTGATGTTTGATCAATCGTCATGGCTGAAAACATACGTGGATTTGAACACTAAACTTCGGAATGCAGCTTTGACTGCTTTCGAAAAGAATTTTTTCAAGCTCATGATAAATAGTATTTTTGGAAAATTTCTAGAAAATTTGGATAAAAGAGTTCTAATTCACCTTATTACTCATTGGGAAAACCAACGCAAACGATATGGGGCTGGTAGTTTGATAGCAAAACCTAGTTTTGAAAGTGCGACAATTTTCTCTGAAACGTTGTGCGCCATCAAGATGAAGAAAACTAAAGTTTTTTATAATCGTCCGCTTTATGTAGGATTCTGCATTTTAGAAATCGCAAAATCAATTATATACAGTTTTCTATATGATTTTATAAAACCTTTGTACAAAGACAATGTTGAGCTTTTATATACTGACACCGACAGCTTGATTTTGGAAATTTTCACTCCTGACGTATACCAGGATATCAAAAAATACTGTGATAAATTTGACACAAGCAATTTAAGTCCAGATAACCCTCACGGTATTCCAATTTCACCACCGACAATCGGCTTGATGAAAGACGAGTATGCTAATAAGTATATTAAACAGTTCTTAGGTCTTTGTGCAAAGACATATATGATAGTGGTAGATGGAGATTTAAAGTTGAAAGATAAATTCAAGAAGAAAGCAAAAGGGGTTCCTTATGCCGCTGTAAAAAAACAAATCACGCTGCAAGATTATCAAAATGCAGTGTTTGAAGAAATTCCAAAATTTTGTGAAGCTGTTACTTTCAAATCAAAATTACATACTGTGTATACTCAATTACAGTATAAGCTGGCTCTAAGTACTAGTGATAATAAACGTATAAAAAGGTACGATTCCATGAAAACATATGCCCTGGGACATTGTGATAGTGTAGTAGATCGAAATTTAGATTTATTGCTACGCATGTGTGAAGAACTACGCTAATTATTTATAAGTCATCCACTGTTTATCAACTGTTTGTACAGTAAGCGAATAAAATGTGTATATTATAAGTGTATATTGTGAAAACTTATGTAAATAGGTTGTTTAATGTTACTGATAATTGTTGTCATTGCTAGGTAATAACCTGTTACATATGTTTGATTTACTTTGATATGTGTGAAGATATGATTTTGTAATAAATATTCTAGATCGAAATTATCTAATAATTACACATCACAGTGGAGTATAAATTCAAACGGTCATAAGTATCACTCATTAGTTGTTGATACTGTGTTGAACGAGCATTATATCCATCAGAAATAAAAAAAAATGTTAGTTCTGGATGTTCAATGCTTTAAAGGTGATAAAAATAATTTAATTGCCAAAGAGATGGCAGCGTATGATGGAACAAAAATTGCACACTTTGTCTTCAAAGCACCTTTTCCGATGGATCATCTACCATCAGCGCAACAGAAAGAAGCTCGCTGGGTAATGAGCAACCATCACACAATCGACTGGGTTGAAGGTCACACACCTATGCATCGCTTTGGAGAGATAGTGAAAAAACTCACACAGCTTGAAGAAGCAGTGTATGTGAAAGGGCAGGAGAAGGCTGGATATTTGCAAAAGTATACGTCAACCCCAATTGTACAACTACCTGAACAACCAAACATCACAGCTTGTGAACCTGCTTGTTTCTATCACACAAGTACACCGTCCGTTTGCGCCTTGGCAAATGTATTTTTTTTACATGATTATTTTAAAATGGAATAAAAGAAATAATATTCATACAGGTTTTTTATTTCTGGTATCAAGAATTATTATCAGGTAATACATTTTGTGGTAAATATTCTACCAAGTCAAGTATACGCATTTGTTCATATAAACAAATCAAACATATCTGATTATCAATATATAATTCACACAATTTTGCTGCTCTTCCGAACGTGAGGGCTTGTTCATAATAATAGTGAGAATTCACTTCATCCATCCTATAAACGGCTTCATGCATATAATTTAGTTCCATATGTACCAATTCTGAATGTACACTTTCAATAAGTTTCAATAGTTCTTCGCAGGTTGATGAGGTTGTGGTTTCTTGCGGTTTAGGAGTCATCTTCTGCTCCTTCCTCTTCTTCTTCTTCTTCTTCTTCTTCTTCTTCTTCTTCTTCTTCTTCTTCTTCCTCGTCGTAGTCTTCAAGTATGAACGGTTCCACTTGCTTCAAAAATGATGATAACTTTATTCCAGACAGCAATCTGTGTAAACGCCGAATAGATATCTCATTTGCAAGATATTGGGTGCAGTACTCTTCTCCTTGTCGATGTCTTATGCATTCATCGAAATATAGTTGCTGGTCATCAACGTCACAGTATCTAATAATGGCATCCTCCAGAAATTGTACTCGCAGGTCATACAGCAGGGAACGTGCAGCTTTCACACACTCTCTCACAATCTTCCACTCTACCTCACACATGATGTCTTTTAAACAGCAGAGTACTTGTAGCTTTATATCATCCTATCCCCACTCTAATTCAAAAAAAATCCCTACTACCCACTCCAAGGCCAAGAGTGAAGGTAACCGGTTTAATAGAAACATGTGTGGAACATGTATAAAAGTACAACAAAGTCATTTCCATAGAGGCATCACTTTATCTACCATGTGTCTTGAAGACCACACTACTGAGCTGTATTCATACCGCAATCGCCTGAAAACCTTCAACAACTGGCAAGGAGTGCTAACACCTGAATCGTTGGCGTTTGCGGGATTCTTCTACACAAAATGGGGAGATATGGTGGCTTGTCCTTTCTGTCGAATTGAAGTATTCAAGTGGAGGCATGATGACTCACCTCTGAAGGAGCATGAAAAATACTCTAAAGATTGTAAATTTGTTGTGGCTATGAAGAAAAAGTTGCAATAAAGACACATATGTGCATGGTTTATGTTGGTTTTACTTTCTCACAGGAGATGGTGTTACAGTCATCTCCCGCTCACACATACTACATAACTCTCACATTTAAAAAAAGTATAAAAGGTATCGAACGCATCTTATTCACATAAATTGTTACGTTGCTGATTTGCCGAGATGGGAACTGTAAGGATTAGTAGCAGAGCTAAACCAAGACGGAGAAAACACCATGGGAAAAAACGTAGTGGTGGTGTTTTTAGCTTCAAGAAAGCTGTTGCTGCAATTCGGAAACGTCTCCGAGGAAAACCAAACCCTAATTTGCAAGGTTCAATTCAAGACGCACTGCGTTCTATAAAAAACAAACAAGTCTTACACCCAACGCAACGCATCATCCCTATACCAAAAGTTGGCGGCTTCCTCCCACTCATTCCAATTTTTGCTGCATTATCTGCCTTGGGAGCTTTAAGTGGTGGAGCTGCAGGAATTGCCAAGGCAGTCAACGATGCGAAAAGTGCTGCCGAGCAACTCAAAGAATCCCACAGACATAATCAAACCATGGAGTCTATAGCGCTGGGGAAAGGTTTCCGTTTGAAAGCACATCAGAAAGGATTAGGACTATACCTTGCGCCATATAAAAAAAACTACCAATAAAGCTACCAACACGTGCTCTAACAGATGTGGACTTGAAATATTATGCAAAAATACTAAAAATTCCCCATTTCCGTGGTGTCTACATGCGCAACAATCTTCCATCAAAACCATTTGAAAACGAGTGTGCGATCCTCAATTTGGATGATAAAAATAATCCTGGTACGCATTGGACAGCCTTTGTCATAAACGGGAAAAGCATCAAATATTTCGATAGTATGGGCAATTTGAAACCTCCCTTGGAGGTGATAAAATATTTTCGGAGTGTTGGTAGCCCTAACATAATTTATAACTATAACAGATACCAAAATTTCAACTCTTATGAATGTGGTCATTTGTGTCTGAAATTTTTATATTTGAATTCACATCAGTGAATCTTGTCAGTTGAGTGGTAGCTCTGGTGTGAACAAAATGTCATCATTTTTCACTCTGTCTGGGAAAAGTTCCATTTTGACTTCAAAGTTCACCCCGCCCATCGTATTACCGAAAAACGTGACATATGTAATAGGTTTAACTGATTTTGAGTCTTTTAATTCTATCGCTAACGTTACCGCAAACAATAATGTTATTAAAATTGGCAAGGAAAAAATTACCATACCCATTGGAGCATACGAAATAAGCGCTATATCAGATTTTGTGAATAGCAGTATGAAGGGGAAGAAATTTGTTAATCCTCATTTTGAATTAGTCGGTAACAACAATACGATGAAAACACATTTGCAATGCTCGGAAACCGTAGATTTTAACGTGGAAAACTCAATTGCACCTCTCTTGGGGTTTAATCGTGAAAAACTTGATCCATCCAACATTAGTCATCAATCACCGCATCAAAGCAATATTTTGAAGATTAATTCCTTATGTGTAGATTGCAACATTGCCACAGGCTCCTATCATAACGGTCAAGTTGTTCACTACATTCACCAATTTTTCCCTCGAGTTCCTCCGGGATATAAAATAATCGAAGTGCCAAAGAATATCATTTATTTACCAATCACAACCAACATAATTAATGAAATATCTATTAAAATATTAGATCAAGATGGTGATTTGGTCAGTTTTGGAAAGGAAGTCGTTAGTGTAGGACTACACCTAAAACGTGATGGGTATAATTTTTAAGACAATTTCACGCCGACCTAAACAGTGTTTTCAAACGCATACTTTAACACAAGTGAATCGTAGATTTTTAAGATCTTTAGGATATGTAGTATTAATATAGAATAAATCGTGAATAACGTTAGTTGGATACAGTCAGTCGAGCAAAATGGTTGATGTACTAGACATAACAGAAAAAGTGGCTTACGATGATTCCATTATTTCATGGGATTATCATGAGCATCAACCGTACACCCAAAAATTTAACAATAATGATGAAATACGAATTCCAATTCCCGAAGACTTATGCACTTTACCGTCTCAAAGCTTTATTTACGTAGAAGGTAGTGTCCAAGATAAAGATGGCAGTGTTAGTAAGACTACTAAATTGGTGGATAACTTTTTCGCACACTGTTTAAGTGAAATTCGTTATGAGGTTAACGGTATACCAGTGGACTCCACTATAAAACCAGGACTAGCGTCGACTATTAAAGGATACTGCTCATTTTCTGGAAATGATATCAAGGGATTAGAAAATGCGGGGTGGGGTAAATCGTTTACTGATAAATTCCATGGAAAGTTCAATGTTTGCGTACCACTCAATACATTGCTGGGATTTGCAGAGGATTACAAGAAAATTATGTTAAATGTGAGGCAGGAACTCGTACTAATAAGGAGCAATACTGATCATGATGCAGTTTTAAATGTGACCAATAATGCTGAGCCTAGGATTGTATTCAATAAAATTTACTGGAATGTGCCCCACATCATACCTAATCTTGCTCGAGAATTAGCCCTGACAAAATACATCGGTAAAAATGTTGACACCTCAGTTGCTTTCCGTTCATGGGAATTACACTATTTACCATCAGTGCCCACAACCAGAAGTCATACATGGCCTATCAAAACAACCACTGCAAGCGAAGCTCCCAGATACGTTATCTTAATATTCCAAACAGACCGCGAAAAAAAGTTTGATAAGGATATGAGTAAATTTGATCATATAACTTTCCAAAATATACGAGTTTACTTGAATTCGCAACGCAAACCATACTCAAATCTGAACATTGATTTTGCAAACCAGTGTTATGCTGCATTGTATCAATTATATCTAAATTTCCAAAAGTCCTATTATTATCACGAATCATCACACCCTGCCCTGGATACCGATGAATTCAAGGATGCTCCCATGGTCGTCATTGATTTTTCGAATCAGAGAGAAAGTCTTTCCAATTCCGTAGTTCTTCGGATAGAATTCGAGACCAAAGACGCAGTTCCAGCAAATACAGCAGCTTATGCTCTAATTCTACATGATCGAAGATTTACCTACAACGCGTTTACGAAACAAATCAAGCAAATTTAAGTTTGCAGAAGAAAATACTGTGTAACCACTGAATAATGTTGAATAAATATACTTTTTTTGAAAAATTTTTGTTTTTTTATTTCAAATAATACACTTTATAGAAGTTTTATAATCTCTATTAATTCTGGCGCTCTATGCGTTATTTTAGAGGGTCTACTAGAATCTTCAGCGTCGTTTTTTCATCTCCCTCTTTTTCTTCCTCTTTTTCTTCTTCTTTTTCTTCTCGCTTCGTCTCTTTTCCAACCCCATACCCAATTTGCGTTTGGCTTTCATGATGTTGGTGACGAACCATGCAGTTGTTTTCTCACCTAGTGACGCATCTTTCGCTTTTACTCTTTCCCAAGCCCGATTCTCTAGAATCTTATCCGCTATATGACGAGAGCTTAGATTTTTTGATTTCGAGTAGGCTTCATCATGTTCCCTAGCAGCCTGATCCAATTTGTTTATACCGGAATCTCCACGTTGCAACCGTTCATGTAACTTGGTGCCAGGTCCAAGATATTGATATCCTGGGACGTGTAGTTCAAATGGTAAACGGCTTATTATACCGTTCACCAAACCAGCTCCTGCAACGCTCAACATTGCACTGTTCCTAGTTTACAATAATATAAGGATTTATTCACTCATTGCGGGAAACTTTGTGTAAATAAACAAATAAATATTCTTTTTCAATTCATTTATTTCAAGTATTGATACAACTTATAAAGTAAAATTAGATTACAAGATAGATATGGTTTCAACTTGTATAAATATTTCCTATAACTATCGCAGTTGAACTGCTCACAAAGATATTCTATTCCTATTCTAGATTTAAGATAAGCTAAACACAAGTTATAAGCTAGAGTATAAACTATTATTTCATTCTGTTTGTTGATGCTGTGAGATGCGTCGAATAACAGATATTCACATTCTTCGCTTATCTCGATAACAATTCTTTTTACATCATTCAAACTATTGAAATTTAAGGTTTTCATAATCCATACGTACTATAACTGGACAATGATGTAGCATGAACAACAAACAATTTGCGTTTTCAGAATGAGTCTGCAGCAATGGAGTCAACACGCAGTATACATTTGAAATTAAATCGCCACTTAGCTTTCGCATGCCTCTTAACAAGTCAAAGTAAAAATTTCTAAACTCCTGATGTTTGAGGATGTTCAGACGATTATCGATGATGTCACATAGGGCACGCCATTCTTCAGCAGTTTCTCTCCCCAAAAACACATGTTGATGGTCCTTGATAATTTGTATAACTCGAACTGTTTTGATTTCACTGAAGTGAATACTGCAGTTTTTCAGATGTAGAGGTATCGGTTTATTTGATGTGGTTTGTAGATAATCGATAAGTATATCGAAAATTTCCAAGAATTCAATCCAATCTTCCGGTTCAAAATCGATATGCTGACTGCTGCTGCACAATCTCACTAACGGCACAAATTCATGTTGGATGCTTAAACCAACGCAGATATACTTTTGTTTTGTTTTAGTCAAAAAATGTGTTGTTTCATTCAACAGAGGTAAATAACCCAGAGGTTTTTTATTACCGGACTGTGCCATGATGAGAACTAAACCTATCTAATCCCATTCGCCATTATATCGACTTTCCCCCACCATCCCTCCCTATTTGAGAACTTGTTATAGCTCAAGGTCAAGTTTGCTCCCCCCTCCCTCCCACATTTTCAAGGTAATCATACAAGTTTAGTGAACTCTCTTTCTTCATTTCAATTAAAACAGCTTTGTTAAAAAAAAAATATTTATTCAAACTATACAAGGTTTTTTTTATCAATCCAGCTGGGTTGTTTGATTCCTAGCCACTTCACAAAAATATAAGGACCTTTGCGATGGAGGATGCGTTCAACTAAATATGCGTCTGGATGTTTCACTAATTGAAGTTCTGATGAGTAAAATCCTCCTAATATTTCTTCATCCTTCTCGTCTTTCAACATATAGTGTCGAGGGTTGGTCTCCTTAATCTTAACAACAGTGAATATTTCATTAGACCAGTTTGGACGATATCCTTTAGAAAAGGCTTCCCTATGCTTGCTTATTCGTACTTTATCTCCAACTCGAAACTTAGGTTTTCTAACATCCACAGTCTTTATGAAACTATATGAATCATTCAAAATGTTCTTCTCGTTGCTTTTATTGACATCCTTTGGTTTGAAGCCAGTTGTTCTATGTTTCGTTTCATTATATTTTTTAACAACTTTCGGTAATAGATCAAGCCACTTGTAATTGCCTTGTAAACTGAACTGTTTCCACATAAGGCTCTTGAGGGTCCTATTCACCCTTTCCACAACGGAAGCTTTCATTGTTGAATAGGTGTTGTAATGATTGATACCGTGTTTTTTTAATAACTCTTTTACACTTTGATTGTAGAATTCTTTCCCCATATCTGTATGTAAATTTTGTGGGATGAATCTCTTAAAAATTGTTTTCAACGCTTCAGAGATATCTTCACCTCTTTTCCGTTTAACAGGTATAGCCCACACATATTTAGAGAACACATTGATTGCAACGAGTATATATCTATAACCCTTGTTGACTTTTGCATACGGTATCATTTCCACGAGATCGCATTGTAGTAAATCACTTAATCCCTTCACTATCACTCGTCTGCGTTTAAAGTTTTTTCGAGCTGGTCTATGCAATTCATCAACAATGTCTTTTTTCACCGACATTATTTTTTACATTTAAATACAAGAGTTGCAACTAACGTTGGTGGACTTTTAACACTATTAGAATAGAATGAGAATTTGAATCGTCTTTCGTACGGAACCTTTTTGATATCTTCGTAAAAAGTTATTGTGTTGGTTATTGGATTGAGCGTTGCAACTCCTACCTTTGCAGTTATGCTTGCGTCAACGAGCTCAACCACTTCAAAAGGAATTTCATAATGGTTGAAACCAGGAATATTGTATAATTTATATAAAAAGTATTTTTTGTTTGGATCTGTAAATCCTAGGGTATTACTGAAAAAATTCAGTGTTACATAAAAATATTGATCTGTAGTAGTTTGGTGATGTGATATCTTTTGTTCTAAGTTTTTCATTGCTTTTTCTGAGTCATCACTCTTTTTCTTATGCACCAGTGATCTGCCAAACTTGTCAATCATGTTAACTGTCTCTGATATAACTGCGTGTTGATTGAGCTTTCACTTCATTTTATAATGCGTGATTGTTTGAGTTCTTGCACTATATGTAATATTTCATTATCCACTGCTGTATTGCCAGCATGCTGTGCAGCAATCAGCAATCTCAATCTGTTGACCAATTTATTCGGGTTTTTCCATGGGATGAATTCTACTTCTTTATTATTCAAATGAAGAAATGCTCCTGCACCTGACTTGGTACGTGAGCGTTTGTTTAGAAATGTGGGTGTTGTGAAACGTCGTGGTGTCATGTCTGGTTGAGATAAAATTCGTTTTACTATGGAATACTTTCTTCCACCGTTTCCGGCTAGGCGATGTGTAGGATCATAGTGTTGTCTTGCCGCACTAGAGACTTCCATAATTGCTTTATAATTTCTTTCGTCTTCGAGTGTATAGTTTCCAGGTTCCTTCTTAAAAAGGAACTCATACAGACCGGGTGTTCCTTTATATGTCACACCATCAATTTTAATATCATCACCAATAAACTGTACGATTTTGTTACCAATAGAGAATTTTTCTGTAGAGCGATCTAGTCGAATCCCATATTGATGATCAAATTGATTTTCAGTATCTCCAATCATATTCCTGATATATTCTTTAGCTAAACCACTATACTGCTCTAAATATTCATTCATTACTTCTTCATGTTTGGATATTTCATGCAATGACACATATTGATCATCTTCCTGAGTTTCCATATCGCTACCAACAGCATCATCATCATCATCGTTGGTAAAAACATCCTCCGAGAATGAAGGAGCACTTTTGCGACCGGGGAACTTTTCTTTGTAACTGATTTCACTTTTTATTTCATTTTTTATTTCATTTTTTATGGGAGTTGGAGGGGTTTTCACTTCTGATTTGATATTACTCAATAAATCCTTCAACGGTTTTGTGATAGGTGCCAAATTTTTTTCACGTTCAAAACTCATACGGGTTATATCAGAGCGTAAACCTTCAAGTTTCTTTCTGACGGTCGCTCGGCTCTTAATCAACTGTCGTGCTATCCGTTCATTCATTGGTAACGATCTTGCTTCTCAGATGTCTGTTATAAAACAATCAAGTCCTCTGCGGTATCTTCCGTTATTTATAGGTGAATCTTTGTCTATCGTTAAAAAGCCGTGAGGTTCCCGCCAACACTGTGCACAAATATCTCTGAATTGTTCTCTGCTCATGTCCGGTGTGACATGATTGTTTAATATGTGCTCCAAATTTAATGTGTCTTGTTTGAAAAGAATTAGAAAATTTGCATTGTCTCTCACCAATTGCTTTGGTATTGAGGAATATGTTTGTGCTAAATAGAAACAATCAATATTTCTATGTCTGCCAAAACTAAAGTAGTCTCTGATAATATTTTGATTGCATGATATAACATCGTCAAAAATTATAACTGAATTCTCATTTGCTTGATTTGGTGGTATGACGTCTGCTCCATCTTGAAATTCAAAAAATCCGATTTCTTTGATTGGTTTTAGAATTTTTTTCAAGTGTAAATATTTTGGTTGGAGAAGGGTTTTGCAGTATAAATAAATATTTCGAAATCGCAAGCCATTCGGGTGCTCTAACAAACTCAACATCAAATTTGTTTTACCGCAACCGCTTCCGCCAACTATTAAACCCCGTTTGCAACCTCCCAATAACGCACCGTGCGTGTAGAAATTTTGCATATCTGAAACAACCTCATCATAGTTTGTAACAGGCAGTGCGTGCTTTTGCTTTTCCAGTTTCATATTCTCAACTAAGTGAAATTCTTGGTGTTTTTTATATTTATATGTGATTTTCAGGTTGAAATAAGGTGTATATAAAAAGACAGATTCCGAATAGTTATTTTATTTTTTCAACAATTCATTCCAATGCTTGACGTATTTTTACTGAAAGCAACTTATCGAGCTCCAGAAATAAACGGTGAAGAGCCATCTGCTCTTCTTGGAAGAGTTTCCTCAGCTTCTGCTTCTTTGCAATCCTGGGAGGAATTTTACGGATTATCCGCAAATTTGGTTGTGGGGTGTAGGTGTCAAAGCTGTCCTCGCCCCAGCATTCTTCATCACCAGATTGTTCTTGGAAAATACAACAATATCAAATTATGCTTCCTTCAAAATTACATTAAGCTTACCTTCCGCATCAGAATCAAAATTCAAATGATGATGAGTCATTTTTCGCGCAGTTAGCTTTTTTGGTGTTTCATCTATTGTTCCTCCAGAGTGTTGTGGGATAGGATCCGACACTGGAGTAGAAACTTTGTTCGTTTCGGTTGACATGTTGTTATTGAATCTATGCTGACGACTAAACCTAACCGGCGACAATCCGTAATATATGTACAATACCCCCACCAATTTCCATTGCTTTTGGTGGAGATTGATGATGATATTAGAAATCAAGCTTATAACTATACCGCTCCTCCCACTCCTACACCTGATCCGCTCAGACAAGTCTAGACATGTTTCTTCAAGGTTGCTCCCCCCACTCCATGTGATTGAGGTCAATGATCTTTCAAGGTCAAGGTCAAGGGTCAATGAACTTTCAAGGTCAAGGTCAAATTCAAGGTCATGGGGTCAATGACCTGTCAAGGTCAGGTGTTAATGACCTGTCAAGGTCAAATTTAAGGTCATGAGGTCAATGAACTGTTAAGGTCAAGGTCAAAGGTCAAATTCAAGGTCAAGGTCAAATTCGAGGTCAAGGTCAAATCCAAGGTCAAGGTCAAATTCGAGGTCAAGGTCAAATTCAAGGTCAAGGTCAGGGGTCGATGACCTGTCAAGGTCGTACCCCCCACCACCGTTGCACGCCCAAAAATTATCTACTATAATACCGTCCGTTTTTTTTTCTAGGCCCCAGCGCGTAGCGCCTTTATTATGGCTTTCACACCCAACATATTATATATTTTTAAAATCAGAAAAACAAAATCTTTCGATTGATGGTATGTCAAACTATTTTTGACAGATGTCATTTTTTGACAATTGACAGAATAGTACTTGTGATATATCATTTTGAAGCCCATAAAACACGGAGGAAAACTGTGTTCTCATTTTTGAAATAGGATGTCTTTCACAGCTTCTAGAGGTCTTCAAATAGGAAAAATTGTTGAAATTCAGGAATACTCAATAAGTACGTAAGTAGGTAAAACAGGTATTTTTGATGTTAACTAATGATGATAATCAATAAATATTCACAATAATACGAAAAATGTCCAGAAAAAGTTACTCGAAATGACCGTCTCCTTGTTCCTTGAATGAAAGATTCGACGACCGGTGAATTGGAACTGCCACACTGCCAGCCCAACGCGATGTTATCCGAGGTGGCCAGGTATGACCCCCTCGATTTTTTTTATGAGCCTATCTGAAAGATTATAAAGTTTATAGAATTTCCCGCTAATTTGGACGATTTAAAATCAGAATATTATCATCAATTGATATTGAAAATACGTATTAATTATTGAGCAGGTATTTCTGAATATTAACAATTTTTCCTATTTAAAGACCTCCAGAAGCTGTGGAAGACATCCTATTTAAAAAATGGAAACACAGTTCTCCTAAAAAAATTTTGGGGTTTAAAATGGTGTGTCACAAGTACTATTCTGTCAATTGTCAAAAAATGACATCTGTCAAAAATAATTTGACATGCCATCAATCGAAAGATTTTGTTCTTCTGATTTCAAATATATATAATATGTTGGGTGTGAAACTCATAATAAAGGTGCTACAAGCTGGGGCCTAGAAAAAAAAACGGACGGTATATTATAATATAGCTTATAACTTAGATGCGGACGTATTTTTTTAACCATTCCCATTAACTTATCATTGGAGCTTAGGTATATGGAAAGGACTTCGCGGTCAGGAAAATTGCACGTGGAAGATTTCTTACAAAGACCCTTATTTTAACATAATAGTATGCTTGCCTCCCCACCACCCTCCTAGGGGACAAAGAAATTTATTCTATAAGGTAACCTAACTCGAAAGGTATAGAACCAAAATTATTGAATTCACCTTGTTTTGATTACTCATTGGTAGAGTGGTGAGATTATTATTGTTTCGTACAGCTGTAATTATCAAATCGGTGATGTCCAGTCATCGAGAGATGAAAGCGGCCTGGAATATCCGGAATTCGCTTACCTGATAATGCAGCTGTAGGTACAAAACAATAATCTCACAACTGCGACCGTACATATTGTACGAGCGGCGATCCCGTACATATTGGTAAACACTCGATCTTTCTGGATTCTTCCATCCATTAGATCGCAGTGTAGAAGTATGGAGCGATCTGGTGCATTCCAGAGCGTTCGTGTACGTGAAAACTGAATGGAGACTCGAATGCTTGATCAGGGCACATCTGTCCATTTTGGCGGAGGCGCCGTTCCAGAACCGACAGAACAGACAAGAGTAACGTTACTGGTGGATTTGATTGAGCTATCATAAACCGCTGCCGAGATATTGCCTCTCGAAATTTCACAACATACTTATAACTCACCCTGTATCTCCGTAAGGGATGACGAAAAAAAAAACAAAACCTATCGATTTTGACTCGTCTTGACTTCCTCTACCTGGCATTTGAGTTTGACACACTGCTCATGAATCACCCTGTATAAGGCATCAGCCGGCAGCTCAGGGCAGTATTTGGAGGAGACAGCGAGCGGATAAGCGAGCGATAATCACAGCGATATTCCAAGTAGATAATTGTTGGCGTTATTTATTGTAGTAGTACGCAGAAATGAACAGTGTGTGTTTTAAATCGATCGTCTCAATTATATTCGAACCCGTACGCGAGATATCGTAACAATATCAACATATTTAGGTGTAGCCCTAGTGTTCATACAGGGTGGTGAAAATTTCGATGCTCACCATTGGTATCTTGGAAATGGTAAGAGATACGAGGTCGGTTAAATTAGAAAAAAGTTGCGCATTTTTGTGGCGATTAAGAATCTGAAAAGAAACTTTGAATATTTTGATTGGTTCACGATTTATCACGAAAAAACTGAAAATTTTGATTTCAGAAATAATTTTTTATCTTTCCAACCATTCAAGCTACTTCAATCAAACTTGGTAGTTTTATGTTTTTGATCACTCCAAGTCGATCAACGTTGGCAGAAATTTTCCAGGCCTTCTAGATGTCAAATTATGATAGTCAACTTTTGTTTTTCTTATGGCCGCCATATTGGATTTTTGCATTAATGAATAGAGAAAAAAATTAGCTTTCCGAATTAGTAACCAACATGTTCTTTTTATGACATTTTTAGCGTCAAATTTTGAAATTCTTGTAAATTATTGACAAAATCGGGAATGCTTTGAAAAACAAATGAAATATCATCAATAGCAACAACAGAAAAAAGATTGTGTTCAATTGACGTATCTAAGGGCTCAATACCAAGTGTCAGGCGCGAAGTTTGGGACGGCGGCGTAACTCGCCAAATACAGCGCGGTCTGATTGGTTGGTATCCGCCGTTGCTATGGTAACGGCACTTACGGCGGTCTCAGCCCCAACTTGGTATCGAGCCGTAACTTCTCAATCGTGTTTTGTGCTTGTTTGTACCGAGAGCTCATGAGTTAAATGAGTCAAGGGTGCCTGTGAATTCAAAAACGTCTGTCAAAACTAAAGTAATCCTTACTCCTTTTCTAATAAATTTTTTCAACTTTAACAAGAACGATATGCTAGTTCCGACAGACGTTTTTGAACTCACAGACACCCTTGACCCATTCAATTTATGAACTACCGGTACAAACAAGCGCAAAACACGATTAAGAAGTTAGATACGTCAATTGCACACCATCTGTCACTTTTTTGTTGTTGCTATTGACAAAATTTCAATTGTTTTTCAAAGAATTCCCGATTTTGTCAATAATTTACGGAAATTTCAAAATTTGACGCTTAAAATGTCATTAAAAGAACATGTTGGTTACTAATTCGGAAAGCTATTTTTTTCCTCTATCTATTTGTGCAAAAATCCAATATGGCGGCCATAAGAAAAACAAAAGTTGACTATCATAATTTGACATCTAGAAGGCCTGGAAAATTTCTGTCAACGTTGATTGACTCGGAGTGATCAAAAACATAAAACTACCAAGTTTGATTAAAATAGCTTGAATGGTTGGAAAGATAAAAAATAATTTCTGGAATCAAAATTTTCAGTTTTTTCGTAATAAATCGTAAACCAATCAAAATATTCAAAGTTTCTTTACATATTCTCAATCCCCACAAAAATGCGCAACTTTTTTCTAATTTAACCGACCTCGTATCTCTCACCGTTTCCAAGATACCAATGGTGAGCATCGAAATTTTCACCACCCTGTATACCGTCCGTTTTTTTTCTAGGCCCCAGCTTATAGCGCCTTTATTATGGGTTTTACACCCAACATATTGTATATTTTTGAAATCAGAAGAACAAAATCTTTCGATTGATGGAATGTCAAATTATTTTTGACAGATGTCATTTTTTGACAATTGACGGAATAGTACTTGTGACACACCATTTTAAAGCCCATAAAATTCTTAGGAGAACTGTGTTTTCATTTCTAGAATAGGATGTTTTTTACAGCTTCTGGAAGTCTTTGAATAGTAAAAATGGTTGAAATTCAGAAATACCTGCTCAATAATTAAAAGGTATTTTTAATATCAACTGATGATAATATTCTGATTTTAAATCGTCCAAATTAGCGGGAGACTCTATAAACACCTTATCTTTCAGATAGGCTCATAAAAAAAATCGAGGGGGTCATACCTGGCCACTTCGGATACTATCGCGTTGGGCTGGCAGTTCCAATTCACCGGTCGTTGAATCTCCCATTTAAGGAATAAGGAGACGGTCATTTCAAGTAACTTCTTCAGGACATGTTTCATTTCATTGTGATTATTTATTGATTATTATCATCAGTTATTATTAGAAATGCCTGTTTTGCCTATACTTACGTAGTTATTGAGTATTTCTGAATTTCAACATTTTTTCCTATTTGAAGACCTGTAGAAGCTGTGAAAGACATCCTATTCTAAAAATGAAGACACAGTTTCCCTCAGAATTTAATGGGCTTTAAAATGATGAACACAAGTACTATTCTGTCAATTGTCAAAAAATGACATCTGTCAAAAATAATTTGACATACCATCAATCGAAAGATTTTGTTCTTCTGATTTCAAAGATATATGATATGTTGGGTGTGGAACCCATAATAAAGGCGCTACGCGCTGGGGCCTAGAAAAAAAAACGCACGGTAGATATAACCGACCTGCAAACCCCTGTCATCCAGTACCGTCGCAGCCTCTCGAGGTCGCCGTTTTCTCGGAAGTCGAGCAGCCGTTTGTTGAACATTTTAAGGTATTTGGAGTGGCGGGGGAAGGCCAGGCCGTACCCCGTCATCGCGTACCACGAACCGACCGTCAGCAATCTGCAGTCTTCATCCTGCGACGTCAGATAGTCTAAGACGGTGCCGTCGTAGATGAATGCATCCATTTCGGCGCTGAGGACGGCGTCGACGCCTTCCACTACGGTCGATTTGTTGAACTGGCGCATGTAGTTGTGCATGTCTTTGAAGTACTTGGCCAGTGTGGAGTCGGTGTGCGACCACGGTATTGTCCCAAATTTGATCATAGGCTTATGTGAGTAGGGCCTAGACAGCCGATGATCATCGACACCTGCAACAAAATTGCCATTCTGTGTAAACATTTCAACATATATGTGAATACGTCGACTTCGGTTGGCACACAGCGGTGCAGTAGTAGCTGGAAAAAGGTTACGAACATATTTGATGATGAAACTGCATAGGTAAACAGAACTGATGAAACATGCCTATGGATGCGAAACTGATGAGAGCGTGTGCAATGTGCATGTATGATCAAATGTAGTTTTTCAATCAAATCAACCTGCTGCAGGCCAAATGCAATTGAATTGAACCCGTTTATAGTTTGTTCGGTTCGATAAGCAATATTTTTTGCTGAATTTTCACCGCAAGTGTTAATTTCGACTACACAAATAGGTAGGTAGGTAGGTACCTATTCTGATTTTATCGCAGTAGCGATCTACCTCCATGATAAAAGTGTTAAATATTTGAGTTGGGTACTCTTACAACTATTAAGAGACAAACGTTTAAACACACACTATTTATTAGTGCGTAGGTAGGTAGGTACTACTAACAACTGACAAATCACATAAATCGTTGCAATTCCGGATTCTGGATTTATTGAGGGGGGGGGGGGAGCTGATGGAACGCAGTTCCACCTGGCATGTAGTGTAGGCCTCACTATTGGGCCCAATGTCCCCTCCTTGACCAGCCGGACTCATCGAGCCACAATGTGGTGCCGGTTGTTTGATGGTCGGTCTATCCAAGCACTGGGGCCGACAAGCGCACGGTTGAGCTAGATTCCGCCTTTGACCCCCGAACCACAGGTGCGGATCATCCAGGCCCTGCGATGGTACGTTCCTGACTTCGTCAGCCTCCCTGACCACTCGATGAGAGGTTTCAGCATGCTTAGAATCAGATGAGACCCGTCAGCTGCTCGCCCACTGGCACTATCAACCGACGGTCTCCCATCCAAATTTTCGGCGGCGTGGAGCGTTACTGCAGTCCAGTTATAACCCAATGAGCGGTGTACTACACGCTATGCCCTCCTCAATCGGTGCACTTACACATCGCTTCATTCAACTTCGCTGATCTGCTCACTCTGTCGCTGCGAATTCAAATCTGGCTTGCCGTGGCTATTTCGCACCTTATATACTCGTGTGTTTTATACAAGAATATTACAGGCATCTTCCAGTATATCGCAGCATTGGCCGCCAGTTCATTCGCGGGGGCTCTAGAAAAGTCCATCGGGTTCGCGTACACACCGGCATGCCATGGAAGCACAGCATTTCCGCCAATAGTACCTTTCATTATCCAGCGCGCCATCAGCGCGCATACTCGTCTTCTGAAGTAATGGCGTCAAATACAAAATTTGCGAACAAATGCTAGAAAATGGCGTGAAAAACCGCCATAGAGTTGAAAAATACGCGCCGCAGCGAACAGGGTAATAGGCTAGAGGTTATTACACACTAGTGATTACTCATTTTTTATCAAAAAGTCCGCATTGTTTATTAAATTATAAATAACTGCGTTTTACATTGATCGGATGAGCGTACGCAACCCATAATGCAACCCCCAACAACTCTATTTTCAGTTTGACTAGCGAAAGTTGCCTAAAAACCACGATTTTAGGCAACACTCGCTACATCAGTGTACTGCGGAATGTATTTTACTCCCAGGGACTTTTCTCACACGATTCAAGAATAGCGGCCCACTTGTTCACAAACGGACGACACTCGGAGCGAACTTCAAAATGGCGAATAAATAGTTGACGTTATGGCCGTTAAAGGCCCTCTGAAATCATCAAAATTTACCGAAGCAAGAAATGTATGTAACAGTATATTATATACCAAGGAACTAAAGTGAATTTTTGATCTCTTGGGTGAAGTTTGTTGCTCGAGGGTCCTTTGGGTCCAAATCCCCAAATTAAAAATTCACTTTGGTTCTTTGGTATATAATATACTGTTACATACATTTCTTGCGACTGTAAATTTTGATGATTTCAGAGGGCCTTCAAATTATTTCACAGTAAAGCTGTGAGCTGACCACTTCTTTAGTGTATTAAGTGAAGCTTACAGAGCAAATGCGTATTGATATTGGACTCGTGATAGCTGCTTAGAGTGTCGTATATAGGCTAAATCGAAAAAATATGTAAAATTTCTCTGATCTGATTTGATTTCCTCAGTCACCCTGTATATGTACAATGTGACGGTTTTGACTTTTCTATATTCGTAATCTACGGTTCAAGAGGAATAGTTTAAGACCATCACCGCAACTATAGCATGAAGGATTCTCGAGAAATCTCATTTGAAATTGTTTTGTCTCATCGACATTTTAGTTTTTAGAGTCAAGTGGCCATGGAGCTTTTACGACAATGCCTCTCGCTTCCAGAAGCTCCATCTCAAGCACCATAGGTCGCAAAAAGTTAATTTTAAAACTATTCTGTAGGGAATTCTATTGGTTTCAAAATGACTCCTCACATCTCTTGCTGTCAGATGACCCAAAATCAAGATATTCGGCAAAAACCACGCTGGTGCACTTCTTGTTGATTATGGCGACATGACGTCGACATTTCCGAAAGGGGGGAAATTAGTATGTCAAAACCTAAGCCACACAGATTGTTTTAAGCTAGTTTCCAGCCAGTAAACTATTATTCCCTTATTGAGCTGATTTTTGTTCCCTGACGCCTGGGCTAGAAGGAGACACGATAGATATCCATATGTACACCCAAGTATACCTGGACTACACGTTAATCAGAGACATTTCCAGGATTCCAGGGGCCTTCTGCACAATATTTAACAAGTCACAAATTCAAACTACACGGACTCGTAATAAGCAGGTACTGCTGACAGTGTCTCTGGTAAAAAAATTCATTCGCTACTCATAATAAGGAAGGTGCTAAGGAACTAGAAACTAATGCTGGATTCATACACGAAAATTAACGCGTAAGGATTATGGATTAATAAAGTTGAGAAATAATGCGCGTAGCGTTGAACATCGGGATAATGGATTAAGGAAAATAGTTAGAACTGGTATGCCTGTTTGGAAAAGAATAGTATACCCAGTGGACCCATGGGCGATTTCTATCATTTACCGATTTCAAGTCGTGGTCAGTGTAGTCACCCCGAGAGAGATGACTTCCCGCTTGTACTTTGATGTGTGAATTTCAGGCACGTTTCAACATCATCGGTACCAATAATCATGTGCCAGAGTTGGTAAATCGTGTTGTTGAATCATTCCCTATTTCCTGCTTGCTTACCAGTTATCACTGGCGGCTCCAGCATTTTCGAACAGGGGGTACGGTTCACCGACCAGGCGCCCTTAAGGTGAGGGCTACGATCAAAATAAGTCCCATACTTCCCTCCAGTGGCGTACCCAGATTTATGGACGAATGAGGGGGGGGGAGATCGAGGAGGTTTTTGTGTATATTTTAAAGATCGAGTTAGTACTGGGAGATCGCAGCTACTAAAAACTAGGGCCGCAGGCAAAAATTGTCGGGCATAATAATAATAAAATTGACAATAATAAGCAGAAAAAAGAAAGCCTCCCTAATTCATTTTGTTTTCTTCCCTTCGAGGTTCAGTCAAAACTCAAAAAAGTGCAAAACTATTCAAAAAACATGACCTAAATTCATGAAGTTTTTGGGGGATAATATATCAGATTTTTTCTTGTTAGTCGAAGCCTTAGAGGGAGAATTATCCCCTTCATCCCTCCCCAGTAAGTACGCCCCTGCTTCTCTCTATGACTTCACTCGAACTCCCTATAGTTGATTCAGAAGCAGTTTTCAAAGAAAAACGATCATGACAACAGATTGGTTTCAATAGTATAAAGTGAACTCTTCTCTACGTATCTATTCTACAAAACTATAAACTTCACGATGCAATCTTCGATTTTTATGGATTCATACCTATCTGCCTCTACTGTCATGACTAACAGGGTATTTAGTCATTCTATTCTCCAGTCATCGACATCGTAGACCAACTTTTGGTTCTGGCGGAGCCTGGAGGCTCTAGCCCTCAGCAGTAATGATCTACCTATTTACTGTTAGGAGTACATATATCATTTTACTCATAACCATGTACCTACCTAGCTTATAGGATTATGGTGTTCAAAAATTGAAATTAGAGAATTTTTTTGCCATAACTTCACCCACTTATTGTTTGGTTGGATGCATTATTCTGGAATTTATCTTCTGAAGCTACCATTTCTTCTTTTTCCTGCGGAGTAGGTAATGAGTTACTTCTCGCCCTTTTCCATAGTATACAGGGTGTCCCGTTTTTCAACGCTCACTATTGGTATCTCGGAAACGGTAAGAGATACAGAGTCCGTTAAATTACAAAAAAGTTGCGCTATTTTATAACTATCTCAAATATGTCAAGATATCCAAGATATCTTTGATCATTTTTGAAATATCTCAAAAAAACTGAAAATTGCCGAATCCGAAAATCTCAAATCATTTCTTTATTATGACAGCTATCGATTCGAAAGTTGGTATTCTGACATTTTTAGAAGTCCTTGATCGACTGACGTCAATAATTTTTCCCTGCACCTACTAGTTTTTGAGATATGACAGCTAACTTCATTTTTTCTTATGGACACCATATCATTTGTTCACCCCATAAAACTCATCTTTTTTTTCTCTTTACAAAGATATAAAACACTTGCAGCATTTCTGTCAAAATGACCTGTGAAAATTGGAAAAACTATTTCTGGGGCGAAAAAATCGAGTTACCGCTTCAGTTGCCATGCGCTCGTGGCATATAAACAATGGCATTCGGTTGCCATGGTCAGTTGATTTTGGAGAAAGTTGAGTTACATTCCGTTTTTATGTACATATTTGATAATGATAATAAATAACAATAAAACAAATACAAAACCAAAAATAACACAAAATAACATAGCAATAGCAATAAACATCCATAATTTATAATTGCTCGAAATCGACTCCATTTTGCTGTATGCAGAGTTGTGTCCTTTCAGCCATATTTTCAACGTTTGCGCTGATATCGTGCGGGTTAATTGACTGGAACGCATCATCAACTCCTTGCTTCCAGCTCTTGGTTCCTTTGAGATATTCTGTCATAAACCATGATAAATTCGATCTTTGAGCGTTCCCCGCAAAATGGACTCCATTTGGAGTAATTGTAAGTTGTAAATGTTTATTGCTATTGCTATGTTATTTTGTGTTATACTTGGTTTTGTATTTGTTTTATTGTTATTTATTATCATTATAAAATACTTGAAAACGGGATGTAACTCAACTTTTTCCAAAATCAACAAGCCATGGCAACCGAATGCCATTGTTTATTTGCCACGAGAGCATGGCAACCGAAGCGGTAACTCGATTTTTTCGCCCCAGAAATAGTTTTTCCATTTTTATAGGTTATTTTGACAGAAATGCTACAAGCGTTTTATATCTTTGTAAAGAGAAATGAAAGATGAGTTTTATGGGGGTGAACAAATGATATGGTGTCCATAGGAAAAAATGAAGTTAGCTGTCATATCTCAAAAACTAGTAAGTACAGGAAAAAATTATTGACGTCAGTCGATCAAGGACTTCAAAAAATGTCAGAATACCAATTTTCAAATCGATAGCTGTCATAATAAAGAAATGATTTGAGATTTTCGGATTCGGCATTTTCAGTTTTTTCAAGATATTCCGAAAATAATCAAAGATATCTTGGATATCTTGACATATTTGAGATAGTCATAAAATAGCGCAACTTTTATGTAATTCAACCGACTCTGTATCTCTTACCGTTTCCGAGATACCAATAGTGAGCGTTGAAAAACGGGACACCTGTATGTAATAAATCAATTACCATAGTGGTTGTGAGTAATAGTACATTACATACCGAGACGGAAAGAGGTTTATTACAGACAAGAGCCTGAGCCAAGGTAGCTGCACAGCGCGCCGCGAGCCGATAATTCGTAATGGTTCATTTTCCAACTTTTTTAAAAGCCAGTAAGATCAATTATTATGGTGGTTGTGAGAAGAAGTTGTTTCCACCTCCACAGATGTTATGAGAATAGTTCCAAGATTCTGTCGCGCGACGCCCAAAGCGAATTTCCATAGGTAACATTATCAATTTCATTGGCAAGCTTTTATAGCGTTAATTATTTTTTATGAAGAAATATCCATCGATACTACTCGTCATTTTTTTCTCCAAAATTGACGTCTGGCGCCCCTGATTTGCGACAGGGGGTACGGACGTACCGTCGTACCCCCCGTGGAGCCGCCAGTGCCAGTTATAGCCAACTGTGATAGTAATGAGAACCTGGGAGCTGTATTTACCGCGTCAGAAATGGCCAAAATGAAGTGTAAAATGTTCAGAGAATCGAGGTCAAGAAAAGTTGGAACAGACACAAATTGGTGGTTGGAAAGCTCATGCTAAAAAATGATGTATGCGACAAGTACGCAAAATTCTTCGGCGGCTCATTCGCTTTTAGGGATAACGCGGATTTATCCACTAAGGATTCATTTTGCGTACTTGTTACATAAATTAGCAATTGGTGACAACGAATAAAAGTGACATACAGTATGCAACAAATAAAACAATGTGAATCATTCCAACCGTAACACAGAAAAAACCTATTGTAGGCTGTTAAAAAAGCACTTTTAGGACACTCAATCCAAGTTTTGATAATTTTAGGCAAATTAGACTTTAAACAAAGAGATGTGAAGTTCTATTTCTTTCAACATAACTATATATTTCAAAGCTGAGTGCAAATGACCAAAACAAAAACCGGAAGCCATTTTGCCTAGAATCATGTCCCTGCGTCAAGGTCAAGACTAGATCTGAAGCCGTTGAAAAGAAAAGATTGAGACGTTATGTTCACATTGTTTAGGTAAATAAAAGTTGTACTTCACGTAACAGCCTAAAATAGGCCGTAACGAGTAACGACCTAAATTAGGCAATATAAGCCAAATACATTTTCAAATGAATTGAAGTAAATAAATTATATTAGGGTTGAAATCAATTTACTCTCATAGTTTGGATGAAACAAATCAGAAAATGGATTTCTTTTCAACATTGTGGATCATTTCCACCGAAAAATCAAAAAAGCCTATTTTAGGCCTTTAAAAAGGTCTTTTTAGGACAGTAAATCCGATTTTGTCAGTTTTAGGCATTCAGGCAAAAACAAAGGGGTGTCAAAAGCAATGTTTTTTTAACAATTATATTTATTTCAAGGTCTCATGCACATGCCTAAAACAGAAACAAAAAGGCATTTTGCCTAGAATCCGGTCTCTAGTTATGAGTTATAAATGCATTGCCAAAGAATACAACAGTGAAAGCTGTTTTGAAAAACCGGTTATCCAGATTGAAAATTAGGATGTCATTTGATGATTTTTTGCCGTTGCACTTGATGGATTGACAACTACTAACTTAGTTTAAAATAGTTTGAACTTCTAACTTGTAAAATACTATGCAATGGGCCCAGATCTTATTGCTTATTTCATAATGCAAAGGAGCCACACTTAACATTCAAGGAGGGCATTTCAAAATCTAAGGCAAAGAGAATCCTCATTCAACTGAAGAAAAAATTAACAAATTGCTTCATAAACTTGGATGCTGAAGTCGAAACACTCTTGATAATGAATACGACCTTTATTCCGGAAAACGACAAGTTTTCGTTTAATTGTAGTACCTACCAAAACTTCGCAACTCGCTCCAGTCGCGCGTTGCTATTATGAGGTCTGCCTCTGAATACTTATCCAAGCGCCCCGTCTCCTGTTCAATTTCTTAAATGATATCCACAGAAGCTCAGACGAAGAGCGGAGACCAAGGAGGCGCCTGTATTCCCGCCACAAAACTTATAAAATTTTATTTCACGTTAAAATGTTGCCAAGTGGAAAATTATTGCATCGTGCTATGCCTGATCTAAAATTCAAATTTTAAGACCAATTTATTCAAATTTTTAATTAAAACGCAGCAGAGAACCAGACGTTGAACTCAAATAAGTTGTGCGATGCCGCACACCGCGATCCGCGACTACTGATGCACGCTGCACAGAAATGAATTGAAATGTTAGTTTTGTGAAATTTTGCGCAGAGTAAAAAAACAATGCGAATAATTTTAAGAATGCTATTATATTCTATTGTTACGAGCGGCTACTCCGTGCATACTGGTAAACACGGGATCTTCCTGGATTCTTCCATCCATTAGATCGCAGTATAGAAGTGCGGAGCGATCTGGTGCATTCCAGAAGTATACGCGATTGGGAGACTAAGGTGTGTGTGATTATTCAGGAGTGGTCTAGGAGCCACATATGCCGGGCCACTATGGAAATTGCTGGAAGATGACAGAAAGTTCGGTAACACTATTCGGAGGCCTAATATAAGGCATCAACCGGCAGCTCACGGCAGTATTGAATTGGAAGAGACAGCGTGCGAATAAGCGAGTTGAGATTTTTGGAAGTTTGTGCTTCATATTCGTCCGTCTTGCACAGCTGGTGGTTATTGGCTGCTTTTTGATGCTCTAATGTCAATTGAGTGGATTCTCGGTGATAGGGTGCTGATCAGCTGATCTTGGGAGACTTCAACATTCCTGACTTAGCTAGCTTTTATAATGGGCATCAGCGCATATAGGGTAGTATCACTGGGTAGTATTAATCAAAAATAAGCATAAGCATTTGCTTGGATTTCATAGGCATTGGGTAGTATTAATAAAAAATGAGCATAAGCATTTGCTTAGATTTTTGAGGAGTTGCTAAGCAGTCTTTCCCTGGCAACGCCTATGAAATCCAAGCAAATGCTTATGCTTATTTTTTATTAATACTGCCCTTTGTCAGGGAAAGTCTGCTTAGCAACTCCTCAAAAATCAAAGCAAATGCTTATGCTTATTTTTTATTCATACTACCCATTGTCCGGATGCTAGTTGCATAAAATGGAATGAACCTTGCATTTTTTGATGAGAAGATGCTACTTGGAGTACTTGGTGGAAATGTTCTTTGCATCATACTCTTCCGATCCAGAAAGGTAGCCATCAGCGTCATCCATGCCGGCAGCGTATACCGGGTGAAACAGAAAAAAAAGTTGGGAAATTATATTTAAATAACTGGAGCATGTGGAGACGTGTAATTTACCATATACATTAACAGTTTTATGCTCATGAAGTCACAGCAAACCGTTTTTGACTACCTTGAACCGTCTTTGGAATGTAGGGGAAAAACAGAAAAAAAAACAAAACACTCTTTTTTCTATAAATGAGTGATTCTTACAGATATTGACACAATACTTGGTATTTCTACAAAAAGTAATGTTAGAAATGATATGAGCTGGGTAGCCAATTTCTAAGCCAACTATTTCCAAAAATACGATTGTCAACTTTTTTTTCTCTTGAGCACCATCTTGAATCTGCCCTGTGAGGCATCGTTGAAAAAGTGATTGGTTATCATAATAATGGTAATATGTAATCATTGCATCGTAAAAACAACCTCCTCATCATAATTTAGTGACCTCTTCGGCGGGAAAGAATTGCCATTCATGTATTTTCTGGCTCTTAGTGGCCAGAGTTGGCTTAGTCTTAGTTTCAAGCTTTAGTGGCCCATGATGGCATTTGCAACATCTGGAATGGTAAAATATGTTACGCATTATGAACCTTGATGTACTTCGAGATAGCCTACCAAGTTTTGCAATCATCAATTAAAAGGTTTGTTCTTAAAAGCAGTTTGAACAAAATTTGTTACTTTTTTTTATGGAAAATGCAAAATATTGGATCTTTCACCCTTATTTGATCCCTCGTTGAGGGAAGCCTGAAACCGAAAGTCTCCAAAATTTTTATGCTAATGGTTCACTGATAACTGCTCTTCAATGTGTAGTTGTCAAAATCTGCAAAGTTGCGTTTCAGATTTCAGACAGAGAGCGACAAAGAAGTTCATGCAGTGGAAAAAGACACAACTTCCAATGCAACGGAGAAATCCCGGAAATGTCCCTTCTAGATAGGCTTCCCGCAATACACAGGTTCTGTAAGACTCTCAAGCGTGGGTGAAAGGCTTGAAACATTACTAACTTAAGGCTCTAACAGTGTACCTACCAAATTGCACATTTATGTTATAAAAAGCAAGGTCTCCAGACAGCTTTCAGTCTAGCTCTGGACTAGTTTTTTCTCGACTGTAATTTATGTCTTTTTTTACTGCATGAACTTCTTTGTCGCTCTCTGTCTGGAATCTGAACGTAACTATGCAATTTTTGACAACTAAACATTAAAGAGCATTTCCCACTGAACCATTATCATAAAAAATTCGGAGACTTTCGGTTTCAGGCTATTCTCAGTGAGGGATTAAGTAAGGGTGAGAGACCCAATATTTTGTATTTTTCATGAAAAAACGACACAAATTTTGTTTAAAAAGCTTTTAGAACAAACCTCTCAATTGATGATGGTGAAACTTGATAGGCTACCTCAATAGACATCAAGGTTCATAATGCGTAACATATTTCACCATTCCAGATGTTGCAAATGCGATCATGGGCACTAAAGCTTTGAAAAGCCAAAAAATACGTGAATGACAAATCTTTCCCGCCGAAGAGGTCACTAAATTATGATGAGGAGGTTATTTTTGCGATGCAATGATTTTATTTACTATTATTATAATAACCAATCACTTTTTCAACGATGCCTCACAAAGGAAAAAAAGTTGACAATCGTATTTCTGGAAATAGTTGGCTTAGAAATAGGCTACCCAGCTCATATCATTTCTAACATTACTTTTCGTAGAAATACCAAGTATTGTGTCAATATCTCGAAGAATTACTTATTTATGGATAAAAGAGTGTTCTTGTTTTTATTCTTCTGGTTTTCCCCTACATTTCAAAGACGGTTCAAGGTAATCAAGAACAGTTTGCTGTGATTTCATAAGCATAAAATAGTTGATGTATGTGGTGAGTTACCCGTCTCCACATGTTTCGGTTAATTAAATTTAATTTTTCAACTTTTTTTTCCTGTATCACCCTGTATACGCCGCCGGCACGGATGACGCTGATGGCTTTCTTTCTGGATCGGAAGAGTACGATGCAAAAAACATTTCCACCGAGTGGCATCTTCTCATCAAAAAATGCAAGGTACTTTCAACTAGCATCCGGACTAATACCCTTCGTTGATGAGTCGATAAGTTTGGTAATTTTATCGAGTATTGTGACCTCAGAGAGTACAGCAGAGTGCGGTGAACTGTAATGGCAGGCTGTTAGATTTGGTTTTCACTAATCTTCGAGTGTTTCGTTGTGCATTCGAATCGTGTTCTGTTGCCCGAGGACAGCCATCATCCTGTACCTGAGATTGCTTTGCATGCTGTTTCATAATATGATAGGCCTCGCCCCGTTACTTGTTGCAATGAATACAACTTTAGAAAGGTAGAAAAGGAGAAAAAGCTATTGGTTCTGAATTCGCTGATTCATATTCAGCTGAGGCTAAAGAGGAGACGAGTCTATGCGGCATTTATTGGTTTCAAAAAAGCTTGACTTTTTGAACTATTCAATTTTGTGGCACAAGTTGTACAGTCTCTGGGGCAGTATGAGTGCCAAGATCATGCGAATTTTGAAAAAAACTGTATGATTGTTCTATCATGCGTGTCAGGGTTGGCGGTGAATACACAAGAAGTTTTGATGTGACGTCCGGCGTTCTACAGGGAGAAACTTTGAGCCCACTTCTATTTTCTCTCTTTATCTCGGATATGGAACGATTCTTCCGAGAGTCAGGTGTTGTGGATTTGAACACTGATAACTATGCTGATAATGTACTGCTGCGCTGTATGCCGATGATTTGGTTATCCTGGATGATTCGCCTGTTGATATCAATCGCAAACTCCGAGTTCTCAAGTGTTACTGTCGGAACAATGGATTAACGGTCAATGTTGAAAAGTGTAGCGTCCTTGGTTTTGGTAGAAGTTATTCTGGGTCAGACAGGGGTTTAACATTTCTTTATGGTGAGCGAAGAATAAAAACGGCGAACAGCTGAAATCGACCGGCTCTTTAGCCTATAAAGAATTGAATGTAAAACATCGTGAGCTTTGGTATTACACCTGAAAAAGTTGCGGTCGTCAAGTAACAAAGAAGTTGAAAGGTGGAGAAAAAAGTCGGCAGATGTCTAAGAGAAAAACACAAGAAAAACTGGGTATTTCCTGCTCCAGATCATAGAAAAGAGAAGATTCAAGTCTCTTCCGATGTTGGAGACTTCCCGAGTATAGCTGCCGTGCCTTAAGAACGCTCGAAGATAAGTTTATTCAGCTCCTTTGTTTCCTGTCAGTTAGACATTGATAATCATAACAATTAACGGGATAATCACGTTCAGGGGATAAAGGGAATACACGTAGCGTGTGGGTCACTGTTGTTGATGCTTAAGAGAGACGAAAGAGTAGAACGATGTCGCCACAATATTTCCAGATGAACTGGGACCGAGCTACCATGAGAGCCAGGGTCTGGCGAGACAACAAAGCGTTGACCTGTAGAACAGGTGACGTGGTTTTGAGAGCTCCAAGGTATACTGCCATACTTGATGGGCATGGTTGTGGTATTCTTCTCAATCGAGTTGAATCGCTTTAATGATTTCTTCATACTTTTGTTTACTATGATACATATTGCACTGATCGACTATCTTCTATATTCATGCCTGAGTCCTGTGAGATAAAGATATTTGGCACAACGGATATTTTTACTTGCTGTCGTGTTTTGTAAGAGAAGGGTATCTCGTGAGAGAAGATATCTTTCCTTACTTTGTTATCTGATGAAATAATATACGTCTTCAACTGTTAAGACCTGGTTTTTGATATTGTTGATTTACCTCGAGCCATGTTGTGGTATTTATTGTAGTAAATAATTTATGATGATATTATTGACCATGTTGATCATGTTCATTCTTGATCTTTCATTGCCATTATTATTATGTACCATTAAAAGACATCCGGGAATGCAACACTGTTCTCTTTTCTTCTTTCGGCAGCAGGGGCCTGTTCAAGTGAACCTGTGCTTAGCCAAACTCGTCGCTATTCCCTCTTTAGATCCCTCGTCAATTTAGGTCACCGCAGAACTTACTAATAAACGTTTGTCTCCCTCTTCTTTCCCTTCGCACCAAGTGATGTATCGACGATGCATCACACTTTGGGTTTGCCGTTTAGTTTCCGCTATACAGGTTCCTCAACAATCTAGGTTACTGGAACTAATATGATCTGTTCTAGCGAGAGCGATACTCTCTCTCGTCTTTCTCTTGTTCTCTCTGCATCAGTGGCTTACCCACTGCATTTCAAATAGTGGGAGGGTGGTGTAATTGAATTGATATTGCATGATTGCACATGAGTCGATATATTTGTCTTTGAAATAAAATTGTTCTTTGTTGATTTTGAAGTCTCTGTGTTTCATTTCCAAGCCTTCACTTACCTGTGCTACTTTGGGGTAACTACGGAACAACTAAAATCCTAACGAACACCACTAGACGAACACGAACAGCCAACCTAAGTCTTCAACTTTAAAGGGGATTCTTCTTCTTCTTCGGGGAAAGTTTATTTTTATAAGAGGGGTGGGTTGGGAGATTACACAGCTATACTTTCCTGGAAATCCAGTTTTGTTCCTCCTCGGTATTCCTACAATCAACCAAAGTTGCAGTGACAAAAGCTTAAACGGCCACTGGGGGGGGGGGGAGATGTCTTTAATGTCTGATGACTCAAGCTAAACTTGACTGCTAATGTATATTTTGTAGATGGCACTCAAATGGGTGGATAGAATTCTTAAAATGAATAACAGACGTTTTCCGAGATCACGCTTCGATAGGTTCGCCGCGACTGAGCCAAGGTACAACTGGGCTTCGCAAGTCAAAGAGTACTTTGTTGGGGCGGGTCATGGACAGTCTTGCTTGATTCTGGAAAGCAGAAGTTTTGACTGGTGCAGTCCTCTCATTCTATAGAGATAAGTACCCAAGGGAAGAAATTGAGAAGGCTCGGCCCTTCAGCTTTTTGGGTCGGTTTCTCACTTTTAACTTTGACGGAAATCCCAGAGACTATCTACGGCGTTAAAAAACTAACTTTGCACCATAAATACACGTCAACAATTATTTACGCTTGGAAATATTGCTGAGACAGAGTAGGGCGTAGCGTGTAGTAGGCCGCTCCAGTCGGGTGATAACTTGACTACAGCAACGTTGACCGCTGCTAAGAGTTGGATGGGTGACTAGGCGTCCTTCATCTGATTCGAAGTCGGTCTGGAACTCCTCCTCGGGTGGTCTTAGACAAACCCCCCAAGTATACATGCCTCCAGCCAGCGGTACGGCAATGTATAGAGAAAAACTGGCAGCGTGGTCGGGAGGCAGACGAAGTCAGGAACACCGGCGCAGGAAGCGTGGATGTATCGGACATCCGCACCTGCGGTTCGGGGGTGAGAGATGGAGTCAAGATCAACCGTGCGCTTGTCGGCCCCAGTGCTTGGATGGACGACCATCAAACATCCATGCATCACATTGCGGCTCGGTGAGTCTGGCTGGTCTGGAAGAAGGGTACAATGGGCCCAA
Source organism: Anaspis maculata (assembly GCA_949128115.1). Lineage (NCBI taxonomy): Eukaryota > Metazoa > Arthropoda > Insecta > Coleoptera > Scraptiidae > Anaspis > Anaspis maculata. The sequence goes on along the minus strand of OX421963.1, from coordinate 54,868,024 downwards.
TAATGAGACCTACGTGCCAGGTGAAACTCTGTTTCACCAACTTCTCAAAATGGAATCCAGAATCCAGAATATCGCTGAGACTATCGCTTCCTATCTGCTCGCTGTCTCTACCAATTCAATACTGCCCGTGAGCTGACGGTTGATGCCTTATATAGGCCTCCGAATAGTGTTCTCGAACTTTCCATCATCTTCCAGCAAACTCGACAGTGACCCGGCATACGATTTTCTAGGCGACTCTCGAATAATCCCACACATTTTGCGTATAATGCTACCCCGTGCTCTAGAGGCGGCGCCGCCGCCAAATGAACAGATGTGTCTTGATCAGGCGTTGGAGTCTCCATGTATTTAAATGCCATCACGTATACACTCTAGATATGTCCAGAGCTCCGCGCATTTGCACACTGCAGCTGTGGAAGAGTCTAGAAATATCGCGTGTTCACCAGATTGCACGGGAATCGTCGCTCGTAGCAATAAGTACGTCACGCAAAATTTCCTTGATTTTTTTCGGAGTCTAAATTTTGGACATCTTTTTTGAATGACCCTGTATACCCACGAAAACTACGAGATACTGTCCAAAGTCACCTCAAATGATGTGATACATATCACGCTAGTTGCATCCTAACTATTCTACCGGAAACTAATTTTTGCTCAAAGCTAGCGGCTGTTCATGCGGAAGTGTGGAACTTCTGGAAGCATAATTTAATAAATCTGTTGATGCGGTTAAAATCCAGTAGAACTGTCCGAATGGCAGAATGCTCTGTATTCAGACACATTAAAATTATTTACAGTAAATTGTGAATCTCAAAAAAAATCTGAGGGGGTGTGCTCTAAGCTGCTCTACTGAGCTGACTTATTGAATCATCTATAAATTACTTTAATGACAGCAATTCCCATTCAAGATTCGTGAATCGGTTTTATTAGTAATAAATGAATGTCCTCCTATCATGCGAGGCGCCAGATATGCCTTTATATTCAAAACGCCGCTTTTGTTCGTTTAAATGATGGAAATCAATCGGATATGGACATTTAAATCACACATGAAAATAAAAATGTTCATTCAAATGAAAAACAGGTTCCACTTAATTTACGATAATCAAAGTTCAGTTCGGTATCAAACAGGGGATCAAATTTTTGATTGTGAAATAAAATGCCAATCCAATATTACAATTTTTCTTGTCGGTTATTGTTTATTGAGTGTGTTGTGTATTTAAAACTGCGGTGTAAAATTTTTATCGAGGTACGTTACGAATAATCACCAGATACATGCATACATCCAGCAAGTAAAACGTGCAGGGAGAAATGTGGAAAATTTTAGTGAAAGAATTATTTTGATTGCTTCATTCCAAATGAAGATATTATCACTTTTCTGTGGTAAATCTCTACGGACAGGGAGCCCCGTCAGGCCGGGCCGGTAAGTTTGAAAACAATGACGTTTCTTCGTAGCTACAAACACTAAGTACTCATCAGTCGCTTCAAGTCGCATTATTTTCGTAATAATAATAATAATTGATTTAATTTTTCCAAGTTTGGTTTTACTCGTAGGAAATCCGCTGTTAGCCGCGCTTTGAAGTCAGCAGTCATTCTTGTAGTTCAACTCTTCCAAAACAAAAAGTTGCAATGATAGCTAATTTTCTACGGATAGAAATAGGCATAGAAAATTGATCAGTTTTGTCGTGTAAAATATGATGCGTTTATCCCCTACAGGTTAATTATGACTAAATAATGGCTTGACATTAAAAGAGGTCACAATTACCAAGGAAATTATGGAATTTATGATGTCCTTCCAGGGTTATTACTTAATATGGATGCATAACACCCTCTAGCTCATACTAACTGCCAGAATTGACAAATTACAAATAAACTCATTTGAGTCAATGCTTGCCACAATCGCACATCAAATTTCTCTGGATCAAAAGAGGCCCTGGGCTATCGATCAAAGCCTTTTTAGCGACTATCAGTCGTCGGTAATTTCTTTGGTTATTTTTCTTTAGGGTCGATGTACGATGTAGTTCGCGCCTCGCGCCGGAAGTGCACATGTGTTTTTGCGATTCTGCAATTTTTTGGCACATTTTCCGTTTCAAAGTTCATTTGCGCAAGTGGGGACTGGACGAAGCTAAAATGTGCATCTATGATGAGTTTACCGGGTGCGCCGTTGAATCGGTTGAACCGAGACATACCGGGTGCGCCGTTATGCAAATCCCGACAATATGAATCACGTCGCGAACAAACGTTTCCACTTCTATAGCTGAACTCCGATTCATAATTCAAAAAAAAAAACGGTAAAAAGCTAAAAACAGAATCTTTCATGCTACTTGATGCAAGATTATACCTAGTGCAAGACAAATGTCTTGGCTTGGTACCTTGGTATACCTGGGTGCCTGCATCCTTACTAGAATTTCTTTAGGACTTTACTGCTTGACATCACACCTGTACCAGACCAGTCACGAATGGAATTTCCATTATATCGCCAATAGGTAACTGTTAATTAGAAATTAACTTCCCCCTGACTGTATATAATATAGGTATACAGTATAGGGTTATTTACGCTATACTCTCTTCCACTGATGATTTCCGGCGGTGAAGTTGTGCCATTAATTCAGAGCAAATTTGTATTGCCTCATTTAATGAATCGTCATTTGTGGTGATTGGGTAAATGTTCAATAATATATCCACTTCGACACCAAGTTATGTGGTAATAATATTGATTATTACTATTAGGTACCTAGTGAATACTTGTCTTTAAATATCCATTAGTAGTTTACTCCGCTTACTTTGGTAGAACCGAAGTGTGAACATCTGTCGAATTTCCAGTGTACCTATGTTTCTGAAGCCTTGTAATTTAATTTATTTTTATGGTTCAAGTTATATCGAGTACAAACATTACTTTTCGATGATAAGATTGATAGGCTATAAGGTTACTTTTAGCTAGCATCTAAAAATTTCGCACGGTTTCGTAGGGGTTGGATTTAATGTCCTGGTTATTATTCCCATCGATTTTTTGAGACGTACATAGGTAGGTATATCCCGTTCACTTTTAATTTTCAGTAGAATGACTTTTTGGAGCCAGAATAAAGTGACAAGCTGGAGCGCTGGGAGGATACGGCTGATGGCCGCTGGTAGTTTCGCTCCAAAAGTTCATAGGTGCCATCAGCCATAGCCGTGGCCTCTCATCAGCTTGTCACCTTATTTTTACTCCAAACAGTCATCCTACTGAATTTAAAACGTGAACGGCATATACATACATTCAGCATTCTACAGTCGGAGTTCAAAATAGTTGAGAGTGACTTATGCCCAATGAATAATGACTATGACTGAACTAATGACTTGGAATATAATTTTTCCGCATTTCTACATTGTTGCCTATTTGTTCATGATCTGTCTATGATTGGTGATTTGCGGTGTAGCCGCAAGACTCCAAATGTTCAAGTATGTGTAACAAGTATACTGGTCACAATTTGAAGTGGGTCACCCGAAAAATTGTTCGGTTTTTAATATCTGCCAATGTCTTGAAAATCATCGGATTTTGAAATGACTTACACCAACTTCAAGATAAATCCTTCTACTTTCACCAGCTGCAAGTGACTGTTGGCTCGTGACAGCAATATGTTTAATACAGGGTGATAAGAAATGTCTTGTAATTTTGTACTTTTTTGCAATGGTACAGGAACTTTCGTGGCCACCCTGTAATTTTGGATTTTGCTGTATTTGGTAACCAATAGTATGAGGAACTCATTGTTTCTTAGCTTGATGCTTTAGGTTGCATAGTTACAGAAATACGTTTTTTTCATAAGGTGATTTTTCGCGCTGCACTGCTTTTAATTTTCACAGGTGACTTCAAATATTTGATCAAGTAGGTATTCAAGTGTAGTCGATTAATTTGACAGTTATTAATGTTGCTATTAACAGTTTTTTCCGAGTTTAGCAGAAATGACTCTGAAAATTGGAACAATAACAATAATAATAAATGTAACATGGCAATATGTGGAATGAATCTTTCGTGAATAATTAAATCAACTCAATGATATGGCTAAACTTCTCGCCCGATATCAATCCAATTGAGCACATATGAGATGCTCTCCAAAAAAAACTGACAGCACTACCAGTACAACTCACTACAAGACAAGAACTTATTGGATGCTCTAACCGCGAAGTGGAGAGAAATCCCTATGGCAGCTATCAATAGCCTGTTTAAAGGTATGTTTAGATCCTACCAAAACGTAGTGCGGTCCAGATCAGGTTCAACTTTCTATTGAAATATTTTGCCCCGTTAATTTTCATTGCTCATAATTTAAATTTAATTTAAAAAAAAGTTCGTATAAATCAACGTGATAAAGTAACTAAATAAGAAAAAAAAACATATTTTCGTAACTAAGCAACGTAGAGCATCAAACTAGGAAAATATGAGTTCCTCATACTATTGACTACCGCATACGGCAAATCTCAAAATTATAGGGTGGCCACAAAAGTTCCTGCACCATTTCAAAATAGTACAAATTGCAAGGTATCCTTCACCACCCTGTATTAAGCACATCGCTGTCACAAGCTAACAAGCTAACACATTTGCAGATGGTGAAAGTGGGAAGATGTATCTTGAAGTTGGTGTGATTTATTTCAAAGATGATTTTCAAGTAATTGACAGAGATTAGAAACCGAGCAATTTTTTTGATGACTCACTTCAAATAATTGTGACCAGTATATGTTAGCCATGTTCAAGGCTGATCGACGTTATTTTTGTACTATATATCCAATTATCCTTATCCCTTGCCTTATCCAGCCTTTGCCTTATCCAGTTTATGCGTGACGTCACAAGATATCCGTCGAAAACTTGATTTTGGCTGAAACTGATGTCGCTTTTTTCGTTTGACTTTTCGAGTCTTACGGACAAAAATCCACCAAAATTCTCAACTTTACGAAAAATGGTTGATGTGCATTCAACGCCTTGTGGCTTTGATAAAAATTGGGCATGTTTTTATTTATCGAAACACGATTTGAAGCACCGAACCGTCAAACTCAAAACAAGCCGCTTAGTTATGACGAGGTGGAGCGAACTGAAATCTTGTAACCGAGTAGCACAATGGAAACGAGCCTGACTATAAACCAAAAGGTCGAGGTCGAAGTGTGGTCATGCCGAATTTTTTTCCTCCAGAAACACCCAAATTGTGATATTTGATTTAGAAGGTGGAAATAAAATTCAAATTAGTGTTGCCCAACTCATACATAATTTTATCAAAAGACAACATTTGTAAGACATGGCAACAGAGAGTTCTTCCTTGACGTAGATTGTTATCGATTGCTGACGATTTTTGCTTCCTTTCTTTCTTTCTTTCTTTCTTTCTTCAGGGGAAACTTTGGCGAGCTAGGTTCTACCTCGAAGAGTCAGTTTTCTCGGGCCGGATTTTGTTTTAGTAAGATGTGTATGGGATTTTGTTCCAGATCCTCTATGCTCGTTACACTGAATATTTCATTTTGCCCAAAATGCCATAAACATCAAAGTTTTTATCAAAGTTGTACGCTTTTGGATTTCGCAAAATGTAGTTGTAGGATTTCTCTGTTTTCTTTTTGAGACTTCTACATCACCGACCAAATTTATGATATCAATCAGTTTTTTCTTCTTCCTTTTCATCTTCTACCTAACCATCTTGCCCTTACTAAATAGTTGCCCTGAAATAAGACACACCACCTCCAATTATAGAAAGACTGAGGACTCGAGGATAGTTCACAAACCCGTTGGCGGAGGAGCCGTCCGAGAGTTCATTCATCAGATTCGTCGAGAAGCTGTCGAATTTCCCTAGAGATTTTGGATCAAAAGATTTTGGATTGAGCTAGCAAGAAGTACTGGGCTAAAGAACCGGAATGAATGAGTAACCGCGACGAAAAGTCGAGATCCTCTTTAACTTTCCGGAAAGATGCAGGAAAACGTTCTAGAATCAGTTCGCGGGTGAAAAACGACCGCATCCCGTCCGAGGCAGGCAGCATCAGGCATGTCCTCTGGGCAGTTCAGTTCAGCGACAAGTGAAAGTGAGATGCGAACGAGCGAACGCTGTGAAAGATCGACGGCAGGGACCAGAGAAACAGAGAGAATTATGTGATTGCTATTGCGCTTGCAAGTTAAAATAAGTTAGTAGTAAATAGTTATGCAGTGGTGAATAGTGTAAGTGTATCGTTGTACATGTTCAACAACAGCATATTATGCCAACTTGCAAAAGCACGCCGGTTTCTGTGATTTGTATGATGATGATGGTGGCAGCGAACAGCCTTCCATGTTCAAAGCGCATAAGGAAGTTTTAGAACCCCCCTGTTTGATCTTTCAGCAGCGTGTGCTGAGTAACAAATTCGCAGGAAATATCCCAACAAAATACGGCAATATGAATTCAATAGTAGACCGGGAGCCCGTGCTTCGTACAACTGGAAATTTTCGCGTTTGGAGCAACCTCAAAGGAACAATAAACTTCGAACGGTATAGAAATAAGAATTTTTTCTTCCCTTCAAATGCCCGTCCGTTTTGTGTAGGTAGGTAGGTAGGTACTGGAACGGAGAGAACTCAAATATTTAATGGATGATGATGTGCGGCAGACGCCGGTTCTCAGAATGTGGCGTTGTTATTTCGGAAAAGTATTACATAAATACCCCCGCGTTCGGTATCCCATACACACTGCGCTGAGGGCAACAAATAGGTTTTGTTACAGGGACTTTAGGCTTTGTAAATAATGCGTCATGAAGTCAACAACGTTTTGGAAATATTATGTTTGCTTCCCGGTATGTTCCTTGTTACTTGCGATTCACAGGAAAGAATATTGCTTCAATATTCGCAGTCTTTGGCTGACAAAAACAATACGGAGCTTTTTTAGCGCATTTTCCATCTTGATGAAAATCGCTATTGCAACCGTCCGTCCGTCCGTCCGTCCGTCCGTCCGTCCGTCCGTCCGTCCGTCCGTCCGTCCGTTCATCGAACTCCTCCCAAACTAGACGACCTAGCTTTCTAATTTTTTCGCTGTTACATAGCTGCCACTCCCAAAGGAGGGCTAGGCTATATTGGATGTCCATATTGCGCCGCCAACATAGAGAAAACCGCCCCCGATAAACTTGAAATAACATAATATTGCACTTTCTACCAGACCTGATGCTCTAGTGTTCTCATTTTTTGAATAATACATAGTTGCCACTTATAAACGTAAGCCAACAAACATTCCGTCTTCAATATGCGCCGCCAACATGAAAAAACTGCTAAAAACCGCCCCCAAGCACTTTAAAATGAAAAACATGAACCCGAAGACATAGCGATCTGATTTTTTCGGTATATAAATAGCTGACTAAAAATGGGAAAGGATAGGCTACTTTTGGTAAGTCGCCGCCCCCAGATTCCGCCCCCAAACGATAAAAAGTGCAACTTTCACAAATGTTACTGATTGGGATGTTCCCTTCAACATTTAGGAACTGCCAACTCAAATTGTGCAACATTTGCTCAGCCGAACGCTGCCGCTCCCACACGCCGCCCCCAAAGTAAAAGATAAATGAAAAACATGAACCTGAAGACATAACGATCTAATTCTTTCACTATATTAATAGCTGACTGAAATTGGAAAAAGATAGGCCACTTTTAATTAGCCGCCGCCTCCAGCTGCCGCCTCCAAGTAAAAAAATGCAACTTTCACAATTTTCACTGATTGTCATATTTCTCTTACATTTAGTAACTTCCAACTCAAACTGTGCAACAGTTACTTTGCCAAATGCTGCCGCCCCCATACGCTGCCATCAAAGTGAGAGATGGATGAAAAACATAAACCCGAAGACATAGCGATCTGATTCTATCGGTATATAAATAGCTGACTAAAAATGGGAAAGGATAGGCTACTTTTGGTTAGTCGCCCCCCCAGATTCCGCCCCCAAACGATAAAAAGTGCAACTTTCACAAATGTTACTGATTAAGATGTTCCCTGTAACATTTAGGAACTGCCAACTCAAATTGTGCAACATTTGCTCAGCCGAACGCTGCCGCTCCCACACGCCGCCCCCAAAGTAAGAGATAAATGAAAAACATGAACCTGAAGACATAGCGATCTAATTCTTTCACTATATTGATAGCTGACTGAAATTGGAAAAAGATAGGCCACTTAAATTAGCCGCCACCTCCAGCTGCCGCCTCCAAGCAAAAAATGCAACTTTCACAATTTTCACTGATTGTCATATTTCCCTTACATTTAGTAACTTCCAACTCAAACTGTGCAACAGTTACTTTGCCGAATGCTGCCGCCCCCATACGCTGCCATCAAAGTGAGAGATGAATGAAAAACATAAACCCGAAGACATAACGATCTAATTCTTTCGCTATATAGATAGCTTACTAAAAATGGGAAAGAATAGGCTACTTTTGATATGACGCCGCCTCCAACTTCCACCCCCAAAAGAAAAAAAGTGCAACTTCCAATAATTTCCACTGATTTACATTTTAATGTTACCTCAAACATTCAGAAACTCCCAACTCAAACTGTGGAAAAATTTCTTTGCCAAACTCTGCCGCTCCCACACGCCGCCCCCAAAGTAAGAGATAAATGTAAAACATAACCTTGAAGACATGGCGATCTAATTGTTCCGCTATATATATAGCTGACTAAAAATGGGAAGAGATAGGCCACTTTTGATTAGTCGCCGCTCCCAGCTCCCGCCCTCAAACAAAAAAATATTGATGAGTGAAAGAATTTTCATTCAAATCTGTTTAGTTGGCAAGTACCCCATTCTGATAACAAAATATCACAATGAGTTTCAAATGAAGAAAGTGGGCAAGGAATGGTGTTTCTCCTTCAACCAAATTTCTTTACGTTCACAATATGCCTCTTTGAGAAAATGCGCTACTGAGACTCACGCACGTGAAGGCATACTCACTTGTTTTATTTCGCTTTAGTTGCCTCAAAGCTTTGCGTTCCGCTTATCCTTTTCGTGCGGTTTGCGAATTCTAACACTAATTAAGCTAAGCGATAGTCTCGTAGAACCATCGCTTAGAAAATTTGAAAAATCACAGTTTCACAACAGATTTATCTCAACTTTTTTTTTAAACAAAGGTTAAGTGATTCTTGAACATTTTCAGGCGATTTCTTTGAAAATTCCCAAAGTTTTCCGAGAGTTTTCCACTTTAAAATGAGTAACCGCCTTAGCTTATCGAGACCAGACTCAAATGATGGAGCTCAAAATGAATCCCTTATTAGTGAAGATTTCTCAATTCTTTATTTTTTTTTCAAATTCTAACTTCCTATCCGAAGGGACGTCTCATAATAAAATTTCCATCCAGTTCTTGCTCCTCGCCGGGGAAGTTTTGGGGTGACACAACCGGTTTCTTTGGACATTTTGGTAGACATTATGATTATATTTTAGAATAGGTAGGTGATGTAAATGCATTTTTCTTGCTCCTGTAACATGGCATTACTATAATTAGAAACGCGAACGATATTTACGTAAGTTTCACAATATGAGGAGATGTAAATTGAAACTCACTCGAAGAGAAACTTTATTTACTTAGGAATGTTCTATTCTGTTTGGTTGATATATCAACCAAATTAAATTAATTAGTCTGTTTGCGTCGCTGACGCGTATACCAAGAGCCTATTCCAGGCAAATCCCTCCAGTTAGTGCACACAGAAATTAGCACAATGTAGTTCCTATTGCCGTGACCTGCTTGCCTAAATCGGAGGCAATTATTCAGAATTAATGTCATAAGGAGTAGGTATCGTCAATTATTGTATCTGGAATCAAATATTAAGCGAGCCATAATTAAGCCACAGCATCCAACCACGTTATAACTTGAGACTGATGAGGGTATGCCGTCGGCGGCGTCCGTCGCCCGTATAGTCCTGTACATGCACCTGTGTTAGTCCAGTGGACTAGGGTTTCACTTTCAACTAGCATTAAGGGACTGTAGGAGAGACTGGATGATCAAGGAAAAAACTTTTGCAGGCATGCTCAGGGGACTTTGCTCTGTCATTTTTCTCTCTCAAATACTTTTTTCAAAATTTTTCAGGCACTTTTTGATCATCTCTGCAAACTACTGCCCTGATAAGCTCCGTGGGCGCGAATTTTGAGATATCCTGTATATGACGCCTGCACTCTTAATGCAGAGCGTTACCAATTTTGATTAGTCGATGCAGGTATCGTCAACATGTATGCGAAGTGTCACCTAGGGGAGGGGTGTTTATCTTTTTGGGGAGGGGACCTGATCATGGTTTCTACCTTTAAGAACCCAGATAGCATGCAAAATTACTTGAGCCCGCCTTACGTTCGAAATCCACAATCACTCAGCTAATCCACCGGGACTGACTGGAACTGATGACCGTCAGTTTCAAATAAAACATTGTTTGTAAAAATAACTTGGTTTGAAGGGAACATTCGAACTACTCGACGTGTTGGTACGTTATCTGCTGGATTTATTCATCTTATCAGTTATGCCAGAGATACAATAGAAATATTGATAAGTTGGTATCTAATATTATGAAAAATCATACTAGAAGCTGCGCGCCAGTGCCCACCTGAGCCTGCTGAGACTTGGTACGATCCGGACCACAGTAAGTATTAGATACATCAATTTTTTTTTGTAATGTCAAAAAAGTGACAGAGTCATGAATAAGGAATTCCTACGTACTAAATTTATTCTAAAGCCAGAAACCAACAGCATCAGGTCACAGTTACAATGAAGCAAGACCTTGTCGCTTTTTTTTGACAAAAGTTTTAATGTTTAAAGGGTGATTCAAATTGAGTTTCCCCATAAATTACACGGCGTTGTCACGGTCCCTAGCGAGCACTAGTCTTTTAATCTTGCGTTATTTGGATCTTGTAGGGATGAAGATGCATGTATTTTTTCAAAATTCGCTTATGGTGGAGTACGACAGCCTCACTGGCTGCGTTCGACGACGGATTGACGTGTTTAGATTTCCTGCTGTGAACGTGAGTTTCATGGAAACCAGTGGAGTGAAGGAATTAAAGGAAAGGGTAGTTTAAAATCAAGTATGGGAACAAATAAGCGGTTATGTCAAAATTCCAAAATTCGACGAACTTGAGTTTTTTTTCAAAATTTCTGTATATTTTTTTAAAAAAGACCCTCATTCTCTTGTCAGTCCAGATCTGAATAACTAATTTTTTTGTTACATTTTCAGCTGCACAGATTTGGCAGAAATTCACGCCACAAGAATGTATCTGTTTATCTTTCGCTCTGCAGCTAATCCGCAGTCTGTTTCAGCTATCTCTTACGAGGGCAATATTCTCTTCTGAACGACGAAAAGGACCATATGCGCTCAGAAGGTCGATTTTCTAAACTGAACCAAAACTATTCGCGTAGAGAATCTGGAACGTCCATTTTTCTAACAGGCTTGGACAATTTTCACTCGCTTTTCAGGCGTGTATCGCTCCATAGATAATTTTGCACACCTTTTCACTTCACAAATATACCTCTTTGACATTGGAAACAATTTTGAAATGTCAAAAATACAGCGTCTTTTCATGTGGAAACTCAATTTGAATCACATTATGTAATACTGTGTGCTTCCCACGGTGCTTGAAGCACAAAGGTAAATAGTTTTGGCAACACAGGAAACAGACTCGCAACTATGGTTTCGAAACTATGCATGTGCCAATTTCGCTTGACAAGAAAGATTGCGAAGCATTTTTTCTATCGAGGACAAGCAGACGCAGATGGAGGATCTTGGGCATGTTTTTGTAAGTCCGTTTTTAGCCTATTATACATCATTTATTTTTTCCAACTACACTGTATGAATCTGGTCCATTTCCTGTTATTAATAGTAATGATTAAAAGGCTCGTCAGTGTCTATTTTGCTTGTAAAGACGGCGGTAGGTACACTCAAATTATTCAGCAATGTCAAGGCCATTTTGAGCGGTTGCTCTTGCGACTCTCAAGTTCGTTTCAGAAGTGGAGACAAAAAAAATTATTCCAACAATGAGGACAATGAGGGGGCCCCTTAAAACTTGAGGGGGCAAGAGCTGAATACCAAGCCATCGTTTCATTTTGCTACACCTATCGTAAAGCAAGCATACAACTCTACTGTTAGTACTGACAGCATTTGTTTCAATGCCCGTGACATTCTTACAGGTACCTGCAGAAATAATTTCGTTGCCGGAACCGGATTATGGAATCCTAGAGGAGCAGAGCATGTCAGTTCATCACTGTCTTCAATGGAAAACACATTGGGAATAAATTTTTGTAACCTGTTGAAAAAATGTATGTTTTCAAGCAACAAGAATGACACCAACATTGGAATAAATGCTGTCAATACCTACCCACAACGAAGTGGCATGGTTCCGTTATTATAGGTGTAGCGATTTTAAATGATGGTTTGGTATGAAGCTCTTGCAGCCTCAAATTTTGAGGGCCCCTTTCCCCCCCTAAGAATGGATACATTTTTTGCATTCACTTCTGAAACGGACCTGAGGAGCCTCAAGAACAACCATGCAAAAGAACATCGGCATTTGTTGATCAAATGCCGTATGATCACACTAACCTCGACCACTATTGATGAATTCTGATATAACTATCAAGCTGCGAAATGAAAAATCTACCAAGATTCTTGATAGCTTTCTCGACAGAAACATAATCCACCAATTATTTTTTTTCAGCCTAATAGTCGCAGCCGTGTCCCTCCTTTTTGTCTTTGTGTTATTTCCTCTCATTTTCATGAAATCCATTGTTTTGCAGAGAGCTGTGATCTTCACCAGTTGTAAGTTTACGCTCACTTCAATTCAACCCCACATTTTGATACTGGTGAATTAATTTTAGTGACTTTGCCAAGAAAAAAAAGCTATTTCGACGCTTATGAAGACTTGAAAGGCTATCGGAACTTATATCTGACCGTCAAGGACGAAGATACCAAAAAACCAATCACGCTAGGTGTATGGCACCTTCTGCCACATGACCAAGTCAACGCTTCACTGAACGATTCAAATTTCGACTATGACGATTCATTGAAAAATAGCAAATTCAGTGTCCTTCTTTACTTCCATGGCACTGGTGAAGCAAGAAGTTACCAAACAGGCAAATATGAAGTACTCAGATTGTTCTTTCATATCATCGCGTTTGATTACAGAAGTACCTACAATAACATGTCTTTCTATCCATAATATTGCTTTCTTGATCTTTAATATTTTGTAGACTACGCTGACTCATCACCATCTACGATTTCCGAAGTTTCCGTCGTGAGCGATGCCGTCCAGATGTTTGAATGGGTGGCAAGAAAAACGACGTGTCCGATTTTCATTTGGGGACACTCTTTGGGCTCCGCTCTGGCTACAAGGACGGCCAAAGTTTTGCGTGCGAGAAATATCGATTTTGCCGGTTTGATTTTGGAGTCACCTTTCACGAGTATGAGGGATGAGTTGCGTTTCCACCCCGTGGCCAAAGTGTTTTCTTGGTTGCCTTGGTTTGAGATAACCGTCTTGGACCCGTTGGAGAGAAATGGATTTGTTTTTGACACTGCCAAAAACATTTTGGCTGTTGACCGTCCGATAATGTTTTTTTGTGCTGAAGATGACCATATTGTGCATTACAAAATGACAAGGAAGGTACGATTTTTGTTTTGTTGGACAAACAGAGTGACTAATGATATCTATCTATTCACAGTTATGGGAAATATCTGAAGAAAGAGTGAATGGAAATGTTACTCTGTATTATCAGTTCCCAGCGGAGCTGAAGTACGATCACTTTTCTCTGTACAACGATCCGTTTCTTCCTTATTTTATTAGGTAAAGTTGCAGATCAATTTTCAGTGCCTCCTCCTAGAAACTATCTCTCAGTGTCCATCCGTCACAAAAAACATTTTCTGTGTATAACGGCCGCAACGAATTCACGCGAAGAGAGTCACAAACGAGTAGCTTGTGATGTAGGTCGTAGATAAGGTTACAGTAAAAGAAACATAATTTTCAACTTCGGGAAAAAAATGAACGACCTAAAAATTCGATTTTCTGTTCAGAATTGATTGCCCTACTACAAGACTTTCCGAAAAATCACATTTTAAAAGCATATTTTGACTCAAAAAACACAACCAAACCAACTTGCTCAAATGGATTCTCAGTTAATGATTAGACGTCTATCCATCCGATAGACGTTGTTTGCATGCCGAAGAACTTCTATCCACGTCACATGATATACAGGGTGATTCAAAAGTGTCCAGCCATCTTAAAGCCGCATAATATGTAGATGTAGTGCTGGAAAATTGTTGAAAAAGTTTTATCTCTTTCAATTTTGAAGTTATGAAGGGATAAAAGTTGGTTCTTCGATCGCTTCTATTTTCGTTGTTTCAAAAGATTTTAGTAAACTGTTTATGGAAAAACAATGAGTTCAAAAAATCAACCTCTGAATTTATATTGAATTTCTATTTTGTATACAGGGTGAGTCATGAATCCTGGAAATTGATTTTTCTTAAAAGTGTCTGCAAACAGTCACAATGGTCTCATAATTTATGTAAAGCACAATAAAACACAATTCATTCCCGTTGAATTCTTTCGCTTCTGTTTTTTTTTTTAGGAAAACTAAATTTTTGGAGTTTATGATTCACTCTGCATAGAAAACAGAAATTTAATACAGCTTCAGAGGTGGATTTTTTGTACTTACTATTCTTCTATAAACAATTTTCTAAAATGTTAGGTGAAGGTTTTGACCTATAGGAACAAAAAAGGTTCTTCTGAACATAATGTTCGAGCTCGTGTTCGAGTTTTCGTGCCCATTTGAGCTTATTTTGCCAATTTTTGTTTGGTTAAAATCATATTATATGTGTTATTGAGTTAGTTATTACTTCAAAATCTTCTCAATTTTGATAGCCCATGGAGTATTTGAAAAGATAAATAGCTTTAATGGTGAAATAAATGCAGAATGGTCAAAGTAAGAAACAAGTTTTCTTTTCTTATTATTAAGAAGAATAATAAGAACTTTTCAGACTTGTTTTCAGCTAAATTCAGGCACCGGATTTGAATTCAGAAGATTGAATTCAGTCGGAAACGATACCAAACTTGTCGTAATCGGTCTTGTTTGTATGTACGGGAAATATAAAAAGTCCACCTGACAGAACTCCCCCCTCCGCCCCCCCGTTTCACTGATGATCGTCACTTCTTGTTACAAAACGGTACCAGCAGGATAAGATAAGATGTGTCGAATTATGATGTATTTACATCCAATGGATTAACGGGATAACGGGTTTCGTGTCCTCTTCTTTAATTGCATTCTTTTACCCTCCCTCCAATAACTCAAAAAGTCTGGAGTGCAATTTTTGACGATTTTGAATACCTAAATTATAATATAGCAGGATAGACAATTCTAAACACAGTATCAAATTCTAAGGACATCCATTTTTGTAAGGTTAAGGTTCTTCCGAGTAAAATTGAAGTATAATCAATTTCACGGCTTTCCGCATTAGAGCAAGCTATGGAAAAATTGTGTTGTGTTGGTACGAATGATACGATGACAAGGGGATACCAGCGAGTTGTCTACACGTGCAATTTTTTATGTGGCACCTTGTCACCTTGTCGAGGTATCATGTACGAGAAAGTGAAAATTTTTGAGCATATGCCAGGAATCGTGAGTTTCTTTGGACTACTTTGCAGTGTGGAGGATAAGGGACATTGTCTTCACTGGTGGGTGGGTCTCCGCCAAAGTTGTTTGGTTTTTGGCGGCTACTACTAATCAATGATGTCGAAGATCGGCAGGATACTACTCGGATGAAAAGGCTCACCACCCAAAAGGCTACATCTTGTGATGCACATCACTGGAGTAGTAAGTACTACTCTAGCTCTAGCACTACCTATTACACCTACTGCAACAGCAAGCAAGGTATGAAGACACATGCTGGCAGACAACACAGTGTACCTACCTACTCACGCGCAAATTGTCTCGTCTCCGTACAGTTCAACTCCATAAATTATTGTCCTACTATCCACATTGTCCAACATTGTGTATTTTTCCTTTTTACATTCCATTTCTTCACGGCATCACAGACTTGAGGCATTATTTTCTCAGTGGCCTTAGAAAACCTAATAGCCTTGGCGAAGACTCACCAATCAGTGAAGATAATGTCCCTTCTGGATTCTGGATTCCATTCTGGGGAGTTGGTGGAAAAGAGTTTCACTAGGCACGTGGGCCTCATTATTGGGCCCACTGTACCCCTCTCCCAGATCAGCCGGACTCACCGAGCCGCAATGTGGTGCCTGGATGTTTGATGGTCGGTCCATCCGATGGAGGCCGACAAGGCGCACGGTTGACCTTGACTCTGTCCTTCACTCCCGAACCACAGGTGCGAATGTCCGATACATCCACGCTCCCTGCGCCGGTGCTCCTGGCTTCGTCTGCCTTCCGACCACGCTGTTGATTTTTCTCTACACATTACCGTACCACCGGCTGAAGGCATGTATATTCGGGGGGTTTGCCTAAGACCACCCGAGGAGGAGTTCCAGACCAGCTTCGAATCAGATGAAAGACACCTAGTCACCCATCCAACTCTTGGCAGCGGCCAACGTTGTTGCAGACAATGTCCCTTATCGTTCACACTGCAAATCACTCGAGGGAAACTAACAATTCCTCGCATATTCTAGAAAATTTTCACTTTCGCGTACATGCCTCCTCGAGACGGTGACAATGTCACATTGAAAAGTGCACAAGAAGACAGCTAGCTGCCAACAAGTCGTCAACATACCATTCGTACCAACGCAACCTATTTTTTCCATAGCTTGCTCTAATGCAGGAAGCCGTGAAATTGATTATATTGATCACTTCAAAAAGTACCTACGTGAAATTGATTATATTGATCACTTCAAAAAGTACCTACGTGAAAATCGCAAACTCTAATAACGGTTTGTGTTTGATTAGTCAAAATTACCTAACATCTATCGTTATCATTTTTGTTCCGGAATTTGTAGTTTTTGTGTTTAGTACAATTTCCAACTCCCTGGAACACTCCCATCATTCCGCGTTCTGCTTAGATATTGACTGAAACAATTTGTAGATTCTTCAAGACCATGTGCAACGTGGATTGCAGTGCTGAAGTTTTAAGCCTAAACGAAACAAGATTGAAGTTGACGTGGTGATGCATCCGAATAAGTGGCAATTCTCTTATTTCAAGTGTCGTTACTTCGTTATACGTTTATTATAAACAAATATAAATAAATGACGTTGAATTATACTTTAGTATTTACAATTACAGTCGGTGGCCATTTAAATAACAAGTACAAACCAACGACCTATAAAAGTAGTATTTTGTGCTCTTTAAGCAGAAGTTTCAACAGATTTCTTGAGAGCAAACACCAGTGGGTAGGCAACCCATGTACAATACCGGTTTTTTGAGACTATCAGGAAGTACCTATCAGATACAAACTCAATTTTCTGCCGCATAGCGACATACATAGATATTTTAGTTCTTCATAGATTTCAGCATCACTTGTGTGAAATTGGTTGCATATATTTTCACAAAAGATGCAGACAGAAGAAATGACGTGTATTCTACATAAACTAGTCGTCAATTGAAGTGGGACACCAAAAAAACTCACCAACTTTGGGCAACTGTAACTTTTGACTTAAATGACCGATTTCAAAAACTCTTTCACTGTTAAATTACCTAATTCTGTGGCAATTCACTCGCCATACCATTTCGTTATCTAACGACTTATTGGGCTGTATACAGGGTGATTCATCAACACGTGTTTCTTACCCCAACTTTGGTCCGTATTTTTCACTTTTGTGGTCACCCTGTAATTATGGTTCATATCTTGTCTTATGGAGACATGTTTCAGCTACAGACTTCATTTTGAAATTTAGCTCTGTCTCTTTTCAATCTTGAGATATGACCTCATATGTTAGATAGTGCCACTAATTAAATTTTCATAAAAACACTGTATAAATGATCGAATCAGAAAAGATTTATTTTCGTCCTGCAGAATCGTGGAACAGTAATTCAACTTTATAAAAATCAATAACGGGTGGGATCTCCTGCGGCTTCCCTAACTGCCAGGCACCTCTGTGCCATGCTTCTGATGCATTTATCAGTCAACTGCTGTGGAAGAGCCACCCATTCTTCCTGTATGAATCCAGTTAATTCTTCTACGGTCCTTGCTGCAGGTTCTCTGTCTGACAACTGGCGTTGCAGAAAATCCCATACGTGCTCAATGGGGTTAATATCAGGCGACATGGCCGGCCATACCATGCGCCTGATATTGTTCCTCTCATAGAACTCGTTCACGACCGAGGCCATGTGCGGCCGAGTATTATCGTCCATGAACAGAAATTGTTCACCGATTTCGTTCGTGAGAGGTAATATTACAGGCTCCAATACCTCATTCAGGTAACGTATGGCGTTCAAATTTTCATTGAAAACCACCAATTCGGTTCGTTGTCCCAGCGCGATGCCTCCCCAAATCATAATGGACCGTCCACCAAAGGGAACTACTCCAACCGTGCAGTTTTCGTTGGTTCTATCATTTATACGTCTCCACGCAAGAGTGAGTCGGCTATCTGGCCACAAGCAAACTCTGGACTCGTCGGTAAACCAGCAATTGGATTTGGCCAATTGCTGGTTTACCGACGAGTCGAGCCCAATCGTCATGTTCCAGTCGGCATGTTCCCTAGCGAACTGCAGCCGATATCTCTCATGCTGGCGTGTCCATTTTGGACGTCTCAAGGGACGACGAGCGTGAAGACCCACGTAATGAAGTTATCTTCTTACTGTAGAAGTCGAAACGTTGGCGTTGGCATCGAACACGTGAACTTCCTGCCGTATCTTCGTGGCGTTCATCATTCGATTCCTGTACACCGTTCTTCTCAGTTGGCTATCTGCAGCAGAAGTGGTAATCCTTCCTCGACCTCCACCATGAGGTCGAGGAAGGATTTACGTGGCGTGTGATTTACTCGGAACCTTTGGACAGCACGATGCACACTGCTTCGTGACATCTGGTACATTCTTGCAGCATCCCTAATAGAGGTGCCTGCTTCTATTGTACCAATAACTCGTTCTAGTACAGTTTGTGGTATACGCGGCATTACTGTTGAAAACAATCATAACTAAAATGTCATCATGACACTTTATTATCCATGGCATACTCTACTGATACAGGTACAGACACATTATTGGAAAAAACCACCCCTTCGCACGTCTCGAGGTCATATCTAAAGATTGAAAAGAGACAGAGCTAAATTTCAAAATGGAGTCTGTAGCTGAAACATGTCTTCATAAGACGAGTAAACCATAATTACAGGGTGACCACAAAAGTAAAAAATACGGACCAAAGTTGGGGTAAAAAACACGTGTTGATAAATCACCCTGTATACAGCCCAATAAGTGGTAAGATGAAGAAATGGTATGACGAGTGAATTGTCGAAGAATAAGGTAATTCAACAGTTTAAAAGTTGTTGAAATTGGTCATCCAAGTCAAAAGTTGAAGGTTCCCAAATTTGGTGATTTTTTTGGTGTCCCACTTCAATTGACGACTAGTTTATTTTGATTTTAAAGGGTGCACAAAATCACCATGGCTCTGCTAAAATATGAAGACATACAAAATCTACGTCGTTACTATACGGGGTGTTTCAGCAATGATAGCAAAAAAATTTATTGTGGGTAGATCTTGTCAAAATATAAAGAAAACTTATATGTCGATGGCTAAGTACACAAATATTGTACGTCCACTTTTGGCTGATTTGGAAAAATTACGATATAGTTGATGCTTGAAGTGATTTCTACGGTACGCACAATTATTGTATGTCTAGCAAAAGCCAGTATTTTAGAAATCATTGTGTTTCATTATTTTCCATTGGGCGCGGGCCGCAAGAGTATGCGAACCGTTTGCTGAAGGAACTGCTGGTGGCCTCTGCCACCTGACACTCAACGCTCGTATGTCAATCTGACGGTAAAAGTCAAACTGGCATCAATGTCAATTCGAACATTCAAAATTATTTGGAAAAGCGGGGATATTTGGTTTTTTATTTGAAATTGTGAATTTTCTAATTGACGTTTATGCTGATTTGACTTTACACGTCAGATTAACACATTAGCTTCAAGTCTCGACTGGCAGAGGGCGCCAGCAGTTCTACCAACAAACGGGTTGCATGTTCTTGCGACCAGCGCCCTATTCATTGGTTTTGCTGATTGGTAGATTCAGAGAACTACATACAACCTTAGAGCGAAACTTCCTTGAGCGCTCGATCCTTTGAAAAATCTTTTGGTTGACTGGTTATTCCCTACAGGCGCCGTTTCAGAAAGTTGAGTCGAAGAAATTATAAATACGGAAAGCCTCGGAGCAATAATTCCTCTCCTTGAACGCAGAAATTTAGGCAAAACCGGTTGGCTTTGTTCGATAAGTGGACATTTCAAAACCGAGTGAAAATTACCGAGCACTTTCTCAAACAAAGCCATCTCCCCAACAAAGTTACAACACGGGACAAAAGGATCGCCGGAGAATTCTAAATTAACGTTCCCATAATAAAATAATTGGAAGGAACGGGTGTGAAGAAAAACCATTCAAGTACTTACCTACCTATTCAGATAAATTCGAGAATACCAACTTCGAGACCAACTTTTTGAGGAACAAAAACAGAGGACTTGAAAGGTATCGCTTCCTTAGATGTGGTAAGCTTGCAAATTCGATTGAGATGAAATAAATGAGAGGACACGACTAGCGCGGTCCTCAACCCCCATCGGTTGAATAAGCGCGCACGTAAAAGGACGAACCGACCCCGAAAAAAAAAGAGGACAACAAAGTACGGACCCTCGGGACGGGAAATAATTACTCTAATAAAAAACACCGCGGCGGTTCCGTGAGGAAACGAATGCGCGAGAAGAATTTTGTGCTTACTGAACAACGCTACGGAACTACACACCAGAAAAGTCTAGGGATATTTTGGATTTTTCTCTCTAGCAGCTCCCTGCAATCCTGCAAATCTCTATCCGATTTTTGTTGTTGTAATGTCTAGGCTTCCCCACGACTGCTGATTGCTTATCCACCTCTATACAAAAGCACCGTACAGATTATTTCTTTGGGGACTTTCCTGAGATTTCAGTATCAAATTTTTTAATAGCTGTATTACACTGGACAATTTCTTTAACAATCTGCCAAAATAGTGTCAAAAAATAATGAATTTGATTGTTTAACTGACAGATAATTCAAGAAATTGTACAAGAATTTGTGTAGTGTAATACAGCTTTGATAGTCCGGTGGACTAGGGTTATAACTATGCATTTTATGACTACGGAACAATTTTTGCAGGCATGTTTAGAAAGCCTTCATCTGTCATTTGAGAAGTGCTGCCAAGCAATTTTTTAATGTGGGGGGTCAGGGGGGCTCTTTTTTGACAACTTATATCAATCAATCAATCATATTTATTGCTCAAAAGAATAATACATATTCTTATAGCAAGGAGTACCGCTTGCTGTGTATAATATAAGAAAAAGAAAAAATTAACAACATTTCAAAAATAGGTTCTCGTATGTTCACAAAAAAGTAAGTAGAAAAAAAAGTAGGTATACTCTTGAACAAATAAGTGGTGTTAATGTGGCAAAAGTCAAACAGAGTGAAGTGCAGCTAATAATTAAGTTAAAAGTCAGGTTTAGTCATTTGTGTCAACTTGAGAGTTGGGTACAAATTCAACTTGTCAAAAGAATAAATCGAGGAATAAATAAATTGTCAAAAGCCGATGGTAGATCTTTGGAAAAAAACCGCTGTTATCCAAGTATCATTTCTTTAGGGCTGATGTTTTTTTTCGTTTCGATTTTCTTGTCAGGATTGGCCATCATATGATAGTATGAATGTTGATTCGATGACTTAATTTTCTCTTCTTTCGGGTGTATGTATTTTTCAGCAGCAACAATTGCTGGCTCTCCTTGTACATATTTAATTGTGAGGCCAGATTCTCCACTTGCAGATCGGGTATTCAGTTCTTCGCGCAACTCGTTCAGATTTCTTGCCTGTTGTGGGGTTAAATCGTCTTTGATTTTAATCGCCGGAAAGTTACTTTTTTCGATATTTCTCGTCGCCTTTAGAACAGTCATCTTCTCACTTTTTGAACTAAGCTTCAGTTTGATAAGTCTTGGCTTCTCCTTATTACTGCCACTGCCGATTCTTCGTGCTGATAATATTGTAGTTTTGATTGAGGGTTGTAGACTTTTCAAAATTTGGGTAGTTCTAAAAAGGGTGTCTTCGTCTCCGTTTGGCTGCTCGGGAAGTCCTATTAAGATCAGGTTATTTTCCCTATCCAACCTGTTCCGGAATTCAGCGTACGATGTTCTCTTCTCCAGCAAGTTCACTCTTTCCGACAAATTGTGGTACTCTTGGCGTAGTTCATTTATTTCAGTTTTGCAATCGGTAATCTGTTTGGTGTGCAATGTTAACAGTTTGTTGGCTTCTTCAATTGACTGGCTACATTGATTTATTGATACTGATATCAAAGCGAGCTGCTCCATCATGGCCTGGAAGTGGGTACTTTTCAGGGGGCCTTCTTGGTCAGCGCAAAGCGAGCAGGTCCAGGTGGTCCCCGGCACTGAGTTTGACGAATTTCGGGTGAGACATGTAATGTGAAAAGGACGTAGGCATATCTTGCATCGAGCGTCATCATCTTTTGTAGATCTTTTGCAAGCAGAACATATGATAATTGAAGGCATCGTTGTACGTATTAAATTCATTCGTTTTTATAACGGTACACTTTATCACACCAAGAAAAACAGGAGCTCACAAAAACACGTGTGGTCGGTATCGTTTCTTCAAGCGGACTCCAACTTATATCGTTTTTTGTCGATAAAATCCGTAATAAAAATGCTGAATAGAAAATTCCAACGGATTCTTGAAAAGCAGCTCGAGAGGTCAATTATGTGTGATAAAAACTATTACAGGGTGAACAGGTCCCAAAAAAAATGACTTTCCGTCAACATGCAATATAATAAAGAAAATATTGTACCAAAGACCTTCAGCCCCGTCATCGGAAAATGCCGATTGGCATATTTGTTGATCATATCCACCTAAACTGGTTGAGAACGGCACCCAACAGCGTCAACAACGCCGGAGTTATATACAGGGTGGAAGAGAAAAATATTTTTGTTTTCATTTATTTCAAAAATCAAGATAGATAAAGTGAACAAAATTAAGGAATTGATGTTTCATTCAATGCATGTGAAGACACAACAAACCGCTTTGAAATATCTTGAAGCGTTTCTGAAATATTTTCAAAAAACTGAACATCAAAATTTTACTTTCTACTTTGATTTCGTATTTTCCATTATACAGATGTATATCCTTAAGTTATGCAACAAATTTCACAATATACACAAATATACAATAAATTATGGTTAAAACTAAACAGCACCATCACCGGCATCAATCATGTATGCGTTGTATACAGGGTGTCAGAAAAAATGGTTGTTTTTGTTTTGCTGTATATAAAAAAACAACCAAAAAACGCGTGGATTACACATTCACGTCAGTAATTTACCTTATCAGGTGTCTTGGCTTGGTTTGTTTCCCCGGAAACTTCTTACCTCCCTAATTTTTCACTTTTTATGTCTTGATTTTCATATAACAGCAAAGAAAACAACCATTTTTTCTTACACCCTGTATATGACGCATTGACGCATACATGACTGATGCCGATGAGTGATGTGGCTGTTTAGTTTTCACCCCAATTTGTTGTTGAATTATAGTATATACCTCTATATAATGGGAAATACGAAATCAAAGTGGAAAGTAAAATTTTTATTTTATTCTCCAGTTTTTTCAAAATATTTCAGGAACGCTTCAAGATATTTCAAAACGGTTTGTTGTGTCTTCACACGCATTGAATGAAGCATTAATTACTAAATTTCGAGCATTTTATCTATCTTGGTTTTTGAAATAAATAATAACAAAAATATTTTTTTCTTCCACCCTGTATATAGCTCCGGCACCAATGACGCAGTTGGGTACGGTTCTCAACCAGTTCAGGTACGTATGATCAACAAATATGCCAATCGGCATCTTTCAATGACGAAACTAAAAGTCTTTGGCGCAAGTTTTTCTTCATCATATTGCATGTTGACGGAAAGTCATCTTTCTCGGAACCTGTTCACCCTGTAATAAGTCTCATCACACATAAGTGACATTTTGAGTTGCTCTTCAATAATCCGTTGAAGTTTTTTTTATAGCATTGTTGTCACGGATTTTATCGACAAAAAACGATTCAAGTTGTCTAAAAAGGGGCCCCCCTGGCCCCCCACATTGAAAAATTGCTTGGCAGCACTTCTCAAATGATAGAAGAAGGGTTCCTGAACATGCCTGCAAAAAATTGTTTCGTAGTCATAAAATGCATAGTTTGGGCAATATTTGGCGCTAGTCCACCGGACTATGATGGAGGATTATCATA
Organism: Anaspis maculata; assembly: GCA_949128115.1. Classification (NCBI taxonomy): domain Eukaryota; kingdom Metazoa; phylum Arthropoda; class Insecta; order Coleoptera; family Scraptiidae; genus Anaspis; species Anaspis maculata. The sequence continues at coordinate 54,843,675 of OX421963.1, read as the reverse complement.
AGACATAAAACAAACTAAAAACTGTTGATGTTTTGTGAGTCAGGTACCTTTGTGGGTCTTCATTGAACATTATTGCGCGAAGACATCTACTAACTCGTGATGAAATGAATGGGGCGGTAGGGATGCTCGACACAGGAATGCAACTAAACGAGGTTGCAAGGGTCTGGGTGCCTCTCAAAGTGTCATATCCCGGTTGAACGCACGATATTGAGACACTGGGAATGTCTCCGATACGGGATGGCGAATCTATTTGTACCTGTTTTATATTAGGATTATACAATTACGTTTTTCGTCTGATAATTGGGCTCCAGAGCCTGTCAGGGTTTTTCCACATGTATCTGTGATGAAAAATTAGCTATTCACGATACAAGTGTTAAAAGTGACAAGTATTATTTTGTGAGCGGGGACGCTTGCGAAACGAGCGTTAGCGAGTAGAGCAACCCCGCGAACAAAATAAGACACTTTTAACGCGTGTATCGTACAAGATTTTATCTACCGAAAGTTCATAAATTAAATGGGTCAAGGGTGCCTGTGGATTCAAAAACGTCTGTCGAAACTAGCGTAATCCTTTTTTAATAAATTTGTCAAACTTTGACAAATCACGTCCCATATTATTGATTTCTGATCTGTCATAAGTGCACGAGAATACTTCAAGTTCGAAAATACTCCTCGATCATGTTGTAGGTTTTGTGCCCTGCCGTGAAAACCACATTTAAAATGTTCCGAAAACGAAAACTGCGACTGGTTTGACAAATTACGATAACCAAAAAATTACAGACATCAAATGAACGATGCTAGTTCCGACAGATGTTTCCCAACTCATAGGCACCCTTGACCCATTCAATTTATGAACGCTCGGTACAATGGTCTTTGAAATGTTTGGTAAATGTCAGAATTTATTGAAAATATGACAGGAACGCGCAGAATCATCATTTTTTCACGTCGCCCATAACGACGTGTTAAAAGTGACGGGTATTATTTAACGCTTGTAGATAAAAGTTATTTATTTATTTATTCATTAATATTCCTATAGACTTTTCTGGTGTGTGTGTTTTGCCATTATATTTCATTAAGTATGCTTTTCTCCTGTCTTCGTATGAGGTGCGGGTGTGAATTTCGTGAGGGTGCGGAAAAGAGAACCCACACTGTGCTGAAACCTTCGGTGAATTTTGCCGGGCTACGTGCCGGATAGGTAAACAAGTTTATCGCGTCTTTTACGCTTTTGCTTTTAGAAAAAGCCGTGATATGGCTCTGGAGCTTTCAGTTTCTTTATACCTAGAATAGATCCAGAATGTAAGCGGCGGACTTTGCTCCGGCGGCGTCGGAATCCAGAGAGTGCTGCTGCTCTGATCTGGAGTATCGATTGTGATAAAAATTTGGAATTGTTCCAATGTCGAATGTTTTATTTGACTGCAATTATAGCCATAATTGGACTAGTTTATTTGTTTCATTTTCGGAGGACCTTTCAACGATTCACGCAATACATAAAGTTATATTTAATGCTCACCCCGTTAATTGGACGTCGTGCCAAATACGCGGATACGTTGTTCTGACTGTTCTCTTGCTCCGGTTGCATGGGAAAGACAGTCGAAAGACTGTTGTACAAAGCGTAGGATTCAATTCAGAATCACTTATTCGTGTTTACGTCACGTTTCTTCTTGATTTTTCAAGTGGCTATCTGGTGTAAAGTACAAAACAACTACTGTCACACGCGTCGGTTGCTTCAGAAGCTACAGGGTGTCAAACATGTCAAAAAAAAAACTTAGCAAAGTCATTTGGTTTCTTCAAACACATTTTGAGGAGGTGGTGGAGGAGGAGGAGGAGGAGGAGGACACCCCGTAACTTCTGAAGCAACCGCCGCATGAGTGACAAGTAGTTTTCCTTCTTTGCCATCACAAAAACTATCGAACTAACTGTTTCTGTCTCGTGATGAAATGACTTAGGTAAGTTTTTTATTGTTGACATGTTTGACACCCTGTAACTTTTAAAGCAACCGACGCATGAGTGACAGAAGTGGTTTTTCTTGTTTTTCATCACAAAAACTATAGTCCGGCTGGTAAGAGAAGCCACCTTGCATTTTAGAGACAAGCGACGAAATTTGGCACACTTGTTTCGTGACTACTAGACCTACTCTTCGATTTAAGAAATGTTGCCACCATCTGCGGAAATTGTGCAGACACTTTATACAGGCTTCGTATAAAGCCTGTATAAAACAGGAAAAATTTGTTGAAAAATCGTAAATCGTGAACCATAACCGGTGGACGTATGTAAATCAGGATAGTGATGACTGATTCCATGCCTATGAAGATGCTGCAAACAGTTTTGAAATATCTTGAGGCGTTTCCGAAATACGTTGGAAGAAGTGAAATGTCTTCAACTTTTTTCTTTTTTCAATAAATCAGCTGTTTTTGGAGATATTGAGCTGCAACTTGATATTCCGGCAAACAAATATGTTTTTAATGAAACGCGATGTGGAGTCATCAACAAAGCCTGCTAAATTCGAAACTAGGATCTCCAACTTTTTTTTTATCGTGAGCGCCATCTTCAAATTGCCCTTCGTGAAATTGTTGAAAAAACAACAGGTAACGACTTTATTGGACACACACGATGTTTTATCATGAAAAACCAGGTACTGAATTGTGGCAATGACCTCTTCGCCCAAGTTATCAAGTTCGTTTTTCCTGTTTTTCCTCAACTTACGTGACAATCATGACCAAATGAAACTTTGGATCAATTGAATGTTTGCGAAATTTCAATCAACATTGTTTTGCAACGTCAGTCAACAAATTTCATAATTATCAGTCAAGTGGTGTTCTTTTGGCATACAGTTGAACAAAAAGTCTGCTTAAATATTTGTAAAAAGGCAAAAAACTGCAGGGTCACCTTCTGCCTTCAAACCCGATTAAAGAAAATATGTGCCCAAAAGTGCTACCAACTGATACTGAAATGATTCGGAGGAATGTGCTCCGTAGTTTAATGCCAAGCTCAAACTGATTGCTCCATTTTAGTTCGCAGGACGGACGTGAAAAGCGTTGCTACAGCTTAGCGTTTCTGGCAATATTCAACAAAAAACGTTTTAAATATTAAGCTGTAGCAACACTTTCGACGTCCCTCCTGCGAACAACAAAAACAAAACAAAAACAAATCTGCACACAGTGCAGTGATTCTTCTTCGAGATATTGACAGAATACTTGGTATTTCTACAAAAAGTAATGTTAGAATGATATGAGCTGGGTAGCCAATTCCTAAGCCAACTATTTCCAGAAATACGATTGTCATTTTTTTTCCTCTTGAGCACCATTTTGAATCTGCCCTGTGAGGCATCGTTGAAAAAGTGTAATATGTAATCATTGCATCGTAAGAACAACCTCCTCATCATAATTAAGTGACCCCTTCGGCGGGAAAGAATTGCCATTCACGTTTTTTCTGGCTCTTCAAAGCTTTAGTGCCCATGATGGCATTTGCAACATCTAGAATGGTAGAATATGTTACGCATCATGAACCTTGATGTATTTTGAGGTAGCCTACCAAGTTTTGCAATCATCAATTAAAAGGTTTGTTCTTAAAAGCTGTTTGAACAAAATTTGTTTGATTTTTTATGAAAAATGCAAAATATTGGATCTTTCACCCTTATTTGATCCCTCGTTGAGGAAAGCCTGAAACCGAAAGTCTCCAAAATTTTCATGATAATGGTTCAGTGGAAAGTGCTCTCCAATGTGTAGTTGTCAAAATCTGCATAGTTGCGTTCAGATACAGAGCGACAAAGAAGTTCATGCAGTAAAAAAAGACACAACTTTCAATGCAACTGAGAAGTCTCGGAAATGTCCCTTTTAGATAGGCTTCCCGCAATACACAGGTTCTGTAAGACTCTCAAGCGTGGGTGAAAGGCTTGAAACATTACTAACTCAAGGTTCTAACAGTGTACCAAATTGCACATTTATGTTATGAAAAGCAAGGTCTCCCGACAGCTTTCAGTCTAGCTCTGGACTAGTTTTTTCTCGACTGTAATTTATGTCTTTTCTTACTGCATGAACTTCTTTGTCGCTCTCTGTCTGGAATCTGAACGCAACTATACAATTTTTGACAACTAAACATTGGGGAACACTTCCCACTGAACCATTATCATAAAAAATTCGGAGACTTTCGGTTTCAGGCTATCTTCAGTGAGGGATCAAGTAAGGGTGAGAGACCCAAAATTTTGTATTTTTCATAAAAAAAAAACGACACAAATTTTGTTCAAACAGCTTTTAAGAACAAACTTCTCAATTGGTGATAGTGAAACTTGGTGAGCTACCTCAAAGTACATCAAGGTTCATAATGCGTAACATATAACACCATTCCAGATGTTGCAAATGCCTTCATGGGCACTGAAGCTTTGAAGAGCCAAAAAATACGTGAATGACAATTCTTTCCGCCGAAGAGCTCACTGAATTATGATAAGGAGGTTGTTTTTGCGATGCAATAATTCCATGTTACCATTATTATAATGACCAATCACTTTTCACGATGCCTCACAGGGCAGATTCAAGATGCTGCTCAAGAGGAAAAAAAAAGTTGACAATCGTCTTTCTGGAAATAGTTGGCTTGGAAACTGGCTACCCAGCTCATATCATTTCTAACATTACTTTTTGTAGAAATAAAAATTATTTTGTCAATATTTCAAAGAATTACTTATTAATGGCAAAAAGAGTGTTCTTGTTTTTTTTCTGTTTTACCCCAACATTTCAAAGACGATTTAAGTTAATCAAGAACGGTTTGCTGTGACTCCATGAACATAAAACAGTTAATGTATGTGGTGACAGGTGGTTTATAATGTGACAGTCAGTCTGCTGGTTGTAGAAAATGACTTCACGACCTTTAAGCAGGCCAACACCGGCCGATATACTTCACAGCTAGTAGTAAGAAAACATCATGTCATGCTCATTACAATTACAAAATATTGGAACTGTGATCCGATCCTTGTATCTGATATTATAACAAACGTTTATGTTTCTTACTCAGGTCATTTGAGCAGTTTGGAACTTTTGTGAAGATATATATTTTCATCACCAAGACTCTCCACCTCGATTATGTCCGTAAGTTTATGTGTCTGACATCCACAAGTTTACCAGAGTTGAGTTGCACAGTAGAGCTCCAAAGTTTCGAAGTTTGGTGCAGTTGCAGAATCCAAGATAAAATTAAAAAATCTCGACTGTTCGAGGTACTATTCAAACTTCAAACCCCACATGCAACACATTTCAATCTGATTTATTCATACAACGTATGCATAATATTACAAAGGTATGGCTGTATTAACACGAAATAATATATCATATATTATGATATTATCATTGATTTTAGAGGCGGAGACGCACGACATGACGTCGAGCTCTCAGATATTAGGGTTCATCTAGCGCGGGGATTTGTCGTCGCCTTTGGAATTCATTCGCTGACAACTTCGTTCCTGTCTAATAAAATGCATGAGATGTACCGAACTCACGAGATTCTCTCTCTGTGCTTCCGAAAACTAATCTCGCTCTGCACAAAATCCACTTTTCCATCATGATGTAATTACACTTTTGATTTGCGCTTTTTCCCATGCATATTCCATATCCTCATATAAATGAACTGACTTACTAGAATTCAGTATTATGAGCTTGAATCTTAGAAGTAGGTGCTCATCACCTACCTACTTGTAGTCTCATACCGCCGAAAGGACGAGATGCCGTCAGCCAGATTATTCGCCAATTTACAACTTTACGCAAACTTTCGGCTCGAGTGTCCGGTCCTTATACAAGGGGAGGTGACGAAAACACGACAACAACGCACGAGACTTCTCCCTACCCAAAGACAACAAGTTTGACCTCTTCAGAAGTTGGGATCTCAAGAACCAAACTCAATTTGGTGCTGCCGTTCCGGATTGTTCGAAACTTCCCAGACCCTCGCGCGCCGAGCTAACTGGTGTGCGGCTTGAGGGATAAAGCCGAAGCGCGCCAAGACATTTTCACGGCGAAATTAGATATTAACATTTTATAATCGCATAATTCGCTTCCGGTTTCCCAAAGGTATTTGCGCTTCGCCCGGAATCCCAGGGGATTTCGCCACCGCGATGACTTTCATCGCGCGGTTTGTGATACCGTTCAATTTTCGATTTTTGCTCTAAAATTACGAGAAGCGATCAGAGTTGAACAGTTTTATCTCATGTTCTGATGGGAAACAGGACAACCTACAAAAAAAAAGCGCCCAAACTTTAACACAGGGCAGCGTAGTAGTCCAGGAGGCAGTGAATTTTTGGAATTATAATTTTCCCAGTAAGTAAACATAGATAGGTGAGTAAAGGATTGTTCAGTCAGTAATTTTGAGCAACAAATCGTACATTCAATAGGGGGTTTTCCGATGGGTTGAGAAGGAAAATAAATGTCTTACGAAATAGAAAATTTAAATGCGTTCCACTTTTTTCACCACAAATAATAGTACATTATTCAACAAGCGGGTAATGATTGCTTTTTACTCATGAGGATGCAGTTTGCCGACACGAGCCTTGGCGAGTGTCGTAAGGCATCCGAATGAGTAATAGCCATTACCCGCGAGTAGAACACTATGCTTTGTCTGGTCTTATTGAAAAATGCAGGCATGTATGCGCGTGATAATGCGTGCATTATTCAATAGGATTGGATAAAAATAGTTCTTATAACAAGTCGTAATGTAGTCGATAATATCGATTTGTGTATAGTGAGTTTCAAACCTGGAAAAACAACTAAATATATGGGCAACGTATCCGAGAAATCGACCTTTTTATCCGATCAGCCAATTCATTGAATTACTTCAGCCAGACTTAATTTCTTCTGGAGATAAGATAGACTCTTTTTTTCTTATAAGCTTTATGATCTAAAATCTAAGAGATTTATAGCTGGAAAAGTAAGTATGTTCAGAAATTTATCCGCCATGGCTCACAGTGGGTGTAAAATGTAAAATATAAATAAAAGGCGGTCTTCTCACAAAAGTAAGTATGCTCTTTCAAATTTTCCACCGATGATGGAGCCCACCGGATTTCTTTTTTCACTAGTTCACTAGTTCACTATCTCCTGGACCATAAGGTTGTGTAAAACGAGGAACTAAGGTCCCGGGTGCATTTGAGCGTAGAACCTACGTAGAAGATAAGCGATAGGCCGCAAATGTCGGTCTCTCATTGGTTGTTGCAAGTGCGCGGTAGCATTGTACCCACCTTGCTAAATAATGCGAGTAGACTACACTTACAGCTAGGGGCAAGGTTTCTCTTTTAGCCATGACGACATGTCAGGCCGACAGACCACTAGTCGGGGTGGTACGCGACATAAAATAGCAAAATACCGCAAATGAATTAGACGGGATGCCCTTTGGTATGATGACTACTTATACCAAGGTGATTAATTTTCGCCAAGGATGCGTCAACATTTCCCACTCAGAAAAAAAGATGGCGACGATTTTTGACAGGAGCGGATTTTTTATAAAACATATGCGTGTGACACATGTTTTCTCACTAATTTTGACCTCCTGAATACGAATATGGAGTTTATTTTCACATTGGAAATCAACTTGACCTCATATTTTACATCTGAAAACCGCAAAAATAGCAGACTCTCGCTAATTTTTGAACTGAAAATTTGATGTACCATCAACGGCGATTTCCAGCCTTGAGCTGGCTGTATAAATCTCATAGAACAAGTAAACAGTCTGAGTTCTGCAAAATAACTCTTCAAACATCGCCAGGGTGCGCCTCAAATCATACCAAAAATGGGCGCTGGGAGCACACTTTGCTGGGGCTGGATGGGGAATGTAAGTGTGAAAGGAAGAATGTTGTGCAATATGTTTTACTGTTTAATATGACATACCAAGCATTCATCAACATACCATAGGGATTTGAAACAAAATACCGTACAAACAAATTTTCATGATTTGTTAATAATTTTTTTTATGACATGTACAATTGATACCAAAAAACGTAGCTTTGATTTTGATGATGTTCTTTATCAAAGTAAATACATCAAGAGACCTTTCTCACCTGAAATAACCACCCTAGCTCAAAGTTTCATATAATATAAAGCATTTTCGTCAGATCCGCGATTGCCAAACATCAGAAAAGCGTCTATTAATAATTTCAAAGTCCTTTTTTGAACTTGTTCTGGAATGCAACATACGGCTGATGGTTGAGCTTTGGCGTGAGTTTTCTGTCTCGCCCGTGAACTCATTCAGGTGTCTGCTGGTTTGGATATGCACCAACGGCAAAGGTTCAGTAGGACCTTCAGTGTTATTCGTATTTCTATGGCACCAACTTCAAATTTGTTGTCTTGTGTGTGTTGCAGAATAATGCGAGAATGAAAGTAATGAGCTATTAATGGAGGCTCAAAAGCGTCTAGGACGTGAACAAGCCAAAGAGCATGAAACATACACCATGTATCATAGGTACTATAGTTGTAAAATAAAAGTCGTAATGTTGAAAAGGTCTTGGTGCCTACCTGATCACTTTTCCATATGTTTCCCACGTCTGTTTTCTATGCCTGTTCACGTCCTAGGTGTTTTTGCGCCTTCACTGATAATACCATAGTTCAATTCTCGCAAATTCCAACACACACAAGAAAACAAATTTTAAATTGGTAATAACACTGAAGATCCTACTGCCCTTCGCCGTTGGTGCATATCCGGTCACCGAAAATTTCGAGACACCTGAATGAGTTCATGGGCGAGATAGAAATACTCGTAGAAAACTTTGAACCAAGGATTCACCATCAGCCGCATGTTGCATTCTAGAACAAGTCGACAAAACTTTAAAATCAAAAGACGCTTTTCTGATGTTTGGCAACCGCAAGTCTAACGAAAAATGATTTAATTATGAGTCGCTATACCGGAACTTTGAGCTAAGGTAGTTGTTTCAGGTGAAAAAGGTCTCTTGATGTATTTACCTTGATGGAAAACATCATCAAAATCAAAGCTACGTTTTTTAGTATTATTGAAAAAAAAGTTATCAACAAATCATGAAAATATATTTTTTTGGTTTTTTTATCTGAAATTGTCATTGTATGTTGATAAATCCTCAGTATATGTAAGCTTACTATATAAAACAGTGAAATGTATTGCAAAACATTTTCCATTTCACACTTACATTCCTTAAATCAGCCGCAGAAAAATGTGCTCTAAGAGCCCATATTTTGTATGTTTTGGGGCGCACCCTGGCGATGTTTGTAGAGTTATTTTGCAGAACTTACACTGTTAACTTATTCCGTGGGATCTATTTAACGAGCTCAAGGCTGGAAATCGATGTAAATGGCATACAAAATTTTCAATTAAAAAATAAGCGAGAGTCTGCTATTTTTGCGATTTTCAGATGTGAAATATGAGGTCGATTTGATTTCTGATGTAAAAATAAACTCGATATTCGTGTTCAGGAGGTCAAAATTAGTAAGAAAACATATCTCACATGCCTATGTTTTACAAAAATTCAGGTCCTGTCAAAAATCGTCGCCATCTTTTTTTCTGAGTGGGAAATGTTGACGCATCCTTGGAGAAAATTAATCACCATGGTATGAGTGATTATCATGCCAAAGGGCATCCCGTCTAATTCATTTGCGGTATTCAAAATCGTAGCACCCCGACTACACGTAATTAGTAATCGCTGCACAAGCATCTTTGCTTACGGATGGAAAATATTCAAGGGACATGACAATGGGCAACCAGCTTCACAATCGAAATTTCAACTCGCCACGACTCTTTAATTCTTCCTGTAAAGAAGGTTGGTCGATCCCCTTTCCTCACAGCTGAAGTGTAAAAGCTCGATCCGAGTGAGGGCGATGGAAGGTATGGATGGTAGGTACTATCGGCGCGGCGTAGCCTAAGTAAAAATGCTGAGGCACAGGAATATCACCTCTGACTGAAGCATTAGGAAGGAATATTTTTGATGTATTGTGAACACGCGTAAGTATCGCAACGTATAAATTTAGTAAGTTAAACCCAATTTATGGATTGACGCAAGATGGAACGTAACCGTAGCCATAACGTAAGCCGTAGCCGTAAGAAATTCAGCTTGTGCAAACCAATGTACGTGTACGTGTGTTTATAAATACGCTAGCCATAGCCGTAACTTGGCGCACCGCAAGACATGCGAGCCAAGTCCATCTTCCAAGTTAGGGCTACGGCAGGGTCTTACGGCAAGCCAATCAGAGCGCATGTCGATTCGTTTTCATTGGTTCATTGGTGTATAGTCTGTGACTGGTGTATTGTGATCCGTCAGTTTTTGATAGCCCAGCGGAGACAACCAAGAAACTGTCCTCGTGGAATTGCACGGTGGTTGCCTATTTTATATTCCTGCATGCAATAGATTGCATACTGGAGCCTTGTGATAGGTTACTGAAAAAAAAAACAGAGAACTACTTAGCTCATAAAAATCTACCTACTTATAGAATCGAATGTATTACTGAAAGAGTTATAGCCACTTTTTCTTCCGGACAAATTCCATCACTAATGTGACGTCTTCGTAGTCTGTTATTCAAATTCTTCACAAAACTATCAAACTGTGGAACCGTCATCCTTGTGTATTTGAAGAATTGTTTATCGTCCATCTCTTTTATTTTGAGAAATGTAGCCCTGTAAGATCCAGAGGTACGGCGATCTCGATATAAGGGCCGTCTTTTCCAACGCCTGTACTGTCTCTTTGGCTTGTTGGCGTCCAACAGCACATTAGCTGCACTCAACAACAATATAGCTGTTACAACCAGAAAATGATTAGTTGAATCGTCACTATTAATTTTTTATTGGAACATTAATTTTCAGAATTCAACGTTGTGTCGAAATCAAACAGCAACAAGGTTGTATTCAAGCGTATGCCGTCTAGCGTTACGGCTGATCTATAAGGGATCATTTACATATAGTACTAGCGGTAAGCAAAATAAAACTGCATTTTATGATACAAGCAACAGATTTGGTACACGTGATCTTTGAAGAATTCTAAGCGATTTGACCCGTAGTTCTTGAAAATCCCTTCGGGGGGAGCCAAGATATAGGGGGGAGGGGAGGGGTTGATTTCTCTTATTTAGAAAAAATTATATATGCACCAAACTGGCATGGAAAATGTCAAATTCAAGTGAATTGAACATGCTGAATACACTGGTTAATCCTAGTTTCATAAGAAAATGCAATTAGTAGTCTTTTTTCAAAATGGCCGCCAATAAATGACAAAAAACATGTATGAATAGGGTGTTCGAGTAAGGTATCGATTTATATGTTTTCGAGGTCGCTGGACTCATTTCTCTTATTAAAATCATCATATCGAACATACTTATCCATTTTGGGTCAGGGTAAATGAAACAACCCCCCCCCCCACCCTGAAGTGACACTTTCAAGATTTGGAGCGAATAATCAAAAGAACAATATGGAGCTACATCTAAATATCATCTTTTTGATTGATAAATGAAAATTATACCGATGCAACAGCACCTTTAAACTCACAACCATCCCTGGAAGCCCCAACCACCCTTAATGGGAGGGTCTTGAATAACCTAGATTTCCTTGTGTCATAGGAAAGTGCTTGAAAATGTTTTTACCCTAAACTGGCAGGTAAAGTGTCCATTACAATCGTCTTTCGACGCAGGAAAGTAAGATTTCCCTGCCTAGGCAGATAAGAGACGTCTTGTTTGCTCAAAATTTGCTGAAAAGTGTTGGAAACCGGGCCCAGCAACGTGATACCTATTTGCCAAATTGTGGCAGAATGACATTTCAGAATTCTGGTACCAATTTCTTTTTTGTGGTTTATTGAGGTAGTTTCGGGTAAAACGTTATACATAATACGCCGGGGAAGTTGGTGTCTTAACAGGGCCCGTAGCTCGACCCGTAGGCTCCTATAGGCATCGCTTATGCTCGTCCTTGAATATGCCTAATATAGCCCTGTGAAGATTCACTTTCCTGCCTTATTATGTTAGTTGCAGCGGTACGCTAGCAAAATGACCCTGATTCTGCATTTTGTGATACTGCAATGGAATTTGGCATATGCAAACTACGTAGAATTTCAAGTAATTTGACCCGCAGCACTCAAAAATTTGTCCATTAGGGGGCGACTGGGGGCCCCTCCAAATTTCAAGATGTCAGAGTTTTTACCATGCACCATTCAGTACCGCCCTATCTACCGTACAGGACCTAAACAACTTTGTTCTTGACCATCATAACATTTTTCGTCATGTCAATTCCATTGTTCTTACAGAAAAAAATTATTTCTTTGTCTGGTCAACAAGTCAAGAAATATATATTTTTTTGGACCAAAAATAGATTGTTGAGTCGTTTTTGTGTGATCATCGATGAATCCACATCCCCTTGATTTATTAATGAAAACAAAAGTTTTGCGTTCTATTGTTCAACGAAGGGGTGACCTCATCTTACCATTATTTTCAACATTACCTATTTCAATGTTTTATCCCTAAAAATATGATTATTATTGTACTAATATATAGCTTGAAGTTTTCTTCAACGGTGTGGATGATAAAACGGCCTCAGATTCCACCTGGAAGTCGTGCATATTAATTTTTCTGCAAGGCCGTCAAATTTGGCATTTTTGACTTTCTACCGGGAGCGGCCAAAATGTCAATACACACCACTCCGCCCAAGAGCACCGGTTGTGGTACTCTCGTACCAACTCTCATTTCAGTATCACAAAATGCAAAATTGTTAGGCGTGAATATCGTTTTCCGCTAGAGCAAACCGGTGCTCTTGGGCGGAGTGGTGTGTATTGACATTTTGGCCCCTCCCGCTAGGAAATCAAAGATGCCAAATTTGACGGCCTTGCAGAAAAATGATTATGTACGGCTTCCAGGTGGCATCTGAGGCAGTTTTATCATCCACATCGTTGAAGAGAACTTCAAGCTGTATATTAGTATAACAATAGTCATACTTACCGGGGTAAAACATTGAAAAAGGTAATGTTGAAGATAATGGTAAGTTGAAGTCACTCCTTTGTTGAAAAATAGCACTGCAAAAGTTTTCTTTTCATAAATGAATCAAGGGGATGCGGATTCATTGATGATCGCACAAAAACTACTCAACAATCTATTGGTGGTCCAAAAAAAAATATTTTTCAATTTGTTGACCAGACAAAGAAATTTTTTTTTTCTATAAGAAGAATGGAATTGACATGACGAAAAATGTTATGATGGTCAAGAACAAAATTGGTTAGGTCCTGTACGGTAGATAGGGCGGTACTGAATGGCGCATGGGAAAAATTCAGACATCTTGAAATTTGGAGGGGCCCCCAGTCGCCCCCTAATGAACAAATTTTTGAGTGCTGCGGGTCAAATCACTTGAAATTTTATGTAGTTTGCATATGCCAAATTCAATTGCAGTATCACAAAATGCAGAATTAAAAAGCGTACCGCTGCAACTATGTCAATAACTAGTTAAGGTATAAAATAGTAAAATACCTACTAATTAATATTTTATGTATTTGGAGTTTTTTGTTGAAATTCCTCACTACTTGTGAACATGTTCATGGGGTTTAAAATTAAACCCGAAGTAAGCAACTGGGCCTTTGATACGAAGCTCTGACAGTCAGTCAGTATTACCATGCAATTTGTTGTGTTGTTGTGACATTGATGTGGTGTTTTTCACCGTATCTTGGAGCTTCCCTGTGGAGAGCACCGGCAACAGCAGAAAGTTATAATTTATGAACTCGTTTATGATCAACTATGCCCCCTTTCCTGAACGTCATTTTTTTAATTTTGAACTGTCACCCAGATTTTGAGCAGAAATAGAAATCTTTTCGAAACAAAACCAGCTTTTTCGACATTTGAAAGTGGATGTGGAAGTTTCTTGCATAAGTACCCTCAATATAGCCTTCAGGAGGTTGTGGATGCAAAATCGATCGGCTAGAATGATTTTCCAGACAATTTTAGTGAATAAAGCGTTGATGGCGATACCAGACTTAACGTCAAGGGAGTTATGGGAATATCTAGAATAATGATCGAAAGAACACAAAAATCATCACAACAAAGAAAGTGTATCTAAGGGGGTCAAGCCTGTTACAGATAGTTCATACGACGCACCTTCTCGAGGATAGCAAAAGGTCTAAATACATTTCTTCTCTGGAAGGATGCCTAACTTCCAAAAAGAAAATATTTAATTCGGAAAAACCCATCTCTCCTAACAATCAGGATAAAAATTTAAAACAAAAAAAGCACTTTAAGGAAAGTTAGGGGAACAGCTGGTCATAGACTGGATTCTCTGCAATTACCAGTGTTCTAAAAAATCACCACAACAATTTCACACCCGGCACGTCGTAGCCAGCATTGATTTTATTCCGAAAATTCGTTTTCCAGTCAGATTCCTGGAGAATCATCTGAAAATAAAGAGTGAACGGGATATGAACCCATATATTTATAACTACAGTACCTACCTGGAATATTATCAAGTAGGTATTGTGGCAGAATGGCTTAGGATCATAAAATAAAGGGGAATGAAATATTTGGGAATAAAATTAGATTTACGGGCGATAGAGGAAAGGAAAGAAATTGGGTTGAGGAATGCGAAATATATCGATTTTGGCCGGCCAGCATTGGAACCGGATGCAGGCAAAAGGCATCGACGTTTGTAGGCCAGAGGGTTGTGACGGGAGACGGGGTGTGGGAAAATAAGGATAGGTCCAGGAACAGTGACGAAGAGAAGAGATTCGAGTGGTAAGGGTCGAGCTCGACGGGTGTATTTTAGGGGAAGATAACTAATATTTTTGAAAAAGAATAAATTAAGTGCTAAAACACTGTGATAGATTTGTAGTAAATCAGTGACGTGGAAGGCAAACCTTAAGGCAAGTCTGATTTCTATTGTAATCGAATGCGAATGGTTTAAATAAGGTTGAAGTAATTGTTTTGGTTTAAAAAAAAATGATAGTAGGTTTTGTTTGATCTTTTGAACAGCCATGAGAATCGTCAAGCCGATTTCAATTCACTGCGTAGTAGCTTTGAGCTTTTAAATGCGGCCACTTGTTTTCAGATAACTACCTTCCAGATGCAAGAAAAAGGGTGAAACCTCAGCAACCCTTTTAAGAGATTTGGCTTCCGACAGAGCATGATTTTGTAGACTCTATTAGCTGAGACAAGCACTAGCAGTATTTATGCAAATCAAATCTGGGCAAAATCTTGATTACGCGTTATTTTCCCCATAGAATAAGACATGTAACCCTTTCGCGCGACAAAAAATTTAAAGGCATGAGGCCGAGTTTCCAAAGAGAAACCCCTGAGTAATGCTAAGAAAATTCAGTGTCGTTTCGAAACACTTCAAGATAAGAAATGAACGAGACACAAAATTTTGCAGGCTAATTAATTAGAGGCTCATTGCGATGACTTGTATTCCGTATTGTAAATTTGTGTAATGGTATTGAACCTAGCATGAAACAGATCTGCTGATAAGTCTTTGAATTATAGACTATAGCACCAGCTGGATATAAAATCTATGGAATGTCAATACTCAAATTTTATGTGAATTATTTGATCAATAATTAAAAATAATGGCTGTAAATTCGAAAGATCAAGACAAGACTCAGTGAACAACAATCTCTCTCTAAGTACAATTAAACAGGAAAGATTTCTTCTCGTACCAGGGCGAATGGGAGAAAGGGGAGAAAGGGTTGAAACAAAAACTGGAAAAAGGATAAAGGAATTAGGCAGGGAATTAAACTCAAGTATACTAGGAAATGGATTCACCCATAATTCTGAAAATTAGGAAGAATGAGAACGGAATTAATTCGCAAGGGTTGAACAAATTCGTCGTAGGATTGCACTCGAAATTAGGATGTACTTTTCTTTCAGAAACCGAATGTAAACTGAATAAAACAATTCCGAACGCTAGCTGAATATCAGCACGTCAGGAAATTATAAAATGAATAATTAAGGTGAATTTAATTAAGTTGGCGATGATTGATTAATTTGTAATAAAATTGAGGTGTGGTTAAATGACTTTGTTTATTTTTCAATATTTATTCAATTCATTCCCTTTAAAAAGAACGTGAGGTTACTACTAGAGTAGGCTTGAGGCATTAGCACGACGTGAAGCTGAGGTAGGTGTAATCGGGTTAAATAACTTAGGTAAAGGTAAAATAAAATCTACGGCACAACGAAATACGACTTAGGGTAATTAGACGCATCACAGCTTAATTAATTTATTGTAGGGAAGGGAGGGGATATCACAAAATTGGGGCCGGTGACGGGGTTTATCACAAAATAGTTGCCGTGATGACCAGAATCTTACAAATGGTTGTCGGTGACGCAGAACTTCACAGTAGGTGTTGTGACTAGGATTTTACAGTATTATTATACTAAATATTTTATACCATTCAAAAACATTTTTGGAGCGCTTTCCTACGATACAAGGAGAGTTAGGTTACACAAGACCCTCCCATTAAGGGTGGTTGGGGATTCCAGGGATGGTTATTGTGACGTTGAAGGTGTAGTTACATGGATAATTTTCATCTATCATCAAAAAAGAAATTCTTCAGATGTAGCTCCATATTGTTCTTTCGATATTCACTTCAAATCTTGAAAGCGTCACTTCAAGTGTTGGGGGTGGTTCATCTACCCTGACCCAAAATAGATCATTTTATTCGATATGGTGATTTCGATAAGAGAAATGAGTCCAGCGCCCTCGAAAACATATAAATTGATACTTTACTCGGATAACTTATTCATGCATGATTTTTTGTCATTCATTGGCGGCCATTTTGAAAAAATGGCTACTATTTGCATTTTTTATGAAATTAGGCTTTACTAGTGTATTCAGCATGTTCAATTCACTTGAATTCGACATTTTCCATGCCAGTTGAGCGCATATATATTTTTTTCTAGATAAGAAAAATCAACCCCTCTCCCCCCCCCCCATATCTCGGCTCTCCCCGAAGGGATTTTCAAGAACTACGGGTCAAATCGCTTGGAATTTTTCAGAGGTTACGTGTACCAAATCTGTTGCTTGTATCATAAAATGCAGTATTCTTCACTAGTTAGCTACTTACCGCTAGTACTAATAGGCCTTAACCGTCATAGTAACAGCAACGCTAACCTTAGTGTGAAAGTTTGGATTTGCACATTCCATCAGTGGAGCCGAGAATGCAACGAAGGTAGATTGCTGGTATCCAGTCTCGGGGCCGACAACCTGCTTTCAATGTGTTCTCGGGCTCACGTATGAAATATACAGGTCCAAACTTCTACACTAAGATTAGCGTTGCTGTAACTGTTGGTTAAGGTCTATGTAAATGATACCTAAATGAACCGCATGTTAAGTCTACGGTACGGTTGCGCTCAAGTTACGGCCCCGGTTACGTTACGTCTTGCGTCAATCTATAAACTGGGCTTTACGCCTGAAAAGGAACAATGCCAACATGTCACTGATATCATTCCATCCATTTCAATATGACAAATCGGGTAATTTGCAATAGGTCTACCTATAGCTGCGTCTGTGTTGTTTTTACAAATATGATCTAAGACAAATTAGTCTAGTTTCCGCCTGCGTCAAAGTCTAAGAGCGAGACAAGTCATTTATTCTTGAAGGGAAAAAGTCTTAAAAAAAGAAAACCAGGAGAGTTATCATATTTCAATGGACCCTACATGCTCGACATTCATTCAAGAGAGAGGGTGTGTGTGTGTGTGTGAGAGAGAGACAGAGAGAGAGAGAGAGAGAGAGAGAGAGAGAGAGAGAGAACGTTCTGTGAATTCAGACTGTCACCGCTACTTATCCTTTGTAGAGACTCCAGCACAATGAGTAAAATCGTCGTATGGATATGGCAATAGGTCGTATGTTACAATTTTTTTTTGAGAGAGCCAAAGAACCGTCGCTCATACCTATCAAACGCTTGAAGAAAACCTCTATTACTCATCATCTTGTCACATAAGTTTAGAGGTGCAAAATAACGATGGGTAATTCAAGCGTCTGATAGGTATGAGCGAAGTTTTTGGCCCTCTCAAAAAAAAAAGTTCTGTGACATACGACCTATTGCCATATACACGACGAAATACTCCACTTGTGACGTCACGTTGCAGTTGCCTATCTAGAACTGTTTCTTGCACTATGCTGAAAACATCCCATTCAGATCCGTGATTCACAGTTAAGACCGCAGAATGACTTACGGTCGTCATCGAGGTCGTCATGATGTTGACGGTTCGCCTGTGGAGAAAATTTGAAATAGCTTGTTGTGTCGGAAACATAAACAAACGTACCTACCCATAATAACGTGAGGGAAAGTCAGGTTAAATGGTGAGGTAAATGAGAAGGAGCATTTAAATTATTAAATTTTACATGCCTAATTTTCTTCGTAATTGATATGTCCGCAGGGGACTCGCACGTCTCGCCCGTTTTAGTTCTTCCTGATGAAAATCACTGAAGTTTTAATTATACAACGTGTCGTATTAGTGAACTCATGGGGAAAATCCATTCCATGTATAATTTTTTGATGAATTTTATTCAACAACAACATTCATCCGAAAAAAGTGTATGCGGTGGTTAGTCAAACCTACCTTGCATTTTATTCTAGAGCATTCAGACTTGACACAGTTGCAGTACATACATCCATCCTTCTTTTAAGAAGTGGAAACAAGGTTGTAACCCCGGAATAGCAGCGGGTTGCCTACCTTAGAGGGGTAGATTTCAAAACCTCAACAAATCGTCCGTTTTGGTGACTTCTATGAACGAGGATCGGTCCCCCACTCGGCATTTACTAGTTCAAAGCATATGTCGACCTTGGCGATGGGTCGTGGAAGCGGCTTGTCTACCTTCCACAAACAAATAATACCGGAATCATAGTGTTTCTATACCATTTTCAATAACTCAGTTATTTTTCAAGATATTCGGATGAAATTCGGTAAAACCTTGAAGAGTAAAGTCAGGAAGAGAATGCCGTGTGCTGCCACCGTCCTTGCCTGCTATATTCAAAAATACGACAGTCAACAGTTTTCCTCCTTATGGCCGCCATCTTGAATCCACCCATTATTGAATAACTGGAAAATCAATTGGCAATACAAATCATGGTCTTAAGGAATAATACAGATGCAAAAATAACTATACCCAGTGAGCAACTTCTTTTTAATTGACCAAAAAGTGGCTGTGGCTCCTGCGGTTGGACATAATTTTTGGCACACCTCCATTGTTTTGTCCCTACTTTATTTTTGTTAATTGAGTACATCATATTTAGTTACTTCTATCAATTATTATCATTGTATTTACCTAATTTTTAAGTTAATTTCTGAAGAAGATTGTATACCTGCCTATTTATTTTATTTTTTACTTTACTTTGTATACCCCAAGTGTTTAAACAAATAAATTACATACATACATTGACCAAAAAGAGCTGTATGACCGTTGAACACATTTTCACGAGTGTCACAGAGCTTTGGCGCTCACCATGGTCAAAATGACCATTGGATAGATGAAGGAGGGTGTTTAAAATTATCCTCCATCTTTTTCGAAAAGGGATACAAAACCATTCTGATTTGAGTTCAGTCTTTCCTGAAATAGCCTGAAAATATTCTGAAAAAATGGGTAGTTCACTATAAAATTTCACACTCTTAAATAGCCGGAATTATAGTCAATTTAAAAAGATATACTCACTGGGAATGATTATTGTTGCACTAAGATTATTGCCTATGACCATTATCATTAGTACAGATTATTTTCTCACTTATTCAACAATGGGTGACTTCAAGATGGCGGCCATGAGAAGAAAAAGAGTTGACTGTCATATTTTTGATGATAGTGGACAGAGAGAATAGCAACAAACGGCATTTCATTCTTGACTTTACTTTTCAAGGGACTACCGAATTCCACTGAAATATCTTAGTAAATCACCTCGGAAATTACTGATTTTTTGAAAAATGTGAGTTTCCATGAAACCGAGCATGAAACTGACCACTAATTTCAGGATTTCTCAGAAACGGCTGAAGATATTGAGACGCGGTTTATTTTGTCCTTACAAACATCAAATTGTGAATTAATGTTGTGACTTTCATGGTTTTTTGGTTCAGGGGTTGGAATTTTTGAATTATCGAACACCCTGTATACGACGTCTGCAAGGAGACTGACCGTGACGTCACCTCTTAAAAGTTGCTCAGGGGCCTAATGAACATTTTGTGACAAGTCTCATCGTTTGATCATTCTTTGCAAGGTTGTAACACCGTAACGTCCGGACTAACTGTGATTCCGGTGATTTCTGTTTGTGTCCCTGAAAGATAGGCAACCCGCTGTCACAACTCATCGCCAAGGTCGATATATGCCCATAACTAGTAAATGTCAAGTGGAGGACGGATCCCAGCCCATGAAAGTCACCGAAACGAACGATTTCTTGAGGTTCTGAAATCTACCCTTGTTAGCTAGACAACTTGGAATCTAGAGGACAAGCAAATTCAGACGATTTCTAAAATCATCATAACTTTTGATTCCCGTCAGCGATTTCATATCGGTTTTCAGTGTTCGATAGCTCAATCTTTCTTCTTCATGCCTTGATCACGTAAAATACGAACAATGTTTTATAAGGTTGCTACAGGGTGATCAATGGAACAGTGTGAAATTGCCGAAAGTTCAATACGAGCGCGATTCCCCCCCAAAAAAAATGCATGCATTTTAATAGCACAGTTATGAAGATCAGTGTTTCAGCTTTGGTGAAGTTTTTGAATTTTAGAAATTGAAGGTGCATTGCCAAAGATATTGATCATTTTATGCCGCCGTGTTGAACTTCCAAGAAAGAAAAAAGTGATCCGATTTTATTGAAACTTGGAACGTACTCATGTCTGGCTCAAGTAATTGGAATTTCAAGGTCAAATGTCACTTTCGATCACTTTCGTTCGAGCCGCTATATTGAATTTTTTACATACATGATTCGATTTGAATGAAACTTTGAAACACACTAGAATCGAATCATTTACATAAAAGTTCAATGTGGCGGCTTGAAAGTGACCGAAAAAGACATTTGATCTTGAAATTTCAATTACTCAAACCAGACATGAGTGTTATCCGAGTTTTAATGAAATCGGATCACTTTCTTGGAAGTTCGACATGGCGGCACAAAATAATCAATATCTTTGGTAATTTACCTTCGATTTCCATAGTTAAAAAACGTTACTGAAGCTGAAACACCACTCTTTATAACTGTGCTAATGGAATGCATAAAAAAATTGTTTTGAGAAATCGCGCAGGTACTGAACTTTTGGCAATTTTACACTGTTCCATTGATCACCCTGTAAAATCTTCATGAAATGTTGTTCGCATTCGACGTGATCAAAACACGAAAACAAAGGATTGGGCTATCGAATACCAAAAACCTATATGAAATCGGTGATGGCAATCAAAAGTTATGATGATTTTAGAAATCGTCTGAATTTTCTTGTCCCCTAGATTCTTTTGATGTGTGTATGAATCAAATATTATCTGTTATCAATTCTGGATTCTGGATGCATAAAGTAATTTCTATTCAGGATGCAGAGATGTGTTTGTTTATGGAATGTGGTTCAATTTATGTATCACATACTCATAAGCTCATACGTCCGATGTATACGGAAAACCGGGAACGGGATGTAGGTATTTCCATTTCCGATGTGATTATCTTCGACATCTACATCAGATAGGTGCGTTGATAATAGTCAGCTTTTTCCTGTTTGAAGTAGGCAGTTTTAAATAACAGCGAATTCCCTATTATTTCATTTGTCTGTTTAGTCTGTTTTCAGAATAACGAAACCAGAAGGGCTCGAAGGACCTCTTTGCCTCTCTATATTTTTAAAAATAAAATGCAAGATAAAAAAATACTTGATTTCTTTTCAACACTTCTTTGACATGTTTCAAACACTGACCGAAGTTGAAAAACGTTCATAAAATATGAATAAGTTTCTTTATCACAGTACTCAGGTACCTGTTCATAGTTATGATAGGAAACCGTAGGTAGTTAGGTACCTATGACCGGTTAGATACATTCATAAAATAAGTTCGGAAAAGTCAACTCCTTTGTGTAGGTCATGTACCGATGGACAAACTGAAAACCGACCAGTTCTATTTGTTTTCCTGGATCAAGGTACATAATGCACGATGACCATTAACGGAAATGCATAATCTGCGCTTAGCCTGAGGTTTAGCGACCGTACCGTGTCCCTTCCCAGCTATAACGACCGGGAGTTGCACATTTGCGATAAGCATACCTACAGCGCTGGATTTGTGGGGCATTGATGTAATGATATTCACCTGGAAATATGTGTTGCGCGACTTATTTCTTTACACGAACTTTAGACCAAAACGGTTGGACACAATCTATTGTCCCTTTCCCAGAGGCCATCCACTTCTCGTTTATTTCATATTTTTCAGGCTGAATACAATATTACAAGAAGGTGGAAATCAGCTGAATGAGATACATTCGAAGAAGGATGATGGAGGATAGTTGGGGAAAGCTCCACAACTTGAATAAATAGAGCAGACCTCGTATAAAAAGCTGGAAGACCATGTTTCTGTTCGAAAAAATATGTTGCCCCCGAGGTTGCCTCTTATGTGTGTGCTTTAAAATATACAAGCTATAACCTTTATATCGATCAACTAATCGTTGGGTGCAGGCTTTTATAACAGATGATGGCGCGCATTTCATAACTCATCAAATTGAGAACAATCCCCATGTGGTGTTCCCATTTCCATCCATCAGTTAGATAACTCCAACATTGCTCAAGCATGATGATGAGGGATACTTTTGATATGATGAGAACTGACTATTTCGCAATTATGATGACGTTCGGAACAACCGAAAGAGAATACGCGGAGAATACCTACAGGACAAACAACCGTTCTAGCTTGACTTGACGCGGGATCGCCCGAGCCGTTAGTAATAGGACGAATCTTGACTGACGAAAGCCAATTTGAGGCAGGATGTGCGGCAGATGTAAACTGTTGAACATTGCGGATTATCCAGTATTCTTATTGCGTTTATTTGTGCACCAGGCAACAAACATTTACGGGCGAGTTTCAAGCTAATCATTGAGCACTCGAAACGCTTTTTTGTGTAGATCGTGCTAGCTGCCGGTTGCAACTGTTGCATCAGTGTTGCAACTGTCAAGTTGGTCGTCGTATGATCGTAAAATCAGTTGTTGAGGCGTTCGATTGCAATACATCTGAGTTACTAATTTAATCAAAAACAGCTTCGCTTTTATGGCAGTAAACTAAATATAAAGCAATGGAAACAAATTATGTGTAAGTCCAATCACTCCAATCAGTCCAATCGTTAGGTAGACTAGCCAAAAGAGGGACAAATTTCAAACGGCAAGATAGCTTCAACCGTCAGGTGAACAATATACAAAGAGGCGCCTCGAGAGGCGCTATTGTAACTTTTTAGTACTGGCCGGCAGATGACGCCACAATACAAGCAATTTTCGATACCAACTTTGCAGCGGATCATTATCTAATATAGGTAAATATGAAAGTACTTGAACGACTTTATTGTTCTAAGATCAGTAGTTTGCCCTTCACTTCTAAAAAGTTTTTCAGAATAAAACTGCAGTTCTTATCTCTTCATGTGGGTCGCATCTATAGCGGATCAGATACCTTGTCAATATAAATGTCAGAAATGTCATCGGTTGCGCCTCTTCATAGTGTTTCACTCAACTTTTCAACAACAAGAAATCTTACCTGTGAATTCAAAAAATTCTTCTCTGGTGATCATGAAGGCGGCTAAGTTGGCAGTGTATATGGCAAGGAAGACCACGGCGAACATCGCCCAGACGTTTGTCATGAAACGTGCAGTGAACCCTCTCGGTGAGTCGACGTGAACCGCTGCTTGGAAAAGCACGGCCCACACCAGCCAGTAAGTGCGAAACAAAGAAAAACGATGAGACGCAGAAGGAGTTGACTGGAAAAAGAAAAACAATACTTTTTAGCACACGAAGCGTCTTTCCAGAGGGATGTTACTACATATAATACAATCATTGAACATAAAAACTTCACACGCGGGCATACGGCTCTCCCAGAGCGGCAATACCCTATTTTCGATAAATTATAGTTATAGTCGTCTAGGACCTAAATTATTCCGTACATGAACAGTTTCAAACATTCCCATTCCTTTTACGCAACTCACCAAATATGATAAGAAGGACCTTATTTCATCAAAATTAGAATGTTTTATCGTCGATTCAACTTTAGTGTCGCTTCTAGAAAGTGTCTGCTATGCTATAGCCATATCATGTTTTGAATACCTGGTTTGGTAATGGTAACTGAGTCATGGATACATTGATATACAGGTGTCCCAGCTAAGACGATCCCGCGCAGTTTTTTCAGAAAATATCAAGGCAACAAAAAAAAGTCTCAATTAGGGGGAAGCGAGGGGGGAAGCCTGACCCTTTAAATCTCTTTTAAGGGGAGCGTCGATGCTTGTAGGTGCTCTAGTTTCCAAGAAAATGCAGTTTTAATCAGGCAAGTCACAAGAATTCAGAAATTCATGACTGATAAAACAAAATACTGTTACGGTATACGGGTTCGCCTATTTTGAAATTGAACGCGCTGATTCACTTGTAAACAAACTGCACTTTATTAGCTACTACCGATACAACTAAATAACGCACAGAATTATTTATCAATCGCTTAGAAATTCACAATGTCGCTTGAGGTGTTAACGCCACGATCGCTCGATTCCAACTCTGCCGATGCCAGGTCAAGTTCCTCTCTTATAGCGTACCTTCTACGGCACCTCCACCAGAAGTCTCGACGTGTCGTGACCTACCGCTGAAGTCTCTCGATGCTTCCCGAATGCAACGCGTGAATCTAGATTTCTCTAGAAAGAGCCGGGATGGTCGCGAGCTTCGTAACAATACTTCAGAGGAAGTGAAATGCTCTTTCTCTGGGCTTTCCACTGATGTGTCGCCGATGTCTGTACCTGGCCCAGTAAGCCAGAGATTCTGCCTTACAGCCCAGCAAACACAATAATGATAATTATGACGTCACCGATCACACACTTGTTGACTTCAACACTAGTCGTTACTAGGACTTTATAATCGTAAGACAATAATCGGAATTCATGACGACGTCACCGATCACACACTTGTTGATTTTATCATCAGCCAGTATTCACTGCTATGGTGAATCGAGATATAGTAAGTGAAAAAGTCCTAGTAACGACTAGTGTTAAAGTCAACAAGTGTATTATCGGTGACGTCATAATTATCGTTATTGTGTTTGCTGGACTGTGAGACAGAATATCTGGCTTACTGGGCCAGGTACAGACATCGGCGCCACATCAATGGAAAGCCTAGAGAAAGAGGATTTTTTTTCATCTGAAGTATTTTGTTTTGTCGATCATGAATTTGTGAATTCTTGTGACTTGCCCGATTAAAATTGCATTTTCTTGAAAACTAGAGCACCTGCAAGCATCGGCGCCCCCTCAAAAGAAAGTTAAAAGGTCAGGCTTCCCCCCAGGTGAGAAATTTTTATGTTGCTTTGATATTTCCTGAGACAATTGCGCTGGATTGTTTTAGCTGGGTCACCCTGTATTCAATGGACTACTCGAAGTGGTGGAGTGAACAGTCAAATTCTTCATGAAAGGTCTAATTATCCTGCATAAATCTATACAAAGATTGTCTTCGAAAGATTCCAGGTTTGTCAGTTGTCACTCACTATACCTCTTCGTCTTGCATTGCTGTATTTAGCAAAAATTATGGTGGGTTCACATAGAGCAAGTGAAGTAATCAAGTAAATTGAAAAAGTAAGAAGTTGGAAAAGAGTTTATTATACAGAAATAAAAGGATTTGAAAGGAGCCAATCAAAGCATCTCATTTAGCGGTCTGGTTTTATATTGACGCCGTCTGTGCTCCCGAGATCTGAGCTTAATCAGCTTCAAAGCAACTTGAGAAAATGTCAAAAGCAGAAACAGCAGTATTTTTCAAGTTTCAAGTAGAGCACAACTTCTTTCTGACAAGCGAGACTTAAAGCTGTACTACACTACACAATTTCCTGAACAATCTGTCAGTTAAACAGTCAAGTTCATTGTTTTTTGACACTATTTTGGCAGATTGTTCAAGAAATTGTGTAGTGTAATACAGCTATCAAAGAGTGACAGCTGAAATTTGAAGAAAGACCGAACTGATAATCAAAATGACTTCGGTTATGCTTGTCTTCTCTGATTTATTGCGAACGTAAGAAAGTGAAGTAAGTAAAGAGATAAGATATCTTAATTTCCATCATTACTGCTACTTTGAAGATTTCGTCTCTATACGATTCCTTTGCATCGTTAGCTGTATGAGTAAAGGCATAAAAACACTGCAGTTAGCAAAAAGTCATTGTATTGAATTGTTATATTGTTTTTTTACTACTAGCCGTGAAGTGCGTCATTATTAACCTGCTCCTGTATTAGAATCAGGATTTTCTAGTAGTAAAAAAAATACTATATCAACCACGGTCGAGAAAATGATTATAGCTTCAGCGCCTTATATCCCTCAGCTGCGCTTCGGGATCTAAACTGGCGCTTCAGCTGTAATAATACTTTCTCAACCTTGGTATATAATATACTATTATAGTACAGGAAAAATAGTACAAAAATCAGCAAAACCTCGGAATGAAATGGACGTCCTGAAAATTTGATATTTTGTTCAGAATTAGATGCTCTACTACATATCCAAAATCGCCAAAAATCGCACCTGGGGGTTTTGAGTTATTGGAAGGGGGGGGGGGGGGTAAAAAATTGCAACTTAAAATGGAGGGGATAAACCTGTCAATGCACTGGATGGAAATACATCGTAATTCGGCGCATTATATCCCGTTTACATCATTTCGGTACTTAAAGTGTCGATCATTGTTGGAGGGGGCTCGTGGGGATGCGAAGCTCGGCTAGGGGGTTCTTTTTTCTTCCTGCACCATATTGAGCCGATCACGACAAGTTTGGCATCTTTTCCGACTAAATTCAATCTCCTAAACTCGAATTCGTTGTGTAAGTTTGGATGAAAACAAGTTTGAACAAGTTAACTTGAGACAATTTTGACGATTTTTTTTTAGTGTTAGAGGTGTTTATCTTCGAAAAATTTTCAGATGCCAATCAACTGAAGTGTATTCTTCAGGAAAATCATCCACTTGACGTATGATTTTGTTTCTCGGGTTTAAAAAATCGATTTGAACCTGAGATTTGGTGCATCGTCTACTACTGACCAGAACACTACAGCATGCACCTTTAAATAAAAATAGCTCAAATTATTGAAAAAATAACAACAGATCTTTGAAAATCCAAGGATTTGTGCAGAATTGAATTCCCTATAACATAATCAAAATCGCCATGAATCTCACTGCAGGGTTTTGAGTTATTTGAGGGCAGAGGCAACAGTTCATAGAGTATGAATCTTTCCTAAATGTTATCCTCCTCCTCGAATAACTCAAAATCCTGCAGTGCGATTCGTGGCGATTTTGTTTATGCTATAGGGAATTCAGTTCTGCACAAATTCTCGAATTTTCAAACATTTATTATTATTTTTTCAATAGTTTCAGCTACTTTCATTTAAAGGTGCATGTTGTAGTGTTCTGGTCAGTAGTAGACGACGCGCCGCGCTGGCTCAGGTTCAAATCGATTCTTCAAACTCGAGAAACAAAATCATAGATCGAGTGGATGATTTTTCTGAAGAATACACTTCAATTTAATGGCCTCTGAAAATTTCTCAAAGATGAACACCTCTAACAGTGAAAAAATTCGTCAAAATTGTCGTATTTAATATCACAAGAGATAAAATTTTGTCGGCAAAATTTTTCGATTGTTATGAAAATTTGTTGCTTGGCAATTTCGCGAATGACATTTGTAACAAAACCACGAGCCGTCAGGCGAGTGGTTTTGATTAAATGTCATGAGCGAAATTGCCAAAAAGCAACAAATTTGAATATTACAAGAGAAAAATTTTGCCTTCAAAATTTTATCTCGAGTGGTATTCGACATGACTATTTTACGAGAGAAAAGGAGGCTTTCTTTGAACAGCTTTTTCATCCAAAACCAAGATACCTATCTAGTTCTAAAATAACGTGAAGCCATAAAAAGACCGAGAGAGTTTCGGAAGTCATGACTAACGGCGTATGGAGGTATAAGAGAGCCCGCTAGGATCTTGAGCACCAAAGAAAGTATAGAAGAGCACAGAGTCTCGGGAGATGAAGAAAAAAGTTTCTACTAAAACCCTGACTGAAAAACCAAGAAAATACAAGACAACACACCAAAGTTTCGAAAGCCAGAAGAAGACTCAATGGGGCTTACAGTACGTCATAAGAAGGTGAGCTAGGTCTTTGAACGGCACATAGACATCCACATCAAAGGGGCCCGCAAGGGCTTCGAGCCACAGAAGAAGACACAAGGGGCAACAGACACAAGGGGCAACTCATTAGGGATATAAACGATGCATGAAAACACAAGGGGGCCCGCTGGGGCTTCGATTGATACAACAAGATGCAATGAAGCTTACTAGTTTGCTTGAATACTGTTTGTGACGACCGCCGATTCAAATTGATGCAAAAGTGTCAGTCTGACAAATATTATAGGTAGGTAACTCAATTTGAGCTTGCTTTGTTTTCCTGTGCTCATCTTTAGCTAAGTTCCGGTCATTTACAAAAGGAATTTTATAACAAGGCGGACGGCTGGACGGATTGGGACGGACAGGCGAATACAAAGTATAAAAATAGCGTATTCGATAGGAAAATGCGCTACATCTACTAAAGCAGTTTGAATGTAATGGAACGAGTGAAACGTCAAAAAATTGCCGCTGCAAAACCATCATGTTGGTTTTGCCCAGGTAGGTATAGGTACGTGTTTTGTCATCTGAATACTAGATTTTATTGTCGGTGTAATACACTCTAGTGAAATAGTCAAAGAAAAAACAAGTTTTCTCAAGGTAACTTGTTCAAACTTGTTTCATCCAAATTTACACAACGGATTCGAGTTAAGGAGATTGAATTTAGTCGGAAAAGATACTAAACTTGTCGCGATCGGTTCTACATGGCCAGAAAAACAAAATGGACCACCTAGCAGAGCCTCGCCCCCCCTACGACGCCCCTTCAACAATGATCGACACTTTCTGTGCCAAAATGGTATCAACGGGATATGATGCGTCGAATTATAATGTATTTGCTCCCAATAAATTGACGAGTTTCATCCCCTCCATTCTAAGTTGCAATTTTTTACCCCCCCTCCAATAACTCAAAACCCCCGGGTGCGATTTTTGGCGATTTTGGATATGTTGTAGAGCACTCAATTCTGAACAGAATATCAAATTTTGAGGACGTCCATATTTTTTTCGAGGTTGAAATCTATCTTTCTTGTACTAATATCCACAATGAGTTAGCAATCGATACATTCCTAACTTTCGAAAAGTTGGAAAGTGAATGATTCCTTACAGGTTGGAAAATAATGTCACACTATCGGACCACGGGCGGAAAGTGACGTATGAAGAGAGGTGACCTGTCTAAACAGCTGTCGCGGAGCACGGAGTGTTGATGGATGCGTTGTTTGAAAAGGTTGACTATGCCTACCTGATAAAAACGTTTGACGCGAAAAACTCCAAATAGAGCCAATTATTTGCATTTGAACTGAATCATTGTGAATACAGTCTTATACATACCACGGAGTCAAGCGTCATTACAGCCTACGGGATTCTATTCCACCTCGGCACGCCTCGGGAATATATTGAATCTTTTGGCTGCAATGAGACGCTTTCCACCTCGCTATGTAATATACTATTATTTTATTTACTGGGAGGCAAAATGAAAACGTCAAAAATTTGTGAAAATGTCGTCATCGTCTTTAGGTAATGTCATTGGTTATGCGAGATTCAGCCTGCGAAAATTTAGCACAATAAGAGTAGTCACAGTAGGCAGCGTCCCTATGGGGGAAATTTGGATTTAAAGGACATTTGCACATGAGGATTTCTTCAAGCATTTTGCAAGAGCTGTACTTCTGAATAATCGCTCACTCAAACCAATCTATGTATGTATTCATAATGGTTATTCTCAAGCCTCCTGCATGGAAAAAGTACCACAGCTAGCAATGAACTACTCTTCAGATCAAGAAATTCACCCTCCATATCGGCAAAAGATGGCAAAATGGCCACAACCCTTTTCCGCTACTAACTCTACCACTCGACACACAGGTACAGGTCATGACTTTTGTAAATTGCGCTCTGATTAACCTCGTCATTTTGAGAAATTACAAAAAATATCGGTATCCCTTTAAAGGGACGTTGTTCGTTAATGAGTTAAGAAATATCCAGAGAGCTGAGCTTTACTGACATCATGTTAAATTTCACTAGACATGTTGCTGCAGAAAACTATGATTTCCCACTTGATTGCTAGGCACATTTGCATAGACTTCACAGTACCAAAAAAAAAACAAAAAAAAAAACAGATTTTTACAATTTCACCAGCATTCATGGATCAATTCATTGAAATAAAGGCTGTATACGCAGGGCATCGATATTTCTTTCTCAAAAATAAAGATAAAGAGAGAAAGAAATATACAGGGTGATTCACCACCAAATGGACATAGTTTTAGGGTAGGTCCAGTTTTTCCAGGCAAACCAGGATCTGGCTTTGAAAATTTTCTAACGCTGTTTGTTTCAAAGTTACAGGGTGATTCATGTATTTTGTCGATTTTTTAAATAAGCCATATCTTTAGAACGATCCAATGGATTCGATTGAAATTTTGTGAGTTGATTCTTTCATTGATGATTGACATATCGCCGAATCAAGCAGTTCAAAATTTCCAGGGCCGGCCTTGATAAAAAAAACTTCAAAGATTTTTTCGAAATAGACGTTCTGTAGTTATGTATATTTTTTCAAATTTATTTTCACATTCACGAAACTACATAAATCATGCTATAAGTATCGCAAAAAAAATCGCTTGGCACCATTGAGCTGCAAACAAATTTTGAAAATCCTGGAAATTTTTAAGGTCAAGATTTTTTGTGAATTGATAATTTGAAATATTTGCAGATGATCATTATTGCCTTAAATTTCAGCCGTTTCGTCAAAAAAATTAAGAAAAAATTTTCAACGTTTTCCAGTAACTATAACTAGGAGCAACAAAAAAATTCATCAAAATTTTCGAAAAATTTATGTCACGTCTCTCAGTTTCAGCTCAATGTAGGATATAAGTGAAGTTGAGGGACGTAAAAATGTTTCTTTAAAAATTTCGATGAACTTTTCTTTTTGCTACCGAAAAAACGTGAAAATTTTTTTTCAATTATTTGTGACAAAACGGCTGAACTTCAAGGCCATAATAGATCATTTGCGAATATTTTGAAATATCAATTTACAAAAAATCCTAACCTCAAAAATTTCCAGGATCATCAAAATTTTATTGACAGCTCAATGGTGCCAAGCAATTTTTTTGCGATATTATTAGCATGTTTCATGTGGTCTCTGAATATGAAAATGAGTTTTGAAAAATATGCACACAGAATGTCTTTTTTCGGAAAAAGCTTTGGAAAAAAGCCGGTCCTGGAAATTTTGAACTGTTTGATGAGACGATGTGTCAGCTATTAATAGAAGAATTAACTCACAAAATTTCAATCGAATCCATTGAGTCGTTCTGAAGATACAGCTTGTCAAAAAATTCTACGAAATACATGGATCACCTTGTAACTTCGAAACGAACAACTTTATAGACATTTTAAAACCAGATCCTGATTCGCCTAGAAAAACTGGACCTACCCTTAAGCTATGTCCATTTGGTGGTGAATCACCCTGTATACAGGGTGTCCCGTTTTTCAACGCTCACTATTGGTATCTCGGGAACGGTAAGAGATACAAAGTCGGTTAAATTAGAAATAAGTTGCGCAATTTTATGACCATCTCAAATATCTCAAGATATTCAAGATATCTTCTATCATTTCTGAAATATCCCAAAAAAACTGAAAAATGCCGAATTCGAAAATTTCAAATCATTTCTTTATTATGACAGCTATCAAATTGAAAATTGGTATTTTGACATTTTTCAAGGTCCTTGATCGACTGCCGTTGATAATTTTTTCCTTCGCTTACTAGTTTTTAAGATATGACAGTTAACTTCATTTTTTCTTATGGACACCATACCATTTATCGACCTCATAAAAGTCATCTTTTCTTCCTCTTTACAAAGATATAAAACACTTGTAGCATTTTCGTTAAAATAACCTATAAAAATTGGAAAAACTGTTTCTGAGGCGAAAAAATCGAGTTATCGGTTCGGTTGCCATGCTCTTGTGGCATATAAACAATGACATTTGGTTGCTATGGTCGGTTGATTTTGGAAAAAGTTGAGTTACATTCGGTTTTTGTGTATTTGATAATGATAATAAATAACAATAAAACAAATACAGAACTATGTATAACACAAAATGACATAGCAATAGCAATAAACATTCATAATTTACAATTGTCCGAATTGGAGTCCATTTTGCAGTATGCAGAGTTGTGTGCCTTTTAGCCATGTTTTCAACGGCTGCGCTGATATCGCGCGGGTTATTAATTGACTGAAACGCATAATCAGCTCCTTGCTTCCAGCTCTTGGTTGCTTTGGGATGTTCTGTCGTGAACCACAAATTCAATCTTTGAGCGTTCCCCGCAAAATGGACCCCATTTCGAGTAATTGTAAATTATGAATGTTTATTGCTATTGCGATGTTATTTTGTGTTATACTTGGTTTTGTATTTGTTTTATCATTATCTATTATCATTATCAAATACATAAGAACCTAGGTAAGAACGGAATGTAACTCTTTTTCTAAAATCAACCGACCATGGCAACCGAATGCCATTGTTATTATGCCACGAGAGCATGGCAACCGAACCGGTAACTAGATTTATTCGCCCCAGAAATGTTTTTCCCAATTTTTACAGGTTATTTTGACAAAAATGCTACGAGTGTTTTATATCTTTGTAAAGGGAAAGAAAAGATGAGTTTTATGGAGTGGATAAATGATATGGTGTCCATAAGAAAAAACCAAGTCAACTGTCATATCTCAAAAACTAGTGAGTGCAGGAAAAAATAATTGACGTCAGTCGATGAAGGACTATCAAAAATGTCAGGATACCAATTTTCAAATTGATAGCTGTCATAATAAAAAAGTTATTTGAATTTTTGGAATTCGGCATTTTTTAGTTTTTTAGAGATATTTCAAAAATTAACAAAGATATCTTTGATATTTTGACATTTTTGAAATAGCCATGAAATTGCGCAACTTTTTTGTAATTTAAACCGACTCTGTATCTCTTACCGTTTCCGAGATACCAATAGTGAGCGTTGAAAAACGGGACACCCTGTAGAGAAGGATTCCATTAAATGTTAAGTTTATCCACCTTGTTTCCGTTTGGATTACCCCCGCATTTTTTTAGGAGCCGAATAGCCCTGAAACACTGTTGAAGTTTCTAAAAGATTGCTGGGACATTTTTTGACAAACGAAAAATTAACAATTGTTTTATAATTTTGAGAGACGTAGAAAATTGAATACAGAGCCGTTTTGTGAAAAAAGTTTCCAACAAAAAAGAAAAAAATATTTTTCTACATATTTGAAAAAACGATCTGTACAAATTTTTCAATACACTCAGTACACCGTATACAAAAAATTGAGTTTTTATCTTCATTTTTAAGAGAGAAATCCTCAAAATGATTTTGGCTTGCTGAGAATACAGCCATAATTGCAATCGAGGTTCCAGAATCAGATGCGATGTAGGATAGAAAACGGAATGATCGTTTTCTCAGAACTTTTTTGGCGGACGTTTTTTTATGAAAACTATAATTTCAAGATTCTTGACGGAATCACCCTGTAACAATGAGCCTTGTCAATTGAACAAAAATGTTGCGCACACACACACACACTGAAAAGTTCAGTTCTTCCTCTTTAGTTTGTATTAACAAGTTTACTGAAATCAAGATGTTATCGGATGATGAAAATATGAGGAAGCTAAAAAAAAATCCAACTTCTTCATGGAAATTTTGAAAATTAATAGCGTCGCCCACTATACCTCTCTTTAGGAAAGTCGCCTGCCAAGTTTAAATTTTCTGTTACGAAACAAATAATAGACGTGCCAAAAGTCTAGATATTCTGCTAATTCACTTTTTCAGTCGTATCAGACCAGCGGCGGCGCCAGCATTTTTTTAACGGTGGGCACAAAAAGGCACACTATTCAGGAAGGTGGGCACTCATCTCATTAGATGTTTAACCCCCATCCTCCAAACAACTTTTTTTACATAGAAAAACAGTGAAGCGCAAAAATTTAATTAAAAAAAAGATTAAAAAAACAACGGAAAACATTCTTATTGCAGGTTGTTTTTATTAGTATCTACTTAGTTATGCAATTTAGGTAGTGTGGTTTTTTTCATACTGACATTTTCCGAGACATTTTTTGAGAGATCGGGTGGGCACGCGGGTGGGCACCTATGATTTTAGGGGAGGCACCTATGATTTTAGGGGAGGCACGTGCCCACCCTGGCCACCCCCTGGCGCCGTCGCTGCATCAGACCCTGCCCATCAGGAACTGCCGACAGCTCTAGGACCATATAAAGTTGTGCTAGAAGTGCTAGAAAGGACCTAAGTAGGTACCTACTACACACTACAAAGTATAAATATTCCTTTAATTGATAACCGTCTCCTTCTCTAGGAACGGAGAAATGCCTAAATACAATACATTCAATTTAAACTATCAATGGTCCGAATCGTACTGCAGCTGAATCCATCCTCGAAGCTCGTCAATTAGTTTTCGAGGTTTACAAGAGTCTTCGCCTGCTGCAGAGCTCTCAATTTTCTCACGAGCACACAGCCCAGTGGTGGCATGCTGTAGGTGAACCTCGCAATCATAATGAAATTGAACCGAATTGGATTGGAATAATTTTCATCTTCGAACCGGAAAATATTTGCCTGTTCAATGCACTAAAGTGAGTGTAAGAAAACCAAGTTCTTCTGGTTGCAGTTCCATCACCAACTTGTGATACTTCTGCGGGTCCTTGACGATCCATTCAAGAGACGCTGAGGTATGAAAATACGGATATGGAATATTGATATGCATCAATAGCACCTTGCAGAGTTGATACAGGGTGTTTCAGTGATCGTGTTACAAACTTTGAAGGTTAACTCAATAGTAAAAATATGTATGACCCGTGCTCGGAATTGCTTTTTTTAATGACCCCCCCCCCGAGACTCCGGTTGCACAAAGAAATTTAATCATGAATCATATAGTTAATTGAATCTTTTATTTTCTGAATTTTAGCGAGCGTAGTGCTCAATGAGAAACGCAGTTTCACCCAAAATTATGATAAAAAGTTAAGTTTACAACAGATTGTGTACATTTCCTATGGCCAGTCCACTGGCACTAAGCTAGAATTCACCAAAGAAAATCCTCAGCTATTTCATGTTTAAATTCGTTGGTGCTACTTCAAATGAATCGGCATGATCACATTTGGTGCTTAAGAATACGACGACGATAACATACGATATCAACATTTTCAAAGACTCGTAAGTTTCCTTATGAAGCCTCAATTCATGACGATACTCGATGGTCGTTTGGTGAAAATTCTTGCATCTTCAAGGTTTGAAGGCCCCTATAAGGGACGAAATTTCGAGTGCGGCGTGTCAAATCGCTTATTGTTTTGGCATAAATATTTAGTTTATTTGAATTCGATTATATAAAGAGTGGAACACCCTTTTTTCTTTTCTTTATTCCTGGGTCACATGATTCGGATGGAAATATCTTTTTCATTTCAATGGATAGAGCTTAGAGTATTCAGCAAAAACATATCAAACATTGACATTTCTGCAATCACTGCAACTCTGGCTATTGTCGCACTAAGCATTTTCGCGATTTTGGTTGTGAGGCGAGTTGCTGAGGAGAATTTCCCTAGCAACTCCTTGCACAACAAAAGTGGAAGCAAAATATAATTCATCTTGTATATCAAGTCGGAGTTATAGAATAAATATAAATTTTTATACCGCTTGCGGAAAATTCTGAGCTTTCCAGTGAACCAAATGAGATTATTATCCGAATTAATTTCATTCAGAAAAAGAATAAAAACAAATAAAGTTCATGTTCACGCACCCTGTATGTTGTGTTTTGGCAGTTTGAGGAATGTGTCATTTTTATATCTGAAATAAATAGGCTTGGAACAGAGCTGGAACCGGTTTTTGTCTGGATTGCTTCCATGTAGATGGAAGACATTGAAAAAAAAGATTTCGCCCTGTACGTAGAATACCAGCGGCTATGGAGGGGTACATTGTCCACATGTTCAATAGGAGACCATATGACAAGGTTGCTAAATAATGAAAGACTGTTTTTCTCAAGGATTATTTCATCGGAATAAAATTTTTCAATAAAGGTTTAATTTTTTAATTTTCACCCTGTATACTGGATAGTACCTACACGTCAAAGGGATGTATGCTTTTAACATGTTAAACATATGGGGGTGAGCTAGCCGTATGGCAAAAAATTGTTTGAAAACAATTTTTCAAGCAAGCGATAATTTTTTGACGAAGTATTTCAAGTACACCAAAAGTAGGTCAATGTCAATCCAAAATGGAGTATCGGCGTGTTTTTGAAGAGTGTGCCGCTCGCACCATTTATTCAACAATTCGAAACGTTGTTTCGTTGATGGAATTGTAGCTGACACCATAAAATTTGATAGAAAGAGGGTGCATGGTATTTTTTTCTCAATACTCTCATCTTCCTCCCTCTATTTGTTTTTTTCTTGGAAAAAAACAATCGTCAACTTCATTCAGAAGACTCGTCATTATCACATTTCGGAGCCCGATTTTGCCCTTCCCCTCAGAGTAATGTTCCATAGGGGAAATTTTTCGTGCCCCGATGGGTCAAATCTCTTTGTCAGTCGGAAGAATATTGATACCAAATAGCATTGCGTCAGGCGTCACTCAATTTGCACGAAATTTCAGTGTATCAACTCCACTGACCACTGTTATATCGCTCCAAAGTTTTGTATCAGACAGACAAAACACCCTGTACCTTCGTAATCAATGGACATAAAAATTTCTCTAGTGGAATCTCTTTATGTCAGGTCACCCATGAATCAGAATCACCCTGTATATTGTACAACATAGGTGCTGTTCGGAGGAGTAGAGTGAGAAAATTTACTCTTCTCGGAGCACAGGATGATGACAAGAATTCTCTGCTCCTGTCGATGGTGTGGTAAAATCAATATGGAAGTGCAGGAGTGTGTACGTAACATACTGCGGATACAGGGTCCAAAAGTGCTTGCAGTCGTCCTTGCATTATGTAGTACAAAATTCCTTTGGACTTTGGAGATTCCTTTTGGAGGGACATTACCATGGCACTAGACCACAATACTATACCAGCCAACGATCCAAGTTTACACAATATACTTGATGTAGATACTCGTGGTAGGTATAATGTAAAAAGTTGCAAGGCTGCCATTTCATCAAACGAGGATGTCGTATAAGCTAGCTGAATTCGTGGGAGTTAGACAGATTTAAAATGTTACGCTTCTCGAGCCCAAACGTATGGAGAGATATGTCATACATAATCTGGTTGGTAATGGTACTTCTCAACTTTCTGGGGGTGGAGGGTGGAGATGACATGGCTGCTGCTACCACGACTGTATAGTGTGAACTCACACGATTCCATCGCAAATTGAGTGCCTACCTACCTGATAATAATTGCTCACGTACTCAATTTCGCCAACTGCCACGAAACTTTGTTTCTTTCTAGGGCTTATCAAAACAATGTATTTTAGATTTTTGATATACGATGTGAGTATATAAACTATAGACTTGGTGTACATTTTGATTGGCTCCGTGTAGACTATCCCATTGTGGAATATTCGAACTGTTCTGCATACTTAATAGCTAGGTAAGTACGTGAAACCTCTTTGTGGAAACTTATGCACTGCAACTTTTAGCTTTGTAATCTTATTCTGCATAGTTATGTACCTGCCGACCTCAGTTTCTTGTGTGAAGCTGAGGCAGTTTAACTACTTGATTCATATCATTATCCTTTGGTGCTAGCGTAGCTTGACGGTAAAAATTGGCAATTTATACTAAAATTATTGAAGTACGGGTGGGGCGCTCAGGTATAGATTAATGAACTATGGAAGTAAGTGTTTGTGGTACTTTTTCCTTTTTTATTTTAAAGATGTATTACACTACACAATTTCTTGTACAATTTCTTGAACAATCCGCCAAAATAGTGTCAAAAAACAATGGACTTGATTGTTTAACAGACAGATTGTTCAAGAAATGGTACAAAAAATTGTGTAGTGTATAATACAGCTATCATAGATACACCGGTTTTACTTCAGGTTTTATATAATGTGAGGTGAGTAGTATCCACAGGTGGCCCGGAATAAGTGCTACAAAATTTACAGGAAGATGAAGGATTGGGAAATAAGGGGACCTTTCTTGATAAAAATACCCCCGCAAACATATAGTAACGGAGATACAGGCCTTCAAAGTTGTTTTTTAAAAACAGTTTTTATTGCGTAGCTGAGAGGTTATGACGGCGTTATTATTGTTCCATACCAACTTATTTCAGTAAGCTTTGGTTCAAATTTGAACAAAATCGGTTGAGCGGTTCCAAAATTATGTCGAAAAATCGGTTTTCAAAGTCCAGCTTTGAACGCCTATATCTACGTTATTATTCGTTTCTGATTTTTTTTTTTGAGAAAGTCTACTTCTCTTGAAGTTTCCCATCATTTCCTGAAAGAACACGATTTAAATTTGAAACACGCCGTATACCTACAGGTATATAATATCACAATAACAAATTTTTTCCACTACTAGCCGTGAAGTACATCATTATTAACCTGTCCCTCGACTAGGATGGCGATTTTCAAGTAGTAAAAAAAATTCTATATAAACCACGGTCGAGAAAATTATTATAGCTTCAGCGCCTTATATCCCTCAGCTGCGCTTCGGGATCTAAACTGGCGCTTCAGCTATAATATTACTTTCTCAACCTTGGTATATAAACTGCGCAACAAATATGTTGTCGCGAGGGAAAAATTGGTCCGAGTTTGGACCCCAATAACTTTTGAATGACACAAACCATTTTACTTTCCCGGCCCCACGAACTCGGAGGGAAAGTATTGTAATGGTGCAGAAAAAAAGTTTTGAGATTTCACCGGATATATCCATTTTGAGGTCCCCCAAGTCGATTAAGACCATTTCCAGAATGATGTCTGTCTGTGGGTGTGTGTGTGTGTATGTGATCTTCCACGATAACTGCCGAACCGTTTATCCGATCGATTTGAAATTTGATATGCAGACATGGTTTCGCTCTGGAATGACCGGATTAGTTTTTGGCTGTCATCTGTCAAACAGAAGTGTCGCTATCAGCAAATGACAGAAGCTACATCTCACGGAACTTGACTTGCGATATGTCATTTGAAAGCCCTTGAAGAACTGTATTCAGAACAGTTAAAAGTATTTTCCTACCTGTTGTCTGTCAAATTATAAAAAATATCAAAGTCTGGAACTTTGCCATTTAATTATTCAAAATCTATAAGACAGATGTGAACCAAACCCGGCAGGAAGCAACATTACCAAAGAATCAAACTAATGCTGAAGTTGGAGTTTCCCACCGTTTTCCGGACAAGCGCTATGAATTTTCAAAGTTTGGCCTGGCCGAATTCAGCCGGGCTTGCCTGTTCCTCGATTTTTGGCCTATTCAATTTTTTTAGCAACATAGCAACCAAACCGGTAGGTAACTACGTTTTTGTTACGAATCGTATCAATGTCAAAGTGACAACATGAACGCTGTTCTCGGCAGGTTCTCGGTGTTTTCTTTTGTATCTTCTTGCATTATTTGGGGCAACAGTGCGAACCGATCCTTTGTGTTGTTTGGGGCTCCGTAAACCCCCTTGTGTTTTCTGTAGTTTTAGCAACTCCAGTATGCTCATTCCATTGACGTATATGTACAAACTGTAATGTGTGCAGTTCCCTTATTTGATTCGGTACCAGGGCCCCATCCCCATGGTGTCTGCTGTTCAAGGCCCTGATGGGGCCCCCATCTGTGTCTATCAGATTTTGCCGTTTCAGGCCAAAACTGCGGCCTTGTGTCTTCTTGGGTTCGTTGAAGCCCTCTAGGCTCCTGGTGTCTACGGGTGTCTCTTGAAGCCCCACTGAGCCCCCCCTTTTTTTAGTTTTCAGAACTATCGTGCCTTCAGGTGTGGTTCGGACCTAACTTCTTGATGGGCTCGAAGTCTCATTTCAGAGGTCACCACTTGAAGGCCATGAATTGCACTCAATTAGAACTCTGCCCCAGGTTTTCAATCCGCGACTGATTTTCACCGGCTATTTTTCAAACAATAATTTAGGTTGCATCATTGAAGGCAACAGTGCGCCCCGATTAATTGTGTCTTCAGGTGTTGTTTGGGGCTGCGTAAACCCCTTTGTGTGGAACTAGCATTGCATTCTTGAGATATCACAACAGTTAACTACCTGTAGCTCCAATCAAATCGAAATCAGGTACGAAAACATAAGGTCAGCCTGGAATGACCTGATTAGTTTTTGGATAGATGATTTCGATCGGGAGTCCTCAAGGGACACATTGGGTCTGGGCTTGTCTGGATGCAGCATTGCATTTTCCAAATTCGCAACAATTGTCTTCCTAGTTCTACCTTTCGAAGTATTTTATCACTATGGAAACCTAAGAACCTGTCACTTATTTTGTAGGCTCAACAATGGATGCAGAATGATCGCATAACGCACAACTTACTAGAACTTTTTCAATCAACTTTTCAATTAAATCCAACTTCCCCGAAGGGACGCCTAAATCAAACTCATTACTGACGTCCCTGAATACCGCCGGGAAAGTTTTGTGTCGCCCCACAACAGATTTTGATTCTGTTTTGACGGTTAGTGAGATCAGTTTTTCCGTTATTTACCTTCAGGAGGTGAAGATCTGGAAGTCCCATGTAAAATATCTACAGGGTGAAATGTAAAACAGTACAAAATTTCAGCAAATTGAACGGACCCCCATTTCCAGAATAATTTTTTTTCTCAAATGCAAATGAAAGGATTATAAAGCGTTATGTTTTAGCTTGCGCCCAGTTTTGAAATTTTTGAAATCGGAAGTCTGGCTCTGAGTTCATGATTTTTTCTCTTGGAAGATGCTGATTTATCCTATCGGTGCAAAGAAGACTATGTTACTCTGATGATGGGAGGTTGCAATTCACGAATTGTTTCTTGAACGGTTTTCAGCAACTTAACTCGCAGACCATCTGAAAAACCTTGATCCAGGCTTCAAAAAAGGGGCTCATTCAAGGGCGACACAGGTGTTTTTCTTAAAAATTGAATTGGATCAGATTTTCACAACTGAAACAAGCTTTCTTTGTGATTTTGACCTCCTGAACTTGATGCTGATGGTCAATTTCAGTTTTTGATGATGACAGGCTCCCTAGGCTAACATAGTCTTTCTTTAGCCCAGGCTTTTTAGTCGAAAAAACGGCAAAACATGAAACAAATTAAAACACGGTCAATCTCTTCAGTTTTGGTTTCACTAGACTTTGCTGTATAACATACAAAAAGTCCCAAACTTTCCCCCGTGTGCGTCATTGTTTTTTTGACAGGCAAAGATGAAGACACCTCAAAATGCACTTCCCGATTAAAAATGCTCCTAGTTCTCAACCACCCAATCGATTTCTCTTATCTTGGTCTTGAATGAAAGATAATGAATCAATGTGAATTATATGGGATAGCTTTTGTTAAAAATTTGACACTAACAATCTTAATTTCTTGATAATGACACTTTTTTCGTGTTTTTTTTTTCTTATGCTCCAGTTAACATTTTACTTTTGCATCGACCACTAAATATCACTTGGTATTATTATATGCAGTAGATTCCCTACAGTTTTAGCTTCAAAATGACGTATCTTTTAGCTCCATTGTGAATTGCCCAGCAATTCCAATAAGGATTCTATGAAGTTACGTCAAACGCATTATATGGGGAAAATCACTTCAACATTATTAACCTAGACTTTGATCTGTAATAATTGATTCTACGTTCAATATGCACAGCATCGTACGGTCTGAATCTGGTCTGGTAGTACTCGTATGAGTAGGTACTAGGTACAGTTTCTCAATTTTCCTCTTTGTGCATCATGTTTTTATAGTTTGTTCTTGTTATTGCCGTCTGCAGTGTCCGGCAATATCTCAGCTACTAAACTTCGGATTGCGCTTGGGTTGTTGCTAGATGATAGCTAAGGTACTCTAAATAGACAAACAACAAAGATATTTTATTTCATTATTCGTCCGTCCGTCCGTCTGTGTGTCTGTCATTTCACGCAATATCGCGGCTCCTAGACCTCGGATTAACCTCTGGTTTTCGCTAGATAATAATAGCTAAGGTACTCTAGGTGCAAACAAACAACACGGTGGGCTACGCGGGAGCGCCCACGTGTAGTTGGTCCCCGTCAAGACGCATCTTCCTCCAGCTCCGGAGACTCTTTTGAAGATAGTGTCTTGCAACTGCAAGAAGAACTGCGGTCTAAAATATAGATGCAGGCGATCTTCCTTGTCTTGTTCGCAAATGTGTTAGTAAGTTCTGTAGGAGCACAACATGTGAGAGTCTACCCCACCTTGTTGAGTATGACCCTAAGGACGATTTGTTATTTTTATAAACTTATGTATTTAGTCCCTTTAGGTGCTAGATAACTTAGCTATTATTTTAGATGGGTATAGGTACTATCGGTGGGTATTCAATGTAACTATCGATTTATTGTTTGGAAATCAACAGACGAGTTTAACAAAACTAATATATTGGACAAAATAAGCTAAGAGTACGCATGGTAAGCTAGATGGGATTTTTCTTGACTACTAGTGAACTTATTGAGATTATAATAATAATTATTCGATATTTTTTGCACAGCATGGCTATAAAAATCTTCCTGTGCTGTGCTAGACTTCCAATACATC
This sequence comes from Anaspis maculata, assembly GCA_949128115.1. NCBI lineage: Eukaryota > Metazoa > Arthropoda > Insecta > Coleoptera > Scraptiidae > Anaspis > Anaspis maculata. The sequence continues at coordinate 54,800,825 of OX421963.1, read as the reverse complement.
ATTAATATGTAAATACAATGTTGAAGCTCTGTTTTGGAAAGATTGTGAGCATTTTTGATTTGAAAAAAATGATGATTTGCTCTTGAAAATTGTGGATTTTTAATTTACGATATTTTCACGTTGAATACATCAACGTTCAAAATTTCGAATAGGATGGATAACTGCAATTATTTCACGCATTTACATCAGGCATTCGACATAATTATCATTTCTTGAATACTATAAAATCGAGTTGGTTTGATGTGCGGTGTAAGCCAGCTTGAAACTGAAAAATGTGGCTATACCCGCGGGAAAGTTGCTGTTGTTATATTATTATCCTTTTAATGTAGAGTGTTCTTTTTTCGAAATCTAGAGAATTGTTTTGGCTACAAGAAGAAACCTTGAAAGATGAAATCAAAGCCATATTACAGCTACAATACATTTTTTTTCAACTGCGCGGAGATATTTTTGAGTGACATTTAGGACTTTTTTCAATAAATTATTTCTCTCACCTTGTAACCACTCACATAGCGTTTATGATATGATAGTCTTATGCAGAAAAGTCCATATAATTCACCCAATCTTGAATCCAAATGATTAATGCATCAAACGCAAAAATAACCCAAATTGAAAAACCGGCTTTATTTTGGTCCCAAAATCACGTTTTTCTGCCAAAAATTGCTCAAAAGATTTTTTAAACAGAATTTAAATGTCATAATCGGATTTGCAAGGACAGATTTAGTGGGAAACGATACCCAACATGCCAGTATTGTCTCAATATTATTGAAAACCAAATTTCTTGCATAGGTCACCAATTGCCCCCCTCCCGAGCTCCCCTCACGGAAACCATAGACATCTAATTTGTCAATAAGTTTCACTTATAACCCACTGTATCCAAATATAATAAATTTGAAGCCAATGACTAGATCACTCTTGTCCTAGAATTTTTTTAATGAAAATTTTTACCCCCCCTCCCTCAAAAATTATGACGCACACGGAGGAAAGTTGGGGACTTTTAGTATGTTGTTCAGTAAGGTTAAGTGGGTACGATACCGTGAAGATTGCACGTGGATTAATTTGTTTCATGTTAAATGCTAAAAAGCCTGGGCTACTTGTAGCGATAGGATAAATCAGCATCTTCCAAGAGAAAAAAAATCATTAAGTCAGAACCAAAGTTCCGATTCCAAAAATTCCAAAACTGGGCGCAAGACAAAACATCACGCTTTATGACACTTTCATTTGCATTTGTGAAAAAAAATTATTCTGAAAATTGGAGTCCGTTTAATTTGCTGAAATTTTGAATTGTTTTACATTTCACCCTGTAAATATTTTACATCAAGCTTCCTGATTTCCACCTTCTGAAGGTAAATAACGGAAATACTGATCTCACTTACCGTGAAAACAAAATCAAAATGATTTGTGTCATTCAAAAGTTATTGTTGTCCAAAGTCGGATCAATTTTTCCCTTGCGACAACATATTTGTTGCGCAGTTTAATATACTATTTTGGGATGATTCCCCAATTAGAATGGAGTCGAAAAATAAAAAAAGTGATGGTTTACTTTTCAACTCAATTTTTATTGGGGAGTCCTTAAAGTTTGTAACTACCAGTACTCAACACCCTGTATTAACTAATTACTATTATTATAATATAATTACTAGTTGACCGATTTCGTTTCTGGTTCTTCTTTTCTTGTGAAGAAAATTAAAACACATGTCAAACTTCAAGACCTACCTTTCCAAGGTTTTTTTTGAAGAGCTCGCCTACTTTGAGGTTGAATTCATTTGAGCAATCATTGCATAATTTTTTGAAAAGAGACCCAATTTTATGGGTGAGGCTTCCTTTTAAACACATCGCGAGGTGGTCAGATGTCAGATGTTGACAAGGACTTTGACAGTTTCTCGTCCACGGGAGCTAAATTAGTCTAGTGGTATGTGATGGGAATATTTTATAAAACGTTAAATTGATCAAATCTGCAAACCTATCAATGTGCATTGCGTTGGGTGACGCTTCGGCGTCCGAGTGATAAAACAGCATGTCGACATTTTATCCAGGTGTTACGTGTTTAGTTTAGTTGCGTTGACGTTTGACTATCTTGGTAATATACTCGTAGATTAAGATACCTGAATCTAATCTGATACCCAAATTTAAGTGAATATAAAAAAAAAACTAACAATACAAGGTTTCTTCGTTTAATTTTTGAGTTAGACTTTAGTTGAAAATGAATCCACGTTTAACGTTTCGTCATGCATCGGTATTTCTAGACACCAAACGTATACCCAAAACGTTACCCTAATTTTTGAAATCCTACGAAACACATATAAGTACACAAACAGGCACTACAGGTTCCTACGTAATATAGGTACCTATTATTTATTACAATCAGGATTTTGAATTTCAAAAGAACACCAATAAGACAATCAAAAATACTTCACGACACGTTCTAGAGGATGCCAAAACTTACCTTCAATTGCGAGACTGACTTTTTTATGGCCCTTTTTTTCGCGTTTCCCTGTTGAGTACCCGACAAAGACCTGATCCAGGAGTTCTAAAACAAATTCGAAGCCAATTTTTACAAATAAATTTCTCTGTTAAATTTTGATTAAATTTTGTTAAGTAATTTTGGAGTGTCGGAGTTTTGGTTCAAAAGGTTAGGGATACATTTACCATTCTACATATTTGATACAGCTACTAGTGACATATATGAATATAATTAGGTAATCCGTAGAAATGCACATACTTATTTCCCAGAATGAGCGTATTTGTTTTTGTTGGAGTGCGTATACTGTTACGAGACTTGCTGGAGACCACGAGGCGTGATGAAGACACACACCTGTATAATCGGCGGAGGAACCGATTGGCAACGAAGAGAAAATGCTGGAAACGCATTCACATTCTCAAGAACTTCGTGTACTGGTCTACTGGCAGAGGAAACCGTGCGTGTAGCGGGCCAATCTGGGAAAATCGTGTGGACACACTGATAGGAATTTTTTGTAGAATATGGGACACCATGAACTTGCTAGCAAATATTATAATATTATAATATTATAACTCTAGTTATTGCAGCTTAATTTATAGTGTTTTTTTTCATGCGGAATTTGACGGATAAAAATAAATTATGTACTTACTATAAATTAATTTAGTCACAAAAATTAGAATTATAGTTGAATTCACTAGAAATTTGGTGGTGTCCCCTATTCTACTAGGAATTTCTGACATTGATCAACATGGGTACGACCAAAATACCGTCAAGAGTCATTAATGCAAATGAGACAGCCAAGATAAGGAGAGGCCCTTGGCAAGTGTGAATTATTATTTTGCAACTTTCGCTGTAGAGAAGAGCCCTTGGAGGGCCTCATCCCCAAAGCAATTGAAAGAAGCGGTGGTGTCGATGTGCTTCGTCGACTGTTAATATCTAACCGAGAGGGGAATCCTACCGGTCGAACCAACATGATATACAACACCGCATCAACACTGAGAAAGTCGCTCCGATTCGACAGGCTCTTAGGTGCCTACCACTGACGAAGAAGAGAGAATACGCTTCAAAGATTACGAAGATGTTGGACGACGAAGATGTAGAAGAATCCACAAGCACATGGTCATCAGTGATCATTTTAGTCATGAAAAAGAATAAAGTAAGCGTTTTTGTGTCGACCACCGGAAATTGAACGACGTCACCGAAAAAAACAGCTACCCTCTGTCACGAACTGACTATACTTGGCTACTTTGACTTGGAGAGTAACTATTGGCAATTGGACTTCATCTCGAGGACAAAAAGATCGCATTGACATAACGTGACAAAGGTCTTGCTTTTTGGAACTCTCAAATGCACCAGCTACGTTCGAGCAATTAAGGGAGTGTGTCCTGCGAGGCCTCACGTGAGAAATATGCCCAGTTTACCTCGACCATGTGATAGCAGTCATCTGTCGAACATTCGAGAAACATCTTGGCAACTTCGAGAATTGTATGAAATCGAAACCGATCCTGAAAAGTTGGATGCCGTCGAGAAGTTGTCTTGGGGTTTGCACCTAATACAGACGATCTGTTTATAAGTTTCCAGACATCGCCAAACCGGTGAACGAAGACAAGACTCCATTCTTGTGGTCCAAAGAATACGCAGACGTCTCCGAGACACTGGAAACAGCGTTTTGTTCGAGTCCCATATTGGCATATCGGGGTCTACAGGAACAGTTTATATTGGAGAACGTCGCCAGTAAGACTGGAATCGGGTCGATACTATCGCAGCTTCAGGTCAGACAAGAACGGCAAGTGAAATACCTACCAAAACAAGGTTTTGTTTAAACCGAAAAAGAGCTACCATGTTACTTGTAGGGATTTCTAGCGATAATGGAAGCCGTCAAATACTTCCACCTTCCACTAGCATATGTACGGCCAAAAATTGTTGGTGAGGACAGATCATGTAATCCAGATCATACGATGGCCCCTAATAGATTTGTTCCATCAGAAATCCCAAACTAGTCACCGGCAGTTTGCAAACTGTAAGCAATGCGCATGGCCCACTTCGGACCAGTTTCCGTCTGGCTGCTGCTCGTTGATGGAACAGCAAACCGTCAATCATGGCTAATGGCTAGCTACTTGATTTTCTATCGTTTAGCAGTTTGCAGCTGGAAATAAGCCGTGTATTTTATAAATTGAATGAATAAATAATGGAACCACCAATCTAACCCATATTATTTGTAAACATTGACCAGAGAAGGCTCGATGCCAAATAAATATATTCCGCCATGCAAGCCCGGACGAGAAGTTTCCGTAAAATCCACAAACTTTTCTGACCGTCCCGAAACCAGTTTGATACGATGGTGGAACAGCGGATCGTCAGTCAGGGGATCGTCCGAGATTTTGATGGAACGCCAAAATCGTAATGCGCATGCCGCTGACGTCCGCGGACCGTCAGGGACTGCTGATGGAATAAACCTGATGAGACTACTTAACGTAACTCGTGAGACACGGTTAGAACTAGCGTATGTCGCGAGACTCAGTTAGAACTAGCGTAATTCATAGTTTGTCCAATGAACTAGCGTATCGCCATTTGATTTGCATAGGAGATACGCCAGTTCATTTAGCAAACCACGAATTTCGCTAGTTCTTACTGGTCTCTATCGACATACGCTAGTTTTAACCGTTTCTCACGGAGTTACGTTAGTATTATCAGGGGCCATCGATATGCAAATCATCAACTTGCAAGGTGAACAGAGAAATTGCAGCAGTTTACGATTTCAAAATCCAACACCGACTTGGTAAAAGTCAGGGCAAATGCAGATGCTATTTGCCGAAGGCAATGCAGAGACGACTGCAAGCAGTACAGAATGCACTGGTAAAATGCAGTACAGGTCAAGGCAAACTCCATTGAGATTCCACAGAACTGGATCACAGCCGCGGTAAAAAAGGAGCAACAAGAAATCTTGATGGTGACTTGGACAGGAGAGACCAAAATAGGCGAAGATCTCAAGAGAACAACCGGAGTTAAAAGCTCTCTGGGCAAAATGTAACTCGTTGAGAACTAAAAAGCAGTTGAAAACAATTAAGGAGAGCCTGGATGAGAAGCAGGAAGTTTCGTGATTAGTGCTCCCAAAGAAATGAAAGAAAGAGGTCCTGAAAGAAATGCACGATGGCGCTACCGGAGGACGCTTTGGTGGAGTTAACAAAACTTGATGTCGGCAGTGCGGGGTCTGTCCAGCTTACAATTGGCCAAAAACTCCTTTTCTTTGTACCTTCCTTGTGACTCGCAGTTTGACAGACCGGTAAATGACCCAAGAACTCTTCTGGAGTACGCCAATGACCTAAGGCAACGAATGGGCAATGCACGCGAGATAGTACGAAGCCGGCGGATCCGTATTGCGACTTGCGACCGATCGGATGAAAAGGCGATAGGACTTGAAGGCCAACTCTGGACAATTTCAAGCAGATGACTTGTGTAGCTGTACAATCCCATACGCAAGAACTGAAGATCCCGGAAATTACATCCGTCGCCGGATGGATCATAACCGTGGTCAAGAGGATGAACGACGTCGTGTACCGGATCCAAAGAACCCTCAGACCAAAAATGAAAGTTCTTTGCCTGGACCGACCCGCACGGCACGCATCAACGTTCCTAAGAGGGAGGCAGTAGTACAAAACTGGCTGGAGACCACGACGCTCGAATAATACACAAACCTGCGAAATTGCCGGATGCGCCCATCGAGAGCTTGCCGGAATATTCGCAAAGCCGGATTTCTCTAGAGCTTTTGCGAATGAAAGAATGGAAGCGGCGAGAACCTTCGAGGCCTTCTCAAGAGACGCTTGGAATGTTCTCGCGAGTACAAAATGCGAATGTAAAGAAGTGGCATGGCATTGGAGAAGGTCAGAGTGGAATCAAGAGCGATAGTGCGAACAAAAGCGAGGCAAAGTCGAGCGAGCGAGTGAGCCCGAAGTGCGATATTCAAGTGACTTCCAAATTACTAGTATCCACTTACGCAGTCGCATTAGCAAATACCTAGTGTGCGTTTGAACGTTTGTCTCTAATAAAGTAACCAACGCAAATTCGTAACAGTACGAAAGATGCGATCAAATGTTTCAAAATTCATTTGATCATACGATGTTACATCTGTATTGTTTACTTAGTGATAATTAATTACTAATAATAATTAGTGAATTGCTTGCCTGTCCTGCAGCTGTATCTAAGCAGGTATTTATTAATTCTTATAACTAAATTGTTTATAACTTATCAATTCTTATCAAGGGTATCATACTGAAATGTTCACCCCTCAACTTTTTGTGGACGCCTTCTTATTTGCACAGATAATGAAAAAACGTACTGTTTTCTCCAGTTTTACTTAGATATAATATAACGCAATAAAAAGGGAATAATTCATTTCTTTATGTTCATTTCGATTGGGCGAAGGGTGTAGAGATGACAAGGAAAGCTAACATGTGCGCGAATTAGGGACATAAAATTGTGCAGACATCAAGTTTACTGTCACTAAAGTCGGCGGCGGTAATAAAAATAGTACGTTTCAATAGTGCGTGGTGGACAGCAAAGATAATTCCGTTTGGTTTCTTTTCCCTACATTCACGTCAATAAAAATGAATATCTACAAGTCTACGGGACTGCAGGCTCCAATATTCTATCATACCCCCAATAAAGATCGTGCACTCTTGAACTAATGGTAGCTCTCCGTACACACCTGAGCTGAGCCATTAATCCTTCAAGGTTCGAATAAATTACTGTGAGCTACCTACATCACTGAATATGATAATTTACGAGCAAAACGTTATGTTCCTGCTGATGCATCTTATTTCAGTTATTTATGAAATGAGTCAAGTTGATCTATCTAGGTTGGATCTAAGTGTAACTAGTAACAAAGTGAATTGAAACCTTAGAAAGTTTTCACAGTTCGTGACTCATCGTGACACTGGATACGACTTCCAAAATCATAGGAACATATAGATACCATCGGCTTCATGGAAAACTAGTACACCAAACATACTTGGAGACCTTAGTTTTCGAACTTTTAGATGTATAATGTTGCATCAGGTACACTAATGTGATCAATCAACATGAATGAACGCATCAACGTCACACAACTACAAGCTCGGAAACTAAGGCTTCATAGTATTTTTACTAATTTCACTGTAGGTACTAGTTCTTCGAAAATGTCATGGGACTCGTAATTATTAGGTATGCTGTGAAGTTGAGTGCGAAGTTCGAATTGATCGCGATAACTTACTTTTAGTGTTACACCCAAACTATTGCTTTCTAATTTTGAGTTTTCAAATGACTAGGCCCAGCAGGATTATCCGGGAGGCCTCATATCACTCCAACTTTGATTTTTATTGAGGTTAGTAGAGTTACTGCTCTGCTTCAATGTCGTTTTCAAACTATAACTCGTCTACTACATTGCATCTTACTCGTAAACTGCTTCACTACATGAAATATTGAATTGTAAATCTCAGATCATCCCTCACTATAAAGCTCACTTCAATAAATCACACTTCTTTTATGGCCTCAGCACAGTAAAAATTCCTGCAAAAAGTGCGAACAGCACCGTAAACCCTATCGATTGCGAGTGCGAACAATTTTAATTAGAGCTATGCGATCCGTCTGAAATGGTGTTAAATCGAGTCTAATTTACAATAAATGGGAAAAAGAAAGGGACAAAGGGCAGGGCGGATGAGATGTTTTCTACTAACCTGCTTCAGCGACAATCGCATGTCGAATCCGCTGGGCGACAGCCATTCAAATAAAAATATCGTGAAGGTGGCAGCCTGGATCGCCACCACGCCCACCAACATCCAGGAAGCGGTGTCGAAAGGCTCCAGGAAAGCCGTCGGTGAGATAATTCCCGTTCGCTTTGCCACTACAATAGCAATTCCCGTTTCCATGTAAGGAACGCTGAAATCGACCTGCAACACACGGAAATTCCAGGTTTTACGAATATATCCTTTTCCTCGATTTTATGATATTTAGAGATTGCACACATAGGAGATTTTCCCGCGCGATACTATCGATATCCACCACCCCTGTTGAATTAAAAGGTGAAAGTTTGAAAGGGAGGATTACCCGCATGAGAGGGAGGTTTGAACGTGGCGTCAATATGAATGATGATAAACTCATTCTCGTTTTCATTCAATTTACTTTCAGTTGGTAGATTTTTTATTTCTCTTTTATACGAAATTTGAAGCTCGTGGTTTTTGGCGTTCTGCCACTTTGGCAACATGTCATTTCATTTGGTATCGCATTTAGTGTAAGCCCACAATAATAGCATATTATATACCAAGGCAGGAAACAAGTTATTACTGCGGAGGTCAAAGATTGCTGAAGCGCCCCGGAAACAATAGCCCGACGCAGTAATAACCGTTTTCGCCGAGGTATGTATGCTAATTTACTGACAATTATTCAATATTATATTATTTTTAGCTATACATATGAGCTACAATAATTGTGTTGAGAATCGTTTTTATCAAGTGAACGCTTCACGACAAATTTAGTGGCTCTCACTTTGACGTATTGACAATCTGAAATAAAAACAAGTCAACACAACAACAACAACAACAACAACAACAGTTTTTTATATTAAAAAACAACCGATCATGTATGAACCAGATTTAGAAATGTATTGTCACGAAGCTCGCGACCATCCCGGCTCTTTCTAAAGAAATCTAGATTTACGCGTTGCATTCGGGAAGCATCGAGAGACTTCAGCGGTAGATCACGACACGTCGAGACTTCTGGTGGAGGTGCCGTAGAAAGTACGCGTATATTCTCGACGCAGATACCAGAAAAATCCTCGTGTGCTGGAAACACCAACAGAAAGCATCCAGAACCTTCGATGCCACTATAAGAGAGGAACTCGACCTGGCATCGGCAGAGTTTGAATCGAGCGATCGTGGCGTTAACATCTCGGCGACATTGTGAATTTCCAAGCGATTTATAATTCTGTGCGTTATTTAGTTGTTCGGTAGTAGCTAATAAAGTGCACTGTGCAGTCTGTTCACAAGTAAATCAGCGCGTTTAATTTCGAGATAGGCGAACCCGAATACCGTAACAATATGATATCAGGCTACCTGAATCGCAGCAAGCGGCCGAAGAAGCTACGGCAAATCTAATAGCTACCCAAAAACAGTCGCGATCGGCACGAGAAAGGATTTCTCTTTAGGGAAATAGTTCTCACTAAGAAGCCCAGCATATTTTGAAGCTACGAGCTACCTATTCCATGCTGTAATGCATGGTGAAAATGAGTGCCAAAACCGAGGCCAAAACTGACGTCTCGCAATCCCAGACTTCAAGCATTTATAGTTAAAAATGGGGGTCAAATGTTACGACTTTGCCACCTCTATTTTCGTTATTCCAAGTGATTTTTGTGAACTTTTTGTGATAGACCAATCAGTAAATAATGGTCAACCAGTAGGTGTGCACTGAATTTCTGCTGATACACACTGATACAGCGTGAGTCATAAAACACAAAAATCCAATTCTCTTTATTAATGCCTGGAAAATATTCCACTAGTCCCTGAAATAATTCAGAAACAAGATATGACTCTTTTCGTTTCCATAAAAGAATTTTTATTGGAATTTTTGAAGGAAAATATTTTTTTGAGATTTATGTACACGGTAAAAAATTTTGAGTGAAATTTAACTCAAACCGGACTCAAAAGTGATTCAATCCAGGTCCACGCAAATTTGAGTGAAAATTCAACTCAAATTTTTTGAGTACATTTCTGTATTTTTGAGTTACTTCCTGTTAATCAATATTGAGTACTTTCAAGCCTTTTTACACTCGAAATTGAGCGCAATTGGCACAAAGGTGAGTATGCATTATAACTCAATATTGATGCAAAAAATATTTCAAAGTGATCATTATTGATGATTGATAATAAATGAATCAATTTTGATTATTTTTAATTTGGACAAAAAAAACAGACTTTTACTTTTTTAGGCATTTATTCAGGACATTTTTATTGTGACATGTTATTGATACATAATTTGTGTAATATCACTGTAAAAGTACCGAAATGTATGAATTATACCTACAACATTATTGAACAAAAATTTGAACAACCTAAAACCAAAAATATAAAAAAAATGTGACAATAATTTAAAAATACATGTATTGAATGCAATAAAGGAAAAGGAAACCAATATTTTCTACACTAAACGAGTAATATAGTACCTAGCAGTAGAAAACTAATAAACGTGATTGATGTGGAAGGTGTTGGACCTTTGACCATACTGTACTTTTGACGACCCTCTAAAGGCCATCCGTGGACCAATGGAGAAAGCAGTTGTAACATGAAGTTCACCTGTCAAAAAACAAAAAGTCAAAGTCAAAACCTGCTTTTTCCTGTTGCAAAGTAAACCGTACCGCTGCTGGTTGCGAACCAGCATAATGACTGCCAGGCAGCTGAGCAGCGAATGCGGGCACTTTCAATCAAAAGTGAGCGTAGCTGACTCAAAATTTAGTGAAATGTACTCAAATTTGTGGCAATTTAACTCAAAATTGTGTGAATTGACTCGAAAGTGAGTAGGTATCAACAACAAAAATTTCCCACACTCCATTACCCACACCAGGAGGACATTGATATTAACATAAGACGGCCTTTCTATTTTGTACTATAGTTAAATCAAAATTTATCTGTTATTCGTTCATTATTCGTTAATCGAATGAGCTCTGAGTGCTGGGACTCAGGCCGGAGATATACCTAGGTAGGTACGGCTGATAACCGCCGATGATTTTACGCAAGGTTTTGTTCCAAAACTTTTCATCGGATGCTATCAGTCGTACTAAGCGTGTCCCTCAGCCTGACACTTCATTTGTAATGCAAAAAGTCCCAGTGCTGGGTTTAGAAGATGAATGGGATATATAGATCTATTAGTGCATCATATCAAGTGATAATCAATGAATGAAATTTTTCACTTACCCGGACTGGTTTTCTTCGACGAGCGACGCTGCCGGCTCACAACTAACGACTGATGCAGAAGCCGAATGGCACGTCCCTCGAACCGAATTTGACGAGGAAATGCATCAAATTTGATTAAAACCTAATCAAATTTGAGTTAATGCAATCGAAATTGAGTGCAGTACTCAGTAATGATCATATAGTTGTCATATTTGATAGAATTTTCCCATTCACTCAATTTTTCGTTAATTTTCACTCAAAAAATTAACTCACATCACTTCACTCAGACAAGTTGGAAATTCACTCAGTCGGATTTCTTACCGTGTATCACCCTGAAGATACTTTGAATAAAAGTTCAGTGCACACCCAGTGGTTGATATTTATAACTGAATAATCTGCCATAAACAGTTTTAAACGGAAATACGATACCATTGAGGCACCCTGTATTTTACCAATTTAATTAGTTTATGTGAATTGGTGAAATATAGGCAAACGCGGATTGAATCCAACTTCCGTCAGTGTATGATACTGTTGCCTCCGATATGGAGCACCACTAATTAGTGACCAACGCATCGGCATCGGTTGGCCAGCATATCCGCCACAACCCACCGAAGACACTGTCATCGCTGAGACGCCAGAGAGACGCCATCCATTTTGTGAGTTCCGTCATAATTCTCAAGGGGTTTCTACATAGTTTCTAGTTCCGTCATAATTCTCGAGGGGTTTCTACATAGTTTCTAGTTTCATCTTGTTGTTTCGTCAGGTATGTACGGCCAGAGTGGCTCACGGGAAGTTAACGCCGGCGTCCACCAAGCATTTTGTAAACTTTTGTAAATACCTCGCTTCATTTGTGAATAACGCAAGTGATATGCAGTTACCTTGTCTATCTCTATTATTTAGACTTTTACTAATAACGAAATACAGCACTATAGCATCTGCACAAAATTCTTCGGTCAGCTGGGTACGAAAGGTATACAAGATAATAATTTAATTGCGTCGCACTATTTTCTCAGGAGCACGCCACAATACGGAATCAAGTGATGCGTGGCCCCTCCCCCTTTCCTACTCCCTCTAATTGTTCCCTTCCCACTAGGGGCCCTATTCTTGAAACGGGGAACAGAGTTCACATGTGTAGTTGCTAGGCAAGGGCCAATCATAGATCTCCTTGCATATAGCAACACCGCATAAGAACTTTGTTCCCCGTTTCAAGAATAAGGCCCCAGGAACAGAGTTTACATGTATAGTTGCTAGGCAAGGGCCAATCATAGCTCTCCTCTTGCATAGCAACACCGATCGAGAACTTTGTTCCTCGTTTCAAGAATAGGGCACCGGACGGTTTACCACTATACCATCCCAGTAAACAAGGGAGAACAAGAAGACTGCATATTAGTTCTAATATTAATAACAATCAAGATAATTTTCAAAATTGAATTTAACTAAGTCTTTAAAGTCATGGATGGTCCGAATTTCCTTCTCCGCATTCCGAATTCTTGTTTAAGACACTATTCTGAGTGATTTATGATTCTGTTCGATAAAATTTGAGAGATGAAGTGAAGGTAACCGGCACCTAACTCATTCAAATGAATTTATAAAAACAGTCAACGCCGTCTTGTTTGCTTTCCTGTAAAATAAATAGTTTTTTCATCAGTTGCAAGCTTGCAAGGAGCCTCTACATCACATGTATAGGTCAGTCATTTTAGAAGTAAAAATAGCGAATAGGAGAAATAAAATATAACAGGCTGCTGTTTGGCGGAATATACGCGTTAGGGGTATACTTAACTATGCTCAAAAGTTGCCATCTGGCAAGTGGTTGCGTCCTCTTCAAAAAGACTGAAAAGAGGTTTGAAGGCGAAACCATGGGCCTGATATAGATGTGCCCGGGGTTTGTTTACAACGGCGTTGCTGGGCGCGCGGTCCGACGCGTTGATTTCGCAAGCTGAACGACCCATCTATCGAAGGTTCGAATCCCGCAGCGAGCGATATCAATTTTTTTTCGCTAAAAAATGCTTTTTAAGGGCTAGAACTACTTTTCGTCCTAGTTTTCATCATAGCCTGTGGATGTCTCAAGTTTTAGGTGAATATCATCAAGTTGGAAAATACGACGGTATTTATTACCTCGCCCAATTGTCCTACACACGCCGACGGCGATGTATGAGAGGGAGCTTGCCACTGGGCATTCTCCCACATGATTTTTACAAACATACAAATTACCTATTATCTAACAGATAGATTGTAATTATTTTGGAATTTCAAATTAAAAAAAATATATATATTACCTATTGCTAAGCCAAATTCCTTTTCCAAATTTCAAATTCAGAGTAGGTACCTACGATAAAAGCAGATGAAGGATGAAGGCAGTAATAGGCATAGCTAGTACCTTGGTATTAGTACTACTTGAGTAAAATCAGGTATGTGGTACCTGTCTGTCAGGTAGGTAGGTACCTGCCTGCCTGCTTGCCTGTACTAATTTCAGTGTAAACTTACCTTTGTCTAATTTTTTTTTCTTTTTTTTTTTGTCGTGTAGCTAGGTTTGTGCATTATGTATTATGTCCACTCGCTTTTGAAGACATCTTGGCGCGACAGTCGCATGCGTGAGCTCATTTCCACACCACCTGTCTGTGAGGTAGAACTCATAGTGCGTTTTTTTTTAAGTGGTCTCCCCAATAGGCCTAAATCCACTGGAGCTTTTCCGGGTCCTCAAGAGTCGTCGCCATCGTCAACAATGTCCGCATTCGTGCAACTTCGACCATGGCAATTCCTGCACATGGTCGTGCAACGCAACCCCGCCTTTGCGCATCCACATCTTCTCCCACAGCCTTGCTTACAACTGCAAGTCATTAACGACAAAATCGAAGCCGGAGCTGGTGCTTCTGAAGTGTAAACAGGAGATAGAGCTGCGTCGTTGATGTTCTTCCAGCCCCATAGCTCGGGTCGGAAAAGGTGTCCCCGCCATGTTTGCACTTGCAGATAAGTGCGGCGGGAGTGCTGATGTGCTGCAGCAGGTGTTGGAGGTAGTTTTGATAAAACTACAGCGCTCTTTGCTTTCCCAACCGACTTGTTAAAGCAAGTGAATCTCAGCTCACTCAAATCCACTTCCGGTAGTCGAGCTTCGTAGAGAGCTGAAATGAACAGTTCTCCGGCACTTTCAACGGCTTCGTATGTGGATGTAGGGTTGTTAAAAACGTCTACAACGATGTCGAGGTCTCGTCTTTTATTGAAGAGTTGCACGGACTGCCGCTTGCCTTTTCCGAAGAATGCTGACGTCGTGTCGCAGCCACTCACAGCGTGGATGAAAAGAATCGAGTCTTTGCAGTTGCGAAGGATACTTGCCGATTGCAAGTCTTGTGAGCTGTATAACCTTTTCTTGATATCACCTTGAGCCTCTTTCAGCAGCAAGATGTTCGTGTTCTCCGGTGAGAGTGATATCAATAAAACCAGGAGATCGACGTCTTGTCCGACTACTACAGTTTCTTCGCTTTTCGATTTTTCAATGGCCGTACGAATAATCTGTGCATCGGCGTCATCTTCTGCGATGAATGTGCGTGTGCCCTCCACGTTCAGGCGTTCAGCCAACTGCGAAATCAGTCGCTTTTTATTTTTCAGATTACCCAGAAATCTATGATCATTTTCGATGGCAGCACAGTTCTCGTGGAGCCTCAGCGTAAATTTTTGGGTAATCTGAAAAATAAAGAGCGACTGATTTCGCAGTTGGCTGAACGCCTGAACGTGGAGGGCACACGCACATTCATCGCAGAAGATGACGCCGATGCACAGATTATTCGTACGGCCATTGAAAAATCGAAAAGCGAAGAAACTGTAGTAGTCGGACAAGACGTCGATCTCCTGGTTTTATTGATATCACTCTCACCGGAGAACACGAACATCTTGCTGCTGAAAGAGGCTCAAGGTGATATCAAGAAAAGGTTATACAGCTCACAAGACTTGCAATCGGCAAGTATCCTTCGCAACTGCAAAGACTCGATTCTTTTCATCCACGCTGTGAGTGGCTGCGACACGACGTCAGCATTCTTCGGAAAAGGCAAGCGGCAGTCCGTGCAACTCTTCAATAAAAGACGAGACCTCGACATCGTTGTAGACGTTTTTAACAACCCTACATCCACATACGAAGCCGTTGAAAGTGCCGGAGAACTGTTCATTTCAGCTCTCTACGAAGCTCGACTACCGGAAGTGGATTTGAGTGAGCTGAGATTCACTTGCTTTAACAAGTCGGTTGGGAAAGCAAAGAGCGCTGTAGTTTTATCAAAACTACCTCCAACACCTGCTGCAGCACATCAGCACTCCCGCCGCACTTATCTGCAAGTGCAAACATGGCGGGGACACCTTTTCCGACCCGAGCTATGGGGCTGGAAGAACATCAACGACGCAGCTCTATCTCCTGTTTACACTTCAGAAGCACCAGCTCCGGCTTCGATTTTGTCGTTAATGACTTGCAGTTGTAAGCAAGGCTGTGGGAGAAGATGTGGATGCGCAAAGGCGGGGTTGCGTTGCACGACCATGTGCAGGAATTGCCATGGTCGAAGTTGCACGAATGCGGACATTGTTGACGATGGCGACGACTCTTGAGGACCCGGAAAAGCTCCAGTGGATTTAGGCCTATTGGGGAGACCACTTAAAAAAAAACGCACTATGAGTTCTACCTCACAGACAGGTGGTGTGGAAATGAGCTCACGCATGCGACTGTCGCGCCAAGATGTCTTCAAAAGCGAGTGGACATAATACATAATGCACAAACCTAGCTACACGACAAAAAAAAAAGAAAAAAAAATTAGACAAAGGTAAGTTTACACTGAAATTAGTACAGGCAAGCAGGCAGGCAGGTACCTACCTACCTGACAGACAGGTACCACATACCTGATTTTACTCAAGTAGTACTAATACCAAGGTACTAGCTATGCCTATTACTGCCTTCATCCTTCATCTGCTTTTATCGTAGGTACCTACTCTGAATTTGAAATTTGGAAAAGGAATTTGGCTTAGCAATAGGTAATATATATATTTTTTTTAATTTGAAATTCCAAAATAATTACAATCTATCTGTTAGATAATTGGTAATTTGTATGTTTGTAAAAATCATGTGGGAGAATGCCCAGTGGCAAGCTCCCTCTCATACATCGCCGTCGGCGTGTGTAGGACAATTGGGCGAGGTAATAAATACCGTCGTATTTTCCAACTTGATGATATTCACCTAAAACTTGAGACATCCACAGGCTATGATGAAAACTAGGACGAAAAGTAGTTCTAGCCCTTAAAAAGCATTTTTTAGCGAAAAAAAATTGATATCGCTCGCTGCGGGATTCGAACCTTCGATAGATGGGTCGTTCAGCTTGCGAAATCAACGCGTCGGACCGCGCGCCCAGCAACGCCGTTGTAAACAAACCCCGGGCACATCTATATCAGGCCCATGGTTTCGCCTTCAAACCTCTTTTCAGTCTTTTTGAAGAGGACGCAACCACTTGCCAGATGGCAACTTTTGAGCATAGTTAAGTATACCCCTAACGCGTATATTCCGCCAAACAGCAGCCTGTTATATTTTATTTCTTCTATTTTTCCTATAATGAATGTACTAGTACCTACGCTTTAATTACTTACGAGCTCTCTCCAATTTATACCGTGATTAAAATCTGGGTTTTACGGCCCTGAGGTCAGAGTTCCAATCTTTTTGGGAATTAATGATGGATTTCTGCCCTGTAATCGCTACACCTTTGGTCCTTTGGACGTGTTGACAGCCCGGTCGGCAATGAATCGCCGTGTAGGTACTACAGGTAATATACGGGGTGTTTATAAGAATCTGTGATCGCGGCAGGCATGGGTCAGGCCGAAAAACGCAGTAACAGGCGCAATTGTTGGGATCGAAAGCAGATTCCAAGGGCGATGCGATCACAGACATTTATAAACACCCGGTATGTTATGACCCTAAATACGTAACAGAGACAGGAGAAACAGCTCATCATTAGCGCTACGCAAGAGGAAATGTTCACCGCACATTAAAATCAAGACATGTCACAAACCACAAATAATGTGAAAATAACGACTGAATTAAAGTTTTCACGATAAACTAGACACGGAAACAATGGGTGACTTCTTAGGAGGATATAAGAATCGCGAGAGAGTATAACCCAGCTTGTAGGTGAAGAAAATGCAGGGGGTGAGGTGGCAACTAGGCCCAGAAATTTGAGCTAGCTTTTTGGCTCTTGTGATTTCAATTCGCGATTTAAATTAACTTTTCCCGCCAAAAGATGGCTGACAACGTTGATAATGACTGGATGCCATTGTTATCAATTGTTATATCACTTTGGTGTCATTGGCAGTTTGGTTGTCACTATTCATTTCAATTCGCATTTGACAGGCATATCTGATGGTGGCGAGAAATAGTATATTATTATACGAGTTTGATGAGACGTAATATTGTTAAACGACTGGTTTTGAGGAACGACGAGCTTGTGAGAAGTGACATAGAAAACCATGTTGTGTACCGGATGTGAAAAGCCAAAATAAAAACTGTTTACACCTGCACATCTGAGTGAGGGGCGTGCTTCGAAAGCTTGTCAGAATATTCTTGAAGACGATGGAATTTTCTAGAGCTGCCGCGAATGGACTACCAAGCAATGCTAGAATATACCAAGATGACAATGGAGAAAAAACGAAAAATGAAAAATTTGCAAATTTTCAAAACCTAACAATCCTAACATTGAAAGCCTCGATCTCCTTTGCGTTTCTGGTATAAATTTTTTCGAAAAAGTCTATATATTTTTCGTGCTGCCATAACCGAAAATGACAATATACGCTCGGTGTCCTGCACTGTGATTTTCAGAAAAAGATCTAGGGCGGCAAAGTAAAAAAAAAGTGAAAATAAACTAACCTCGCAAAATCATTCACAATTCAAGAGAGACCACGTTTCCAATGTTATAGCTTGAAATTTTTGGTTTAAATCAGTTAAAATTATAAATAACTACTTTGAAAATTAACATTTTAGGGTAATTTTTCTAATAGCTGTTGGTACAATTGCAGAATGATTTTTGACGTTTTGTAGCGCGAAGGTTTAAAAATGATTAATTTATGCCATTTTCTGTGTTTCGTCGTCACACAAGACACTAGAGCTCAGTGATTTCGGGTTTTTTAGGGGATGGCCCTTCTAATTGGGGAGGGGGAGGGCGGTTTTAAGCAAAAAATCCAAACACAGGACGCAATTTTTCAAATCGACATTTGACACACAAAAATCTGCATCTAGTAGGTATATGCCTCGTGCCTTGGTGATAAATGGCAGAAGTAGGTACCAACTTGAAATTTATTCCAAGGATTATTGCGATACGATCTTATTTATTTGTAATTTTATTAAAAGCAGAACGAAAAACGATGTATGCTACTCGCGCTGAAAACGGCATAGCATAACTAGGGGTTAAGTAGAACAGCTTAGCTAGACTCCGCCCCTCAATTAGTTTTTTCTAATCAATAAAAGACCTTTATTATTATTATTATTACTATTATTATTATTATTATTACTATTATTATTATTATTATTATTATTATTATAATTCTCTTACATGCAGCTCTCGGCCTAGGGCCTCGAGCTGCATTCACGTTCGTTATGCTATGCCCGGTTTTCGGCGCTAGTAACATAAAATACTATTATGATGCTCTATACCATCTCCTGAAATATTGACGGAGAAAAGTGTATCCCCTGCGCCTGTATAAGAGCGGCATGGAACTAAGCAGAACACTGATGAGAACAGAGTTGAATTCACACGTGTCGTAGGTCCACACATTTCACATTTTGACATTATAAACTTGATGATCGCGTCACAATCAACATCGGAAACACGCCTAGTTACAAGTGCTAATTCTAATTAAGCAACTCATGCTTCAGCAAGGATGGCTAGCGTTCCAATTCAGCTTTATGGAATTAGCATTACGTAAGTATTAATATTAGAGCGAATCATATCTTCACCTCTTTGTCAGCCCTACTCTCTCTATAAAGCCGCTATGCTATGCACTTCCGTCCTCACGTAACTCGAGAACATAGCACTCGTTAATTCACTTCCACCACCTAACATTACCGAAGAACAGATACGAGAACCAAATTACATTTCGCTTATATTTTCCTGCCTGAGAGGATTCTGAAACTTGATATTTTTGTTATGGAATATGAAGTATAATCAATTTACACAGAGGAAAAGGAAACGGATTGCCCTCTGGATCCTCTGATTCTTGCATAGGTACGTTTCTGTTGGTTTTGTCATATTGATTACGTCATCCTCAATATTTCCATAAGACGAGCCGGAAGACGTCGCAGTCAAGATGGGGGCCCATCATCGCGAGGCAATTTGGAGGATTCCCTTGAAATCCTAATGGAAAAAATGTTTGCCAACGCACAATTCTATACGCAGGTTCTTATAGAGCTGTAACTTCCAAAGCAAATTCTTTTCAAAGCTTCAAATATCAACATGCTATCAGATGGGGACGTTTAAACATAACAAAGATGCGTTACGTTAGACAATTAGGTCCGCCCAATAAACATCAGCCCTTTGATAGTTTCCCATTCGCACTTCCATTATTTATGTCGAAACTTCCCGCGCGCTGGGACCCTCGTAAAGTGCCTTGTAGAGTTTCCCCGGCATCGATACAAACCCATCTAATTGTCTATTATGCCGATGCTGTTATCTAGTAAGCATACCCTTGATACAGCATTTTAAACATTCTTTTGAGTTCGTTGTTAAGTCAACCATATCCTGTGTATCTTAGGTATGTCAACTTATAGCTTAGCTATGGATCTTGTTGTGTTTATGTTTCGTATACCTATCGAGCCGAATATTTTGAAGGGGGATATTTTTAGAAAAATATAAATCACTCGAAACCAACCCCTAACGGCAATGTTTCTCTTCCGGAAAACATTTCCACGATATGCGAAGGAAATATCTTGTCGGGTTTTCACCAAGGAGATGTTTTCACAGGATGCACCCGAGGGGATATTTGATTAACGCTTGCTGCTTATCTATGCAAGTAATATGCAAGCAACTCGACGGTAATACTTCAGTAGTTGACAGAAATATTATATTCGATGACCACCTTAACGATTTAAGGGTTAAACCAAAATATTAGCCGAACAATTCAAACGACTTTGATCGAACGATCGAGCAAAGTTCATTTTTTTAATTGAAAAATGAAGTGGATTATGTAAAACCTGAGTGTCACGATACTATTTTCGTACTATTTTGATGCTATAAATACACTATCGGGCAAAAGTAGAGCAACAAAATTTAAAAAATGGAACTTTGACCCGTACGTTTTGAAAACTTCACGTTGACCTATGCGACCTGATCGATCTTCATTTTCTATCTTTTCCGAATGTTATCACGTAATTTGGGGACAGCTGAGAGATATTCAAGTTGTAAAAAAATTATTTGAATGAAGAATTGACAAAAATACTCACGACAAAAGTAGAACAACATTTGTCAAAAATTAAAACATAATATTGTTCAACGTTAGAAACAATAAAACAAATTTTTTATTTAAACAGTAATACAAAATGGCATCAGTAATTGATAAAATATCCTTTGTTGCGTATAACTTCCCGGCAACGTTTGGGCATTGAACCATTTAGATTATGGAGGACTGTGGGGGAAATTTTCCCACACTTCTTCAATTTTATCAACAAGCGACTGCTTGTCGACTGCTTGTTAGGGAATGTTGCGGTTATTATGCGTCTCTCAATCTTTGCCCAGAGGTTCTCTACTGAGTTTAAGTCAGGCGACTGAGCTGGCCACTCCAAAACCCTGACGCTGTTTTCTTCAAACCATTCCTTTACAAGCCGAGAGCTGTGTTTAGGGTCATTATCCTGTTGAAAAATGAAACGCAATGGCATCATCCACTCAGCATAAGGCAACATGACGTCTCCAAGGATATTCCTGTACATAAAACGGTCCATAATGCCATCAATGAAGTGTAAAGGACCTACTCGTTTAAAGAAAAACAGCCCCATACGAAAACGCTACCTTTGCCATATTTTATGGTCGTTGTCACGTACTTGGGATTGAACCTGGTGTTGACTGGCCGTCTTACACGTTGCATTCCATCAGAGTTGAATATTTTATAACGACTTTCATCGCTAAATAAAACTTTACCCCAGTCTCAACTATCCAGTTCAAATGATCCTGGGCAAACCTATTTCTTCTTGAAATAGTTTTTTTTTAGCCGGACGTCTACTGAAGATACCTGCTTCGACTAGCCGCCTCTGAATAGTTCTTGGGCTAATTTCTAATTCGGGAATCTTGGCGATAATTCTCGGTTCAGACTTCTACGGATCATTTTGAGATATCCGTTTTATACGCCTGTCCATCCAAAACGTGGTTTTTCTTGGCCTTCCAGACTTTGGTATTTTCTCCAAGTGTCCCCTCTCATTATACAATGAAATTTTTCTTGAAATAGTGTATCTCGGCAATTCGAATTATTTTGAAATATCTGTCTGTGTTTTACCTGCCAAAGAGGCACTTTTTTCCAAGTGTTGCTCTACTTTTGTCCGATAATGTATACGACTAGAAACGACAAATTCAGAAATTTCCTATTAATAGCAACCTAGTCTCTCGTGCTAGATTTCTAGTAGGTATAAACAAGTGAGTATGCCTTCACGTGCGTGAGTCTCAGTAGCGCATTTTCTCAAAGTGGCATATTGTGAACGTAGAGAAATTTGGTTGAAGGAGAAACACCATTCCTTGCCCACTTTCTTCATTCGAAACTCATTGTGATATTTTGTTATCAGAATGGGGTACTTGCCAATGAAATAGATTTGAATGGAAATTCTTTCACTCATCAATATTTTTTTGTTTGAGGGCGGGAGCTGGGAGCGGCGACTAATCAACAGTAGTCTATTATTTCCCATTTTTAGTCGGCTATCCATATAGCGAAAGAATTAGATCGCTATGTCTTCGGGTTCATGTTTTCCATTTATCTCTTACTTTGAGGGTAGCGTGTGGGGGTGGCAGCATTCGGCAAAGTAACTATTGCACAGTTTGAGTTAGGAGTTTCTAAATGTTTAAGGAAATATGACAATCAGTGAAAATTGTGAGAGTTGCATTTTTTTGTTTGAGGGCGGGAGCTGGAGGCGGCGACTAATCGAAAGTGGCCTATCTCTTCCCATTTTTAGTCAGCTATCTATATAGCGGAACAATAAGATCGCTATGTCTTCAGGGTTATGTTTTACATTTATCTCTTACTTTGGGGGCGGCGTGTGGGAGCGGCAGAGTTTGGCAAAGAAATTCTTCCACAGTTTGAGTTGGGAGTTTCTGAATGTTTGAGGTAACATTAAAATGTAAATCAGTGGAAATTATTGAAAGTTGCACTTTTTTCTTTTGGGGGTGGAAGTTGGAGGCGGCGTCATATCAAAAGTAGCCTATTCTTTCCCATTTTTAGTAAGCTATCTATATAGCGAAAGAATTAGATCGTTATGTCTTCGGGTTTATGTTTTTCATTCATCTCTCACTTTGATGGCAGCGTATGGGGGCGGCAGCATTCGGCAAAGTAACTGTTGCACAGTTTGAGTTGGAAGTTACTAAATGTAAGGGAAATATGACAATCAGTGAAAATTGTGAAAGTTGCATTTTTTTTGTTTAGAGGCGGCAGCTGGAGGCAGCGGCTAATTAAAAGTGGCCTATCTTTTTCCAATTTCAGTCAGCTATCAATATAGTGAGAGAATTAGATCGCTATGTCTTCAGGTTCATGTTTTACATTTATCTCTCACTTTGGGGGCGGCGTGTGGGAGCGGCAGAGTTTGACAAAGAAATTCTTGAACAGTTTGAGTCAAGAGTTTCTAAATGTTTGAGGTAACATTATCAGCTAAATCAGTGAAAATTGTTGAAAGTTGCACTTTTTTTTGGGGGGCGGAAGCTGGAGGCGGCGCCATATCAAAAGTAGCCTATCCTTTTCCATTTTTAGTCAGCTATTCATATAGCGAGAAACTTAGATCGCTATGTCTTCGGGTTCATGTTTTTCATTTATCTCTTACTTTGGGGGCGGCGTGTGGGAGCGGCAGCGTTCGGCTGAGCAAATGTTGCACAATTTGAGTTGGCAGTTCCTAAATGTTAAAGGGAACATCTCAATCAGTAACATTTGTGAAAGTTGCACTTTTTATCGTTTGGCGGCGGAATCTGGGGGCGGCGACTAACCAAAAGTAGCCTATCCTTTCCCATTCTTAGTCAGCTATTCATATACCGAAAGAATTAGATCGCTATGTCTTCGGGTTTATGTTTTTCATTTTAAAGTGATTGGGGGCGGTTTTTAGCAGTTTTTTCATGTCGGCGGCGCATATTGAAGACGGAATGTTTCTTGGCTTACGTTTATAAGTGGCAACTATGTATTATTCAAAGAATGAGAACACTAGAGCATCAGGTCTGGTAGAAAGTGCAATATTATGTTATTTCAAGTTTATCGGGGGCGGTTTTCTCTATGTTGGCGGCGCAATATGGACATCCAATATAGCCTAGCCCTCCTTTGGGAGTGGCAGCTATGTAACAGCGAAAAAATTGGAAAGCTAGGTCGTCTAGTTTGGGAGGAGTTCGAGGAACGGACGGACGGACGGACGGACGGACAAAGCGGTTGCAATAGCGATTTTCATCAAGATGGAAAATGCGCTAAAAAATGACCAAAATAGTATCTACCGTGACACTCAGCCTTAGGCGGAATACCTGGAATACAAGTTGGTATCTACATAATTTAGGTAATTTAGGTAATTTATCTAAACCTGATGAATAACGTCAGGAGCGCGTTTTATAAAAGTTATACAAGTCCATTTTACAAGTAAAGTCCAGCCTTGGCAAACCATTGTTACAACAATGATAATTGGTAACCAACATGTCACACTTGTTATAGTATATTATTTAACGAGCATATAATAATAGACCATTTCCACATGACGTCACACGCACGTGTCTAACGGCTGATTCGGAGCAACGTCAACATGATGACAACTGTACGTGCCAGTTTGACAAAACATTGTGACCCCAGTGACTTTCACACACCGACACCGACTGACAGATTGATATACCACCAATCTGACTGACGCTCATGACTGACGTAGCCCACGTGCCCCGTGACGGATAACGCACAATTCTGACTGACGTTGCCCCGAATCAGCTGTTCAAGACGGAGCTGCGTGACGTCAGTGGAAATGGTCTATTGTTATAATATAATCCACAAGTGTAGTTAGTCCTCGAGTTAGTCACTCGGGTGTCTTAAAACACCCGAGTGGATTATAACCATATACAGGGTCCCACGAAGTAACCGACATAGTTCAAGGGTAGATGTACTTTCTCGAGGCAAATCAGAATCTGCCTTCGAAATTTTCTTGACGTCCCCCGTTTCCGATATACAGGGTGATTTATGTGTTCAACCGAAAAGTTTGATTGGCCATATCTCAGGAATACATCAATAGAATCTATTGAAATTTTGCAGGTATACTCTAGAGCCAAGAGCCTTGGTAGCGCCCTATTCACTTATAAAATTAATACAGGACCCCACCCAAAATTTTGTTTTTCGAGTTGCTGTTGAAAAAGTCATCCTGTATAGATTTTTTTTCAAAATCTGATGTCATATTCGGAGACTTCATAAAAAATGCTATAAAATGCGATTCCTAAATT
This sequence comes from Anaspis maculata, assembly GCA_949128115.1. NCBI lineage: Eukaryota > Metazoa > Arthropoda > Insecta > Coleoptera > Scraptiidae > Anaspis > Anaspis maculata. The sequence continues at coordinate 54,775,803 of OX421963.1, read as the reverse complement.
GTTTGGCACTAATTTAGCTGATTCGAAAAAAAATAATTGCCAGAAATTTTTCAGGAATATTTTTGAAAATTTGATTCAAATCACTCAAACGCTATTTCAGGTGGTCAAACAAAGTCACAATTTCAATTTTGATATTCTATCAAACCAAGGATAATTTCAGGAGATTTTCTGGAAACATGAATTTTGGTAGGAATCTGAGGTACCAAATTCATGTTTCAAGAAAATTCTCCTGAAACTATTTTTGGTTGGTTAGAGCACCACAATTAAAATAGTGACTTTGTTTGACCATCTGGAATAGCGTTTCACTGTTTTAAATATTCAATATACACTGATTCAGGAAGAAATATTCCTGAAAAATTTTTGGTATTAATTTTTTTTTGGATCAGCTAAATTAGTGCCACACAATTTAGGAATTGCATCTTGTAGCATTTCTTATGTAGTTTCCGAATATGACATCAGATTTGAAAAAAAATTTATACAGGATGACTTTTTCAACAGAAACTCGAAAAACAAAATTTTGAGTACGGTCCTGTATCAATTTTATAAGTGAATAGAGCGATACAAAGGCTCTTGGTTCTAGAATATACCTGCAAAATTTCAATAGATTCTATTGGTGCATTCCTGAGATATGGCCAATCAAACTTTTTGGTTGAACACATAAATCACCCTGTATATGAAAAACGGGGGACGTCATGAAAATTTCGAAAGCAGATTCTGTTTTGCCTCGAGAAAGTACATCTACCCTTGAACTATGTCGGTTACTTCGTGAGACATCCTGTATGTAAGTAGGATACTCTGCTGGTGTAAGTGTGCTAATGTAAGTAGGATACTATGAATACTATACTATGCGACAATTCAAGAATAAGAATAATTCTGTTGAATGAACCTCCATTATTATTTCGTCTAATAACGAAGTGTTTACCATGTAAACCGTTCAATGATTAAGAGTATTGAGACGCACTGACTGACCACCTGACAAATTATTTTGCCACTGCCGCTGAAAAGGATTGCAGCACGCACCGCGTTGGTGGACGGTGGACGGCAGTCCGCCAAGAAGACAGCCGACCTGGGGTTAGCACAAGTCGACTTGTGTCGAGATTTTTCCGGTAATAGATTCAAGACCACTGATTTCGCCGCTTCTAAAATTTCTGGAGGTTCATACTTTACGTTTTCGTAATTCATTCTGGCTTCGTGAATGTAGCTATCTTGAATGTTGCAAAATAAAAATTTACAGTGACAGGTGCCTGGTAAAATTTTTTATTTGACATTTGACTAAAAATCAAGTCATCTCATAAGCTTCCTTGATAGATGTTACATTCACGGAGATCGCCACTTGTGGTTGGTTGGAGCCATTGGGTTATGAACCCATAACCTACGGGGCGGGGCTTCGGCAGTGAGTTATGAACGTCATTAATTAATCAGAAACGCATAGTGATTGTCAGAATTATCTAATAGGGGAAGATAAAATGATATTTGCCGCATTTATGGAACGGGGCTCAGGTTTTTTCAGCTCAACGTTACCTGTTGATTTTCACTGGGTTTTTATTACGTATTTTGAAGCATTTCCGCATTTCCCTGAAACCTAAGTTGAAATGTTGAGTAAATTCAATCACTCACTTGTATGAATGCATGAATCTGACTCACAAATCAGCTCTTTTGCTATTTCATTTTGTGAAAGATTCATAATAATCAAAATTGTTAAGAAAAAGGACTCAATAAAACACACTTGAATGAGTCCTCGAATGAGTCATTTGTCAGGTGCTTTCGAAACGAAACGGTATGTCAAACTGCTGTTGACATCATCCCCATAACTTTCTGGCCGGAATTATTGATGACTCTTTTGCACGCTTTCATGCTCGAGCAAGGTTGCCCCAAGGTCCAGACCACATCAATCTTGGCGCAATTTTTTGTGTCGCTTTTGCGTACGATTTCCATTTTTTTTTCCATCTCCATATACCCCCATGACAGCTCTGCTCTCAATCCCCAGCCTCATCACTTCCAATATAAACTAATCAATGACCCATAATCATTTGAGTTATTATTCATTACATTTGTTTCTGGATCATGAGAAGCTGTGATATCTTTAATAAATCAGGTATTATTCTAGTGAGTGATAAGTTAATTGTGCTGGCAGAGTTTATATTATTGACATCGATTTATTTCTATCTAGCAAGTACCTAGTATGTCATTACGATGTTTGCTATGCTGATGTCCAGTTGCAATTTAAATTATTGTTCTGACACTGACTACTATCACTGAGTTAAAAATTATGAAGAGCCGCCACCGGTGACATTTCTGATATTGATGATGATGGTTTCGACAAGGTATTCGATTGCTGCGATCCACATGGCGAGGTGAGAACTGCGGATTTATCCTGACCATTACATACATGTTAGTTTCAACCAATCAGAGCATCTAAAATGGGTCTAGGCTACTCGCTTTACGCTATCGATAAAAAAAGTGAAAAACCAAGCGAAAAAATCGCACTAGCAGGTGATAAAATCGCACTAGTATGTTACATCGCCGATCTGGGATATTTTTTGTGTCCTGGAACCAAATCGAGCCTGAAACGCCCCGATTTCAGCTGATTATGAATGGAAAATTAGCAGTATTGCCTAAAGAAATGATTTTTGTCAAGTGAACTATGGTTTTACCCCAATTGAGACACATTTCAGCGTGGGTCTTCCCTTAATCGGGTCTTGTGCACCCTCCGCCGCAGCCTCTCAGCCATCTGTGATATGCAAGGTGACATTTATTTTGCTCTACTGAAACGTCACCCATGTAAACTACACACGAAAATTACCTTTATTTCTACCAGTGAAGTGCCACCGGATTATTACTATTTCTTGTACCTAACCTACTACAGAACCAAATTACACCAAAATAACACTAGCAACAATCTAAATAATATTTTCCAAAGAAGTCGGCTGTTTTAATTCAACAATTTGACACAACGACCAACACAACAACATGGCTGGCATTGACACTTGCTTTCGGTAGTTCAAATGAACCATTTCAGCGCAGTAGGCATTCATGTAATAATCATCTGAATATAAACTCATGCTTCGTGTTTTATTCTAGTTCAAAATGTTTTAAATTCCTCAGACAACTATCAATCACTCGGGAAGTAGACCCAATATTATTTGACCAAAATTTTGTCCAAGATAATATTGGGTTGGGTATACTTTCCCCTCGTGATCTCGTGAATGACAGTTGTTTTCGGGTTAAAACGATTTAACTGAAAGAACACTAAGCACTTATTGTCATCTTACTAGAGAGAAAAACTTTTATTGAAAATATTGAAATGTAAAGGTGTGCCGCCTGTATTTAACAGGTTTTTCAGAAGAAAAAAAAAAAGGCAAACTGACACCTGAACTAATGTCTTTTTAATGTTTTAGGTACCATTTGTATTAGAAAACGATTCACTGCAAAAACAAGAATTGAATATTGCTAGAGCCCAGTTGATTTTGTGTGGGAATGATCCTCAGCATATCCCCCTGATGGCTTGAGGCTCATTTTGGCGCGGCATGCGTTCGAACTCTTCGAGTCAACTCGTTTTAAGTTGCTGAACCCAGATGTTACCGCGAACTGTGATCTTCAAGAGCTGATGCTGAAAAATAATGAAGTTTTATTTCTCGCTTGGATGTAGCTCGTGATCGTGATCAATCATCAGTCCGCAATGGCAAGGCAACACAGCGTAGCTTAAATGGCGGCATTATGACATAATCAATACGATTTCTAAAACAGTTTTAATTAAAACTGACATTGTACATCAGAAATAAGACATGTCAACATTACTCAGATTTTCCACAGCTTGATGCGATTCAAAAATTAATGGAATGAATTGTAATTAGATATAGATATATAACCTACGTTCAGACCCACCGTGATTCTAGTCTGCCGGACACAATGACATATATCACAGTTTGGTATTGTAGACTTGACGTCCAACTGCCTAAGTAGGAGTATTGCTTCTGGCTTGAGTCCAGAAAGATAGGTTACGTTGGCGTGGTGCTGTCGAAATGGAAAGAAAAACATTGCATCAAGTATTCAATGTGTTGAGAACTGAGATCATTGGGCATTAGTTTTTCCTACGTCGCCTTTTCAACAAATTCCAAGTAAGAGGTGGCATTTAGGAAGTTTTTTAATTTCTGACATTGTAGATTGACCAAGCCACGAAGATGTTCCAAGGTATGAGGCTAATTCGAAGATGTGGATAATAGAGTGATATACAGGGTGATTCACCACCAAATGGACATAGCTCAAGGGCAGGTCCATTTTTTCCAGGCGAACCTGGATCTGGCTTTGAAATTTTTCTAACGCTGTTCGTTTCGAAGCTACAGGGTGATTCATGTATTTCGTGGAATTTTTTGACAGGCCATAACTTTTGAACAACTCAACAGATTGCTTTGAAATTTTGTGGGTTTATTCTTCTATTGATATCTGACACATCGCTTTATCAAAGAGTTCATAATTTCTAGGGCCGGCCTCGAAAAAAAAAATTGAAAGCTTTCTTCAAAAAAGACACTCTGTATGCATATTATTTGAAATTCATTTTCATATTCAAAAACAACATGAAACATGCTATCAATATCGCAAAAAAATTGCTTGGCACCATTAAGCTGTCAAAAGAAAATTGATAATCCTAATAATTTTTGAGGTTAGGATTTTTTGTAAATTAATATTCTCAAATATTCACAAATGATTTATTATGGCCCCAAATTTCAGCCATTTCGTCATAAAAATAAAAATGACATTTTTCTCGTTTTCTCAGTAGTAACAAAAAAAGTTTCAGCCGAATTTGAAAAAAATTATTGTAACGTCCCTCAACTTCATTTTTATCCCAAATTGAGCTAAAGTTAAGAAATGTATTAAAAAAAATTTGAAAATTCTGATGAAATTTTATGTTACTTCTGAGAAAGCGAGAAAAATGTCATTTTCATTTGTCTGACAAAACAACTGAAATTCAGGGCCATAATAGATCATTCGCAAATATTTGAAAATATCAATTTAGAAAAAATCCTAACCTCAAAAATCATGCGATTGTCAAAATTTTCTTGACAGCTCAATGGTGCCAAGCAATTTTTTTTGCGAAATTATCAGCATGTTTGATGTAGTTTCCGATTTTGAGAATGAAATTTGAAAAATATGCATACAGAATGTCTTTTTTGGAAAAAAAGCTTTGGAGTTTTTTTTACAAGGCCGGCCCTGAAAACTTCAAACTGTTTGATAGGGCGATGTGTCAGATATCAATAGAAGAATCAACTCACAAAATTTCAATCCAATCCATTCTGTCGTTCTGAAGATACGGCTTGTCAAAAAATTCGACAAAATACATGAATCACCCTGTAACTTCGAAACAAACAAAGTAAGAAAAATTTCAAAGCCAGATCCTGGTTCGCCTGGTAAAACTGGACCTACCCTTAGGCTATGTCCATTTGGTGGTGAATCACCCTGTATGTATGTGATATGATAAAGTAAGTTTACGTTGTTCCTCATACTTGGTCCTATGTTTTGCAGAATGTCCGTGGATACGATTGACCTTTATCAATGATAACAATATTGAAGATCTCCATGCAGAGTATACGATGCAGGTAACAGAGCAATGAATTTCGATTTATGGGTGAATGATCTGTGCTGGCGGATGTTTCAACTCCAGATCTGAGAAGACTTGAAAAAGGAATGGGAAAAAATTCACTCGCAACCTGTGACGCTACTGCTTGGGTAGCGTGTACTCTCCTCGACCTAGTCGAGGGTACGGGGCCGGTTAGGTGCTCGGGCGCCACCACGTTTTGTTGAAAACGTGGAAAATGAAAAGACGAGGGTCTGTAGATTCTTTTATTAAAAAAATAAAAGGGGGGGAGCGATCGTAGATTCCTGCTCGAGAGTCGGGGGTCGTAGATGATGGCACGAGGACAAAGAGATTTGTCAGCGAAAACGTTGCACGAGTCTGTGTAGGCTTGGCGCGCTTGGACGTGTGCGTATGGAGGAGAGCCCGTGCGGCTCGGCAGCTCAAGCACGTTGGGCGAATCGAGAGGAAAGACCCGTGTGGTTATGCACCAGGCACGTGGGGTCAGTCGGAGGAGAGCCCGTGCGGTTTGACACCAAGCACGTTGGGCGAATCAAGAGGAAAGACCCGTGTGGTTATGCACCAGGCACGTTGGGTCAGTCGGAGGACAGCCCGTGCGGTTTGACACCAGACACGTTGGGCGAATCGGGAGGAAAGACCCGTGTGGTCATGCACCAGGCACGTTGGGTCAGTCGGAGGAGAGCCCGTGTGGTTGTTCACCAGACACGTTGGGCGAATCGGGAGGAAAGGAGAGCCTGTGCGGTTCGTCACCAGCACGTCTAGGCGCTATGGAGAGGAAAGCCTGTGCGGTTCGTCACCAGCACGTCAAGGCGCTATGGAGAGGAGAGCCTGTGTGGTTTGTCACCAGCACGTCTAGGCGCTATGGAGAGGAGAGCCTGTGCGGTTGGTCACCAGCACGTCTAGGCGCTACGGAGAGGAGAGCCTGTGCGGTTCGTCACCAGCACGTCTAGGCGGAGTCGTTGTCTTAGCTGAGTTCCTTGCGGAGCGAAGCCAACACTGTTACCGCGGCCCCCAAAAATCCACCCGTTTCCATGGCTAACCGCGATAATATGTTTAGCGAGAGGCCTTTTGCCGGACGCACGCGGAGCGAAAAAGCGTTCAGTCATCGGTCCGCGCGGCCACGCGTACACTCTCGCTAACGAAGCCTATTGGTCAGAGTAGGCGCCAGCGCCTACTATAAACATGCGTTCTCCGAAATTCATAGCCAGTTCTTAGTATCCCAACGCATCGAGAGGTCGTTGCATCTCCGGCGTCCCCCGCTTCGAACTCGTCTCTCTTCAAGGGACTAACCCCATGTTACACCCCCTTTCCTTTTTGAGACGGCGCAATTAATTCGAAACAGTGGTTTTATTTAATCTGCGCCAACAATCTCAAGTCATTCTGCGAAAGAGTATAACACAAAGAATAGCGTCGACTCCTTGAAGAAGCTGCCACCGGCGTGACAGACCCCACTACTGAGACTGAGCTGCCGGATCGTTGTTGCCGCCCATTCCGGAGAGTCCACCAGCCGACTACGACCCGAGGCGATAACATCTTGACTGCCCGCAACGTGGGGCCCGCTTCTCCAAGTGACATCTCGGCCGCCGACACGAGCACCGCAGACTTTCCAGATCTTCGGGATCACCGTTTCGATACAGAGTTTTAGCATCATCTAAGCGCTTGGCGTACTAGATGCGCTCTGTATCGACCAACAACGTGTAAAGCAGCGGCTTTTACACGCCGTGGACTCGAGCAAACCTACCCTGTTGCGAGGCATGTATCCCTAGATTCAAGAGATCGATGCTCTCGTATACGGCACTCGAGTTCCACGTGGATGGTAAGACTCTGCCTCAAGCTCCCCCTTGTATCGCGAACCGCGCACGAGACCAAAGCTTCCGCCATGCCGCGACGCGCTCCTAGACAACGCCGTTCCCGTCTGGACTCGAGAACTGAAACATCACTTCCAGTGGCGCCCACTCCCACAAACCGTCCGACGACGACTCCATCGACGCTTGCTGCAGTGACGGCACCTCCGTCAATTGCGCCGACGACGCCGCTTGTCGTCCCCGTCCCGGTAGTCGCCGCGACACCTCCGATAAACGGTCCTGACCACCCCGACGACCTCGGCTACACGTCCACACCGACAATGACGCCCACCGTCGCGACGCCAAGCATCGCGACGCCATACACAATCACGCCTACCGCGCCTAATTACGCCCCGTTACGTCGAGACGCTCCGCCGACGCCGACGCCGACGCCTGACGCGCGCGAACGCCGGCCGGTACATGGCCACACACCGACGCCGCTCGATCACTATGGTGACGGCCCCGAACGCCATACCACATTTCCGCATAATTCTCGCACGGAACAACTCCTAGTAGAATTATTGTCCGAAATGCACCGTGAGCGCACCACCGCCGAAAAACCCGTCGATATTCCGCTATTTGCCGGCCATCTTCATCAAGACGCGCACACCCACCTGGAAAATTGCGAAGAGCTGTTGCAAACCGCGAGAATCCCCCGAGCGAAATGGGTACGCCACGTGACAAAGCACTTTGAAGATGACGCCCGCAAATGGTACGCATCGTACGAGTTACTCGAGCTAAATTGGGACGATTTTTGCCGCGCAGTTATCGCGGAATTCGATTCCAATAAACGGAAAAACGCTGCCATCGTCAAATTACGCACGGAGCACCAACGCGACGAGCCCATAACGTTGTTCATACTCAAGAAGCTTCAGCTAATGCGCCGATTTGACCCGTACATGTCAACCCCTGAGTTTGTGGACCTGGTGATCTCGCTCGCCGACGTCGATCTCAGTAAATCACCACTAGCCGCGAGCGTTCAATCCGTGGAGGACCTGCTTCAGGCGGCACAGCTCATCGAGAGCCGTCGCGAGCCAGCTTTTCGCCAAAAAGCACAGCGACCTGTACCTGCGGCCCCTGCTTGCCAGGCTCCTCGGCAACAGCCACCACTTCCACAATGCCGATTCTGTCCTGAACGACACTTCCACCGCGACTGTCCGGTGCGCCGCGCTCAGTACGAACCAACGTCGCGACGCCGCGAAGACCAGCAGCATCCGGAAAACCAGCAAGGGGCCGGTGCTACGCGGGACAGATCCGCGCCCCCACGACATTAAATTCTCTTCCCCACGTTCCGCTACGCCTCGGCCAACAAGTCTACGACTGTCTCGTCGACAGCGGGGCCTCCAGAAATTTTGTAAATCTCGCCATCGTCCGCGACAAAAAGCTGGATAGCTCCGAGTCCGTGCCACTTCGACTCGCCGTCGGCACCGGTCGCCAGCAACACACGCTGGGCCGCGTTAAGGTAGCCTGCCACCTGGGGGACAGACCGCACCATATCGAATTTAACGTGGTGGACGGTCTCTCAGAATCCATTATACTCGGGTACCCCTTTTTACGAGAGCAGCACGCCAGCCTCGACTTCGAGCGTCGTTGCTTACACATTGGAATCGCCGAGCGCCGCACCATACATTGGCTCGACCGCCACGACACTCCCTCGTGTCTAGCGCCACCGCCGCTAAGCCTGGCCGACGTCGACCATAGTATTGCACCTCCATTCCAGGCCACGTTTCAACGTCCACTCGACGCCGTCGCTGCCACTCTCAATCAGGACCCTCGCCCTTCAACGACCTTGGACGCCACGCGCGCTCCACCGGACAAGCCCCTGACGCTCGTCCGCAACGCCACACCGCCGTCCAAGAAACGTCAGCTCAAGAGCTTCCTCGGCAACTGCAAGCAACTTCGCGAGTACGTAGAGAACTTCGCAGAAATCGCCGCGCCTCTCACCGACCTGCTCGCCGCCAAACGCCGTTTCTCTTGGGGGAATTCCCAACAACAAGCCTTCGACGGCCTCAAACAAGCCCTCGCTGCGCCGCGACGCCTGAGCCGTCCCGATCCGACGCTCCCGTTCGTCTTACAAACAGACGCTAGCAGCATTGGCATGGCTGCCGTGCTTTACCAGGAACGATCAGACAAAACGCGTGCCGTTATTTCGTACGCAAGCGCTCGCTTCAATGCGACAGAACGCCGTCTGCACATAAACGAGCAGGAATGCCTGGCAATTTTGTGGGGTATAAAGCACTACCGGCCATACCTGGAGGACCATCATTTCACCGTCCGCACGGACAATCGAGCCTTGCTCTGGCTTCACCGGTCCAAGGACACAAAAGCGAAGTTGACGCGTTGGTCACTTCTGCTCCAAGAATTTTCATTTACCGTTGAACACGTGCCCGGCAAAACCAACGAATTGGCCGACGCCCTCTCCAGAGAGCCCGAGCTCCCAGAGGCGTCGTTCAATTATGAGGACCTGGAGCGCCTCCTACCTCCGGAACCGTTGACGACGCACCCGCTCGCAGAGCCTACTCGGCAAGTCGCCGCGAACCTGCTCGGAGTGCGCTCCCTCGGCGACGAAGTTAAGGAATGCCAGGATCATGACCGGAGCACGCAGCAACTCATACGACAGCGCCGCGAGCTGGAAACTCGGCCCGATAGCCTCGACTGGCACCCTGGATTCCGCGCAACCTACAGCGTCGACGACGATCACCTGTACAAGGTTCGAGATGATGGACGTCATCTCCTGTACGTCCCAGCGGGCGTACGGCCACGCGTTTTCCACGAGCACCACGATTCGGTGCTAGCCGGCCATCCGGGCGAAGACGAGACGCTCCGCTCAATCGCTGAACATTTTCACTGGCCGTCCTTGCCAACCGACGCGCGTCACCACGTTCGCTCTTGCCTCCTTTGTGCGAGGTACAAGGCTCGTTTAAGCCGAAATCACGCCGAGCAGCGTCCGCGTCAACCACAAAGACCGTTCGAAGTAGTCGCGTGCGACATTATGGGCCCCTACGACGTCTCCGCCAGCGGTAACCGATTTATCCTGGTGGTCACAGACCTGTTTACTCGGTGGGTGGACGCCTGGCCGCTACAAAACAGTACTACGGGAACCATCATCACGACGCTCGACAACTACTTTTTTCCGATGCATGGATACCCTCGCGCGATCCTATCGGACAACGGATCTCAATTCACGTCAGTTGCTTGGTCTCGTGCGTGCGCTCGTTGGCAGAGTCTGCCCTGGACCACCGCGGTCTATCATGCCCGCGCTAACCCCACGGAGCGGCGAAACCAGGAGCTCAAAAAAGGGCTCCGTCTCCGACTAGACGGACGCCCCGCAAACGAATGGGATCTGCATTTGCCCGCCACGCTCTTTAGCGTGCGCCGCAGACGCAATGCAGCCACTGGCCAGAGCCCTTCCGAGCTCCTCCAAGGCCACACGCTCCCATTCCCCGGCGAATGGACGACGCAGCAGCCGCTGCCGCCCGTCGCAGCAGAGCAGCGAGAGCAGCAAGCCCGCCAACATCAACGAGACTACGTGGAAGCCCGCCACCAGGTCCCGGAGCGACCGGCTCCAAATTTTGTACCCGGCGACGCTGTCCTGGTACATCATCCGCCCGCACCTGGTGCCTTCCATCCCAAGTGGCTTGGGCCACACAGCATCATAAGGCGATTCGCGCCACACATCTTCCTGGTCAACATCGACGGCCGCAGCGTCAAGTACCACGTCGACAAGCTCAGGCGAGCTCCCGTCGAACGACGCCGTCGATAGTGCTGCGGAATGTGCGCGAATTGTGCGTGAACCCAAGGACACTGAATCCCCCTTGTATATATCGCTAGTTTTAAATTGTCGCGACCATGAATTTGTGCTACACCTCCTTTCGACAAAGTGCGGGTCCCTTGCGCCAAAACTCATGTATCCCCTTTCGTTGCGCTCCGACGAAGTGACAGACATTGCGGAACACCCCTTATGTACCCCAGTAGGGCATACAATACTTAGTTGCGTCATAACTAATAAGGGTGTATCTTAATGAATTTCGATACTTGTCCGACGTTATTTTCGTCGAAAACGCCATGTTTCACCTTAGCTTTAAAACGTTATTGTTCAACCTTAGTTTTAAACAATTTTTCTACAAGAATTTCTGCAAATTTCACCTTTTTGAACTCGGCATGTATGTAAAATTGAAGTATTCAATAAAGTGCCCAATAGTCTCAAAAAGGGGGGCGATTGTTACCGCGGCCCCCAAAAATCCACCCGTTTCCATGGCTAACCGCGATAATATGTTTAGCGAGAGGCCTTTTGCCGGACGCACGCGGAGCGAAAAAGCGTTCAGTCATCGGTCCGCGCGGCCACGCGTACACTCTCGCTAACGAAGCCTATTGGTCAGAGTAGGCGCCAGCGCCTACTATAAACATGCGTTCTCCGAAATTCATAGCCAGTTCTTAGTATCCCAACGCATCGAGAGGTCGTTGCATCTCCGGCGTCCCCCGCTTCGAACTCGTCTCTCTTCAAGGGACTAACCCCATGTTACACCCCCTTTCCTTTTTGAGACGGCGCAATTAATTCGAAACAGTGGTTTTATTTAATCTGCGCCAACAATCTCAAGTCATTCTGCGAAAGAGTATAACACAAAGAATAGCGTCGACTCCTTGAAGAAGCTGCCACCGGCGTGACAGACCCCACTACTGAGACTGAGCTGCCGGATCGTTGTTGCCGCCCATTCCGGAGAGTCCACCAGCCGACTACGACCCGAGGCGATAACAACACGAGACTGGCCGTCCGGTGGCCGTGTGCGCCGTTATATGGACGCGGTCGGTGGTGGGAGAGATGCGGGCTCGCTGCGCGAGTGCACCTCCCCACCCGATGCGCTCGCCGGAGCACTGGCGGTATCGCGGGAATTCATTACAAACCCTGTAATCCGATCAAGACTACATGACCATTGACCATCGACCATCTAGCTAGGCTGAGGTCTAGAGAAGGGTTTACTTGTGAAAGACTGTACTTAGGCCCATCAACATAATATTTTGAACACATCTTCTTTCGGCTGGATATTGCAGCCATAATTATTTTACGACTTTTTACGTTCTTGAACATGAGTGCAACCAACTGCCAAGTTCCAGAGAGTTTTCAAATTTCAGATCTGGGAACTTGGAAACAAAATCTCACAAAGCCCACTAGAATCACGGTAAGGTTGAACAAACTATAGAAGGTACTTATAATTTTCTGCTCTAATCGTGTGCTACCTAGTAAGAATGTTCAATAAATCTGGATCGAACAATATAAAGCTCAGTGCCAAAAGAGATATAGGTAGCTAAGTACCTAAAATCAATATTATTTCAACGGTGAGTAATTATTATTGTTGTGCTTCAAACTAAGTCCTTGGCGTTCTCTCGCGCCTGGAACTCGTATCATTATTTTTCATATTACGTCTCTTATCCACAATGGGAAGCACCTCTAATCCTCGCAAAATATTTACAATTTTCCCCACAGGACATCGTTTGGTTTGCGGGGTTGTCATTGGGAAGTAAAATTAATGGTTCGCGTATATGGTGCGAGACTGTTTTTCCTTCAGCATCAACCTGACCCCGTATTATTTTACAGAACCCCTCAAAAACAAATGTTCAGCAACAAGCCACATCGCAGCTGGCCAGCTCTACCCAGTAATTTGTGTACGAAAATTGATTCGAATGATTCGCACGTGGCAGTTCATCATGCGAACACCAAGCATGATGCGGATGCAAGCATAATTCATCGGTCTATATCTCTTGGACGCCAGGAATGACTATCGGCATTGTATGCCTCAATGGCCAGAATATGCACCGTAATATATCTCTGCGATATCGAAGCTATTTGAGAGAGTAGTATAATATATTAATACCCTTCGAGAGTTCAAGACCTACAACAGCTAGGGAAGACCAAAATAAACGGCCCCATTTCAGGTATAGGTATGATTTGATGCGGGTTCTCTCTATTTCTACAACGTTCCACCAATGTCTTGTAAAAAACATAGAATAAGCGTTTTTCTCCTTATTGGCCCATATTTGACCATAGCAGTTTATTGCCTTTATTCACTGATATACTGCGTTCAACCCCAGTGTGGTTCTAGCTGACTGGGAGTGTCTCCACGCGACGCCTTTGGAAGGAAGAAATTCGGGAAATCACAGATACCTTGAATCAAACTACGGTTGAACGCAATACCTACTTATTCACATTACAGAAAAATTGCAAATTGAAGAATAAAAACACTCACTCAGAATCGAACCCGGGGCTCCCGCGGCCGCATGCAGCCACCCAACCACCTGCGCCACGAGGTCTTATACCCTTCGAGAATTCGAGACCTACAACAGCTATGGGAGACCAGAATGAAAGTCCTTCTATTCCTACAACGTTTCACAATGTCTTGTAGGTATAATTATGTTTATTGTTTGTTCTTGAAATGTATATACCGGGTGTTTATAAATGTCTGTGATCGCATCGCCTTTGGAATCCGCTTTCGATCACTAAAATTGCGCCTGTTACTGCGTTTTTTGGCCTGACCCATGCCTGATCAATGATTCATATTACACTGATCGACTATCTTCTATATTCATGCCTTAGTTCTGTGAGATAAAGATATTTGGCACAACGGATATTTTTACTTGCTGTCGTGTTTTGTAAGAGAAGGGTATCTTGTGAAAGAAGATATCTTTCCTTACTTTGTTATCTTATGAAATAATGTACGTCTTCAACTGTTAAGACCTGGTTTTTGATATTGTTGATCCACCTCGAGCCATGTTGTGGTATTATTGTAGTAAATAATTTCTGATGATTTTATTGACCATGTTTATCATGTTTATTCTTGATCTTTTATTCTCATGTTTCATTATGGTACCATTAAAAGACATCCGCATATGCAACACTGTTCTCTTTTCTTCTTTCGGCAGCAGGGGCCTGTTCAAGTGAACCTGTGCTTAGCCAAACTCGTCGCTATTCCCTCTTTAGATCCCTCGTCAATTTAGGTCACCGCAGAACTTACTAATAAACGTTTTTCTCCCTCTTCTTTCCCTTCGCACCAAGTGATGTATCGGCGATGCTCACACTTTGGTTCTGCCGTTTAGTTTCCGCTATACAGGTTCCTCAACAATCTAGGTTACTGGAACTAATATGATCTGTTCTAGCGAGAGCGATACTCTCTCTCGTCTTTCTCTTGTTCTCTCTGCATCAGTGGCTTACCCACTGCACTTCAAATAGTGGGAGGGTGGGGTAATTGAATTGATATTGCATTCTTGCACATGAGTCGATATATTTGTCTTTGGAATAAAATTGTTCCTTGTTGATGTTAAAGTCTCTGCGTTTCATTTCCAAGCCTTCACTTACCTGTACTAACTTAGGTTACTACGAAACAACGAAAGTCCTAACAAACAATACTAGACAAACACGAACTTTGGCCAATCTAAGTCTTCAACCTAAAGGGGATTCGAGGAGGTGGATAACACTTTGACAGGATTCATACTCTATGAACTGTTACCTCTCCCCTTAAATAACTCAAAACCCTGCAGTGCGATTCATGGCGATTTTGTTTATGTTATAGGAAATTCAATTCTCCACAGATCCTCCAATTTTCAAAGATGAGTTGTCATTTCTTCAATAGTTTGAGGTGTTTTCATTTAAAGGTGCATGCCGTAGTGTTCTGGTCAGTACACTAATATTCAAATACTTCAAATAGTGGGAGGGTGGGGTAATTGAATTGATATTGCATTCTTGCACATGAGTCGATATATTTGTCTTTGGAATAAAATTGTTCCTTGTTGATGTTAAAGTCTCTGCGTTTCATTTCCAAGCCTTCACTTACCTGTACTAACTTAGGTTACTACGAAACAACGAAAGTCCTAACAAACAATACTAGACAAACACGAACTTTGGCCAATCTAAGTCTTCAACCTAAAGGGGATTCGAGGAGGTGGATAACACTTTGACAGGATTCATACTCTATGAACTGTTACCTCTCCCCTTAAATAACTCAAAACCCTGCAGTGCGATTCATGGCGATTTTGTTTATGTTATAGGAAATTCAATTCTCCACAGATCCTCCAATTTTCAAAGATGAGTTGTCATTTCTTCAATAGTTTGAGGTGTTTTCATTTAAAGGTGCATGCCGTAGTGTTCTGGTCAGTAGTAGACGACGCGCCGCGCCGGCTCAAGTTCAAATCGATTTTCTAAACTCGAGAAACAAAATTATACATCGAGTGGATGATTTTTGTGGAGAATACACTTCAATTTAATGGTCCCTGAAAATTTTCTAAAAATGAACGCCTCTAACAGTAAAACCAAAATTCGTCAAAATTGTCAATGAAAAAACAAGTTTTCTCAAGTTAACTTGTTCAAACTTGTTTTCATCCAAATTTACATATCGAATATGAGTTCAGGAGATTGAATTTAGTCGGAAAAGATACCAAACTTGTCGTGATCGGTTCTACATGGTCAGAAAAACAAAATGGACCACCTAGCAGAGCTTCGCCCCCCACTACTCCCCTTCAACAAAGATGGACACTTCTTGTGCCAAAATAGTATCAATGGGATATGATACGTCGAACTATAATGTATTCGCATCCAATGGATTGACGGGTTCCATCCCCTCCATTTTTACCTGCAATTTTTTACCCTCCCTCCAATAACTCAAAACCCCCGGGTGCGATTTTTGGCGATTTTGGATATGTTGTAGAGCACTCAATTCTGAACAAAATATCAAATTTTCAGGACGTCCATATTTTTTCCGAGGTTGAAATCTATCCTTCTTGTACTAATGATGGGGTGTACACTGTACACGTTCTGCTGTCCACATTCAAGAACACACAACACAATCATGCTCTTGCATTGCTTTGCATCTTTGCTTCTAAATACGTATATAGTTGAAACCATCTAGCTATGTTACTTTGAAAGCCAAGTGCACGTAATTTTTTGGAAGTTAGGTAAGTAATTCCCGAGGTATTCGCCTTTATTAGCTCTGGCCACACGGGGAGCGAGTGTAGGCACTAACACAAAACACACTTCTATAACACTGGGTAAGGTTTTTCTGCCCCTTTTTCCGTTCTTTGCTCACGATTTATTCTGAAGTTTGATGATACTTTGGCCATTGAACCCCAAAACTGAAACCTGCTCAGTCAGGGAAAGGTCATCCACGATTCGTTTAGACAGCTATAGTTTAGACTACATTATCTGTCAATTCTCGCGCATGCGTTCAGTTCCGTGTAAAATGAGTATGAAGTGAATGGCCATGAAAAGACCTATTGCACACTTCCCATCAACTCCGATAATCTGACACAATTTTACCATTGATTGTCAGAATGACATAAAAATGCATGAAAAACCTGCACGAAAAAATAGGAACCATTTCCAGCCTGAAATCCAGCACGGAAAACATGCCGCAAACCCAAAATGACACAGTTTCCATGACATCCAACCTGCCTAGAAATCCAGCAGCAAAACCTGCATGCAAAAATGCACCGTGTGCCGCGGGCAACAATGAAAGATCAAGAAACGCTCTTTTTCTCAAAGCTTATTTGAAAATTCCATTTTCAGCTATTTTAATAATATACAATGTTGAAATTACGCTTTTTACATGATTGTGTTAGAATATATATGGCACTATTCTCAAATCCCCTCGCATGGTTGCGCAAGCGCAAAAATGGCAGTGAATTTCGCCTATCAACTTTCAAGTGATATCCCCCATTTTAGTTACCGTCTTGGCATTTTGCCCGTGTGCACACTGTACTGGGTGCTTTCCACCTAGCCCCAAGTTCGGTACACCTGCCATTCACGCATGTGCGGGTGCCAAACGGTGCTTTCCATCTACGTGTTCTTACCCGGTTCTGGCCGTTCATTGGTTCACCTAAAATTGTGTGCCAAACTATGAAACATGTCCTGTCTGGTGATATTTGTACCGTCTAGATATTTTATTTCATTTCATTTCATTTAATTATAGTACCATCGAGAGACCTCGTCGGAGGTAGTTTACATCTATTATTTCTATTATTCAGTCATCACGGCCAACTTTTGATAAATAAATCAATAAATTCATAGAAAAAAGTTTTTGATCATACGTTAACGTACCGAGCGTTCATAAATTAAATGAGTCAAGGGTGCCTTTGACTTTGAAAACATCTGTCGGAACTAGCATCGTTCATTTGATGTCTGTAATTTTTTGGGTTTCGTAATTTGTCAAACCAGTCGCAGTTTTCATTTTCGGAACATTTTCAATGTGGTTTTCACGACAGGGCACAAAACCTACATCATCGAGGAGTACTTTCGAACTTGAAGTATTCTCGTGCACTTATAGCAGGTCAGATACCTATCAATAATATGGGACGTAAATTTATTACAAAAGGATTACGCTAGTTTCTACAGACGTTTTTGAATCCACAGGCACCCTTGACCCATTTAATTTATGAACTCCTGGTAGTATTATCCGTTTAGCTTCCAAGTTCAACACAGCAGGGCCTGGAATTTTGTTTTTCAGGTTTCGTGCACTTATAGCAGGTCAGATATCAATAATATGGGACGTAACTTGTCAAAGTTTGACAAATTTATTACAAAAGGATTACGCTAGTTTCTACAGACGTTTTTGAATCCACAGGCACCCTTGACCCATTTAATTTATGAACTCCTGGTAGTATTATCCGTTTAGCTTCCAAGTTCAACACAGCAGGGCCTGGAATTTTGTTTTTATATTTTATTTAAAAATAAAATCACCTAGGTATCACTTGACCTATGGCATATTCCAAATTGACTGCCGCAAGTAATTTTGCGACGGCTCCAGAAATGTCCATCACATTCGGGAATATTCCGGCATGCATGTTTTTTTTCTGTGGACAAAAGGAGTCTCCTTCCCACCTTTATATACTAGCCAATGAAAAGCATCTCCAGCTAAATCTATTCCATTGGCAAGTATGGCATTTCAAATCCTTTCAACTAAGTATACAAAAAAAAAACGTCATCATCGCATGAATTTTAATAAAAAAATGTTCCCTAGCTGCCGCGCGCGGTGTCCCATACACATTTGAATAATGGGAAAGGAATGTTTCATTTTCGCTTTAACTCAATATTCAAATCTTTCTTTGGCACTGGGGTGACAACCGGATCGGTCGGTGGTCAATTTTTTACTAAACGGATTACCAAAGTGTCATTCACAGCGTTCAATTCAGTGGTTTGACTAATAAATACGCAGTGAGTTTACCATCTGAATGGCTCGCACGAGAGTTGATACGTCAACAAGATTTTGCAATTGGGCATTTTTTCAAACAGGTACGTATTGACAAATAATCGACTGTAACATAAATATAACAAGTACTTATGCTTGATTTCACAAAGGTGGAAAGTACGTCGTCCTGCCTATTTATAAGACGACACAAGTTTGTGTAGTGCTATGGCAAAGCTGGGCACTAAACCGTTAATCCGTTAATCGTTAATAAACGAAGTTAACTTTTTCGTTAACGATTTAACTTTCAAGTTAACTTGAAAATTCATTAACGGACTAAGTAACTTCCGTTACATTCAACTTCCGTTAACTCAAGTCCGTTAACGTTAACTTGTACAGCTATATTTGTCTTTAAAACCCGAAATAGGGATGTCTGGGAAAATGAAGTGAAGGTTTTAATTGTAAAACCTGTGAGAGATTGCTCTATCGAGCACCACGAGCATTTTCAGAATCGGACAATTTTTTCTCAAGATATCCTCATTTCAACCGAGGCAAAGTTTCAGGGCGGTCTGCTTCAATTTTGGCCCAATTTAGTTAAGTATATTGCTGGTGTGAGTTTTATAGTTTCGTCGCTTTCAAGACGGTGTTCGAGTGGCTTTGAAGATGATTATTTAGTTTACAAAATTAAAAGGTTATGTTAACGGTTTAACGTCAACTTCCGTTACATTTTAAATCGATTAACTGATCAACGATTAACGAAGTTACCGTTTTTGTTAACGATTTAACGTTTAACAAAGTTAATTGTTTCGTTAACGGTGAGTGGGTGCCCACCTTTGTGCTATGGCTATGGTCGGACCTTAGCCACATCCATTTTGTGCACACTTATAGGAGCTATACGACGGCGGTTGTGAAACCCTCGTCGAGTATGAACACGTCATATGAGAAACGTGCATGACCTTCAGCTACCAAGGCGTAAGACACACAGAGCCCATGGTGGTGAAAATAAGATCCACTTGTGGGACTGGCAGAGTGGATGGAATGCCAGTGCTAGGTTTCACAAAAGCGTTTTACCAACAGTAATACAACAAGTGCTTAGTGTTTTCTCTGTCAAATTGTTTTAACCCGAAAACAACTGTCATTCACGAGGAAAAAGTAGACCCATCAGGGTTAACATTAGGACAATATTGGGTCTACTTCTTGAGTGACTGGTCGAATTAAACACAAAGCACGATATATTTTGCCGATTATGATTACATACCGGGTGATCATTTGAAAATTATCCACCAGCAATATCTCCCGAATCCTAGTGCAAATGTCTTTAGGCAAAAATAGGTCGATTTATATATTAAGGGGGACATCTTAAACATATATTGGAGAATTTATATCTTAAACCCCCTCGCCCCCACTCACCCCAACTTTGAAATTTCAAATGACACCACCTACCTTGCGATACATAAAATTGAAGGTGATTGAATTCTCTTTCTAAAAAAATATTTTAAAATTTTTCAACCCCACCCCCCGTTTTTCCTAAAATTCTCTGAGTGTCCAAGTTAATATTCTTGACCTCCATTTTCCTTCAATACAGTAAACGTCATCCTGTACAGCATCAAAAGAGGAAATTTTCTATAAAAAAAAGTGTCACCCAAATTCACCCCTTCGCTCCCCCCACCTGACCTTAAAAATTTAAAATGTCAATACCCACTTTGTAATACATCAAATTGAAGGAAATTGAATTCTATTCCTGAAAAAGAGTTTTTGACAATTTTTAAAGCCCCCCATTTCCCTCCTAGGATACTCCAAATGGCCAATTAATTGAGGGAGGGGCAGAAAATTTCAAAAAAATTCTTTTCGGAAAGAGAATTCAATTCTCTTCAATTTGATGTATCACAAAGTAGGTGGTGTTTTGTTAAATTTGGGAATTGAGGTGGGGGAGAGCAAAGGGCGGGTGAATTTGGGTAGCACTTTTTCCACTGAAATTTTTTTTCTTTGATGCTATCTAGGATAACGCCGACTAAATTGAAAAAAAAATGAGGGTTCCAGAATATGAAATGAGACAGTAGGAGAATTTTTAGGGAAAAGAGAGTGGGGTTAAAAATTTTGGAAATATTTTTTTCAGAAAGGAAATTTAATTTTCTTCAATTTGATGTATCGCAAGGTAGGTAGTGTCTTTTGAAATTTCAAAGTTGGGAAGAGTGGGGGCGAGGGGGGTGAATATAGAAATTTGCCAATGTATGTTTTAGATGTCCCCCCCGATATAAAAATCGACCTGTTTTTGCTCGAAAAAATATTCACTAGGAATCTGGAGTTATTGCAGGTGGATAAATTTCAAATGATCACCCGGTATGTCTAGGTACTGCGCTAAAATGATTCATTTGATTGAACTACCAAGAGCAAAGGTCACAGCCAGCTATGTTTTCGTTAGTTATTCTGTGGAATTGTTGAATAGGTCCCTTCGTTTCGGTTTTTTTGAGTACGCATGTCTGGCGCCAGTTTCATAGTTTCGTACACCGATATTGAAAATTAACACTAAAAAATATTGTAGTGCACCTAAAATTCCACAAATAATTTGGTTGAATATTAGATACCATTTTCTGTATTCAAAGGAAATGTTTCATTGAAATTAAGCTCAATGATCATTTGTGGAAGTTCAAGAACAACGAAAATGGCAACAGCGCTCAAAACAACAAGACATCGGCGCCAACTGTGACTTGTGATAATTATGATCACACTTCTCGTTTCTACCTGACCTACATTTCATTTGCTCATGCTTTGACGAAAAAACACAACTTGTTGGAAATGGCTGTACCGAAAAGGAAGTTCAAAGAAGCTACGAAGAGATGCATTTACAGTATGTGTAAAAGTGACAGCCAGAAACCAGTAGTTGGTCAGGCGGCTAGACAGAGCATGCAGCGTTGCATTCAACTGACAGGTGTACAAAAGTTTTCAAAATTTGGAGCCTTCAAGCATGCGCACCTGCCCAAATGAAGTAGCCTATAAAAACATCCGGCTTTTTTTGGACAAAATTATTCAGATTGTTGTTAATGCTATTTTGGTTGTAATTCGGTTCTGTAATAAATAGTATGTCTTTCGAATATCCCGGCGGTAGCTCGGTGGGCTCCGTCTCTGGCTTCAAACCCAGAGGTCCGGAGTTCAAATCCCGTTGGGGCAGGTTGCTTTTCACCATGCGCTCTCTAATACTTTGGAGTGTACTAACCGAGCAGTCACGTTAAGGGAAAAAGGTGAAACGGAGGAAGTCATCGATAAGGCGCTAATAAGCTAGTACTTGATGCGCTCCTTTACACCCAATTAATATATATCTTTCGAATCTATTTTCCATTGGAATATACCCTAAAAAGTTACACTCTGAATGCTTCCGGTAATACCATCATGTAGAATTGGAATCTGAATGAATGATGAATGATCTTTTAGAGTTATAATCAGCTGAATAATATTGTAAACTGGACTGATGAAACTTTGCTGAACCTGCACATCTACATATTCACTTTACATAATTTAAATTGGTAGATAACTTATTCAGTGGGACGGTTATTCCTGTAATCATGACAAAAAGCACAATTTATTCTGAAGCACCATCCAATTACTTAAAATTTCCAGAGGTTCCACAATCCAAAAGTGTTTTCCATACGATGTCGAATTATTAATCGACGACATACCTAACCTAACCGTCGAAGACTGTCAGGAACAGGCGCCCGCATGACTGGAACTTGAAGACAAAAAATGAAGCTAGACTGAAATTCGCTAAATTTCTGGATATAAATCAGAGTGCTAATTAATTTATGCGTATGCAGATTGGAAGCTGGTCTCGAATCTGGTGCTTCCGGAGAAACGCAAATTAGGTCTGTTGAAATAAGATGTCGCGGAGCATGGGGTGATTGTTTTAGTACAAAATATAAGTTGACCTGAATCATGAATCAAGCAGAGGGAATCACATAAATTTGGTGTTAACCCTTTCATTTGTTCTTTTCAACCTAAATAAGTGTTTGAACTAACTACATTTCAAGTTGAAGCTCGATCTAGTCTAAATAATAGCGTAATTTCCAGTTACTTGCACTGCTCCGGGTCAGTGCAATTTGTCGTCTGAAACTGCCCTGAACCAGGGCGGTGCAATCAGGTGGAAAACGCTATAAGTAAGTTAAGCATCGCAGTCTTTTTGCAACACCCCGTATCACTACTGATGATAATAATGAGAGTTGAAAACGATTCTTAGTTATTACAAGTTGATGACAGCGCAACAAAAGAACCACCAAAAGAAAATTGATAAAATATGATTAGGTACAACAAGTGATGAGAGAGTGATTCCTGAAATAAAATAACTTCTGATTTGTTATCACCTTTTCGGAACTACTCGTAATCCAGGGCAGCACGGGTCGTGCGGGAAACATGTGTGCGGGACTTATCTTTGGTTTCATCATAAAACTTAGCACCAAGATCTAATCTGGTTTACGTCGATGTTTGAGTTTGCCCTTACATAGCTTAGTGTAACAACGGTCGAGATTTGCCGGGATCAACTTAATGTATGGAACTTTTGGAGACGAAAAAATTCTCACTGATCGTTCTCGACTTTCCAGGACTGACTCCTCTTGGATGATTGTGATGTGACCGGGTTAGCAGTTAATGACCGAGGGTTTCATGGTCATTCGGGTATACTGTGTTATGTTTTTGAACCCTTACAGTAAATAAACTACTAAAAAATTAGCGAATCTAATGTCCACCTTTGAAAATGGTAAAAATCACGACTGCCGACTAAGTATAGCTACTGGTTATACATTGTATACAGGGTGTCCCAGAAATGGCGCATAAACTCTCCAGTACGTTGCTGGGAACTCATCATAGAGTCAGGGAAAAATAGTAGAAAAATTCTTTGGCTTTTATTCATTTAGGCCAGGCGGTATGTCGGTAAAATCACTACAATCTGGAAAAAACTCCGACCAAAGCTTCTATGCTGTCAAACTCTTCGTAAGGTCAGTAGTTATCTACCACTGAGTTTCCGCCCGAAAACGAGTTGTGCTGATTCCTCCACATCTGCGCGAAGGTAAAGGATGCCTTGAAAGTGCAAAAAAACCGGTTAAACCTCCGTACTTTTTTGTTATATTTGCCTAAATGCAAACGTACAACTCTTACGAAAACATTGGAAGCATCTGTCATCATCTCTGTGCCAGTCTTACTGTTGAAAAAAAGATTTCTTTGTGCAGATCAGATAAATCACATTTAATTGTTTTTCCACACAAGAAAACGATGAAGCAACATGTATTTTGGATGTTTTCTAATAACTTGTACTCACTGAGCCCATCTCTGGCAATCAAATTTCAATAACAGCATTTTTGAAGATGTTGCCAGCAAAAAAGTTAATAGTTTTCACCCGCCTGTTCAGCAGCAATTTTTTCAATTTCACCAAACACCGTTTGCAAAAATCTTATAAGGAATGAAAAGCTCAAACTCTTCTCCAACGATATCGTGCCTGGCTTGACCGCGGCACGCACTTGAAAGTCTAAAAAACTGTTTTCTTTCCGAGAGGTCCTGTTTCACCCGTGTGCGGCCGTGCCTACTTGACATAGACCGAACTTATTACACGAGCTTGGAAATGTACTCTTTCCCAGCTTTAAAACGCGACCATTATTATTGAGACTTTGTACATTGATTCATGAAGAAATCATACATTATTTTATTGTTAATGGTCGTGTTTCAAAGCTGGAAGAGAGTACATTTCCAAGCTTGTTTAATCAGTCCAGTCTATGTCAAGTATAGGCGTGGCCGCACGCAGGTAAAATTGAACCGCTCGAAAGAAATCAGTTTCCTACACTTTCAAAAAGCGTGCCGCGCTTGAGCCAGATATAATATCATTAGAAAACAGTTCCAGCTTGTCATTTCCTATAAAATTTTTGAGGACGGTGTTTGGTAAAATTGAAAAAACTGCTGCTGAACAGGCGGGTAAAAATTATTGACTTCTTAGCGGGCAACATCTTCAAAAATGCTGTTATTGAAATTTTAACGCCATGAAAGCGTTCAGTAAGTACAAGTTATAAGAAAACATCTAAAATACATGTTGCTTCATCGTTTCCTTGTGTGGAAAAACAATTAAATGTGATTTATCTGACTCGCTCAAAGAAATCTTTTTTTCCAACAGTAAGACTGGCACAGAGATGATGACAAATGCTTCCAATGTTTGCGTTAGAGTTGTACGTTTGCATTGAGGCAAATAAAATGAAAAAGTACAGGGGTTTAACAGGTCTTTTTGCACCTTCAAGACATCTTTTACCTTTGGGCAGATGTGGAGGAATCAGCACATCTCGTTTTTGGGCGGAAACTCGGTGGTAGATACCTACTGACCTTACGAAGAGTTTGACACCATAAAAGCTTTGGTCGGAATTTTTTCTATCCAGAATGACCTACCGCCTGGCCTAATTAAGTTATCGCCAAAAAACGGAACGGTCGATTTGGCAAACGTGCACGACTGCACGTGTCCACCTACATACGTACCGCTAGGTAAATCCAATATAAATATGGTCATCATAGAAACGGTCATTGTTAGGGCCAATTTAGACATTTCCTTGTAGGTACTGATACTGGTGCCTATTGACACAGCTACTGGCTTTGATAGCTACCGATCGCACCTCTTCGTAATTTCAACAACTTTCGCGCATTCAGAAAATAAACTTGTAAAACTGCGTTTCTCCCATTTTTATTCAGGTGTTACTAAGGCTGTCTCAGAAAGAAATTCACTTTAAAAAAAAACACAACACCCTTTTCACTTATTTAACTTGTTCTGAACTAACAATCCAAAGAAGAATCCTTGCAAATCATGTGTGTAGGTATATCAACATCCGTCAGGCTCCTTTGATGATAGGCGCTGGGACTACTCGTATTCGAGGAAAAAATAAGTGCATATGCAATCCCGGTCAAACTTTGTGAGCCTTGCGATTTGGTTGATTCTGAAGCAGTTCAAAAATGTCCTCTTCAGCATCAGGCATCAGGTACCCTCACATGACGAGGACGGCCGCGATCTGCTTGTAATAATACTGATGCTACCTGTCTGGTCCTTCTGGCTCTGTCTTCTGTTCTCATTATCACATAAGATCCCAGCACATAAGTACGATCGGGATGCTTTCTTTGGCGGTATTGCTGGGGGTAAATAATGTGTTCCGCCTGGAAGTGATTGATGCCGCGACGTTCGTCCAAAATCAGTAACATATCAGTGTATTCGCTAGCCGCATACATTATTCGCGGAAAAGTGAAAATTAGGCAGAAATCATGATGCAAAATGACACTGACTGATCTTATTGTCAGAAATTGACTTCATTCGATTTTTTATTTATTCAATGTCAGATTGTAGGTATACCTACTCATTTGTTTTTCACCGATGATGCCAGATCCATTTTCTGGGTAATTTGATTGAAAATTTGCAAAATTCAAAATTGGCTGTAGCCGTTAATCAAAAGTTATTGAGGATTATTTCACCAGAAAATGATAAAAGAGCTTTGTCCCCATTAAATAAATATTGCGGTTTTGAATAAATCACAGAATTAGAGAAGTTGAGTTTTCAAATTCAAAGTCTTATATCTCGAAGAGTGGTCCAGGAGGAATTTTTTAACTATTTTTCTAGAGTTCCCTGGAAGGTCCGCTACAACGTACTGGAGAGTTTATGCGCCATTTCTGGGACACCCTGTATAGCCCAGGCTTTTTAGCATTTAACATGAAACAAATCAATCCACGTGCAATCTTCACGGTATCGTACTCACTTAACCTTACTAAACAACATACTAAAAGTCCCCAACTTTCCTCCGTGTGCGTCATAATTTTTGAGGAGGGGGGTCAAAATTTTCATTAAAAAAATTCTAGGACAAAAGTAATCTAGTCAGTGGCTTCAAATTTATTATATTTGGATACATTGGGCTATAAGCAAAACTTATTGACAAACTAGATGTCTATGGTTCCCGTGAGGGGAGCTCGGGAGGGGGGCAATTGGTGACCTATGCCAGAAATTCGGTTTTCATCGATATTGAGACAATACTGGCATGTTGGGTATCGTTTCCCACTAAACCTGACCTTGCAAATCCGATTATGACATTTAAATGCTGTTTAAAAAATCCTTTGAGCAATTTTCGGCAGAAAAACGTGATTTTGGGACCAAAATAAAGCCGGTTTTTCAATTTGGGTTATTTTTGCGTTTGATGCAATAATCATTTGGATTCAAGATTGGATGAATCATATGGACTTCTCTGCATTAGACTATCATATCACAAACGCGACGTAAGTGGTTACAAGGTGAGAAAAATAATTTATTGAAAAAAATGTCGAAGTCCTAAATGTCACTCAAAAATATCTCCGCGCAGTTGAAAAAAATGTATCGTAGCTGTAATATGGCTTTGATTTCATCTTTCAAGGTTTCTTCTTGTAGCCAAAATAATTTTCTAGCATCCGAAAAAAGAACACTCTACATTAAAATAATAATAATATAACAACAGCAACTTTCCCGCGGGTATAGCCACATTTTTCAGTTTCAAGCTGGCTTACACCGAACATCAAACCAACTCAATTTTATAGTACATATTTAAGAAATGATAATTATGTCGAATGCCTGATGTAAATGCGTGAAATAGTTGCAGTTATCGATCCTATTCGAAATTTCGAACATTGATGTATTCAACGTGAAAATATCGTAAATTAAAAATCCACAATTTTCAAGAGCAAATTATAATTTTTTTCAATCAAAAATGCTCACAATCTTTACAAATCAAAGGTTCAACATTGTATTTAAATATTTAAATATTGGACTTGTGCTGGTCAAACATGGAGGGGCAGATTTTACTCCAAGACTTTCTTGTAACTGACAAACTTTTCAACTCCGATCACTTTCCATGCTGTGTCAGTCTCTCCCATGGCTCGCGGTGGCAAGCCCCATTAATTTCGAGTAAGGGTGACCCTGTGGAGAATTACTCGGTAAAGTTTATATGGCGTGAGGACTTCAAAGGTAGATACGTGGCGGCGCTCAACAGCATAAATATAATACAAAACTCGTCAGTCGAGGAACATCGGAATACTTTTATAGAAAATGTTAGAAATGCAGCCTGCAACTCCGGGATGTTAAAAGTCACGCACCGAGGAACTCGTACATCTAATAATAGCCATTCCAAACCATGGTTCGATAGACCTTGTAGAGAAGCAAAAAAAACAGCCAAAACCAAATTAAAATTATGTAAAAAAAATGGATTCCAAGATAGCTTTTTGTCCGAATATATAGACGCAAAAAAAAGTTTCAAAACTACAGTTCAGATCAGCAAAAACAATTACTATTCTAGTAGACGACAGGCCCTTTCGAATGTGAAGGATGCTTCTGAGTTTTGGAGAACGGTCCGCTCTTTTAATCGAACGCCGCGAGTAAACCCAATAGCACCATCAGTGTGGCAGACACATATGGCGTCTCTTTACTTTCGACCAAATTCTCCGATTGACACTTTCTTTGACGCTTCACACCCTTTTTTGGACGACCCCATAACCCTCTCTGAGTTGAACGTCTGCCTGTCACACCTAAAAAACGGGAAAGCTTCCGGACCCGACATGATCAGCAATGAATTCCTAAAAGCCCTACCCCTTGAGCACAGACGGTCTCTCTTACTTTTGTTTAACGATATCATTAATAGGGAATTTATACCAACCGGCTGGAATGATTGCATTTTTTCTATGATTTATAAGAAGGGCAATACGCAAGATCCTGTCAATTACAGAAGGATAGCTCTTTGTAACACCATACCCAAACTTTTCAGCCAGATATTCTTTTTGAGGTTGAATGCGTGGGCCGAGGAAAAAGAATTGATCCCGGAAAGTCAGTCGGGATTTCGAAGGGCGAGGAGTTGCATCGATAATATATTTGTTTTGACATCCATCATCCAGCTGCATCTCAGATTACGGAAAAGAAAGGTTTACGTCTGTTTTATCGACTTTAGATCCGCGTTCGATTCTGTTGAACATAGTCTTTTATGGGAAAAGTTGTACCTTTTGGGAATCAGTGGAAAATTCGTCAGGGTTTTCAGCAGGGCTTACGGTGATGCTTTCGTTCGGGTCAGGACGGGAGCTGGGCTCACCGACAAGATCAGAATCACCACGGGAGTACTTCAGGGAGATCCTCTTAGTCCCCTATTCTTTTCCCTTTTTATTGGCGAACTCGAATCCTATATGAGAGGTCTTGGTTTTGGAGGTTTGAACATAGATGGGATTGTGGATGTCATTGCGCTGATGTATGCTGACGATATCGCCATATTCGCAGATTCACCAGTTGACTTGCAAAACAAACTTAAAGCTATAGAACAATTCTCGGCAAGACTTCATTTAACTGTCAACACAGATAAAACCAAAGTAATGATATTCAGTAAGGGCCCACCCCAATACAATGATAACTATTTTTACGGATCACAAAAACTTGAAATAGTCAGCAAATTTACGTACTTGGGTGTCCCGTTCAGCTCGTCGGGCCTGTTTCTGAAGGCACAGGGACACTTTAATTCGAAAGCGACGGTCGCAATTGGCAGTGTGTTCAAAATACTAACAGGTGGAAAATCTGATTCATGGCAGACAAAAATTAAACTGTTCCAATCTCTGGTAAAAACAACTCTCCTCTACGCATCTGAAGTTTGGTCCCTCAGACACATCGAAAACTTAGAAAAGGTCCAAGTCAAGTTCATAAAGTCTCTTTTACATTTACCCGCAACAACTCCAAACAGCTTTGTACGCTTCGAAGCGGATCTGAATCACATGGAACTTGACGTTATAAAAAGCTCCCTTAGATGGTGGTACAAAGTGCAGAAGATGCCGAGCTCAAGACTACCCAAACTTTGTCTTAATAGATTGAAGAATTTAGACTCGTCCCCCACCAATAACATTAAATACAATTGGTTCACGCAATTCAGAAACCTGTTGCAGAATAACAATATAACGCATCTCCTCAACAATGACTCACTCTTCACCCAGTCTGATATAACCGAAATCTTAGATATCTGCACATTACACCTGAAAACAAAAGACAAAAACAATGCAATCACTTCACCTTACAGCAGAATATACAGAAGCATCCTTAGTAACACTGTCCATTCGATGAATCACAATCACTACCTGGCTCTCCATATTCCCATCAATAGAATTCGACTTATTAGCCAAATAAAGCTCGGTTACCATGCAAAATTGCGACTTTATATAAACAAAACCAAACTTGTAATCGACCAAGATGAACCATGTCCTTTCTGTAACACCGGACTCGTCCACGACCTCTTCCATTTGTTTTGCACTTGCCCCATTCTTGCCCAACCAAGAAGTCACTGGTTGCTCGGCCAATTAACGGGAATCACATATGAGAACTTCCATTCTATTTTCACAAATCTCGACAAAGAAAAAATCAACAACATCTACAATTTCGTCTCCGCAGTTACTAAATTTGCAGCACTGATCGAGGAATGAAGGTTCACCCTCTGTTCTGCCTCCCTCTTAAATTAAAACTTTCTCGGCACATTTAAAATCCTTATATGTATTTCTTATAGTTTTATAAAACTTCTCTAATATTGGAGATAAAAATATCTTTCGATTGATATGTATTGTGTGTATGGTATTGTATTGTTTGGAAACATTTTAAATACTACTGTTGTTGTACATTATTTTTATTATTGAATGCAATTTCTTTTACCTTTGTATACCGAATGGTGAAGACAAATATATATTTCTATTCTAAAAAAAAAAAAAAAAAATATAATTGATGTATTGGAAGTCTAGCACAGCACAGAAAGATTTTTATAGCCATGCTCCACAAAAAATATCAAATAATTATAATTATAATTTCAAGTTCACTAGTAGTAAAAAAAATCGCATCTAGCTTACCGTCCGTACTCTAAGCTTATTTTGTCCAATATTAGTTTCGCAGAAAACTCGTCTATTGATTTCCAAACAATAAATCGATAGTTACTTCGAATACCTACCGATAGTACCTATAACCATCTAAAATAATAGCAGAGCTATCTAGCACCTAAAGGGACTAAATACATAAATTGATAAAAATAACAGATCGTCCTCAGGGTCATACTTAACAAGGTGGGGTAGATTCTCACATGTTGTGCCCCTACAGAACTTACACATCTGCGAACAAGACAAGGAAGATCGCCTGCATCTACATCTCTAGACCGCAGTTCTTCTTGCAGTTGCAAGACACTATCTTCAAAAGAGTCTCCAGAGCTGGAGAAAGATGCGTCTTGACGGGGACCAACTACACGTGGGTGCTCCCGCGTAGCTCACCGTGTTGTTTGTTTTTACACCTAGAGTACTTTAGCTATTATTATCTAGCGAAAACCCGAGGTTAATCCGAGGTCTAGGGACCGCGATATTGCGTGGAATGACTGACACACAGTCGGACGGACGGACGAATAATGAAATAAAATATCTTTGTTGTTTGTACATCTAGAGTACTTAAGCTATCATCTAGCAAAAACCCAAGCGCAATCCGAAGTTTAGTAGCTGAGATATTGCCGGACACTGCAGACGGCAATAGCAAGAACAAACTATAGAGGAAAATTGCGAAACTGTACCTAGTACCTACTCATACGAGTACTACCAGACTAGATTTAGTCAGTACGATGCTGTACATATTGAACGTAGGATCAATTATTAAGATCAAAGTCTAGGTTAAAAATGTTGAAGTGATTTTCCCCATATAATGCGTTTGACGTAACTTCATAGAATCCTTATTGGAATTGCTGGACAATTCACAATGGAGCTAAAAGATACGTCATTTTAAAGCTAAAACTGTAGGGAACCTACTGCATATAATAATACCAAGTGATATTCAGTGGTCGATGCAAAAGTAAAATGTTAACTGAAGCATAAGAAAAAAAACACAAAAAAAGTGTCATCATCAAGAAATGAAGTCTGTCAGTGTCAAATTTTGGACAAAAACTATCCCATATTATTCACTTTGATTCATTATCTTTCATTCAAGACCAAGATAAGAGAAATCGATTAAGTGGTTGAGAACTAGGAGCATTTTTGAGCGGAAAGTGCATTTTGAGGTGTCTTCATCTTTGCCTGTCAAAAAAACAATGACGCACACGGGGGAAAGTTGGGGACTTTTTGTATGTTATACAACAAAGTCTAGTGAACTCAAAACTTAAGAGATGGACCGTGTTTTAATTTGTTTCATGTTTTGCCGTTTTTTCGACTAAAAAGCCTGGGCTAATAAGCGGATTAAAGCGAATCCGATCAAAGTTTTATCCACGGCCACAGCTATAACCGGTCGATCAGGATGCCGCCTTTTTACCTGATGTGAAACTGGCTTCCCTAGAAGTCAAGTTAGGTTTTTTGTCAAATTGGTATTAAAATATTGGAAAACTGACCTTGTCATACGTGGAAATGCAACTAGGGGGGCGCAGAGCTGTTCTACGGTCATTTAGATATAAAAATCACACGGGGCCATGCACCTTCGCTCTAAGTCAACTTGACGACGGCCATTCAGGGCCGACATAAACTTGTCCCGCCAAACCCCAAAACGAAAGCAAATTGCAAATTGAAGGTACTTCAATCAATTTCGGTCCAATACGCAACTAAAAGTGGCTGGATTTTTGAAATTTGGTTTATCAAACTTTTTACACAAAAATCCTTCTGCCCATGACAGACCGTCGCGACGATCCTTGTTTTCCCGATGATTCTTCAGGGCTTGGCGTGTTTCTCGATTGGAAGAGGCAGAAAGGGCGGATGGGGCCTTGTTTTTTGGACGAAGGGTTTGTATATTCTTCAATTGGACATTGGACCATCGGAAAGAAGAACTGGCTTCAAGAAGTTAAAAATATTTTTGTTAGTATATTTTCTAGTAAAATGGAAAAAAAGCGTTGCTAACATCACGTCCCGCAAAAATGTTCGGTTTATCTGCAGAGGAGATGCGCAATTAATGTGTTTCAAAAGTGTTCCGGACGTTTTCGTGTCTCATCGTGAATTATTATGCGGCAAACGGGTTAAAAATAGAAATTCGCCGATGTATGTTTAGATGTCCTCCTTGGTATAAAAATTGCCCTGTTTTTGTTCAAAGAAATGTTCACTAGGAATCGTAAGTTAATACGGGTGGATAATTTTCAAATGATCATATCAAATACTTTTTAAGTCTTTAATATTATTATTGTTAATTATTCCTTGTGTTACGAGCGGCGATCTTGTACATATAGGTAAACACTCGATGTTTCTCGATCTTTCCACCATTAGATCGCAGTGTAGAAGTCTGGAGCGATCTCGTGCATTCCAGAGCGTTCTTGTATGTGAACCCAATGGAGACTTGAACGTTCGATCAAGGCACATCAGTCCACTTTGGCGGAGGCGCAGATTCCAGAACACATGGAAAGCATACGGGTAACGTGTGCGATTATTCAGGAATGATCTAGAAACCGCATATGCCAGACCCTCATGGAATTTGCTGGAAGCAGACAGAAACTTCGGGAACATTATTCGGAGGCCTTATATAAGGCGTCAGCTGGGAGCTCGCAGCAGTAATGAATTAGATAGCGAGTGATAACAAGCGAAGTACCTGCGACATAATTCCAAGCGATAATTGTTGGCATTTATTGTAGTAGTAGTACGCAGAAATAAACAGGGTGTGTTTGAAACAATCCTCTCAATTATATTCGAACCCGTACGCGAAATATCGTAACACTTGTTATACAGACCACAATTGGTGGTAGGATGTTGAATTTCTTCAATAAATATATAGAGAAATTTCAAATTTAGCATACGGCTCCCTGACGGATACATCCAGAAGGCTAAGATCACCCGATTTAAAAAAAAAACAACGGGATTTTGGAAAACTCAATCGTAGCCCTCTATGTATGTATCTATCAGCAATCCGTTTTGTATTTCTATTTATTTTGAAAAATGACGCGAGAACATATGAAATCCATTTTCTTCATATTTTGCCCACTTGAAAACTCCTTCCTAACGTATTAGGAAATAAGTGGGAGAAATAACCCTAGATAGCCTATTTCATATTATGCTTATGAGAAAGCAGTTATATTCAGATTATGGACCGTATTTGTGCGATAACTGTGACGAAACAAGGAAGAGACACAATGTTTTCACAATAAAATGCACTTATCTCAATTGCTATTATACGTACATAGGTGTCTACAAATATACATACATATGTATACTGAGAATGCAATGAGAATTCGAGCATTTAGTAGGAATGAGTGGTAGTTCGTAGAAGTGGAGATATTATGTAAATAATTGGTTTTATTTTTTATTTGGATGTGTCGCAATGTATGTGTTCTTGCAACAGAAATTGTATTTTCTTCATGCAATAAACAATAATAATAACATATGTATACTCGTGCAAATTTTTTGTGCAAAACCTCCACCTAATGAAGGACGTGACAAGTATGCATGGAAAACTGGCTGGCGATCGAGGCGTATCAAGTGATGAAAAACAACTCTACATGCTTTCAAAAACGACACAATTTGTGGACCTACCGGCAGTTGTGATAACAAAAAAATTCGTTCAATTTTTCACAAGCCGCGACCCAACTCTCCATAAAACGAAAATGAACACGAAGAATTCCAAGCCCGAGCGATTTAATAAAAACTTGATGATAAATGATTTGAGGGGGCAAATACGGGTAGGGTAAATTTTATATGTTATAGTTTTTTACTTCAATATAAAAAAGTTGTCATTTCGCGTAGGTCTAGTTTCTCAGAAGACTATGATCCAAAACGATAACGCTATCATCGCAATGAACTCACCACAGCTTCCCTTTCGGCATTGATCATGAGAGACGTCAGTACCATATCAGTTTTTCTGTTGACAAGCTCGGCAATTAATCCGTTCCATTTTCCGTGCTCGTTCGTGCCCCATCGGCCGTCTTCGACGCGGACAAGTTCGTACGTGAACCCCAATTCCTCGGAGAACTTCTGCAGCAAGTCTATGCAAAAGCCGGAGCAGCACTGATAAAAGCTGCCGTTCCGATGCGCCGTCGAAATCTCCACCCTGAAAGCAACAATTTTCCCAAGATTAAGATTGTGACTTGATTATAAACAAAATATATTTGGCAATTTAAAGAAATAACCAGAGTTCCTCTTTATTTTGGTCACGTCTTGGCTCTATATATATCTCTTACTTGGAGCTTGGAGTCCCTTTACAATGCTTAGCGGCAATTTATATTTAAATCTTGAATTCAATTTATCTCGTAATGCATCACTTGCACCGCGCGGAAATCCAGCAGAACACAGCAACAGAGTCGAAGACACTATACATTATACAAGATATTCTCTGCGAGTTGAGGTCGATAAATTTAAGTTCTCAACTCTCGGCTTTGTAGTGCTTAGAAGTATTATTTTTGCACTTTTTTTACACTCAGAAAAACATTCACCAGAAAGGAATCTCGGCACAAAGTTTCAAGTAATTTTTGCCAAACTTGAGCAAGTTGTCGAGGAATAAAGCTCCAGCTCGGCAGTTGTTGATTGCAGTACAAAAGCGTGTCACATTTTTGCAAATTCACAGTCAAATGTTTGGTTTGTAGAAAATGGATGAATGCTTTTGTGCCACCGTTGCCGTGAGAAAAAAGAAAAAGTATACGTAGCCATCAGACCGTGGCCTAAGCAAATAAGCTGAGCATCAAATCGTTGATCCGTTAATCGTTAATTAACAAAGTTAACTTTTTTGTTAACGATTGAACTTTTAAGTTAACTTGAGAAATCATTAACGGACCAAGTGACTTCCGTTACATTCATATTAATATATTCATTTATTGTTTCTGTTGGGCATCAAGCCCAAATAACAATGAGTGGGGAAATAATACAGAATCCTATAAAATAGTACAACAACAACAATAATAGTATGATGTAATAAAAAAAGGCTACGTTGAATTGTACAGAAAAGCTAAAAACATAGTAGTCTTAAACTCAAGTCCGTCAACGTTAACTTGTAAACCATATTCGCCCATAGACTTGGCTCCTCTTCATTTAATATTCATCAATTGAATAAAGTCCATTTATTATTATTATTATTACTCTTACATTTGTCTTTAAAACCTGAAATAGAAAAAATCTAAAAGTATGGAGTAAAGTTGTTGACTGTATAACCTGTAAAAGATTACTCTATCGAGCACCACAAACGTTTCCAGATCAGACAATTCTTTCTCGAGATTCTTCTCCTCATTTTAACTGAGGCAAAATTTTGGGGTGGTCCGCTTCAATTTTGGCCTAGTTCAGTTAGGTATAACGGGTGTTTTTTTTGAAATCTGGCGTCAAGTATGCTGTGCTCCGGCCGAATGAGACTCTTCTCGGCTGAAGCACAAAATACTTGGACGCCAGATGTTTGAAAAAAACACCCGTTATAATGCTGGTGTAGGTATTATAGTTTCGTCACTTTCAAGGTGGTGTTCGGGTGGTTTTGGAGATCATTATTTGGTTTACAAAATGAGAAAATTAACGTTAACTTCCGCTACATTTTTAATCAATTAGCTAATTAACGAATCCGAAGTTAACTCTTTTGTTAGCGATTCACGTTTAACGAAGTCAACTTTTTCGTTAAAGGTGCCCACCTAAGCCTAAGCCTGGAGCATTGTATGTAGTTATACTGTACTGTGCATACAGGGTGTTCCAGGGATGATAGCAAAAAATTTAACTATGGGTAGATCACGTCAAACTATGACGAAAACCTACATACCATTTTGCAAAGTTCGGCCTGATGACGAAGATACAGCCCTCCAAAGCTCACTTTTTTCGGATTTCAAAAATTTGTAACTCAGGAACGTTTCGACAAATTTAGCTTTTATTCAGCAAAAGCTGGTTTGTCATAATTATCTATCAATTTGTCAAATTTGGGAAAAATCCAACCAGTGGTGTAGAAGTTATGAGGGTCAATAACTCAATAATTTAGAAGCATCTGAAGGAAAGTTGACTTAAGGTGACCCCTCATAACTTTTGCGCCACTGATTGGATTCTTTCCAAATTTGGCACGTTGGCGTTGATAGATAATTATGACAAACCAGCTTATACTAAAGTGAAGCTAAATTTGTCAAAACGTTCTTGAGTTGAAAATTTTTGAAATCCGAAAAAAGTGAACTTTGGAGGGCTGTATCTTTGTCATTAAGCCGAACTTTGCAAAATAGTATACCTATAGGTTCTCGTCATATTTTGACGAGATCTACCCACAGTTGGATTTTTTGCTATCATCCCTGAAACACCCTGTATTACGGTATTTGATGGAAACTCCGACTCAAGAATAAGCAACAAACCCGTACCATGGCTGGAAAGTTCCACTTTTCTGCACGCTGTGTAGGACGACGTATAACTCAATATGCAATGGCTATTTTGTAATTTTAAGATCTTCCGAAATCAAAATTTCAATAGAAATAAAGTTGTATAAATAATCTGTCTCTCCACGTAAATTGTATAAATATATTTTGCTGACGCGTTTCGGCCTAACAATTCGGGGTGAAGGGTCATCTTCAAAGCAGTAAAGGTGTAAAATGTGTAAAGTGTCAAAGTCAAAGTGAACTTGCAAAATATATTGTTACAAGCGGCAATCCCGTGCATATTGGTAAACACACGATCTTTCTGGATTCTTCCATCCATTAGATCGCAGTGTAGAAGTGCAGAGCGATCTGGTGCATTCCAGAAGTATACGCAATTGCTTAGCATTGGAAACTTCAACGCTCGATCAAGGCACATCTGTCTAATCTTCAGAATCTGAGGTGCAGATTCTAGAACACATGGAAAGCACGCGAAAGGTGTGTGTGTGTATTCAGGAGTCTTCTAGAAACCGCATATGCCGGGCCACTATGGAAATTGCTGGAAGATGGTAGAAAGTTCGAGAACGCTATTCGGAGACCTATATACCGTCCGTTTTTTATTTTAGGCCCCAGCCCGTAGCATCTTTATTATGAATTTCACACCCAATATATTATATATTTTTGAAATCAGAAAAACAAGATCTATCTAGTGATGATGTGTCAAATTATTTTTGACAGATGTCATTCCTTGACAAATGACAGAATAGTACTTGTGATACATCATTTTAAAGCCTATTAAATTCTGAGGAGAACTGTGTTTTTATTTTTGAAATAGGGAGTCTTTTACAGCTTCTAGGGGTCTTTCAATAGGAAAAAATGTCAATTTCAGAAATAGCCACTCAATAAGTAATAGGTATTTTTAAAATTAACTAATGGTGATGATCTGATTTTTTAATTGTCCAAATTATTGGGGAACTTTATAAACACCTTATCTTTCGGGTAGGCTCATAAAAACTTGAGGGGGGTCATTTCTGGCAAGCTCGGATGTCATCGCGTTGGGCCGGTGGTAGTTCCAATTCACTGATCGTCGAATCTTTCATTCAAGGAACAAGGAGGCGGTCATTCGAGCAACTTCTTTAGGACATTTTTTGTTTCATTGTGATTAATTAATCATTATTATCATTAGTTTACATTGAAAATAGGTACCTGCTTTATCTATTTACTTACTATGTATTTTTGAAATTCTACATTTTTTTCCTATTGAAAGACCTCTAGAAGCTGTAAAAGACACCCTATTACAAAAATTAAAACACAGTTCTCCTCCGAATTTTATGAGCTTTAAAATGATGTAACACAAGTAATATTCTGTCGTTTGTCAAAAAACGACATCTGTCAAAAATAATTTGACATATCATCAGTCGAAAGATCTTGTTTTTGTGATTTCAAAAATATATAATATATTGGGTGTGAAACCCATAATAAAGATGCTACGGGCTGGGGCCTAAAATAAAAAACGGACGGTATAAGGCATCAATCGTTGCCCCACGAGAGTATTGAATCGGAATGCGAAGAGGAAGAGACGACGAGCGAATAAGCGAGCGATAATCATAGCGATATTCCGATAGTTGTTGGCGTATAGTTATTGTAGTACGCGAAATAAACAGTGTGTGTTTTAAAACGATCGCCTCAATTATATTCGAAGCCGTCAACGATATCCGTAACAATATTTAACTATACAATTTACGTGGAGAGACAGATTATGTATACAACTCAATTTCAACAAGATGCCTCTATTGAGAGGATCCAGTGTAAAAAGTGTAAACAAAAATTGATTTTTTTTGAGGCGCCCTCGTATAGAAAGTTTTGGTGAAAAAAATCTGTAAGCATATGAAATCGGACCTTGAAGATATTGCGAGTGTTACTTCAACAGTTTTTCCCGCGACTCGATATCTCAAACGGTTCTCGAGCAAAATGGGGGTGAGCATGTTTTATGAATCACCCTGTATAATTAAGCAGACATTCTATCTTTTGTCTTGGAGATTTCTAACAATATGTAGCGTTGGAAATGGGTACCAAATTACTCGAGTTATGAGCTGAGAATGAGTCTAGTCCTGGTTTCGCACACTAACCCAATAAGTGAATCAATTTGTTCTTAAAAGGCTCAGCGTATCACTCCTTCAACTCCTTTGCTTCATTAATCACATTCATGTATAATATACTCCTGAAACTTTAAATTATGGCCAATACCAGCTCGGAAGAGAACTTGGGTAGTACAGCAATTTATACAGTTTAGCATTAATTTGACAATGAAACGTAAGTCCGAGCGAGAAAGACAAAGGAGGGGAATTACCACCTCGCAAGCGCCAGCACTGCCAAACTTCCGGCGAGGAAAAGAGAGCAGATTTCCATCGAGTTGAAGTTGCTATATGAACTCCACGAAACAAAGTTATTCGATTGTTCTCTTTCTATGCGGAAATGTTTGAGGAATTTGCGTTTCAGAAATAATGTGACCAGAGATCGGAAATTGTGAAACGAGTTCAAAAAGCCGCCTAGCTCATTACCCGAGAAACAAAACCTCAACTTTAGAATAAGGGACTCGCCAGGGATCATAGATATACCTATTCGCCAAGACTTGTCACCCAACGAATTTAGGACTAGCCTCTATAAATCTGTGCAATAATGTTCAATGTAAATTAAGTGTGGTTGGCTGCACCGAAAATTAGTCAAACCACTCGCTTTGTTGATTAAGGCTAAACGTTTTAGTGGTTTATGAGAGGTCAAGATTGATTGGAAAACTTTTCAAATCAGAGGAGTTTCACTGGGGCGGCATTCTGCGGACGCAAAGAAACTTCATTCTTCATGTAGGTACCAGAGTACGCTTGCCTCCCTAGTCCCAATTGTTATATGTTTTTGATACTCGTTCTAATCACCTATCATACTTATCAGTTGTTAATCGCTCACATTCACCATTTTGTTTAACTCGTTAGCTATTCAGAAGTGAGAGATTGCATACGAGGCAACCAAAGAAACGTATCATTTCATTTGCGCTCTTCAAGTTGCAGGATTAAATTTCAGTGTGGAAAATCTCAAGTGCGAGAAATTGTCGATCACGAATTAAGATGACATTGAAATTGCGGCATGTAGCAATGTTTCACAACTTGAACATTGCGCGTTACGAGAAATGTCGATTAATTCTCTCTCTTCCCCTCTCTCTAGCCCCGTCCCCTTTACCCTCACGGAGTAAATGCCGTGGAAAATACGGATTAGGTACCTTTATTAGGCGGAGTATTGCTAAGATTGTTCGTAATTTTGCTACTCTAGACTGGAGTTTCACAAACTTTCCGCAGGATGGATAAGGAACCTAATCCTAATCCACATACTGATATAAGGCTTCATCCAGGAGATAGATGCGGTTTTGAAATTTATTGAGTGTAGAAGTATAGTGTTTTTCGAACAGAACGAGGTTTATGTGGGATTAAATGAACTTTGTTATGGTGTGTAACGGTTTCCGATTAAAAACGAAGTTTTAAAACTTTCTTATTGACGATACCTCTCTAAAGTACAGTAATGTATGGATAATTCGAACCCTCTATAATCCGAACTACTCTATAATCCGAACACCCCAATTCTGTAAAATGATATCTCTAATCCGAACCCCTGTATCCTGTAATCCGAACTGTTAAAGTAGGTTCACTTGTACTGTGACTCTAGTTGGCGGGGCAAATCTTCTACTTTAGCATTGTAGGCTTGCCGCCTTTTCACCTGGTGTGAAACTGACTTCTCTGGAAGTGAAATTATATTTCTTATCAAATTGATATTAAAATCTTGGAAAACTGACCTGGTCATAAGTGGACGTGCGACTAGGGGGACGCAGAGCTGTGTTACCGTCATGTAGACACCAAAAGAGCACGGGGCGGCCGCAAATTAAGTCATCTTGACGGCGGCCCATTCAGGGTCGACAAAAACTCGTCCCCGGAAGCCCCAAAACGAAAGCAAATTGCAAATTGAAGGTACTTATATCAATTTCGGTTCAATACACAACTTTGAGCGGCTGGGTTTTTTGAAATTTGGTTTAATTTACTTTTTACACGTAAATTCTTTTGCCAATGACAGACTGCACGGCGATCCTTGTATCGCCCATAATTCTTCAGGGTTTGACTTGTATTTTTGACTGGAAGAGGCGAAAGGGTTGATGATTGCATGGGGCCCATTTTTTGGATGAAGGGCATTGTACAATCTTTAATTTGAAGCATCTAAAGTTGAACCGGCTTCAAGAGGTTAGGAATATTTCTCACAACTGTCAAATGTCAAGGCTCTCTTGATTTATTTGTTCATTGGCGAAAATTAAAAACAAGTCGAAAAATTGTTACATTTCACCAATAAAATGGAAAAAAGCGTCAAACATCACGTCCCGCAAAAATGTTCCGACTATCTGCAAAGGAAATACGCAAAAAATGTGTTTCAAAACTGGTCCGGCCAGACCAGCCAACTGCAAAGTTTTGGGGATTTTCTATATTTCACATTTGGAAACTTATAAACAAAATCTCACAGCCGACTAGAATCACGGTACAAGTGAACCTACTTTATTTATTTTCCTTTGTGCGTGCCTTCCGGAAGAATACCGAACATCTTACGCGAGCTTGTAAGTCTCAGGTTTTATGTAAGCTGTATTTGAACCATGTCTTCAACACGGAAGCATGTCACATTGATCTTCAACAAAAATCTGATATTTTGCTTCAATTGGAGTCTGCATGTTCATACGCTACCCTGGCAGTACGATTTAATGAAATAATCTAAAATTAATCTTTCATGGATAATTTCCATATTTTCCAATGCATATTGGCAGATTTTGATGGTTGAGCAAGGTATCTATGAACTGAACACGTTCGGATTATAGATATCATTTAGCGTGAATTCTATAATCCGAACGTTTTGGTAATCCGAACGGGGTCTGCAAACTTTCTGTTCGGATTATTCAGACATTACTGTATTATTTAATGAGCCCATGACCGAAAAACGAAGTTGCCCAACTCTTGAGGTCTCATCCCATTCCAGTGTAGCATTCAGCTGAAAGTGCTGAAATCATGTCAGGCCAGCATCTGTTTTGACATCTAAGTAAAAGATGAGAGAATATTAAGCCGTGAGAAAAGGTTACTTCTTTGGCTATCAAGTGCTGTGTCAAGTGGTGCCGATTAGAATAATATCGTCATGCAAAAAGTACGTAGGGTTACTAAGTTTGTAACACTGATTTGGAAACATCCCGTAGTCAGTGCTCATACCTATGTCTTCCAGTCTTCCCAATCCCATGCAAATCTTAAACTTGCTTGGCATCGGCAGCTTCAGCTTCAGCCACCAATTTGGGTGGTTTTGTCTTGATGCGCGATCCATGAATTATTCGAATTAAAATCGCAACTCAGTGGCCAAACGACCGAGTCTGAGTAGATGATTTTTCTTTGTCATTCCGCCTCTTTCGCTTCCCGCATCTTTTGCACGATTCATGTGATTTTATCAGTCCTTCGTAATTATTGCTGATGATCGACGCCGGACCGATCGGTTAATAGAGGAGGAAATGTCGCATATATATCAACATTAATGATTGAGTATATACCTACTACTACCTACCTGACATTATAACGCAATTATCAGGATGTTAATGCCAATCAAACACAAACTGATGTAATTTTGCAGTAGCAGTACCTACTGCTGTATCTCTACCGCTAATATTGGATCAATAGTTAACCTCCCAACGCCAACGTCTGCCCGTTCCCCCATGATTCTCGGTTTCTAAGCCAAAGCACATATTTTTATGTTCGCATCAAGACCTTCTATTAACGCCATCCCTTCGGAATGGGAATGGGACATAATTCAAATTAATAACCGCAAGCTGCTGAGGCTAAACAGGAAATTATGCAAGGGTCTCTTTACAAGAATCTACACAAAAAGCGAAAAAACATACTGCCGTCATAAGTACTTATCTAGGTATTGTGAGACACCCCGCTTTCCCTATAATCAAATAATTCAGCTGTGATACGTTTAGTGACCCTACGTTGTGTTTTAATTTTTTGATTACCTTTTACCTACGTCATTTAAATCAATTACACCAACCTCGATTTCCCAGTCATGCCCTAATACCCCTGTCATGCGAGTAACCTCACGTTCTTTGAAAGAGGATGATTTGAATAAATGTTGAAAAATAAACAAAGTCATTTAACCACACCTCACCTTTATTCCAAATAAATCAATCATTGCCAATTTAATTTGGTTCATCTCAATTATTCATTACATAATTTCCAGACCGGCTGACATCAGCTAGCGTTAGGAATTAGTTAAGTTTACATTCGGTTTCTGGAATAAAAGAGCACCCTAATTACGTGCGAAAACCCTGCGACCAATTAGTTCGACCCTTCCAATTTAATTTCATTTCGCATTCTTCCGAATTTTCAGAACTACTGTTGAACCCGTTTCCTAACGCACTTGAGTCTAATTCCCGGCATAATTAATTAATACTTCGTCGAATTTCAACTTCAACCCTTTCTTCCTTCTTGCCCATTTTTCATTTTGAACAAAGAGAAATTTCGATTATTTAACTGTATTTAGAGAGAGATTGTTGTTCATTAAGTTTTGTCTTGGTATTTGGAATTTATAGCCATTATTTTAATTATCGATCAAATAATTTACATAAAATTGAGTGTTTACATTCCATGAATTTCATATCCGGCTGGGGCTGTAGTTCATAACTTACAGACTTATACTCTCTTGTTC
Organism: Anaspis maculata; assembly: GCA_949128115.1. Taxonomy (NCBI): domain Eukaryota; kingdom Metazoa; phylum Arthropoda; class Insecta; order Coleoptera; family Scraptiidae; genus Anaspis; species Anaspis maculata. The sequence continues at coordinate 54,732,179 of OX421963.1, read as the reverse complement.
ACGTTGGGTTATATAACTTCACGCAAATCTACCTACAATCAGGTGTACAGTTTATTGCGATGATGAGCCTCTAATTAGGCAGCCTGCAAAAATGAATGATTCACCCTCTTTCTGGTGTTTTGAAGGTGGCTGCAACAGGTATTTAAAAGCTCACAGCAACTACGGGTACCTAATCAATCGGTCTGACGCTTCCTATGGCTATTCGAATTATCAAGAACAAATCCTACTAACGTTTATAAACAAAACGATTACTTCAAACCCCATTAAAACAATTTTCATTTAATTACAATGGAAATCAGACTTGCCTTGATGTTTACCTTCCTCGTAACTGATGCACTACAACTATTAACAATGGTTCTAGTACTCTCGTTAATTTCTTCTTGAAAAATATTAATTTTTCTTCTCACGCACATCTGCCGTTGTCGACTGCTATGACGCGAATCCTCTACCACCCCCGAGTTCTTCCCTTGGGCCATATTCCTTTCTTGTGCTCATCCTCAGGCTCATCCCCTCTGCTAAAATCTCTCCTGATCCACAAAACCCATGCGGTGTCACCCCGAGACCAGGTGGCAAAAATCGATATCCTTCGCATTCCTAAACAAAGACTAATTTGTCCCAAATTATAAATTTCTTTTTCTTCTCAATTCAAGTATCTAGTAATAAATATCGATGTTCTTCTGTCCATACACTACTTTATAAAATCGTTGTCTATTTTTTGACCAATATATATTTCGAGCTGATGGCGCTCATCTTGAGGGTTTTTTTGCTACAAATAAATATATAAATGGTATGAACATACAGAAACCAAAATTCAAAATAACTCACTTTTTAGATTTTTGAAAAAAGTTTTATGTCAGGATGGAAAATTGTCAGTTTGTATTTTGGTAATTGTTAACAATAATTGCTTAGATACTAAATAATGAATAAAGGTGTTCAGGTGAAGGTAAATAGGTAAAAAAGGAAAGAATTGAATAAACTTGAGTGCCACCTGAAAAAAGGGGGAACAGACTAACCGGCTACTTGAGAGAGACACAAACACACACCAACAGAACCAAGGAACAACTCAAACAAACATCAAGTGAACTGTTTGAAGAAGTCACTCCCTGCCTCAATCAGAATGTCGAAAGTGTCTCTCCCCTGTAGCAACTCAGTCTGTTCGTTCAAGGTGTTTTGTTCACTGTTTTTTAATGATTTTGAAATTTCAAGTGATTCAAAAAGAATTCGTTTTTGATACTTAGATTCATGATGTAAAATTTTGAAGCAAGAGTCTGGATTGAATGTGTGGCCAGATGAAATGAAGTTTGCTTACCACATCATTTCATCTGGCCACACATTCAATCCAGACTCTTGCTTCAAAATTTTACATCATGAATCCAAGTATCAAAAACGAATTCTTTTTGAATCACTTGAAATTTCAAAATCAATAAAAAACAGTGAACAAAACACCTTGAACGAACAGACTGAGTTGCTACAGGGGAGAGACACTTTCGACATTCTGATTGAGGCAGGGAGTGACTTCTTCAAACAGTTTACTTGATGTTTGTTTGAGTTGTTCCTTGGTTCTGTTGGTGTGTGTTTGTGTCTCTCTCAAGTAGCCGGTTAGTCTGTTCCCCCTTTTTTCAGGTGGCACTCAAGTTTATTCAATTCTTTCCTTTTTTACCTATTTACCTTCACCTGAACACCTTTATTCATTATTTAGTATCTAAGCAATTATTGTTAACAATTACCAAAATTCAAACTGACAATTTTCCATCCTGACATAAAACTTTTTTCAAAAATCTAAAAAGTGAGTTATTTTGAATTTTGGTTTCTGTATGTTCATACCATTTATATATTTATTTGTAGCGAAAAAACCCTGAAGATGAGCGCCATCAGCTCGAAATATATATTGGTCAAAAAATAGACAACGATTTTATAAAGTAGGTAGTGTATAGACAGAAGAACATCGATATTTATTAAGAAACACACTACAGATGTGGAAGAATACCTGTGGAAAATCAAGTATCTAGCTTGAAAAAATACAGTTATTTCACATTCACCGTTATCCACTTTTTAGTGCTATTCTGTAAAAAATAACATTCCATAAAAGCTCTATTATGTAAAAAATCCTGTCGGCCATTGGCTGTTGCCTAGGTAATAACAGCGTAACAGAGCCTTCATGGAATGTTATTTTTTAGCAAATCTAAAATTACCATAATGTGTTTTTTTTCAATTTTCAAAAATCGATTTTCTCCTCCAAGAAGTAGACATCCTACCTTTCCCAAGTAAATGATGTGAAAAAGAGCTTTTTGGGCTGAACTTCGTATTTCATTTCTTGTTAATCGACAAATTTTGCGTCCTCGGTCTATCGGTTAATTTGAGTCGCTAAAACACATTTTCTGTGAAAATTTCGCCCAAAATCGATCCACAACATTTTGTTTTTGCACTTTTTTTGAAACTCAGTATAAGGTAATTTTGATGTCTTCAGCTGTTTTGGTTTCTTAGTATTGTTTTCTTCATTTCCTCTTCTAATAACGCGTTTGGTATTTTGTTACTCAAGTATACTGAAAAAAATACCACAATGCAAGAATTATTGTACATCATGTTTTCACTCGTTTTTAATTATTTTGAATATATAGTCGGAGCTTAGGCCATACAGCGGCCCGCTGCGTCGCGCTTATGGACTACTCATGTACCATCTTCTTCTATGTGTGCTAAACGCACCAACATTGTGGAAGGAGAGCAATATGCTTTGTCGAGGTTAGTGGCGGAAATTATTCAGTATTTTTTTAAATTTTTCCCACCTTATCGGCTTTTTCTCGCCATAGGAGTTTGCCCGTTTATTTATTAAGTTTACAAATTCAGAAAAGTGCAAATTTCGGACAACACAACACCCAGACTTTTCACCGGGAATCGAACCCGGGACTTCCGCGTCGTAGGCAGCCGCTCGACCGCCTGCGCCACGGGGCCGTCTAAATCATTTAGTTATGCAAGCACTCATAGCATGCGGGAGCTTTTCGAATTCGAAATCAGTCCATCCATCTCTTCACTTGTCACCACTCGCGTCAGTATTCAACAGCGTTGTCAAGTCGAGGCTTTTTCTTTGCATGATGGAGCAAATCCTTGACTACTGTCTACTGACCTTCGACTACTTAAAGATATACAGATATACATCTAGACACATTTGTTTACATGTTTCCACGATTCAACAACTAGCAACATTCTAAGGACTGCAGGCAGAAGATGGCGGCTGATGTCAAAACTCATGACGTGCAAAGGGCAACTATCCCAAGAAACTATGGCCTGTATAAACCTGGACTATATAAACCCGGAATCAATATTTCACAAGTAAGAAACATGTGAATAAGTTAGGTTACCTTACCGGCAGCCCAGTGGCTCCCGCCAGTTTGCCATCTTCAGCTAGCACCCCCCCCCCCCCCCCGCTTACTCCCACTCTCTTCTCGTCCTCGTACTTGTCTTGTTGGCATGTCAACAATGTGTCGTGAAGTATAGGCAGTGCGTAGTCTACATCTTTTCGTAGTCAAAGCTACTGACTAATGCAGTTTTTTTCATCAAAAAATAGTGCAGTTTCGAATAAAGACAATCCTTTTTTTAATCGAAATAGCTATTTACGATACGAGTGTTAAAACTGACAGGTATTATTTCGTGAGCGGGGACGCTTGCGAAACGAGCATTAGCGAGTAGAGCAACTCCGCGAACAAAATAAGACACTTTTAACGCGTGTATCGTACAGGATTTTATCTACAATGGTCTTTGAAAATGTTTGGCAAATGTCAGAATTTATTGAAAATATGAACGCGCAGAATCATCATTTTTTCACGTCGCCCATGACGACGTGCTGAAAGTGACGGGTATTATTTAACGCTTGTAGAAAATTAGTTATTTATGTACCATGGGCATAAAGTGCCACTTTTTTCCCCGCTGTGCGAGATTGCGACCGAGGCCGTAGGCCGAGGGAAGCAAGCACAAGGGGAAAAACGCACTTTGGCCCAAGGTGCATACAATGTTTTTTGCACTGGCTAGTGCAAGACTGAAAATTTCAAGTAATTGAGTCGTTGAAAAATTGTCATGGCAGCGCTGATTACTTGGTTGTACGTCGCACGATCTACCATGCGATCAACAAAATTCGGAATTGGGGTAGGCTGTGCCCCAAGAAAGCAGCTTGACATCCTGAAATTTAACCAGGTCATAGCCTACCAAATCGCATGGACGAGTGGCAGGTTACTTATCTTATCACCTATCTTGAACACGTAGCTGCCGGGGCCCCATCGCTTACTAGCATAAAACAGGTATTTATTGGTTTTGGTATGTAAACGTGCTAATTTTGTTGTTCTTTTAGTCTCTCGTGTTCCCTACAAATATGTCCATTTTGCATCGCATCAAGTAGTTACGTCATAATAGAAGGTGACGTCTCCTCTGACGGATCAAGAGCGCTCGTTGCCATGACGACTTTTTTGCCCAAGGGCTAAAAAGAGTCACTTTAGGCCCTGTTTTGAGGTCGTAAAATAACGCATTTAATATAGGTAGTGCAAAATAGTATATTATATACCAAGGTTGAGAAAGTATTATTATAGCTGAAGCGCCAGTTTAGATCCCGAAGCGCAGCTGAGGGATATAAGGCGCTGAAGCTATAATAATTTTCTCGACCGTGGTTTATATAGTATTTTTTTTACTACTTGAAAATTGCGATTCTAATACAGGAGCAGGTTAATAATGATGCACTTTACGGCTAGTAGTGAAAAATAGTATATTATATACCAAGGTTGAGGAAGTATTATTATAGCTGAAGCGCCAGTTTAGATCCCGAAGCGCAGCTGAGGGATATAAGGCGCTGAAGCTATAATAATTTTCTCAACCGTGGTTTATATAGTATTTTTTTTACTACTAGAAAATCGCCATCCTAATTCAGGGAGAGGTTAATAATGATGCACTTCACAGCTAGTAGTGAAAAAATATAATTATGTGAGATAATTTTCAGAATTTTGTATTTGTTCTGAGTATCCATTTTTTTACACAGTTGCAGGAAACTGTGAATATTTGACAACATAGAAGAATCACCGTTCCGAACTCACGGCGAGAAAATTTTGACATGCGCACGATAAACTTAGTTAGTGAGTGAATGAAAAGATATCTCTCTCTCATACATTCCTGACGCGTTTTTTTTTGTCAACAAGAGCAATCGATGAACAGCTGACCGGTATGGTCTAAGAGTCGGAGGGTAGGTAAAATATCAGTTACTGCAAGCGCTGTATACAGCAGGTTGAGGTAATTGAAAACATTTACATACATATATATTGTCACATGTATGGTCTCACGTCAGCGTTCTGACGTCAGCGTCAGCCCTCCCCCGCGATGAGAATAGTTGCTAGTAAAAAGAACAGGAAACAGGCTACTATAACGAAAGTCAAGCATCGCCCGCAGAAGCCAGAACCCAAGGCTGGTGCCAGAACCTGGATGGGTGACTGGTGGATAGCTGGGCGCGAAGAGAGCGGACGCAGCGTAGTGTACTTGTCCAAGGGGGCTCCATTACCTGTACACGCACATGAACGAGATGATTGTAGGTAGTAGCATAAATCCATAGTGCGGCTCGGTGCGTCCGACACCTCGACACCCAGATGGGTAAAAGAGGTTACGATTATATATAAAAAGAACAGGAAATGAGCGGACGACGGACGAGGACTGGGAGGTTGAGTGTTATAAAAGGACGGTGTTGAATTGGTAAAATAAGCGTTGCGAAATCAATCCCTATGGGTTTATTCCTTGACGGATTCTGACCATTTGGGTCTTTTTCGAAAGCTACAAGAATGTACTTTGGTTTGAGTTCATCGGCATTCCCAAAATCCAAAAATATTATTTTTCAATCATTTCCAATTATTTTTGGATTTTGGAAATGCCGATGGGCTCAAACCAAAGTACATCCTAGTAGCTTTCGAAACAGACCAAAATGGTTAGAATCCGTCAACGAATAAACCCACGGGGATTGATTTCGCAACGCTTTAATGTTACTCTTACTTTTCGACTTATTTTTATGAGAGGAATCACCTCTCGAAATTTTATGCAAGGTCACTGAAACACCCTGTATAGACAGCGCTTGTCATTCATGTTTGGTGAATGGATCATAGGGGGGTCTGCAGTGCTGTAGAAGAGTTATTGAAGTATTATTTTGAGAATTATCTGAACCAAAACAAAAAAGACAAATTCCAAGCTTGTGGAATACGAGTTTTGATGACTTCAACCTCCATTTGTCTTCACGTTGGAAAGGATATATAACATATTCCTTGGCCTTTGTCTCCATGCATAGTCTGCATGCATCTCGGTCTGCATCTAGGTCTACGTCGTCGCATGGATTAGGCATATATCCCATACACTTTCTATTTTCAGTATATAGAATGACTTTTTGGAGCAAAAATAAACTGCAAAGACAAGCTGAAGCGCTGGGAGAATACGGCCGGTGGCCGTTGATAGTTTAGCTCTTAAACTTTGCAGATGCCATCAGCCGTAGCCGTAGCTCCCCAGCTTGTCACTTTATTTTTGCTACAAAAAGTCATTCTACTGAAAATAGAAAGTGTATGGGATATAGGTAGCCATCTCATTTTCTCAATGGATTCGCCGAGCGGTTATTTGTCACTAGCGTCAAATGACTCTCAAATGACACACAAACTGTCAATAATCCCTCGATCGAAGTTCCACAGAAAAAAACCTATACATTTGTTCGATTTGGCATGGCGAACTTTTGATATACGAGCTATCAACTCACTGGGCAAAATGTGTTTGCCACTTAATCGCATCCAGTAAATCTGCCTCTGACATTTTGTAAATGAATGCTGCTCTTTCCACTCTGACGGTTTATTTATATTGTGTATCTATATACATTGCGCCAGGGAGGGTTCTTTTGCAAACAAAAATGTTATACTCTGTGCTCTGTGTGTATGTGTTTAGTTATTTGACACGATATCAACTGCCGGACTGCCGCAACGCTAGTTCATTTGCATAAACCACGCAATATAAAAAAGTCATTTTGCCAAATTTTGCATAATATGAAAAATGTCACAACCTGACTCTGTTGCATTTCTTTACTATAGGTGAAGAACTAAAAAGACGAAAAAACCCATTTAGAAAACGTCTGACATCCTATACCAGTCAGTGTTATAATGTACAATGAAAAGAACATTATTTTTATTGGCGATTTCTGGGGTTGAATTCTCGACATTCATCACATTTATTGTGCGATCAGTGATACCGATTATTCCTCTTGAAGGGACACTCGAACGTTTCCGACTGCTCTTATCGTGCGCGCCGGAGGAACGGCACAGGAATTTTATTTGTTTGAGTAATTGAAAAAAGGTTTCAACTCACTCTGTTATATCGGCATCAGAGGCTATCCTGCATAAGACCCCGCGATCCATTGAGCACTTCCCGGTAACTGGATCAGGCGGTGCAAGGCTTATGTAAGGTGGCTCTTCTAAGAAAGTAATCTTCAAATGAAATTTTTCAGGAACTCCCTGAGGTGGTGTGTGGCTATTGCCAGGCCACACGATATCCTTGATGTCGAGGCCCTCCTTTTGCCACGACTTCCATACGCCAATCTGTAACAAAACGGAAAATCACAATAAATATTTATAAACTAATTTTTCCGACGCGGTATCATATAAGAATGAATATTTAAGCACGTTGTTATTTTCCCGAACCTACCACGACCAAGCAATGGCGTTTTCAGTTAGAACCGTAAGAAGACCTAGGAGGGACAATGCACCAATATTCTTTCTACTCCGGCTGTATTCTTACTTATAATACGGAATTGCGACTTATAACACAAAATTACGAGTTATAGCACAGTGTTTATTTGTTATTTATGTTATGATGATACGAAATTTTGAATATTGGAAAGCATGAACGAGAGATATATTAGGTATACCACGAGCGCAGAAGGTGTTGCATGGAGGCTGTGATTTAAAAAAAACTGAATATCTGGATTCTGGATTGAGTGGGGGGAAGTGATGAAACATAATTCCATCCGCCACGAAGGCCTCACTTCTGGGCCCACTTCTCGGTTAGCGCTGTCAAGCTAGCTGAGCAGTTCGACAAACTCTAGAACACGGCCAAGTAGGGTGCCGCAAGGCTGGCCATACTAGGCCAAAGGTCCCCTGGATCCTTTCATTGATGAAAGAGCTGGGCAGTGACAGAGCACTTGCTCAGCTGCTTCATCCTCTTCTTCACAGCCTCGACCTGTGGGGTCATTTTAGACCCCTCTCTTGTGCATGTGGTAGTTAAGGCTGCGATGCCCATCAGTGAAGATCCTCAGAAACTACTCACCCTAGACAATTGCAAGTAGTGATTGACTACATTTTTGGAGGGTTCGGCCATCGCGGCTCTCCCTGCCTCCTGCCTGCAGTCTTCCGCGTTCATCCATCTGTTTGTATGACATCTGAGGATATCTTCTTTCATCAGGTTTTTGACGGCCGTCATTGTTAGCGTTGAAATCGGCTCAGGTACGCAGGGTACAATTCCCGCAGCCTGCCGCACCAGCCCGTCAACCTCTTCATTCCCCTGATTCCTGCTGTGCCCTTCCAACACATATAAGTGCGACGACATTTGTCCGTGCTATTTGGTTCAGGGCCTGGTGGCACTCCCAGACGACCTCGGAGGCTACTCTGCAACCTGCCAGTGCCAAGAGTGCCGCCCTGCTTTCTGTCAGAATATGCTCCGTTTGGTTCCTGATCTTTTTTCGGAAACTAGGTTTGCATGGTGAATCATGCCCATCAATTCCGCCTGGAACACTGTGGTGTGACAGAGGTAGGCTTTCTCGGATTTCTAGCTGTTTAGAAAAGATCCCTGCATGTGTGTGTGTGTGTGTGTGTGTGTGTGTGTGTGTGTGTGTGTGCGTGTGCGTGCGCGTGCGTGCGTGCGTGCGTGCGTGCGTGCGTGCGCGTGCGCGTGCCCGTGCGTGTGCGTGTGTGTGATTATTCAGGAGTCGCCTAGAAACCGCATATGCCGGGCCACCATGGAAATTGCCTAGATAAGGCATCAACCGGCAGCTCACGGGCAGTGTTGAATTTTAAAGCGAACGAGTGCGAAACAAGCGAGTAGTAATCACAGCGATAATTTCCAAGTAGATAACTGTTGGCGTGTATTTATTGTAGTAGTACGCAGTAATAAACAGTGTGTGTTTTATTGTCGCCTTGTCTCGTATAATCATTCTTATTACCGAGTTGAATTTTATGATTCCGCTGCTAACTTGGCCGCCATATTAAAATTTCTCATTAGTGGAACGATTGTCATGAAACGTGAAACTTACTCTTGTCTCGCATGAACATTTAATTTCCAAACCGGACTTCATTTCTATCAATGAGAGATCTGCACTAAGAAAATGCGCTATTGCGACTCACGCACGTGAGGGGATATTCACTTGTTCAGTATTTACTTCACCAACATGGGGGTTTAGTATCAGTTTTACGCTCGAAGGTCGAACTAACGAGCGCGATTTCCGAAAAACAATTTTTTATTTATTCCAATAGCACAGTTATGAAGACTGGTAACGTTACTGGTGCTTCGGCTCCAGTGACGTTTTTGATTTTCAAAAATAGAAGGTAAATTGCCAAAGATATTGATCATTTTGTGCCGCCATGTTGAACTTTCAAGAAACTGATCCGATTTCATTGAAACATGGATCACACTCATGTCTGGTTTAAATAATTGGGATTTCAAGGTCAAATGCCTTTTTCGGTCACTTTCAAGCCTCCACATTGAACTTTTATGTAAATGATTCGATTCTTATTATGTAAAAAGTTTAATATAGCGGCTCGAAAGTGATCGAAAGTGAAATTTGACCTTGAAATTCCAATTACTTGAACCAGACATAAGTGTGTTCCAAGTTTCAATGAAATCGGATCACATTCTTCTTTCTTGGAAGTTCAACATGGCGGCACAAAATGATGGATATCTTTGGCAATTCAACTTCGATTTTCAAAATTCAAGAACGTTACTGAAGCTGAAACACCGATCTTTATAACTGTGCTATTGGAATGCATGAAATTTTTTTTTTAAATCGCGCTCGTACTGAACTTTCGGCAAATTTACACTGTTCCACTGATCACCCTGGAGAAACTTTATAAAACATTGTTCGTATTCGACGTGATCAAGGCATGAAAAGAAAGGATTACGCTATCGAACACTGAAAACCGATATGAAATCGCTGACGGAAATCAAAAGTTATGATGATTTTAGAAATCGTCTAAATTTGCTTGTCCTCTAGATTCTTTTGATGTGTGTATACATATCTATATCTTATCTATATTCTTAGTTGGCGTAGATTTCCTGGAATTTGCCTCTTCGAGCTGAGTGGAAGTTAGTGGAAGTCTTTTGGAAGTCAATGTAAGTCAGTAGATTGGTGGAAATTTGTGGAAGTTCATGGCAGTCGGTGCAAATGAAAGTTTCCCTGCCGTTCACTCTTCCTATGGAGATACGGAATAATTTCTCTGAACGCCAGTTGAAAAGAAATCACCGGCTTTGATTTAAAGACGCTTTGGTCGACGCCGCTCCGAGCCTTAAGAACTCTCAAGGATCTTAATTTTTAGCAATCAGATTTTGAAGAAAAACAACATCAATTGCTGTTTCTGTCTAATAAAAAGTGATTGGTGGCCTCGTTGGTGGCCTTTTGGTCAACTTCAATGGGAGCATGCAGTTTATTTCCCTTTGTCTGTTTCAATTTACAATCGTCGTACAAATGCTATTAATGTTACCAGATCGAACCAAGTGCTAAATCTGTATGCGATAGTACGAAATGATCTCGGTGAAATAACTGGGGCTGAGTGGCCATTTATCTTGTGCTTAGATTGGAACTTCGCTGAAATGTGACATACAATGTTTCAAGAGATTTGGATTTGCAACTGTGGCGTTGATGGACATCAATTTTTGTAAGCATACTAACCTAGATATTGCATGTAGGGTATACAGTACGGGGTACGGTGGAAACAAAGTATAGGTAATCTAATACTGCAGGTGCCAAACTATGTAGTGATACATACAAGAACAAAAATTCAAATTGGCGATGTACAAAGGGAACAGGAAATCTAAAAAAATCTGCATGGTAATGAGATTATCTGCTGTTATTGGGTGGTTAGGTATCATATGCAAGGCGTTTTTGCAGTTTGTTGAGACTAAATTTAAAAACAGTGTAACAAGAGAACCAGTCCAAAATTAATTTGAGTGAAACACTCAATGCCTACAGAACAGTTCTCGATACCTAAATGTAATCTCGTTGAAAACTTTCTCCTACCAAGAGATCTCCTTGCGCCAATGTGCCACTGCCGCCACTTTTTAGATGAAGTGGATGTATCTTGTGACACTTAAACCGGACGTTTGATGTTTTATTGGGTGTATATTCACGAAGGTTTGACAAGGGTCGAATTGATATTTTTGTATCTCAACGTGTAAAATTCAAATAATTAAGTTGAGATGACAGACTCCAGCTTCCATAAAAAAAAGGAAATCCCATTTCTGCTTCTTTTGTTATTGTAGTCCTGAGTCCTGCCTACGCCTGTTTAATAATGAAAAGAGACAATAATTTGCTCGTGCGACGACCCTTTCTTAGTGTAATTTGGGATCGAACATGCTAAGCGCAAAAAAGGGGAAAAGGAACGTTAGCCTACAACCCTTTTTTACGTTCACCAAATTAGCTTAACGCCGCGCCGCCGCGACTAATGCATTATCATTAACATTTGCCACACCAACCGCAGGATCAACCAAACCTCCAACCAAACTGAAGTGTGCTTTCACCAAGGTTTTTACAGAATGGGCAATTCGCGATTTATTCTATATTATGGTTTTGATAATGGCACTAGGATATCGTGATAATTACCTACCCTTCATTAATTCAAACACCCCGTGGATATCAAGTCGCGTGATTGTTTGAAAGAAATAAGGATGAGGCAGATTTAGAGAACGAGAAATTATCCGCAGTGCTAGTGTCCTGAAGCCATTTTCTTGTCAAGGAAAACACAAAAGATAAGCAGCGAGAATCTGATGCAGATGCCGTTTTGGGGAGGAGTGACCCATTGTAATTTTTCAATGAGAGGACCTCCAAGCTTTTTAGAGCTCTCTGTTTTATCTCGATGGATGCCGAAAATGCTTTTCTCTGCTGCGCGATAATTTATCAAAAGGCATCTCTTGTTCCCGTGTTCCTGATTATCCGCGTTGAGTCAAGTCAACAACGTCAGAAATTAATTAAGCGTGTTAAGCGAGCAGGCTAGAGCTCTTTCAAAGCTTTTACTGGTACTAAAATTCGATTTGCTATTCCTTGCAATCCCACAGGAGAAGAGCCGAACAAGATGTCCTCCATTTCCGGAACGGAAAAGATCGAAACGTCGATCGGTCTTGATGTTTGCACGCGGAGCCGCCGAGGGATGTAAACTCCCAATTTATTTTTGATTGAACAATGTTTCTTTACGGTCCATAGTCTTTAGAATGTAAACCATTTTATTGATAACATAATATAGAAAGCTGAGTATAATTTGACTTCATGCTGCTGGGTTTTATTTTGCTGCGTCAGATGTTTCGTTTCTGCCTTAGTTATACAGGGTGGTCCAGGTTTTAGTCGACAAACTTTGCAGGCTGATATAGGATAAAAAAAGAAGTCGACTCACCCCAAAAAGTACATATCTAAAATGCATATTAAAAAAGTTACAGGTCTTCAAAGTTGCAGAAAAAAATTGTTTTTTTCTTGATAATTTTTGAACAGCTTGACCCATTTCGCTCAAATTTTGCACATATGGTTAACAAACACGTCCTCGGTGATTTCTTGAAAAAAATTCTGTCAGAATGACGCAGTGCCGTAGATATGGGGGGGTACTAATCCTCTTACCCCCCTACTTTCTACGCCACTGGATAATTTGAAAAACCGTTGAAAGCATTGAATTCGGCGTTCAATTCTGAAGAGAAAATTGGCGTGTCATTGCTACATTTGGAGCAGCGGTTTCGGAGATATTTGTGTTTAAAGGTTCAAAAACACCGAATCACGCAAATGTTTCAAAATTTGAGCAAGCTTTGATTCATTCACTTTCAACTTTTTTTTCAATGTAAAGTTCATTGATTCATAATTTAGCTCATGAGAAATTGGAAATTGGTTGTGAAAATTCACAATTTCAGTAACATGACCAACAAGAAACAATGGACCCTTGGTTCTTGTTCTTACTAAACTTCCCAACATCCCAACTATCAGTAAGTGAATAGGTACCTATTGAATATTTAATTGTTACTGAAATTATGAATTTTCAAACCAGTTTTTAATTTCTCATGAGCTAAATAATTATGAATCAATAAACTTGAAATTGAAAAAAAAGTTGAAAGTGAATGGGTCAAAGCTTGCTCGAATTTTGAAACATTTGTGTAATTCGGTGTTTTTGAACCTTTAAACACAAATATCTCAAAAACCGCTGCTCCAAATGAAGCAATGATGCGCAAATTTTTTCTTCAGAATTGAACGCCAAATCCAATACTTTCAACGGTTTTCCAAAATATCCAGTGGCGTAGAAAGTAGGGGGATAAGAGGGTTAGTACCCCCCCATATCTACGGCACTGCGTCATTCTGACAGACTTTTTTTCAAGAAATCACTGAGGACGTGTTTGTTAACCATATGTGCAAAATTTGAGCAAAATAGGTCAAGCTGTTCAAAAGTTATCAAGAAAAAAACAATTTTTTTCTGCAACTTTGAAGGCCTGTAACTCTTTTAATATGCATTTTAGATATGTACTTTTTGGGGTGAGTCGACTTTTTTTTTATCCTCTATCAGCCTGCAAAGTTTGTCGACTAAAACCTGGACCACCCTGTATACGAGCAAGGAAAGAGGAAAAATAAATTATTCAGTTTGCTGTTGGTGAAACGCCAGATTGGATTAAATTTGAGGTATATGATGTATCCAAATGTTAGTAACATACTGTTTCCCAGATTTCCAAGTTTTACTCCTAAATCTTTTTGCGTGACGTTATTCCTGTTATATGTTAGGGGAGTTCGGAAAAAAATAAATCTCCAAAAAGTCGGAGCCATGCCTTCGGAACCATACTTTTTTAAAAGTATTGTTCGTGAGCGAATCAAGAATACAGGGTGCTCCCAGATTCATGTGCCATACGGCAATGGCAGATATAAGACTTCGAGGTGTGTGAAGATCAGCAGACCCCAGCCAGATCAGAGGTCTAACTCTGGAATAAATATGTCCATTTTGAAAATTCGCACAAATGGCCCTCAAGCAATGCTGAACAACATACTAAAAGCTTCGGTCCGGCAAGAAATGTGCACGTTATAGATTTTTTGAGCAAGAAAGGAGTATGTGCTACTTTATTTGTCTAGTTATCTACCTCGAGCAGCTTCTGCTGGCAAAACGAAGCGCCTGTGGATCAGGGATCCTCTGGATAGAAATTAGAAAGCATTCAAAGTGACACTGGCATTTAATGATTTATTCTGTCACGATGGCCAAGCTTTGATAAATAAAATAATACTTTCATAGCACTCTAGAGAAGAAAGTTTTTGATCATATGGTACCGTTGCGGACTTTTTAAAGTGGACGACAGTTGACAGAATTTTCAGGATTCTGGCCTGAACGTCGCATGACAGCAAGCCGACTCGTTGACATTGTCGTCCACTTTATTTTAGCCGCAACCGTACATGGACAGGGAACTGGTGCGGTGCCTCAAAACTGACGTCATAAGGTACATGATTTTAACCCTGAAGGCCTAATGTGCGTTAATGAGGTTGTTTAAAATTCTTTTGTCTTACATGTCAAACCGGGGCTTTAGGCTGGCTGGTACAAACTTGTCAATTTTCGAAAAAAAGGCCAAAATTTACGCCGTAAGGTACATGAATGAAACCAACGGAGTTTTGTGAGGGGAATCTCCTTATCAAAAATCTGGTCGTAAGACAAAATTTAAAAGATCATGACGTATAATAGGTCGTATTAGACAAACGAAATTAGTAAACAAAACATTGTCAGAATATTGTGATCAAACATCCTATGATGTGATGGCCAGTTCGATCTGCATCGAGCTGCATTAGTATGTGGCTGCATTCCATCACAAAACGTGTGTCACTTTCATGACAAGACGTCATTTTACTGTATAAAACGATTACATGAATCTGTAACAATAGTGGACGTGGTAGGAAAAAACAAGTTGCAAATGATGATAAAGGCGAACCACTTTGCAGGATTGTAACTAAGACTTGAATAAACGATTTGACCCGCAGTGCTTTCATTTTCGCCCCTTAGGATTTGAATGGCGCCCCTTGTTCAAAATGGCGGATTTTATCTAGGGGCAGACGGTATCGAATAGCCTGGTGATGTCCAGCTTCATTAAAATATATGGAGCTAAGTCTCGATCGGTTTCTGGGACATCAAACACTTTTTAAAAAAATGGTGGAACATTGACATCTGTCGCACGCAAATTTGGTGGAGGCGCCAAAATGAATTTAGTACGGTCATAAGAAAATTGCTGTAACATTTTTATTTTTCAACCGATTTTAACACAAGGTATCTCATTTTGTAGAAAAGTAAATTCTTCTTGTTATCTTATACCTTCCATAAAAAAAAGACATTGAGGAATGTTGAAGAAAAAAATAAAAAATAATTTGATGAAAAAAGAGATTTTTTAATTTTTTATGTTCCTTGAAAATTGCCTTATTTGTAGATTTTGATGTGCCCTTCCTAAATTTACACTTTTCCGATTTATATCTTTGCAGTTCGCACCGCTATGTTGAAAAAATGATATCTGAAAAGAAGTTTTTGTCAATATCTGAATTTAAGTCCATGCGAGATTGAAATGATTATATACGTATGGAAGTACATTCAATTCTCCACAATTTGACACCTGAACCATCTCTGTGCGACTCGGGAGTCTTGAGTTAGAGCTTCCGGAAGTATCAATTTTTGGTTTTTGGTGTTAAATATAACCGCGCCTAGCGGATTTCACCACTGGATCACCACCATGTCTTAATTGAGCTACCCATTAATAACGCGTCGTCATTTATCTCAAATTATGAACATTGATGGACCTGACACAGCCCCAAGAGGTGATTTTTAATTCTTTTGTAACCGAAAATTGATACTTCCAGAAGGTCGAGCTCAAGAACCGTAGATCGCACAGAGCTGGTTCAGATGTCAAACTGTGGAGGATTGAATGTGCTTTCATATGTATATAAAAATTTCAATGTCACAAGGGCCAAAATTTAGATATTGTTAAAAACTTCTTTTCAGACATCATTTTTTCAATATGGCGGCGCGTACTGCAAAGATATAAATCGGAAAAGTGCAAATTTAGAAAGAGCACATCAAAGTCTACAAATAGGGCAAATTTTCATAAAAATGAAAAAATGTTGATAATCTTTTTTTTTCAAATTATTTTTAATTTTTTTTTCAACATTCCTCAACGTCTTTTTTTAATGGAAGATATAAGGTAACAAGAAGAATTCACTTTTTCACAAAATGAAATGTCTTGTGTCAAAATCCGTTGAAAAATAAAAATTATACAGCAATTTTCTTATGACAGTGGTAAATTCCTATTGGCGCCTCCACCAAATTTGCCTGCGGTAGATGGCAATGTTCCACCATTTTTTTTATTAGTGTTTGATGTCCCAGAAACCGATTGAGACATAGCCCCATATATTTCTACTAAGCTGGACATCACCAGACTATTCGATACCTTCTGCCCCTAGATAATATCCACCATTTTGAAAAAGGGGCGCTATTCAAATCCTAAGGGACGAAAACAAAAGCACTGCGAGTCAAATCGTTTATTTAGGTCTCAGTTGTAACCCTGCCAAGTGGTTTGCCTTTATCATCATTTGCAACTTATATTCCCTATTTTGGTTGTACCACGTCCACTACAAGTTTTGTTAGCTAATCTTGTAACAAAATTTTGACCGTCTCTTACGGTTTCGAGACACAACTTCTCAGCAGGATTTTAATAGAGAATTAATAAGTCAATAACTAAACGCTTATGGAAAATATGTCTCTGAAGCTTCCTAATCAACTTGTCGAAAGTCCAAGCTTGGTGATAGATTATAGTGTAAACATTTCCGTTTTACATTAGGATACTCTACGACAAACTCCAAAGAAGCAACGCCAAGTTCGGCAACACAAACAACCCGTGCGGTAGGTAATTCAAATTCACTCAGACGTATTTACCTGTTTGCGCAGTCGAGTAGATGTTTGTCGCATCTTTGGTTTGTTCGTTGTGGTGTCAAATACCACCACTACTACATGTCACCATCAGTAGGTATAAGGAAAGGCCAGGAGACTTTGGAGGTGGGAATAGACAATACACAACTTCATACCTCACGCTATGCATGCTACATTACTGCATTGCTACATTTTAATATAAGTACCTAGGTACGCGTATAATACTAGGCTGAACTACAATTGCCAACATCAGAGTATAATAAATACGTACAACAGAACTATGGTGATGGTATCTGATTTGTTGAGGACAACAGAGCGGTAGAGTTCTTTGGTTCTGATGTTCAAATTCTTTTATTTGTTTTTAATTGATAATACCACCACGGACCACGGAACATTTCTGATGTCCAGTCCTCTTAAAAATGAGATGGATTGGCCCAATGATAATGTCAATAATGATAATAATGATAATGGATGGTTTTTATTTATTTTTCGATTGGTTTATTTCGTCAAAATCACGACAACTTTTGGTTGTTATTTTATTTTTGTCTGCAGGTTTCTTCCTTGTCTGAAAGTCTCTGAATGGGTGGGAGAAAATTTCTCGAATGCGCAGGGTAAAACTAGGGACTGGTGTGACTAGGTGGTTTAGGAGCCCAGTAATCTACCTATCACAGAGCGGTGCACAAAAAATGGCCAGATCTGTTGAATGATTATTATTTTATCAATTATAACTGGTAGGTTCTCTTACGCTACTTTTCTAAGGCCTGTATGCAACTTGAGCATAGTGGTTGGTTGATTGGTTGGTGACAAATTGGTTCCCGAAAACATAACGGCAAGAATTAATATTTCAGGTGACGGAGCTACAAGCTTTCAAAGTTGAACTGGGAAAATTTCCCTGTTTTCCAAACTTCCAAACCCTCCAACTTTCAGAAACCTTCGCGTCACCCTACACGGGGTGCAAATTTGGCTAGAAAGCTGATTTGGTATGTCTGAGTCCATACTACAACTTTGCTAGGTGGCATTCCTTAAACACAAAATGCAAAGTGAATCGCCTTGAAGACAACTTGGACATGTTAAAGCCGTGTACATATAGACCTCGTCAGGTCCCAGTTGTTTTTCTTTTGTAGACCCGGTCAGATCGAGTCAGGCAATTAAGTTCTTTGATTCTAAGACAGCTTCGACATGATAGAGTGTGTAACATCGCATGAGGTCGGCACCATAGTTCGTACTATGCATCGCACGTGCGTCTTGCATTTAGCAATCATTATTTGTTCGTTTTCGAGACGATAATCCGAGCGCCCACAGTGGGACTTGAACCCGCGCCCTCTGGTGTGGTAGTCAAACGCGCCGACCACCACACCACAAGCTCTTTAAGTCAGGCAATCAAGTTCTTTGATTCAAAAACAAAAGGGACGGGGTCAGGTGCTGTCGGCAAGTTTTCCTAGTTTTCCTGTCGATGAGTAGGATGTCGGCAGGTTATCCTGGCGATAAGTTGAGTGTCGGCAAGTTATCCTGTCGATGAGTTGAGTGTCGGCAACTTATCCAGTCGATGATTTGTCCTATCGGCGAGTTGTCCTGTCACCGTCGGTGAGTTGCCTTGTCGCTGAGTTGTCCTGTCGGCGAGTTGCCTTGTCAGTGAATTGTCTTTTCGATGAGTTGGTTGTCGGCAAATTTTCCTGTCGATGAGTTATACCAAACCCGAGATCTCATTATCCTCTGGGGGTTTTTCTTAATTTTGTGCCACCAACGTCGTATCATATAACAGATGAATACGTGCTCAATGAACATGTCGAAAAAATGATTTTTTCATAACCAATAGGTACCTATACACTGGGAGAGTCTATAGGGTTTCTTTTGCGGTAGGCACTAAATTCTAGGACCCCTTGGCATATTTTGGGAATAACAAAAGAAAAACCATTCGATGTTGGCGTAACAAGCTGAATATTCATTGATTGAAGTGGTCGGATTGGCTGAATGACCGAATATTTTTACCACCGAATTCTACAGCTCTGAATGGTTTTTTGTTCATTGCATGATAGTCTTTTCAAATGTAGGTATATACAGGGTGGTGAAAATTTCGATGCTCACCATTGGTATCTTGGAAACGGTAAGAGATACGAGGTCGGTTAAATTAGAAAAAAGTTGCGCATTTTTGTGGGGATTGCGAATCTGAAAAGAAACTTTGAATATTTTGATTGGTTCCCGATTTATCACGGAAAAACTGAAAATTCTGATTTCAGAAATTATGTTTTATCTTTCCAACCATTCAAGCTATTTTGATCAAACTTAGTAGTTTTAGGTTTTTGACCACTCCGAGTCGAATAACGTTGACAGAAATTTTTCAGGCCTTCTAGATTTCAAATTATGATAGTCAACTTATCTTTTTCTTATGGCCGCCATATTGGATTTTTGCACTAATAGATAGAGAAAAAAATTAGTTTTCCGAATTAGTACCCAACATGTTCTTTCTATGACATTTTTAGCGTCAAATTTCGATTTTTTCGTAAATTATTGACAAAATCGGGAATGCTTTGAAAAACAATTGAAATATTGTCTATAGCAACAACAAAAAAATGACAGATGGTGTGCAATTGACGTATCTAACTTCTTAATCGTGTTTTGTGCTTGTTTGTACCGAGAGTTCATGAATTAAATGGGTCAAGAGTGTCTGTTAGTTTAAAAACGTCTGTCGGAACTAGCATTGTTTTTGTTGAAGTTTTACAAATTCATTACAAAAGGAGTAAGGATTACCCTAGTTTCGACAGACGTTTTTGAATTCACAGGCACCCTTGACTCATAACTCTCGGTACAAACAAGCACAAAACACGATTAATGGCGGCTTTACAGAACTTCGTTTGTCGCCGGCGACAGTATCGCTGGCCAATAGGATTCGATCTGCCTGTACTTCCCATAATTTTCGCGACACGAGTTTCTGTCGTCGTGTCGTTCAAATTATTCAACTACAGTGGAGTGGGGGACTGTCGGCGGCGAGAACCGAAGTTCTGTAAAGCCGCCATAAGAAGTTAGATATGTCAATTGCACACAATCTGTCACTTTTTATTGTTGCTATTGATAATATTTCAATTGTTTTCCAAAGCATTCCCGATTTTGTCAATAATTTACAAAAATTTCGGAATTTGACGCTAAAAATGTTATGAAAAGAACATGTTTAGTACTAATTCGGAAAGCTAATTTTTTTCTTTATCTATTAGTGCAAAAATACAATATGGCGGCCATAAGAAAAAGAAAAGTTGACTATCATAATTTGAAATCTAGAAGGCCTGAAAAATTTCTGTCAACGTTATTCGACTCGGAGTGGTCAAAAACCTAAAACTACTGAGTTTGATCAAAATAGCTTGAATGGTTCGGGAGATAAAAAATAATTTCTGAAATCAGAATTTTCAGTTTTTTCGTGATAAATCGGGAACCAATCAAAATATTCGAAGTCTCTTTTCAGATTCGCAATCCCCACAAAAATGCGCAACTTTTTTCTAATTTAACCGACCTCGTATCTCTTACCGTTTCGAAGATACCAATGGTGAGCATCGAAATTTTCACCACCCTGTATACCTATATAGGTACTATACCTGTACGTATGGAAAAAAAGAATGCCACAACGACTATATGCCGATCACGTTTTAAATTCAGTAGAAATTAAAACGCGGTTGGCCATGTTCTCTAGAGTGTAACGGACGCTGACAGACCAAGTTCCGTGAAAACGGGCTTTTTGTGGCAAAGTCCAGTGAGGTTAGGAAATTTTGACATGAAATGCCAATTCTGGCGTCTCCTTGCATCATATTCCGCTACAGTGTTGTCTTGGCTGTTATGACTGTTATCTTGTCAGAATGGCGGTAAGTAGCAGAGTGCCGAGCCGTTTACGCCCCACCTGAATTACAGCTGAAGAACTCCATACTGCAGATTGCGAGGTGAAAAGACACTGGAAGGACATATGGGACACTGAAGCTGCAGTCAAAAACAGAGCATACATGCAATCTTGCAACAGCGCTGTACTCGATTGACAGTACGAATTTAAGGTCGTCTGGGGAAAAACTGATCCAACATTACAAATTTGAACATCCCCAAATATCGCAGAATTGCCAACTTGGCATGCAAAAATTACCGTTCTAGTGCTGAATTTAAAAGCTGATCGGCATATATGTGACCCGCCAAGTACAACCACCTACTAACCTCTTCCCAGACGAGCTGTTTGCTGATTCCCGGCCTAAGATTCATGATTTTCAATTCCGCCGCCCGCAGGACGCCGTCCTGTGTAAACTCCAAGTTGGGCCTGCCGGCGTCCGCTTCGACGCTCACGTTCCGGAGGACGCGAAAGAAGCGATCGCCAGTGTTCCAGCGGGCGGCACCCTCTCCCTCGCAGGACAACTGGGTGTTGAGAGAACGACCGTAGTTGAGCGGGTCGTTGGTGAAGTCCTCGACGCCGTAAGCGTATACTTTTATTGCGGTGGTGATCTCGTTCACCAGGCTCTGGCTGGACGTGTCGAAGTGGACGCCTGCAAAAAATAAAGTTCCGTGAATATTTCCGTATGTCGAGTAATTTGTACTCGTTTTTGACCGGACCCCGGAGTGTCACCGTAACGGTGATGTTTCCGGCGACGGCACTCCGCCTCCGGGGCTCCGAATTCCCTCTAATGTCCTACCAGTTCAATAAAAGCGAATCGTGCGATCTCGCGTCTAACAGGATATGCGCTAATCAAATTAGTCCTGCAGGCAGCACTGAAGTATGAGATGGGAAAGAGGAAGTTAAATACCTTAGTTTCTTGTGAAATAGTAATCGGACGAGTGAAAACAGAGCTAGAAGACATTGGTTTTTGTCCTTTATCAAGTCAATTAAGCGCATTTCAAGGAATTTTATTCATTTCATTTAAAAGCGTAGATCAGAGAAAAGTTTTAAATTACTTGGTTCAAAAACAACACCTACATAGCCCAGGCGCCAGGGAAAACAATAAGGAAATAATTGTTTCCTGGCTGGAAACTAGCTTAAAACGATCTGTGTAGCTTAGGTTTTGACATACTAGTTTCCCCCCTTTCGGAAATGTCGGCGTCATGTTGCCATCATCAACAAGAAGTGCACCAGCGTGGTTTTGGCCGAATATCTTAATTTTGGGTCATCTGACAGCAAAAGATGTGAGGAGTCATTTTGAAGCCTATGAAATTCCCTACAGTTTGATGTTTCAATCAATTTTCTGCGACCTATGGTCTTTGAGATAGAGCTTCTGGAAGCGAGAGTCATTGTCGTGAAAGCTCCATGGCCACTTGACTCGAAAAACTAAAATGTCGATGTGACAAAAAAAAATTCCAAATGACATTACTCAAGAATTCTTCATGCTATAGTTGCGGTGATGGTCTTAAACTATTCCTCTTGAACCGTAGATTACGAGTATTGAAAAGTCAAAAACGTCACATTGTACATATACAGGGTGTACTACGGGAATCAAATCAGACCAGAGAAATTTGACATATTTCTTCGATTTAGCCTATGCGAAACTCTAAGCACTTATCACGAGTCCAATATCAATATGCATTGCTCTGTAAGCTTCACTTGATACACTTAAGAAGTGGTCAGCTCACAGCCTTCTTGTAAAATGTTTCGAAGGCTCTCTGAAATCATTAAAATTTACAGTAGCAAGAAATGTATGTAACAGTATATTATATACCAAGGAACCAAAGTGAATTTTTGATCCCTTGAGTGAACTTTGTTGCTTGAGGGCCCTTTGGGTCCAAATCCCCAAATTAAAAATTCACTTTGGTCCCTTGGTATATAATATACTGTTATATACATTCCTTGGTACTGTAAATTTTTAATATTTTTATGATTTCAGAGGGCCTAAAGCTGTGAGCTGACCACATCTTTAGTGTATCAAGTGAAGCTTATAGAGCAAATCTATATTGATATTGGACTCGCGTTAGGTGCTTAGAGTGTCGCATATAGGCTAAATCGAAGAAATATGTAAAATTTCTCTGATCTGATTTGATTCCCTCAGTACACTTTGTATATGTACAATGTGACGTTTTTGGCTTTTCTATATTCGTAATCAACGGTTCAAGAGAAAGAGTTTAAGACCATCACTGCAACTATAGCATGAAGGATTCTCGAGAAATCTCATTTTTAAATTTTTTTGTCACATCGACATTTTAGTTTTTCGAGTCAAGTGGCCATGGAGCTTTTACGACAATGCCTCTCGCTTCCAGAAGCCCTATCTCAAAGACCATAGGTCGCAGAAAGGTCATTCAAAAACTATTCTGTAGGGAATTTCATTGGTTTCAAAATGACTTTGCACATCTTTTGCTGTCAGATGGCCCAAAATCAAGATATTGGGCAAAAACCACGCCGGTGCATTTCTTGTTGATGATGGCGACATGACGCCGACATTTCCGAAAGGGGGAAATTAATATGTCAAAACCTAAGCCACACAGATCGTTTTAAGCTAGTTTCCAGCCAGGAAACAATTATCTCCATATTGAGCTGATTTTTGCTACCTGGCGCCTGGGCTATACATACATTTTCAATTTAATAAAATGGATGACCTGCCTCCATAAACCTTTTTTCTCAGATCATATAAATAGACCAATGGCATGGATGACACCACTCCACAAGAGCTCAGAAATCAGTTGCGTTCATGCGCTAGCGTTTGTCTCGACGTATACCTACTACGATTCCATCTTAGGCGTTTAGGCCAGTCAAACTGGCCAGTCAACAGTCAAAAAGTGTCTTATATTTACAAAACGTATACTCTGGCTGAATTTTGCATACACCTAGACCTAGGGAATCCCCCCACAGAGCCCCGAATCGCGACAATCCACCAAAATTTCCTTGAGCTTCCCGAGATAATGGTGTTTTTCTATATCTCGGTTGATATTGATTGGATTTCGATTTTCTCTTTTTTGAAATGTTCGAAAAAATATTTGGAACAAGTTGTGTTCAGAACTTTTCAATAACTTGTCGAGAAAAAGTGCCAGAAGCCGAAAACCGTCGTTTTTTAGGGGGTGTTTTTTTTTATAATTTTTGCTTTTCTATGATAGTTATGGGAAAAATTCCCAGCAAAAGTTGTAGCTCCTGTAAGTCCCCACAAGTTTCAACCGAAAATTCTTTTGTGCCGCGAAAATTACCCGCTCCAGGGGGCGCTAAAGTCGTCAACCTCATTTGGAAAATATTTCCAGGTGTAGAGGGCATCGATTCCAACTCCATCGTGTGGGGGATCTAAAGGCCAAATTCTCATTTATGTTCGTACTAACTTTACTAATAATTGATTAATAACAAAATCTTTGTGCAGGGTGACTTTTTTGAAAAGGACCCACCCCCGATATTTTGCTGCACAAATTTTTCCTAGGAAAAAACCGGAACAGGTCGATTTTTATTCCGAGAGGGACATCTAAGACACGTGATGACAAATTTTTATCTTCAACCCTTCGCCCCCATCCCACTCTATTTCAAAATTTCAAACGGCATCACCTATACCTTGGGATACATAAAACTGAAGGTAATGAAATTCCCTTTCAGTCAAACATACCGGGTGTTTATAAACGACTGTGATCGCATCGCCTTTGGAATCCGCTTTCGATCACTACAATTGCGTCTGTTACTGCGTTTTTCGACCTGACCCATGCCTGCCGCGATCACAGTTTCTTATAAACACCCCGTATTTTAAATTGTCTCGAATCACCCCTCCAACCCCTTTCAAAATTCTCTCATTGTTAATGTAGGAAAGTTTCTCCCTCATCATTACGTAACTCCCGATTCTTGAGTATCAGATTTTCCAGTAAAAACAAGTCGATTTTTTTTTCGAAGGGGACACCTACAACACGTAGTGTCAGATTTTTATCTTCAACCCCCTCACCTGGACTCCGCCCCACTTTGATATTTTGAATAGCTTACCTAAATATAATTATGTGATACATCAAAATGAAGGTAATAATGGTATCTATATTATAATACAAGTTTGATAAGACATCGTATTGTCACACGCGTCAATTGACGAGTGTGACAATAGGTCATATAAAACGTGTGTTATATACAGTTTTTTCTATTTTGCAACTATTCCATGCTTTTTTTTCATAAAAAAAATGTAAAATATGGGCCTCTGCTAACAAAATTGTTGGGAATTCCTCTTGATGGTAGAAGCACAGTTCATCATCAGAAATGAGCCGGATTTTTCTGGAATAAACCTCTTCTGCGAAGTTATGTCACCTAAGTTGTCTCTTCTATTAGTAAGTGCTGTCATGTCGATGTCATGCTCGCTGATATTGCCAACATTTGGGATTTAAAAAATGCGTATCGAAATGGAGCTTCTCACGATATGCGAATGACGTCATTTGCGTATCGTAATGACTTTCTTATGAACGCAAAATAGAAAAAGACTATTTCTTTTATTTGGCGTTCATAATAAAGTCATTTCGAGACGCAAATGACGTCATTCGCGTATCGTAAAAAGCTCCATTTCGATACGCGTTTTTTAAATCCCAAATGTTGGCAATATCAGCGGGCATGACATCGACATGACAGCACTCACTGACAGAAGAAACAACTTGCGTGACCCAAGCCCAAACTTCGCAGATTGGGTTTACTTCAGAAAAATACGGCTCATTTCTGATGTTAAACTGTGCTTCCACCATCAAGAGCAAGATGTCTGATAAAACTTGTATTATAATATACTATCATCTATTCCCATATCGTACTGGACACTTTTCGACACGCAAATGCGTGTCGTATTAGCGCTTGACTTTTATGACACTGAAAGGCATTTCCACCTCTGGAATTTTCGAATTTCTTCCAAATATTTGCGGCAAAATAGATAAAATAGTATATCACACTCGTTTAATAAGACGTTTCGTCACACTCCTTTCTTTGGGACCCTCCTCACTGCGTTCGTCGGGCCCCAAAAACAGTCGTGTGACCAAGTTCGTCTTATTAAACTCGTATAATAATATACTAATTTTCTACTCCCGTATCGTACTGGCCACTATTCGACACGTAAACGCGTATCGTACTAGCACTTGACTTTTACAACCTCTAGAATTCTTCAATTTCTTTTGAATAATTCAGGAGAAATAGATAAAATAGTAAAATATTAATAGTATAATAGTATAGTATATTAAATAGTATTCCACTCGTTTAATAAGACGTTTCGTCACACTCCTTCCTTTGGGACCGAGTTTGGGACCCTCCCCACTACGTTCGTCGTGCCCCAAAAACACTCGTGTGACAAACTTCGTCTTATTAAACTCGTATAATACCTAATATACTATTCTGTCAAACAAGTCTGAGAAGTTTTTATTGGATCACTTTCAACCCTTCTCAAAATGATCTTTGTTTATAAATTAAAAAAAAGTTTCTTCTCTTATCAACTTCCAATTCTTGAATTCCATTTCAGATAGGACATTCAGAACACGTATTGCCAAATTTTTATCTCCAACAAAGTGTAGAGGAGTAGGGGGTGGTTTAGAATATTTGAAATAATTTTACGCAGCAAATTTGAAAGTAGGGTAGGGTGGGGGCAAAGAGGTTGAAGATAAAAATTTGGCTATAGATGTCTTAGATGTTCCCCTAAAAATAAAAATCGACATGTTTTTACTGGAAAATCTTATACTCAAGAATCGGGAGTTAGGTAATGAGGGAGAAACTTTCCTGCAATAACAATGAGAGAATTTTGAAAGGGGTTGGAGGGGTGATTCGAGACAATTTAAAATATGTTTGACAGAAAGGAAGTTTTATTACCTTCAATTTGATGTATCACAAGGTAGGTGATGCCATTTGAAACTTTAAAATAGGGTGTGGTGGGGGCGAAGGGTTGAAGATGTAAATTTGTCATCACGTGTCTTAAATGTCCCTCTCGAAATAAAAAGCGACCTATTCCGGTTTTTTCCCAGGAATAATTTGTTCGGCGAAATATAGGAGGTGGGTCCTTTTCAAAAAAGTCACCCTGTACAAATCATCATAGATAAGCATATAGAAAACTGTAAAAAAAACTACCCCCTGAAAAACGACGGTTTTCGGCTTCTGACACTTTTTCTTGACAAGTTATTGATTAGTTCTGAACACAACTTGTTCCAAATATTTTTTCGAACATTTCAGAAAAAAGAAAATCGAAATCCAACCAATAGCAACCGAGATACCAAAAAACACCCTTATTTCAGAAAGCTCAAGGAAATTTTGGTGGATTTTCACGGTTCGGGGCTCTGTGCATGGGGAATTCCCTAGGTGTATGCAAAAATTCAGCTAGAGTATACGTTTTGCCATTCCAAATTCCCTGTTGACTGGCCTATCTTCTATGACATATATACAGGGTGAGTTTTTTGAAACTTACCAGTGGCTTATTTTCTAAACCTAAGCGAGAATAAGAAAATGCAAAAACCGGTCAATTTTTATATCGAGGGGGACGTTTTTTTACGTGTAAACCACATTTGTAAAATCATCCCTCTAACCCCTAGCGGCTACCCTTAAATTTTTTTAAATGGCACTACTCTACTTGTGATACATCATTTGTTATGTAATAACAAGTACATCACTATATTTCTTATCAAATTTCCTAACAAATGATGTATCACAAGTAGGGTAGTGCCATTTAAAAAAAATAAGGGTAGCGGCTAGGGGTTAGAGGGATGATTTTACAAATGTCGTTTACACGTAAAAAAACGTCCCCCTCGATATAAAAATTGACCTGTTTTTGCATTTTCTTATTCTCGCTTAGGTTTACAAAATAAGCCACTGGTAAGTTTTAGAAAACTCACCCTGTATTATAAGTACACTAACAGCGTTTTCGAGTCACTAGAACCGTGCTAGTTCAGCTCGAAAATCGCTATCGCTGATTGGCCAGGGACTTTCGAGAACCAATCGAATCTCCTGATTTCAGAGCTGAACTGCTTCGGTTCTAGTGACTCGAAAACGCTATATTATACAGGCTGTCCCAAAGCTCGCTCAGTCTAGAGAAAACGAAGCATTACATTATTAGATATGTGATTTTGAACAAACAAATTTCAAACATGTTCAATATATCCTTTCAGCTTCTGCGCGGCTTAAATAATAATAATAATAATATATTTATTGATTCATAGAAATGATCTTACAAAATCATATAGAACAAGTCAAAGAGGTACCAATAATGAGTTACTCAGGTACAAAGAGTAAAATTATAACATAATTAAAATTAAGGTAAGACAACCTCAATCAGCAATCATATCACAGTATATCACAGTCCAGAAATTCGCCTACAGTATAGTAACAGTTACTTATCAGATGTTGTTTAAGCACAGATTTGAATTGCACAAAATTATCTATTGTTTTTATTCTAGTAGGGAGTTTGCGAAAAATTAAGCCACAACAATATTCTGGCGATTTCTCGTATAGAGAAGTTCTGTGCTTGGGCAATCTAATTTCTTGCCCATATCTTGTACCGTAGGCATGAAACATATCATTATTATAAAATAATTTCCTATTTTTATGAACAAACACACAACATTTTAAAATAAATAAGGATGGCAGTGTCAAAATATTTTCGGATCTAAAGGTAGGTTTACATGTTTCCCTATACCTTAGGTTGAAGATGAGTCTTATAATACGTTTTTGTAGTATAAAGAGACGTTTAGTGTGAACAGCTCTGCCCCAAATCACTACGTTGTAACTAAGGTGAGATTGTACAAGAGAGTAGTAGACAGTTTTTAGGGAGGCAACTGGCAATATGGCTTTTAGTTTCAACAGTGCATAATGCGCCGAGTTTAATTTTTTACAGAGATGATCAATGTGTGCTTCCCACCTCAACCCCGAGTCGAGATATGTCCCCAGAAATTTAGTGACCCCCAAATTCCTGTCCTTGAAATACAACACAACTGTTTTATTGTGGTTGACAATAAGCCTATTTCGGTTACACCAGGATAGCATTTCGTTTGTGGCCGTTGTAACAAGTCTATCCAAATCATCACTACTCCTCGCCGAGACCACGACCGATGTATCATCAGCATACAAAACCACATTTCCCGACTTGATGAACAGAGGCAGGTCGTTTATATACAAAGAAAATAACAGCGCACCCATGATAGCACCCTGAGCCACACCCATATCCAAGTCGTATGTATCAGATATCCGACCGTCAACCTTCACATTGAGCCTTCGCTTGTATAAAAATGAGATTAGCCAATCCAAAATTGGTCCTCTAATGCCCATACTATGAAGCTTCACTCTCAGAAAACCGTGATCTATGGTATCAAAGGCCGATGCCAAATCAAAAAACAGGGCTGCAGTATAATGACCCAGATCTAGTTCCCTATGAATATAATTCAAAAAGTCTATAGAGGCTGTCTCTGTGGACCTTGCTGGTCGAAAGCCATGTTGGGAGGTCGATAATAGATTTTTAGACAAAAGGTAGTCCATTAAGCGCTGGTGCACCACTTTTTCAAAGACTTTCGAGAAGCAGCTCAACAATGAAATAGGTCTATAATTCATAACATTGGACACTTCACCCCTCTTATGAACAGGTACAACATTAGCCAATTTGAGGCAGTCAGGAAACTGCCCCAAATTGCATTAGGATATCATGCCATACATAAAGAGTTAACAAGCATAACAGACAAATAATAAAAGTATAAAAATACATGTACATCTTAGATTCTGATGATGCCCTTTTCACAAGGGCGAAACGCGTCAATATTTTGTAAAGTACCAAAATTGTGTGGAGTTGACAACAATCTATTAAAATGAACATTAAATAAATAAATGAAAATGTGAGAACAGCTACCTGACAGGTATTGGCCATATCCAATATAACAGAACTATTGATTAATAGAATCAAAGACCTGAAAATCGTATAAGAGGTTCGCTGAGAAAGCGACAAAAGTCAAGTCAGCAGATCCAAATTGGAAATTGAATTACCTATATAGTAGCGAAAATCGCACCTTTACAGAAGGTGGACGCAGAGACATCTCCGGAATCAGAGAACGAGAGAATTTGGGGTCAGAAATCAATTTTAACATAATTAGTTTGAAAGCATATCCTTGTTGAAGCCTGATGTTTACTTATAACTCGTATCTGCATTTCTATGTAGCGCGCTTCGAGGTGACAGTCACGATGAAACGGTGAAGTCGCAGCTCAAAGCTCTCTTCCTCGCCGCTGGTAAATTTGTGGTTTGATTTTGAGGCGTCGAAGTGAACGTAACCAGGTGTTTATTTATCAAAAGCTTTTCTCGTATACTCGTATACTCGTATGTATACAGTGAAAACAACCCCAATTTTGCAATTAAGCAATACTTACCTACCCGTGTTATTGCTACGAACTGCGAGGCTCTCGTGCGATTCCAATACATTGATTCAGAGCAAACGCGGCGATTATGAATTGTTCAAGCAAGCTGGAGATCTCGATGCGCGAGTAAGGCACATCTGCACAATGGGTGGAGGTGCCGTGATCAAGGCTTGCCGGAATATACGCGAATCTGATGGACGTTTCCAGAGCCGCGGCGAGTCTCTACTGGCGGTCAAGGCTGGAATATGCGAAAGAACCATTTTCGAATGTATCAAACGAGTATTTGAGATCAGGCACGCCGCAACGAGCGCAGATTTCAATTTACAACGGTAACAGTGTATTTAGTGGTACGCAGTAATAAACAGTGTGTGTTTAATCGTTCGTCTCTCAATAATTATGAAAGATCCCAACGCAAATTTGAAACAATATTTTGTATCCGTTGAAAGACCGCGCTCGACGAGCCACACATTTGATTCAAATTCTAAGTATGTTATAGGTCTCGTGAACCTTTTTATGAAAAGTCACACGCCAACTACACTAAGAAACCAACGGTTCACTTCCCAGCAGAGGGGTTGAATTTGAATGTATCTCGTCTTGAAATTGAATACAGTGAAAACACACTATTGTGGCAAAAATTAGGTCCCCGCAGTGATAAAAACAAGTTTTACTAAACGGAAGTTTACCTCCAACTGAATAGGCCCAGTATTTCAGTTGGAGTTGAACTTTCGTATAGTAAAACTTGATTTTATTACTGCGGAGACAATTGTGGCAACAACTGAATCTACGCCAACGGAACGAAGTTGTTGTTGTTACTGAATGAAAGTTTCAACTCAAACTGAAACACCAGGCCCAAATAAAGCTTCTCCACAGTGAAACAACACAAATATTATTTGTAGTAGCAGACCTTGCACATGTCCAATTATCGTCAAAAAAAAAAACAAGCAAAATTTATTTACAATTATTATTGTTATAAGTATTTTATTTTTCTTCTTCTAGTCCTCTCGAACAAAATAACAATACCACCCACGCTCGCCCTGTCGAAAGTTACTCAATAACTTTTTACGGTAGGTTGTAAAAAAAATCAAGTATCAATCAATATTGAGCTATGGGTAGAACTTTATTCCCAGAATTTAACAAGATAACGTTAAAGCGTGGTGCGGGCGAAATATCAGACTTGCTGGATATATACCAATTTTGCCCCGAGTTTTGATGTGCTGTATGCGGCCAAAAATTGTTTATTTTAGCTTCCGTTCAAAACTTGAAAATTTATTATTCGTGTGGTATAGTAAGCGTACAGCTGGGACTGTACATAATTTAGCATTAGTACGAAGATTTAACAAACACTTGTCCGTCAGTAGAGCTTCTAGAAAAAGAAAAGTTTCCGCATTAAAGCCATAACCCCAAAATCTCTATTACGGCTCCAGTGTTAGACTTTCCTATTTAAAGAACAAATGTACCGAGCTTTATTTTATTGTGGAAATCATATCAAACCAGACTTATTCCTGTCAACTTTTTTGGAGTTGATGGTGCAA
Organism: Anaspis maculata; assembly: GCA_949128115.1. Lineage (NCBI taxonomy): Eukaryota > Metazoa > Arthropoda > Insecta > Coleoptera > Scraptiidae > Anaspis > Anaspis maculata. The sequence goes on along the minus strand of OX421963.1, from coordinate 54,700,242 downwards.
CTTAACCGCTCCTGTTTTTTTTTTAAACGTAGTCTAATTAGCATGAATTATAATATAATCTGCAGGCTTACGTCGCAAGCGAGACTTTTTTGAAGCGTGCGTTTACAGGATGACTGTGAAAGTTTCATTTTTAATTAAAAAACTTTACTGCCTGTAAACCTGTGCTCTTTTTGTTGCAACACTCGAAATTCAAATGCAAAACAGGCTTTTACGGCGCTTAACTTTGTTTCCACCAAGTGTGCGGTTTCTCTGAAATTCAGCATCGAATAATATAATTTTTTAATTACTAACCGGACATCATTTCTCGAATTAAGGGGGTCTGAAAATGAGTTCCACTGAATAATTTAGCTGATCAAATTGTATGGGACTTTGGCTAATTTGTAGGTTCTTATACAGGACGATTCAGAAGTAGCGCGGTGTGAGTACCTATAGTTAATTATTTCAAACATCTTATCGCAATTTCGAGGCATTTTATAGAGAATTTCTACGGGCGCGAATACATGAACAAGGGAATAACAATAAAACGTGCCTTTGTCAACACCGCTGCGGTTTCTTTGTTCTTTGGTGAAATAGTCAGGACCAGTTTGATAATTTCATATGTAGAGGTTGACATATTTGATATGAAGCTGAGCTTTTGCAGAGATAATCGGAACCATGTTCTTAATCCCAAACAAAAACTCCCAAGTATCCCGTTGGCGCTAGCCGAGTTATGGAGTGAGAATCGCCCTTAATGGTGAAATGGTGCTAGTTTTTCTCATTTTCCTGCTAAATGGTCACTTGCTCGTAAATTAGAAGTGGGATTCAAAATACTCTCTACTAAATTCTTCATCAAATAGGTCCAATAACTGTATGCCTCCTAGGCCCGGCTCAATTCGGGCAAACATGAGTTGAAGTGGGGGCTAGTTACAAGCGAGCAGCGAGAAATTTATATTACGCCGGTGTTTCAAGGTATTTTTATGTTTTCATCTTGTAAATTGCTGATCCAGTACAAAAAAAAACATTGATGAATAAATTGTTCATCAATATGTTTTGCTGCAAATTCCTTTTGAATTTTTTTTTTTGGGTTATATCACGAAAACTTGCTGTACCTAAATGTCTGTGCCTGAATACATGCAATGCAGAAATTACAAATATATAGATTCACAATCGTCTCTGTTCCAGTAAGATCGGTTATTGGCACAAGTGATGATCAGTGATATATTCTTAGTGGAAGAAAAAAGTCCCCGGCTGTCCCCCTTGAGCTAACCAAGTTTTGAGGGGGTAAACCACCGCCCTTGAAGTGATTTCCAACTTGTTTCTCTCAGTTTTCCTGGTAAACGGTTGCTCGAATGCAAAATTAGTCATCATCACAAAGTTCTCAGTCCTGAAACTGGTTGGATGCGTACTTTCACTCGAACATCTCACATTATCTAGGGAGCAGCACTCTAACCTGAGTCTACCTCTGCTTCCCTTTATGTCCACCTCCGCCTCGAGTATATCTCGAACTAGTCATGTGTCGAATGAGTTATGTCAGTGTATCAGATAGGTTCTTATCATTCTTTTTCTCCTTCTCTTCCCTGTTTTCCAAAAATTTCTCTTCCGCCCCTCTTTCTTCCTCTCTTCCCCTTCTCTTCCTAGTACTTCCTAATTGCTGACCCTATCTATCCATGGTATTTTCATCATGCGCCTGTGGCACCGTATTTCCAACAATTTTTTTCTTATCTGCCTCTCCCATCGTCCATCTTTCGCATCCGTACAACGTCGTGCTCCATATGTATGTTTTCAAAAGTGTACTCTTGCGAATTAGGTACTGAACTTATCGTCCCTGAACATAACAGTTGTTTCTTTTTGTTGAAAGCGACTTGGTCTTGTGCTATTCTCTGCTAAATGCCTCTCCTACTCCTACCATTCTAAGTGATTTGACTGCCCAAATTGGAGAAATTCGCGACTTCTTCTACCTCTTCCTTTTCAATCTGTATTCTCGTGTTAAAGTCCCTGTCACACGGTCATTGAATTCATACTTGTCACTGAGAATCTTGAACGCGATCAGTGACGAGAACAAGAAGTACACTCGCAAGTAACTTGTAAGTATATGCCAAAAGACTATGTTGAAAAGCGTTCTATTTAAATTCTTGATTTCATCTGTTCAGTCAGATTACTCCTTTCACTCTGTACGGGATTGACCTGTACGGCATTAGATCATGCTGATTTCAAGTCGATATTTCTCACTGAGACTGACATAGGAGATGGTAAAGGGAGCTCTTGAAAAGTAGCGTTTTTCCGCTGTGAATTAGACAAGACCACAGCAAAAAGTCGTGAATTTCCATTTATAATGCAAAGTTTTCCTAAAAATTGATATGTAGAAGTCCTATAATTCTATACCGCGACATTCGGTCGCTTTTTAAAACGAGTACTTATAGACTTGCGAGTTTCCAATATGGAGGCACCCTTACTCTAATGTATAACCGACATTAACGAGTTCCTCTTTGCGCTTCCCAATTTGTGTGCGTATACATACAACGTACTCAAGTACCCACTGTTGATTTCAATTTTGATAAAACTGCACCGCTTCCTCCAACTCTATCAAATTAGATTGGCACCGCGTACTACCACCAGAGATGCTTTTAATACACATAAAAAATCGAAGATAAGCGACTCTTTTTGATGCCTCCTTTTTAGCTTTGAAGTCTTATTTGTGTTTTTAGTGGTGAAATTGAATATTACTGCCAAGAATAACTGACTGAAAATTTTACAAAAGCCGAAAAAAGCCCGAGCACTATCATTATGGAAAAGTCATTACAGTGAGTTTTTGATATGTTACGGAACTTGACTGATTTGAGAAACATACTGTTACGAGTTGAGACTCTTTCGAGAGGTTCCAGCACGTTCGAGAACAGAAGAGGGAGTTTACTGAATAACAAACGGCCAGACGGACGTAATTCATGTAATTCTAGATTGACGGAGGCTCTTCGAAAAGGTCACTCCGGACGGATCGTTGAAGGGTATTTCAGTGAACTTGCATAAAACACATTCTGAAGGTGATCACTCTCAGAAAATTAGTCGAATAGAGTATCATTTTCCCTTTCTTGTCTTGGAAGGTCTTCGAAGTGCGTAAGAGATCAGAGACCCACAAAGGTACAAAGTAGAACAGAGTTTTCGATCATTTGCCCAGGAACTATCGAATATAGGAGCTTGCTGGTAAGTAGGTGTTTTTTTCACATGGCAAATAGTATACCTATTGCAAAATTTCAAAACAATCTCATGGTAGTGGCGGAGTTGGAGGGGTCGGGTCGAGACATTTTTCGGATTTTTCACTTTTACTCGAGAACAATGCATCATACGAAACAAATGTAAGAGGCATAAAAGTTCACTAACGAGGAAAGGAATCTCAGAACATTAGATCTACCGAGCAACAATCCTCAAAATCCAGCAGACAAGTGTTTTGACCTATTTGGGTCTCATCAGGAGCCCTATATTCTTCAATCAATCAATCAATCAATCATTTATTATCTCTTAAAAGGAGTAAACATGTTACAATGAGCATCGTCACAATGAAACGACGTCACGAACGGTGTGACGTCACATCGTCACACCGTTCTTGAAACGGAGAACAGAATTCACATGTGAAAATGCTAGGCAAGGGCCAATCATAGTTCTCCTTACATAGCAACACCGCATGATAACTTTGTTCCCCGCTTCAAGAATGATGCCCCAGTGCTGAAGCATCATCCAAACGGAAACTCAGCGATCCAATATCTGACATCTGAGATTATCTTGATGTACTCTGAGGGCTCGATACCAAGTTGCAGGCGCAAAGTTTAGGACGGCGTAACTCGCCAAATACAGCGGTCTGATTGGTTGGTATCCGCCGTTGCTATGGTAACCGCACTTACGGCGGTCTCAGCCCCAACTTGGTATCGAGCCGTGAGAATACACGTAAGTAATACTCCTGTACGCTGATGGTAGATACCTCAGCACTGATGAGACCCAAATAGGTTGAAACACGTGTCTGCTGGATTTCAATGGTTGTTTTTTCGATTGGTCTTATATTCTGAGATTCCTTCCCTCATGATTCACATCGTTATGCTTGAGCGATCAAAGTCTTTGCTTTTTGATAAAGGGAATGCCTGCTACTCCCTGAAATAAGACAGTCACATTTTTTCTCTTCGCGGGCGCCACCTTGAACGAACAAAACCACAACTGGCTTTGGCACTTGTTATTCATAGTTCAAATGAGCCATTCCAGTGTAGTACGCATTTATGTATTATAATCAATTCCACAGCTTTCTTCATTACAGCAAGCTATAGAAAAAATGAGTTGTGTTGGTATGAATGATACGATGACGAGTTGTTGGCAGCTAGTTGTCTATATGCCATTTTCACAAAACACTTGGCACCGTGTACTTAGCCCCCCCCCCCCCATTAACCAGCTTTCCCCCTAAGCCTTCAAGTTTAAATTGGTAAGGAATTGTTTGAAAACTTACAACACTTATAAAACCGGTTTGGATCGAAGGTGGTGAACACGGAAACAATAAATGAAAAAAAAAACAATAGCCTTTTCCACAATGTCAAATATGAAGAATTTCCCAATCAACTTTCCTACTTTCCGTTATGGAACTAATCGGACTCACATGGACTGTACCTTTCAGTAGGTATTCACAAAAGGTCAAATATTATTTTCAGTTCTTGAATACGACATTTTTACGATATTTATGCTATAGAAAAATATTGTCCTTAGTAGTCTTAGTACACGCTACGAGGAATAAGGAGAAAACAAACTGAAAGGTGAGGAGAAATGTATGTGGGAAGCAAGAACAATATTTCAGCAAAACGTATATCTGTGTCGCACACCCTTTCAACGAAAATAGGCTTGATGCTCTTTTTGGCGTGGTACATCACCCACCGGCTCGGAAGACTTGCACACATCAGCCACAGAATATTTTATTAGCCAGCGGAGAAACATCGAAAAACGACACAAACACCTCAACATCCATGCGATGTCCGGAGCCGGAATTTGTGCAGACCACCGCTTTATCGAGCCGGCATCGGCATGTTAGTCACCCCTCCCCATAATATTTGGAATCAAAATATATTGGTGAAATTTTAAAATTGTATAGCAACAAAATCCGAAATAATTCCTTGGTCATGAGTTCCTCACTTGTTGTTTGCGTAAACTTGTAGGTGTAGGTACCACCTGACCAGGGCGTCTTTTATGAGTTGTATATCAACTCTGAGAAGTCTGTAAGTTGAAGATTTTGTAAGTTTTAAAAAAATTTTCAAGTCGAGTTTTTCTTTCAATATACAGCGTGTTCAACAATGATTGTCCTTGCCGCCTTTTGGAAATAACAGTTGCAACTGGCCTGTGCCGCTTCAACGAAGTTATTTTGAGATCCGTAGCTGTGTCCGTAGTAACGAAATTGATAGGCGTCACGTCAAACTGACTGATATAAAATTTGGGGTTAACAGTGACGGCTGTGACTGCTGGTAAATACTGAACAAGCAACCTGACGCAACGGGAATGGATCAACCGTCAATGTCAACCTTAAATTTTATATCGGTCAGTTTGACGTGACGCCTATCAATTTCGTTACTACGAATCTCAAAATAATTTCACTGAAGTGGCACAGGTCAATTGCAACCGCTATTTCAAAAAGACGGCAAGGACAATCATTGTTGAACATGCTGTATGTATTGTAGTATCCACTATCGGAATGCAATACTTCTGAGACACCCTGTATGCCCAGGGTGTTTGTTTCTTTATTGGAGATAGCAATTTCAAGATGGGATTCTCCTTGCAAAAACATGACGAAACCGTTAGTCACCAATTCTTTATTCAAATACAGTTCAGTGGCGTAGATTCTTTTTGTTACCCTGTTATTGTTGTTGATACCATGAAGATGCTACTTCTTTCCCCTGTCTTGTTTTCCACGCCAATGACGCCAGTAGTCGCCAATGGAGCATTCTATACTCTCTGGAGCATGAAAACTTCGTATCAGAAACGTCTCTGCAAGTATATTCTGGTAAGTTTCGGATATACGGCTCCTCCGCCCATTGTGCAAGTGTCATCCTAAACTAATCCATGAGAACTCCTTGGCGAACCCAACCAAGTTTTGCGAAAACCCGGGCGTAGGTTTTTTTTTAATTCTCGCCAACGGACAGCATGGACAGTTGAGGATGAAAATTTCTCAAAATTTGCCTCGAATTTGGAAAGAGTTTCCAGAAATTTCATGATTCAATCCAATTTTTCAAGGAAATTGACGTTTGAATAATTCATTTCAACATTCTTGGTACGTTTTTGCGGCGAAAATTTAGCTTTTTAAGGGAAATTGAAAGAAATTTGGTTTGAAATGCAGACCAGGGGGTTTTGGGGACCTCGTGTTGTTATTATCGTTGTTATCGCGTTACGTGTTACGTGTGATTCGTTGTTACGTGTTGTTATCGTTAAGTGCGAGCCATACGGCGCAGCTTTTCTTTAAAATTTTTCTGTAAAAATGATAAATCGGAGGTCGGCACGGTCAAAGTGATAGGAACGTCAATTTGACGCTGTCGATTTTGTGAAATTCAACACCTTGGGGCATTTGAACAGTGTTTTCGGAAAAAATGACCCTGTCAAGGCACGAAATGTGACCGAGATGGTCCAGGAGACCCTTGGTCTTGACCGTTTGCCAGACACCACAAACACAAGGTCTTCTTCAAATAATAAGGCATTCGGCACACATTTTCCAAACCGAGTCTGATGTTGACAGGGTAATTTCACCAATACAGGCGAGTTGGGCGAACCAAGAGGCTATTGGGGAGGGTAATCACAGTTTTCACAGTTTCACAGTTTTTAGAGACCCCGGATAGACTCCGCCTTAATAAAGTGCTTTTATCATTATTATCATTATTATGAACTAAGTCATGGTGTATCAATTTCCCCCACCAACTCTTCACTGACCAGACAATACTCTCAGTGACATGCGATTCGTTCACAATAGACGGCGAGACGAAGCAGAAATTTCAAAACACGTGAAAAACAAACATTTTCTCGAATTCATGTTACTCTTACACAATCAATTGTTTACGCCTCTTAAAAAACTTCATCTGACCAAGACGCTATCGACGGACATGCATGACGTTACCAAACTCGCAAAAGGAAAACCTGACATCCGCCTAAAACAACGGAAAATCAACATCATTATGTATACAAATTCCTTTCCACTTGCCCGGTGTCAATGAAACAAGTTCCCTGGCTACTTTTCAACCAATGCTGTCACCCAGCACGGCGACAGCTAGTCTGTTTCATTGTCGCATCGGAGTCCCCAGCAAACAAGTCGTAACATTATGTAGTAGTTGAAGCGGTAGGCAAAATTAAGTGGCAAGTTGGTATACAAGCAAATTACTTGGCATACTTGTTACTCAGACCCATTAGAGCGTTTCGACCCGTGGCTCCAAAAATTTCATCCCTTAGGATTCAAAATGGGGGCTATTTCCCAAGATCACCAGTAAACAACTAAATTTACATTTTGTATAACATAATATTGAGTGACGAGTCGTTTTCAACTAATTTCCGGTAGCAGAACACGAATAACAACATTTTGTTGCTCTCACGAACAAATTACGATAGAAACTGAACGGCGTTAGAACAACAAAATATCAGAATTATTATCTGGTGCATTCTCGGGTGTATCATTATTTTTTGTTCATTTTGTTATCCGAAAGGCCACCTTAATTACCAAACATTGGAAAAACTTCACTGTGCGAACATGTTATATGTATTTGTTGACAACAAAGATATAAGAGATGAATAGCAAACATAACAAGAGTTGACAATAAGAAATTGCTCGTCAACAGTAAGGATACTGAAACATTTATTACAACTTAATTTTTAGCGCATTTTCCATCTTGTTGAAAATCGCTATTGCAACCGCTTTGTCCGTCCGTCCGTCCGTCCGTTCCTCGAACTCCTCCCAAACTAGACGACCTAGCTTTCTAATTTTTTCGCTGTTACATAGCTGCCACTCCCGAAGGAGGGCTAGGTTATATTGGATGTCTATATTGCGCCGCCAACATAGAGAAAACCGCCCCCGATAAACTTGAAATAACATAATATTGCACTTTCTACCAGACCTGATGCTCTGGTGTTCTCATTTTTTGAATAATACATAGTTGCCACTTATAAACGTAAGCCAAGAAACATTCCGTCTTTAATATGCGCCGCCGACATGAAAAAACTGCTAAAAACCGCCCCCAATCACTTTAAAATGAAAAACATAAACCCGAAGACATAGCGATCTGATTCTTTCGGTATATAAATAGCTGACTAAAAATGGGAAAGGATAGGCTACTTTTGATATGGCGCCGCTTCCAGCTTCCGCCCTCAAAATAGAAAAAGTGCAACTTTCAACAATTTTCACTGATTTAGCTGATAATGTCACCTCGAACATTAAGAAACTCTTGACTCAAACTGTGCAAGAATTTTTTTGCCAAACTCCGCCGCTCCCACACGCCGCCCCCAAAGAAAGAGATAAATGTAAAACATGAACCTGAAGACATAGCGATCTCATTCTTTCACTATATCGATAGCTGACTGAAATTGGAAAAAGATAGGCCACTTTTAATTAGCCGCCGCCTCCAGCTGCCGCCTCCAAACCAAAAAAATGCAGTTTTCACAATTTTCACTGATTGTCATATTTCCCTTACATTTAGAAACTCCCAACTCAAACTGTGCAATAGTTACTTTGCCGGATGCTGCCGCCCCCACACGCTGCCCTCAAAGTGAGAGATGAATGAAAAACATAAACCCGAAAACATAACGATCTAATTCTTTCGCTGTATGGATAGCTAACTGAAAATGGGGAAGAATAGGCTACTTTTGATATGGCGCCGCCTCCAACTTCCACCCCCAAAAGAAAAAAGTGCAACTTTCAATAATTTCCACTGATTTACATTCTAATGTTACTTACCTCAAACATTCAGAAACTCCAAACTCAAACTGGAAGAATTTTTTTGCCAAACTCTGCCGCTCTCACACGCCGCCCTCAAAGTAAGAGATATATGTAAAACATAACCCTGAAGACATAGCGATCTCATTGTTCCGCTATATAGATAGCTGACTAAAAATGGGAAGAGATAGGCCACTTTTGAATAGTCGCCGCCTCCAGCTCCCGCCCCCAAACAAAAAAAATGCAACTTCCACACTTTTCACTGATTGTCATATTTCCTTAAACATTTAGAAACTCCCAACTCAAACTGTGCAACAGCTACTTCGCCGAATGCTGCCGCCCCCACACGATGCCCTCAAAGTAAGAGATAAATGAAAAACATAAACCCGAAGACATAACGATCTAATTCTTCCGCTATATGGATAGCTGACTGAAAATGGGAAAGAATAGACTATACTGTACATTAGTCGCCGCTCCCAGCTCCCGCCCTCAAACAAAAAAATATTGATGAGTGGAAGAATTTCCATTCAAATCTTTTTCATTGGCAAGTACCCCATTCTGATAACAAAATATCACAATGAGTTTCGAATGAAGAAAGTGGGCAAGGAATGGTGTTTCTCCTTCAACCAAATTTCTTTACGTTCACAATATGCCTCTTTGAGAAAATGCGCTACTGAGACTCACGCACGTGAAGGCATACTCACTTGTTTTTCTTCAGTTTCAGAAAGCGGACATCAATCTCTCGAAACGGTCTTGAACTTTTGATCGCATTTTGTTTTTTCAAAGAGTTCCTAATTTTTTGCAAAATCTTGATTTTTTGATGCAGAATCTGCCAGAGACTTTGCTTTATCTTGAAAATTTACAGAAACGTACACAGTGGCATTTTTAGACCGCTGTTCTATCTGGAACAAATAGAAGAGGTACGGTTACTACCTGATATCAAAGTAGGCTGAATAATCATTAAACAGGTTTCCTCGGTTATTGCTGCACTCTCCCCTGCAACGTTTGCATCCCAGAGTGCAAGGTAGCCCACTTTACCATTACACCCGTGATGGTGTAAAACCTCTACCATTTTATTTGAAGCCTCAGTTTTCAGAGATTGGGCGATATTCACTATTCACGAAACATGAAAGTGGCGTGCTAGCAAAATTCGTATACGAAGACGAATTTTGTAACCGATTGACGGCGTGCTTCCACCACTTGAGAAAAAATTGCCCAATTTTGGAAACATTTCTGATGCTCGAAAGAGTAGATTTTTGACTACAATACAACATCTTAGATTATTTGATTGTCGACCATATGTACAATATACAGGGTGCCAATGGGAGGAGCGCAAAAATGACCTAATATCAGCAAGGTGCCATTTCAAGAAAACAAGTCGCAGAATTTTTTCCGTCATATTTTTGAGAAACCTACATTAATATCTCAAAACATTCTTGGACTTTTGGTCGTATTTTCTTTTCCCAAAAAGTGGATAATATTTTGCGATTTTTGGACTTTTTGGTATGGACTCTGCCAGGGCTGTTGCTTATTCTTGAAATTTGACAAAAACGTACTGAATAGCTGTATCAAATGAACCATGAAACAATTTGATCCCACCGGCCCTCAGAAGTAGTGAGGACCTAGACCTCTTGTGGGACCATGGCAAATCAAGCATGCTGTGCATTGCATCAGATGTTAGATGGCCCAGAATGGTTCAAAATGCATCAATGGCAATTATCTGTTGTATTAAGATTGGCATAGCATAGTTACCAGTTTCTACCATCATGAGTGCTTGTTTCACTGCTCAATTCTCACTCTACCATCATGGGTGCTTGTTTCACTGCTCAATTCTCACTCCATAAATCACGAAACAAACAATAACTCTGTGAAAAAACAAATTACGATCAGAAGTGCAAAACTGTTTCGAGATACATATTGTTACGATATTTTGCGTACGGGTTCGAATATAATTGAGACGATCGTAAAACACACACTGTTTATTTCTGCGTACTACAACAATAAACGCCAACAATTATCTACTTGGAATTATTTCGCAGGTACTTCGCTTATTATCGCTCGCTATTCAATTCGATACCACCGGCTGATGCCTTATATAAAGCCTCCGAACAGCGTTTCCGAGCTTTCTGTCTACTTCCAGCAAATTCCATAGTGCCTGGCATATGCAGTTTCTAGACCATTACTGAATAATCACACACACCTTCCGCGTGCTTTCCATGTGTTCTGGAATCTGCACCTCCGCCACTGGAATCTGCACCTCCGCCAAAGTGGACTGATGTGCCTTGATCGAACGTTGGAGTCTCCATTCCGTTTCACATACACGAACGCTCTGGAATGCACCAGATCGCTCTAGACTTCTACACTGCGATCTAATAAATGGAAGTATTCAGAAAGATCGAGTGTTTACCAATATAAACGGGATCGCCGCTCGTAACAATATTGATATATGCTTTCCAAAAATGTGACCTACAAGATTCTGTGACTTGTTTTCTTGAAGCGGAATCTTGTTAAAGTCGGGTCTTGTTTGCACTTCTTTCATTATCACCCTGTATATCCTACATAAGGTCAACGATCAGGTGATTGAAGATGATATCTTGTAGTCAAAAGATTGCTCTATCGAACACCACAAAAATTTTAAGAATCGAAAATGTTTTCTCGAGATATATCCACTTTTACAGAAGCAAAATTTCGGGGTGATCCACTTCAATTTTGGCCCAGTTTATTTGAAAAAGTTGAAAATTATTGAAACATCAGAATTTCACTGTACTTACATAAATTATAAAAACGTTGAGATATCGAGATTCAGTGTTCACCTCTTTTTTTTTAAAATCGAGATCATGACATACAGGCTTTTCCAGAAATAATCCAAAGAAAAAAATCAAATATATAATTATTACTATACTTAAGATCTTGCACAATTTTGCCTGAAAGGGTTCGTCAATGGAGACGACCACATCCCCGATTCAGAGTCGGCAGGTCAAAATAACATTGCCAGAAGTCACAGCCAGTGTGGGAATCATGTGGAAAGTGCTCTGCAACGTCTTCCAGAGCTGTGTGATTGGGCTCTGTCAGTGTCGGGAATCTCAAGTTCCTAATCTACCACGAACGGGGCGGCACGGCCTCATCGCCCGCTGACGGGAAAAAAAATCTGTTGTGGGGCGACACAAAACTTTCCCGGCGGTATCCAGAGACGTCAGTAATGATTTTGATCGAAGTGTCCCTTCGGGAGGGGGCGATTCGATTTGGAAATTGATGAAAAAATTATATTTAGTCGAGCGTTTAGCGAGCATCCTGCATCCATTGTTGAGCGGACAGAAAAAATGACAGGTTAGGTCAGTTTTCCAAGGTGATGAAATGATCCAAAAGGTAGAACTAGGTAGCTAACTGTTGTGATATCTCAAAAATGCAATGCTGGTTTTATATTTTCGTATTTAATATCACAAGAGATAAAATTTTGTCGGCAAAATTTTTCGATTGTTATGAAAATTTGTTGCTTGGCAATTTCGCGAATGGCATTTGTAACAAAACCACGAGCCGTCAGGCGAGTGGTTTTGATTAAATGTCATGAGCGATATTGCCAAAAAGCAACAAATTTGAATATTACAAGAGGAAAATTTTGCCATCAAAATTTTATCTCGAGTGGTATTCGACATGACTATTTTACGAGAGAAAAAGAGGCTTTCTTTGAACAGCTTTTTCATCCAATAGCCCAGGCGCCAGGGAGCAAAAATCAGCTCAACAAGGAAATAATTGTTTCCTGGCTGGAAATTAGCTCAAAACGATCTGTGTGGCTTAGGTTTGGACATACTAATTTCCCCCTTTTCGGAAATGTCGGCGTCATGTCGCCATCATCAACAAGAAGTGCACCAGCGTGGTTTTTGCCGAATATCTTGATTTTGGGCCATCTGACAGCAAAAGATGTGAGAAGTAATATTGAAACCAATGAAATTCCCTACGAAATAGTTTTTAAATGGCCTTTCTGCGACCTATGGTTTTTGAGATAGAGCTTCTGGAAGCGAGAGGCATTGTCGTAAAAACTCCATGGCCACTTGACTCGAAAAACTAAAATGTCGATGTGACAAAAAAATTTCAAAATGAGATTTCTCGAGAATCCTTCATGCTATAGTTGCGGTGATGGTCTTAAACTCTTTCTCTTGAACCGTTGATTACGAATATAGGAAAGTCAAAAACGTCACATTGTACATATACAGGGTGTACTGAGGAAATCAAATCAGATCAGAGAAATTTTACATATTTCTTCGATTCAGCCTATATGCGACACTCTAAGCACCTAACACGAGTCCAATATCACTATGGATTTGCTCTTTAAGCTTCACTCAGTACACTAAAGAAGTGGTCAGCTCACAGCTTTACAGTAAAGTGTTTTGAAGGCCCTCTGAAATCATCAAAATAATAAAAATTTACAGTACCAAGGAATGTATATAACAGTATATTATATACCAAGAGACCAAAGTGAATTTTTAATTTGGGGATTGGGACCCAAAGGGCCCTCGAGCAACAAACTTCACCCAAGGGATCAAAAATTCACTTTGGTTCCTTGGTATATAATATACTGTTACAAACATTTCTTGCTACTGTAAATTTTAATGATTTCAGAGGGCCTTCAAAACATTTTACAGGAAGGCTGTGAGCTGACCACTTCTTAAGTGTATCAAGTGAAGCTTACAGAGCAATGCATATCGATATTGGACTCGTGATAAGTGCTTAGAGTTTCGCATAGGCTAAATCGAAGAGATATGTCAAATTTCTCTGTTCTGATTTGATTCCCGTAGTACACCCTGTATACGTACAATGTGACGTTTTTGACTTTTCAATATTCGTAATCTACGGTTCAAGAGAAAGAGTTGAAGACCATCACCGCAACTATAGCATGAAGAATTCTCGAGTAATCTCATTTTGAAATTTTTTTTGTCACATCGTCATTTTAGTTTTTCTAGTCAAGTGACCATGCAGCTTTCACGACAATGACTCTCGCTTCCAGAAGCTCTATCTCAAAGACCATAGGTCGCAAAAAATTGATTGAAAAACCAAACTGTAGGGAGTTTCATAGGCTTCAAAATGACTTCTTACATATTTTGCTGTCAGATGACCCAAAATTAAGATATTCGGCAAAAACCACGCTGGTGCACTTCTTGTTGATGATGGCGATATGACGCCGACATTTCCGAAAGGGGGGAAACTAGTATGTCAAAACCTTAGCTACACAGATCGTTTTAAGCTAGTTTCCAGCCAGGAAACAATTATTTCCTTATTGTTTTCCCTGGCGCCTGGGCTACAAAACCAAGATACCTATCTAGTTCTAAAATAACGTGAAGCTATAAAAGGGGCCAAGAGAGTTTCGGAAGTCATGACTGACGGCGTATGGAGGTATAAGAGAGCCCGCTAGGATCTTGAGCATCCAAAGAAAGTATAGAGGAGCACAGAGTCTCGGGAGATAAAGAAAATAGTTTCTACTAAAACCTTGACTGAAAAACCAAGAAAATACAAGACAACACACCAAAGTTTCGTAAGCCAGAAGAAGACGCAAGGGGGCTCACAGTACGTCATAAGAAGGTGAGCTAGGTCTTTGAACGGCACATAGACATCCACATCAAAGGGACCCGCAAGGGCTTCGAACCACAGAAGACACAAGGGGCAACAGACACAAGGGGCAACTTATTAGGGCTATAAACGATGCATGAAAACACAAGGGGGCCCGCTGGGGCTTCGATTGATACAACAAGATGCAATGAAGCTTACTAGTTTGCTTGAATACTGTTTGTGACGACCGCCGATTCAAATTGATGCAAAAGTGTCAGTCTGACAAATATCATTAAAGGTAACTCAATTTGAGCTTGCTTTGTTTTCCTGTGCTCATCTTTAGCTAAGTTCCGGTCATTTACAAAAGGAATTTTATAACAAGGCGGACGGCTGGACGGATTGGGACGGACAGGCGAATACAAAGTATAAAAATAGCGTATTCTATAGGAAAATGCACTACATCTACTAAAGCAGTTTGAATGTAATGAAACGATTGAAACGTCAAAAAATTGCCGCTGCAAAACCATCATGTTGGTTTTGCCCAGGTAGGTATAGGTACTTGTTTTGTCATCTGAATACTAGATTTTATTGTCGGTGTAATACGCTCTAGTGAAATAGTCAGGAGGAAGATTTCCGGGAAATTGGAGAGAAATTATTGGAAAATGTTCAAAAACCAGTTATCTATTCTCTAAAAAAAACATTTCGAAGAAATCTGTTCACGGATTAAAAAGTTGGAAAATTTGCAGTTTTTCCAGAGAGGAAAACTCGGCAACTGTTGATCCGATTTCGAAAATTTTTCCTCCAAAAATTAGCTCAATCTTTTCTCTAACTTTTATTCACAGCATGTCTGCACCTAAAATTAATATTTTGTGGAGCCTAGCGCATGTAGAAGTTTGCATTGCGTTTTTCTCAAATTCACGGAATGTGCAAATTTCATTTTGAAAAAATTACAGTCGGAAAACCGAAACCGTGTCAACTCTGAAAATAGACCTGCACGACGCTCAATACAATCTACTTTTGATATCAGTTGAAATTTCCAAAAAAAGTCGATCCCCGAGCAGGAATAAATTTTTGAGTGGAGTCCTGCTACAAAAGCGAGTCGTGCTGGTCGAAACACCGGCGAGAGCCCCTCCTGAGTGGCAACGGCCAGGAGAAATTTCGAAAATTCATTACGCTCAACTGGAGAATGGTGGAAAACTGCAACTGCGGCTTCAATTTGGCTCTTTTGTTATGTTGCTTTCTGCCAAATCTGGTTCTAATCCATCGGATAGATTTTGAATAATTAACTGGTAAAGTTTTGAACTTTAACATTTTTTATTATTTGACAGATGACAGATAGGGCAATGTTTCCAACTGTTCTGAATACAGTTTTTTAAGGGCTTTTAAATGACATATTGCAAGTTGAGTTCCGTGAGATATAGCTTCTGACATTTGATGATAGTGACAGTTGGGGTTGACAGATGACAGCCAAAAACTAATGGGCTCTTTTCAGGAAACTACCATGTTTGTATACCAAATATCAAGTCGATCCAGTCAACGTTACGGCAGTTATCGTGGAAGATCACAGACAGACACACACACACACACACACACACACATACACACACACACAGACAGACATCATTCTGAAAATGGTCTTAATCGTCTTGGAGGACCTCAAAACGGATATATCCGGTGAAATCTCAAAACTTTTTTTCTGCACGATTACAATACTTTCCCTCCGTGTTCGTGGGTGGGCCGGGAAAGTAAAAGGTTCAAATTTGGGTTCGCATTACAAACCTTACAACACGGGCACAGAACATAACTGAACCAGTGCCAGTTAAGACAAAAACGAAAAAGTCTCTTGAATACTGTTGAGTTGAAATTTGACAGCTGCTCAAATGCGCGCCAATCGGAAAGGTATGGTAACCATTACCCAACCCTAAAAACTCAGGTGAAATCAGAAAGGTCTATGTTAGTACTATGGACATTTCAAAGAACTTGATCTGACTTCTAGCTCTTGATTCTGGCACAATATTTATTCATTTGCGAGTATCCCAAAAGAGAAACTTTGATTGAAAATTTCAGTGGCTAATAGTACAGGAAAAATAGTAAAAAAATCGGCAAAACCTCGGAATAAATATGGACGTCATGAAAATTTGATATTCTGTTCAGAATTGAGTGCTCTACAACAAATCCAAAATCGCCAAAAATCGCACCTGGGGGTTTTGAGTTATTGGAGGGGGAGTGAAAAATTGCAGGTAAAAATGGAGGGGATGGAACCCGTCAGTCCATTGGATGCGAATACATTATAGTTCGACGTATCATATCCCCTTGATACCATTTTGGCACAAAAAGTGTCCATCATTGTTGAAGGGGAGTAGTGGGGGGGGGCGAAGCTCTGCTAGGTGGTCCATTTTGTTTTTCTGGCCATGTGGAACCGATCACGACAAGTTTGGTATCTTTTCCGACTAAATTCAATCTCCTGAACTCATATTCGATGTGTAAATGCGGATGAAAACAAGTTTGAACAAGTTAACTGGAGAAAACTTGTTTTTTCTTTGACAATTTTGACGAATTTTTGTTTTACTGTTGGAGGTGTTCAATTTTAGAAAATTTTCAGGGACCATTAAATTGAAGTGTATTCTCCACAAAAATCATCCACTCGATGCATAATTTTGTTTCTCGAGTTTAAAAAATCGATTTGAACTTGAGCCGGCACAGCGTGTCGTCTACTACTGACCAGAACACTACAGCATGCACCTTTAACTGAAAACACCTCAAACTATTGAAGAAATAACAACTCATCTTTGAAAATTGAAGGATTTGTGCAGAACTGAATTCCCTACAACATGAACAAAATTGCCATAAATCGCAATGCAGGATTTCGAGTTATTCGAGGATGAGGATAACACTTTGACAGGATTCATACTCTATGAACTGTTACCTCTCCACTTGAATAACTCAAAACCCTGCAGTGCGATTCATGGCGATTTTGTTCATGTTATAGGAAATTCAATTCTCCACAGATCCTCCAATTTTCAAAGATAAGTTGTTATTTCTTTAATAGTTTGAGGTGTTTTCATTTAAAGGTGCATGATGTAGTGTTCTGGTCAGTAGTAGACGACGCGCCGCACCGGAGTTCAAATCAATTTTTTGAACTCGAGAAACAAAATTGAACATCGAGTGCATGATTTTTGTGGAGAATACACTTCAATTCAATGGTCCCTGAAAATTTTCTGAAAATGAACGCCTCCAACAGTAAAACAACAATTCGTCAAAATTGTCAAAGAAAAAACAAGTTTTCTCAAGTTAACTTGTCCAAACTTGTTTTCATCCGAATTTACACATCGAATATGAGTTCAGGAGATTGAATTTAGTCGGAAAAGATACCAAACTTGTCGTGATCGGTTCGACATGGCCAGAAAAACAAAATGGACCACCTAGCAGAGCTTCGCCCCCCCACTACTCCCTTTCAACAATGATGGACACTTTTTGTGCCAAAATAGTATCAATGAGATATGATACGTCGAACTATAATGTATTCGCATCCAATGGATTGACGGGTTCCATCCCCTTCATTTTTACCTGCAATTTTTCACCCCCCCCTCCAATAACTCAAAACCCCCGGGTGCGATTTTTGGCGATTTTGGATATGTTGTAGAGCACTCAATTCTGAACAAAATATCAAATTTTCAGGACGTCCATATTTTTTCCGAGGTTGACATCTATCTTTCTTGCACTATAATTACTCTTATATTAAGTACTAAGTTAGCGGTGTTCTGTGCAGTGTGCACGCTACTGTGTAGTAGAGAGTTGAAAAAATGCCTATATAATTAACTCTTTGTAAGCACATCAAATAGACGCTTCTGACGTTGATTAAAGAGCGATCCTTTGTTACGTTCAACTGCAGCAAGTTCATGATGACTGCAAGTTGCAGGAATAATTTGCTTTACGGTAGTGGTGACCGGTCGAATCGCATCAAGCCCATCCATGCCATGCCACGCTGCTCCGCTCTTGTTAATACAATATTGGGTACCTAATCGGGCATGACGAAAACAAGGAACAACCTACTCACCCAGCATGCCGACGGGGAACTGGTAGGGCACTTGCTGTGGGTTTTCTAATATGACGCTCTGAGTTACAACCCAAACATAATTCTCCCCGGTGAGATGGTAGTCCCTGGCGGCGGTGAGGATGTCGATGGCTTCCTCACGGGTGCAGTATAACAGCATGACGCGGGCCTCTGAATCGACCAGTGCCGCCAAGTCTCGGTTTTTCGAGACGAGCACTGCATTCAAAATGGTGAATTTGAAGCGATCCTGGAACAAAGAGAAACAAAAAGATATAGGCTGATACCATCATCCAGCAGGAGCAGCAAAGGCAATCCCAAGATGAACGGGTGTTCTCTAAGCTTGCCCTTATACAGGGTGATTCAAAAGTATCGGACCACCTTGAAGGTGAGTTAGGTGTATGGAGTGATGTAGTAGTGTGGCGGAAAGTTGTTGAAAAACTTTTTTTTCTTTGAATTTTGAAGTTATGGAAGGAAAAAGGTTGGTCCTTCGATGTCCTTCATTTTTGTTATATCAAAAGATTTCATTAAACTATTTATGGCAAAAGAATGAGCACAAAAAGTAAACCACTGAATCTGTATTAAAATTCTGTTTTTTACACAGGGTGAGTTGTGAATCCTAATTTTTTTTTCTCTAAAAGTGTCTGCAAACAGTCACAGTAGTTCCATGACCTATGTAGAACAGAATAAAACCCAATTCATGTTCATAGAACTCTTTTGCCTCCAGTTTTTTTGGGTGAATATTGAAGTTTATAACTCACCCTGTATAGGAAACAAAAATTCAACAAACATGCAGTGGTTGATATACTCTGCTCAATATTGCCATGAGCAGTTTACCAAAATCTTTTGAATTGCCCTGAAGAGAAAGGCTCGAAAGACCAACCTTGTCCCTCTATAACTTCAAAATGGAAAGACAGAATTTTTCAACAATTTTTCCTGCACTCTACTATATATCTAGTAACACACCTTCAAGATGGTCCGAAACTTTTAAATCACCTGTATAGACAGTTAGTAGACATAGCAGAAGTTTAGATAAAGTATAGATGTAAACAATACTTACAACGTGTGATTATCGGAATTTCTGTTAGGATTTTTCATAATATTGTGCTTCAACCTACTAGGTATAGGTTTGAAGTGGAACAAAAACAACGTGGGTATTGTGAAGAAACTCGCTGGAGATCACGACATCCAAACAAGACACATCTGATTCTGTACAATCGGCGACGGAGGCGTGCATGCCGGCTTGCCGGAATGTACGCGAACCTGATGAACTTTTCTAGGGCCCGGTCCCCGCGAATGAACTGGCGGCCAATGCTGGAATATACCAGATGACGCCTGGAATACTCTCGAATACAAGACGCGACTACATAAGGTGCGGTACGGCCAGGGAAATCTAAAATATAAATTTGCAGCGACAATGAGCATATAAGCGAGGTTAATAGAGCGGTATTTCAAGTGCGACGATGTATGTGATTCGTGAATTAAAACTGGGCTAAAGCTGAAATCAAAACGGATCACCCCGAAATTTTGCCATGGTTAAAATCAGTATATCTCAAGGAAAGATTGCCCGAATTTAAAAAAAAATTGATGGTGCTTGATTAGTAATTATCTGACTCCAAGGTACCAATATAAATAAAAGGCGGTCTTCCCACAAAACGTTTATGAAAATAATTCCTGACTTTAGTACAAACCTTTACTATTTCACCTCTGACGACGGGAGACTAAAGGCTCCCGAAACCGCAGTCAGGAATTGTTTTTGTGAACGTTTTGTGGGAAGATCACCCTTCATTCATATTTTTACATTTTACACCCACTGTGAACGATGTCGGATAAATTTCTAAATATCAGAACTCCAAGGTACCATCGTAGATGACCTGAATGTGGACTTAATGTACCATACACAGGGTGGCAATGAAAATAATGCAAAAATGACTTGGCTTTATAGCAAGGTCTCGTTTTGAGACAAGTCGCAGAATTTTTCGTGACCCTTTCGGAAAGCGTTACATTCATATCTCGAAACGAAACGATACGATCAATATACTTAAGATCGTATATTGGTTTTTTCAAAGACTTATCGATTTAGTATACGTTCAAATAAGTCCAATTGCAATATTCTGACAGCGACTACCATACAGTACTTACAGTAGATGGAATCAGTACTCTCTATCCACTCACTGAATTCGTTATACGTTTTTCAGGTGTGTATAAGTATTTCATGGTAACATCATCCTGTACAGTATACTAATGCCTCAATAGAGTTATTTGTCTTCTAGAATCTTCAGTCTAAAACCCTAGATTTCAATAATTAAAACTCGGTAAAAGCGTATCTACTTAGGTACTCCCGGGAAGAAATATCGCGTTTTCACAACGCCGCGCACCTATTAGTTATTCCTACAAGACGATTGAATAATAAGCTACGAAATAAGAGCTGTTAAGGCTAGAAGTAAAACTCATGGAAAGACTCCTCTTGACGTTAAAATGCTTATATGTCCCAATGGCAAAAGTTGGCAACAGCGACTAGTAATCCTCACGCCCTCCAAAACAAACGTGAGATCCGTACCGGGAATTGTCCTCCATTTTTCGACAGAATGTACAGCTACACGAGTACGTAGGTAGGTCGGATTATTTTTGTAGGGAACAGCTTGTCCTTCACTCTCTTGGAATCTCTAGAGTTTTGAGATGATGAGATGTCCACGGAGGCCAATTTGGTTTCAGGCGTTTCCTCCAAACACGCGCGCATTTGAAGACACTCTGTAGAGAACAGAGGTGGTATGAGGATAGAAACACAATCGAGTCCGAAATTGAAATTAAAGACGTAGAGAGCGAACAGGGCAGCACAGAGGAACTCGATTTCATCATCAAAAAGTTTGCCTTGGCTTGGGGGCGCATTCTGGCGACCAGAACCCGACTCATCATCGTTCATTATTAACGTGGAATGGAACAAGACACACGAACAGGGAACGGATATTTAGCAATGCGACTCCCGTGCTCCCACTTGCTTTTTTCCTTCCTCCAGGTGAGAATAAATTAAATCCATATTTCGCCTTTGTTCCCGACAATTGGGATGAAGGGTGAAATTGAAAAAATCCTTGCCGTCGAAGGATAGGATTCCATTGAAGAACTCGCGAAAACATATTTCGCACAAAAAACGCCCAATTTTCAGTTTTTTTTTCTTTGTAGGGTCATCTATTTCATACTATGATTTCAATAACTCACTGTTATTACATTATCAATTGTGGAACTTGCTATAAGAATAATGATGCGATTCTCTAAAAAATTACATCCCATAAAGGCTCTGTTACGTTGTTATTACCTAGGCAACAGCCAATAGCCGGAAGGAATTTTTACATAACAAAGCGTTTATGGAATGTTATTTTTTACATAATAGCACCATAAGAATAGTATATTGGGTAACTAGCGTGAAAAGTGATATATTACACAGAAGTGGGATGTTTAGAAACCACACGAGCACAAGAAATACATTTTCCAAGGAATCTAACGAGTTGTGCATATTATTCTCTCTACAATCACAAGAATTTCAATCTTGGAAGGAAAGTACAACATAATTCCACACAAAATTATATGAATATATCGGAAAAATTCAAGGATCACATCCGATTATGATTATGAGAAAACACATTTCCCTTACGCCCCAGAAACATTAAAATTTGAAGGAAAAATTAAAATCCAAAGTTTTTGAAATTGTTGGAAGTACTATAGTTACTAGGTAAATTGAATTCAATTTCGGAAATTTCAAACTCTTAGGTTCTAAGAAAGGTCTTGATTTATTGTAATTAGGACCTAATTGAATAAAGGGCTTGATTGCTGGCTTCATGGTGGATGAACTACGTACGGACTCCTTCAACGCTATGTCACTTTTTTTTGAAGTTTGAATTTGAATTTGAAATTTGATGAATGTGATACAGTGCTCCTGACAGTACAATAGAGTTTGTTTCGAAACTCGGGTGAAAAATTAAAATTTATTCAATTAAATTAATTTATTTTTGCATCTGTGACTGGAAACAATCATATCATTTTCACAAAATAACACGTCACATGTTAAGCTATTCTAGTCACTGAAGTTTTTAGCTAATGCAACGACGCAAACATGAGTAAACGATGAGATTGATGACTTGATGATGATGACTAGATTTCAAGTTTTGATACTTGAATCTGAACTGTAAAATAATAAACATAAATGACATAGTTTTAGATAAAGTGGAAACTGGAAAGAGTAGAAATCATGCGAACAATTCAATTTATTACGCAGTTTTTGATAAAATGAGAATTCAAACAGACGAGAAAAGTCAAACAATTCAACCTTTGTTCTTTTGGAAATGAGACTTGAATCGAAATTTTGTGTTCTGTGAATGATTTTGGGCTGTTTCAAATGATTGTGAAAGGTTATTTACGATTAAATGCTTGGAGAAGAGCGTATGCATAAGAAAACGTTAGTGCTGAACTGTGGATGGATGATAGTTGTGGCGAAAAAGCTAGAAAATGTCAATTCCATAAGTAATAAATTTCATAGATGTCTAGATAATCAAGTTAAATATAATCAAAGCTCAAAAACTCTTCGAGTTATGAAAAGTCTATATGATCGCGCAACCGTAAGTATCAAGGTGACGGAAAACAAGTTTACAAGGAGATTCAAGTTTCCGAGAGCATCCTCCAGGGTGCGTCACTGAGTCCGTATTTGTTTTCTTTGTTCTTGGCTGACATAAAGATATTCTTCCGAGGTAAAGGCATGCATGGTGTAAGTATTGACAGTTCAACCGAAATTCTAATGCTTCTCTACGCCGATGATCTCGTGATTTTGGCTAAATCGGAGATAGATCTTGCCCACGAGCTAAGAGCATTGGAACTATATTCGAGCAAAAATAAACTCACTGTCAACCTAAGTAAAACCAAGGTAATGCGTTTCTCTAGGAGGGGGTCAATTTTCCTTCGGTGGCGCAAAACTTGAGGTAGTGGATAATTACGTATATTTGGGGGGTCAAACTCAGCGCATCTTTTCTTTTCCTTGGGATGGCCAAGTCTGAGGTAGAAAGAGCAAAACAGGCAGTGACTTCCACTGTTGATCTGATAGCGAGGGCCAGGTTGGGTTCATGAGAAGTTAGAATGAATCTGTTCAGGTCACTAATTATTAACTCTTTCTCTCATTGCGTTTCCATCTGGGGCCTCCGCTATCTTGACTTGTTGGAGAGAGTCCAAGTTTGTTTTTTAAAACGACTGTTGCTCTTATGTAGAAGCACGCCTGGTCATTTGGACTTCTGATCTGGAAAATTCAAAACCCGTTTCGAGACTAGACATCAGGCTTCATAAATATTTCATTAGAAATCAGAAAAAACAAGTGAGTATGCCTTCACGTGCGTGAGTCTCAGTAGCGCATTTTCTCAAAGAGGCATATTGTGAACGTAAAGAAATTTGGTTGAAGGAGAAACACCATTCCTTGCCCACTTTCTTCATTCGAAACTCATTGTGATATTGTGTTATCATTGGTACTTGCCAATGAAATAGATTTGAATGAAAATTTTTTCACTCATCAATATTTTTTTGTTTGAGGGCGGGAGCTGGGAGCGGCGACTAATCAACAGTAGTCTATTCTCTCCCATTTTTAGTCGGCTATCCATATAGCGAAAGAATTAGATCGCTATGTCTTCGGGTTTATGTTTTCCATTTATCTCTTACTTTGAGAGCAGCGTGGGGGGTGGCAGCATTCGGCAAAGTAACTGTTGCACAGTTTGAGTTAGGAGTTTCTAAATGTTTAAGGAAATATGACAATCAGTGAAAATTGTGGAAGTTGCATTTTTTTGTTTGGGGGCGGGAGCTAGAGGCGGCGACTAATCAAAAGTGGCCTATATCTTCCCATTTTTAGTCAGCCATCTATATAGCGGAACAATTAGATCGCTAAGTCTTCAGGGTTATGTTTTACATTTACCTCTTACTTTGGGGGCGGCGTATGGGAGTGGCAGAGTTTGGCAAAGAAATTCTTCCACAGTTTGAGTTGGGAGTTTCTGAATGTTTGAGGTAACATTAAAATGTAAATCAGTGGAAATTATTGAAAGTTGCACTTTTTTCTTTTGGGGGTGGAAGTCGGAGGCGACGCCATATCAAAAGTAGCCTATTCTTTCTCATTTTCAATTAGCTATCCATATAGCGAAAGAATTCGATCGTTATGTTTTCGGGTTTAGGTTTTTCATTCATCTCTCACTTTGAGGGCAACGTGTGGGGGCGGCAGCATTCGGCAAAGTGACTGTTGCACAGTTTGAGTTGAGA
Organism: Anaspis maculata; assembly: GCA_949128115.1. Classification (NCBI taxonomy): domain Eukaryota; kingdom Metazoa; phylum Arthropoda; class Insecta; order Coleoptera; family Scraptiidae; genus Anaspis; species Anaspis maculata. The sequence continues at coordinate 54,675,469 of OX421963.1, read as the reverse complement.
GTTTCTAATTTCTAAATGTAAGGGAAATATGACAATCAGTGACAATTGTGAAAGTTGCATTTTTTTCGTTTGGGGGCGGCAGCTGGAGGCGGCGGCTAATTAAAAGTAGCCTATCTTTTTCCAATTTCAGTCAGCTATCAATATAGTGAAAGAATTAGATCGCTATGTCTTCAGGTTCATGTTTTACATTTATTTCTCACTTTGGAGGCGGCGTGTGGGAGCGGCGGAGTTTGGCAAAGAAATTCTTGCACAAGTTGGATCAAGAGTTTCTAAATGTTCGAGGTAACATTATCAGCTGGAATCAGTGAAAATTGTTGAAAGTTGCACTTTTTTCCTTTTGGGGGCGGAAGCTGGAGGCGGCGCCATATCAAAAGTAGCCTATCCTTCCCCATTTTTAGTCAGCTATTTATATACCGAAAGAATCAGATCGCTATGTCTTCGGGTTTATGTTTTTCATTTTAATGTGATTGGGGGCGGTTTTTAGGAGTTTTTTCATGTCGGCGGCGCATATTAAAGACGGAATGTTTCTTGGCTTACGTCTATAAGTGGCAACTATGTATTATTCAAAAAATGAGAACACCAGAGCATCAGGTCTGGTAGAAAGTGCAATATTATGTTATTCCAAGTTTATCGGGGGCGGTTTTCTCTATGTTGGCGGCGCAATATAGACATCCAATATAGCCTAGCCCTCCTTTGGGAGTGGCAGCTATGTAACAGCGAAAAAATTAGAGAGCTAGGTCGTCTAGTTTGGGAGGAGTTCGAGGAACGGACGGACGGACGGACGGACAAAGCGGTTGCAATAGCGATTTTCATCAAGATGGAAAATGCGCTAAAAATCTGAGAAACGGGGACTGGTTGAACTAGCACAATTTTGCAATGTTTCACACTCCACCCTGTGAAAAAATGAATTGAAATCAAAAACCTAATCTCGTCAACGGGATGGATTGCCAAAAGATGGATCTAAAAAACTGTGGAGACACATTCAAAATTGGTAGTGTCAATCTAAAGTTACGTAATTTTGAAAAAGGGCAAAATTTTCGATACCGTCATTTCAGTGGTTGAGCAGTTTAGTTTGAAAACCACGAGCGACAAATGAACAGTTCCAACTTCTAGTGCGGAGGTGAACGGGATCAACCTTGCTCTTCATTCTGCTGGGATGAAACTTTGCATGTGATGAGTATAATATCCTCACTTTTAAGAAGTGGTGCTCAGTTGGGACCCGTGACAGGGCCACGGTACAAGAGGTTGCCCTACCCGACAGGGGCGATCTCTTGAAATTCCTTGTAAATGCAAACTGCGGGGCTTTCAGAATTTTGGTCAGAAATGATATTTTGCCTTGTATAGATGTATTTTGTGATAATTTCAAGCCCCCTCCCCGCACCAAAAATGTCGTGGGTTGTCTATTAATCAGGCGTAAATTGCAGAATTCAATGAACAGCTTACTAGTACGCGGACGTTGGGGGAACCAAGCTGGCATTTCATTCCGATGCAAAACGCTTTTGGATGTGAGTAGTAGGTACCTACAGGTAACTTTTAAGAAGTGGTGCCCTGATGGGACCCGCGACAAGGAGTCTGGCTTCCAATTTCACCAAAGCTTTCTTAGTTTAACACACTGTTAGCATGAATTTTTTTTCAAATGAATTCCAGTTAGTTGGCGACAGAGCTTCCACTTTCACAAAACAGAACAAAGGAATGAATCATTTTCCCAAATCTTTCACTAATTCTCCCTGATCTAACAATTAGCATTGTTCAGAACAAAATTCAGTTAACAGCGGGCTAGCGTTAACACTGTCTCAACTTTTGGGTGGAACCCGCGGTGGGAGTTGCTTTTCTTCGGTGGAATTGATGACGTCAGAGCCGCCAAAATTTAAATCTATTGCTAATTGAAATCCGCCATTTACTGAACATGCCTGAACATACAAAAACATTTTTTTGAGGAAATGTACAACTTAAAACTTTATTGAAATTCACACTCATAACCCTCCATCTTGTTTACGTCTGTAGAGGCAAATGATATCGCAAATGAAAAGTTCAAATATGACTTAGATTTATTAGATAGGTACCTACTGCCAAATAGAAAATTACTGGAATCAGAAAAGCAAGTGGAATATTCAAAAGAACGTTTACAAAGACTTTACTATTGGTCAGCATATTACCTAGGTGGCAGCTCAACGGTTGGAGCGCTGGAGTGTGAAGCTAAAGATCGTAAGTTAGAGTCTCCACGGCGACAGTGAAAATTCACTGCATTCGTCAATCTTACCAGCAAGCGGCCTATCAGTCGCCATAAATAATTGAGTAAGATCCGTGTTCTGTGTGGACAAGGGGTAATAAGGCGGTTGTCTTATACATGATGCTTACCACATCACCCCAAACCCCCAGGGATACACGACAACAGAGTGGTGAACACAAAGAACGGAAACTCTTACTCTAACCTTTCACTTTTTAGGCCAAGTTTCTCAAGGAGATGTAGAGCCACACGATATTAACATTAATATTATTAATATCTAGGTAGGTATTTCAGAGACTATGCATAGTGAAAGATTACAGACAGACATGAAGACAGACATCACTTTGGAAATGATTAATCGCAGTATAAGAGACCTCAAAATGGATATATCCGTCGTTATCTGAAAACTAATATTCATCACGATCGCAATATTTTTCTTTCCATTATCATTCACGTTTTTCATGTTTATACATATTAAAGCAGTATGTGAACTTTTCCGGGCCGGGAAAAAAATGTGGGGTGCAAAAATAGAAGTCAACTGGTCAAAATGTAGTGTAAAATTATACGAAAAGAGTCCTATATCATTGAAATTGGATCCAAGCTTCATATTTTATTTTTATTCGAAGTGGTGTAAGGAGTTAATATTAGCCCCTATTATTCTTCCGTGCAGCTATTTCAGAGTTATTAAATAGGCTGCTAGAAATATAAAAGGACCTGTTGTGAGATCACAACTTTACTGTCGATGTCTTGTTGATCTATCCAGCAGAAGAGGTAGGTAAGTTTTGGCTCGGGGCACCCGCCCCTTCAGGAATATAAGCTTCACTAGCACGAGAACCGAAACGGCTGGAAAGTTGATTTTTTTTATCTGGGACGGCCGGGCGTATAGAAGAATAAGATATTGCCCATTGGCCAGTTGGTCACCTTTGCAAGGAGAAGCTATCCATTATAGGAAGAAGTTCCAGCGCTTTAGCTCTATTCCCTGAGGAGGAGTTCAAATTCGTGTGTTCATATACTTTCAAGGTTCACATCCAGGACACGGCCAGACAGACCCCGCCGGGGATTTAGGTGCGGTTCCCGAGAGAAAGTGCGATAAAAAATCTAAGAATAATTCAAAGATAAGGAACATTCATTCTGTATAATATCTGTTTCGAAAAATGAAGGCCGGTAAAAAAAATTATCCGATTTCTAAATGTTTCCATTCGCGATTTCAAAAATCTAGACGCCCTCTGGCGACTGAAATGACGAAGCTAGTTTGTAATTTTTTACGTCATTTCTGTTCTGCTGCTTCTGTCAGATAACCACTGAAAATCGCGCAAATTGTGAAAATCTTGGTACTCAAACTTACAATCCTCAATCTTGTTTACAGCGCCCTCATCCCTCATCGGTAGTTAATATCGCGATTGGGAACCAGGTCCATTGAAAAAATCTTTCTCTCTTCTATGTAAATTGACACTTTATAGGCGTTTATGGTTACTAATAGAGCGATTCTGTGAAAAATAACATTCTCTAAACGCTCTGTCAAGTAAAACATTTTGCTGGCCATTGGCTGGTGTCTAGGTAATAACAGCGGAGCAGAGCTTTTATAAAATGTTATTTTCCAGATTATCGCCCACATACCCAATTCAACCAATCAGAACAACCGAATGAGACCCACGTGACTCGGTTTAAGCTATCGATTATTGCATACTAGCAGGTGATTAATGCACATTAGGTAATAGCACCGGATTGAATTATTTTCGGGCCCACGACTAATATGGAATTGAAACGATTGTATTTATACTTGTTTGGATTGAAACTCTAGTACTGATGCGTTTAAAAAGTCTTCCACTTACTAAAATACAATTTCACAACCTATTAGACTTGGTTTCAGCATTGTTTCCAGCAACGAGGCCCCTTCCTTAATACGCGACTGTACACTCTCCATTCATGCTCTGTAAACAAACTGTTAGTGACCTTTAGCTTTTAGCTCTACCAGTCTACCACCCATATGAACTACTGTGTTGTGAACTACCACTCATGGCAAGATAATTATTATTATTTAGCCAAGCAGAATCAGCTTAATTTTGTAGTGAGCTTCACAAGTGTATTCAATTATTAGAAAAAAGAAAAAACAAATATTTTTACCCTTATCTTGAAATTGATTTTTTCCAACAAGGCATGCTTTGAAATTGACAGTTCTATACTATACAATGACACATTGGACCTACTATTCCTACTAGTAGCCTATTTGGGTGATAATCTGCTCAATTCAACTCGTGCTTTGTGTTTTATTCGAGTTAAATGTTTTAAATTCCTCAAACAAACTATCAATCACTCGAAAAGTAGACCCAATATCATCTTGGACAAAATCCCTCGACTTTGTCTCGGGATTTTAGTCAGATAATATCGGGTCCACTTTTCCCTCGTGATTGACAGTTGTTTTCGGGTTAAAACGATTTAACTGAAAAAACACTGAGCACTTGTTGTATTACTATTGAGAATCGCACCATATAGGTAAATTATTGTTTTCAAAGATAAACCTGCAAGTACAGGCTCATAGAACAAACCAGCAATTTCCACAAGTCTCATGAAAAAAGGCGTCAACGACCAACGTCTAACTCTGAGTCGTTTTCAGGCTTTGATATTAAATTTTCAACTTATCATTCATAGCTATCTAGTTGGCTTTCTATAATATATCAGGATTTTTTTTAAATAAGCTTTATTGTTCTACGCGGCACGCCTTGCAATAATCATAATTCTTTGCGGGCCTACTAGAATTATTTGTGTAATGAGCGACGTATAAATGACGCACGGCACCTCCGCCAATTGTTCAGCTATGTGGTCTCCAGCGCTCGCTCCAGCAAGTTTCGAAACTTTATCTACTTTTCATCAAGTTGAAGTTGATATCATCATGAGAGCCATGAACAGTGTTAAGTAGTGTACGTGTGAAATAAAAAATATGGCTCCTACATAGTTGATTAATGGCACATACTTACATGCTCCCCCGGTATAGAACACTCAAATCAACATGGACATGGAAGGGACAAACCCCATGCGGACAAAATTCTACAAGCAACAGCTTCAAAAAGACCAAAATCTTTCGAAACGATTTTTCCCATTATGCACTAGGTATATGTTCCAGCCTTGACTTCTCCTCCTGAATGAGGTGTCAGAGTTGTAGTTGAATCCAAGCCGTGATGAATTCATTCACTTACGTTCACGTTCCGCTTAACTTTCGTCAATCTATAATCTATAATAGGGCTTTTACATTCGCGACGACGTAATCTAACCTGTTAAGAATTACACGAAAACCCACCTTCTTCTTAAGTAGGTACGGGGTCAGTTGAGCCAGACGTTTCTAGGGACTTTTATCTGGTGACTTTTGGTTGGCAACACTGAATCTAGTGACTTTTTTGACAGGTCGTTAAGCATTGGATCTGCATTACCGGCATTTGACAGGTGGCGCGGGAAATTTTAAAAGTTTTTAGATCATCTGGTGACTTTTGGTTATTATCACTGAATCTAGTGACTTTTTTGACTGATCGTCAAGCATTTATTCTGTATTACCGGCATTTGACATGTGGGAGATTTTAACGTGCGGGAAATTTGAAAAGTACGTGGAATTTGGATTTGACAGGTTAGGTCACAGATTGTGTTTGGCAGGAGACATTTGTTAGCTTGAAAGCGCGGGATGTTTGAATTCCCTATACCTACTGAAGCACTCCTCATTGTATCTTAACCCTCGCAAACTCTCAAGTGGTTTGGTTTCAATAGTTATTTTTGGTATATAAACGCAAGCAAATAGAACCATTTTATTGACAGACCAATATACTGTGCTAGTTACATAGACAATAATTACATACAGTTCAGGGTAAGACCTCAACATCATGATTTATTCGTAGTTTAATTCACATAACTGCTTACATAGACAATTATATTAAATTCAAAATAAAGCACAAACAGGTGATCATAAAAAAATTTACAGTATTGATTATACATACAAACATTGATTACTAAAATTACTTGAAATCGAAGTACGTTCGATAAAATTTCTTAGTTGCTTACATAGACAATTACGACAAATTGAAATAAGGCACAAACAGGAGGTGATCGTGAACGATTTTTCATAGCTGAGTATACAGGCATCAACTACCTATAATCGAGAAACATCTAATACATGTTCTTAGTTGCTTACATAGACAATTACGTGAAACTTAAAATAAGGTACAAACAGGTGAGCATGAATGACTTTTCATAGCTAAGTATACAGACATTATTCACTTGAAATCGAAGTACATTTGATACAATTTCCCAGCTGATTACCGCATACCATTACATGAAATTTGAAATAAGGCACAAACAGGTGATAATAAACAAATTTACATAGTTGATTATACATAGAAGATATGCACACGAACATAAAATCGAAGTACATTTGACTATTTCTTAGTTGATTACATAATATACAATTACATGAAATTCAAAATAGGGCACGAAGAGGTGATCATAAACAAATTTACAGTGTTGAATAATACAAACTTGAATTACTCAAAATCGAAGTACATTCAATACAATTTCTTAGTTACTTACATAGGCAATTACGCGAAATTCAAATAAGGCCAAAACAGGTGTTCATGAGCGATTTTTATAGCTGATTACACAAACATTGAATACTTTAAAATAGGAGTAGGTACTTTTAATACAATTTCTTAGTTGATTATACCATATAAAATTATTTGAAATTTGAATTAAGGCACAAACAAATTATAATAAACGAATTTATAGGGTTGATCACACAAATATCAATGACCTGAAATCGAGGTACATTTTTAATACAATTTCTCAGTACAAACATCATTCACCCAAAGTCGAAGTACACTTAACACGACAACTTGATGGTCGGCAGTTCTGATGTGCCGGTCGCGAGGCAGAATGTTGGAATCATCATCATTATTGACAACAATTAACTCCTTCATGGAGCCAAAATTGAGTAGCTTGAAATTCTTATAGCTCAGTTTTATTATTTTCACTTTGCAAACGACATCACTTCTATTCTCGGGTGCTGGGAAGGCGAAGGGCCCACTGTTGGCTCTTAGAGAGAATCGTTGATAGTGTGAATTCAGTAACTGGATCAGGTTGACAGTATAATTCTAGTTATTGTAGTTGTGATGAGAACATTCCAGGTGAGTACTACAAAAAAAAAATCAAAAATTGTATGTTATGTCTAACAGGATATTATAATACAAGTTTCATAAGACATAGTATTGTTGGGGGGTACGGAAAATGAACGAGTGAATATGCCTCCACGACCGTGAGGCTTATTGTTTGTAGGTATATGCATTTCAACTACCTGAGAAGTCGCACCCAAAATAACGGCTCTTACCAACAGGTAATTGGTTGAAGGCCTTTTTTCTTATAATTTATAAGGTTATGACAGTATTACGGGAGCATAATTATTGAAAATAAAACATGCTAATTGTCGCAAGGCCCTTAAGGTCGTGAGTGGCGTGACAATATCCACCATGTAAACCGTGGTAATAAGTTTGAATTTGAACAATCTATACTGTTTATCCGCGTAACCAGTCTTTTTTCCATCAACTGTAGTCATTCCACAGAGTTTTAACAAGAGATTGATTTTTTTTTCAATAAAGTTTGACCATCGAATCTGTGGGTGATTTTTTTTTTTTGCATAAGCATGAGACATTACATTGAAAAAGATCGATGGAATTGGCTTAGCTTTGCGTGGGGTAGGTATAATATACAGCGAGCCGCGGCTTTGCAGTCGTTTCCAAAAATCCGGAACTATCGACCAGGGGCCTGTATCGAAATAGAATTTTTTTGTCAAAAGAAAGTTAAATTTTTTTCTAAATATAACCCGTACATATAGTAATGTGTTTCCATAAGAATATGTACTTAAATAAATGAATTGTCCGCATAAACATAGTGAAAATTAAACTTACACGAAAAACACAAACACGGCACAGCACCAACCCATGAGGCTGCTAGATAACGAATGCAAACGCACCACCACCACCACCTGTCGACTGGGTGGTTGTTCGTAACTTCTTACCTGAAAAGCCCTGAGCTATTTATTTATTTTTTACCTGAAAGATCGTGTCTGAACAGGAATTTTTAGTATCATATGCACATATCCACGGAGCCACCAGATAATCAATAATTATTATATAAATAGAAACTTTATTTAAAAATTACTTTGTGCTTATCACATAATGCTCCGACTTGAAAAATATCAGCGCTGAATTTTGTCAGTCCAGTACGGCAATGTAAAAATAAAAAAATATAAAAGATTTCAGTATTCAGAAGTATTCAGGAGCTCAATGTGTTGAAAAGATGTTTTAATAAAAACTATTAACATATGGACAAATTTACATAAAAATACCTAATGTTTTTCAATGCTCAAAGGTATTAGCCTAAAATGTTAGCGATTATCGATTGCATTGAGTACACCTGCCTACTGAAATTTTTCGAGTACCTGAGGGTCTAATATAAACGACTCTAGCAAGCCAGCATTTTATAAGAATTTTCTACTTGACCGACCTTGAATTTTCAATAAATACCCTTTGATTACCAGGTTGAGAAAGAACGAATGAATACGAGAGGTAGCCAGTAGTGTAGGTAGCGCGACCGAAGAAAATAACAAGAGAGTTTTGCAGCATTGCCCACCCGCTGACGAGTGCTCTTCAAGCTACAAATATCTCCGGGTCAAATATGTACCAAGCCATATGCGTAGTATCAGAATGGTGCATCTTAATACTTAACTCGGCCCTTTCAGGATGTACCTATGGGAGAAGTTTGTGCAAATAAAAATACGCACTAGTTATTGGTTACAGCTTTGTTCATTTCAGATTTTTAAACAGTTCCATACTCCTATCCTTACCTTAGATATGAAAGATTTTATTGTATCTATCTATGTACTAACAAGACTCTAAGAATTTTCATTCACATGTTCGAAAATATTTGCAGTCATTTCTCACAATAATTAAAGGCCGGTTACCTGCTCTTTAAAAAATTCATGCTCTCAAAGCTCGGGGTATATTATAGAAATATGTGCCATCATAGTTTCGAGGAATATGATGATATGATGGTGGTGTATGGAGAAATTTCTACGAGCACTTTGGAAAAACCATATAGCAACACATCGACACGGCTTCTATACCACTTTCTAAAGCATGTGAGAAGCAGTGCCACTTGAATGAAAACTACGAGTGCACTCGCTTTTTTTTTTTATAAACCCAGCTGTGAATGAGCATAATGAGCACCGTTTACCTGGAATCGCATGGTTTAGCTGTAAAGATGTTGTGGGGTATGAGACAGTTCGGCATGCGTTAATTAGCAGTAGCCGTTGAAAAAAACTAGGCAATCTTTTTTTCAAGAGTTTTATTCAAAAATTAATACATGTCTTCAGTCGTTCATAATCCGATAATACATCGTCGTAGTGTAGTTCGAGGAACTCTAGCATGCATGAAACTTTTTCATTAAGTGGCCCATACACACGCATGCAAGCACGCGAGCAAGCACGTTCAGGTAAGTCCGCGCGCAGGTTCGAAACGTGTTTCTCACCACACACTATTCAGGCCGAGATTCAGGCAAGTGCGTCAAGATTTGTCAGTTCAGTCAAAAACGAGGTTAAAAAGCTGTCAAAATGAACGAAAAATAATTTTATTTACATAATTCAATCAACTCCCTCAGGACGGTTTCTTGCTTCCTGGACCATCTTGCCATTTTTGGGGATCCTGCCGCTGAGTGATACGAAAATATGTAGAATATGTCCAGCTGGGCTTGGCACGAAGGGAAATCTGAACATACACACACACACTCACCTTCGCACTTGCTCTAAAAATCAGTCGTTGACAGATTCGCTTCGAGTCGTGCCTAGAACTGAACGCGCCGTCAGTTTTGACACATACACACTGATACTTGCATGCGAGCCTAGACCTGTGCAGGTAAGTCTTAGCACTTGCATGCGTGTGTATGGGCACCTTTAGATTTGAAACCAGCCAAAATCTGTTTGAGAACTTTATACATAGAAACGTTCGAGTTCGATGTCGGCATGAGTTGTCAGCAGTGGCGTCATGCTTTAACCAGCAGCACGTCATGCCTTAAGTCGGCATGAGTTGTCAGCAGTGGCGTCATGCTTTAACCATCAGCACGTCATGCCATAAGTCGGCATGAGTTGTCAGCAGTGGCGTCATGCTTTAACCATCAGCACGTCATACCATAAGTCGGCATGAGTTGCCAGCAGTGTCGTCATGCTTTAACCATCAGCACGTCATACCATAAGTCGGCATGAGTTGCCAGCAGTGTCGTCATGCTTTAACCATCAGCACGTCATACCATAAGTCGGCATGAGTTGCCAGCAGTGTCGTCATGCTTTAACCATCAGCACGTCATGCCATAAGTCGGCATGAGTTGTCAGCAGTGGCGTCATGCTTTAACCATCAGCACGTCATGCCATAAGTCGGCATGAGTTGTCAGCAGTGGCGTCATGCTTTAACCATCAGCACGTCATGCCATAAGTCGGCATGAGTTGTCAGCAGTGGCGTCATGCTTTAACCATCAGCACGTCATGCCATAAGTCGGCATGAGCTGCCTGCAGTGGCGCCATGATTTAACCAGCAGCTCGTCATGCCATAATCAGCTCGTGATGTTTTAACCGCCGACCTTGTGGAATTAGGCATGGTTCAGCCGGCTGATCTAATGAGGCATATTATAGATGGATAGATTAATAGAATCATTTAAGCGCCGAGTCGGCATGGGCTGCTAGCGCGTCTGAGTAAATACAAAGTACTTTTTGAAAAAGGTTATACCCCCAACTGGACGACGGAGCTGTTTCGCATCAGACAAGTGAAACCGAACACCAACCCGGCTACATATCTTATTGAAGATCTAAAGGGTTCGCCGATCATGGGATGTTTTTACGAACGAGAACTACAGAAAACTAAACATCCCGAGATTTATCTAGTGGGAAAAAGTTTTGAAAAAAACCGGTTCGAGGCTTTACGTTAAATATTTGGGTATGCCCGATCGAGGGTGGATTGCGAGAGCAGACGTTGTTTGAACCAGCAACTTCGTCGATCACACTTAACGCCAGAGAGCCGGTGAAATAAGTTGTCTGGAGCAAAAACGTCCCGATCACAGCCGTCATAAACTCCATCGGCGCTATCGCCATAAGCATCGTAGCCATCATCACCAGCAACGCCATATCATCATAAGCAAGATCACCGCTATCGTCATATCATCGCAAGCATCATCACCTCTATCGTCATATCAACGTAAGGATCATCACCGCTATCGCCATATCATCACAAGCATCATTACCGCTAACGTCATTTCATCATAAGCAACATCATCGCTATCGTCATATCATCATAAAACAACGTCATATTATCATATTCATCACCCTCGCTATCGTCATATCATCGCAAGCATCATCACCTCTATCGTCATATCAACGTAAGGATCATCACCGCTATCGCCATATCATCACAAGCATCATCACCGCTAACGTCATTTCATCATAAGCAACATCATCGCTATCGTCATATCATCATCATAAAACAACGTCATATTATCATATTCATCACCCTCGCTATCGTCATAGCATCATAAACAACGTCATAACACCCTCGTCATCGCCGTCATCATCATCATAAGTATCATCACCGGCATATCGAGATAAGCAGCGAGCATTATAAGCAGCGTAAACATCTTCATAGCATCGCCAGCACCAACGTCAAACAAAGAGAGATGCCCACCTTGTTCAGCCCCTGGCAGTCTATCGAAAAAATGTTACGGTATTATGACGAAGCCATCGTTCAAGAGACCGAATTACTATATCAAACAACTCTGAACGGATCAGCTGCAAGGATACGAGTCGGGCTTAGCATCGCCAGAGGACTCTCACCAGCAATCATCATCACATCGCATGCAAATTCGAGCCGAATATCTTTCACCATGCGGGAATGGAGTGAATTAATAGAGCTCTTGCCCTCTTCGACTGCATCAACTTCGAACGTTCCGAATGGTGATATGAAAATTTTCGAGAACTATACTCTAAAATTGGGATCATCTGCAGGCATCGGACATCTACATAGCAGGGCCCAGACCGTCTATCTGCATGAAAATTTTCTACAACAAATTGCACGAATGAGAGATATCATTAGCTATAGATTAGAGGCTCTAGAATCAATGAATTTTAAAAAATTTTATACTGATTTATTATCAAGCTCCTTTAAAATGACGAGCGATGTATCGAACTCGAACGTTTCTATGTATAAAGTTCTCAAACCGATTTTGGCTGGTTTCAAATCTAATGAAAAAGTTTCATGCATGCTAGAGTTCCTCGAACTACACTACGACGATGTATTATCGGATTATGAACGACTGAAGACATGTATTAATTTTTGAATAAAACTCTTGAAAAAAAGATTGCCTAGTTTTTTTCAACGGCTACTGCTAATTAACGCATGCCGAACTGTCTCATACCCCACAACATCTTTACAGCTAAACCATGCGATTCCAGGTAAACGGTGCTCATTATGCTCATTCACAGCTGGGTTTATAAAAAAAAAAAAGCGAGTGCACTCGTAGTTTTCATTCAAGTGGCACTGCTTCTCACATGCTTTAGAAAGTGGTATAGAAGCCGTGTCGATGTGTTGCTATATGGTTTTTCCAAAGTGCTCGTAGAAATTTCTCCATACACCACCATCATATCATCATATTCCTCGAAACTATGATGGCACATATTTCTATAATATACCCCGAGCTTTGAGAGCATGAATTTTTTAAAGAGCAGGTAACCGGCCTTTAATTATTGTGAGAAATGACTGCAAATATTTTCGAACATGTGAATGAAAATTCTTAGAGTCTTGTTAGTACATAGATAGATACAATAAAATCTTTCATATCTAAGGTAAGGATAGGAGTATGGAACTGTTTAAAAATCTGAAATGAACAAAGCTGTAACCAATAACTAGTGCGTATTTTTATTTGCACAAACTTCTCCCATAGGTACATCCTGAAAGGGCCGAGTTAAGTATTAAGATGCACCATTCTGATACTACGCATATGGCTTGGTACATATTTGACCCGGAGATATTTGTAGCTTGAAGAGCACTCGTCAGCGGGTGGGCAATGCTGCAAAACTCTCTTGTTATTTTCTTCGGTCGCGCTACCTACACTACTGGCTACCTCTCGTATTCATTCGTTCTTTCTCAACCTGGTAATCAAAGGGTATTTATTGAAAATTCAAGGTCGGTCAAGTAGAAAATTCTTATAAAATGCTGGCTTGCTAGAGTCGTTTATATTAGACCCTCAGGTACTCGAAAAATTTCAGTAGGCAGGTGTACTCAATGCAATCGATAATCGCTAACATTTTAGGCTAATACCTTTGAGCATTGAAAAACATTAGGTATTTTTATGTAAATTTGTCCATATGTTAATAGTTTTTATTAAAACATCTTTTCAACACATTGAGCTCCTGAATACTTCTGAATACTGAAATCTTTTATATTTTTTTATTTTTACATTGCCGTACTGGACTGACAAAATTCAGCGCTGATATTTTTCAAGTCGGAGCATTATGTGATAAGCACAAAGTAATTTTTAAATAAAGTTTCTATTTATATAATAATTATTGATTATCTGGTGGCTCCGTGGATATGTGCATATGATACTAAAAATTCCTGTTCAGACACGATCTTTCAGGTAAAAAATAAATAAATAGCTCAGGGCTTTTCAGGTAAGAAGTTACGAACAACCACCCAGTCGACAGGTGGTGGTGGTGGTGCGTTTGCATTCGTTATCTAGCAGCCTCATGGGTTGGTGCTGTGCCGTGTTTGTGTTTTTCGTGTAAGTTTAATTTTCACTATGTTTATGCGGACAATTCATTTATTTAAGTACATATTCTTATGGAAACACATTACTATATGTACGGGTTATATTTAGAAAAAAATTTAACTTTCTTTTGACAAAAAAATTCTATTTCGATACAGGCCCCTGGTCGATAGTTCCGGATTTTTGGAAACGACTGCAAAGCCGCGGCTCGCTGTATATTATACCTACCCCACGCAAAGCTAAGCCAATTCCATCGATCTTTTTCAATGTAATGTCTCATGCTTATGCAAAAAAAAAAAATCACCCACAGATTCGATGGTCAAACTTTATTGAAAAAAAAATCAATCTCTTGTTAAAACTCTGTGGAATGACTACAGTTGATGGAAAAAAGACTGGTTACGCGGATAAACAGTATAGATTGTTCAAATTCAAACTTATTACCACGGTTTACATGGTGGATATTGTCACGCCACTCACGACCTTAAGGGCCTTGCGACAATTAGCATGTTTTATTTTCAATAATTATGCTCCCGTAATACTGTCATAACCTTATAAATTATAAGAAAAAAGGCCTTCAACCAATTACCTGTTGGTAAGAGCCGTTATTTTGGGTGCGACTTCTCAGGTAGTTGAAATGCATATACCTACAAACAATAAGCCTCACGGTCGTGGAGGCATATTCACTCGTTCATTTTCCGTACCCCCCAACAATACTATGTCTTATGAAACTTGTATTATAATATCCTGTTAGACATAACATACAATTTTTGATTTTTTTTTTGTAGTACTCACCTGGAATGTTCTCATCACAACTACAATAACTAGAATTATACTGTCAACCTGATCCAGTTACTGAATTCACACTATCAACGATTCTCTCTAAGAGCCAACAGTGGGCCCTTCGCCTTCCCAGCACCCGAGAATAGAAGTGATGTCGTTTGCAAAGTGAAAATAATAAAACTGAGCTATAAGAATTTCAAGCTACTCAATTTTGGCTCCATGAAGGAGTTAATTGTTGTCAATAATGATGATGATTCCAACATTCTGCCTCGCGACCGGCACATCAGAACTGCCGACCATCAAGTTGTCGTGTTAAGTGTACTTCGACTTTGGGTGAATGATGTTTGTACTGAGAAATTGTATTAAAAATGTACCTCGATTTCAGGTCATTGATATTTGTGTGATCAACCCTATAAATTCGTTTATTATAATTTGTTTGTGCCTTAATTCAAATTTCAAATAATTTTATATGGTATAATCAACTAAGAAATTGTATTAAAAGTACCTACTCCTATTTTAAAGTATTCAATGTTTGTGTAATCAGCTATAAAAATCGCTCATGAACACCTGTTTTGGCCTTATTTGAATTTCGCGTAATTGCCTATGTAAGTAACTAAGAAATTGTATTGAATGTACTTCGATTTTGAGTAATTCAAGTTTGTATTATTCAACACTGTAAATTTGTTTATGATCACCTCTTCGTGCCCTATTTTGAATTTCATGTAATTGTATATTATGTAATCAACTAAGAAATAGTCAAATGTACTTCGATTTTATGTTCGTGTGCATATCTTCTATGTATAATCAACTATGTAAATTTGTTTATTATCACCTGTTTGTGCCTTATTTCAAATTTCATGTAATGGTATGCGGTAATCAGCTGGGAAATTGTATCAAATGTACTTCGATTTCAAGTGAATAATGTCTGTATACTTAGCTATGAAAAGTCATTCATGCTCACCTGTTTGTACCTTATTTTAAGTTTCACGTAATTGTCTATGTAAGCAACTAAGAACATGTATTAGATGTTTCTCGATTATAGGTAGTTGATGCCTGTATACTCAGCTATGAAAAATCGTTCACGATCACCTCCTGTTTGTGCCTTATTTCAATTTGTCGTAATTGTCTATGTAAGCAACTAAGAAATTTTATCGAACGTACTTCGATTTCAAGTAATTTTAGTAATCAATGTTTGTATGTATAATCAATACTGTAAATTTTTTTATGATCACCTGTTTGTGCTTTATTTTGAATTTAATATAATTGTCTATGTAAGCAGTTATGTGAATTAAACTACGAATAAATCATGATGTTGAGGTCTTACCCTGAACTGTATGTAATTATTGTCTATGTAACTAGCACAGTATATTGGTCTGTCAATAAAATGGTTCTATTTGCTTGCGTTTATATACCAAAAATAACTATTGAAACCAAACCACTTGAGAGTTTGCGAGGGTTAAGATACAATGAGGAGTGCTTCAGTAGGTATAGGGAATTCAAACATCCCGCGCTTTCAAGCTAACAAATGTCTCCTGCCAAACACAATCTGTGACCTAACCTGTCAAATCCAAATTCCACGTACTTTTCAAATTTCCCGCACGTTAAAATCTCCCACATGTCAAATGCCGGTAATACAGAATAAATGCTTGACGATCAGTCAAAAAAGTCACTAGATTCAGTGATAATAACCAAAAGTCACCAGATGATCTAAAAACTTTTAAAATTTCCCGCGCCACCTGTCAAATGCCGGTAATGCAGATCCAATGCTTAACGACCTGTCAAAAAAGTCACTAGATTCAGTGTTGCCAACCAAAAGTCACCAGATAAAAGTCCCTAGAAACGTCTGGCTCAACTGACCCCGTACCTACTATAAATCA